>CM077008.1:0-1428500 GCA_039090855.1 Macrothele yani | reverse complement strand
TCAATTACATAGTGTGGAATAGCTCAGCGGGCCAGGCTAAGTTCTCTGGAAAGCATGCTGAACTATTCCACACCACATAATTGTTGTCGTTGTGGTAGCTTAATCACATTAGCAATTAAGGCTTTTGTTCGTCCTTCAGGTTTTGAGAAATAGTTTCAGAAATACCAAATACTATGGATTGTCCACAGTTTATACGGATTTTTAGGTCAAACTAATGAACAATGATTTAATGCTGAAAAAAATAGAAATTTTCGTTTTTCCATCTGAAAATAACACAAAAGTATTTTAAAATGACAATTACTTTTTTCTAATAAGATAGTTTCTTTCATACTTTGGACTTTATGGTCGTCTTGTGAAACACGACTTTTCTGTTGAAAATTATGGTACACAATCAACATAACAGGTGCCGATATTTTATTTCTGAATTTCACGATCTGCGGATAGGTCGCAGATTAGACGACATAAAAATTGCATTTTTCTAAAGTTTATGATATACCGCCGCAAATTACATGTAAGAATTTTTTATCCCCGCTGTGGATTATGTGCAAGAATTTTTTTTTATTTGTTTCTGAATTTCACAGCCCATGAATTACAATGCCTCCCCAAATTATTGGAAGGAAAATACAATACTTTGAACTTATATGTGCAGAATTTAATTTCAATAAATAAATTATACTTAAATAAAATGAAAATCTAAAATTTTTATTTTTTGAGAGTACCAAGTAGAAAAATGCAGGAAGGGTTGGGGGTGGAGGACAAAATTAAAATTTTATTTAGCAGTAAGTGATTTGGGTGTAAAAAAAATTGCAGGAAATACACTATATAACTTTTTGTTCCATCATCATTACACATTACCATGGTTTGTACACGCCCTGGAAATACTGGAAAAGTCCTGGAATTCCATTTTGTCCTGGAAATGTCCTGAAATTCTGTTACATGTCCTGGAAATATCCTGAAATTCTGTTACATGTCCTGGAATTTTATCCATTCCTGCCTTTTTGTCCCTGTGCAATGTTTTGTAGTTGAGGACTTTTCTACTAGGATAACTTTTGTCTGACAAATTTCCCTCCCCACTCCCTGCAAAGTTGGGGGGGGATGTTGATTTTCTTGTCTGCTAAGAGGACTGAAGCTGCATTATTAACATCTTTTGTGTCATGCTTGTGTTATCACTTTGTCTGTCTGACCAGTGGACCATATCTCTGCAGTTATTAGTTTGATTTGTAAAATTCTTTTTGTATTGGGAAGCTTAAAATGTGAGAATAATGACCCATTCATTCCATTTTTTTCCGATGCACAACTTTGCCGATAGTGGGCACAAATGGAGCTCGTATCGAATTTAAAATGCATTTTATTTCATATTTTTGCTTTTAATTATCCAATTGGAAAAATTATTTTTACTTTCCATGACATTTATATCGAAAACTATTTTAGTTAGTCACTTTATCAAATAATGCATAAATTTCCGCTAGTGGGCGTAAAGGTAAATCGCTATTTTTCCAATATCTCCACTTCTAAAAGTTCGATTCGCAAAATTCTTCCTGCGCCGGATACAGCTCTTGAGGGGAAATGTTTTGCATATAAATTCTCATTTTTGGTGAAGAATGGTTCGGTCACCAGGGGGCGTAAGTGTTTATTTTTGCTTCTGATGTATTTGCCACAAAATCTGAGCTGGAAACTCAATTTGAAAAAATTCTTCCATGAACGACCGCTCACCTCAGAAAACTTTTTGAGAATACCTCTTGCTCAAAATAGTGCATAATTTTCCCACCAGGGGCGTACATATATATCATATTTTTGTCCATATTGTTTCTAGAAGTCCAATTTGAAAAATTCTTTCTTCGTTGGAGAATATTTTTGGTGCAAAATATTTCTCATATAATTTCAAATATTTCTTAATGCACAAGTGTGCCACTAGAGGACATTAGTTCACATTTCCGTTTACAGCAATATCTACAGGACTAAAATCCTGATTAAAAAATATTCTCTTTCGATCAGATACTACATTCATACATATCACTAAGCTGTTCTCTGAGATTCAGAGGTTAGCTCCGAAAAGAAATACAAACTACCAGATATTTTTACTTACTGTTGTCGTATCAAACTTCTCCATTTACAGCGATCTTGACATTACAACTCTGGCTTCACTGATATCCATTACACGCCGTACACAAGATCTTTTATGCTTCATACTCATAATTTTTTTCTCATGCAGACACTCCTAAATCTGATCCACCCATGTCTTCCTTGGCCTTCCTCTGCCTTTCCTTCCTGCCACTTGTGCTAAAAAGATTTCCTTAGTAAGCATCTCGTCACTCATTCTTTCAACATGGCCAAACCACTGAAGCATATTAGTCTCCACCTTGCTAACAACATTTTGCTTCACATCACACAACTGCAACACATCTTCATTCCTTACACAATCAGACCGTGTCTGGCCATAACCCCCCCCCCGGAAGTAATGCATTTCTCCAGCACACAAATTCTATGTTTCTTCTGTAGCACCCAGGTTTCACTATCATACATCAGAGTAGGAACAATTACACTTTCATACACAGCCATGTGGGACTCTCTAGAGAACCCATCATTCCTGTGAAAACCTCCTAGAGCAGCCATGACTTTCAATGAAGAATTCACTCGCCTACTAATTTCACCATCCAATTTGTTCTCTCTGTCAAGCATGCTTCCTAAATATACATACTCACTCACCTGGTCAATCACAGTGCCATTTATACTTACACTACATTCAGTGCTACCAGTTCCTATCTCAAAGACCATAATTTTGGTTTTTCCCTTATTTATACTCAGTTTGAATTCCATGTAAACTTCGTACATCCGGGACAACATACTCTGCAAATCACTTTTGCTCTCTGCCAACAGGACAGTGTCATCAGCATACAGCAACCTGCACACACAGATATCACCAAGACATAAACCACTATTATCTATTTTGGCATCATGCATGCACACATCCATAAATATATTTAACAGCCATGGTGACATTACACAACCTTGTCTGACTCTTGCAGCAATAGAAAACCATTTTGATAAAACACTATTCACTCGTACACAAGCTCTACTACCAGCATACATGGCTTTTACACTATTAAGTAGATTCCCAGTAGCACCATATTCATTCAATACCTTCCACAAAAGTGTCCTATGTACTCGGTCGCAAGCTTTCTCTAAATCTATGAAGGCAGCAAAAACTTTCTTACCAATAGCCAGATACTTTTCAATCATCACACGCAATACAAAAATTTGGTTAGTGCAGCCTTTTCCAGGCATAAAACCACTGTAAACATCCCACTCTTTCTCTGATGTAAAACCCCAAACTTTTTCAATAACAACCTACCAAACACTTTCCCTGACACACTTAGTAAGCTAATACCATGATAGTTCTTGCATTTAGTCTGATCACCTTTTCCCTTATACAACGGAACAATGATAGCATCCTTCCAATCCCGAGGGACCATTCCTAACTCCCAGCACAACTGGCAAATTTCAGTTGACCAGTCAATTACAGAGTTACCACCATACTTCAACATCTTGGCAGTTATGCCATCAACTCCTGGAGCATTACCATTCTGAAGAGATTTTAGAGCTTTACACACCTCTTTTCTTGAGATCCCTCCTGTGCTTTCATCCCTCATTGTGACATCATCTGCATCTTTCTCAGAATCATCTTTGCTTTCCTGATCTAATAATGCACAGAAGTATTCACCCCATCTTTTACTTAACTCATTGGGCCCCCATATCATTTCCCCGATCTTATTCTTCTCACAACTTACAACTTTGGTTCCCCTATTTTTCCTGAGTCTCATGTACTTCCAGAAAGACTTCCTATCTTTCAAAAAAGCCCATTCATGCCTTTCCACCTTCTCCTTCCTATTTTTGCCTTACTCTGGCAAACCAGCTTAGCAGCTTCACACTTCTTACGGCAATATTAATCCACAGAGACGCTACCTTGCAACATCCCCAAATAAGCTTCCTCTCTTTACTGCATCTTCAATCTCACTATTCCACCAAGCATCACCTCTATTGTTACCCACTACTGTGGTGCCACAGACCTCTTTAGCAGCAGTTACAACACAGTTCTTAAAACATTCCCACTTCTTTTCTACATCCCTCTCACCAGAATTCAGCTCCTTCACTCGTTCTCTGAGTAAGTCAGAATAATGCTGATGATCTTCAAGGAGCCTATGAACTTTTATTCTTTCTATCCTGGGCCTCTTCCTATTCTTTCTCCTCCAACCAACATTAACTTTACTCATGACACTACTAAGTAATGATCAGAACCAACATCCGCACCTCTCATCACACGGGTGTCAACAGCTAAGTGTTTCAGACGCTGATCGTAGACAACAAAATCTATCACACTCTTTTGACCAAGAGTATAATTTTCCCAAGTATATGTGTGGATATACTTGTGGTTGAAAAATGTATTAGATACACACAAACCATTCTCAATGCAGAGTTCAATTAATCTTTCACCATTATCATTCACACAAGGATCATTAAACTTGCCCAGAACATTGTCAGAAATTGCATTCTGCACACCTACTCTAACATTGAAATCCCCTGCTATTATAACTTTTTCTTTAGCACCAAACTGGCTCAAAACAGCTTTTAGCACATTCCAGATATCTTCCTTCTTATCTGAAGGTCCCAAGTAACAAGGAGCATACACTACAACAATTACAATTCTCTAAGTTTCACTTTCAAACGAATCCAAAGAATTCTCACCTATGCAGAGCTCCATAGTGAATCCAGTTGTTCATCTTCTCACTTAAAATCACACCTACACCAGCCTGTCCTCTCACATTATCCAATACTCCAGACCACACACTCACCGTGCCATTCACTTCTTCTACCCTAATTTCCTTCGTTTTGGTTTCACTTACACACAGCACATCCAGTCTATACTTATTCATCTCCTCTATCACCTCACTCATCTTGCCATTTATACCTCTAGTATTCCATACACCAGTCTTACATTCACTCAGCCGAGATCTCTTTCTCATACGCCATTTTGAAAGTCCAGGTAGATTCCGTGGTGGACTATTCTTTTCAAGTGTGGTAGGTCCACCATATCCCACACTTGTGTCATTTTTTAAATTTCTTTTTGTCTTTTTAATCAGGTAGGTACATCAGTGTGGGGGATTAGCCCACAGCTAATGGTTCCAGTTGGTCATTCAACCTAAGGATTCTGGAACAAAACCCAGTGAGTTGGGGTCTTTTCGCCAGTGTCACACAGAACTAGCTGGCACCTCTCCAACATTCACAGGGGCCCTAGTTGCTGTTGTGTGTGCCATTGTTACCATGGAGCGCCCCGAGGAGGCAAACCCATCGCTCACTACAACCATCGATCAGATACTACTAACTATAAAAACTCCTTACGTACAGTTTCTTCCCAAAATAATGCACAATTTTGCCGCTAGGAGACGCAGATATTTAATCTAGTTTTCTCAATATCTGTACCATGGGTGCAAGCTTTCTGTCCAGAGGACGGAATTCCGTCTTTTGAAAATATCCGAAGATGGAAGCGTGACGTAAGAAAATATCAGTAAAAATAAAATTTCCAAATATGTAATTTTCTTTTTTCTCTTTCTTTCCATATGCTCTTTCCAAATATGTAATTTTCTTTTTTCCTTTTCTTTCCATACGCTCTACTCTGGAAAGTAAGTATGCCATCGGCAACCACGCTCGTACCGCAGTACCTCGTTTATCGTAAACTCGGAGTAGCAGCAGCGCCTGATGCATTCTGGGTAAGAGGGACATTCTGGTCGAAGAGGAATCGAGTAGCAGCTCCCTTGTGGAGGTTCTATGCCAATCCTCGCCTACGTCATAACCCCCAACCCAACCTCGCCCATCCCTGGCTTTCTCTTTGCTACGTGTACATTACACACCATAACCAGTTCACCCATCGAGCTTGTATTAGGTGGAGACACCACTGGCTCTGCCACCACAGGTCACAGCTAATCTTTGGAGTGAGTCGTACCAGTCGATCGTGCCGTATTTTAAGCGTGTATGCGTACGCATTTCAATATTAATTTAGGTATGCGAAATTAACCAAGTATTGGTAAATTTGTGATTCCTTTTTTCAACAAGCAGTCAGTTATTGAATTCATAAATTCGAAAAATGCGTCGGCTTTGAACGAAAGCAGTATTAATAAGAAAGATGACAACGAATTTTCGGGTGTAATAAGCACGTCTTTTGAATCCATTCTGACACAAATTAAATTTATCAAAGCTATTCAAAGTCAATGGAACCGGTATGGAAAGCAATAGTATCTGACGGAAGAAAGAAGTTTTTCAGTCAGGTTTTTAATCCTTCAGATATTGCTGTAAATGGAATCGTGAGTTTACGCCCTCTGGTTGCAGACTTGTGCGTTAAGAAAAACAAGAATTTATATGAGAAACATTTCACACTGGAAACGCTCTCCAACACAGAAAGAATTTTTCAAATCGGACTCTTAGAAACAAAATAAAATGTGACTTTGTCTCCTGGTGGGAAAACCATGTATTATTGTAGGAAAAAAGTATTCACAAAAGGTTTTTCCATATGAGCGGTATCGGTCCAAGAAAAAAAAAACATTTAGTCAAGTTTTCAGGAGCCCAGATTTTGCTACAAATACATTAGAAACAGAAATTACCACTTATGCCCCCTGGTGGCCAAATCATTTTTTACCAAACATTGGAAATTATATGAAAAATATTTTCCATCAGGTCTTGTATGCAATACAGGAAGAATTTTTCAAATCGGAGTTTTAGTAGCAGAAATAACGCAGAAAACGCAATTTACCTTTGTGGCCCCTAGCGGAAAGTCTATGATTTACTTGAAAATTTTGAATTTATAGAAAAAACATTTTGCATCAGAAACATTAACCAACAAAGAAGGAATTTTTCAAATCGGACTCCTAGAAGTAGAGATATTGACAAAAATAAGATATACGTCTACTCCCCCTGGCGTAGAAACCATGCATTATTTCAAGAAGAAAATGTTCCTAAAAGGTTTGTCGACATGAGTAGTATCGGTCAACAAACGACTTTTTTTGCAATCGAGATTTTAGAAGCTCATATTTAGCTGCAAATACATACATTACATTACATATCACTAAGCTGTTCTCTGAGATTCAGAGGTTAGCTCCAAAAAGAAATACAAACTTCCAGATATTTTTACTTATTGTTGTCGTATCAAACTTCGCCATTTACAGCGATCTTGACATACAACTCGTGCTTCACTGATATCCATTAGAGGCCGTACACAAGATCTTTTATACTTCATACTCATAATCTTTTTCTCATGCAGACACTCCTGAAATACATCAGAAGCAGAAATTAAGACTTATGCCACCTGTTGGCCAAACCATTTTTTACAAAAATTGGAAATTACATGCAAAGGATTTTCCATCAATAGCTGTATCCGGTGCAGAAAGAATTTTTCAAATCGGAGATTTAGAAGCAGAGATATAGGGGGAAAAACAATTTACCTTTACACCCCCTAGCGGAAAGTCTATGAATTACTTGAAAATTTTGAAGTTATGTGAAAAACATGTCACACTGGAAACACTATCCAACAAAGAAGGAATTTTTCAAATCGGACTCCTAGAAGTAGAGATATTGACAAAAATAAAATATACATCTACTCCCCCTGGCGGAGAAAATGTGGAATATTTTAAGAAGAAAATATTGTGAAAAGGTTTATCGATGTGAGTGGCATCAGTCCACGAAATAATTTTTTCAATCGATATTTTACAAGCTCAGATTTTATGGCAAATACATCAGAAGCAAAAACTAACACTTACGCCCCCTGGTGGCCAAAGTATTCTTTACCAAAAATTTGAAATTATATGCAATATATTTTCCATCAGGAGTTGTATCCGCTGAAGAAAACATTTTTCAAATCAGAGTTTTAGAAGAAGAGTTATCGGGGAAAATGTTATTTACTTTTACGCCCCCTAGCGGAAAATCTGTGCGTAGTTTGAAAAAGTAACTATATCTAAAATACTCTTCAACATAAATGAAATTGAAAGATAAAAGATTTTTTTCAATCAAATGTTTAGAAGCAAATATATGGAATAAAACGTATTTTTGAATTCAGCATCATCTGCATTTATGCCCCCTAGCGGCGAAATCATACATGGTAAAAAAAATACGAAGTGAAGGATCATCATTCGCATATTTCAAGCTTCCCAATGCAAAAAGAATTTTTCAAATCGGACTAATAGTTGCAGAGATATCGTGGGTACAGACGGACAGACAGACAAACTGGTAACATAAGCACAATCTTTTTTTTTTTACAAAAGACGTGCTAAAAAGTGCTGTTCAGATGCAGTAAGGATGCTGATCATCAAAAGTGTGTATGAGCACAGCAGCATACACAAACATTGCCTGGAGTCGCTCCTGTTCATGCCAAAGCACCAATATCTGACAGAATTGCACATCAAAAAGCGGTTCTGACTGCATTTTTATGCGAAAACATGCTGCCATTCAATTTGGCACCACAGTTAGTTGAGCTATCTAAGCATCTTGCAGGTGATATGTTAGCACTTTCTAAATTGAAAATGTCCGGGACGACTGCAACCTACATCAATACACATGGTACTGCGAAGTGCATGAGAAAGGAGTTAGTCCAACAGTTGAAGGGAAATTTTTTTCTCCTTGAACATAGATGAAGCTACGAATAATGCAATGGACAAGATCATCAATGTGATGGTACGATTCTATGATGAGGAGCAAAAGAAATCAGTCACAGATCTTCTTGGATTAATAAAAGAAAATGTTGCCACGGCTGTCAACATTTTCCAAAAGGTGAAGGAACTTCTTTCAGAAAATTATTTAGCCTTCTCTCAAGTGATAAGTTGTCTGATGGATAACTGCAACACAATGTGGGGATGTAGGGGCGAAGTGGAGACTTTAATGAGAAAGGAAACCCCAAATCTTCTGGATATTCATGGAGATTTTGTGCAATGTTTTCAGAAATTTGATATGTTTATTGAGTGTTTTGCAAACGATGTTTATTATGACATTCAGGATTCTCCCAAGGCCAAACAGTTATTCTCTGAAGTTCAAGTTTTGCTAAATTCAAGTTCAGCAAAGCAAATTTTAAGGCCCACTGAAACAAGTTTTCTGCAGATGTTAACCACTTGCGACAGACTCCATGAGTTACAATGATGCCTTGATTGTGTGTTATTATAGCTTTTTGTAAAATGAGGAACAGAAGAGTGGAAGTGTAGATGCACTTTTGAGTAATGTTTACAAGACTCAAAAAGTGTTGATGATCAATGCAGCCGCATACATGTAATTCAGTCCCATCTTGCAAAACAAAAACAGACAGAAGCTGGTAAAGTACGAAAAGACAGAATTTTGCTTTCTCTGATCCTCCTCCAGGAAAAATTCTCGTTGTTCCTGAACTTTTACAGAGGTATTGTCCAAGTTCCATTCATTCATAAAAATGTTTCAATGTGAGGCACCTATGATGCACCGAATCCACTGTGAAATGTTTGTCCTGTGCAAGGAATTTTTGTCATCATTCACAAAGTTGAATTTATTCCAGAGAGCAGTGTGATTGAACTTCTGAGTGTTGATGTCAAAAATACAGAAATACAACTGATAAATTTTTGAGTGTTGCAAAGTTTGCTTACTCAGAAGCACAAGAGTTGCGAAAGAAGAAAGTTAATTGGATCTCTGCATTTTATAAAAATTTAAGACACACATATCAAAATACTGCAATATATATGATGAAAAACTCTCAATAATAAAGTATTGATTTGGCTTTCGGTACTGCATCCAAAGCAGCAGAGATGCAACACAACTTTATCAGCATTTTGCAAATTAAGGGAGTGCTTGCCTCAAGTAATTAATGATTCAGATAGGAGCTTTCTTTTAGAAGAGGTTTGAAGGTATTCACTTGATAATGCTATAACAGAGTTGGAAGCCACAGGAATCTGTCTTGATGATAGTTCAAGGATAGATTGTGATTGGTGGTCACATATTTTTGATTTGAACGAGAGTGATGGTGTTACTATTAGGTATAAATATTTAGGAATTCTTGTGAGAGCTCTATTGTCTACCTTTTCTGGTCCTCTGGTTGAAGGGACATTTAATTCTTTGGATAAAGCTCATGTTGAGAAATGGCTTCCTAGTTTCTTAATTCAATTATTAATCTAAAACAACTATTATGGGAATTTTACTATGAAATTTTTTCATTAAATTGCAAATTTTTGGAGAAAACTCTTCTTCTTCAGGCTGTCTTGTTGTTGTCACTTATTCCTGTCACTATCACGGTTACGGTTAACCTTGACGGTTTAGGTTATTTTTCAACAAATCCTGCCAGATGTTAGGCAGAGAAAATCCTTTGCAGTCATTGATGATGGAATTTTGATTTTTCTCAATCTCTATTCCTTCTTTCAGCTTTCTTTTTGAAAATTGCTTTGGAAACTGATGACTTTAAGGGAATTCCAATCCATGCTGTGCCCAGTTTCTCTAACATGCCTATCTAATCCAGTCTTGTTGGAGCAATTTTTTATAGCTGCTTTATGCTCTGCTATACGAGTTTCTAGTCTGCGACCTGTTTCACCTATGTAAGATAGTCCACAGCTACAATTTACTTCATAAACTACTCCTTGCATTTTTAAAATATCTTCTTCTCTTTGAACTATTTTAGGGACATTTTTTTTAACTTTGTTCTCTAAACTTGGAGCTAGCCTAATATTGTACTTCTTACTAATTCTCTTTAAAGACTCAAATAAAGCTTTGTGATAAGAAATTTTTCTAGTGAATTTTACTTGTTGCTTTTGCGGGTTCTTCGTACCATTAAAATTCAGAAGCTTCTCGATTTCTTCTTTAGGATGGTTATTCTCTGCAAGTATGACTTTAAGTTTTTCTTTATGGGCTTCTTTTTTATCTGCTGTAGAAACTATTTTATTAATTTTTTCTAAAAACTGACTTGCTACATTTTTCTTAATAGAAACTGGATGATAGGAATTGAAATCCAGTAGTCTATTAGTATTCATTGGTTTTTTTATACCAACTAGTGAGGAATTTTTCATCTTCATAATAGATAGTAATGTCTTAGAAGTTAATTCTTCTTTCTTTTTGAAGTTCAATAATGAACTTAAGGGAATCATCTAATTCATTGAATGAGTCTAGAATTCTTTCTGGAACAATTTCTGAGCTATATGTTATAAATAAGGTGTCATCCATGTATCTTCTATATAAGCAGAAGTATGTGGGTTGTACTAGTATCTTTTTTTCTAGTTCTCCCACATAATAGTTAGCTAAGAGTGGGAGCCCATAGCTAGCCTCCGATTTTTGAATCAAAAATGTTTTCCCAAATTGAAAGTAGTTGTTCTGCAAAGAGAAGGTAAGCATTTCAAAAATTCCAAGTAATATGTTTTTTTCTTTGTTGTGAAAAACTATTAGGTCTGCCAAGTCTTCCGCTATAAAGTCTATAAGTTGATCTATATTAATGTGAGTATACATAGACACTATGTCTAAACTACCCATAATAGGAGAATCTAATTTAGGAAGAAGTTCTAATTTTTCTTTTAGCTGCATTGAGTTTTTAATCAAGCTAGGTGTCTCTTTTAAAAGATTCTGAAGGAAAAAAAAAACTATTCTTTCAAATCTAAACTATTTTTTAAAGTCACACCTTCAGAATCTTTTAAAAGAACCACCTAGCTTGATTAAAAACTCAATGCAGCTAAAAGAAAAACTAGAACTTCTTCCTAAATTAGA
Source organism: Macrothele yani (assembly GCA_039090855.1). Taxonomy (NCBI): domain Eukaryota; kingdom Metazoa; phylum Arthropoda; class Arachnida; order Araneae; family Macrothelidae; genus Macrothele; species Macrothele yani. The sequence goes on along the minus strand of CM077008.1, from coordinate 1,416,761 downwards.
TTCTCCTATTATGGGTAGTTTAGACGTAGTGTCTATGTATACTCACATTAATATAGATCAACTTATAGACTTTATAGCGGAAGACTTGGCAGACCTAATAGTTTTTCACAACAAAGAAAAAAACATATTAGTTGGAATTTTTGAAATGCTTACCTTCTCTTTGCAGAACAACTACTTTCAATTTGAGAAAACATTTTTCATTCAAAAATCGGGGCTAGCTGTGGGAGAACTAGAAGAAAAGATACTAGTACAACCCACATACTTCTGCTTATATAGAAGATACATGGATGACATCTTTTTTATAATAGATAGCTCAGAAATTGTTCCAGAAAGAATTCTAGACTCATTCAATGAATTAGATGATTCCCTTAAGTTCACTATTGAACTTCAAAAAGAAAGAAGAATTAACTTCTAAGATATTACTATCTATTATGAAGATGAAAAATTCCTCACTATTTGGTATAAAAAAACCAATGAATACTAATAGACTACTGGATTTCAATTCCTATCATCCAGTTTCTATTAAGAAAAATGTAGCAAATCAGTTTTTAGAAAAAATTAATAAAATAGTTTCTACAGCAGATAAAAAAGAAGCCCATAAAGAAGAACTTAAAGTCATACTTGCAGAGAATAACCATCCTAAAGAAGAAATCGAGAAGCTTCTGAATTTTAATGGTACGAAGAACCCGCAAAAGCAACAAGTAAAATTCACTAGAAAAATTTCTTATCACAAAGGTTTATTTGGGTCTTTAAAGAGAATTAGTAAGAAGTACAATATTAGGCTAGCTCCAAGTTTAGAGAACAAAGTTAAAAAAATGTCCCTAAAATAGTTCAAAGAGAAGAAGATATTTTTAAAATGCAAGGAGTAGTCTATGAAGTAAATTGTAGCTGTGGACTATCTTACATAGGTGAAACAGGTCGCAGACTAGAAACTCGTATAGCAGAGCATAAAGCAGCTATAAAAAATTGCTCCAACAGGACTGGATTAGATAGGCATGTTAGAGAAACTGGGCACAGCATGGATTGGAATTCCCTTAAAGTCATCAGTTTCCAAAGCAATTTTCAAAAAGAAAGCTGAAAGAAGGAATAGAGATTGAGAAAAATCAAAATTCCATCATCAATGACTGCAAAGAATTTCCCTGCCTAACATCTGGCAGGATTTGTTGAAAAATAACCTAAACCATCAAGGTTAACCATAACCGTGATAGTGACAGGAATAAGTGACAACAACAAGACAGCCTGAAGAAGGAGAAGAGTTTTCTCTGAAAATTTGCAATTTAATGAAAAAATTTCCTAGTAAAATTCCCATAATAGTTGTTTTAGATGGGACATTTAGTATCATGGATGACATTATTACAGATGATAGAAGTACAAAATATTTTCAGTCTTGGCCACATCTCACAACTTGCAGCCATGATCTGTACTTCTAAATGTCCGATGTAAAAAATTCTTTTAACACCAGATACTATTTTTACCTTACGGAACACTCTATGTTTGTATTTGAGCAGGTTTGTGGTTCACAATTCTGCTGCTGGGAGGTGTTTATGTACTTCCGTTTGCAGCTTATCTCTGTCTCTAAAAACCCTATTGAGAAATTTCTTTTTTTTTTTTACTGTATGCATGGCTATAATAAAGATGGAAAGTGAATAAGATTTTTGTTGCAAAAAGAAGATCCTCTTCAAATAATGTACAACTTTTCCCTTAGGGGTGGTACAGGTCAAAACGTTTTTCTTGCTAACTCTGCTTCCGGGAGAACTTTTTGAAAAGTTATTTTTCCTTAGCATGGCTTTTGCTGTGAAGAATGCTTTTTTGCCTGTTTCCAACTTTTCCATCATGCATAATTCTTCTTCTGCTAAAAGGCATAGAGTTACATTATGTTTTCTTCCATGTCTCTTTTTTTAACTGTTTGATTTGAAAATCTTTTTGTCTCTAATACCTTCCTTCTGCTATGTAAACGTTTTTTTGCGCCATTTGTTAATTTTCGTAACATAGTTTTTAGCCCTTGGTGAAAGTAAATAGCGGATTTTTTGTTATTTATTTATTTATTTTTTTGTGGGTTATTTTGACTTTTACTGAAATTTTCTAATGAATACTTTATATGCAAATTTTCCATAAAAACAGATTGCTTTCTAATATCAGAAACTTAAATCTGTTTGTTTCTTAGTATTTTCTGAGCTAAGTAATCACTTTTCATCTTCTATAAATTAGTTTCCTAATCATACCCAGTTAAATTGCCTTCATCACTAATGAAAGCAGTTGTACACAGCCCTTGGACTTAAGGTTTTCCCATTCTTTCATTCCACATTGGAAATTTTTGTGCATACTTTGTTTGCTGGCAAGTACAAATTCAAAAGATAGCTACAGGATCAGTATTATGTTGAAAATTCCTTCCTTAAATAAAACGTAGCACAAATACTTGCTCCCATGATTATGTGTTTAAGAAATAACAATCCCTTTGGTCCTTTGAAAAAGATCCAAATATTTCACCTTTCCTTAGTCTTCAATTTTCAGTGTAAGCATTATTTCAAATTAATTAAATATAAATAGTATTTTATGTATTGATTGTGTGGTGTATGAAAGCATTTCAAGAGTAATGCCACATCATCATCATTGTCAACCATTATCAACCCACTGCTGGACGAAGGTCTCCCCAAGTTTCCTCCACAACGGTCTGTCTTGTGCCAGTCTCCTCCATGTCACCCCTGCATACTTTCGGATTTCATCCACCCATCTCCCATGTGGTCTTCTTCTGGGTCTTTTCCTGTCCCTTGGAATCCAATCTAAAATTTCGGCTGTCCATCGATGGTCTGTTCTTCTGGCAGTATGTCCAGCCCATTGCCATTTCAGGGATTTAACTCTGATCATGATGTCTTCCACTCTTGTCATTTTTCGGATCCACGTGTTCCTCTTCTTATCTCTCCTTGTTACACCAAGCATGCACCTCTCCATGCTGCTTTGAGTTGTCTGCAGCCTTTGTATGTCTCTTTTAGTTAAATATAAAATATAAATATAAATAAATGTAAGGTATTCTTTAGCTCTTTCAATTGTGACAATTATATTTCATCAACGAAAACAACATCTTCCATTTTGAAAGAAATATATATAAACAAACACAAGGTGGCCCTATGGGAGATCCCCATTATCGGCATTATACGCAGAAGTGATTATGGCATACCTCGAAAAAGAAATTATTCAAAATTTACCTGAAAAACCAATACTTTATGCTCGATATGTAGACGACATTATTATAATGTCTAAACTTAACAAAGCCGAGCTACAAGATCTAGCACAGCAGTTTAGCAAAATCTGTAACACCATAGAGCTAACTATTGAGTTTGAAGAGGATAATTGCCTATCCTTCCTGGACATTCAACTAAAGAAAAACAAAAATAGTTTTGAATACTCTGTGTTCAGAAAAGCAACTTACATACCTGTACTGATACCATACTCGTCGCACCATCCAGTGATACATAAAAAAACAGCATAGTAAACTTGATACGGCGAGCGTACACACACACATCTAACAACAGGCTAAAAAATCAAGAGCTAGAGTTTATCTCGAAAATATCACAAGAGTATGGGTACCCGAGCAAGCTAATTAATAAATGGATACACGAGAGTAAAAAGCATATGACTCAGAGTAAAGACGGCCAAGAAGTGCACAACCAAAGGAAGATGAGAAATAAAAAATTGAAATACATTGGAGCTTTCCCATACCTGGAAGGAGTGAGTAAAGAAATCAATAGGCACTGTGCTAAATATGACTTACAACTAGGAAGCTCAGTGCACATCGTGAAAAGTATGACTGTCAACAAAAAAACAGAGGAAAAAATGCTAGAAGAATCAGGAACATACGAAATTCCAATAGCACACATACCCCCAATATCGTACATTGGAAGTACGAAAAACAGATTAAAAAAGACTTAAACAACACATATCTAACTGGCAAAAAAAAGAAGCCAAAACGGCTTTAGTGCAATTCTGCTTGGAAAACCGGACATTCCCAAAGTTCGATGAAATTAAAATGCTAAAAAAGAATAAAAAATCGGAAAGGCAAATGAGGAGGGAAGAAGCAATATTAATCTACAAAAATAAAGCAAGGGTATGTAACCAGAACGACCCTAGCACATTATCGGGCCTGTGGAAAGAACTAATAAGACAAGAAAAACAGGCAAAAAAAGACAAGAAAACCAGGATAGGAGAAGAAATTAAAAAAATAAAAAAAATAAAAAAAATACGGAAAAAAAAAGTGTTCTTAACGAAACATAGATGGCGCCAGCCGGGCTTGATAACGAAATATATCCAGGAAAGTTTTTCCGACGAATGGCAACAAGGAGTATCGGACTCCATTAGCGCGAAGTTAACCACGAACATCGGGGGTAAAGTCGCCATGCTCCTGAAGATGCCCAGAGTATGGGCGAAAATTTCGAGTATAAAGAACAGTAAAAATTGATGTTTGAATCCTAAAGCAAAGATCCAATGAGTATACCCAGCGAAAAGTGTGAGAAGTAAAGCCAGTCATCGCATACAACGGACTTTAGGACAATAACCTCAACAAAGACCGGAAAACACGTGCGTGAAATGTCCCCGTCGCTAGAAAGGAATGCCAAGGTAAGCATTATCCGCTAGTTGTCTTGTAAAAGCAGTGAACATTACTTTTGTCTTCTGAAAGTTCATTTTGAATCCCACTTCTTTACTCTTGTCAGCAAGTTATTGGATCATACTCTGCAGCTCTGATGGGGTAGTTGCAAAAATGACTACGTCATCAGCAAAACGAAGGTGGGTTAGATAATCTCCATTAATCTTTATCCCTTTGTTTTCCCAGTTCAGTGATTGAAAGACATTTTTCAATCTGGCATTAAAGAGCTTCGGAGATATGGTGTCACCTTGTCTCACTCCCTTTCCAATTTTTATGTGTGTTGTATTTTCAAACAGCCGAATCTTTGCACTTGCATTTTCATAGATGTTATTAATAATATTAATGTATGCATCTTCAATACTGCAGGATTTCAGAGCCATTGTAACTGCTGATGGTTTCACCGAATCAAAGGCTTTTTCATAATCGATAAAAGCCCTGCACAATGGAAGTTCATATTCCCTCGCTCTTTCAATTAGTTCTCTCAGTATGTGGATATGATCTATTGTGCTGTAGCCACTCCTGAATCCAGCTTGTTCTCTCAGTTGAGCCATGTCCAGTGTTACCTTCAAGCGGTGTGAAAGAACTTTAGTGAAGATTTTATAAACCACTGATAGGCGGCTGATAGGTCTGTAGTTCCTGAGTTCCTCAATGCCGCCTTTTTTATGTAGCTGGATCATTGTAGCATTGTTCCAATCCTCAGGAATCTTCCCTTCATTAAGTCATAGAGTGAAAATTTGGGCGAGTACTGTTTCGATTTCTCCACTTGCTTCTTGTATGATGTCTACGGTAATTCCATCTTCTCCTGGAGCTTTTCCCCGCTTCTTGTTCTTGATTGCATGTGTAACTTCTGCTGGGAGGACTGGAAGAACTCTGGTACTGGTACCTTTCATGATGTCTGGAGTGCATGCATCATCCCTTTCATATAATTTGGAGTAGAAATCTTTCACTCTTGTCAAAATTTCGCCTCTATTTCTTGTTACAGAACCATCTTCTTTTCTCAGTGCCATAATCTGTTTTCTTCCCTTACTGAGATGTCCCTTTGCTATCTTTAGGCTTTGGTTGTTTTCAATTGCTTTCCTCACTAGTTCACAGTTGAATTTCCTTACGTCTTCAGTGATACTTTTTCGTACTGTCTTGCATAGCTCTATATATTCCACTTTGGAAGTCACATCTTCTTTAGTTGTCCTCATCTCTCTTTTTTTTTTTTTTTTTTTGCATCAACATTTTGGTTTTTTCTGTTAATTTGTTTCCATAAGAGCTTTTGTTACTTTTCTGTTAACTTCAGAAATATCCACTTCTTCCAATGTTAGGCCTTCTAAAGCAGAGAATCTGTTATTCAGTTCCAACTTTGAAGGTATTATGGTGTTTTTTAAGGTTGGTTATGACAATATATTTTGTTTGTCTTATGAGCTTGCCACATTCTAGTTTAGTGTTGAGGTTCATCTTACATCTCACCAATCTATGGTCACTACCTGTGTTGAACTTGTTTAGCACACTGCAGTCTTCTATGACGAATTTTTTGTTACACATAATAAAATCAATTTCACTTGTCGTCCCATTTGGATGTCTCCATGTCCATTTCCTGTGTGGCTTTTTCTTGAAAAAGGAGTTCAAGATGAAAAACCCTTCTGCCTCTGCAAACTCAATGAGAGTATTTCCACGCTGGTTTCTGTTGCTGTGACCGAATTTACCTACTGAAGTTTCATTCTGTTGCCGTTGCCCTATTTTTGCATTGAAATCTCCCATAATTATCTTCATGTGCTGCTTACCTTTATTATTTAGATGATGAATTTCCTCATAAAATTCTTCAATTTCTTCTTCAGGATGACATGTGGTGGGTGCATAAGTTTGAATAATCTGAGCCTGGTATCTACTCGAGAGTTAGATAACGAGTCGTGCAGCTCTGTCAGAGGAACAAACTTTCAACTTCTACAACTTTATCCTTCAGTTTCTTGTTTATTATAAATCCAACACCACTAGTTCTGGCAGTATCTGTCCCACGATAGTAGAAGAGATGTCCACTTTTCAGTCCAATGAGATCATCTCCTTTTCTCCTTACCTCATTTAGCCCGACAATGTCCCACTTGATCCTTTGTAGTTCCTCTTCCAATTCAAGAAGCCTTGAATCAGAAGATAGGGAGCGTCCATTATACATAGCCAAGGTCAGCATCAGATGACAGCCTAGTCCGGTCCTCCGGGATTCTTAGCACCCTCTGCCTTCATGTCGCACTGGCCGCTGCCTTGGCCAGGTACATTTCAGCTGCCGGAGACTGAGGGCCAGGATTTAAGTTGTGGAGTCATTTTGGAGGGGTTTGGCCATAACTCACCACGCTGGCCAAGCGGTTTGGTGAGTGTGGGATAGTATTTCCTCTAATCCCGATGGTATAGTTATACCGCTATTGGCGGTCGTCAGAGCCCCTTTAGTGGGAACAGGATGCACCACGAGAAGGCGGGTCTGATATTTGTCAAGGAGAGGCTGTGATGTTACACATCCCCTGATCTTACATCCCAATGCCACATACCTATATATATTTTTAAGTTTTATGTTTGTTTTTATTCTGTAATTTGCTTCAATAATTGAACTAAAGCCAAAATAGAAAACAAATTTTTCTCAAAATCAGTGTAGTGTACTTTTTATAAAAGTTTAGTAGATATTAAACCTGGTCACATTTTCAGTGACAGTTTTGGTATTTCAGTATTTATCTGTGATTCTAAGTTTCTGATTAGCTGCAGCAGACATCATTTTTAGCATTCTGTATTAAGTTTGCCCAAGCATGTAGGAAGTTGTTTGTTGTAGGTTATAGGTTGAACCGACCTATGAATTTCCCTATATTTTAAGTAAGAGTGTTTGGATCGTATGTCCTAGGAAAAAGCCCAAAAGTCCTGGAATTTTGTGATTAATAAAGCATGTGAACCTTTCATTACATTTGTATGTGATTCTTTAAATTTTTAATTTGCTTCAGCTGGCACCTAAATTTTAGAACTGGCTCCTAGATCTGGAACACATTTTTACAGTCCTGGCATACACAATCATTGAAGCAGAAAACTTGCTGAAAACCCAGGAAATGTGAACCATAATTAGCAATAAAAATAAGATGAAAATTAAAATAACTAAAAATTAACTGAAACAAATAAAACAATTTTCAGTTTCAGAATAATAGTTAATAGAGTATTAAAATTGCTCTAAACACAGAAACAAGTAAATTTCTCAAAAATATGCCAAAGTTCACAAAAATGGGCAAATTTTACAAAAACTGGCAAAATTTCACAAAATTGGGTATCATCTTTAAAAACCTGGATTGACCCCTGATTATGAGTAGCATTTGAGAGTGACCACTGAAACAAGGATGTGTTTTTCATAATGTACGTGAGCAAAGGAGTTTTGATGGAACACATAATGAGTGTTATCGTAGTAATACATGCAGCAACCTATCTTTCGGAAAAGTTTTATTGGATGAAACTGCCATACATGAGCACAGCCTGGGTGCAACGAATATTGAGTATCCACACTGCCACACTTTACATTTCGCTAATGAGAAAACTAATGGTCATTTTAATTCCTGTTGTCATAATGGCGTTATTTCCCTTCCAGAATTACAGATAAATACAAGACTGAAGGACTGACTTCTGAACCGTCCTGATTTTGTACAAAACATCTGGAATTACAAGAGTGCAATGCCATTCATTTGCTTCCCTGTCAGCCTCAAAGGAAAAAAAGATTCCAGGCAATGGTCCGTACTGCTTTAGAATTCCTCCGCAGCTACTGATATACATGTTGGTCATAATGAAAGTAAAGAATTAAAGCAATCGATATTGACAGCCCTGGCAGATATTCTGACTAACAATCCTTCCACCCAAGAATTTAAGACTGCAACTGAGTCCATTTAACATGAAGTAGTAGGAGACAACCTGGACTTGCATTTTGTTGATAATATATTTGCACATTCTCTATATTCCCTGAACAGAATACATAAAGCATGAAAACATGGTGCAATTTTATTTCCACTTTTTTGAAATCTGCAAAAAATACTTCTTACTAGATTGGGGCTTTTGACCTACCAAGCCACTAGTATGATCATATATACATTTCTCATTCAGTAACTGGTTAATATTTTTTCTATAAAAACTGCTTTAAGTTTGTTTTTTTAGTCATTTTGAGTTTCTTGGGCAATATGATATTTTTCATTTCTTGCCCAATTAAGTCCAAACTGTCGTAAGCACGGTTGTGTTTAATTTCAGGATCATATACCTGCAATGTTGTTCTTAGAGAGAGCGATCACATGTAAAGCATCATTCAGTGGAATAGGTGGAGGCAGTGGTGCTTCATTTGATTCTTCCTCCTCCTCATCATCATCGCTTTCACATTCATCAATACTGCAGTTTCATAATTGCAGCATTGCACACCTTCATGTGTAACACAGTTGCCTATCTCGGTTGCTTCACAGAGACTATTCAGTTCCTCTAAGTGAGAATTATCTTCAGGGATTTCATCATTTTCTGTCAACATTGAATCAGTTTCCTGCGCAGCTTTAATTCCACATCTCTCAAAACATTTTTTGAATTGTTTTTGCATTAATTTCCCTCCATGAGGTCCGTCTGTCGCACAGCATCAAAAACATTAAGTCTTTGTCAAACTAGAAAAATTTTGGCTGGTATCCATATGAGCCATCATCATTCTCATCAACTTTTTGTGGCAAATAAGTTTAAACTGCTGGATAACACCTTGATCTAAAGGCTGCAAGCAGCTTGTTGCATTTGGAGGGGAAATTCAAGCCAAATATTTGAAAATGTAAAGAGATTGGCATACTGCATTGCCTAATAAAAAAATAATTTTTCTGCTTTGAATCTTCATTTTTCATTTAATTTTAACTATTTAATAAATATTTTAGTGGTCATTCAAGCTTTTTTTGTTTGCATGCCAGGTAATGCCCAATGTCGCAGTATCTACTCCTCGAAATACTTAAGGATGTGTTGACTTCGAAATAATTAATGGTGCTTGTTTTTCAACAGTTGCACTGCAACAAAAGGAGACAGTCTGACTTTAGCTAACTTTCCTCTTCAGCATAATTTTCCTCTCTCAGTTAAAGTTTTATTTGGTATCACTCAAAAAAAAAAAAAATGTCAGTTTCGTCAACATTGAAAATGTTGCTGTAGTTATAACCACTGATTATAGATGACATTGCTGCTTTCCATTCTTCAATGGTTTCCAGATCCACATTTCCCTTTCCACCACACATCACATTATAAACAATATTGTTATGTTTTCAGAAACTTTCCAGCCATCCGTTGAGAGTGCTAAAACTGGTTGAAGTTACCAGCTGGTCAGCAAATTTGTGTGCTTTTTTTCTTTTTTGCTTTTTCTTGAAGAATAGGGCAGCTTATAGAAATTCCTTTTGCACTGGCATTAAGAAACCAGTTGAGAGTCATGCGGTTACATCTTCATAAGTTACTTGACACTTCCTTTTCATTCCTTCATTTTTATATGATTCCCAGTCATTCAGAATTTCAATTTTCTTTTGTAAAATGTTTGCTATTTGTGTTCGTCCACAATTGAAATTGGCGGCCAATTGTCTGCAATAAAACCAGTGAAACTTTCTTTTATAAGTTCTTTCTTTTTTCTTATGATACAACTTCATTCTGTTTTGCCTTGCCATTTTGTAATTTAGAAATGCAATGTACAAAATCTCCCTTGCTAAGAGCCAGAAATAAAACTGAGGAATGGGCAAAGTTTTCGAAACATATGCACATTGTAGAAAATTAGGTACTCTTACCACATGTTTCCCTGGAGGAATTAAAAGGTAAAATTCCAAATGCAAAAGCAACACAACTTCAGTTGAGATTTCAAGCCACTTGCACCCCTTCCCATCCGTTCTTTTCTTCAAGTCAGCGATGTGTTATTTTGCCTACTGCAGTGGACGATCAGTCTTCTTAAACAACATGCTGCTATGTGAGAAGGATTTTTTTCTTTTGGATAAGGGGAAAGAACTGCTCTGTGAGCATCACTCTCTCATTTAAGACAATTAAAGATTGAACATGCATACCCTGTTAAAGGAACACCATACTGTCTGCTGAGAAAGCACTAAGAACGTGACAGACCAACCCCAAGGACCACCCACCATTTACAATCTCACTGAGGGTGGTGATAGAGAGAGAGAAACAGGTGTTTCATATTTTTGAACTCATGATCTCTTCATTAACGTTTTGGAACTTTCAAAACAAGATTTTTCTATAAGTTCCACATGTTCTTGACTGCAAAATGCAGCTATATTCTGATATGCACTTAAAAAATGGCTGCATCCTGCAGGTGGTTACCAAATAGAGGAATCTTATGCATTGTTTCTACGGGTGATAGCACCAGTGCTGGAAAAAACTGACCGTTCTGGCAGGTAACAATATGGGTGACTGCCAACACAGATTTCATTGTATGTATATACATATATTATCTCAATGAAGGGAAGATTCCTGAGGATTGGAACAATGCTAGAATGATCCTGCTACATAAAAAAGGTGACTTTGAGGATCTCAGGAACTACAGGCCCACCAGCCTGCTATCAGTGGTTTATAAAATCTTCACAAAAGTTCTTTCACATCGCTTGAAGTTAACACTAGACATGGCTCAACCAAGAAAACAAGGCAGATTTGGGAGCAGCTACAGCACTGTAGACCATATCCATGTACTGAGAGAACTAATTAACAGAACAATAGAATATGAACTCCCATTATGCATGGCTTTTGTTGATTATGAAAAGTCCTTCGATTCCGTGAAATCATCAGCAGTTACAAGGGCTTTGAAATCCTGCGGTATTGAAGATGCATGCATGCATTAGCGTTATTAATAACATCTATGAAAATGCAAGTGCAAAGGTTTGAAAATTTGAGGATACAGCACAAATAAGAATCAGAAAGAGTGTGTCTCAGTGTTACACCATATCTCCCAAACTCTTTAATGTCACATTGCAAAATGTCTTTCAGTCATTGAACTGGGAAAACAAAGGGATAACGATTAATAGAGATTACTTAATCAGATAAAAATTATCTGGTAGTTTGTCTATTCTCTGTGGAGCTAACCTCTGAATCTCAGAGAACAGCTTTGTGATATGTATGTATGTATGTATGTATGTATGTATGTACACTGACGGGGAAAAAAATCCCAACACCAAGAAGGGGTTGTGTTAGATAAACGACAGTTGGTAGGCGGTGAGAGTACATCTGTAAGATGACGTCTATGCAAATTTCGCGCTCGGCGCATACGTGTGGCGCTAGTAGCACCCATCGGAACATGCAAAGCAGGTTTGCTGTAAATACGCGCTCTAACATTCCTGAGCGTTAGTTATCATTGAGATTTGATGTAGGGTGTTGATGTTAGTCAAGAATGCCTTTAAGAAGACGAAGAAGCCATTATCAACAGCTCAAGTAGTTTGAACGAGGTCGTGTAATAGGGCTACGAGAAGGTGGATTTTCTTTCCGCAATATTGCAGAACGACTTGGCAGGAATGTAGCCACAGTGCAGGATTGTTAGCAGCAGTGGTCAAGGGAAGGTACTGCCTCAAGAAAACCGGGTTCCGGCCAGCTACGTGGCACTACTGAGAGGGAAGACCGCCGTGTACGGCGTACGGCCGTGGCGCATCGTACCTCGTCTGCGGCAGCAATTCGAGCTGCAGTTGCCACCATAGTGACACAACGAACTGTTACAAATCGGTTACTTGAAGGACAGCTCCGAGCCAGACGCCCTGTAGCGTGCATTCCATTTACTTCAAACCACTGCCGTTTGCGACGTCAGTGGTGTCAAGCTAGAGCTCATTAGAGGACGGATCTGTTGTGTTTTCTGATGAAAGCCGGTTCTGCCTGGGTGCCAGTGATGGCCGTGTGTTGGTTAGAAGGAGGCCAGGTGAGCGCCTGCAACCAACCTGTCTGCGGCCGAGACACACTGGACCTACACCTGGAGTTATGGTCTGGGGAGCAATTTCCTATGACAGCAGGAGCACTCTCGTGGTTATCTTACGCACCCTGATGGCACAGTTGTACGTCGGTCTGGTGATTCAACCTGTTGTGCTGCCATTCATGAACAGCATTCCCGGGGGTGTTTTCCAACAGGATAACGCTCGCCCGCATACCGCTGTTGTAACCCAACATGCTCTACAGAGTGTCGACATGTTGCCGTGGCATGCTAGATCACCAGATCTTTCACCAATCGAGCACGTATGGGACATCATTGGACGACAACTCCAGCGTCACCCCCAACCAGCATTAACCGTCCCTGTATTGACCGACCAAGTGCAACAGGCATGGAACTCCATCCCACAAACTGACATCCTGCACCTGTAAGACACAATGCATGAACGTTTGTGTGCTTGCATTCAACATTCTGGCGGTTACACTGGTTATTAATGTACCAGCATTTCACATTTAAAATGGCTCTTCTCGCGCTAACAATAAGCTGTGATCTTGAAACCTTAATCGATTAAATATGTTACCTATACAAATGTATTGCCGCCATTTCATTCCTCTACAACAATTTTTTCGTGGTGTTGGGATTTTTTTTTTCCCGTCAGTGTATTTAACTCACCTTCGTTTTGCTGATGACGCAGTCATTTTTGCAACTACCCCATCAGAGCTGCAGAGTATGATCCAAGAACTTGCTGACAAGAGTAAAGAAGTGGGATTAAAAATGAACTTTCAGAAGCCAAAAGTGATGTGCAATGCTTTTACAAGAAATTAAGATTTATTGATTGATGGAGAAAAGCTTGAGACAATCGATACCTGCATTTTTCTTGGGCAGCAGATATCAAGTGAGGGTCACATTGATGAAGAAATTAATTGGCATATAAAACTTGGATGGAGAGCTTTTGGAAAAACAGTACAATTTTTAAGAGCAGTATGCCATTATGTCTTAAAAGAAAAGTGTTTAATCAATGCATCTTGTCAGTGCTTCATATGGAGCAGAAACATGGATCTTAACTAAAAAAGACATTCTTTCAAAGACTGCAGGGAAGTCAAAGGAGCATGGAGAGATACATGCTTAGTGTAACCAGGAAAGATAAGAAGAGGAACTTGTGGATAAGGAAAATGACAGGACTGGACGATTTCATGACCAGAGTGAAACCACTGAAAAGGCAATGGACTGGATGTGTTACCAGAAGAACGGACCACCAATGGACAACTGAAATTTTAGACTGGATTCTGAGGGACAGGAAAAGACCCAGAAGAAGACCCCTTGGGAGGTGGATGGATGAAATTCGAAAGTATGCTGGAGTTACAGGGAAGAGACAGGCTCAAGACAAACAATTGTGGAAGAAACTTGGGGAGACCTTCATCCATCAGGGGATTGATAATGGTTGATAATGATATCATTATCGTCAACCATTATCAATCCACTGCTGGACGAAGGTCTCCCCAAGTTTCTTCCACAACGGTCTGTCTTGTGCCAGTCTCCACCATGTTACACCCGCATACTTTCAAATTCCATCCACTCATCTCCCGTGTGGTTTTCTTCTGGGTCTTTTCCTATCCCTTGGAATCCAGTCTAAAATTTCAGGTGTCCATTGGTGTTCTGTCCTTCTGGTAATTTTAACCCTATTATCATTGTCATTCCTCAGTTTTACTTAATCAGCTAGTTTTTAACCATTGTACCATGTTTTTAATATTGTTTGTTTCATTGTCTCTTCAGCCCTTCCATCATTCTCATTGTTCAGTTTTACGTGATCATCCAGATTTTAAGCTTTATACGACGTTTTTAAAACTGTCTTATGCCTGGCGCTCTTTGGCCAAACATGGCCCTTGCGCCATAAAAATTCAATCAACCAACCAACCAACCAACCAACCTTCTGGTAATATGTCCAGCCCATTGCCATTTCAAGGATTTTACAATCATCATGATGTCTTCCACTCTTCTCATTTTTCTGATCCACGAATTCCTCTTCTTATCTCTCCTGGTTACAACAAGCATGCATCTCTCCATGCTTCTTTGGAGTTGTCTGCAGTCTTTGCATGTCTCTTTTAGTTAAGGTTCATGTCTGTGCACCATACATAAGCACTGGAAGGATGCATTGATCAAACACTTTTCTTTTAAGACATAATGGCATATTGTACTCGAAAATTCTACTGTTTCTTTCAAAAGCTATACAGGCAAATTTTATATGCCAATTAATTTCTTCACCAATGTGACCTTCATTTGATATCTGCTGTCCAAGGTAAATGTAGGTATCGGTTATCTCCAGCTTTCCCCCATCAATCGATAAATCTTCATTTCTTGTAAAAGCATTGTACATCACTTTTGTCTTCTGAAAGTCCATTTTTAATCTCACTTCTTTACTCTTGTCAGCAAGTTCTTGGATCATACTCTGCAGCTCTGATGGGGTAGTTGTAAAAATGACTATGTCATCAGCAAAATGAAGGTGAGTTAGATAATCTCCATTAATCTTTATCCCTTTGTTTTCCCAGTTCAGTGATTGAAAGACATTTTCCAATGTGGCATTAAATAGTTTGGGAGATATAGTGTCACCTTGTCTCACTCTCTTTCTAATTTTTACGGGTGCTGTATTCTCAAATAGCCGAATCTTTGCACTTGCATTTTTATAGATGTTATTAATAACATTAATATATACATCTTCAGTGCCGCAGGATTTCCAAGCCATTGTGACAGCTGATGGTTTCACCAAATCAAAGGCCTTTTCATAATCGATAAAAGCCATGCATAGTGGAAATTCATATTCCCTCGCTCTTTCAATTAATTTTCTCAGTACGTGGATATGATCTATAGTGCTGTAGCCACTCCTGAATCCAGCTTGTTCTCTTGGTTGAGCCATGTCCATTGTCACCTTCAAGTGGTGTGAAAGAACTTTAGTGAAGATTTTATAAACCACTGATAGAAGGATGATAGGTCTGTAGTTCCTGAGATCCTCAATGTCACCTTTTTTATGTAGCAGGATCATTATAGCATTGTTCCAATCCTCAGGAATCTTCCCTTCATTAAGGCATTGAGTGAAAACTTGGGCGAGTACTGTTTCAATTTCTCCACTTGCTCCTTGTATGATGTCTACGGTAATTCCATCTTCTCCTGGAGCTTTCCCCCATTTCATGTTCTTGATTGCATGTGCAACTTCTGCTGGGAGGACCGAAATAACTCTGGTACCTTTTGTAATATCTGTAGTACATGTATCATCCCTTCCATATAGTTTTGAGTAGAAATCTTTCTCTCTTGTCAAAATTTCGCCTCTATTTCTTGTTACAGAACCATCTTCTTTTTCAGTGACATAATCTGTTTTCTTCCCTTACTGAGATGTCCCTTTGCTATCTTTAGGCTTTGGTTGTTTTCAATTGTTTTCCTCACTAGTTCACAGTTGAATTTCCTTATGTCTTCAGTGATACTTTTTCGTACTGTCTTGCATAGCTCTATATATTCCACTTTGGAAGTCACATCTTCTTTAGTTGTCCTCATCCCTCTTCTTTTTTGCATCAACATTTTGGTTTTTCCTGATAATTTGTTCACCTGCAACTGTTCTTAGTACCAGCTAATTTTGTTGCTGTTTCCATGAGAGCCTTGGTTAATTTTCTGTAAACTTCAGAGACGCCCACTTCTTCCGATGTAAGACGACTAGAGCAGAGAATCTGTTCCTCAGTTCCAATTTGAAGGTATTATGATGTTTTTTAAGGTTGGTCGTCAGTACACTTTGTTTGTTTTATGAGCTTGTGATGCTTGAGTTTAGCATTGAGGTGCATCTTACTTACCATTCCATGGTGACTACCTGTGTTGAACTTGTTTTGCAAACTGCAGTCTTCCATGGTACATTTCTTGTTACACATAATAAAATCAATTTCACTTGTCAATCCATTGGGATGCCTCCATGTCCATTTCCTTTGCGACTTTTTCTTGGAAAATCAGTTCATGATGAAAAACCCTTCTGCCTCTGCAAACTCAACGAGAGTATTTTCACGCTGATTTCTGTTGCTGTGACCGAATTTACCTACTGAAGTTTCATTCTGTTACCATTGTCTTATTTTCGCATTGAAATCTCCTATAAAGATCTTCAAGTGCTGCTTACCTTTATTATTTAGATGACGAATTTCCTCATAAAATTCTCCAATCTCTTCTTCAGGATGACTTGTAGTGGGTGCGTAAGCTTGAATAATCTGAGCCTGGTATCTTCTCGAGAGTTGGTTAACAAGTCGTGCAGCTCTGTCAGAGGAACTTTCAACTTCTACAACTTTATCCTTCAGTTTCTTGTTTATTATAAATCCAACACCACTAGTTCTGCCAGTATCTGTCCCATGATAATGTAAGAGATGTCCACTTTTCAGTTAAATGAGATCTTCTCCTTTCCTCACTTAGCCCGACGATGTCCCACTTGATCTTTTGTAGTTTTTCTTCTGATTCAAGGAGCCTAGAATCAGAAGATAGGAAGGGTCCACTATACGTAGCCAAGGTCAGTATCAGATGGCAGGCTAGTCCAGTCCCCCGGTGATTCTTAGCACCCTCTGCTTCCATGTTGCACTGGCCGCTGCCTTGGTCAGATATATTCCAGCTGCTGGAGAATAAGGACCAAGATTTAAGTTGTGGAGTCATTTTGGAGGTGTTTGGCCATAACTTACCATTCTGGCCAAGCGGGTTGGTGAGTGTGGGATAGCATTTTCTCTATTCCCGATGGTATAGTTATACCGCTATTGGCGGTTGTCAGAGCCTCTTCAGTGGGAACAGGATGCATCACGAGAAGGCGGGGTTGACATTTGTCAAGGAGAGGCTGTAGTATGTTGTGCATCACCTGACCTTACATCGCAATGATGATATACACTGCTGGCCACTCAAAATGCAACACCAAAAAGGAAGCATCTGATTGGCCTGAAATCGGCAGCATGCGTCGCCCGCGAGAGGACATGCAAATGATTAGCATTCCAGAGCATATGCAAATCACGTGCGCCTGGCACGCCACCGAGAAGCACTATAAGAGGGGTGCACAGACGGCGGGGTGTAAGTAGTGAAATTGTGTTGTGCTGCCGAACCTGTGCGTGGGAAGCTTCCTGATGCCTCGTCGCAGAATACGGCAGTCATTCCAGCACGTTTCGGAGTTCAACAGAGGAGGAATAGTGGCTGATCGTGACAGCGGTTTATCGTACCGAGTCATCAGAGCCCGCGTGGGACGACATCCAGCCACAGTGAGGTGAGTATGGATTCGGTGGGTGCAGGAGGGACGGACGGACCGACGTGAGCGATTGCCGCAGCTGCGGCACACCATCGAATAAGAGGACCAGCATGTTGTGTGGCGGGCATTGACGTCTTGCACCGTCACATCACGAATGTTAGCGCCGTAATTAGGGTGTGTTGCGCAACAACCTGTGTCAGCACATACCATTCGATGTTGTCTGTAAGAGCGGGGACTTGTGGCACTGCGCCCATTGCTCCGATTACCATAGACGTTACACCACCGTGGCTACGCCTGATTAATTGTGGCAACGTGTGGAAGCAGCCTGGACCGACATACCCCAAGCCCACATCCAAAGCCTCTTTCATTGGATGCCGCGGCGTGTAGCAGCCGTTATTGCCAGCCATGGGGGCCACACAAACTATTGATGTCTGCGTGTTCCGCAAGTTGCACGAGCCTGTAACCTCAATCGTTTCATCTTTGTATCTGTTGTTATGTGTCCAGTAAATCTGGCTTTGCTATCTCGTGTCTTTCTTGGTGTTGCATTTTGGGTGGCCAGCAGTGTATATATGTATATATATTATATCATCAGCCTCCTATCAGTGGTTTATAAAATCTTCGCTAAAGTTCTTTCACACCGCTTGAAGGTAACACTGGACATGGCTCAACCGAGAGAACAAGCTAGATTCAGGAGTGGCTACAGCACAATAGATCATATCCACGTACTGAGAGAACTAATTGAAAAAGCGAGGGAATATGAACTTCCATTGTGCATGGCTTTTATCGATTATGAAAAAGCCTTTGATTCGGTGAAACCATCAGCAGTTGCAATTGCTCTGAAATCCTGCGGTATTGAAGATGCATACATTAATATTATTAATAACATCTATGAAAATGCAAGTGCAAAGATTCGGCTGTTTGAAAATACAACACACATAAAAATTGGAAAAGGAGTGAGACAAGGTGACACCATATCTCCGAAGCTCTTTAATGCCACATTGGAAAATGTCTTTCAATCTCTGAACTGGGAAAACAAAGGGATAAAGATTAATGGAGATTATCTAACCCACCTTCGTTTTGCTGATGACATAGTCATTTTTGCAACTACCCCATCAGAGCTACAGAGTATGATCCAGGAACTTGCTGACAAGAGTAAAGAAGTGGGATTAAAAATGAACTTTCAGAAGACAAAAGTGATGTACAATGCTTTTACAAGAAATGAAGATTTATCGATTGATGGAGAAAAGCTGGAGATAACAGACACGTACGTTTATCTTGGACAGCAGATATCAAGTGAGGGTCACATTGATGAAAAAATTAATCGGCGTACAAAACTTGCCTGGAGAGCTTTTGGAAGAAACAGCATAATTTTCAAGAGCAATATGCCATTATGTCTTAAAAGAAAAGTGTTTGATCAATGCATCCTTCCAGTGCTTACGTATGGTGCAGAGACGTGGACCTTAGCTAAAAGAGACATACAAAGGCTGCAGACAACTCAAAGCAGCATGGAGAGGTGCATGCTTGGTGTAACCAGGAGAGATAAGAAGAGGAACACGTGGATCCGAAAAATGACAAGAGTGGAAGACATCATGATCAGAGTTAAATCCCTGAAATGGCAGTGGGCTGGACATACTGCCACAAGGACAGACCATCGATGGACAGCCGAAATTTTAGATTGGATTCCAAGGGACAGGAAAAGACCCAGAAGAAGACCACATGGAAGATGGGTGGATGAAATTCGAAAGTATGCGGGAGTGACATGGAGGAGACTGGCACAAGACAGACCGCTGTGGAGGAAACTTGGGGAGACCTTCGTCCAGCAGTGGATTGATAATGGTTGACAATGATGATGATGATGATGATTATATCATCATTGTCAACCATTATCAATCCACTGCTGGATGAAGGTCTCCTCAAGTTTCCTCCACAACTGTCTACCTTGAGTCGCTGTCTTTCAAATTACGCCAGATGGCATGTTTTCAAATTTCATCCATCCATCTCCCATGTGGTCTTCTTCTGGGTCTTTTTCTGTCCCTTGGTATCCAGTCTGAAATTTCGGTTGTCCATCGCTGGTCTGTTCTTCTGGCAACATGTCCAGCCCATTGCCATATCAGGAATTTTACTCTGATCATAATGTCTTCCACTTGTGTGATTTTCCTTATGCACAAGTTCCTCTTATTACCTTTCCTGGTTAAACCCAGCATGCATCTCTCCAAATTTCTTTCAGTTCTCTGCAGCCTTTGTTTTTTTGTTTTTTTTTTAGTTAAGGTGCATGTCTCTGCTTCATATGTAAGAACTAGAAGGATGCACTGATTAAACACTTTTCTTTTAAGACATAATGGCATATTGCTCTTGAAAATTTTACTTTTTTTTCTAAAAGCTCTCCAGCCAAGTTTTATATGCCGATTCATTTCTTCATCAATGTGATCTGTGCTTGATATCTTCTATCCAAGTTAAATGTAGGAATCTGTTACCTTTAGCTTTTCCCCATCAATGACAAAATCTTCATTTCTTGTAAAAGCTTTGTACATCACATCAGTTTCGTCTTCTGAAAGTTCATTTTTAGTCCCACTTCTTTACTCTTGTCAGCAAGTTCCTGGATCATACTCTGCTGCTCTGAAGGAGTACCATAATTTTCAGACTAAGAGCTGCATCAGCGTAAGGGCCACAGGTGGGAAATTTTGCGATCTTGGATGCAGAAGTCGTGATGCTGCTCAGAAAACTAAAATATCTTCCTTATTTTCATGAATTAATTCACACCCAACGTGTGATTGTATGTATACTGCAACTCAGTGTCGATCTGCTTTATGCACTTAATTTTTCATACTGGCAAAAGCTTTTATTTACACATTTTTTATTAATCACGCTAATGATGTTATTTGTTTGCCTTTATTAAATGCTGAAAACCATTAATGTAATCAATATAAATCACAGTTAATCTTAAGACTCCCGTTAGAATATTGCATTGCTCGTAAAACCGCACAATTGTCTAAATTCCATTCAATGTGGATGTCTGCTACTGGATGGTTCTCTGTTCACCGCAATAGAATCCATCTTAGAAGTAATTAACTTATAAATTATCGCTTGTAATGCTTTCGATTAATGTTTTCTTTAATAATATGCTCCTTCTATGTTTGTTATGCTTTTTTTTTTCTCATCTACAGATGATTTTGTTAGAATGAAGTTGCTATACGCTTCCTTTTACCAGTTGCCTCGCATGTGTTCGCAGATCTCCACGCCAACACTTCGAAACAGCGGTGTCTCCGCTTTCTCGCTTTTTTTCTTTCAAGTGGCTTAACCTACTTTCATTTACTGCGCACTCAAGCTTCGCATTGAGCTCCGCTTTTATATGAATGGGAAAACTCTCGCTTCTTTTTTTTTCTTTTGTGTTTGTGAAGATTTTATCTTCAGCCAAGTATTAAATTAATTACCCATTGTTAACATCAGATGATAATGCTACGGCGCTTATTAGTGAGAAAGCATTTCCAGCTGAAGCCTTCAACTTCCACTATCGTCAGTCAATAAAAAAAAATTAAAAAATTAAAATCAAAGCAAAACTCGGGAGCATAGAGCCAAGAAACACCTGTATCGCATGCCAGATTAACCAAGAAGAGTGAACAGAATTTGTCTTTCCGTCCTGCCAGCATTGTGTTTGGAATAGGTCACTGCTAATGGAATCATCGTGGGAATCATTTTGCATTGTTCATGTTCTTAAGCTTTTGTTCAGGAAAGTGCCCATCAAACCGGTCTCCCCACCCCAGTGAAAATCAACGTTCCTTCCTTTGGTTGCATCGCACCTTCCTGCATGATGTATGCTGCAGCCAACGAAAGAGATATCCTTGGCACGCTCTCCACAGAAGCCTCGGATGTAACGCTACTGGTCTGTGTGCTTATGTCCCCATTCCATCCCCCATGCAAAAGGCATTTGAGTCAAGCATTCCTTTCACAAGCAAACCTCCTAACCTTAAGACCTACGCGAGCATTTCCCCGTCCTCCCCCACTTTCCCTTCTAAACCAACATCAAGACAGCGGAGTTATCATTTAAATAGACTTGTCTAACATATGAGTAGAAAGGGGAGAAAAAAAGAAGACGTTGTTTGAAAAAATTTACTAAGCATCTGCATGAAAAAAAATGGGGGAGGGAATACTTATCGAAAACAAATTCGGCATAAGGGCCGCACACCCGAAATTTTTCGCTTTTAGTCAAGTAAGAGCCGCGACTCTTAGCCCAAAAATTACGGTAGTTGCAAAAATGATTATGTCATCAGCAAAGCGTAGATGAGTTAAATAATCTCCATTAATCTTTATCCCTTTGTTTTCCCAGTTCAGTGATTGAAAGACATTTTGCAATGTGGAATTGAAGACTTTGGGAGATATGGTGTCACCCTGTATCCCACCCTTTCCAATTTTTATTTGTGCTGTATCCTCAAATATCCAAACTTTGCTCTTGCATTTTCATAGATGTTATTAATAATGCTAATGTTAGCATCTTTAATACCGCAGGATTTCAGAGCCATTGTAACTGCTGGTGGTTTCATGAATCAAATGCCTTTTCATAATAAATAAAAGCCATGCATAATGGGAGTTTGTACTTCCTCTTTCTTTCAATTAGTTCTCTCAGTACATGGATATGATTTATGCTGCTGTAGCCACTTCTGAATCCAGCTTGTTCTCTTGGTTGAGTCATGTCCAATGTTACTTTCAAGTGATGTGAAGGAACCTTAGTGAAGGTTTTATAAACCATTGAAAGGAGTCTGACGGGCCTGTAGTTCCTGAGATCCTCAGTGTTAACTTTTGTATGTAGTAGGATCATTGTTGTAACATTGTTCCATTCCTCAGTAATCTTTTGAAACTTCATTGAGACATCTAGTAAAAACTTGGGTGAGTGTAGTTTCTATTGCTCCACTTGCTTCTTGTATAATGTCCACAGTAATTCCATTTTCTCCTAGAGCTCTTCTTTGTTTCATGTTCTTAATTGCATGTGCAACTTATGCTAGGAGGACTGGAGGAACTTTGGTACACTAGTTCCTTTCTTAATGACTGGAATAGGTATACCATCTCTTTCATATAGTTTTGTGTTGAAATCTTTCACTTTTGTCAAAAATTTCACCTCTACTTCTTGTTACAGTACCATTTTCTTTTCTCAGTGCCATAACCTGTTTTCTTCTCTTACTGAGATGTCCCTCTGCTTTCTTCAGGCTTTGATTGTTTTTTATTGCTTTCTGTACTAGTTCACAATTGAAACCCGTTACATCTTCGGTGATACTTTTTTGTACTGTCTTGCATAGCTCTATATATTTCACTTTGGACATTACATCTTCTTTATTTGTCCTGATCTCCCTTCTCTTTTGCACTAGCATTTTTGTTTTTCCTGATGTTTTCTTCATATGCAACTTGTTCTTAGTGCCACCCATTTTTGTTGTTTCCATAACAACCTTGGTTAAGTTTCTGTTAACTTCAGAGACGTCCACTTCTTCAGATGTTAGACCTTATAGAGCAAAGAATCGGTTCCTCAGTTCCAAATTGAAGGTATTATGGTGATTTTTAAGGTTTTTCATATCAATACGTTTTTTTTTTGTGTGTGTGTGTGTGTGTGTGTGTGTGTGTGTGTGAGCTTGCGACATTCCAGTATAGTGTCGAGGTGCATCTTACATCTCACCATTTTATGGTCACTCCCTGTGTTGAACCTGTTCAGCACACTGCTGTCTTCAATTACAAATTTCTTGTTACACAAAATTAAATCAGTTTCACTTGTCGTTCCATTGGGATGCATCCATGTCCATTTCCTATGTGTTTTTTTCTTGAAAAAGGAGTTCATGATGAAAATGCCTTCTGCCTCTGCAAGTTGCCATGACTGAATTTACGTACCAAAGTTTTATTCTAAAGCTGTTGCCCTATCTTTGCATTGAAATCACCCATAATGTTCTTCAAGTGCTGCTTGCCCTTGTTATTTAGATGCCATATTTTCTCGTAAAATTCTTGAATTTCTTCCTCAGGATGACTTGTGGTGGGTGTGTAAGCTTGAATGATCTGAGTTTGGTATCTTTTCGAGGTTGGAGAACGAGTCACACAGCTAGCTAGCTCTGTCCAAGGAACTTTCAACTTCTGGAACTTTATCCTTCAGTTTCTTGTTTATTATAAATCTGACACCATTAGTTTTGCTAGTATTTGTCCCATGATAGTAGAAATGTCCACTTTTCAGTTTAGTGAGATCCTCTACTTTTCTTCTTACCTCACTTAGCTTGACGATGTCCCACTTGATTCTTTGTAGTTGCTGCTCCAATTGAAGGAGTCTTAAATCAGAAGATAGAGATTGTCCGTTAGAGTAGCCAAGGTCAGCATCAGACAGCAGCCTAGTCCGATCCTCCGGTGATTCTTAGCACCCGCTGCCTTCATGTCGCACTGGCCGCTGCTGCCTTTGCCAGGTACATTCCAGCTGCAGGAGACTGAAGGCCAAGTTTTCAGTTTAAAGTCATCTTGGGGGGGGGGGGCATATCCCACTGCACTGGCCAAGCAGATTAGTGAGTGTGGAATAGCATCTCCTCTAATCCCAGTAATATAGTTATATCACTGTGTGGCAATCGTCAGATCCCCTTTAGAGGGAACAGGATGCACCATGAGAAAATGGGGTTGACATTTGCCCAGGAGAGGCTATGATGTGTTAGTGCATCACCTGACCTTGCATCCCATATATATATAAATATGTATATATATTATCTTGGGATGCAAGGTCAAATGATGTGCAACATATCCCAGCCTCTTCTAGACAAATGTCAACCCCACCTTCTCGTGGTGCATCCTGTTCCCACTGAAGGGGCTCTGACGACTGACGAATAGCGGTATAACTATTACCACTGTGATTTGAAGAAATGCTATCCCACACTCACTAACCTGCTTGGCCAGTGTGGTGAGTTATGGCCAAACACCTCAAAGATGCTGAACACAATTTCAAACTTGGCTTTCAGCCCCCAGCAGCTGGAATGTACCTGGCAAAGGCAACGGCCAGTGCGACATGAAGGCAGAAGGTGCTAAGAATCACCGGAGGATCGGACTAGTCTGCCATCTGATGCTGACCTTGGCTATGTTCAATGGACATTCCTTATCTTCTGATTCAAGGCTCCATGAATTGGAGGAGGAACTCGAAAAGATCAACAGGGACATTGTGGGGCTAAGCAAGGTAAGAAGAAGAGATCTCATTGAACTGAAAAGTGGACATCTCTTTTATTATCATGGGACAGATACTGGCAGAACTAGTGGTGTTGGATTTATAATAAACAAAAGACTGAAGGATAATGTTCTAGAAGTTGAAAGTTCCTCGAACAGGGCTGCGCGACTCGTTATCCAACTCTCAAAAAGATACGATACTAGGCTCAGGTTATTCAAGCTTATGCACCCACCACAAGTCATCCTGAAGAAGAAATTGAAGAATTTTATCAGGAAATTCGTAATCTAAATAACAAGGACAAACAGCAACAGAATGAAACTTCAGTTGGTAGATTCAGCTATGGGAACAGGAATCAACATGGAAATACTCTCGTAGTTTGCAGAAGCAGAAAGGTTTTTCATCATGAACTCCTTCAAGAAAAAGCCACACAGGAAATGGACATAGAGACATCCAAATGGGACGACAAGTGAAATTAATTTTATTATGTGTAAGAATAAATTCGTCATCGAAGACTGCAGTGTGGCAAACAAGTTCAGCACTGGTAGTGACCATAGAATGGTAAGATGTAAGATGCACCTCAACACTAAACTCGAACGTTGCAAGCTCATAAGACAAACAAAATGTATTGACATAAACAGCCTTAAAAACATCATAATACCTTCAAGTTGGAACTGAAGAACAGATTCTCTGCTTTAGAAGGCCTAACATCGGAAGAAGTGGATATTTCTGAAGTTAACAGAGAACTCACCAAGGCTCTCATGGAAACAGCAACAAAAATGTTGATGCAAAAGACAAGGGAGATGACAACAAATAAAGAAGATGTAACTTCTAAAGTGGAATATATAGAGTTATGCAAGACAGTACGGAAAAGTGTCACTGAAGACATAAGGAAATTCAATTGTGAACTAGTGGGAAAAGCAATTGAAAATAACCGAAGCCTGAAGGGAGCAAAGGGATATCTTAGTAAGGAAAAAAAACCAGATTATGGCTTTGAAGAAAGAAGATGGGACTGTAACAAGAAATAGAAGCGAAATTTTGACAAGGGTGAAAGATTTCTACTCAAAACTGTATGAGAGGGATGATACATATATTCCAGACATTACGACAGGTACCAGTACCAAAGTCCCTCCAGTCCTTCCTGCAGAAGTTACACATGCAATTAAGAACATGAAATGGGGGAAAGGACCAGGAGAAAATGGAATTACCATGGACATTATACAAGAAGCAACTGGAGAAATTAAAACTATGCTCGCCAAAGTTTTCACCAGATGTCTCAATGAAGGGAAGATTCCTGAGGATTGGAACGATGCTACAATGATTCTGCTACATAAAAAAGGTGGCATTGAGGATCTCGGGAACTACAGGCCCATTAGCCTCCTATCAGTGGTTTATAAAGTCTTCACTAAAGTTATTTCACATTGCTTAAAGGTAACGCTAGACATGGCACAACCGAGAGAACAAGCTGGATTCAGAAGTGGCTACAGCACCATAGATCATATCCAAGTACTGAGAGAACTAATTGGAAGAACAATAGAATATTAACTACCATTATGCATGGCTTTTGATTATGAAAAGTCCTTCGATTCCGGGAAACCATCAGCAGTTACAAGGGCTTTGAAATCATGCGGTATTGAAGATACATACATTAACATTATTAATAACATCTAAGAAAATGCAAGTGGAAAGGTTCGGATATTTGAGGATACAGCACTAATAAAAATTGGAAAGGGAGTGAGACAAGGTGACACCAAATCTCCTAAACTCTTTAATGCCATATTGCAAAATGTTTTTCAATCATTGAACTTTGAAAACAAATTGATAAAGAATAATAAAAATTATTTAACTCACCTTCGTTTTGTTGATGTAATCATTTTTGCAATTAGCCCTTCGAAGCTGCAGAGTATGATCCAAGATCTTGCTGACAAGAGTAAAGAAAGGGATTGAAAATGAACTTTCAGAAGACAAAATTGATGTGCAATTATTTTACAAGAAAAGAAGAGTTATTGGTTGATGGGGAAAAGTTTGAAACAACTGATACCTACATTTATCTTGGGGTGCAAATATGAAGTGAGGCTCATATTGATGAAGAAAGTAATGGCCGTATAAAACTTGGCTGGAGAGCTTTTGGAAGAAACAGTACAATTTTTAAGAGCAGTATGCCATTATGTCTTAAAAGGAAAGTGTTTAATCATTGCATCCTGCCAGTGCTTATTATGGAGCAGAGACATGGACCTTAACTAAAAAAGATATACAGAGACTGCAGACAACGCAAAGAAGCATGGAGAGATGTACGCATGGTGTAACCAGGAAAGATAAGAAAAGGAACTTGTGGATAAGAAAATATCAGGAGTGGATGACATCATGACCAGAGTGAAATTACTGAAATGGTAATGGGCTGGACATGTTGTCAGAAGAACAGACCACCGATGGACAACTGAAATTTTAGACTGGATTCCAAGGGACATAAAAAGGCTCAGAAGACCCTGTGGGAGATGGCTGGATGAAATTCGAAAGCATGCCGGAGTGACATGGAGGAGGCAGGCTCAAGACAGACAATTGTGGAAGAAACTTGGGGAGACATTCATCCAGCAGTGGATTGATAATGGTTGACAATGATGATGGGACAACTGAAATTTTAGACTGGATTCCAAGGGACATAAAAAGGCTCAGAAGACCCTGTGGGAGATGGCTGGATGAAATTCGAAAGCATGCCGGAGTGACATGGAGGAGGCAGGCTCAAGACAGACAGTTGTGGAAGAAACTTGGGGAGACATTCATCCAGCAGTGGATTGATAATGGTTGACAATGATGGTGATGATGACGATATATTATCTTATCTTAAATAAGGGAAGAAAACAGATTATGGCACTGAGAAAAGAAGATGGTTCTGTAACAAGAAATAGAGACAAAATTTTGACAAGAGTGAAAGATTTCTACACAAAACTATATGAAAAGGATTATACATGTACTCCAGGCATTACGAAAGATACCAGTGCCAGAGTTCTTGCAGTACTCTTTGCAGAAGTTACACGAGCAATCAAGAAAATTAAACGGGGAAGAGCTCCAGGCGAA
This sequence comes from Macrothele yani, assembly GCA_039090855.1. Lineage (NCBI taxonomy): Eukaryota > Metazoa > Arthropoda > Arachnida > Araneae > Macrothelidae > Macrothele > Macrothele yani. Next base: position 1,388,749 of record CM077008.1, on the reverse strand, counting down.
GATGGAATTACCTTGGACATTATACTAGAAGCAAGCAGAGAAATTTAAACTAGATTCTCCCAAGTTTTCACCAGATGTCTCGATGAAAGGAGGATTCCAGAGGATTGGAACAATGTTACAATGATCCTAATACATAAAAATGGTGACATTGATGATCTCAGGAACTACAGGCCCATCAGCTTCCTATCAGTGATTTATAAAATCTTCACTAAAGTTATTTCACATAGCTTGAAGATAATGTTATTATACATATCACTAAGCTGTTCTCTGAGATTCAGAGGTCAGCTCCAAAAAGAAATACAAACTACCAGATAGTTTTTACTTACTGTTGCTGTATCACTCTTATCCATTTACAGCTATCTTGACATACAACTCGGGTTTCACTGACACCCATTACATGCCGTACACAAGATCTTTTATACTTCATACTCGTAATCTTTTTCTCATGCAGACACTCTTGAATCTGATTTTCCCATGACTTCCTTGGCCTTCCTCTGCCTTTCCTTCTTGCCATTTGGGCTAAAAGATTTTCTTAGTAAGCATCTTATTGCTCATTCTTTCAACATGGCCAAACCACCGAAGCATATTAGTCTTCACCTTGCTAACAACATTTTGCTTCACATCACACAACTGCAACACATCTTCATTCCTCACACAATCAGAACCTGTCTTGCCACAAACCCCCGGTAAGTAACACATTTCTCCAGCACAGAAATGACTCCTGTGTTTCTTGTGCAGTACCCTGGTTTCACTGCCATACATCAGAGTAGGAACAATTACACTCATACACAGCCATGCGGGACTCTCTTGAGAACCCATCATTCCTGTGAAAACCTCCCAGAGCAGCCATGACTTTCAATGAAGAATTCACTCACCTACTAATTTCACTATCCAATTTGTTTTCTCTTTCAAACATGCTTCCTAAATACACAAACTCATTCACCTGGTCAATCACTGTACCATTTACACTTACATTACATTCAGTGCTACCAGTTCCTCTCTCAAAAAGCATAACTTTAGTTTTTCCCTTATTTATACTGTTTGAATTTCATGCAAACTTCGTTCATCCGAGACAACATACTCTGCAATTCACATTTGCTCTCTGCCAACAGGACAGTGTAATCAGCATACAGCAATCTGCACACACAGATATCACCAAGACATAAACCAGTGTTATCTATTTTGGCATCATGCATGCACGCATCCATAAATTTATTAAACAGCCTTGGTGACATTACACAACCTTGCCTGACTCCTGCACCAATAGAAAACCATTTTGATAAAACACCATTCACTTGTACACAGGCAAAACGGTGAGTGTGTAGTCTAAAACGGTGAGTGTGTGGTCTAGAACGGTGAGTGTGACACAGGAACGGTAGGTGTGTGGTCTGGAGTATTGGATAATGTGAGAGGACAGGCTGGTGTAGGTGTGATTTAAGTGAAAAGATGAAGAACAACTTGATTCACTATAGTTGCATAAGTGAGATAATTCTTTGGATTTGTTTGAAAGTGAAACTTCAGAGAATAGTAATTGTTGTAGTGGTGCTGTAGCCACTCCAAAATCCAGCTTGTACTCTCGGTTGAGCCATGTCCAGTGTTACCTTTAAGCGATGTGAAAGAGCTGTAGAGAAGATTTTGTATACCACTGAAATGAAGCTGATGGGCCTGTAGTTCCTGAGGTCCTCAATGTCACCTTTTCTATGTAGCAGGATCAATGTAGCATTGCTCCAGTCTTCAGGAATGTTTTCTTCATTGAGACATCTAATGAAAGCTTGGGCGAGTGTAGTTTCTATTTCTCCACATGCTGATTGTATAATGTCCACAGTAACTTCATCTTTTCCCGTAGCTTCCCCCATTTATTGCATGTGCAACTTCACCAGGAGGACTAGAGGAACTTTGGTACTGGTACCTTTCTTAATGACTAGAACAGATGTATCAACTCTTTCATGTACAAGTAGTTTTGTGTAGAAATCTTTCACTCTTGTCAAAATTTCACCTCTCTTTCTCAATATGCAGTATATTTCCTACAAATAAAAGTTTATAATGGAATCATAGAAAGAAGGGATTTTTTATCAGGTTGTTCCAATTTTTTTTTTTTTTTTTTTTTTGTCAATAGGAATGAGGAATAGAACAAATAGCTAGTCTTGTAACTGTATTTCATTGGAAGATTTTGCTTCTTCCCAGAATGGTGAAGCATCTTTCGATCAAGGCACCTATAGTTGAAATCGTTAACAAGAAATCAAGTTTGTTGCAGCTTTTGGGATTGCCTTCTGAAGCTTGGTGATGTGGAAACATTGAAAATATTCATTGAGATTACTGCATAAATGATCTCGCTTTGCGTAAGTCACCAGGAGTTCTGTTTTATACAATTAAACTTTGTCCATAAGATTCCACTAAAGATTGAATCAAGTATGTAACTAATCATGTCAGATGTGCACGAGATAAAATGGTTAACAGGGACTGCCAAAGTTATGTTGTGTCCCTTGCTCCAGGTCATACAGAACAAAGTAATGAAATGTTGAGAGCTTCTACATCACACCCAAAGACCAAAGATGTCTCTTATACCTAATCACCGAGCCTATCACTAGCTGGATGCATTTGAGAAAGGAAGAATCATAGCCTACATGAAGCCTGTTGGTTGATTTACTGCCCATGTGCATATCAAGATGCCAGAACAATTGGACATTGTTGGTAACAGGGGTTGTTAAAAGACTTCACCATGGCAATGCTAGTTAAGTCAGACAAAAGTTAGCATGTGTCGATCAGTTTGTTCCTCACCAGGCAATTGTGGAGTCATAAGCTACTGCATTGCCAAGTTCAGCTGGAGTGGTGTCATGGGAGAACTACGTGCGAACAGGGATTGCATCATTGCCAGCTGGGCATTCTTGTTTAGAGTGCCATTAGTTATGACAACCGGTCATTCCCGATATACATAATGAGCACGGCAACAGCCTGGCAATACGTGGGTGACGTTGTACTGTCCGTGTTGTTGTCATTTCCTAGTGGTATCCCAGAAGTTATTTTCCAGCAAGATAATGCTCGGCCACAAACTACTAACATCAGCTGAGCATGCCTACAAGGGGTCCGTGTACTTCCATGGCCAGCAAGATCTCATCTATCATCCATTGAGCTAGATCTTCATTGAATAACATTTGCAAGCCTCTCTTTTGCTGCCTTAGAATGCTGGTGAATTATGGGACCAGATAAATGTTGTGTGATCCCAGATACCCCAGGATACCATTAGGGTGCTGTATCACTTCCATGCTTTACTGTGTGTCTGTTTGCATTGCATAACATGGTGGTCACACAAGGTATCAACAACTGCTGGCATGTGATGCTGTCTTGTAACCTGTCAGACTGGTGATTAAATCATGTATTATCCACCTCATATGTCTGTAGGGATTTTCAGCTCATTTAGTTTAGTCTTTCTGGTCGGGGCAATTTCATTGTCGAGCAGTGTGTGTATAAAAATATATATTCTTGTATTTCTAAATAACTCCCTTCATTTCTTAGTGTTTGTGGCAATGTTTTCTGCATATGGTGTATTGTATCCTCAGCACAAGTAGCTGATTTTGCACCTTCAATCCACCTTATTCTATTCATGTCCTTCTGATTCAACACGATTGGGTAAACTGTAACTAAAATTTATTTAGGGGATGCCATGGTAGTTATTGCAATCCTCTATTCCCTTTCTTAAAAGTTAGCACCAGTGACTGCATTTTCTTCTACTTCAAACCAATTTTCCATGCCACTTTAGTAATTCCATATGGCTGACAGACATCTGTTATTTCACTGTACTATGCCAAAGTCAGAATAATTTCATTGCAGCCTGAAGTTTGGGCACATTTACAAGGACAATGCAGTATATGTTGTTTCAAGGACAGCTGCGATCAATCTAGTCTTCCTTCTTGTCATTATTTACCTATCCACTGGACGCCGTATTTTTGTTCAACAGATCTTCAAGAACATTTCACTCCATACATTTAGTATGTTGTTCTTTTGCAATTACAATAAGAAAAGCTGTCCAACTTTAACAAGTAAACCTTGAGTTGCAGACTTTCCACACTTTCTTAGACATTTAATGAGATCTCAAAACATTTTTCAATCATTTTAAAAGTTGAAAATATTCCAAATACGTGGCGACAGTTAATAAATAAATACATCGCTCTTTCCATGTTCCAGAAACACACAGCAACCAAAAAATTGTTTTTCAGCCGCCGCTGTGGAATCGAACCAACAGAACTCACGGTATCGCGCCGAGTGCGTTACCTTTACGCCACGGGGGCCAACAATCCACGGTGCTATGTGTATTTTTAAAGTCAGCTACTGACATCATAAATCCGTAAGATGGGCTCAGCTACTGAGACGTCTCCATCTGGTGGGCATTAACGGCACTAGCTATATATATATTATAGCAGTTAAATCCAAAGGGCGAGATCCAAGGTGAAAATATTCCAAATACGTGGTGACAGTTAATAAATAAATACATCGCTCTTTCCACGTTCCAGAAAGACACAGCAACCGAAAAATTGTTTTTCAGCCGCCGCTGTGGAATCGAACCAACAGAACTCTCGGTATCGCGCCGAGTGCGTTACCTTTACGCCACAGGGGCCAAAAATCCACGGTGCTATGTGTATTTTTAAAGTCAGCTACTGACATCATAAATCCGTAAGATGGGCTCAGATACTGAGACGTCTCCATCTGGTGGGCATTAACGGCACTAGCTATATATATATTATAGCAGTTAAATCCAAAGGCGAGATCCAAGGTGAAAATATTCCAAATACGTGGCGACAGTTAATAAATAAATACATCGCTCTTTCCACGTTGAAAACTGAAAAACAATTTTTCGGTTGCTGTGTGTTTCTGGAACGTGGAAAGAGCGATGTATTTATTTATTAACTGTCGCCACGTATTTGGAATATTTTCACCTTGGATCTCGCCTTTGGATTTAACTGCTATAATATATATATAGCTAGTGCCGTTAATGCCCACCAGATGGAGACGTCTCAGTAGCTGAGCCCATCTTATGGATTTATGATGTCAGAAGCTGACTTAAAAATACACATAGCACCGTGGATTGTTGGCCCCCGTGGCGTAAAGGTAACGCACTCGGCGCGATACCGAGAGTTCTGTTGGTTCGATTCCACAGCTGCGGCTGAAAAACAATTTTTCGGTTGCTGTGTGTTTCTGGAATGTGGAAAGAGCGATGTATTTATTTATTATTATTTTAAAAGTTCTCTTCCACATAATTCCTTAAATCTATGCATGCCTTCCTTTTGCCTTAGCTTTTTTAGATGTCTTAACAGAAAAGGCAAAAAGTACGCAAAATGTTAAAAGTTTTTTGTTAACCAATTGAACAGTTTAAGAAAATTCTGAAAGGATGAGAAATAATAGTGTAAACACATTGGTTAAGCATTGGATGGAAACTTCAAAAATGAAACACACTATATGTGGCTGAATATTTTATAATTATTTTACTTTGATCTTGCATATTTTGAATTTTTCCTTCTTCACTGCGGCAGGTAATTCTTGAAGCAGTGCAGACAGTTTCTCTGTAAATTTTTTCACTTTGTAAAATTCATCTGGAGAAACTGCAGTTTTTAAGCATTTTTGTTAAGTTATTTCTTTGTGAAAAACCAGTAATGTTCATACTGTTTATTAGAGCAAATATTATAAAAGAGAGTGCATAACATAATCTAAGTAAAACTTGTGTGGAGCTAAAATTGTGTATTTTCTCATTTTGAAAAACTGGAAGCTGTTTTTCATGTGCACATGTCTATAAAAGCAAAATGGGTAAATGTGAGTGTTTCCATCTGCGAATTGTTTGACCACTTCTAAATGAACTAGAGATCTGAAAATTAGTATGCTGATAGATCTTTTGAATGTCCGTATACCCAGAACAGTCTAAATGCCCAAAAAATCGAAATGACATCTTTAGAACACTGCCTACTAGAATTCTTTCATGAATTGCTCGACCACTTCTAGTCATGACTTAGAGATCTGAGAATTGGCATGCTGATTGGTCTTAAGGTCCAGATACCTAGAAAAGTCTAAAAACCAAAAAATCAAAATGGTGGCTTTGGAACATTGTCTGCTTGAATTTTTTGCAAATTGTTTGACCACTTCTAAATGACTTAGAGATCTGAAAATTGGCTGTTATGGTCTGAATACGGAGAAAAATCTGAAAACCAAAAAAAAAAATCAAAGTGGCAGCCTTGGAATATTGTCTTCTTGATTTATTCTACCACTTTCTACACCTAGAAAAGTCTGAAAACCAAAATATTCAAAAGAGTGGCTTTGAAATATTGTCAACTTGAATTTCTTGACCACTTCTATGCCTAAAAAAGAAAATGTCTGGAAACCGAAAAATTCAAAAGGTTGGCTTAGTTTTACTCTTCAAAATGCTGATAGGTCGTAAAGTCCAGTTACCTAGAAAATTCTGAAAACCAAAAAATTAATAAAATTAAAAAGGGTGGCTTTGGAATGTTATCTGCTTGAATTTTTCTACTATTTCTACACCTAGAAAAGTCTGAAAATAGAAAAAATTTCAAAAGAGTGGCTTAGCTTTACTGTTCAAAATTCTGATATGTTTAAAGATAATTACATTCCAGAAATCAGACTTTTTATATTAATTCCTGCCAATACATTTTTTCACTAATTCAGAGCGAATTACATGAAAATATGTTTATCAATTTAGCTTCTTGACGTTATTGATGATAATTGATGTTTATCAATTATTAGTATTCTTTTACAAAATTTGTCCAAAATATTCGTAGTCGTTATTGCATACATCGGAAGTAGTTCAAGTGATTACTTTTTTCTTAGTTTTTTCTGTATGAAAAAATGAATTTATTATCATGTATGATAAAATTAAAGAAAAGAGAGCGTAGTTGCATTTTTTCAATCTAAAGGAATTTGGTCGTAGTGAGCGATGGGTTTGCCTCCTCGAGGCGCTCCATGGTAACAATGGCACACACAACAGCAACTAGGGCCTCTGTGAATCTTGGAGAGGTGCCAGCTAGTTCTGTGTGACATTGGCAAAAAGACCCCAACTCACTGGGTTTTGTTCCAGAATCCTTAGGTTGAATGACCAACTGGAACCCTCAGCTGTGGGCTAATCCCCCACACTGATGTACTTACCTGATTAAAAAGACAAAAAGAAATCAATATCTGGACTCAATTGTGGGATATGTTGGACCTACCACACTTGAGAAGGACGGTCCACCACAGAATCGACCTGGACTTTCTAAACGGCGTATGAGAAAGAGTTCTCGGCTGAGTGAATGTAAGATTGGTGTATGGAACACTAGAGGTATAAATGGCAAGATGAATGAGGTGACTGACGAGATGAATAAGTATAGACTGGGTGTGCTGTGTGTAAGTGAAACCAAAGAGAAGGAAATTGGAATAGAAGAAGTGAATGGCACAGTGAGTGTGTGGTCTGGAGTATTGGATAATGTGAGAGGACAGGCTGGTGTAGGTGTGATTTTAAGTGTAAAGATGAAGAACAACTTGATTCACTTATAGTTGTGTAAGTGAGAGAATTCTCTGGATTCGTTTGAAAGGGAAACTTCAGAGAATTGTTGTAGTGTATACTCCGTGTGACTCTGAACCTTCAGATAAGAAGGAAGATTAGGCTTGCATTTATGCATTATACACTGGTCAAAGATATGGCCCAATCAAGGATTAGTTTAAAAATGATTAGTTTGAAAAGTTTAGTTCAGTTAATCCACTCCACAATATTAATATGTTTTTAGAAATACTACACATAAAGCCAAATGTTCTAAAATGTGGATTTGAAAATAAATAAATAATCAACCTGCTCTTCGACCGTATCAGGGGAATCAGTAATTTTTTGAAAATAAATAAATAATCAACCTGCTCTTCGACCGTATCAGGGGAATCAGTAATCTTGGTAAAAAGCTGAAGAACAGAAAATCATTTAGAAACATTCTGGAGTGAACTAAAAGCTGTTTTGAGCCAGTTTGGTGCTAAAGAAAAAGTTATAATAGCAGGGGATTTCAATGCTAGAGTAGGTGTGCAGAATGCAATTTCTGACAATGTTCTGGGTAAGTTTCATTATCCTTGTGTGAATGGTAATGGTGAAAGATTAATTGAACTCTGCATTGAGAATGGTTTGTGTGTATCTAATACATTTTTCAACCACAAATATATCCACACATATACTTGGGAAAATCGTACTCTTGGTCAAAAGAGTGTGATAGATTTTGTTGTCTACAATCAGCGTCTGAAACACTTAGTTGTTGACACCTGTCTGATGAGAGGTGCGGATGTTGCTTCTGATCATTACTTGGTAGTGTCACGAGTGAAACTTAATTTTGGTTGGAGGAAAAGGAATAGAAAGAGACCCAGGATAGAAAGAATAAAGGTTGATAGGCTCCTTGAAGACTATCAGCATTATTCTGACTTACTCAGAGAACAACAGAAGGAGCTGAAGTCTGGTGAGAGAGATGTAGTAAAGAAGTGGGAATGTTTTAAGAACTATGTTGTCACTACTGCTAAGGAGGTCTGTGGCACCACAATAGTGGGTAATAATAGAGGTGATGCTTGGTGGAATAGTGAGATTGAAGAGGCAGTAAAGAGAAAGAAGGAAGCCTATTTGGGGATGTTGCAAGGTAGAGTCTCTGGATGAATATCACTCAAAGAAGTGTGAAGCTGCTAAGCAGGTTCTCTAGAGTAAGGCAAAAGATAGGAAGGAGAAGGTGGAAAGTCATTAACTGACTTTTTGGAAGTACACGAGACTCAGGGAAAATAGGGGAAACAAAGTTGTAAGTTGTGTGAAGAATGAGATCGGGGAAATGATATGGAAGCCCAATGAGTTAAGTGAAAGATGGGTGAATACTTCTGTGAGTTATTAGATGAGGAAAGCAAAGATGAGTCTGAGAGAGATGCAGATGATGTCACAGTGAGGGATAAAAGCACAGGAGGGATCTGAAGAGAAGAAGTGTGTGAAGCTCTAAAATCTCTTCAGACTGGTAAGGCTCCAGGAGTTGATGGCATAACTGCCAAGATGTTGAAATATGGTGGTGACTCTGTAATTGACTAGGTTAACTGAAATTTGCCAGTTGTGCTGGGAGTTAGGAATGGTCCCTCGGGATTGGAAGGATGCTATTATTGTTCCCTTGTATAAGGGAAAAGGTGATCAGACTGAATGCAAGAACTATCGTGGTATTAGCCTACTGAGTGTGCCAGGGAAAGTGTTTGGTAAGGTTATTGATAAAGTACGGGGTCTTACATCATTGAAAGTGTGGGATGTTCAGAGTGGTTTTATGCCTGGTAAAGGCTGCACTAACCAGATTTTTGCATTACGCACGATGATTGAAAAGTATCTGGCTGTTGGGAAGAAAGTTTTTACTGCCTTCATAGATTTAGAGAAAGCTTACGACCGAGTCAATAGGACACTTTTGTGGAAGGTATTGCATGAATATGGTGTTACTGGGAATCTACTTAATAGTGTAAAAGCCATGCATGCTGGTAGTAGAGCTTGTGTACAAGTGAATGGTGTTTTGTCAAAATGGTTTCTATTGGTGCAGGAGTTAGACAAGGTTGTGCAATGTCACCATGGCTGTTTAATATATTTATGGACCCGTGCATGCGTGATGCCAAAATAGATGATAGTGGTTTATGTCTTGGTGATATCCGTGTGTGCAGATTGCTGTATGCTGATGACACTGTCCTGTTGGCAGAGAGCAAAAGTGATTTGCAGAGTATGTTGTCTTGGATGTACGAAATTTGCATGAAATTCAATCTGAGTATAAATAAGGGAAAACCCAAAGTTATGGTTTTTGAGAGAGAAACTGGTAGCACTGAATGTAATGTAAGTCTAAATGGCACTGTGATTGACCAGGTGTGTGAGTTTGTGTATTTAGGAAGTATGTTTGACAGAGAGAACAAGTTGGATGGTGAAATCAGTAGGCGAGTGAATTCTTCTTTGAAAGTCATAGCTGCTCTGGGAGGTTTTCACAGGAATGATGGGTTCTCTAGAGAGTCCCGCATGGCTGTTTATGAAAGTGTAATTGTTCCTACGCTGATACATGGCAGTGAAACCTGGGTACTGCAGAAGAAACATAGGAGTGGTTTGTGTGCTGGAGAAATGCGTTACTTACGGGGGTGGGGGGTGGCAAGACACGGTCTGATTGTGTGAGGAATGAAGATGTGTTGCAGTTGTGTGATGTGAAGCACAGTGCTGTTAGCAAGGTGGAGACCAATATGCTTTGCTGGTTTGGCCATGTTGGAAGAATGAGTGATCAGATGCTTACTAAGAAAATCTTTTGAACCCAAGTGGTAGGAAGGAAAGGCAGAGGATGTGCCAAGGAAGACATGGGTGGATCAGATTCAGGAGTGTCTGCATGAGAAAAAATTACGAGTATGAAGTATAAAAGATCTTGTGTATGGCATGTAATGGATTTTAGTGAAGCCGGAGTTGTATGTCAAGATCGCTGTAAATGGAGAAGTTTGATACAACAACAGTAAGTAAAAATATCTGGTAGTTTGTATTTCTTTTTGGAGCTAACCTCTGAATCTCAGAGAACAGTTTAGTGATATGTATGTATGTATGGAATTCTGCTTTCCGGTTTTAAGTGCCACTTGGGACATGAAATGACTTTGGAACTAAGTAAACAAGACTGATGAAGATGTAATCTACATAGTTGTTGTTCTGAAAAGCCACTTTGTTCATACAGTTATTTAACAGGTAGCAGGCTTTCTTTTACTTCTCTTGACCTTTTCATTTGTTCATAGGCAAATGAATTAACAACAATAAAATTCTGTGGAAAAGAAATAAATATTTCTAGAGGAACGGCTGTTGACTGGTCAAACTACATGCGAGAAATTTGTGCTAATGCATTATTGAAGTGTGAGAATGTTGTAGGTTGTTTGACCACTCATGTTGAAATAGATGAATCTCTCTTTAGCTGCTATAAATACAATCAAGGATGAGATTTGCCCCAACAGTGGGTATTCGGTGGCATTTGTAGAGAAACAAAATAGTGCTTTCTACACTAGTGTGCAAAACTTAAGCAACTTTACTGATTTTGGCGTAATTCCGCGAAAACTCACCTGTGAGACATGAAATTCACACTACAGAGGCACAATGCAGTACCTGAAGGATGACGAAAGCAGCGTAGCAAACAAATGAATAGAACGCATACTCGAAGGCAGGCAGCAGAAAATGGTTTATTGACAGCACGGCATTCGTACACCTAACCGACAGTCCATGAAGGAGAACAACAATCCAAAGTCCCTTAGTACGGGATATGACCTCCCCGAAATGCAATGGTTGCGTGGCACCGTCTGGCCATACTCAACACCAGATGATCCAACAGTTCTTGAGATAACAGTTCCCACTCCTCGATGAGCATCTGTGTCAGTTGTCTGGTGTTCTCCGGGGGAAACGATCGTGCCGCCAGGCGTCTCCCCAAAACATCCCACACATGTTCGATGGGATTTAAATCAGGGGAGCACGCTGGTCACTCCATTCTGCGAATATCTTCAGAATCTAACAGGTCCTCAACTGCTTGGGACCTGTGTGGGCGAGCGTTGTCTTCCATAAAAACAAAGTCTGGACCAATGGCACCTCGGAACAGACGCACGTGGGGGCGGATGATCTCATCACAGTAACGCGCTCCGGTTACGGAACCTGTGTCGAAAATGTGGAGCTCCGTCCGACCGTTCAGCATAATGCCACCCCACACAAGTACGCCAGGACCACCCCAACGGTCTCGTTCCCTGATGTTCGTGGGATGAAAGCGTGTACCTACCTCTCGCCAGATCAACTGGCGCTGAGAATCGTTTGTCCGACTGAAACGACTCTCATCGGTAAAGAGGACGTGACTCCATTGATCAGGTGTCCAGTGTGCATGTTCGCGACACCACTGTAAACGGTGCCGACGTTGGGCTGCTGTCAATGGTATGCAGCGTTCCGGCCGGCGGGCATATAGCCCACCCTTATGAAGGCGTCTGGCCACAGTAAACCGGGATACCTGTCGTCCGGTTGCTGTTCGCAACATCTGCGCCATGCTGCCAGCTGTCTGGTTCCGGTCTCTTTTCGCTTGCACGACGAGGTATCGGTCGTCACTCGCCGTTGTTTTCCTGGGGCGACCACCACCTACCTTTCGTACAGCTGTACCTGTCGTTTGGTAGGCTTTCCAAGCTCGTGACACTACACTTTTATCGATTCCAAACCCTTGGGCAACACTCATCACGGTACGCCCCTCCTCCAGCTTGCCGATCATTCTACCACGTGTAAAGGCATCCTGATGGTTTCTCCTAGCCATATTGCACGATCGATCTCGCTTTCACTTGCAGCGAATGTCTGGAAATGCCTCTGTCCGCCGTCTTTTGTAGTCAGCTGGCACTGCGCGCGCTGCCTCCACACAGTTTATGTGCCCTCACGTCACCTCTGACGTCGAACTCCTGCTATTTGCATATGCATCACCTTTGTCATGAGTTGTTGTTCCCTTGTACAACCCGCAAATCGCCGTTGTCTCCCCTGTCATGACTGTATGCTGTCAAACGACGTTGTTGCTTAAGTTTTGCACACTAGTGTAGTTGCTGTTCGAGACCGATCTGCTACTACTTTGTGTGAAGTTATTCATCAACAAATTGCTCCATATACTACAATAATTTCTGATAAATGGAAAGCATACCAAAATTAAAAAAATTGAACCAAAATATACTCATTTAATAGTTAATCATCCATTAGAATCCATTAACAGTGATACTGGTGCACATACTCAGGGCATTGAGAGTTTGTGGGGAAAAGCAAAATCAAAGAACAAACAAAGTGTGGGGCACCTATCACTCAATGTTAGATAGTTATTTATGTGAATTCATGTGGAAAGAGAGAAAAGGTGAAAGCAGCAAATAGTGATGCCTTTGATCAAATTTTAACTGATATTGTATCGTACTGGCCTTCTAATGATAATCTAGAATTAACTGTTTACTTCTGTTATTTAATGAAAGTTTAATTTTGCATATGTTTTTATATGATTTTATTCTAATGTCAATATAAAAAATCAACCTATATAAATTTTTCACTCTTTCAAGTGTTGTTATTTTGATCTTTACAATGGTTATTTTTAGAAGTAAAAAAAAAATTGTGGAGATGAATGTGTTGGAAAGAAAAAAATTATTTAATGAAAACAACTTTTGTTTATATTTACAAATCGAAAAAATTATGTAAAAGAATACTAACCATTGATGAACATTGATTATCATCGATAACTTCAAGAAGCTAAACTGATAAACATATTTTCAGGCAATTCGCTGTAAGTTAATGAAAAAATGTATTGGCGGGGAATTAATATAAAAGGTCCCAGAATTGTTAAATTGCTGTACAAATTCCATGAAATTCTAATTTAAAATTAAGGGGTGCCAAACCCTGCTACCATTTTATGTCAAACTGTATGCATTGATGTCACAGCCCTGTTCTAAATTGTAAAACAGTTTCGGATCTTAAATTACTGTTCCCTTTCTTTAATTTTATGTTCGAAAAATGATTTCATAGATTCACTATTCAGAGAATTTGCATGACTGCTAGTATTATATATTTCTCTCATGTACAGGTAAATGTAAAGAAGGAGACATTGAGAGGCGCCATACGAAAGGTTGCAACTGCAAAAGGTCTGGATGTCTTAAAAATTACTGTGAATGCTATGAGGTAAAGCATACCTGATTCTCCTTTTGTTCATTTATTTTTTTAGATGTCATAATATGTTTTGTTTTATTTAAAACACATTGTATGTATTTAATCTGTGTGACTGCTTGAGTTTTCTATTTTCAAACTTGTTCATGGACTTAAAATTATTGATGTTGCCATGCATTTAATTCCATCTAGCATCTACTTTATGTAGTGTTACAAAACAACAAAACAACCTCATAGGTGACCATGATTAAACACTTCACCTGGCAAATCTGGAGCAGGATGTGGAAAGTTAAAATCTTGTTTAATTGAGAATCTGAGTACAAACATTCATCATTTTAGGCCACAGTAAAATTTATCATTCATTTTTCATTGAATATTGTATCACACATGTATACCCAAGAATGGGTGTCCAAGTTGATGAGACACCACACATAAACACAGAACATGATAACACAATAAAAATTTAATGCTGATTATGTGCAAACTTTCTTTGCCATAGGTGACCATTTTACACTATCAGGGAATTTGAAAATGGTTCCAAAAATCAGGGAAAATTACCCCATTTTGTAAAAGTCAGGAAAAACTCAGGGAAAATTACCCCCCCCCTTTTTTTTGTAAAAATCAATGGATACTTTATTTTGCCAAAAAAACTTATTTTTTCAAGATGTCAAATTTTTGCTTGCAATTATTGCCTGCCTAGAATTTGGTAGATCTTACTTTCAGTTATATTAATTAAGTATTTCCTTTATTCTCTAAAAAAAGATGCAAAATTGAATTTTTAAAATTCCCAGTCATTAAGCTTTTGTTCAATTTCTGCAGGCAGTTATAACATGGAACAATTAGGCACAATGGCTGGCTCCTGCTTGAAGAAACGCTTCACAGAGAACCAACCAAATGATGGATCAAAGTCCTTTGTCTGTTAGTTCTCTTGAAACATGTTTCTTTGAACAGAGCCATTCCATATTAAGCTTAGCTGCATTGTGTTATAGAAAAACTGAAACTATTCAACTGACAGATTTTTTCTTACATATGACCTGTTTCTATGGGAATGTATTTACAAATTCCGTGTGGGTAGTATTCACAAAAGTTCACGGAACTTTGGTACAGAAAATAATGTGCACAGTTAGTTGTTATTAATGAAAAGCAGGTAATTTTATATAGACAAATTACGTAAAAAGTTTACAAATGTGTGCTTTGGTGAGACAAATGAATGGAATGGAATGAAATGAAACAATTCTTTGTAACATGCCACTCTGGAAAACTTTAAAAACCACCTGGAGAACCTGGAAAAGTCAGGGAACCCTGTCTGAGTCTGTCCCTTGGTCTGTGGCTAGCTGCTTTAAAATGAAACTCCTGTTGTGGAAATCTCTACTTTCTTATACGATACACATGATGAAATTTACATTAACTTTGTCTTCTACAGAGAAACTAATCAACTCAGATCTAATATCTGCATTACTAAACCTGAAATGCCACTGATTCCATCAGTTTTCCCCTGATATTCCTCAAAGCAGTTGATTAATCATCTATGTCAATTTTGTTGTGCATATTGCTTAGCTGCATGAGGATATTTGGTGTGTTTGTATTGTGACCATTATGGCAATATCAGTGATGCCGGTGGTCATAGTTTTTGTTAATTGCTTCCAGGAGGCCATATTTATCTTGATGCACAGAAAAACTTCAGGAGGTGAGTCAATGTTTGATTCTCTTTGAGTTAGCAGTTCCCTGGGTACATCCTGTAAGATATGTACATAACTGACATTTCCCACCTGTGGAAACCCATTTGAAGTGATTCAATCAATACTTAGTTATAAATTAGAAGAATTGTTAATTTCTTTTCATTTCAACATCAAGAAGTTCAATTACTAATCTAAAGCAACTATTATGGGAATTTTACTAGGAATTTTTTTCATTTAAATAGCAAATTTTCGGAGAAAACTCTTCTCCTTCTTCAGGCTGTCTTGTTGGTGTCACTTATTCCTGTCACTATCACGGTTACGGTTAACCTTGACGGTTTAGGTTATTTTTCAACAAATCGTGCCAGATGTTAGGCAGGGAAAATCCTTTGCAGTCATTGATGATGGAATTTTGATTTTTCTCAATTTCTATTCCTTCTTTCAGTTTTCTTTTTTGAAAATTGCTTTGGAAACTGATGACTTTAAGGGAATTCCAATCCATGCTGTGCCCAGTTTCTCTAACATGCCTATCTAATCCAGTCTTGTTGGAGCAAATTTTTATAGCTGCTTTATGCTCTGCTATACGAGTTTCTAGTCTGCGACCTGTTTCACCTATGTAAGATAGTCCACAACTACAATTTACTTCATAGACTACTCCTTGCATTTTTAAAATATCTTCTTCTCTTTGAACTATTTTAGGGACATTTTTTTTAACTTTGTCCTCTAAACTTGGAGCTAGCCTAATATTGTACTTCTTACTAATTCTCTTTAAAGACTCAAATAGACCTTTGTGATAAGAAATTTTTCTAGTGAATTTTACTTGTTGCTTTTGCGGTGTTCTTCGTACCATTAAAATTCAGAAGCTTCTCAATTTCTTCTTTAGGATAGTTATTTTCTGCAAGTATGACTTTAAGTTCTTCTTTATGGGCTTCTTTTTTATCTGCAGTAGAAACTATTCTATTAATTTTTTCTAAAAACTGACTTGCTACATTTTTCTTAATAGAAACTGGATGATAGGAATTGAAATCCAGTAGTCTATTAGTATTCATTGGTTTTTTATACAACTAGTGAGGAATTTTTCATCTTCATAATAGATAGTAATATCTAAGAAGTTAATTCTTCTTTCTTTTTGAAGTTCAATAGTGAACTTAAGGGAATCATCTAATTCATTGAATGAGTCTAGAATTCTTTCTGGAACAATTTCTGAGCTATCTATTATAAATAAGATTTCATCCATGTATCTGCTATATAAGCAAAAGTATGTGGGTTGTACTAGTATCTTTTCTTCTAGTTTTCCCACATAATAGTTAGCTAAGAGTGAGGAGAGTGGGGAGCCCATAGCTAGCCCCGATGTTTGAATGAAAAATGTTTTCCCAAATTGAAAGTAGTTGTTCTGCAAAGAGAAAGTAAGCATTTCAAAAATTCCAACTAATATGTTTTTTTTTTCTTTGTTGTGAAAAACTATTAGGTCTGCCAAGTCTTCTGCTATAAAGTCTATAAGTTGATCTATATTAATGTGAGTATACATAGACGCTATGTCTAAACTACCCATAATAGGAGAATCTAATGTAGGAAGAAGTTCTAGTTTTTCTTTTACCTGCATTGAGTTTTTAATCAAGTTAGGTGGCTCTTTTAAAAGATTCTGAAGGTGTGACTTTAAAAAGTAGTTTAGATTTGAAAGAATATAGTTTTTTGTGTCTATTATTGGTCTAATTGGTTGGTGTTCTTTATGCAGTTTGACTATTCCATATTATTTGAGGTAATCTGAACTGTAATTTTGAGAATTGTTTATAGTTTTCTGGAAGCTGGTTTTTCTTTTTTGAAGTGAAATAAGCTTAGAGACTTTTTAATCAAATCTGGTAGTGGGTTTTCTTTTACTTCTTCTTACATAGGCTTTTTTAGTTCTTCTTCCATCTTTTCTAGATAATTTTTCTTATCCATAATAGTAATCAACTTACTTCTGTCTGTTTTCACAGCAACTACACTTTCATTTTTTCTGAAATCTTTAAGAGCTTTTAATTGACTATTATCAAAAAAATTTTTGAGGTTTCCTTACTTGCTTCTGGAATTTCGTAAGGCTATTGTAGTAATCTTTTCTGAGGAGGTCCGCTTTAATTTGGTCCTCTTTTTCTAAAGTGCTGCAGATGCTTTCCAATTCAATTACCAATTTTTCTGTATTTATTTTTTCTTTGGATAGATTGAAATTACTTCTTTTATTTATTACTTGTAATAATTATTGGCTAACTCCAGTAGCAGTGTTGTCCTTTACATGACTAAGAACTGCAGTTTCTTTGTGTTTACTGGAATAGTTTTTCTTCAAAACTTTCTTTTCTTTAAGGTTCAGCTTTTTAACAAATTTCTTATTTTTGTTTCTAACTCCAATTTTTAGCCAGTTATCCAATTCTGCTTTTACTGTATCCCTTAAGATTCCAGAAAATTTCTTTTCATTTTCTACTTTTACTTTTTTATAATAAGCAACATTTTTATATTTTGCTTCAATACTTCTTTTTAACATTTTTTTCTCTATTTTTCTTACGAAGTCGGCTGAAAGTAAATCTTTAAATGGTTTTCTAAGTCTAAATGAATTTGGAATAAAGTTATTTACCTTGCAATTTTTCAGGAACTTGATTTGAGCTATGGATCTTTCCATCTTCAATGTAGCATGTTGAACTTTCTTGATTGCTTGCCAAGTATCTGACCCATACTCTGTTATAATTCTTTGAATAAAGCTCATGTTGATAAATGGCTTCCTAGTTTCTTAATTCAATTACTAATCTAAAGCAACTATTATGGGAATTTTACTAAGAAATTTTTTCATTTAAATAGCAAATTTTCGGAGAAAACTCTTCTCCTTCTTCAGGCTGTCTTGTTGTTCTCACAGTGTCTATGTATACTCACATTAATATAGATCAACTTATAGACTTTATAGCGGAAGACTTGGCAGACCTAATAGTTTTTCACAACAAAGAAAAAAACATATTAGTTGGAATTTTTGAAATGCTTACTTTCTCTTTGCAGAACAACTACTTTCAATTTGGGAAAAAAATTTTCATTCAAAAATCAGGCCTAGCTATGGGCTCCCCACTCTTAGCTAACTATTATGTGGGAAAACTAGAAGAAAAGATACTAGTACAACCCACATACTTCTGCTTATATAGCAGATACATGGATGACATCTTATTTATAATAGATAGCTCAGAAATTGTTCCAGAAAGAATTCTAGACTCATTCAATGAATTAGATGATTCCCTTAAGTTCACTATTGAACTTCAAAAAGAAAGAAGAATTAACTTCTTAGATATTACTATCTATTATGAAGATGAAAAATTCTTCACTAGTTGGTATAAAAAACCAATGAATACTAATAGACTACTGGATTTCAATTCCTATCATCCAGTTTCTATTAAGAAAAAGGTAGCAAGTCAGTTTTTAGAAAAATTAATAAAATAGTTTCTACTGCAGATAAAAAAGAAGCCCATAAAGAAGAACTTAAAAGTCATACTTGCAGAGAATAACTATCCTAAAGAAGAAATTGAGAAGCTTCTGAATTTTAATGGTACGAAGAACCCGCAAAAGCAACAAGTAAAATTCACTAGAAAAATTTCTTATCACAAAGGTCTATTTGAGTCTTTAAAGAGAATTAGTAAGAAGTACAATATTAGGCTAGCTCCAAGTTTAGAGGACAAAGTTAAAAAAAATTCCCTAAAATAGTTCAAAGAGAAGAAGATATTTTAAAAATGCAAGGAGTAGTCTATGAAGTAAATTGTAGTTGTGGACTATCTTACATAGGTGAAACAGGTCGCAGACTAGAAACTCATATAGCTGAGCATAAAGCAGCTATAAAAAATTGCTCCTACAAGACTGGATTAGATAGGCATGTTAGAGAAACTGGGCACAGCATGGATTGGAATTCCCTTAAAGTCATCAGTTTCCAAAGCAATTTTCAAAAAAGAAAACTGAAAGAAGGAATAGAAATTGAGAAAAATCAAAATTCCATCATCAATGACTGCAAAGGATTTTCCCTGCCTAACATCTGGCAGGATTTGTTGAAAAATAACCTTAACCGTCAAAGTTAACCGTAACCGTGATAGTGACAGGAATAAGTGACACCAACAAGACAGCCTGAAGAAGGAGAAGAGTTTTCTCCGAAAATTTGCTATTTAAATGAAAAAAATTCCTAGTAAAATTCCCATAATAGTTGCTTTAGATTAGTAATTGAAATAAGAAACTAGGAAGCCATTTATCAACATGAGCTTTATTCAAAAAATCAAGAAGTTTTCAGTTGACTTTTATTCACTGTTCCAAGCATATGAATGCTTGGAACAGTGCTCAGTGCTGAGCAAACTTTGGGCTTTCATATTGTCATTTGTTAACTGGGAAAGTACAGTGTAGCTCAAAAGAGAAATAGATTTTTTTTTTCAGATTATCATCTGACATGTTTATACCAACTATGTTTTAGGCATGTTGGTATCACAACCACTTATAAAGTGTATGTGTGTGTGTGAGAGTGAGTGAGTGAGTGGGTGAGTGAGTGAGAGAGAGCGTGTGGGTGTGCACAAGGAAGGAGAGGGGTAATTCTAGCTTGTGACAAACTGCAAGAAGTTATTTTCATAAAGATTTTGGAACAAAACCCTGTGTTATGGTCTTTTCACCAGTATCACACAAGACTACCTAGCACTTCATTAATACACTTGCGTGCAAAAATTAAGGACAAGACTGTTTTTTGAATGTAACGTCGTGCAGAAGTGCTCCACATCAACTCAAATTATATCATAAGATCCCCAAGATGTAAGAATATGGGACAAGTGAGCAAAACTATCCAAACAAGGAATCCAAAGGATACAAAGGCACTTAATTGAAAAGGTAGCTTCAAGCACAACTGGACAGAAGACAAAAACGTCCATGTGCCAGGCGGCTGCCAAGAAAAATCCAGTCTTTAGTAGGAGATATGATCACCCCTGACTGTGTTGCAGGATTTACAACATCTGTCCATGCTGAAGACGAAGTTGTCAAGGAGCTGTTGAGGCATCACGGACCATTCCTCTTGTAGCGCCAATCGCAGCTGCAGAATCGTTGCTGGTGGCTGGTGACGTGCTGCCAAGCATCTCCTGAGAAGTTCCTGTTCAATTGGATTTAGGTCCGGGGACCTTGCGGGCCAATCCATGCGTTGAATATCTTCACTCTCCAACAGCTCTGCGGCAGCCACTGTACGATGAGGTGTAGCGTCGTCATCCATGAAGAGGAACTCAGGACCCACAGCACCTCTAAACAGACGCACGTGAGGCAAGAGAACCTCGGTACAATAGTGAACACCAGTGACTGAACCTCCTTGGTAGATATGGAGGTCAGTACGGCTACCAAGCATGATACCGCCCCAAACGAGAACTCCGCCTCCTCCAAACCGGTCCCTTTCGATGATGTTGGAGGTGTGATTGCGTGTTCCCTGCTCTCTTCAGATGTGTATACATCCAGAATCGCTTGTCACTCTAAATTGGCTCTCATCCGTAAAGAGAACTCGACCCCATTGCTGATGTGTCCAGTTCTTGTGTTCCTGGCACCACAGAAACCGCAGTCTCCGATGAGCAGGCGTTAATAGCACACACCGTACTGGTCGTCGTGCAAATAGACCACCTTTGTGCAGCCTCCTGGCCATGGTAAAACGTGATAACGGACGTCCAGTTGTCCGTTGCATGTGCCTTGCAATTTCTCCCGCTGTCTGTCGTCTGTCTCTTCTCGCCTGTAGGACAATATACCGGTTGTCCGCCGCTGTGGTTGCTCGTGGACGACCACTGCTAAACTCTCGGACAGCTGTTCCTGTCGTTTTAAATGCTCTCCAAGCTCATGAAACGATGCTGTGAGCGATCCCAAACTCCTCGGCCACACTAATCACACTTCTACCTTCTTCCAAATTTCCAACGACGCAACCTCGGGTAAAGTCATCCAGATGTCGTCTACTGGATTGCCTGTTGGCCATATCACACGGTGCAGCAACTCGACGTCGTTCAAATTGATGTACACCGTGCAATAGCTTTCACTGATCACTGAATTGCTGAGCGTACACTGCCCATGTGCTTTATACCCTTCCAACACTCCTGACGTCATGCTGCATATATGCGCATGCCCTACCGTACCGGACCCTAGTCTATCTCCTGAGTGGTCTTTCGGTCCGTTCTGCCTGCTCGTTCCGCTGTTATGCTAATTTCTCCTCTTCATCCTTAATTTTTGCACACCAGTGTATATCTACTTATCTACTGAAACTTGATTTATCTCATCTTCTTAAATTCATAAAGTCAAAGTGGCTAATCATATATGGAATTTTTGCCCACTGAGTGCTGCTGAGAGAAAACCTATCGGCGACTACGATTGCCTGGGAAGATGAATGAGCTGACTGAAGCAGTGAACAAGTGTTTATTATACATATTATGTTTCAGTTAAACTAAAAATGGAAGGATCTGAATTCTCTGGAAGAAATATTTTTCTCTTAATATGTGGAAGTATGTCGGAATTATTAACTCAGCAAGCAGACATCCTTGAATTGCCTGTACTTACCATTCATCACATACATGTACATACATATATATCATTAAGCTATTCTCTGAGATTCAGAGGTTAGCTTCTTTAAAAAAGGAAATCTACCAGAAAAGCATTTAACTAGATTTTATTCACTGTTTGGTGTATCAGACGCCTCCATTTACAGCGATCTCAGCACACAGCTCAAGCTTCACTGACATCCATCACACGTCACACACAAGACTTTTTGTACTTCATGCTCATAATCTTTTTCTCACGTGAATATTCCTGAATCTGGTCCTTCCATGATTTAGGGTTCCCACTCTTTTTCTCCCATAAAAAAATAAGCACTTTTTAAGGACTTTTAAGCACCTATTGAAAATTTTTTAAGGACCTTGGCAATTACACGCGCACTAGCTTTTTATATACATGTAGAAGAAAATGTATGTAAATACATTTTCTTCTATATGTATACACTGAGTGGCCACTTTATTATGACCACCTGACAGTTTTAAGAAAATAAGCTATGGCTGCACGCTGTTGCCGCCAGAGTGCGAGGCTAGTATAAAAAGGGAAAGCTTAGTGCTTGTGACAGTAGAAGTGATTTTTGGGTGACGAGATGGGTAAAAAATGCAATTTGATGAACTTTCAACGTGGGATGATTGTAGGAACTCAGAGCCATGGAGTGAGTATGACCAAAACTGCCGCATTCGTGAAATGTTTCAGAGCAGCTGTTGTTAAAGTGTTTAAAACACTGGACTGTCAGCCAAAAAACTGAATCGCTACGTGCAACATGTGGTCGTCATCGACTAGTGACTGCTCGGGCGGAACGGAGAGTGTCCAGACTGGTAACAGACAACAGAAGGGCAACAGTGCAGAAAATTACAGATCATCTTAATCAAGGATCCGCTCAAATTACCTCTGCACACACTGTTTGCCGTACACTGCATCGGATTGGATATGGCAGCCGAAGGCCTGTGGGTGATTCCATGCCAAATCAACCAGTCACTCAACCTGACCATTTCAGATTTCAATGAAACCTTCAGGGATCATTCTCTCTAGTGATATAAATGAGAATATATTTTTGATTTTTCTTTATCTCATTGGGTTTTCATGTAGTTAATTTTTTAAAATTTTGAAAAATCGTCGTTTTTTGGCTTGCATAAACTTTTTCAATCTTGAATTTCTCAAGTTTTGTAAGACCTAGAGAGTTGTTTGACCCCTCACTTTAAAAATAATTTCATAAGTTTTAATTTGACATGCAACAACTTGACTATGCTTGGTGAAAAAAAAAATTAACATTTTTAAGATAGTGTTGTTTAAAAATTTTTCAAAAAATGTATGTTTTTTGTAATATTATAAGCTTTAAATCCTGAAACTTTTAGAGTGGGATCCCAATGGGATCAGGAGTTAGGGTACTAATGGTATTGTTTTAAATACTAGTTAGGGCTACATTGCTACCTTTAACTTTTGTAAAGTAAAAAAAAAAATACATTGGCTATAAGGTAACCAATTTACGTTAGGGTCTATTACAGATAATGATTTACTAAATCCTGCAACGGTAGCCCTAGTCAAAGAATTCTATCAAAATGGTGAGGTTAGTCATCAAATGCCTGGTAAAAAAGACTGTTTCAGCAAAAAAAGATGGCAAACGTGTACATGTTCAAAAGTATTTAATTCTAAGTACATTAAAAGAATCATATGTACTATTTAAGGTGCATTACCCTGATCAGAGAATTGGAATTTCTAAATTTTGTGAGCTTCGTCCCAAGCATTGTGTTATTAATGAGTCTAGTGGGACACATTCTGTGTGCATTTGCACAATACATCAAAATGCCAAATTAATTATGGTTCAGTGTAAAATACCTGAATTGACAAATGGTGAACTCCCGATTAAAACATACAAAGATGTAACAAGCAATATAATTTGCAAAACGCCAACATCTAAGTGTTACTTCGCAAATTGTGTTAATTGCCCAGGAAGCGATTATTTGAAAGCTCAGTTTGAAGAAGCCTTTGAGCTTAATAGCATTGAAAATGTGAGTTTCAAACAATGGATGCAGATTGATAACAAGTGTGTCCTGGAAACTACACTGACGAGGAAAAAATCCCAACACCAAGAAGGGGTTGGGTTAGATAAACGACAGTTGGTAGGTGGTGAGAGTACATCTGTAAAATGACGTCTATGCAAATTTCGCGCTCGGCGCATACGTGTGGCGCTAGTAGCGCCTCGGAACATGCAAAGCAGGTTTGCTGTAAATACGCTCTCTAACATTCCTGAGCGTTAGTTATCGTTGAGATTCGACGTAGTGTGTTAATGTTAGTCAAGAATGCCTTTAAGAAGACGAAGAAGCCATTATCTACAGCTCATGGAGTTTGAACGAGGTCGTGTAATAGGGCTACGAGAAGGAGGATTTTCTTTCCGCAATATTGCAGAACGACTTGGCAGGAATGTAGCCACTGTGCAGGATTGTTGGCAGCGGTGGTCAAGGGAAGGTACTGCCTCAAGAAGACCGGGTTCCGGCCGGCCACGTGGCACTACTGAGAGGGAAGACCGCCGTGTATGGCCGTGGCGCATCGTACTGCGTCTGCGGCAGCAATTCGGGCTGCAGTTGCCACCACAGTGACACAACGAACTGTTACAAATCGGTTACTTGAAGGACAGCTCCGAGCCAGACGCCCTGTAGCATGCATTCCACTTACTCCAAACCACTGCCGTTTGCGAAGTCAGTGGTGTCAAGCTCGAGCTCATTGGAGGATGGAGTGGAGATCTGTTGTGTTTTCTGATGAAAGCCGGTTCTGCCTGGGTGCCAGTGATTTCCGTGTGTTGGTTTGAAGGAGGCCAGGTGAGTGCCTGCAACCAACCTGTCTGCGGCCGAGGCACACTGGACCTACACCTGGAGTTATGGTCTGGGGAGCAATTTCCTATGACAGCAGGAGCACTCTCGTGGTTATCCCACGCACCCTGACGGCACAGTTGTACGTCGGTCTGGTGATTCAACCTGTTGTGCTGCCATTCATGAACAGCATTCCAGGGGGTGTTTTCCAACAGGATAACGCTCGCCCGCATACCGCTGTTGTAACCCAACATGCTCTACAGAGTGTCGACATGTTGCCGTGGCCTGCTAGATCACCAGATCTTTCACCAATCGAGCACGTATGGGACATCATTGGATGACAACTCCAGCGTCACCCCCAACCAGCATTAACCGTCCCTGTATTGACCGACCAAGTGCGACAGGCATGGAACTCCATCCCACAAACTGACATCCAGCACCTGTACGACACAATGCATGAACGTTTGCGTGCTTGCATTCAACATTCTGGCGGTTACACCGATTATTAATGTACCAGCATTTCACATTTAAAATGGCTCTTCTCGCGCTTACATTAAGCTGTGATCTTGAAACCTTAATCGATTAAATATGTTACCTATACAAATGTATTGCCGCCATTTCATTCCTCTACAACTATTTTTTTGTGGTGTTGGGATTTTTTTCCGTCAGTGTATTATAAAACCAACAGAAGAGTTTTTGGATTATTTGTTTCAGAGTTGGCCAAAACTTTTAAGACACTCTTTTATTGCTACTCAACAGTCTTCCTATTTGCGACACTTAAAAGAAAATCTACCTCAAAACAATGCATTGTACTTTCTGATTTTGCTGAAAATTATGCATTTGTGCTTCAAGATTTTGCACAAGGCTTTCATTGGAACAATGCTCGAGCAACAATACATCCGTTTGTTATATACTACATTGACAAGGAAACCAAAAAGTTGGCGCACCTGAGCTTAGTTATTCTTTCTGATTGCATGATGCATGATACAGTTGCTGTTCATTTGTTTCAATGCCTCATGATTGACTTTCTTAAACAGAATCTGCCTCATAAACCCGAAAAGCTGAATTACTTTTCAGATGGAGCATCATCACAGTATAAAAACAAATCAAACTTTCTCAATCTCTGCCATCATGAGAAAGATTTTGGCATCATGGCGGAATGGAACTTCTTTGCATCGTCACATGGCAAAAATGCATGTGATGGTGTCGGAGGAACTGTTAAACGATTAACGGCATTGGCCAGTCTACGAATGGTCTACAATGATCAAATTATGACCCCTCGCCAACTTTATGATTGGGCTAAAGACAATATTGTCAACATCAGTTTTTTGTATTCCACTACAGACGAATACGAGGCAGAGGAAAAGACCTTGAAGAGTAGGTTTGAAACAGCAACAACAATAAAGGGTACTCAACAATTTCACAGTTACAGTCCTGTGAATGAGACTAGAGTTTTAGTAAAAAGCTACTCATTTTCAGAGGAATCAAGTGTAGAAATAGTTTCAGCTGATGACACTGATGATGATCTGGACATTAATGACATTTTTGGCTTTGTTACATGCCAATATTCAGACAAGTGGTGGTTTAGGTTATGTGTTAGGAATAGAAGCAGATGAAGTAAAAATAAGTTTTTAGGACCACATGGCCCTTCTCCATCTTTCAAATACCCACAACTAACTGACATACTAGTTGTGCATAAAAGTGAGGTTTTAACAAAAGTTGATCCTACAACAGCTACAGGAAGAGTTTATCGACTTACAGACTCAGAAACCAAAAAGGCAAACAAGAACTTATTTGTTAAATTAAAAAAGAACTAAGAGGTCACTATTTTGGCACAACTACAACTCTGAGTGCTAACTAAAAAAATGTATTAATTTTACCAGGTAAAACTTTTAGCCTGTTGGGACTGTCCTTCCCTTGTTTTATGTTTGACTATGTATTAGTATGATGTATTATGTAGATTTTAAAACTCAGTGTCTGTTATCATGTAAACACACTAAAACGAGAATTATAATCTATTATTACTTTTACAGTAACTTTAAGTTTTCTACCACAGCTCCTGATCCCATTGAGATCCCACTCTAAAAGTTTCAGGATTTAAAGTTTATAATATTACAAAAAAAATATTTTTTTATAATTAAATTTTTTTTTCACCAAGTATAGTCAAGTTGCATATCAAATCAAAACTTATGAAATTCTCTTTAAAATGAGGGGTCAAACAACTCTCTAGGCCTTATAAAACTTGAGAAATTCAAGATTGAAAAAGTTTATGCAAGCCAACAAATGACCATTTTTCTAAATTTCAGAAATTAATTACACGAAAACCCAATGAGATAAAAAATTTAAAAATATATTCTCATTTATATCATTAAAGAGAATGATCCCTGAACGTTTCATTGAAATCTGAGATGGTCAGGTTTAATATTGAAATTTTTTGGTTGATTTGGCATGGACCCCTGTTTGAACACCTTTGCTGTCTGCAGTTAACAAGAGAAAACATCTCCAGTTCGCACAGGAGCACAAGGATTGGACAGTCGATAATTGGAAACAAATTATGTGTTCCGATGAATCACGTTTTCAGTGGCACCATGCCGATATGACAGAGTGAGAATTTGGTGGAAACAGCACGAAAGCATGGACCCCAAATGCATTGCTACAACCCTTCAAGCTGGTGAAGGGAACGTTATGGTTTGGGGAATGTTTTCCTGGTATGCTTTGGGCCCTTTAATTCGTGTTGATCAGCGTCTGACTGGCACATCATATCTAAACAATGTTGCAGACCAAGTGCATCCTGTCATGTGAATGGTTTATCCCAATGGTGTTGGCTACTTTCAGCAAGATAATGCATCCTGCCATAGTGCTCGTATTGTACAGGATTGGTTTCAGGAACATGCCGGTGAGTTTACTTTGCTTAGGTGGCCCCCACAATCTCCAGATCTCAACCCCATTGAGAATTTGTGCGATGAAGTTGTACAAGCCATCAGACAGCTGCATCCACAACCCTGCAATCTCACACTCCCGGAAAGTGCTATTCATCAAGCATGGTCTCAGATTCCACAAACTACCTATCAACATCTTGTGGACTCCATGCCACGAAGAATCGACGCAGTATTAAAGGCGAAAGGTGGCCCAACGAAGTACTGAGGTGAGGGGTTGGTCATAATAAAGTGGCCACTCAGTGTATAAAGACAACTATTTTTTTCTCAGTGTCTAGGCTCCAAATATTAATTAGGTATAGCATTTCATATGAGCTCATGTGCTCCACAAAAACGACCGATCAAAAGTTTATGGGCAAATGTGGAAAAATTGAAAAAAAAAAAAAAAGGTCTGAACAAAATTAAAAATAAGCACTTTAAACACTCTGAACAAAATAAACAAGAAAGATAACACTGAATTTTTGGGTGTAATAAGCACATCTTTTGAATCCGAAAAATTCATTCTTTGTTGGAAACACTATCCAACAAAGAATGAATTTTTCAAATCAGACTTTTAGAAGTAGAGATATTGACAAAAATAAGATATGCATCTACGCCCCTGGCGTAGAAACCAGGCATTATTTCAAGAAGAAAATGTTCCTAAAATGTTTGTCGACATGAGTAGTATCGGTCCACAAAAGACTTTTTTTCAATCGAGATTTTAGAAGCTCATATTTTGCTGCAAATACATCAGAAGCGGATATTAAGACTTATGCCACCTGGTGGCCAAACAATTTTTTACAAAAATTTGAAATTACGTGCAAACGATTTCCCATCAGAAGCTGTATCCGGTGCAGAAAGAATTTTTCAGATCAGAGATTCAGAAGCAGAGATATAGGAGAAAACGCAATTTACCTTTACGCCCCCTAGCGGAAAGTCTATGAATTACTTGAAAATTTTGAATTTATAGGAAAAACATGTCACACTAGAAACACTATCCAACAAAGAAAGAATTTTTTAAATCGGATTCTTAGAAGTCGAGATATTGACAAAAATAAGATATACATCTACGCCCCTTGGCGTAAAAACCGTGCACTATTTTAAGAAGAAAATGTTTCTAAAGGGTTTGTCGACATGATTAGTATCGGTCTACAAATGTTGTTATTTTTAATCGAGAATTTAGAAGCTCATATTTTGCTGCAAATACATCAGAAGCGGAAATTAAGGTTTACGCCCCTGGTGGCCAAACCATTTTTTTACAAAAATTAGAAATTATGTGCAAACAATTTCCCATCAGGAGCTGTATCCAGTGCAGAAAGAATTTTTCAAATCTGAGATTTAGAAGCAGAGATATAGGGGGAAACGCAATTTACCTTTACGGCCCCTAGCGGAAAGTCTATGAATTTATATTTTAGGAAGAAAATATTCCGAAAAGGTTTATCAATGTGAGTGGAATCAGTCCACGAAAGAATTTTTAATCGATATTTTAGAAGCTCAGATTTTATGGCAAATACATCAGAAGCGAAAATTAACGCTTACGCCCCCTGGTGGCCAAAGTATTTTTTACCAAAAATTCGAACTTATATGCAAAAGATTGTGCATCAGGAGATGTATCTGCTGAAAAAAATATATTTCAAATCGGAGTTTTAGAAGAAGAGTTATTGGGGAAAATGCAATTTACTTTTACACCCCTAGTGGAAAATCTATGCGTAATTTGAAAAAGAAACTATATCCAAAATACTCTTCAACATAAATGGAATCAAAAGATAAAAGATTTTTTCAATCGGATGTTTAGAAGCAAATATGTGGAATAAAACGTATTTTTGAATTCGACGTCATCTGCATTTACGCCCTCTAGCGGCGAAATTGTACATCGTAAAAAAGAAACGAAATGAAGGATCATCATTCGCGTATTTCAAGCTTTCGAATGCAAAAAGAATTTTTCAAATCGGACTAAAAGTTGCAGAAATACCTTGGGTACAGACAGGCAGACAAACTGATAACATAAGCACGATCTTTTTTTACAAAAGACGTGCTAAAAAATAAGCACTTTTTGCTCTTTTTGGACAAATATAAGGACTTTTAAGCACCCCCCCCCCAAAAAAAAATGAGCACTTTTTAAGGACTTTTAAGGATTTATTAGCACCGTGGGAACCCTGATGATTTCTTTGGCCTTCCTCTACCTTTCTTTCCTGCCACTTAGGCTGAAAAATTCCTCTTAGTAAGCATCTCATCATTCATTCTTTCATCATAGCCAAACTACCTAAGAATATTAGTCTCCACCTTACTAACAACATTTTGTCTCACATTACACATCTGCAACACATCTTCATTTCTCACATGATCAGAGAGTGTCTTGCCACAACCCCCACCGTAAGTAATGCATCTCTCCAGCACACAAACCACTCCTATGTTTCTTCTGCAGTACCCTGGTTTCACTGCCATATACCAGAGTAGGAACAATTACACTTTCATATACAGCCATTCCTGACTTTCTTGAGAAACCATCATTCCTGTGAAATTCTCCTAAGGCAGTTATGGCTTTGGAAGAAGAATTTACACACTAATTTCACCATCTGGTTTGTTCTCTGTGTCAAACATGCTTCCTAAATATATGAACTCATTCTCCTGGTCAATCTGTGTACCATTTAGATATCTTGCATTCAGTACTAACAGTTCCTCACTCAAAAACCATAACTTTTTTCACTTATTTATACTCAGTTTGAATTTCATACAAACTCTGTACATCTGGGACAACATACTTTGCAACTCATTTTTGCTTTCTGCCAACAGGACTGTGTCATCAATACACATGGATATTACCAAGACATAAAAAAATGTTATTCATTTTGGCATCTCACATGTTCATCATGTAACATCAGAATATTTGAAAATGATGTGAGGAACAGTAAATGCAGACTTTTGGAGATATCTGATTGCAGAGTTAATAATTCTGGCGTACTTTCACATATTAAGAGAATGTTTCTTCTGCAGCATTTATACCTGAAAGACTGGTGGTTTCACTTAACAAATCCCGGGTATTTTGTGGTGCTCCTAAACGAATGCCTCGGGAGGGGAATCTTCCCAGACTTGTGGAAAACAGCGGTGCTAGTTCTTTTCAACAAGACCGGAAAGAACAAAAACGATCCCGCAGCCTACAGGCCAATCTGTCTTCTCTCTGCGTGGAGCAAGGTGCTGGACAAGCTCATAACGAACAGAGCGCTTGGCTTTCTCATGGAGCAGGGAAAGTTAAACAGGAACCAATTTGGTTTCCTTCCGGGGCGTTGCGCAACGCAGGCAATTCGCAGCCTCAGAGAGAGGGCAGAGAGAAACAAAGCTGAGGGGCTCCATACCTGCTTCATCTCACTAGACGTGAGGGGGCATTCAACAGTGTCTGGTGGCCAATGGTTTTAACCAGACTCAAAGAACTTGGCTGTCCAAGGAACCTGTTCAAGCTGATCAGCAGCTACCTGTCTGATAGAAGGGTCGAGTTCGAAGCGGGGAATGGGCAAGCCTCGCGCTCGTACCACAGAGGGTGTCCGCAAGGATCCAACTCCGGGCCGCTATGGTGGAACATTGTTGCAGACGCAGCTCTGAATCTAGACCTGGGGCCCGCAGTGGAAATTCAAGCCTATGCGGACGATTTCGTTCTCGTGGTCTCCGCCTCAGGGAGACACGTGATCGAAAGGGAAGCACACAGCGCCTTAGCTGTGTTAGACAATTGGAGCAGAGAAAGCAAACTGTGCTTCGCTCCAGAAAAGACCACTCTACTAGCGATAGCTAAGAGTGGAATAATGAGAACACCACCTAAGTGCAAATTCCAAGGGTGCACTATCAAGGCGGTGCGTGAAATGAAGTACTTGGGTGTGGTCCTGGATCAGAGTCTATCAGGGCTGCCACACCTGAGGCATCTTCGAACAAGGTGCACGCTGATCCTCAATAGATTGAATGGCATGAGGTTATCGGGCAAAACCAAGAAGGCCATCTATCAGAGAGGAATAGAAAGAATTCTGACATATGGTAGTGGAGCATGGTGGACTCCCACCGTCAGAATGGAGAAGGGCATAAACCAAATCCAAAGGTTGGCCCTACTAGGGATCACCGGATGTTTTCGCACAACGTCGACCCTAGCACTTCAAGTGCTGGCGGGGTGCGAGCCGGCAGACCTAGTAGTGGAAAGGGAGGCAGCAATGCACTGCCTAAGGTCAGGCGAGGGCGCCTACCTTCTCAGTGTGCCACATCGAGCCTCCAACATGGAGCTGGAAAGCGTGGACTGGCAGATCCACCCGGCTGAAGAAATTTGCCCACCGTGGGACAAGGAGAAACCCACGGGAGTTGGGCATGAGCTATTCACGGACGGCTCAAAGTTGAAGGGACAAGTGGGTGCAGGCTTCTGTGCGTTCTCGGATGGGAACGAAGCAACTGCAGAATGCGTGAAACTATCGCAGAACGCTTCTGTCTTCCAAGCAGAACTTCTGGCGATAGAGAAGGCACTCACCTGGGCACTCCCCAGGCGTAGTGACGAAAGAATAAAACTCTACTCGGACAGTGAGGCAGCACTGCAGGCTCTGAGTAGATTCAGGGGAAGAAACCCCATCGTCCAGAGGATTAAAACCCTCTTGAGGGCAGAAGGAGATGGAGCAGTTAGTTTCCACTGGGTACGAAGCCATGTCGGAACCCAAGGAAACGAAAGGGCGGACCAGCTGGCAAAGGCAGCCACGCTGAAAGAGACCGTTGACGTGCAATGCAGAATGCCGCGAAGGAGTATTTGCGCAGCATTAGCACGACAGACCATGACCGAATAGCAGGTCAGATGGGACACGGGAGAGACAGGCCGGAAGACACACAGAGTGTTTCCGAAGGTCTCGACCAAACGTGCACAGACAAACAAGCTCCTGAATCAGGTACTCAGTGGCCATGGCATCAGCCCTGAATACCTGGGCAGATTTGCCATCAGGAACTGCACTTGTCCCTGTGGAAATAGGTCGGCAAGCATAGAACACTGCGTGCTTGAATGCAGCGGCTTCGCCGAATGGAGAAACACACTGATCCCAGGTGTGCAAAGAACGCGAAGATTGGATCTGCTCATCCAATCCTCCGTTAACAGGAGGGGGATAATAGCCCTGGTTGAGAGGCTAACCCTCCAGCAACATACGATCTTCCCCAGTCAAACGGGGACCGAAACGCTAGAGGTGAACGTGCACACCGAAAGCGATTCGGAAGAGGAATGAGGGCAAAAGTCTGTGGGCAAGCAGACGAAAGAACCTCCAGTGTACATACTATGTAAATACTCTTTTAAATCTCTCAATGTTGTAAGTCCTAAGCATGAGGACAGTGTATAGATGTGTGTAAGTCTTGTTGAAAAAATAAAGGGAAATTATTCCCCCAAAAAAGTTCGAGGGCAAGTAATCTCCCAGTCAATGCTAAATTAATGAACGACCTATCCCGCCAGACAGAGCAGGAACCCAGATCAGGTATGCAAGGTCGCCTGCCAGCACATCACCACGGGCTGGTTTCTGGGCCACGGGGGTGGCCAGGGTCCGAACCGGCGTCTCAAGGCAGGATAATTGTCGCAACATTTCAAAATAAAATCCAAGGGGCTCAATTAGTCCCCGTGGAGCCAAGAAATATTGGCGGAACGGGACAATGAAATCAGTATTCTTAACTACACTATGAGGAAGCAGAAATAGCTTCGACTGGTGAAAATCGGAGCAGGTTCAGATTCTTAACACTGAGATACCTGGAACTTTATTGTCTTACCTGGTGTAACGGATAGTGTGCTCAAATGGAAATCAGGAGATGGAGGTTCGATTTCCGCTCCAGGGCGATGTAATTTTCATTTTTTCTGGCATGATTGATATTACATAATGAACAAATACAGGCAATTCAAGGATGTCAGATTTCTGAGTTAATAGTTCAAAAGGATTTGAGTAAGAGGAAGTGGATGGACTCTAATGAGCACGTGGTTCATAAAATTTGATGAAGAGAGATAAATGGCAAGTTAGTTGCAGTATGATTTCAAGTGAATGGATAAACAACATAATTAATTATGATTATTTAAAGAAGATAATGCAGTGGTTGCATTTGAAACTGAAGCTTGGGTGAATAGCAATTGTAGTTGTCTGAATCTTGTGATAAGAAACATGATTTCTGAGATGAGCTAAAGGTTATTTTGAGTCCGTTTGATGCTGGAGAAGTTATTGTAGGAGGAATCTCTCCTTGCTAGAGTTGGTGTTCAGAATGAAATATCTGAGTCTGCAAATAAGTTTATAATCATAGTATGAATCATAGTAGGAAAACCTTAATATATTGAGAATAGTTCATTTGTGTGCTTATGATGCATTTTACAATCACAAAGGCATCTGCACTTGCATGTGAGAGAATTGGGAGAAAATTGTGCACTGGAGGCAGAAAAGTATAACGACAAATTGTGTCATCTATGTCATTTAGTTGTCAATGCTTGTGTGGTGACAGTTGCTAATGATTGTTATGATCATTACCTTTTAGTACCACCTGTGAAACTGAATGCTGATGGAGGGAAAGAAACTGGAATATACATGTATTGTAAGAAAAAAAGAAGGTTCAAAGGCATTCTGATCAACATCAGCATTTCACTGAGCTTTTCAGTGAAAGACTATTATGTGAGTATGGCTGGTCTTGAAGAGAATGGATGTTTAACAGTGTTGTCACTTGCTGAACAGGCATGTGATACTGTAAAAGTGAGTAGCATTAAAAGTGATGCCTGGGTAGATTGCAAGATGAAGTTTCTTCTAATAAATATTGCTTTAACCACTTAGTGTCCAGATACGTAATAATATGTTAACGAATGATAGTGCAAGAAAATCGAGATCCATAATATTACAGGCCCACTGATGTGAGGTAGGGCGTCATGTTTTCGCATATATCACACAAATATCGACTTTTGAAATAATTGTCCTTAACTACCAGAACAATGCCCGTAATATTACAGATCAGCATGTCGTCGTGTTTGTTTTTCACAGTGTACTGTTGCTCATTACTAATTTTTTGAAAACATGTTTCACATACGTTCATTGTCTGGAATTGAGCTACTTATACCTTGCAAAAAACAATTGTGTTTTTTTTATCGTTTTTTTTTTATTATTATTATTTTCCTTGGGATCTTAAGTGGTTAAAAGGCATGAAGCGGTCAAGCTAGTTAATTGGAGTAGGGTTAAGTGTGAGAATGAAAAGGTAGAAGAACTGGGTTTTTGACTGAAAATATTCTGGAGGTATGGTTTAAAACTCAGCCTTCACGCAACAATAACTCAGGCTTCACATGACTAACCCTTGAAGACACCTCTGCAGTTCCCATTTAGAAAGAAACTAAAAAAGTTGCCCCATTCATCAACAAAGCACCTCTGCGTTTCCCAGAAAGCATTGAAATTTTTTTCACCAAAAACTGTAATTCAGAGACCCCTCACCAAGTCCCATTTATTTGGATCTCTCTTCTAAAATCTGGCAACATTTCCAACTCCCCAACTTCAAATTGTAGTTCTGGCATCCAGCCCATCCAGTTGATCACGGGTGATCAAGGTTGTAGGATGACCAAAAGCTATCGCTAAATGAACCTTTTACCATACGTGACTCTTGTGTGTTTTCGCTTGTTTTCTATGTTCTCGAGGTATGTAAAATATAAAGAAAAGACGAAAAGTAAAAGTTTAAATAGTGTGAGCAACAGGAATAGGTAGGTGATTCAGGAACATAGTGACTTGAGTAAAAGATGAAGTAAATATTGCAGACATATCTCAAAGGAACAGGTGTGTAAAGTTATAAAATCTCTGCAAATTTGTTAGTCCCCTGGAGTAGATGTCATAACAACTGGGATTAATTTCGTGCATCAGAGATCCTAGTTATATTTATTTTACCGTCTATACATGATGAAGATTTTGAATCTAAATATTCAAATCCGAAAAAGATCTTAAAACCACCTGCAACCAGATAAATATCTTTATTTGATCATTCACACACTACTAGATCTTTCAAAACGCCAAGCGTTTCATCTTCAGGTATTAGCTGATCAACAAAGATTAGAAACTTTATGTTTATATTACAGCAGTTCAAAAAATGGGTAACGTATTTTATAAACATTCGCATGATGTCAATAGCGCGTGAGTTGTTACTGAGTATCATACAACTGCAAATGTTATTGGCTCGTACATTAACAAGTCAAAAGAAAGTCTTAGCGAGTATTATTATTGGGTTTGACTTCGCCGAAATAATGTTGTCCATGGAGTCGGGATTGTGATGGGTTGGTCCTCGTTGCAACACTTTTTATCATATTCGTAAATAAAGAGACTTTCCATAAGCAGCAGGGATCTTCTAGTGTGAGTTGTTGCCAATATTTTAGATTCATTCCATACCGGGGTGTGCGTTCCTTTGTTTACTGTCCTAGATAACGCGGTTTCTTCAGAGTGAATTTTAACGGCATACTTATGTTCAGAGAGTCTTGTGTGCAAGGTTCGCAGTGTAGATCCTATATATGCTGTTTCTTCATGCTCATCATTCGGCTTCATTGGTATAAGGTGAACGCCATGTCGATGTTGTATTGCAATGGGGTCTCTATCATTTTTGACTATTGAAAAGATGTTTTTGGTGCGTTCACCAAATTTTATGTGGTTCCTTTTACAAGCATTGAGAAGCCTTGTTGTTATGTCGGGTATATAGTCCATTGTACCGACAAACCTGTTTGATAATGTGGTTCTGATTAAGGTTGTGCTGGAGGAGTGTTGTAGTTTGTTGACTATACGGTAGATGGTTTCTTTAGAGTATCCATTTTTTACGGCTATATTTAATATGTGATCCAATTCTTTATTGCATGCATCTATGCTTGATGAATGTGAGAACGTCCTTTTAACCAAAAATTGAAAACTGGACAGCTTATGGCTCATGGGGTGAGCTGAATTACTTGGGATGATAATCGTTTGGGAGGTTGGTTTTTGGTACACAGAGTACGTTATGTTATGAGTATCTTGATTACTTTGTAACATAAAATCTAGATACGGCAGCTTATGGTCCTGTTCATACTCAGTAGTGAAACTGATGGATGGATATTGTGAAGAAAAAGCATCAACAAACTGTGTTAACAGGTCTCGTCCATGTGTCCAGAAAATTAAAATATCGTCGATGTACCTAATATATAAGCTTGGTTTGTGTGGTGCCGATAGCAAGACAACATTTTCCAGCTCTTGCATCAGTATTTCGGCTAGGATACATGATAAAGGGGAACCCATTGGAGCTCCTTCTGTTTGGCGATATGTGATACCTTCGTATCGGAAATATGTGCGCTTTTGGATCAGTCTAAGGGCATTGAGCACTGATTGGGTTTCTTGTGCCGAAATGTTTGTCATATTTTGAGTCGTGATTCAATAATAGAGTGCACCACTGTGACTGGAACGTTCGGTTATAAGGAGATGACGTCTAATGACACCATTAGAAAAGGTAGGTTGCCAGATCTGTATGATTTGATGTAGTCCAAGGCTTGGTTAGTACTGGAGATTGAGTACTGTGAATCTCTGATTAGAGGGGATAGGAATTGCGTTAACGCCTTCTCTAGATGTCTCGTTGGGTTGGAGTGCACAGAAACGAGTGGTCGGAGAGAGTTTCCATCTTTATGTATTTTAAGCTTGCCAAATAACTCAGGTATTCTTGGTCCAGTGACTGTATACATGGCATTCTTTATTGAACTTCGTAGAGAGCTATGATTCTTTAATTGAGCTACTGCAGATAAGGTAGCTGCTGTTGGATCTGAATTTAGAATAGTGTGCGGGATTTTATGGATCGCTTCAAGCATTTTTGCTACGTAATCGTTTTTGATAATGATGACTATTTTTTGAGCTTTTTCTGCTGTAGTAATAGCTGAGGCTTTATTATCATGTAGTAATTTCAGTTCACGAATTTCATTCCTGTAATGTTGTTGCTCTGAAGAAAGATGCTGCGTGTCAAGATCTTTGATGGCCCTAGCTATATTATGCCGAACGTAGTTACGTTCATCCTCTGGGAGCTGGACGATGATATTTTCAATTTGTGGAATGTTTCGGAATTTATTGATGGATTGGGTTGGGTAAGCAAATTTCGGTCCACGTTTTAGCGCTTTCTGTTGTGTATCATTTAATATTACATTACTATAATTGACGAAAGGTAAATCATCATTTGTGGTTTTCACCGTCGTTGTGTCATAAGCTTTTGAATCTATTTTCTTTGCCACCAGCATTCTTAGTTTTTTAATATGTCTGGCTGTTATACGCTCAGCAAGGGTGTTCATTGTGGACTCGTAGGTGATGAGCGTTCGGTCCAAAATTATAGGGTGTGCCTGGTCATGAAACGCTTGGCTTTTTGAAAGATCTAGTTGTGTGTGAATGATCAAATAAAGATATTTATCTGGTTGCAGGTGGTTTTAAGATCTTTTTCGGATTTGAATATTTAGATTCAAAATCTTCATCGTGTATAGATGGTAAAATAAATATAACTAGGAACAACTGGGATGTTGAGGAATAGTGGTCTGAGTGTCATTAATTGATTAGCTGAAATTTTTCAGATTTGTTGGGAGTTAGGTGTTGTATTTTAGGATTGTAAGGGCATTCTCACACATTTTTCTTTTATGCAAGTTACTGGGTGTGTGCATAAGTTCTACCCATTTTTGTAGGCTACAAAGAAAGGAGGAGAACACAACAAATAACGTACATAAGATTTCACAGAACTGCCATCATTCTGTTTGACCTCTTGCCATTTGTCTCTGAGCAGGTGAATCCCACACCTGAAAAACTCCCATGATTTAGAGTAAAAAAGTCGTGTAATGCCGTTTTCACATCGTCCACATCATTGAAGGTTTGGAGAGCGAAGGTGTTGTGTAACGATCGAGAAAGGTGAAAGTCTGTAGGTGCCAGGTCAAGGGAATACACCGGGTGAAGTAACACTTCCGAACCAAAGTCCAGTAATTTTTGCCAAATGATTAAAGCAGCATGAGGTCTGGTGTTTTCATGATGAAGGATCACACCTTTGTGATTGATGAGTGCTGGCCGCTTCGATGTCAGTTGTTCTCACATGATGCAGTCCTCCTTTTGAGGTTGATGGAGCAGGCTATAGTCCGTCGACGCTTTACATTACGGTAGAGTAACCATTTCTCATCACCCCTTACAATTTTCATCCCCAAAACAGTTTATTTCTGTGACAGGAAAGCAAAGAAACACAGGTACGGATTCTCTCCTCTCGTTGCTTTGCAAAAAGCTGGTGCGGAACCCAGTTATCGAACTTGGTGATGAACCCAAGCGCATGCATCCATCTTTTGAGTGTTGTTCTGTGTATCGACAACGATTCCGCTAATTCCTGAACGGTTGGATGTAGGTCATTTGTTATGGCTTAGTCCACATCCTCGTCAGAAACCTTGGATGGGCGTCCTGGACGTGGTTGAACTTTACAGCTTCTGTCTCCATGCCGGAATTTTCAAGACCAACGGCGACATGTGCTATCATCAACTGCATCCTCCCATGACACTTGACAGATGTTGTGGCAAGCCACAGCTGCAGTACTGCCTTTATCGAACTCATACAGTAAACAATGTCTAATGTGCTCCTTATCGCATGCCATGTTACACCATTCGTGATTTCCATTACGAATGACTTACTCAGACCAACCTAGTGTCTCTATATGCTGTACTGCTCCATGCTGTATTTGCAAAATTCGGCATCGGAGTATCATCTGTTATGTAACTACTCCGATAGCAATTTGTATCTATTACAGAAATGCGTAGAACTTTTGCACACACCCAATAGAAGGTCAGAAGACTGAAAATGATAATTATCGTGGAATCATCCTGTAGAGTTTACCATGGAAAATATTTAGAAAGATTTTCATTGCTAAAGCACAGGCTTGATACAAGAAAAAATGTGAAATGTGCAGAGTGGTTTTATGCCTAGCAAGAGTACTACTATTATCATGGAATCATCCAGGGGCAGTTTGTCATTAGGGGCCAGGCACGGCCCCACCTAAAAATTTCTATTTCTAGAAATATATATATATATATATATACAGTATATATACATTTTTTTTTTTTGCCCTGATTCTTATTTTCTCTCTTAACTACATGGTGATAAACCTTTCACTTCAAAAACCATTACCCAAGGGGGAAAGTTTTCTTCAAAAACGAAAAACTATTCCCTGAGGAAAGAGATCACGTTCAGAGTGTGAGGTTATTGGGGCCAGCTCCAACAGGCCCCAGTAACATCACTACGTAACCAAAGAGGAGACGATTTCCTCCCCGTCCATTCAGTATGATGACCTACATTCAACACTGCCTTAACCGCATGTGCAAAAAAGCTGTGATCTGGCTCCACGTTAATTTGATTGGCCAGGAGAGTATCTATTTCCTTAACGCCGTGGGTTGACAGAGAAGCTTACCCCGACCAAGCTCAAGGGTGGCAGTAGGGTTTCAAATGTCATAGCAAAATTCAGTTAGTTGTTTTTTCTGTGTGTGTCTCTCTCGGTGATGTGTTGTACCTTTGTGTCGTGACTTTTTTGCTTGACGAGCACAATGAATGGAGTGGATATTTTGTTAAAATCTCCGTTATTTGCTTTAAATCTGGAAGAAAAGCTTCACTTAAAAAACTCAGTGCTTATCACCCCAAGAATTTTTAGTTTGAGCTTCACTTTAAAAAACACAGTGCTCATCAGCCCAAGAATTTGAGTCGAAAAGCTTCACTTAAAAAACTCGGTGCTTATCAGCCCAAAAATTTGAGTTTCCAAGAGTATGAAGTTTACAAAGTGCTTTGCAGAACTAATTTCAGTTTTAACTAAGATGATTTTCTATGTTAAAAATAAATAAATAAATGAGAAAACTTGTAAGTATAATTTGCACATGAGTATGAGTACATATATGTTTTTAGGTTTCATAAGTTCTTTAAAAAAAAAAGGTTAAACCTTTCAAATAATGCAAATGGTAGTATGGTACGCATTCTATATGGGATGAAATTCATAAAACATTCCCTCCCTGCATATATTTGGAGTTATTATTTTCTCAGTACATTTTTTTATCCTGAGAATCCTGTGATTATTCCTCAGTTGAGAAATCTGAAGAAACACAAAGCACAACTAACATAAATTAATGCTCATATGTTTTAAGGTAAAAATTTTATTTAAGGAGTTATACTGCGGAATTTTTTTTTTTTTGTGTGCAATACAATAGTTGACACATTCCTGCTTGATTTGGGCATTATTGAATTAAGGGGGTAAACAGAGGCAGAGTAAAGGAATCTTGGGGGTGGTGGGGGGATCTGTATAGTTGGCCTAATAATGACAGTTTTTTTTTTATTTCATTGTTTGACTTCGGCTACTGGCCCCACCTGTTTCAGTTGCCACGAGCCGCCACTGGAATCACCCTATTAAATTTACCATGGAAAATATTTAGAAAGATTTTCATTGCTAAAACACAGGCTCAAAACACACTCTACACATCTCATGTCTCACAAAAAAAAAAAAAAAAAAATCTGAGATGTGTAGAGTGGTTTTATGCCTAGCAAGAGTACTACCATATATCACAGGGTGTAAGTAGGCCTTTTGAGCTCAGAAAAATCATCCAAAAAAAGTTTAGGTTGACTTATATGACAAATTTTAAAAACAAACTTTTTGAAACAACGAAATATTTTGTTTATCTAGCAGATTTTGTCAAAAACTGGTCTAAAATAATGTAGCAAAATACTCTGTAATATAATGCTGCAAAACAAACATAGAAAATATGGAAAATTTTATAATCATACCTGACCATTTCCATCTCAATTTAGGCAGGTGTGACCAACATGTGTCAGTTGACCAACTCCAATTTTTTTGAAAAAATTATGGTAGCTACTCTTAATAGAAGTATAAAGTACTGCAAAAGGATTTTTCATAAAAAAAAATTTCGTCAAGCTACAGCATTTTGAAAATAGGCAAAAAATACACCTGTGACGAAAATCTTGTGAAACACCAAATTTTTACGTGCACAATGCTCCTGAAACTATAACAGGTAGAGACTCAAATTTTAATTTTTATTTTGAAGCTATTGAATTGGCCTTTCATCATATTCACAGAAATTGATCAAACAAATGTTGCCAGATGGCAAAAAAATTATATTATTGCAAAAAAATTTAATTTTCCACAAATTTGGGATTTTTTTTTTTTTTTTAAGAAAAGACTTATCAGGTGGATAAGTGTACCAACCTGCACCCCTACTGGGGTTGTCTTAGTAGTAATTTTATTTTTATCCTGTGATGCATGTAACTCATAAAATTAATTTTTGAAATATATAAAATTTCAAAAAATCAACATTTTGAATTGCAATATCTCAAAAACCCCATATTTAAAAATTCTGAAATTTTGTCCAAATAATGTCCTAATGGTAAGTAGTTTACTGGGAGAATCAGGTTACTGGGTTTTTGCCTTGAAATTTTCCTATTTTTGAAAATGACACTTTTTTTTTCAAATTTTTGAATTCAGAGAAAAAAAGAGAACTGTAAACATTATTTAGTAAATTTTTAATAGCAGGAGAACACAATTCCCGTCAGGGCTTGCACTAAGCATTTGCCAAGTAGTGAAATGTGACTAAATCCTAAAATGGTGAGAAAAAATTAGTAACAGTGAAAATGGTGGTGAATGATTTTATGAAACTTAGGCAATTTTTGCCTCATGGGTAAACTTCAATTTGCAGTAATTTTTGGGCTAAACTGCACCTGATATGATTCAAAGTTTGATTTTCCAAAGCTTACGCGCCACTTGGAAGGGCCCCAGAATGCATCGCAACCACTTTGCTTTCCCTTAGCGACCCCCCCCTCCCCCCAATGGCTACACACACCATCGGAGAACCGGAGGAAGTTGAATCTTTCATCCCACCTGCTCACAGGACTCAAAACCCAATTCAAAAACATTGTTAGTTTTCCTGCAAATTTTCGTCCTCGCAATTTGGCGAATTCTCCGACGCATTTGTTCGCAAATTTCAAGTTTTTGTCACAATTCGCCGCAAAAACGAGCTGCAGGTTAAACCCTGATTGGACGTGCTATCCACACTCCACTCCTACCGCACAATCTGCAGGAACTGTGTGAGAAGATTCAAGCTGCATGGGATGGCTTATCACAGGACACCATTAGGAACTTTTCTTACTCCATGCCGAGATGTCTGGCATGCTGTGTGAGCAAATATGGTGACTTGACGCCATACTGAGAGACACTACTTATTGTTGTGTAGCTCACTAGATATTGCCCATATCAGTCTCAATGTTTAATCATTTATTATTCCTGGTAACCTTTACCTTTCTCCCGAATACCATTGCAGTCCGACACATTCTTCTGGGTGCAACTATTTTTTTTTGACGATGAGTATTTGCACAAAATCTCAACAAACTCAAATGAAAAAATTCTTTCATGTACTGATACTGCTCACCTCGAAAAACCTTTTAAGAATACTTTCTCCTTAAAACAATGTGTAGTTTTTCCACCAGGGGCATAGATGCATATCCTATTTTTGTCGATATCTGTGCTTCTAAGAGTTCGATTTGAAATATTCTTTCTTTCTTGGAGAACTTTTCTGCTGCAAAATGTTTCTGATATAATTTCAAATTTTTCTTAATGCAGAAGTCAGCCACTAGAAGGCATAAGTTCACATTTCCATGTACAGCAATATATGCGGGGCTAAAATCTGATAGAAAAACTTTTCTTTGGACAAATACAACTAACTCTGAAAACTCTGTATTTTTCTTCCCAAAATAAGGCACAGTTTCGCCACTAGGGTCGCCAATTTTTCATGTGTTTTCTCACTATCTCTGCTTCTACATATGCAATTTAAGAAATCCTTTCAACACTGGATGCCATTTACCTTGTAGAACACTTTAGGCTAGTATATGAGGAATTTTGTAGTTTGTAGTTCTGTCACTTGGTGGTGGTGTGTTTGTATTTCAGTTTGCAACTGTATTGCCACTTCTAAAAAAACTATTGAGAAATTTCGGCTAAACTTCCACGTTCGGCCCCGCTAGTTCCGAAAGCAATAATAGATGGCGCCACGGTAGCACTTCATCTATCCTCCGCTCTTCTCACACTTGAAATGCATTCAGCCATCTCATGACTATGTGTCGATGCGTCTCATCGTTTAGGACAATTCATGTGTCAGAAGAAATATGCTTCAGGGAATGATGAGTACTCTTCCCGCACACTTGGTACATGATTTTTTATGCTGAGATCCCTATTGATAGAGTGATGATTCTCACGTATTTTTCGCCAAAGCATTGTCTTACGATGAGGCAATTGAAGAAACCTCACATGCCCACATCCACTGAGACAGTTAGCAACTGGTATTCGTATTGCAGACAACTAGTCTCACAGTTTATGGTAGCCTCGCAATGTAAATGTACTTGGCAGACCAATTCTGGAATATTTATTCAGACGGAATTGCCATCTTTCCTCTGAACATTGCTTTGAAGTCCTGATTCCTGTGATCAGATAGTTCTTCCCTGGCAGATAAAACTTTCCTTGCTTTTATTCTGCTAGCGACACAGTTTCATATTCTTCCGTTAAAATAAATATTTCACACATATGCCACAATCAACATTCAAAAAGGTCCTTTTAAGCACCACCTTTCATCCATATTATTCACTTCCTTTGCCACTTTCACAAGGTAACGAAACGCTTAACGATGTAGCGATAACGTGTCGCCATCTATCGTCACTTCATAAAACTATTTTTGGGCCGAACGTGGAAGGTTTACCGAAATTTCTTCTTTATTG
Organism: Macrothele yani; assembly: GCA_039090855.1. NCBI lineage: Eukaryota > Metazoa > Arthropoda > Arachnida > Araneae > Macrothelidae > Macrothele > Macrothele yani. The sequence goes on along the minus strand of CM077008.1, from coordinate 1,344,382 downwards.
CATGTCATTCACTACAATAGAGATACGCACGTATTTCTCGATGTATCGAGATTTAAAAACATGTTTTTCATACGTTATTTTTTCAGGTTCACCTACAACCGAGATGTACGTGAAAGAATTTTCTTTGAATCACATTCAATTACCGAGATATATATTCGCAGTAAATATTAATAACTTCCAACTGAGAACTTGCTTTTCACTCAAAGGAAATATAACATGTAAAAAGTTACAACAGGTAAAACCACCATTAAATGGTTCTACCTGAAAAATAAATTACAATAGAGATGTGTAGCATTATTCTCTTTAAATAATGCAAAGATTTCCCGTCAAGGGCATGAAGGTTGAAAACTTTTTCTTCACTATCTCTGCTTCTGGGAGACGTATTTGAAAAATTATTTTTCCTTAGCATAGCTTTTTCCATGGAGAATATTTTTTGCCTATTTCCAACTTTCCATTATTCTTGATTCTCCTGCTAACAGGCATAGACTTATATCATGTTTCCTCCTATATTTCTTTTTTAACTGATTAGATGTGTGCCCTCCCGATTCTTAAATTCTGGATCTGTCCTTGCTTTATTTTATAATAATTTCAATTGTTATCAATAATAGACTGATTACATGGAAGATAGTGCAGAATAGTGATGCAGCTAAAATGACTGATTGAATTAATCATTTTCACATTGAGGGAAAGGATTTTCTGGTAGACCTTGTAGTAATTGCACCACCAAGATTCAGTTTCGCATTATTGGGTAATTCTCCAGTTAAAAAGAAATGTAATGACTAAAACAGCACACTCATATTTACATCTTTCATCATTTTTATTACTTGAAACCAAAAGATCTTTTAAAAAGTAATTTGATCATGGTACTCTACAGTGTAATAATCATTTTAGAATTTATATATATATATATATATATGTAAGGTCAGGTGATGCGTAACATCACAGCCTCTCCTTGACAAATGTCAACCCCGCCTTCTCGTGGTGCATCCTGTTCCCACTAAAGGGGCTCTGACGACCGCCAATAGCGGTATAACTATACCATCGGGATCAGAGGAAATGCTATCCCACACTCACCAACCCGCTTGGCCAGCGTGGTGAGTTATGGCCAAACACCTCCAAAATGACTCTACAACTTAAATCTTGGCCCTCAGTCTCCGGCAGCTGGAATGTACCTGGCCAAGGCAGCGGCCAGTGCGACATGAAGGCAGAGGGTGCTAAGAATCCCCAGAGGACCGGACTAGGCTGCCATTTGATGCTGACCTTGGCTACCTACAATGGACGCTCCCTATCTTCTGATTCAAGGCTTCTTGAATTGGAAGAGGAACTACAAAGGATCAAGTGGGACATCGTCGGGCTAAGTGAGGTAAGGAGAAAAGGAGAAGATCTCATTGAACTGAAAAGTGGACATCTCTTCTATTATCGTGGGACAGATACTGGCAGAACTAGTGGTGTTGGATTTATAATAAACAAGAAACTGAAGGATAAAGTGGTAGAAGTTGAAAGTTCCTCTGACAGAGCTGCACAACTCGTTATCCAACTATCGAGAAGATACCAGGCTCAGATTATTCAAACTTATGCACCCACCACAAGTCATCCTGAAGAAGAAATTGAAGAATTTTATGAGGAAATTCGTCATCAAAATAATAAAGGTAAGCAGCACTTGAAGATAATTATGGGAGATTTCAATGCAAAAATAGGGCACCAGCAACAGAATGAAACTTCAGTAGGTAAATTCGGTCACGGCAACAGAAACCAGCGTGGAAATACTCTCGTTGAGTTTGCAGAGGCAGAAGGATTTTTCATCTTGAATTCCTTTTTCAAGAAAAAGCCACACAGGAAATGGACATGGAGACATCCAATTGGGACGACAAGTGAAATTGATTTTATTATGTGTAACAAAAAATTCGTCATCGAAGACTGCAGTGTGCTGAACAAGTTCAACACAGGTAGTGACCATAGATTGGTGAGATGTAAGATGCACCTCAACACTAAACTGGAACGTGGCAAGCTCATAAGACAAACAAAATGTATTGACATAACCAACCTTAAAAAACACCATAATACTTTCAAGTTGGAACTGAAGAACAGATTCTCTGCTTTAGAAGGCCTAACATCGGAAGAAGTGGATATTTCAGAAGTTAACAGAAAAGTAACCAAAGCTCTTATGGAAACAGCAACAAAATTAGCTGGGTCTAAGAACAAGTTGCATGTAAACAAATTATCAGGAAAAACCAAAATGTTGATGCAAAAAGAAGAGAGATGAGGACAACTAAAGAAGATGTGACTTCCAAAGTGGAATATATAGAGCTATGCAAGACAGCACGAAAAAGTATCACTGAAGACGTAAGGAAATTCAACTGTGAGCTAGTGAGGAAAGCAATTGAAAACAACCAAAGCCTAAAGATAGCAAAGGGACATCTCAGTAAGGGAAGAAAACAGATTATGGCTCTGAGAAAAGAAGATGGTTCTATAACAAGAAATAGAGGCGAAATTTTGACAAGAGTGAAAGATTTCTACTCCAAATTATATGAAAGGGATGATACATGTACTCCAGACATCATGAAAGGTACCAGAGTTCTTCCAGTCCTCCCAGCAGAAGTTGCTCATGCAATCAAGAACATGAAGCGGAGGAAAGCTCCAGGAGAAGATGGAATTACTATAGACATCATACAAGAAACAAGTGGAGAAATTGAAACAGTACTCGCCCAAATTTTCACTCGATGCCTTAATGAAGGGAAGATTCCTGAGGATTGGAACAATGCTACAATGATCCTGCTACATAAAAAAGGTGACATTGAGGATCTCAGGAACTACAGACCTATCAGCCTCCTATCAGTGGTTTATAAAATCTTCACTAAAGTTCTTTCACACCGCTTGAAGGTAACACTGGACATGGCTCAACCGAGAGAACAAGCTGGATTCAGGAGTGGCTACAGCACAATAGATCATATCCACGTACTGAGAGAACTAATTGAAAGAGCGAGGGAATATGAACTTCCATTGTGCATGGCTTTTATCGATTATGAAAAAGCCTTTGATTCGGTGAAACCATCAGCAGTTACCACGGCTCTGAAATCCTGCGGTATTGAAGATGCATACATTAATATTATTAATAACATCTATGAAAATGCAAGTGCAAAGATTCGGCTGTTTGAAAATACAACACACATAAAAATTGGAAAGGGAGTGAGACAAGGTGACACCATATCTCCGAAGCTCTTTAATGCCACATTGGAAAATGTCTTTCAATCACTGAACTGGGAAAACAAAGGGATAAAGATTAATGGAGATTATCTAACCCACCTTCGTTTTGCTGATGACGTAGTCATTTTTGCAACTACCCCATCAGAGCTGCAGAGTATGATCCAGGAACTTGCTGACAAGAGTAAAGAAGTGGGATTAAAAATGAACTTTCAGAAGACAAAAGTGATGTTCAATGCTTTTACAAGAAATGAAGATTTATCGATTGATGGAGAAAAACTGGAGATAACAGATACGTACGTTTATCTTGGACAGCAGATATCAAGTGAGGGTCACATTGATGAAGAAATTAATCGGCGTACAAAACTTGCCTGGAGAGCTTTTGGAAGAAACAGCATAATTTTCAAGAGCAATATGCCATTATGTCTTAAAAGAAAAGTGTTTGATCAATGCATCCTTCCAGTGCTTACGTATGGTGCAGAGACGTGGACCTTAACTAAAAGAGACGTACAAAGGCTGCAGACAACTCAAAGAAGCATGGAGAGGTGCATGCTTGGTATAACCAGGAGAGATAAGAAGAGGAACTCGTGGATCCGAAAAATGACGAGAGTGGAAGACATCATGATCAGAGTTAAATCCCTGAAATGGCAATGGGCTGGACATACTGCCAGAAGGACAGACCATAGATGGACAGCCGAAATTTTAGATTGGATTCCAAGGGACAGGAAAAGACCCAGAAGAAGACCACATGGGAGATGGGTGGATGAAATTCGAAAGTATGCAGGAGTGACATGGAGGAGACTGGCACAAGACAGACCGTTGTGGAGGAAACTTGGGGAGACCTTCGTCCAGCAGTGGATTGATAATGGTTGACGATGATGATAATGATGTCCTAGAAAAATCCTTGAATTTTTTTCCCTCAAATTGTACAAACCGTGAATGTAATTACACTGGAATAAATTGCCACTTCATTGCTTTTGGACTAGGAGAAAAATTTCAGACGGGCGGTCGTAGTGAGCGATGGGTTTGCCTCCTCGGGGCGCTCCGTGGTAACAATGGCACACACAACAGCAACTAGGGCCTCTGTGAATCTTGGAGAGGTGCAAGCTAGTTCTGTGTGACATTGGCGAAAAGACCCCAACTCACTGGGTTTTGTTCCAGAATCCTTAGGTTGAATGACCAACTGGAACCCTCAGCTGTGGGCTAATACCCCACACTGATGTACTTACCTGATTAAAAAGACAAAAAGAAATATTAAGAATGACTCAAGTGTGGGATATGGTGGACCTACCACACTTGAGAAGGACCATCCACCACGGAATTGACCTGGACTTTCTAAACGGCGTATGAGAAAGCGATCTCGACTGAGTGAATGTAAGATTGGTGTATGGAATACTAGAGGTATAAATGGCAAGATGAGTGAGGTGATTGAGGAGATGAATCAGTATAGACTGGGTGTGCTGTGTGTAAGTGAAACCAAAAAGAAGGAAATTGGGGTAGAAGAAGTGAATGGCATGGTGGGTGTGTGGTCTGGAGTATTGGATAATATGAGAGGACAGGCTGGTGTAGGTGTGATTTTAAGTGAAAAGATGAAGAACAACTTGATTCACTATAGTTGCATAAGTGAGAGAATTCTCTGGATTCGTTTGAAAGTGAAACTTCAGAGAATAGTAATTGTTGTAGTGTATGCTCCTTGTGACTCGGAACCTTCTGATAAGAAAGAAGATTTCTGGAATGAGCTAAAAGCTGTTTTGAGCCAGTTTGGTGCTAAAGAAAAAGTTATAATAGCAGGGGATTTCAATGCTAGAGTAGGTGTGCAGAATGCAATTTCTGTCATTGTTCTGGGTAAGTTTAATGATCTTTGTGTGAATGATAATGGTGAAAGATTAATTGAACTCTGCATTGAGAGTGATTTGTGTGTATCTAATGCATTTTTCAACCACAAGTATATACACACATATACTTGGGAAAATCGTACTCTTGGTCAAAAGAGTGTGATAGATTTTGTTGTTTACGATCAGCGTTTGAAACACTTAGTTGTTGACACCTGTGTGATGAGAGGTGCGGATGTTGGTTCTGATCATTACTTGGTAGTGTCACAAGTGAAACTTAATGTTGGTTGGAGGAAAAGGAATAGAAAGAGACCCAGGATAGAAAGAATAAAGGTTGATAGGCTCCTTGAAGATCATCAGCGGTATTCTGACTTACTCAGAGAACGACTGAAGGATCTGAAATCTTGTGAGAGGGATGTAGAAAAGAAGTGGGAATATTTTAAGAACTGTGTTGTTACTGCTGCTAAAGAGGTCTGTGGCACCACAATAGTGGGTAAGAATAGAGGTGATGCTTGGTGGAATAGTGAGATTGATGAGGCAGTAAAGAAAAAGAAGGAAGCCTATTTGGGGATGTTGCAAGGTAGAGTCTCTGTGGATGAATATCGCTGTAAGAAGCATGAAGCTGCTAAGCTGGTTCGCCACAGTAAGGCAAAAGATAGGAAACAGAAAGTGGAAAGGCATGAATGGCTTTTTGGAAAGATAGAAAGTCCTTCTGGAAGTACATGAGACTCAGGAAAAATAGGGGAAACAAAGTTGTAAGTTGTGTGAAGAATGAGATTGGGGAAATGATATGGGAGCCCAATGAGTTAAGTGACAGATGGGACAAATACTTCTGTGAGTTATTAGATCAGGAGAGCAAAGATGATTCTGAGACAGATGCAGATGATGTCACAATGAGGGATGAAAGCACAGGAGGGATCTCAAGAGAAGAAGTGTGTAAAGCTCTAAAATCTCTTCAGAATGGTAAGGCTCCAGGAGTTGATGGCATAACTGCAGAGATGTTGAAATATGGTGGTGACTCTATAATTGACTGGTTAACTGAAATTTGCCAGTTGTGCTGGGAGTTAGGAATGGTCCCTCGGGATTGGAAGGATGCTATCATTGTTCCCTTGTATAAGGAAAAAGGTGATCAGACTGAATGAAAGAACTATTGTGGTATTGGCCTACTGAGTGTGCCAGGGAAGGTGTTTGGCAAGGTTGTTATTGAAAAAGTACGGGGTCTTACATCAGAGAAAGTGTGGGATGTTCAGAGTGATTTTATGCCTGGTAAAGGCTGCACTAACCAGATTTTTGCATTACACATGATGATTGAAAAGTATCTGGCTGTTGGGAAGAAAGTTTTTACTGCCTTCATAGATTTAGAGAAAGCTTATGACCGAGTCAATAGGACACTTTTGTGGAAGGTATTGAAGTTATATGGTGTTACTGGGAATCTACTTAATAGTGTAAAAGCCATGTATGCTGGTAGTAGAGCTTGTGTACGAGTGAATGGTGTTTTATCAAAATGGTTTTCCATTGGTGCAGGTGTTAGACAAGGTTGTGTAATGTCACCATGGCTGTTTAATATATTTATGGACGCATGCATGCGTGAAGCCAAAATAGATATTAGTGGTTTATGTCTTGGTGATATCCGTGTGTGCAGATTGCTGTATGCTGGTGACACTGTCCTGTTGGCAGAGAGCAAAAGTGAGTTGCAGAGTATGTTGACTCGGATGCACGAAGTTTGCATGAAATTCAAACTGAGTATAAATAAGGGAAAACCCAAAGTTATGGTGTTTGAGAGAGGAATGGGTAGCACTGAATGTAATGTAAGTATAAATGGCACTGTGATTGACCAGGTGAGTGAGTTTGTGTATTTAGGAAGCATGTTTGACAGAGAGAACAAGTTGGATGGTGAAATCAGTAGGCGAGTGAATTCTTCTTTGAAAGTCATAGCTGCTCTGGGAGGTTTTCACAGGAATGATGGGTTCTCTAGAGAGTCCCGCATGGCTGTGTATGAAACAGTAATTGTTCCTACTCTGATGTATGGCAGTGAAACCTGGGTACTGCAGAAGAAACATAGGAGTCGTTTGTGTGCTGGAGAAATGCGTTACTTACATGGGGTTTGTGGCAAGATATGATCTGATTGTGTGAGGAATGAAAATGTATTGCAGTTGTGTGATGTAAAGCAAAATGTTTTTAGCAAGGTGGAGACCAATATGCTTCGATGGTTTGTCCATGTTGAAAGAATGAGTGATGAAATGCTTACTAAGAAAATATTTTCAGCCCAAGTGGCAGGAAGGAAAGGCAGAGGAAGGCCAAGGAAGACATGGGTGGATCAGATTCAGGAGTGTCTGCATGAGAAAAAGATTATGAGTATGAAGTATAAAAGATCTTGTGTACGGCGTGGAATGGATATCAGTGAAGCACGAGTTGTATGTCAAGATCACTGTAAATGGCGAAGTTTGATACGACAACAATAAGTAAAAATATCTGGAAGTTTGTATTTCTTTTTGGAGCTAACCTCTGAATCTCAGAGAATAGCTTAGTGATATGGATGTATGAAAAATTTCAGAAATCCATTTTCCCGAATTTTGAAAATAACACAATAAAATTTTTACGGTGGTTAAGATACATCACAATGAAGTTCTAGTTTAAATTTTGCCAAATTCCATTGCAAACTTTAGCAGATGCAAAAAATAATTTTTGTTTGCATAATCGGATTTAAAAAAAAAAAGAAACAGCAGTTATAAATTACCGGAAAAGCAAGGGGATTATTTTTTTAGAGGTCATGGTTTATTTAAACAGAGTGACCCTTAAAATTTTTTTCTGTGATAATTTGGAAGCTATTTGAGTTTCAAACATACATTTTTATTCAGACACATTTGAGTTACCGTTTAAAAAAAAAAAAAAAAAAAAAGTCATTTATAATTAGAAAAGTTTTCATTGGATTTAGGCAAAATTCAGCAGATAAACATATTTTAATAAATTGCAACATTATGATGTAGATCTGGTGATTTCGTCAAAAATTGGGGAGTATTATTTTTTTACTTTTTCTCCTATAATCTACATTTTGAGGTTACTCACCTTTATTCCAAAAATCTTTAGCAGGTTTTCGTCTCTACACATTTCCAACACGTAGTTTTCTTAGTTACATCATGGTTCAAGCCCCCCCCGAAGAAAACCAACATCTTTTTCAACTCATGCAAACTTTGTTCCCATCTTTTCTTTTCCCAATGATCAAATACGAATTCAAATAATCAACCACAAGTATACATAATTGAACTCCCTAAAACACTAATATCTAATGAAAACTTCAATCAATAAAAACTTATATTACACATTTCCTAAAACGTCAAAGTTAAAAAACTATAACCCATAATTATTTACAAGTGCACACCGGTAACCAATTAAAATAAACATAAAAACCTGACCCAACCACTATAATCGACAATCACGGACCTCTCCCCACTCAGAAATAAGCATACTATCCTAGCACTTTCAGCCTCAGCCGAGGCCATTCTCAAGGAGTGGACGCAACAGATGAGCCATCCGTCATCACCCTCAAAACGTAGCGAAGGTTCCAGTACTCGCACAGCATCGTCTCATTCCCGTTCTTCGGCGTTCAGGTGCAGTGGCGCCATCTATCAGATGAACTAATAGCCTTTTCCTTTCGTACTTATAAATATCTGTTTGATAGCTGATCGTAGTTGATTCATATATATATATTCTATTAAGAAGAGACCTAAGCAAAAAATATATATATATTTTTGACTCATACCAAGTACAACATAGAAAAGGTTATGTATCTACCGGTGTGAGTAAAAGGAGAAAAGATAAAAAATAAAATAAAACAACTGAATGTAGAAAGTGTCGAGAATACTGAGCCTTGGCTTTATCAAGGACCAGCAAAAACTCTGCATTTTCTCACTTCCACAAAGACCTAGTTGGAAATGGGTTTCTGCAAAGCCATAGATGCAAGTAATAAGCCCACCAAAAATTGTTTTAAAAAATATATATATGTCATGACCTCCGCAGAGTTGTATGACCTAGCTTTAGTTAACAATTTAGCTTGCATCCATAACTTTCATGGCCCGACCCATGCTCTTCATCTGTTACTATTAAACAGAAAGAAGAAGATTAAAGAGAACTCAAGTTGTGAGAGTGACATAATAATTAGAAATAATGTTCATCTATAACGAAATGCCAAGTTCGCCTGAGAGAGAATTTAAACCTGAATAGCAATGCAAAAGTATTCCAAATTTTTACATTGCAATTAAAAAAGGAAATATTAATTATTTAAAATAATTAAAAAAGGAAATATTAATTATTTAAATAATTAATATTTCCTTTTTTAATTGCAATGTAAAAATTTGGAATACTTTTGCATTGCTATTCAGGTTTAAATTCTCTCTCAGGCGAACTTGGCATTTCGTTATAGCTGAACATTATTTCTAATTATTATGTCACTCTCACAACTTGAGTTCTCTTTAATCTTCTTCTTTCTGTTTAATAGTAACAGATGAAGAGCATGGGTCGGGCCATGAAAGTTATGGATGCAAGCTAAATTGTTAACTAAAGCTAGGTCATACAACTCTGCGGAGGTCATGACATATATATATTTTTTAAAACAATTTTTGGTGGGCTTATTACTTGCATCTATGGCTTTGCAGAAACCCATTTCCAACTAGGTCTTTGTGGAAGTGAGAAAATGCAGAGTTTTTGCTGGTCCTTGATAAAGCCAAGGCTCAGTATTCTCGACACTTTCTACATTCAGTTGTTTTATTTTATTTTTTATCTTTTCTCCTTTTACTCACACCGGTAGATACATAACCTTTTCTATGTTGTACTTGGTATGAGTCAAAAATATATATATTTTTTTTTTTTGCTTAGGTCTCTTCTTAATAGAATGTGAATTCTGAATTTTCATAACTCCTGTGTTGCGCGTTTTGATCTTCAGGTTATTTTGCAACTTTCGTTTTAAATTCAAAAGTTTTTCCTTAGTTTTCAGCTTTGCTCTTCAGTATATATATATATATACATACACTATCTACCAACAAGTAATTGGACACCTGTGATAGCAAAGGAAAACAAAGTTTATTCACCTTCAATAGTTGGTGGAGCCTCCACGAGCGGCAATTACAGCTGCGACCCTCTGGGGCATACTCTCAACCAGGCGTTGTACGACGGCTAGCGGTATTTTCTTCCACTTGGCTTGGAGAAGACGGGTCGGTTCCTTCACCGATTTCGGACGGTGGGGGCACCCCTTAAGTCGATGCTCCAACTCGTCCCAGAGGTGCTAGATAGGGTTAAGGCCCGGGCTCTGCGCAGGCCAGTCCATTCGATTAACCCCACTGTCACCATACCAAGCCATGGTCTACCATGGCTTGGTATGGTGACAGACCTTGCAACATGACAGGTGGCATTGTCTACCATGGCTTGGTATGGTGTAGACCTTGCAACATGACAGGTGGCATTGTCATCCTGAAAGTAACATGAGTCCACCCCGTAAAACTGCCACAATGTAGGAAGTGCATGGTCATCCAAAATGGTGCAGTAGGTCTCGGCGTTGAGTCTACCAGTAATTGCAACCAAGGGTCCCGTGCCATACCAGGAGAAACACCCCCATAGCATAATTCCACCGCCGCCGAACTTCACAGTTGGCACAATACATTCCGGCAGGAGGCGTTCTCCAGGCAGACAGCAAACCCAGACCCTGCCATCCGAAAGGTAGAGGGTGAACCTTGATTCGTCACTCCAGAGAACCGGTTTCCACTGTTCAACGGTCCACTGTCGGCGTTCTTTGCACCACGATAGCCGAGCAGTGCTATTGGACTTGGGGATCAAAGGCTTGTGGGTGGCAGCACATCCATGATAACGGAGCAAATGGGCTTCCTTACGGATGGTATTCATCAAAAGAACACTCCTGGATGCCTGTTGAAACTCCTGGCGGATGTTGCCCATCGATTTGGTGCGGTTCTTCCGAATTTCTCTGGCCAGCACCCGTCGGTCTCTAACTTCCAGTTTTATGGGTATGCCGGGGGCACATTCCGACAGTCACCTCTCATCTTCCACTTGTCAATCACGTAGGCTACTGTAAATTTTGGGTACTTCAACTCGCTGGATATGTCACGTATGGATTGGCCATTTCTGTGATACCCGACGATTACACCTTTCTCGAAATCGGAGAGCTCCGAACTGCGTGGCATCTTGCATGCGACTGGTTGCGTTGTTGTTTCCCACACAATATTTAACTGCGGTGGCCGTAATGTGTGTCAGGACCGCAGATATCATTGATTGCAGGGGTGTCCAATTACTTGTTGGTAGATAGTGTATATGAATCAACTACGATCAGCTAGGGTGAAGGAAGAAGGGCACAACTTGACACTTCACTGAGCTGCAGGTAGTGATTTATGGCAATGTGATTATGACTGAAGTTGGCAAACTGGATTCCTTATGCGGAACTTTGGAAACCATTACCAACAGAGTATGGCTTGCAATTATAGTTTCTTTCTGGAGTTGTCACGAATTCGAAATCAGTTCTTCAGACAACTCCTTTTTCCTTCTAAGATACTACGTGCCCAACCAACATGATTCCTCATGTCTTTGAATGAAAATTACATTCGCTTCTATTCATTTATTGTCTAGTCAAATCACCGTATTCATATTGTTGAAGTGTTCTATTATTCAGTTTGCTGTGCGCCTTCTTTAAAAAAGCTATCTGGTTGATGTGCGAAAGTTTGGATATTTTTATTTCTATTTTTGCACCAATAAATTGGATTACTAATATAGCTTTACTATTTTATATTGGGTGTATGGTCTTGATAGGTTCATCAGATACATCTATTTTAAAAGATGCTATAAAATGAATCAGGAAACTGGCAAAAAAAATTTTAATTGCATGCTATGTCAACAACAGATATGAGTGAAGAGAAACATTGATAACTGGCCTTGATAACCACCTGAAGGCCAAAAATGTCTGCAAGAAAACAAAGTAACTTTACTAGGTATAGAAGAAGTGAATTCTTCAACTAAAGATAATTTAAAGGAGATGCATTACTTACAAGGGCAGTTTGTCTGGTCCTGTTCTAAGCAGCATAGAATGATGCTGTTTTATATAGAGTAGGATCTAAAAGTTCGGGAACAGCACCTACCCCTAACAACGCAACCATGCAGTTAAAGTTACAGCGTCTGAAATACATCCCGCCATCCCTCCCCTCCGTAGTCAGAATAGATTGGCCCATGGAAAGTAGTTGGAATGCGCGCGCAGATGTTTGCTGCTGTGGTTAGTCTTCTGCAATGTGAGAAACATGGCTTTTGAAGAGCAACGTCAATGCATTAAATTTTGTCAGCGTTTGGGTAAAACAGCTGCAGAGACCTTAGAAATGCTTTCAAAGGTGTACGAGTGGTATCAGCGTTTCAAAGAGGGCCGAGAATCCATTGCAGATAATGATCGCTGTGGTCGATCTGTGACTGCATGGAGTAAAAACATTACAATGGTGGCGCAGTGTGTTCGTCAGGATTGTCACTGAACCATTGAGGAAATCGCTAATGCAACCAACTTATCGGAGACCACATGCTAGTGCATTTTGATGGAGGATCTTAACATACACTGCATGTGTCAGCACATTGTCCTTCGCCTTTTGACTTCCGACCAAAAAGATGAACGAATGCGGATATCAGGCAAATTAATCGACATAGCTGATAGTGATCCTACATTTTTGGATATCTTCACGGGTGGTGAAACGTGGTGCTACTTGTTTGATATTCAGTCAAAGCGTGCTTCTTCATCATGGAAATCACCGACTTCATTGCAATCAAAGAAATTCAGGAAGGGTTGCAGCAAAGGGAAAGTCGTGCTGGAGGTGTTTTTTTATTCTCACAGCATTGTCCATTCCGAATTTATTCCTGAGGGCACGACAGTTAACAAAGAACATTATCTGGACATTTTTTATGTTGTTTATGGTCCGAGTCAAACCATCGTAAACGGCCGGAGATTTGACAATGGTACCTTCTCCATGACAACGCACCTGCACATCAGTCCTTACCGGTCACAGAGTTTCTCGCCAGAAATAGTACTAATGTGCTTCCACATCCTGTCTGTTCACCTCTCCCCGCAATTTTTACCTCTCTCCACTGATGAAACAAAATCTGCAGGCACATCGTTTTGTGTCAACAAATGAAGTAAAAACAGCAACGCAGGAGGCATTACAAGAGGTTGCAAAACATGGCTTTCAGCAATGCTTCCAGAAGCTTTACGAGTTCTGTCAAAAGTGCATCGTCACCCAAGGGGATTATTTCGAAGGTGGTTGTGCATCGGTGTTTTAAAGTATTCAAGGTAAGGAACTATACGCCAAGTCCCCGAACTTTTGGATCCTACCTCGTATATGAAACAAAATACTGTTAGTTGGATTTAGGCAAATGTTCTGAGGTGGTTTGCCTATTGCAAGAACAAATGATGCAATGCTAACTGAGATAATTTATGAAAACCAAATGACTGATAAAAGGATTGTAATGAAAAGCCAAGGAAATTGTGGGAGTATCAGATTCATGAATGTCTGAAAGAGAAAATAATGATGAGCATGATGTATAGAAGGTCCTGCATAAGCCTTGACAGATGACAGTGGAGCTCGAGTTGTCAAGATCAGTGGCAATTAAGACTTCACATGTGCAGTAAGTGAAATTTGATAGATTATCTTTGTTTGAGTAGCTAACCTCTGAATCTCAGAGAACAGCTAAATGCATGACAGAGTGATGTGATAAAAAAGTGCATCTTGGAAACTTTATCTAATGCCATGCCATGAGGACACAGTGAGTGACACCATGAGCTTGCTTCCATATGAAACTACTTCTGGGGATACATGCATTTGGAGAGGAAGTTCACAAGCTGTGGAAGGGGCTGCACATGCGCACTACCCATATCTACAAGGAGACTTGACCGAGGCTCAACTTGGGTGCAATATCAGAAGCCTATGACTCAGACCACTTGGGCATTGAGGCTGCTGTGTTTTGTGAATTGGAAATGCAAAAAGAGTAATTTATCAGTACAGCTGTAAATACCTAATAAGATGATAGTTACCAGTTTGTGCAACATGCAAAATATACTTTATAGGTAGTAAAGACAGGACACTAAATGACAAGAGTCATAAAGCACTCTCAAATATTTCTTGAAACAGTGAGCATCAAGCATTTTAGCAACTACTTATGTATATGGTTTAGCAATAATTTTGTGTACTGCTTCAGAACAATACTGAAGATTTATCAATATTGTTAATGCCATGAGTGCTTACATCTACGTGTGAAAATTAATGAAATACTGTTCAGTGAGGTGCCAGTGCTGTGATATGGGTATTTAAAACACTTAGTCTTCTGTTACATGAGTAAACAGATGTTTGCTGTAACTTCACTAATAATAATAATATTAATGATAATAATTTATTAATAAGTAACCAATAATAAATGTAATTTGTATCAGTTATTTGCTGTTAATTTTTTAGTAAAAAAGTTTATATTTCTTAATTATTTGAATGTATATGTTTGATATGGTTCTCATTTTCCTTCATTTCAGGCTAAAATACTTTGTACAAACTTGTGCAAATGCATAGGCTGCAAGAACTTTGAAGACAGTTCTGAACGAAAAACGTTGATGCATTTGGCCGATGCTGCAGAAGTCAGAGTTCAACAACAGGCAGCAGCAAAAACCAAACTGTCCTCACAAATTTTAGATTTACCTACTAAGCCTCCAACAGTATCTACAACTGGGGAAAAGTAAGTATCTGGATTGCTGTAATTTTTGTTTTCTTCATAATCTATGTCATCAGTTCTTAAACTTATTATCCAGAATTCTAATATAAATGTGAAATTTTTCCATTTTCCTGCAATACATTTCTGAAAAATTACATGTGCTGAGTGACCAAAATTGTTCCTATTAATTTGATTTTAATTTATAATGAAAAAAAATATTCATCAAAATGATTTATGTAAGGTTGAAGCTACAATATGATCCCAGTTATGAAAAGAAACTTTATAGTTTTATAAATCACTTCAAAGGAAATCCTTCACTTAAGTAATTTAAGTGGATTTATAAAAGTTTCCTTTTTTGAACAACTAGTGTGCTGAAATGTTTTGTTTGTTTTAAGTAAGAGCATTGTTGTGAAGGACTTTACTTATATGTGTGATGGGAAAAGGTGGAATAGTTCCTCTAGCATTGTCAATTGTAATGACCCTCACTCCTTTCTAGCTCTTACTCAACATAGCTACAATCCTGCATGAGCCGTCACATAATTTTGCTGGTTCGTTCCATAGAATCAAACACTTGAAACAAAAAAAGTTGTAACAATAAGAAAAACTGTTTATTTCACTAAACTATGTGGTTTGGAACTTATCAAAAGGCAGGTTAATGGAATGCTTCATTGACTTGGTCTCCGTCCACGCTATCAACACTAGACCCGAACTTCGTATTCATATTTCCCGTAAACCACAGCTGCAGCTATGTGACTCAATACCAATCGCTCTCCAGAAATTATTCGTCTCTACACCAATTCCAAGACCTGACCTATCTTTCCAAAACTAAGGTCCTCTCTCATTTTTTTTAAACTTTAGAAAATATCTACTCCCCACTTTTAATTGGATTTAATTCACACATCCTGGCTACCTGCAAACACTGTTAAGTTTGTGTTTCTCTCATTAACACACCCTTGAGATAATCCCATTGCCAGACACAAGACAGGTACAATACACTTCAAATACTTATGCACTAAGCCAATGGTAATGTGGCCAATTGCATGTATCTGACAGCAACGGCCTTAAACATGTTGATTTCACCCATTCTGCCCCAAAATGGTGCAAACAAAGAAATTTCATGTGGGAATGAATATATACATACATATTTACTTTGGGATGTAAGGTCAGGTGATGCGTAACATCACAGCTTCTCCTTGACAAATGTCAACCCCGCCTTCTCGTGGTGCATCCTGTTCCCACTAAAGGGGCTCTGACGACTGCCAATAGCGGTATAACTATACCATCGGGATTTGAGGAAATGCTATCCCACACTCACCAACCCGCTTGGCCAGCATTGTGAGTTATGGCCAAACACCTCCAAAATGACTCCACAACTTAAATCTTGGCCCTCAGTCGGCAGCTGGAATGTACCTGGCCAAGGTAGCCACCAGTGCGACATGAAGGCAGAGGGTGCTAAGAATCCCCGGAGGACCGAACTAGGCTGCCATCTGATGCTGACCTTGGCTACGTATAATGGACGCTCCCTATCTTCTGATTCAAGGCTTCTTGAATTGGAAGAGGAACTACAAAGGATCAAGTGGGACATCATTGGGCTAAGTGAGGTAAGGAGAAAAGGAGATCTCATTGAACTGAAAAGTGGACATCTCTTCTACTATCGTGGGACAGATACTGGCAGAACTAGTGGTGTTGGATTTATAATAAACAAGAAACTGAAGGATAAAGTTGTAGAAGTTGAAAGTTCCTCAGACAGAGTTGCACGACTCGTTATCCAACTCTCAAGAAGATACCAGGCTCAGATAATTCAAACTTATGCACCCACCACAAGTCATCCTGAAAAAGAAATTGAAGAATTTTATGAGGAAATTCGCCATCTAAATAATAAAGGTAAGCAACATTTGAAGATAATTATGGGAGATTTTAATGCAAAAATAGGGCAACGGCAACAGAATGAAACTTCAGTAGATAAATTCGGTCACGGCAACAGAAACCAGCGTGGAAATACTCTCGTTGAGTTTGCAGAGGCAGAAGGATTTTTCATCGTGAACTCCTTTTTCAAGAAAAAGCCACACAGGAAATGGACATGGAGACATCCAAAGGAAACGACAAGTGAAACTGATTTTATTATGTGTAACAAAAAATTCATCATAGAAGATTGCAGTGTGCTAAACAAGTTCAACACAGGTAGTGACCATAGATTGGTGAGATGTAAGATGCAGCTCAACACTAAACTCGAACGTGGCAAGCTCATAAGACAAACAAAATGTATTGAGATAACCAATCTTAAAAAACACCATAATACCTTCAAGTTGGAACTGAAGAACAGATTCTCTGCTTTAGAAGGCCTAACATCGGATGAAGTGGATATTTCTGAAGTTACCAGAAAAGTAACCAAAGCTCTTATGGAAACAGCAACAAAATTAGCTGGGTCTAAGAACAAGTTGCATGTGAACAAATTATCAGGAAGAACCAAAATGTTGATGCAAAAAAGAAGAGAGATGAGGACAACTAAAGAAGATGCGACTTCCAAAGTGGAATATATAGAGCTATGCAAGCCAGTACGAAAAAGTATCCCTGAAGACGTAAGGAAATTCAACTGTGAACTAGTGAGGAAAGCAGTTGAAAACAACCAAAGCCTAAAGATAGCAAAGGGACATCTCAGTAAGGGAAGAAAACAGATTATCGCACTGAGAAAAGAAGATGGTTCTGTAACAAGAAATAGACGCGAAATTTTGACAAGAGTGAAAGATTTCTACTCCAAATTATATGAAAGGGATGATACATGTACTCCAGACATCATGAAAGGTACCAAAGTTCTTCCAGTCCTCCCAGTAGAAGTTGCACATGCAATCAAGAACATGAAGCGGGGAAAAGCTCCAGGAGAAGATGGAATTACTGTAGACATCATACAAGAAGCAAGTAGAGAAATCGAAACAGTACTCCCCAAATTTTCACTTGATGCCTTAATGAAGGGAAGATTCCTGAGGATTGGAAGAACGCTACAATGATCTTGCTACATAAAAAAGGTGACATTGAGGATCTCTGGAACTACAGACCTATCAGCCTCCTATCAGTGGTTTATAAAATCTTCACTAAAGTTCTTTCACACCGCTTGAAGGTAACACTGGACATGGCTCAACCGAGAGAACAAGCTGGATTCAGGAGTGGCTACAGCACAATAGATCATATCCACGTACTGAGAGAACTAATTGAAAGAACGAGGGAATATGAACTTCCATTGTGCATGGCTTTTATCGATTATGAAAAAGCCTTTGATTCGGTGAAACCATCAGCAGTTGCAATGGCTCTGAAATCCTGCGGTATTGAAGATGCATACATTAATATTATTAATAACATCTATGAAAATGCAAGTGCAAAGATTCTGCTATTTGAAAATACAAAACACATAAAAATTTTAAAAGGAGTGAGACAAGGTGACACTATATCTCCGAAGCTCTTTAATGCCACATTGGAAAATGTCTTTCAATCACTGAACTGGGAAAACAAGGGGATAAAGATTAATGGAGATTATCTAACTCACCTTCGTTTTGCTGATGACGTAGTCATTTTTGCAACTACCCCATCAGAGCTGCAGAGTATGATCCAAGAACTTGCTGACAAGAGTAAAGAAGTGGGATTAAAAATGAACTTTCAGAAGACAAAAGTGATGTTCAATGCTTTTTTAAGAAATGAAGATTTATCGATTGATGGAGAAAAGCTGGAGATAACAGACACGTACGTTTATCTTGGACAGCAGATATCAAGTGAAGGTCACATTGATGAAGAAATTAATCGGCATACAAAACTTGCCTGGAGAGCTTTTGGAAGAAACAGCATAATTTTCACGAGCAATATGCCATTATGTCTTAAAAGAAAAGTGTTTGATCAATGCATCCTTCCAGTGCTTACATATGATGCAGAGGTGTGGACCTTAACTAAAAGAGACATACAAAGGCTGCAGACAACTCAAAGCAGCATGGAGAGGTGCATGCTTGGTGTAACCAGGTGAGATAAGAAGAGGAACTCGTGGACCCGAAAAATGACAAGAGTGGAAGACATCATGATCAGAGTTAAATCCCTGAAATGGCAATGGGCAGGTCATTCTGCCAGAAGGACAGACCATCGATGGACAGCCGAAATTTTAAATTGGATTCCAAGGGACAGGAAAAGACCTAGAAGAAGACCACATGGGAGATGGGTGGATGAAATTCGAAAGTATGCAGGAGTGACATGGAGGAGACTGGCACAAGACAGACCTTTGTGGAGGAAACTTGGAGAGACCTTCGTCCAGCAGTGGATTGATAATGGTTGACAATGATGATGATGATGATGATTTACATTATTTTTTATGACCATGGGCTAGCTAATCTTACAGTCAGTAATTTAGGATTATTTGTTTGCATCTGCATTCATACCTGTAGTAGTAATTTTTTCTCAAGCTTTTTACTGTAGAGCTATGTTACAGCAGAGATGAAGAAATTCTTCCATTCTTTTGAATGTCAAATCTGAAGTAATTTGGTTTGTTTTTAGGGAAATTGTGTCTTGATCAAGGCATACAGCTCCATCTGAATTATAAGACGTTCTCATAATTGATGCTTGAGTTGCCATAAGTTCTTAATGATCACTGACTGTACATTACGGGAGTAAATTTGAGCTTTCATTAAAATAATTCTTTTTATAGACTTTTGCATGAAGCAGCTCAAAACTTCTTTTGGCAACATCAAATTTGTCATCTATGTTTAAAGTTAAGGGTGGCTAACTGGTAAAATGTGTGCTGCGTGTGAGGTTGTGTAGCTCAACATAAGGTATCTAAAGCGGAAAATTTATTCAACAACAATATGTAAAGTTGTTGAACAAAAGAGTCTGCAATGTTAAATCTTTTTACAGAAAATTGCTGGAACATCAAAACGCCCAAAAATTGGTATTGAAAGCATCTCCCAATTAGTCACTTTACTACATAGCTGTGTCAGGACTACCCACATTAAGAGAAGCAATTAGGGCTGGGGAAAGCGGGCCATGGTTGCAGAAAGAGCATTATCGATCTGCTATGTGCTTTAGCTTTAAAAGGCAAGGTTATGAGGATAAAAGCTTGTGCAAGGCTTACATGTCCTTAGTCTGTTCCAAGTTATTAACTTGGTTAGAACTGAATTTTATCGGTATCAATACTTGCAGTTTGCATCTGGTGAATCTTCAGGGTTCAAGTATTTAAGTTTATACTGATTGTTCTGCATCTGTAATCATTAGTAAAAAAACCCAAAATTTGTGATAAAAATAGATCATTTCAGAATAGAGCAGGGTTGCCAACCGACCGTGAAACCAGGAAAAATCGGGGAATCTGAAAATAAGGCTAAAAATCAGGGAAAGCTGAGGGAGAAATTTTTTTTTTTTTTTTTCTTTCATAAACCTGGAAAAGTCAGTAAAATTAAACTGATATTTTTTTGCGCAATGTGTATGCAGTTACCAGGGATGGGAATGCTGTGCTAAAGGGTGCCAAAACAAAAATCTTGCGCCGTCTTGCTGCAAAAGGCAGATTTGCGCAATGGTCTAAGCGATGGCCTCTGATCATTAGTCCGAAAGGGGTCCGGGTTCGAATCCAGGTGAGGCATGGATGTTGTGTTTGTCTTACGGCACTGACTCTCGCCCTTCCCTGGAACCAGGCACCTTAAATTAGGGACGGGCGACTGCTTATAGCCCACTGACGGTGGTCGTTAAAACTCCAATAAAAAAAAAAAAAAAAAAAAAAAAAAAAGGCAGATTTTGCACCATTGTGTGCCAGAAGCGCCGTGCCTCATCTTCATCATCAGTACTTCAGCGCACTACATTCTCCATGCGCGTTGAGTTCCGCTTGATGCTGAGTAAGACCATGCATTGGGAAGAAAGATTCAGCGATTCCAAGTACTAAGGGTTTTATGTAGTTACTATGGAAATCATCGATCCGCTACAGATGACAAAAAACATCAAGTATGCTATAGAAATCGTCGGTCCACTACAGACGACACAAAATATAGAGTGTGCTGTGAAAATCGTCTGTTCGCTATGGATGATGGAAATTATCGAGTATGCTCTGGAAATCGTCGGTCCGCTACGGATGACGGAAAACATCGAGTATGCAATGGAAATCGAAAATTTCAGCCAGCAATAAAAAAAAAGCCAGCAATTAATTCAAGTGTACAATGATGATAGCTTTTTTAGCACGTCTTTTGTAAAAAAAGATCATGCTTATGTTATCCGTGTGTAGACACCATATATCTGCAACTATTAGTCCGATTTGAAAAATTCTTTTTGCATTGGGAAGCTTGAAATATGCGAATGATGATCCTTCGTTTCGGGTTGTTTTTTGTTTTGTTTTTTACGATGTACAATTTCGCCACTAGCGGGCATAAATGCAGATGATGTCGAATTCAAAATACATTTTATTCCATATATTTGCTTCTAAACACCCGATTGAAAAAATTCTTTTATCTTTTGATTCCATTTATGTAGAAAAATATTTTAGGTATAGTTACTTTTGCAAGTTATGCATAGATTTTCCGCTAGGGGGCGTAAAAGTAAATTACATTTCCCCCGATATCTTCTTCTAAAACTCTAATTTTAAAAAAAAAATTCTTCAGCGGATACAGTTCCTGATGGAAAATCTTTTGCATATAATTTCTAATTTTTAGTAAAGAAAATGGTTTGGCCACCAGGGGGCATAAGTCTTAATTTCCGCTTCTGATATATTTGCAGTAAAATCTGAGCTTCTAAAATCTCGAATGAAAAAATTTGTTTGTGGACCAATTCTACTCATGTCAATAAATATTTTAGGAATATTTTCTTCTTAAATTAAAAATAATGCATGGCTTCTACGGCGGGGGTGCGTAGATGTATATCTTATTTTTGTCAATATATCTACTTCTAGGAGTCCGATTTGAAAAATTCCTTCTTTGTTGGATGGTGTTTCCAATGCGAAATGTTTTTATATAAATTCAAAATTTTGGAGTAAATCGCTGACTTTCTGCTAGGGGGCACAAAGGTAACTTCATGCTTTCCCCGATATTTCTGCTTCTAAAACTCTGATTTGAAAAATTCTTCCTATATCACATACAGCTCCTGATGGAAAATGTTTTTCATATAATTTCTAATATTTGGTAAAGAATGGTTTGGCCACGAGTAAACATAAGTTTTAATTTCTACTTCTGATGTATTTGCAGCAAAATCTGAGCTCCTGAAAACTCGACTAAATTTTTTTTTTTCTTGGACTAAAACCGAGAAACTTTTGGAGAATAGTTTCTTCCTAAAAGGCATTTTTTTCCCACCAGGGGACGTAGATGCATATCTTATACTGTATTTGTCCATATCTCTGTTTCTAGGAGTTCGATTTGAAAAATTCTTTCTTTGTTGGAAAGTGATTCCGCTGCAAAATGTTTCTCATATAAATTCACATTTTTCTTAATGCACAAGTCTGCAACCAGAGGGCATAAGTTCTTGATTCTGTTTACAGCAATATCTGTGGGATTAAAAACCCGATTGAAAAACTTCTTTCTTCGGTCAGATGTTGCTGTTTTCCATACCAGTTCCATTGACTTTGAATAGCTTTGATAAATTTAATTTGCATCACAACAGATTCAAAAGATGTGCTCATTATACCCGAAAATTTGGTGTCATCTTTCTTGTTCTTCTTGCATTGAATATATTGCATTATAGATGTGGCATTTAGTATGTATATTATCGTGGAGTTATACATAATCTGTGAATTTTACCTGAAATTCTCCGCAAAATTATCTTCTGGTAAACCTAGAAAACTCAGGGAATGTTTAAAGTCAATGTGAGTGGTAACTCTGATAGAGGGAACATGTATTTCTGTTTACAAACTATATCAGTAAATGAACCAAAATGCTTTGTGTACTTGCAAGTACTTTTGTGTAACAAAGAATGCAACCTTAAATCATCACTTCTCCCAAAACCATGGAAAAAAATATAAAATGTATGTTTTATAAGTGGTAGTAGATCGAAAGGAAAAGGTTCTCAGAAACATTGTTTTACTCAATCAACATCATACCAAACAAAAGTCTTTCTTAGCATCATTTGTCATGAACTCTGATTTCAAAAGCAAAAAGATGTAGTTGTCTGATGGCAAATTTGTAAAAACGTTACATGGAAATAGTGAAAACATATGGAGAGGGAAAAAATGGTAATGAATTTTAAAATATGACTTTGTCAAAACAAACTGTAACTAAGAGAGCTGAAGTGCCAGGTTCGCACATTTCTAACACATTTAGAAATGTTATTGCTAAGTCTGCTGTGTACTTTTCATTGGCATTATATGCATCAATCAGTGTAATGATACAGCTCAGCTCTTAATTTATGTTTGAACTGTTCCAAAGTAGTTTGTCATTTGTGATGAATTACATGATTAGAGCCACTTCATGACAGGACTTCAGGCAGAATCATCTGTGAAGCAGTTGTATAAGTTCTAAATGAGATTGATGGTGCAAAGAAACGTTCAGTCATTGTTACAGATGGTGCTAAATGCATGTACAGTTTTCTCATACCTGCTTAATAAGGATACTGTGCAAGGGCAGAATTGTCTAGCTCCACATTGCACCAGGATGCACTTGTGGGAATGTTTGTGGACATGGAGGGTGCAATGAAAAGAGCATTGAAGTGCATTAATCACATTAAAAGAGAAAAAGATCATTGACTCACCAGAAGTTTTTTTCCTTTCTTACAAAAATTGAAATAGAATATGAAGATTTGGTTTGTACACCAAGGCACACACTGGTTAAGCAAAGGGAACTGCTTAGAAAGGCTTTTTGCTCTGAGGAAAGAAATTGTTGACTTTCTTGATGAACATGTGAAAAGATATCAGGTTCTCGTGCGAAAATGTGAAAATTATCACATAAAATGTAATTGCAAATTTATCTGATCCTCATTTCAATTGGTTACTTGCCTTCTTCACAGGTATCACAGATCACATGAAAGAACATAACCTGAAGTTACAAGGGTGAAATGAAAGCATCTCAGATGTAATTGTGCACCTACATTGGTTTGTAAACTGACTGAAGGGTTTTACATCCTCCTTGGCCAATGGAAACTTGTGTATTTTCTTTCTTTCTTTCATGCAAGGAAATAGTAGAGGAAAATTCTGCATTCCCATGTTGGATATGATTTCGGAAAAGTTTGCTTCTTTTAACAGCATGGAGTCACAACTGACTTTGTTAGATTACCCTATCAAGTGTAAGATTTCAGAGCAGCAGAAAAGCACCCACTTGGAGCTGTGTGATCTGCAAAGTGATCCCTTCTTCCTGTCAAGGCATGAGACAGGAATTGAGTTCCAGAAACTGGTTACAAGTGGTAAGTTTGCAGGAGTAAGTGACTTTTCTAGAAGAACTGCTTCTGTATTTGGAAGCACATACAGTATGAATGTACATTCTCATCAATGAAGGCAAACAAATTGTTTCAGCAAAGTAGATTGACTGTCAGTCACGTTAAAACTTACTGCAAAAATCTTCAACTTCATCAAAAGTTAGCTTTGAAGAACTTTTCAATACACATAGTACCCGCAGTGTTCTCATTCACTCTATTCATAAATTTTGCCAGTAAAAAACTGACTTTAAAAGTAAATTTTATTTCCCTTTTATATTTTTTGCACACTTTGACATTCATTTTCTAATCACTGATAAGTTTAACTGGTGCATAATGTGCATTCATTTGTGTGTGTGGGGGGGGGACTTCCAAAGCTTGCATTGGCTATAAATCAATTTACATGTTGTCCATCAAGACCTCAAAGTGTTCAGTCATTGCCCTCCCTCAAGGACGTTTCTGTTTAAAGTTGTAGTACACCTCTTTGAAAGAAAGCTCCAGAAACATCACACAATTGTATCAAAGCTAACCCAATCTGCATTCTTAAACTGACCTACAAAGAATGACTTCTGTGATATATGAGTGTCAAATAAAGAGGTAACCTTATGTATGAGGTCAAGCAACAACTCTTCCATGTACAAAAGAAACTATGTCTACTTACTATGTATTACTTCCATATAGGTAATATTAAACGTACGAGCATTCATGGATTGAGCTGTAATGTAATTAAAAACCCAAACACTCTCCTCCAAAAATCTTTTCAGTTTTCCTGGCATGCTTTTTTTTTTTTTTTTCTTCTTCTTCTCTCATTCCTAGTTTTATTTTACTGTGTTTATGCTAAAGCAAACTCTTGGATATTAACAATTTCACTTAATCTACCTACCTGTCATTGCCTACATGCCATCAGTGCAAATTTCAATAAAGGGAATTCAGTTGATTTTGCATTGTGGTGCACACTAATGGAAATGGAAAATCCCAACACTATCCCATAACAAACACAGATCCCAATGGATTAGGGAATAAGAGAAAATATGAAAATTGTTTACAGAAAAAAGTATACTTCTAAGAGTTCTAATTTGTTTAGAAAGTCTAAACAGTTAGTGGTGCATTTAAATGGCATGTGATATGCTAAACTCTTCTTGTAAAGCTGTTTTAAAAGAAACAGTTCAAAACTGGGAAACATCCCAGTTTTGGAAGTCTTCCAAAGGAACAATGAAGACATATCTGCAAATGAGATCAAAGACAGAGGAAATTAAAGTGAATGAAACTTGGAGCCATCTGAGAGATAACTGAGACATTGCCTTTGATGTTTCTTTTCAAGATTTTGTGGACATTGAGAAGAAGCTGTTGTTAGAATTGGTAAATACAGATGTGGATATATGGAGAACATTCAAGGTAAGAATGATGATTAGTCAAGAGATAAAGAAATCACCATAGAAAAGAATATAATTTCAAACTGACTTGCTGTTGAAAGTTTAGAAAATCTTAAAAGTTTATTTTGCATCTACAGACATTTTAACCATTGCATGAAAGAAAGTTGCCAAAAAAAAAAAAAAAAAAAATAGCAGCTGCTACATAAAAAACACACAAACAAACAACAATTGACTCATATTTTCAACATAACATGTTAAGAGCAAAATAAATGTAACAGGTGAAATTTCAAATATCTTTTGCAGTTACTTTAACTTTTAGATTGCATAAGTCTTGCTTGTTGTGTGCAAATTTCATTCGTGTTTTTATTGCTAACTATAGTCTTTAATTAACAAGCATTATTTGCCTTCAGCTAATTGATAGAACATCATACATAAATGGGAAACGAATTTCCCCGAAGAAATAATTCCACTCAAATGCATGGAAGGCAATACAAATGTAATCATTGGCACTGATGTGCCATATTTTCACTGTTGTCCATGTAGCCACTCTTTCCGAAAACTTGAAAATTACATTGCCCTGGAGCAGGAATCGAACCTGCAACTCCCAATTACAGGTTGTGCATGCTATCCATTACACCACCCAAGAAAAGGAAGTTCCAAGCAACTAAAACTAAGCAGATGTAACTTAGAAATCTGAGAATATTTCAGATTTGTGCCAGTCAAAGCAACTATAAGCTTCATCATAGCGTCCCAACAACCTTTTCTCACATCCAGGGTCGGATATAGGTCTTTTAAGTTCCAGTGCTTCATAGAACATCATATATAAATGGGAAACGAATTTCCCCAAAGAAATAATTCTTCTCAAATACATGGAAGGCAATACAAATGTAATCATCGGCACTGATGTGCCAATGATTACATTTGTATCGCCTTGCACTGTTGTCCATGTAGCCACTCTGAAGATACGGCACATCAGTGCCAATGATTACATTTGCATACCTGCCAGGTTTTATGGTTTAACCGTAAAATTTACGCAAATTGTATTTGTTTTACTGTTATTTTATGATTTTTTTTTTTGGAATAGGTTAGGGCCATATATATAATTAATATATTTAAATATATTACCTAAGCATTTTTCGAAGAGAATAATTATCTCAAAGGACTACGGCAGCTGCATGTTTCTGATTGCCCTGATCATAATTTTTTTACAACCCTATCTCATCTCATCCAATTTGGAAATACACTGAAATAAACTTTGTGAGATTAATATTAGCGATAACTAGAGAGAGAGAGGGGGGAAATTGCTTTTTTAAAGGTACTTTAGCATACTGACACAATTAAGTTCAAAACCATTTGTAACTTAAAGTAAAAAGTCACTGCAATATATCGCTTGTAGCTGCAATTTTGCCATTACAAATAAATTCTTTTTTTTGTATATGTAGCCTTATGACTGTAATACGGATGACGTAATTATGTTTTGACTGTATTTTAATTGTTATAAGTGAGAAATACTTCCAAACATTTTATTTGCATAGCATATGAAATCGATTAAGGTTCTCTTAAGGAATCGATTTTTAGTCGATATGCTCGATACATTTCTTCAGTACGTTCGATACATCAGTCAGTCCGACATATCAATCATAAACTTTTTTTTTTTTTTTGATTGAAGGTTTAATGACCACCAATTCAATAGGCTGAAAGCAGTCGCCCATCCCTAATTTAAAGTCACTGGCTCCAGGCAAGTGAGAGAGCCAGTGCCGTAAGACAAACACAACATCCATGCCTCACCGGGATTCGAACCCGGACCATTCACGAACAAATGTTCATAAGCCAGCGCTTTAGACCACTGTGCCACCGGGGCGGCTATAAACGTTCACTGAACTCTTTTACGGATTTCAGTTCTTGAAAGTTGGCAATTCTGCATTTGTATTGCCTTCCATGTATTTGAGTAGAATTATTTCTTCTGTGAAATTTGTTTCCCATGTATAAGCTTCATCATAAATGAGAAACGAATTCCCTAACAAAATAATTATTTCTTTGGGGAATTTCGTTTCCATAAATGGAAATAATTACTTAATTAAGAAATAATTATTTCTTTGGGGAAATTCATTTCCCATTTATAATTAATAATTAAGAAATAATTATTTCTTAATTATGAATGGGAAACAAATTTCTCCAAAGAAATAATTATTTCTTAATTATTAATTATAAATAATTTCCCTGAAGAAATAATTCTTCTCGAATACATGGATGGCGATTCAAATGTAATCATTGGCATGTGCCGAAGATTACATTTGTGTCGCCTTGCAATGTTGTCCATGTAGCCGCTCTTTGAAAATATTGCACATCAGTGCCAATGATTACATTTGTATCGTCTTCCATGTATTTATTTGAGAAGAATTATTTCTTCAGTGAAATTCGTTTCGCATGTATGTATGACGTTCTGTGAAACACTGGAACTTAAAAGACCTATATATCCAACCCCGGATGTGAGAAAAGGTTGTTGGGACGCTACGATGAAGCTTATAGTTGCTTCGACTAGTGCAAATCTGAAATGTTCTCAGATTTCTTAGTTACATCTGCTTAGTTTCAGCTGCTTGGCACATCCTTGTCCTGGGTGGTGTAATGGATAGCATGCTCGACCTGTAATTGGGAATTGCAGGTTCGATTCCCGCTCCAGGGCAATGTAATTTTCAAGTTTTCGGAAAGAGTGGCTACATGGACAACAGTAAAAATACGGCACATCAGTGCCGTATTTTCCAATTGATAGAACAGTCTGTGATTGATTAGTTTTAAACTATTGATAGAACAGTCACAATTGATAGAACAGTCTGTGATTGATTAGTTTTAAACTATTGATAGAACAGTCACAATTGATAGAACAGTCACAATTGATAGAACAGTCTGTGATTGATTAGTTTTAAACTAACATAATCAGGGATCACATTCCTCCTAAAATTCCGAATATTTTGTGACCCTCCTTAAATTCCTAAAATTATAACTAAAATTTACTATTCTTCCTAAAATTTTCATAAGCTTATTGATTAAAAATACAACCGATATTAACGCCAATAAATACACCATTACGGTAAGGTAAAAAGACCTGTTATTGTAGAAACGCAGCCTATATGCTGCGCTGCTGAAGGGAGGGAAAATGACGCCATCAAGATGCACGTGCTTGGGGGCTCCACTTTTG
Source organism: Macrothele yani (assembly GCA_039090855.1). NCBI lineage: Eukaryota > Metazoa > Arthropoda > Arachnida > Araneae > Macrothelidae > Macrothele > Macrothele yani. Next base: position 1,315,718 of record CM077008.1, on the reverse strand, counting down.
TGCCTTCGGACAGTTTTCGAGAGTAACAGAGATCTAAAGAAAAAAACATGGGGGTAGGGGTCATTTTCACCACTGGTTTGCACTTTGCAGACGAACTCCGTGGCATGCAGAAGATCGTACTTTATTTTTGGACATGCCTCTCGGACCGTCCTCTTTCGGCTGATGTTTTGTTATTGTAAACCGAAGGTGGGTGGGAGCAAAGAGGAAACATGTGGTCTCCTTCCGTAACCTCCGGTAATGACGATGGGATGGTAGCTGAGTGTTATCATGGCAGGCAGTAGAGCATGTGATCATTGATCTTCGATTCGGCGACGCCGACCTCCCACAATATATCTCGGTTCCGACTCGCTTTGACTGAACTTGCGTGAGATGCGTATGATAGTTTCTGGTTTTGTGTCTTTTATGGTGTTCTCTGTGCTGTGTGCAGGTTCAGTTCTCTAGTGGTGACTTGCTTTTTTTTTTTTTTTTTTTTTTTTCTATCTTCTGACATCCTCGCAGCCAAACTTCAGGAAGTTCTCTGGTTTTGCAATATTGGAACGTGTTTTTGTACTACCCTTTCATTTTCAGTTTTCTGGTTAGTAATTCACGTGTTTAAAATGCCTAAATCCAAAACGAAATTTCAAGATGCGTGGCTCGCCAAAGAATTGGACGGAGTGAAGTTGAAAGAATGGTGTTCTGCAACTGAAACAATATTTTCTGCTATGTGTATATTGTGTTCAGAAATTTTTAATATTTCTAATAGTGGCTTTTCACAAGTAAAAGCACATCATAAAGGAAAAAAACATTTGCAAAAATTCCAAAGTAAATTTCAAAATAAGTCCATGCTGAAAGCTTTTCAAATTCAATGAAGTTGTAAAACAAGAAACAGGCCAGAAATCTTTGGAACTAGGTTTTTGCAACCTGCATGTTGTTAGTAATGCATTTAAAAAATTTGACAAGCTTAAATATAGATTTTGACAAATTTGCTACTGATATGCATTACTTTTTTAAAGAGTAGTGCTGCAAGACGAGAGGATTATAAATCTGTCGAGGATATAACATTGGTCACAGCCAAATTTCTTTTGCGGTATGTCAGCAACAGATGGTTAACCATTGGTTCTGTAGCCCAAAGGCTCTTGGATCAATGGCTAAATATTACAGAATATTTTTTAAACTTCTTGCCATCTCAAAAAATATTTGAAAAATAACTGAGCAATTCGGCAAGGTATAAAAAAATTCACTGTTTCCTGAAAAATGAGCTAACTCCTTGCTATTTAGCATTAATTTCATTTTCACGCCAAAATTTTGAAAAGTTTTTATTATGTTATCAGAGTGAAGAACCAAGTTATATTCTGATTTAAATACTTTAATGAGGAATGTTATGGCTCAGTTTTTCCAAGATGATGTTATTGCAGGGAAATTTGGAGAAGACCTAAAGAATGTAGATTTTGAAAACAAAAATTCATGGAAAAAACTAGGGGAGTTAGAAGTTGGTATGAAGATAAAAAATCTCCTCAGGAATGTTCAGGAGACTAGACAGAAATTATTTCTCTTAGATGTAAGATCATCACTAATTGCAACTGCAAAATATTTAAAGTCAAATTTGCCATTCTGCAATCAAAAGCTAAGAGACACAGAAGTTTTAAAGGTAAAAGAACCAAAGAAAGAGTTAACTCAACTTTCAGTCACTGAAGGACTTTCGGAAATAACCAGAAATTCAATAGTTTTGCATCTTTCTGAGGAACAAATTGATAGAGTAAGAGAAGAGTGGAAACTTTTAAATTGCAATAAGCCAACTGTAGATGAACTCTTGAAATTTTCAGAGGAAGGGCATATTCAGTGCGGATTGATCATTACTGGCATAATATATTTAGTATTAAAGACTAGCGGAAAAGAAAAATACTCAAATCTTGCTAAACTCATCAAGTCAATTTTAGTTTTACCTCATGGTAATGCTGATGCAGAAAGGGGATTTTCGGTTAACACTGCTCTGTTGAGGAAGGATAAGGCTAACTTAAAAGACTCAACTATAATATCATTAAGAATAGTTAAAGGGGCCATTAAACACTACGGATGTGTAAGTAAAGTTCCCATAACAAGAAATTTGTTAAATAGTGTTCGTGATTCACATAAATTTTATAAAGAGTATGTTGATAAGCTGAAGGAAGAAGAATCAAAAAAGGTAAAAGAAAGGAAGCAGAAAGAGAGGAAAATAAGGAAAAGCAGCTAGAGAAAAAAAAAAAAAAAAAAAAGCTGAGTTTGATGACAAAATAAAAGAAAATGATGCAGAAATAAATCGACTTAAAAAAGATAAAGAAACCTCCCTAGCAGTAATTCACGAGGGAACAGAAAGGATGAGAAAAGCTGTAGAAAAACAAAATACTGTTGAAATAGCAGTTGCCTCTAACTTGATCATACAAGGTTCAGCTGAAATAAAGAAAACTGAAAGTAAATTAGTTGTGGTGGAAGTAGAAAAAAATAGGCTTATCAGGAAAAGGTTGAAACAATAATATGAAAAAAGTAATTCAGTGAACAATTGTACATAGTTCTTGGTTTTCAATTACCTTTTTAGGATATTATAATTTAATGTGAAACCTGAAAACTTTACTGTGAAAATCGTGAATTGCTTCTGGTTCAACAGCATATTAATGTTCAAAGTGAAACTTGAATGTGGTAAATATACTTGAATATGATAATAACACGTGAAAAGATAAGAACTGAACATTAGAAGTAAATCATACTTAAACTTTAGACATTAGAGGTTATGCAAAAAATTTGGGTGTGAACTTCGACCATATATACTAATGGACTGCGCATTGGCAATAGCTGCATCAAAGCCGCCATGGCTCAAACATTGGGCACGTCATCATCAGACTCCAAATTTCGTGTAAAAATGCTGTTATGATTACTAATTTACACTGCAGAACTTCAGTGTTTTCGGTGTATTATGTGAATGCGCCTCATATATAATGAAAACTCTTCAGGAAAGTTTACTTATGAGATATATACATGCTTGATCGGGTTGTTTACATTTGTGATTTATAATGTGATGAACATTTGCGAAGAATTTGGAACATGCATTCCATTTTTTTCTTAAGTTACTATATTTTTATATCAATAGCTGCAAGTTTTCTGGTTAAGAAATTGAACTTTATTGACTTAGGTATTTAATTCGTTTCTTACCCATGAAAAATCATAGAACTTCCTTTACTATATCGCTCAGAGCAACCATAAGCACAGCAGGTGTAACCCATCTTTTTGACTGATGTCATGTCATTTTATGTTGGAGCCAGAAATTTTGATGCCATGTGCAGTCTATCAGTATATATGGTTGAAGGGTATGAAGCAAACTATTTACAATGTATACAAAGTTGTTTTACTAGATGTATACAAATATACATCTAGTTTTTATTGAAATACACTCCTAAAATTTTCCTAAAAATTTTCTAAAAATTCATAAAATTCCTACCTAAAATTTTCCAGAAGTATGCTATGATCCCTGCATAATGCCATATGCCAAAAGTAGCCCTTTTTAATCTGTTTGGTTATAACAAAGTGTATATATACTGAATATTTTTAACTCTCCCATCAACTTCATTATACATTACATGGCTCCGACTGTAGTAATATCAAGAAGACAAATTGTCTCATATGTCAAACTCACAAACTTCAAGGTAGGATAGATAATCAGTTTATGAGGGAGCAGAATGTCAGTTCATGTTGTTGTTGAACAAGTTGCTCAGTATTTGTCTACTCCACTATCTCTACTCCTGGGATGGCATCCTTTTGCTCCAGAAACAAAGGTGACATACATTAGGTCTCATCACAGTGAGTGCATGCTGTTTTTCAGTGAAAGTGGTGAACTGTGTTACTAAAACAACATTGATGGGTTGTTTGAAGCTCTTGGTATCGCACATAAACATGAGGAATGGAAATTGTTTGTGGATTCCTGTAAAATCAGTTTGAAATGCATCTTGCTACACAATAGTAACATGTATTCATCTGTCTCTGTGACACATTCACCTACTATGAAGGAAACATACGGCAATATGAAAATTCTATTAGAGAAATCAACCATGAAGCCTACCAGTGGAACATCTGTGCTGCTTTAAAAGTAATAGCAATGATGCTTGGTTTGCAGGGTGGATACACAAAATACTGCTGTTTCCTGTGTGAATGGGATAGCAGGGCAAAACGGAATCATTATGTGGTGGAACTCAGCGGTGGCCACCTCATGAAAATCTAACACCTGGCAAAAATAATGTGAAAGCTATTTATTCTATTTATAAATGTTGAAAAGGTTCTGTTCCCACTGCTCCACATTAAGCTAAGGTTTATTTAGATATTTGTAAAAGCTCTGAAAAGTAATGAGGCTGCATTTCTCAGTGTTTGCAACAGAGGTTTCCTAAACTGGGCACTGCTAAGCTGAAGGAGGGGCTAATCAATGGTCCTGACATTAGACAACGAATGCAAGAGACTGCATTCGAGGCCACTCTTCATGAAATTGAATTGGCTGCATGGACATCTTTCAAAGAGACAACACAACAGTTTTTAGGCCGTGTAAAGTCACCGGCTTACAAAGATATTGTGTCTACAATGATGATGGCTTACCATGACATGGAAGGTAATATATCCTTCAAACTTCATTTCCTGGGCTCCCACATTGACTTCTTTCCATATCACTTGGGCTGCGTAAGCAATGAACACGGAGAACATTTCCTCCAGGAAATTTCAACAATAGAAGACTGATATAAGACAGGTTGGCGACAGACCTGGAAATGTGAAAAATCGGGAAAAGTCAGGGAAATTTGTGGCAAATTAAACGAAGTCTGGAATTTTTATTTCCATCGTCCTAGCTCATCTTGCCAGCGATAAAATAATAAAACATTGGATGTTGTTTTAGCCAAATATATTTGTGAGCTTTATGTCTGCATAGCCAAATATATATGCGAGCTGTATTTTTTCATTAAAACAATGTAGTGATGTAGTTTTATCATTAATGGCCATGTTTTCTTTGACTGAGGCTCCAACGCACCCTTGTTCAATCAATCCACAATTCCGCCTCTGCCCCTAATGCCAGCACGATGTTTCTGGAATGGCTTCGTGTTGTTGTAAATATACATCATTCAGATTGAATTATGTGTGCGCACATGATAAAAAAAAATCGAAAAGAGATATAATAATGTGTTAAAAGGAAAGGAAGAAAACAATTTCGGAATCAGATTGTTTTTAATTCATGTTTATAGGTCTTATTTTCTCTTTTATTTACGAAGTGTAATAGTCTAAATTATTTACTATGTGTGCTTTGAAGTACCTTTGCATCGGACGGATGCCCGTTGTGTGCATTATTTCTTTTTACTTCTGATTGTTTGGGTACAAAAGTTCATTATCGGAGATCGCTATGTTACGTACGCTTCGCATTTTCTCATATTCGGCTTTAGGAGTGACCTTGAGGACACATCCTTTGCGCAAGACCAGCTGGGTTTTCAGCAGATTTCGCAAGCTTTGTGTTCGGGGTGTCCAGGGCTCGACAAATCTTGGGCGTCAGGTCATCCAGGCGCCTAAAATTCAGGTCACTGCGCCTAATTTTCTTCATTGTTGAGTTTTCGTAATATATTGCAGTAAATGCCGTAATTTCTGTTGTGTAATCCATAGATTATCTATTAAAAGGTTATAAATTTAGGTGCTGCGGACACCAGTAAAAAAAAAAAAACGGTGCGTCATTTTTATATTGGGAAAGTACCGAAAATGCGGTAACAGAAAAAAATACACCGTAACAGCGAGATAGAAGACTACAAAGAGATTGTAAGAATATATATTTTATCTTTTACTTAGAAGTATTTTGACAGAAAATATGACGCAAGGAAGGCGTTACTATTTGCGCGTGTGGAAACCTTCGCAGTGTGAGAATCCGTGACTCTCGGGAATCGCGCAGAGCTATTCCGTAGCGTGTACCCATTCTGCAAATCGCATCGCCTAGTTTTGGAGCGCTGATTGTATTACGTAAGGTTTTTTCGGTATTCAGTTGAAACGTATTCAGAAATAAGACAATGCCATGGAATGTCCACAATTTCAACGGATTTTTTAGTCTGACTAATGAACTGCGATAATGCGGCAACAGCTAACGATTTTAGTTCTTTTTTTACTTAAAAGTAACATGACAGTTACTTTTTCAATAAGACGATCATTTTTTTCTTGCATCTTTGGATTTCTGAGTCGGTCCTGTGAATCGCAGTTTTCTGTCGGAAATTACGATTCACGATTAACATGATAGGTGCGGATCACGTGGTGTCGATTATACGACTGTTATGCATGCCAATTACCACGAAATGTTCGTATTTTCTACCGATTTAGTTGTCTAACTACGGATTCTACGAATTTTCATTTTGTTTAAAAAAATATATTTTGGTATTTTATGATATACATAAGATTCTTAAGCGGATTCGCGGAAATCTCTGGTTTTTTTTTTGGTTTTTTTAGTCAGCATTTAGATCGCTATTATGATTGATGCAAAACTGAAGAGAATTTGGGGGTTGGGTCATTTTCCATCTGGAGACGGTATTTCGTGTTTCAAAGCTTTCGAAAACACAGTAGTTAAATGGTGTAAAAAGAATTTGCCCTAATCGTAATTTTTTTCTCCGGATGTTGTGTTGGTGTCTAGTATTCTTATTAAATATCATTTTATGGCATATATGTTCGTATTTCAGCTTGAAACTGCAGGCAAGAATTTGTGCAAAAACGGAAGTTAGACGCCGCAAAAATTGCCTCCTAATCTTCAGGCTTGAGGTTCTTCCACGAATTTGAGAAATTCCGCCTTTTTCATTATGTTGGCCACTCAGGAGATCGATGCACAAGTAAACAAAATTGTGTGGGGGGGGGTAGATGTTCGTAGGAGGACGGAATTCCATCTTTACAAAACTTTTGGAAACAGAAAGTCGACGGAGTTCAGATTTGTTCTGTAATCGTAATTTATTTCTTCTTGCGATATTACCTGTATCCAGTATTTTTAAGTAATATTTTACTGCATAAATTTTTGCATTTCACCTTGAAAATAGGAGAAAAATTTCCAAAACCGGAAGTCGGACGGAATTCCCGTAATCGCTATTGCCCCCCTCTCGTGATGTTCCCGCTCTACAGCGTTGTTAAGTTGTTAAATATCCCCCGCCCCATAAGTTTTTTTGCATTTAATCTTGATAAGAGAAGAAGGAAATTTATTTTCGAAAACAGAAGTGACGAAGTTGGAAAATTTGTAAAAATTGATGCTTGGTGTTCAAAAGTATTAATATTCCCAAAGTTACACCATTTATCTGAAATAGTTGAAGCTTTGATATCATGCGCTCATGGTCCTCAGGCTGAGGGTTGTTATCAGAGGGCACAAAACGTGTAATGGATATCAGTGAAGCACGAGTTGTATGTCAAGATCGCTGTAAATGGCGAAGTTTGATGCAACAACAATAAGTAAAAATATCTGGAAGTTTGTATTTCTTTTTGGAGCTAACCTCTGAATCTCAGAGAACAGCTTAGTGATATGTATGTATGTATGTATACAAAAATCAAGAAAAGAAAGAAAAGTGACTAAGAAGAAGTAGGGAGAGAATGATAGCAGCAGAAAGAAAAATTAAGCAATCGATGCTGTGCAGTTGCAGAGTCAACAAAAGACAGACTAACAGTAGTCTACATTCTTGCTGTCTGTTTTGATTTTTCACCAGTTAAAATGTTCAGCCCCCCCTTCTTTGGTCTCATCTTATCGAAAACTGCAATTTTAGAGGCAGTATGATCATATGGCAAGTGGAGGTTCGTGCACTGCGCGTTCACTTTTTGGATTTCCTGTCTGTCAAGCATTGTGGAATTCTGATTTTTATCTCTACGTGTCGAATTCACATTTTTATCTCTACACTGAATACATATTTCATTTCCATTAAGCATCCCTCAAATATTCTAATACTCTGCACATTTCTTTTTTTTTTTTTTTTTTTTTTGACGAGGCTTCCTTTAAAAAAAAAAAAGAAATATAAATCACTTTTTTATTCCTTAGAATTTTAGACATTGTGCTTTCCAGTATCACAAAATGCTGTAATTTTTTTTTTTTTTTTTTTTGGCTGCCTTCAACATCTTTAATAACTAATTTTATCAGCAAAGGACAATGTGTTCAACTTGTGATTTGAAGTCACAAGTTTAGAAAAATAAGTTTTATGAAACAAAGCTTGAATTTGTTCAAAACAAGAATATGCAACATAAACTTAACAAAAAGTGCTACTGAACACCATCAGTCTATTAGGTCGAATGGTAAGATGCCAGTCTGAAATTATTTTTGAATGTTAGTTAAAGATGACTGTTTGATTACTTATTGGTGGAAATTGGAGATGTGCTGCAAGGAGTGTAGTTGCAGTCTGTCCCTGGCTGAGTGGTGACAGAATTACTTCAGAGGGAGGTCACTTTCCAAGGTTAAAGTGGTCAGCATGGAATGTTTGCTTTTGTTGTCTATTGTTATGAATAAGTTGTGCATCAAATCCTTGTTGTTTGCATTTTATGGGCTATTTTTTATTTTTAAACAAGAATTTTTTGAGTTATCACGTTGGCCACTTAAAAATTTTTGACTTATCACGACCATAACTTCATTATGTGCCTAGGGCACTTGCAAGAAATATGACTTTTTTTTTTTTTTTTTTTGAGTTATCAGAAATTCAGTGTTATCAAAGTTAGTTATCAAGAGTTTACTTCATTTGTAAAAATAGAAGTAAAAAAGGTTTTTTTATTATTTGCCTGTGTATTCATTAACTTTTCTGGTTTGTATGCAGTGGTCAGGGGAAAAGGTGCATTTTCACCTGGAAAAATCAGGGAATTTTTTGTTCATGATTTTGTAGCCACCCTGTAAGAGGAAGTGGAATCCTGCAATGTTTGCAGATTACTGTTGGGGTTTAGTCAGGGAAACACCATGAACTTTATACAAATGGAAATCATCAGCTCAGGTGTTCTTGGGAGAGTCAGGTACATTTCATTATGCCACTTCAATTTCTATTGTGTGCATGTTGTTATGAATATTTTTGATGTTATGTTTCTAAAAAAGAAGTATACATGATAGAAAAAAAAAGCTAAAAACAGATTCAGAATCAGTACGGAAAACTGTATTCAAATCAGTTATTGTTGTTCAGGAAACATGAAAAAAGTTAAAATTTGTCGAACAGTGTTATCATCGAGATATTTGTTTAGGGCATTTATTTTCCACATTTTTTCAATTCATCAATGTGCAATCCCCCTAGTTTTAACATATTATTGTAAGGCCTTTTGTTGTGGTTATTTTGAAAATGGTTATAATTAAAATCTTATTAAATTTGTGTGCTTGTTCCTATAGTTATCTCCAATGAAATAATATTTGTTTAACAAAAAAATTAATAAAGCATTTGCAGATGCAACATAGTGTGTCCCAATCAGTGGCATAGGGTGACTTAAAAATTTTCTGGGGTTGAATATTTTTAAAATTGCTCTCAACCTTCTTCCATACTGTATAATATAATTTCAGTGGATTTTGAGGTTTCCAAATGCCACTTGCTGAAATCATAGTTAACCACATAGAATGAGGTAGAAATTTTATTTATATATCTGCGGTACACTGTATAACATTAAAAAAACAACAGTAGAAACAAAACTAGTACACAGTAGAAACAAAGTAAAAGTATGTTTGCTTTTGATTCCAGTTAATCAGGATATTTTGCTATAACTCCACATTAAAAGTTCTAGACTGATTCTTATGTTTTTGCACCAAGCAAATATTTGGTCATCGATTTGGGCCCAAATAGGTAACTTTTTTTTTCTTTCTTCATCCCTTAATAAACTTAAAGGGTGTTTCCATTAAAAAGTCCACTTTGCTCATGTTACTTACACAAGAGAATCTAACAACTCCACAATCGAAATCAGCTGCTCTCTGTCGGACAATGAGAGAATGATTCCTACTGTTAAACAGAAAAGCGACCAGCCCCGAAAGACAGTTTTACGTATGAGCAGTTCAGCATGCATCTGCTCATTCATTACCATTCTCCGAAGCTTCGAGAAGAGCGACGAGTTGACGACAGTCGCCTCTCTGACCCATGTGGTACTCAGAGCACTCTGGTAAACGAATATGTAAAACTGTAATATGTGTCACCCAGTTACTCAACTGTTGTAGTGGCTCACATTTGCATTCAGAAAATCTGGGATTGGGTTACTAATACGAATTTTATTTCAGAATTTTTCCAATTAAAAGGGGAAAAAATTCTCATTTCATGCGGGGCTTAGTCCCAGATGCCCATAATGGCCCAATGCCACTGGTCCAAATGATAAGAAACTGCAGGGTACTGTGTAGTAAAATATTTAATTCGTTAGTTCAGTAATATGTTTGCAATTTAACAGTTGAACAGTGCAGTAAAAGAACATTATATTTTCTATCATAAGCTTGGCAAACCAGGAATTACTGCTCTTGTGCATGTTAATGCCCCAAAACTCACCTTTTGGTTACTTTTTCATAAAATTTTGGTAACGTTTTCAGACTTGGAATTATTTTTGGTGCACATGGCATGGCCATGATTAGCTCTTAGTGCATATCTGTATATTTCATTTACCTGTTTTCTAAATTATGGATAGGTGGAAAGCTAACAATAAATATTAAAAGTTTCAACTGATATTTTGCATTTTGTTTTCTGATGTTGAATTAGTACTATCATTTTATTATTTAGCATGCTTTTTTGTGAAGTATTTTTTTAAAATCACTGCTCTGTGTATTGCATTTTGTCTTTTCTTTACATTTCTTTCATTGACCACAAAATGTGTATCATGATCTGCCTTTAGATTGCCATTTTCCTTCATTACGCAAGAAGTTGTTGAAGCTACATGTCTGTGTTTGTTAGCACAAGTGGAAGAAGGCGAAAGATCTGGTCACCCTGCATCTGTAATTGAAAAGCTGGTTCTGGATGAATTTGGACGCTGTCTAATACATATTATTGACTGTGCAAACAGAACAAAAGGTAAGTTTCTTCTTTTTCATTCCCAAGCATTCAACACAGGTGTTTTTCATATGTACTGTGCCTTATTAGATCTAGATCCATAGCATGTGCAGGAAAAAAAAAAAAAAAAGAAGCTTTATGCTGCATGTTCAGTGGCAGAATAATGTAATTAATGTTAAAATCATTGAAAGAATTACTTCGAAAAATGAGACTGTATTTGAGTAGCTTAAAACATGGTTTATACTTGTCCTGAAAAAGGCTTGGAATTACATCTAGGAATGTCTTAAAATTCTGTTACATGCGCTGGAATTTTATTAACTCCCATTTTTTGTCCCTATGCAATGTTTCGTAGTTGGGAACACTTATGCCTGGCTAGGCTTCCAAGTTTGATAAGTTCTGGACTGAATCAACATTGACAATGAACCCCAATAGTAATTCATGAGCTTGAAACATATGTATATGTAAATAAACAGTCCAGAACTTATGAAATATCTAGTGTATTATTTCTTATGAAGAATTCATCATCATCGTCAACCATTATCAATCCACTGCTGGACGAAGGTCTCCCCAAGTTTCCTCCACAACGGTCTGTCTTGTGCCAGTCTCCTCCATGTCACTCCTGCATACTTTTGAATTTCATCCACCCATCTCCCATGTGGGCTTCTTCTGGGTCTTTTCCTGTCCCTTGGAATCGAATCTAAAATTTTGGATGTCCATCGATGGTCTGTCCTTCTGGCAGTATGCCCAGCCCATTGCCATTTCAGGGGTTTAACTCTGATCATAATGTCTTCCACTCTTGTCATTTTTCGGATCCACAAGTTCCTCTTCTTATCTGTCTTGGTTACACCAAGCATGCACCTCTCCATGCTGCTTTGAGTTGTCTGCAGCCTTTGTATGTCTCTTTTAGTTAAGGTCCACGTCTCTGCACCATATGTAAGCACTGGAAGGATGCATTGATCAAACACTTTTCTTTTAAGACATAATGGCATATTGCTTTTGAAAATTATGCTGTTTCTTCCAAAAGCTCTCCAGGCAAGTTTTGTATGCCGATTAATTTCTTCATCAATGTGACCCTCACTTGATATCTGCTGTCCAAGATTAACGTACGTGCCTGTTATCTCCAGCTTTTCTCCATCAATCGATAAATCTTCATTTCTTGTAAAAGCATTGAACATTGCTTTTGTCTTCTGAAAGTTCATTTTTAATCCCATTTCTTTACTCTTGTCAGCAAGTTCCTGGATCATACTCTGCAGCTCTGATGGGGTAGTTGCAAAAATGACTGTGTTCAGCAAAACGAAGGTGCGTTAGATAATCTCCATTAATCTTTATCCCTTTGTTTTCCCAGTTCAGTGATTGAAAAACATTTTTCAATGTGGCATTAAAGAGCATCGGAGATATGGTGTCACCTTGTCTCACTCCCTTTCCAATTTTTATGTGTGTTGTATTTTCAAACTGCCAAATCTTTGCACTTGCATTTTCAACAATGTTATTAATAATATTAATGTATGCATCTTCAATACCGCAGGATTTCAGAGCCATTGTAACTGCTGATGGTTTCAGCGAATCAAAGGCTTTTTCATAATCGATAAAAGCCATGCACAATGGAAGTTCATATTCCTTCGCTCTTTCAATTAGTTCTCTCAGTACGTGGATATGATCTATTGTGCTGTAGCCACTCCTGAATCCAGCTTGTTCTCTCAGTTGAGCCATGTCCAGTGTCACCTTCAAGCGGTGTGAAAGAACTTTAGTGAAAATTTTATAAACCACTGATAGGAGGCTGATAGGTCTGTAGTTCCTGAGATCCTCAATGTAATCTTTTTTATGTAGCAAGATCATTGTAGCGTTGTTCCAATCCTCAGGAACCTTCCCTTCATTAAGGCATCGAGTGAAAATTTGGGCGAGTACTGTTTCGATTTCTCCACTTGCTTCTTGTATGATGTCTGCAGTAATTCCATCTTCTCCTGGAGCTTTTCCCCGCTTCATGTTCTTGATTGCATGTGCAACTTCTGCTGGGAGGACTGGAAGAACTCTGGTACTGGTATCTTTCATGATGTCTGGAGTACATGTATCATCCCTTTCATATAATTTGGAGTAGAGATCTTTCACTCTTGTCAAAATTTCGCCTCTATATCTTGTTACAGAACCATCTTCTTTTCTCAGTGCCATAATCTGTTTTCTTCCCTTACTGAGATGTCCCTTTGCTATCTTTAGGCCTTGGTTGTTTTCAATTGCTTTCCTTACTAGTTCACAGTTGAATTTCCTTATGTCTTCAGTGATACTTTTTCGTACTGTCTTGCATAGCACTATATATTCCACTTTGGAACTCGCATCTTCTTTAGTTGTCCTCATCTCTCTTCTTTTTTGCATCAACATTTTGGTTTTTCCTGATAATTTGTTCACATGCAACTTGTTCTTAGACCCAGCTAATTTTGTTGCTGTTTCCATAAGAGCTTTGGTTACTTTTCTGTTAACTTCAGAAATATCCACTTCTTCCGATGTTAGGCCTTCTAAAGCAGAGAATCTGTTCTTCAGTTCCAACTTGAAGGTATTATGGTGTTTTTTTCAGGTTGGTTATGTCAATACATTTTGTTTGTCTTATGAGCTTGCTACGTTCAAGTTTAGTGTTGAGGTGCATCTTACATCTCGCCAATCTATGGTCACTACCTGTGTTGAACTTGCTTAGCACACTGCAGTCTTCTATGACAAATTTTTTGTTACACATAATAAAATCAATTTCACTTGTCGTCCCATTTGGATGTCTCCATGTCCATTTCCTGTGTGGCTTTTTCTTGAAAAAGGAGTTCACGATGAAAAATCCTTCTGCCTCTGCAAACTCAATGAGAGTATTTCCACGCTGGTTTCTGTTGCCGTGACCGAATTTATCTACTGAAGTTTCATTCTGTTGCCGTTGCCCTATTTTTGCATTAAAATCTCCCATAATTATCTTCAAATGTTGCTTACCTTTATTATTTAGATGACGAATTTCCTCATAAAATTCTTCAATTTCTTCTTCAGGATGACTTGTGGTGGGTGCATAAGTTTGAATTATCTGAGCCTGGTATCTTCTTGAGAGTTGGATAACGAGTCGTGCAACTCTGTCTGAGGAACTTTCAACTTCTAGAACTTTATCCTTCAGTTTCTTGTTTATTATAAATCCAACACCACTAGTTCTGCCAGTATCAGTCCCACGATAGTAGAAGAGATGTCCACTTTTCAGTTCAATGAGATCTTCTCCTTTTCTCCTTACCTCACTTAGCCCGACGATGTCCCACTTGATCCTTTGTAGTTCCTCTTCCAATTCAAGAAGCTTGGAATCAGAAGATAGGGAGCGTCCATTATACATAGCCAAGGTCAGCATCAAATGGCAGCCTAGTCCGGCCCTCCGGGGATTCTTAGCACCCTCTGCCTTCATGTCGCACTGGCCGTTGCCTTGGCCAGGTACATTCCAGCTGCCGGAGACTGAGGGCCAAGATTTAAGTTGTGGAGTCTTTTTGGTGGTGTTTGGCCATAACTCACCACGCTGGCCAAGCGGGTTTGTGAGTGTGGGATAGTATTTCCTCTAATCTCGATGGTATAGTTATACCGCTATTGGCGGTCGTCAGAGCCCCTTTAGTGGGAACAGGATGTACCACGAGAAGGCGGGGTTGACATTTGTCAAGGAGAGGCTGTGATGTTACGCATCACCTGACCTTACATCTTTACGACCTTACATATATCATCATCATCATCATCATTGTCAACCATTATCAATCCACTGCTGGACGAAGGTCTCCCCAAGTTTCCTCCACAACGGTCTGTCTTGTGCCAGTCTCCTCCATGTCACCCCTGCATACTTTCGAATTTCATCCACCCATCTCCTATGTGGTCTTCTTCTGGGTCTTTTCCTGTCCCTTGGAATCCAATCTAAAATTTCGGCTGTCCATCGATGATCTGTCCTTCTGGCAGTATGTCCAGCCCATTGCCATTTCAGGGATTTAACTCTGATCATGATGTCTTCCACTCTTGTCATTTTTCGGATCCACGAGTTCCTCTTCTTATCTCTCCTGGTTACACCAAGCATGCACCTCTCCATGCTGCTTTGAGTTGTCTGCAGCCTTTGTATGTCTCTTTTAGTTAAGGTCCACGTCTCTGCACCATACGTAAGCACTGGAAGGATGCATTGATCAAACACTTTTCTTTTAAGACATAATGGCATATTGCTCTTGAAAATTATGCTGTTTCTTCCAAAAGCTCTCCAGGCAAGTTTTGTACGCCGATTAATTTCTTCATCAATGTGACCCTCACTTGATATCTGCTGTCCAAGATAAACGTACGTGTCTGTTATCTCCAGCTTTTCTCCATCAATCGATAAATCTTCATTTTTTGTAAAAGCATTGAACATCACTTTTGTCTTCTGAAAGTTCATTTTTAATCCCACTTCTTTACTCTTGTCAGCAAGTTCCTGGATCATACTCTGCAGCTCTGATGGGGTAGTTGCAAAAATGACTACGTCATCAGCAAAACGAAGGTGGGTTAGATAATCTCCATTAATCTTTATCCCCTTGTTTTCCCAGCTCAGCGACTGAAAAACACCCTCCAATGTGGCATTAAAGAGCTTCGGAGATATGGTGTCACCTTGTCTCACTCCCTTTCCAATTTTTACGTGTGTTGTATTTTCAAACAGCCTAATCTTTGCACTTGCATTTTCATAGATGTTATTAATAATATTAATGTATGCATCTTCAATACCGCAGGTTTTCAGAGCCATTGTAACTGCTGATGGTTTCACCGAATCAAAGGCTTTTTCATAATCGATAAAAGCCATGCACAATGGAAGTTCATATTCCCTCGCTCTTTCAATTAGTTCTCTCAGCACGTGGATATGATCTATTGTGCTGTAGCCACTCCTGAATCCAGCTTGTTCTCTCGGTTGAGCCATGTCTAGTGCTACCTTCAAGCGGTGTGAAAGAACTTTAGTGAAGATTTTATAAACTACTGATAGGAGGCTGATAGGTCTGTAGTTTCCGAGATCCTCAATGTCACCTTTCTTATGTAGCAGGATCATTGTAGCGGTGTTCCAATCCTCAGGAATCTTTCCTTCATTAAGGCATCGAGTGAAAATTTGGGCGAGTACTGTTTCGATTTCTCCACTTGCTTCTTTTATGATGTCTACAGTAATTCCATCTTCTCCTGGAGCTTTTCCTCGCTTCATGTTCTTGATTGCATGTGCAACTTCTGCTGGAAGGACTGGAGGAACTCTGGTACTGGTATCTTTCATGAAGTCTGGAGTGCATATATAATCTCTTTCATATAATTTGGAGTAGAAATCTTTCACTCTTGTCAAAATTTCGCCTCTATTTCTTGTTACAGAACCATCTTCTTTTCTCAGTGCCATAATCTGTTTTCTTCCCTTACTGAGATGTCCCTTTGCTATCTTTAGGCTTTGGTTGTTTTCAATTGCTTTCCTCACTAGTTCACAGTTGAATTTCCTTACGTCTTCAGTGATACTTTTTCTTACTGTCTTGCATAGCTCTATATATTCCACTTTGGAAGTCACATCTTCTTTAGTTGTCCTCATCACTCTTCTTTTTTGCATCAACATTTTGGTTTTTCCTGATAATTTGTTCACATGCAACTTGTTCTTAGACCCAGCTAATTTTGTTGCTGTTTCCATAAGAGCTTTGGTTACTTTTCTGTTAACTTCAGAGATGTCCACTTCTTCCGATGTTAGGCCTTCTAAAGCAGAGAACCTGTTCTTCAGTTCTAACTTGAAGGTATTATGGTGTTTTTTAAGGTTGGTTATGTCAATAGATTTTGTTTGTCTTATGAGCTTGCCACGTTCAAGTTTAGTGTTGAGGTGCATCTTACATCTCACCAATCTATGGTCACTACCTGTGTTGAACTTGTTTAGCACACTGCAGTCTTCTATGACGAATTTTTTGTTACACATAATAAAATCAATTTCACTTGTCGTCCCATTTGGATGTCTCCATGTCCATTTCCTGTGTGGCTTTTTCTTGAAGAAGGAGTTCAAGATGAAAAACCCTTCTGCCTCTGCAAACTCAACGAGAGTATTTCCACGCTGGTTTCTGTTGCCATGACCGAATTTACCTACTGAAGTTTCATTCTGTTGCCGTTGCCCTATTTTTGCATTGAAATCTCCCATAATTATTTTCAAGTGCTGCTTACCTTTATTATTTAGATGACAAATTTCCTCATAAAATTCTTCAATTTCTTCTTCAGGATGACTTGTGGTGGGTGCATAAGTTTGAATAATCTGAGCTTGGTATCTTTTCGAGAGTTGGATAACAAGTCGTGCAGCTCTGTCAGAGGAACTTTCAACTTCTACAACTTTATCCTTCAGTTTCTTGTTTATTGTAAATCCAACACCACTAGTTCTGCCAGTATCTGTCCCACGATAGTAGAAGAGATGTCCACTTTTCAGTTCGATGAGATCTTCTCCTTTTCTCCTTACCTCACTTAGCCCCACGATGTCCCACTTGATCCTTTGTAGTTCCTCTTCCAATTCAAGAAGCCTTGAATCAGAAGATAGGGAGCGTCCATTGTAAGTAGCCAAGGTCAGCATCAGATGGCAGCCTAGTCCGGTCCTCCGGGGATTCTTAGCACCCTCTGCCTTCATGTCGCACTGGCCGCTGCCTTGGCCAGGTACATTCCAGCTGCCGGAGACTGAGGGCCAAGATTTAAGTTGTGGAATCATTTTGGAGGGGTTTGGCCATAACTCACCACGCTGGCCAAGCGGGTTGGTGAGTGTGGGATAGAATTTCCTCTGATCCCGATGGTATAGTTATACCGCTATGGGCGGTCGTCAGAGCCCCTTTAGTGGGAACAGGATGCACCACGAGAAGGCGGGGTTGACATTTGTCAAGGAGAGGCTGTGATGTTACGCATCACCTGACCTTGCATCCCTTACATATATATATATCAAATGCAAAATACACTAAGGCATCGAATTAATTTAAATATACTACATTACATACTGCATTAGAAAACACTTCAATAATATTTCTGCACTTATTTCCAACACTAAGATATACTGAAGATTTTTACACTAAAAATGTAATGGAAAGCATAACATAATGTCAGACTTTCATCAAATCAATTTCTTACCTAGATTAACCAGTTACTATACCACTTACATAGCAACAGACATCCATAGGTTAGTTTACCTTGACATATTCGTCATACAAATTTGAGATCACAAACAATTTGTAGAGAGAACAAGTAGAAGAGGAAAGAAAATAAAAGAATCTACTTGATTTGTCTTTTTCTGTTTTTCTCCTTGCCAAAGGTATTCGAAATACCCTCACAGAAAAAAGAAAAAAAAATATCTCGCTCTCATTGAGTGTGTGTGGATCTGGTTATAAGTTTTGCAATCTAAAAATATTGTGGGCCCTTTAATTTAGAGATCAAAAAACAGCAAAACAGAGATCATTGCATTATGTATGAGGATTCAAAAGTATCTGTCTGTTGGTAATTTTTTTTCCCCCTTTGTAGATTTGAAAAAAGCTTGTGTAATGGGGGAATCTGCCTGAATGTGTGAAAGCTATGTATGTTGGCAGTAGAGCATGTGTATGAGTGAATGATGCTTTATTGAAATAGTTTTCTATGTGTGTTGGAAACAAAAAGGTTGTGTAATGCCACAGTGGCTGTTCAATATATTTATGGATGCATGCATGATAGGAAAACAAACAATACTGGTTTATATCTTTGTAATACCTGTGTGGTCAGATTGCTGTATGCTGATGGTATATTCCTCTCTGCAGAGAGAAAAAGTGAGTATAAATAAAAGAAAAAACAAAGTTGTGGTTTTTGAGCAAGAAATTGTTAGTACTGAATGCAAAATCAGTGTAAATGGTATGGTATTCGGTCAGGTGAATGAGTTTGTGTATTTAGATAGTGTGTGTGTGTTTGTGTTTGACAGAGAAAACAGATTAACTGGTGAAATCAGTAGGCAAGTGAATTCAGCTTTGAAAGTCGCAGCCGTCTTATGAGGATTTCACAGGACTGATGGGTTCTCTAAAATGTCTCAAATGACTGTGTATGAAAGTATAACTGTTTGTACTCTGATGTACAGCAGCAAAATCTGGGTACTGCAGAAAAGACATAGGAGTCATTTGTGTACTGTAGAGATATGTTACTTATGGGGAAGGAGGAGGGGCTACAGCAAGCATGTTTTGATCATGTGAAGAATGAAGATGTGTTGCAAATGTGTAATGTGAAGCAGAATGTTGTTAGTAAAGTGGAAACAACTATTCTGAGGTGGTTTGGCCATGTTGTAAGATTGAGTGGTGAGATGCTTAGAAGAGAATTTATTCAACCCAAGTGGCTGGAAGGTAAGGCAGAGGGAGGTCAAAAGAATCATGGGAGGACCAAGATTCAAGAATGTTTGCAAAACAAAAAGGTAATGAATATGATGTACACAACGTCTTGTGCAAGACATGATGGATGCTGTTGAAGCTCAAGTTGTCTCCCAAGATCACTGTAAAATGGAGACTTTTGATACATCAACGGTCACAGATGGTCATTTTTTGAGGAGTTAACCTCTGAATCTCTGCAAAGAGGTTGGTACATACATATCACTAAGCTGTTCTCTGAGATTCAGAGGTTAGCTCCAAAAAGAAATACAAACTTCCAGATATTTTTACTTATTGTTGTCGTATCAAACTTTGCCATTTGCAGCGATCTTGGCATACAACTCGTGCTTCACTGATATCCATTACACGCCGTACACAAGATCTTTTATACTTCATACTCATAATCTTTTTCTCATGCAGACACTCCTGAATCTGATCCACCCATGTCTTCCTTGGCCTTCCTCTGCCTTTCCTTCCTGTCACTTGGGCTGAAAAGATTTTCTTAGTAAGCATTTCATCACTCATTCTTTCAACATGACCAAACCACCGAAGCATATTGGTCTCCACCTTGCTAACAACATTTTGCTTTACATCACACAATTGCAATACATCTTCATTCCTCACACAATCAGATCGTGTCTTGCCACAAACCCCACGTAAGTAACGCATTTCTCCAGCACACAAACAACTCCTCTGTTTCTTCTGCAGTACCCAGGTTTCACTGCCATACATCAGAGTAGGAACAATAACTGTTTCATACACAGCCATGCGGGACTCTCTAGAGAACCCATCATTCCTGTGAAAACCTCTCAGAGCAGCTATGACTTTCAAAGAAGAATTCACTCGCCTACTGATTTCACCATCCAACTTGATCTCTCTGTCAAACATGCTTCCTAAATACACAAACTCACTCACCTGGTCAATCACAGTGCCATTTATACTTACATTGCATTCAGTGCTACCCATTCTTCTCTCAAACACCATAACTTTGGTTTTTCCATATCATAATGGTAAGGCTCCAGGAGTTATGCCATTAACTCCTGGAGCCTTACCATTCTGAAGAGATTTTAGAGCTTTACACACTTCTTCTCTTGAGATCCCTCCTGTGCTTTCATCCCTCATTGTGACATCATCTGCATCTGTCTGAGAATCATTTTTGCTCTCCTGATCTAATAACTCACAGAAGTATTTGCCCCATCTGTCACTTAACTCATTGGGCTCCCATATCATTTCCCCAATCTCATTCTTCACACAACTTACAACTTTGTTTCCCCTATTTTTCCTGAGTCTTATGTTCTTCCAGAAGAACTTTCTGTCTTTCCAAAAAGCCATTCATGCCTTCCCACTTTCTGTTTCCTATCTTTTGCCTTACTGTGGCGAACCAGCTTAGCAGCTTCACGCTTCTTACAGCGATATTCATCTACAGAGACTCTACCTTGCAACATCCCCAAATAGGCTTCCTTCTTTTTCTTTACTGCCTCATCAATCTCACTATTCCACCAAGCATCACCTCTATTCTTACCCACTATTGTGGTGCCACAGACCTCTTTAGCAGCAGTAACAACATAGTTCTTAAAACATTCCCACTTCTTTTCTACATCCCTCTCACAAGATTTCAGATCCTTCAGTCGTTCTCTGAGCAAGTCAGAATACCGCTGATGATCTTCAAGGAGCCTGTCAAGCTTTATTCTTTCTATCCTGGGTCTCTTCCTATTCTATTTCCTCCAACCAACATTAAGTTTCACTCGTGACACTACCAAGTAATGATCACAACCAACATCCGCACCTCTCATCACACGGGTGTCAACAACTAAGTGTTTCAAACGCTGATCGTAAACAACAAAATCTATCACACTCTTTTGACCAAGAGTACGATTTTCCCAAGTATATGTGTGTATATACTTGTGGTTGAAAAATGTATTAGATACACACAAATCATTCTCAATGCAGAGTTCAATTAATCTTTCACCATTATCATTCACACAAGGATCAATAAACTTACCCAGAACATTGTCAGAAATTGCATTCTGCACACCTACTCTAGCATTGAAATCCCCTGCTATTATAACTTTTTCTTTAGCACCAAACTGACTCAAAACAGCCTTTAGCTCATTCCAGAAATCTTCTTTCTTATCAGAAGGTTCCGAGTCACAAGGAGCATACACTACAACAATTACAATTCTCTGATGTTTCACTTTCACACGAATCCAGAGAATTCTCTCACTTACGCAACTATAGTGAATCAAGTTGTTCTTTATCTTTTCACTTAAAATCAGACCTACACCCGCCTGTCCTCTCATATTATCCAATACTCCAGACCACACACTCACCGTGCCATTCACTTCTTCTACCCCAATTTCCTTCTCTTCGGTTTCACTTACACACAGCACATCCAGTCTATACTTATTCATCTCCTCAATCACCTCACTCATCTTGCCATTTATACCTCTAGTATTCTATACACCAATCTTACATTCACTCAGCCGAGATCTCTTTCTCATATGCCATTTAGAAAGTCCAGGTTGATACCGTGGTGGACCGTTCTTCTCAAGTGTGGTAGGTCCACCATATCCCACACTTGAGTCATTCTTAATATTTCTTTTTGTCTTTTTAATCAGGTAAGTACATCAGTGTGGGGGATTAGCCCACAGCTGAGGGTTCCAGTTGGTCATTCAACCTAAGGATTCTGGAACAAAACCCAGTGAGTTGGGGTCTTTTCGCCAATGTCACACAGAACTAGCTTGCACCTCTCCAAAATTCACAGAGGCCCTAGTTGCTGTTGTGTGTGCCATTGTTACTACGGAGCGCCCCGAGGAGGCAAACCCATCGCTCACTACGACCGCCCGCAAAGAGGTTGGTGATATGTATGTATTTTATAGATGTGAGAGAGAGAGAGATGAAGTTTACCCAGAGATATGCATATTAGTAACTCAGCGTGAAGTATAATTCTCATAAGTGCTTTTAGTTAAAGTAAGACAAGGATGTAAAATGTTACTTTTGTTCTTGATTTATACATGAACAAGTTTAAGGAAGTAACTTAGTAATGCATTTTGAAGTAAGCATCTCCCCAGTAACATTAACTACTTAGTGTTATTTTCTGATTGTGTAAACGATTTGCAGTGTAACTGTAATCAGCCAAACTAGTAACGTGAAAAATGTGGGTTGTACAGAATTGTATAAAAGTCTGAAATAGTGATTTTGAGCTGTACTTCAGAATTTATAATAGGAAGCAAAATATTATTAGAAAGGTGTAGAGAAATATTCTTAGGTGGTTTAGCCATGGTGAAAGAATGAGTGGTGAAATGCTTACTAAAAGAATTTGTTCAGCCCTAGTAGCAGGGGGAGGTAGAAAAAGCCAAGGAAATTATGGTAGGACCAGATTCAGGAATGTCAGCATGAGAAAAAGATATAGTACATTCTGGTTAATTGGAACACATCAGGACAAGAACACTTTGGCCCAATTAATGAAGCTTTATCCCAAAGAGCTACTTTGGGATGTTCTTCAAGAATTGTCCCAATGAAATGGCTGCCCCAATTAACCAATGGCCCAATTAATTTGAATCTATTGTCATAAGTATGAAGTACAAAAGGTCCTGTGTGAGATGTGTGATGGAGGTCAGTGAAGCTTGAGTTGTATGCCAAGATCGCTGTAAATGGAGATATTTGACACATCAACAGTGAGTAAAATCTAGTTCTTTCAGTTTTAAACTTTAATCTGGCAGATGAGCTTTCTTTGAGGAGCTAACCTTTGAATCTCGGAGAACAGCCTAGTGGTATATATGTATATATATACTTTACATCCGATGTTAGGCCTTCTAAAGCAGAGAATCTGTTCTTCAGTTCCAACTTGAAGGTATTATGGTGTTTTTTAAGGTTGGTTATGTCAAACCTAAAGATAGCAAAGGGACATCTCAATAAGGGAAGAAAACAGATTATGGCACTGAGAAAAGAAGATGGTTCTGTAACAAGAAATAGAGGCGAAATTTTGACAAGAGTGAAAGATTTCTACTCCAAATTATATGAAAGGGATGATACATGCACTCCAGACATCATGAAAGGTACCAGAGTTCTTCCAGTCCTCCCAGCAGAAATTGCACATGCAATCAAGAACATGAAGCGGGGAAAGCTCCAGGAGAAGATGGAATTACTGTAGACATCATACGAGAAGCAAGTGGAGAAATCGAAAGAGTACTCGCCCAAATTTTCACTCGATGCCTTAATGAAGGGAAGATTCCTGAGGATTGGAACAACGCTACAATGATCTTGCTACTTAAAAAGGTGACATTGAGGATCTCAGGAACTACAGACCTATCAGCCTCCTATCAGTGGTTTATAAAATCTTCACTAAAGTTCTTTCACACCGCTTGAAGGTAACACTGGACATGGCTCAACCGAGAGAACAAGCTGGATTCAGGAGTGGCTACAGCACAATAGATCATATCCACGTACTGAGATAACTAATTGAAAGAGCGAGGGAATATGAACTTCCATTGTGCATGGCTTTTATCGATTATGAAAAAGCCTTTGATTCGGTGAAACCATCAGCAGTTACAATGGCTCTAAAATCCTGCGGTATTGAAGATGCATACATTAATATTATTAATAACATCTATGAAAATGCAAGTGCAAATATTCGGCTGTTTGAGAATAGAGCACACATAAAAGTTGGAAAGGGAGTGAGACAAGGTGACACCATATCTCCGAAGCTCTTTAACGCTACATTGGAGGGTGTCTTTCAGTCGCTGAGCTGGGAAAACAAGGGGATAAAGATTAATGGAGATTATCTAACTCACCTTCGTTTTGCTGATGACGTAGTCATTTTTGCAACTACCCCATCTGAGCTGCAGAGTATGATCCAGGAACTTGCTGACAAGAGTAAAGAAGTGGGATTAAAAATGAACTTTCAGAAGACAAAAGTGATGTTCAATGCTTTTACAAGAAATGAAGATTTCTCGATTGATGGAGAAAAGCTGGAGATAACAGACATGTACATTTATCTTGGACAGCAGATATCAAGTGAGGGTCACATTGATGAAGAAATTAATCGGCATACAAAACTTGCCTGGAGAGCTTTTGGAAGAAACAGCATAATTTTCAAGAGCAATATGCCCTTATGTCTTAAAAGAAAAGTGTTCGATCAATGCATCCTTCCAGTGCTTACGAATGGTGCAGAGACGTGGACTTTATCTAAAAGAGACATACAAAGCTGCAGACAACTAAAAGCAGCATGGAGAGGTGCATGCTTGGTGTAACCAGGAGAGATAAGAAGAGGAACTCGTGGACCCGAAAAATGACTAGAGTGGAAGACATCATGATCAGAGTTAAATCCCTGAAATGGCAATGGGCTGGGCATACTGCCAGAAGGACAGACCATCGATGTACAGCCGAAGTTTTAGATTGGATTCCAAGGGACAGGAAAAGACTCAGAAAAAGACCACATGGGAGATGGGTGGATGAAATTCGAAAGTATGCGGGAGTGACATGGAGGAGACTGGCACAAGGCAGACAGTTGTGGAGGAAAGTTGGGTGACCTTCGTCCAGCAGTGGATTGATAATGGTTGACAATGATGATGATGATGATACTTTACAAGTTATTAATTGCATAGTCCAGGCGAAGGGATCAGAACAGATAATGGATTTTGATTATGGGCATGGTTTTTAAAGAAGTAGAAAAGCTTAATCAGCAAAGCAGGTAACTTTCCCTATGATTTGTATAAAGCATTTCCATTAAGAAAAAGGTTGATCAGAAAACAAAAGTCCTGATATAATGCCATATTTGCATGTACCTTTGGTAAGGCAGCAAGAGTTGAGTTCAATGTCAGTGCCATTTAGAAGCTGTAGATATGGGAACAGCTGCAGGAGTCTACATAGCTAATTCTGTTCTGACACTGAGCAACTAATGTCAGAACAGAATTAGCTATGCAAACATAAGAACTGAGCTAAGTATTTTTTGAATAGGAAAGTTGGAAACATGTTTAAGTGGTTTGGATATGCATGTTGTGTGAGCAATGGAAGATAACTTACAGATATTATGTTGTTTGCTATTAGGGTAGAGAAGAAGGAATGGACCTGGAACAAGGTGGATTGAAGGTGTGCTATCAACCATTAGTGATTCAGGAAGAAATTAAAAGCAGACTGAAAGAGATGGAGAAATTAGCTACATTCTTTATGGGGGGAGACCACCATTAGCAACTCAATGGGCTATAAGCAGTCCCTCAATGCCAATTAGCATGGCAATTATATTTTGTTATGATGTTGCTTAGAAAAATTTTGAATGTCTTTGTGCTTTTTGAGATTTTTTTTTCCAGCCTGTGTGTTTGTGTTGTGACCGAATCAGCCCAGTACATGCATGTGATTTTGCTGTTTGACACTATTGCTGCTTAGTACCATACTTTTGGTTTTCACTGAACATGTCTTGTTTTGTATAATTCACTGTTACAGTCAAGTTTAAGTCTTTTTGAAATAATTTTGCTGAAACAGTTCTGTTGCAACCAAACAACTGTATTACAAGGCAATTTTCCCGGTTATGGGCAACTGATGAATTCTTTGCCTTTTTTTTTTTTTTTTTTTTTTTTTTTTTGCAAGCCAATGAATTGCATTTTTAAAGCCTTTATTTTATGTGAGTTTCAAATAAAATAATAATGATTAACAAAAGTTTACCTCCTTTCACGCAAAACATTTTAGATTGGAATGCCTGGTTATTCTACCTAAGCAAGCTTAATGTAACTTGAGGATCCTGTGGCAAAATTTTCAATTGAGTGTAATGTTTTGTACTTTTCACGACTGCTTTATCTTGTTGAGACTGTTCGAGTAGTCTTCACTTTCATGTATTTTATGTTGCTTGTTCCACATTTTGCTGGTGATGCACGCCTATTTCCACATCCTATGGTTTCCAATTTTTGTCAGATTGTTTTATTTCATTTTCAAGAAACAGAAGCTGCTGTTGATGGATTAAACATAAGCATGCATCACAGATTCACTTTAACGTACTTCCAGTTATATTGAAAGGTTTCTTACTCACGATGATATAATAATGGATCTGCTCCTTCCCTGGAACAAGTGGCCACAAATTGGGGATCAGTCGCGATTTTTTTTTTTTTTTTTTTTTTTTTTTTTGCAATGGGGTTTTGCTTATGGCCTTCAAAGTTGCTAATGTTTGTTGTTATGCCCCAAAACAAACAAACTAAAAATTGTCATCTTGAGACAGATCAGTATTCAGGCTGACAACTGTGAATAAAACCTGCATGTTCAGTAGATTGCCCACATTTTTACTATATGCAAAGTACTAAAACATTGAGGTACGTTCATTATGTGTTCATATTTTTTTTTTTTTTTTTTTTTGCCTTCTTTGCAATGTATGAGGAGTAGCAGATCAAATTAACCAACTAGCTTCATGAAATTTCTTTGGCCATGAAGTTTTGATCCTCTCACTAGCTTTATTGTTGATTCATGGACATTTGTAGAATTAATAATATATCATTGGGTAATTTCCTTCTGAAAGGGTGTATGTAGTTACTGACTCCATTGTACCTACTTATAAACATGCATTATTAACAACCATATTTCCTACAGATTACATTTTTTTGCAAGAAACCAATATCTATGTTATTAGTACACAAAATCAATAAAATTGCAATTAGCTGGAACTCTATGAGTAAACAATGTGGAGGACCCAAGTTAGAACTCCAATCTTTTCATCCCCCTACCAAATTCAGTGCTGAAAATCTGAGCAATATTATATTTATAAATCATACTGCTTGTGTAACTTGCAAAAAGTGAATAATAACAACACTTTGACACTGAGTAGAATATATGAAATATATTTATACACACACCAATGAGCCAGTCTAGAGAAATGAGTGCGCCAGGAGACCAAACGGTGACGACGCAGGTGAAGTTCACAGAACATTATATACAACCAGAGGACCGGCTTTTGGTTAGTAGTGTTTGGAGTCGGAATGGGAAAAGCTGCCAATTTATCGGAGTTTGATAAAGAACAAATTGTGATGGTGTGGTCCTCGGAACTACGATCTCGAAAATGGCGTGGCTTGTTCGTGTGCCGTTGTAGTGAGCACAGATAGTCAAACGACAAACAGTCGTCCACAGCTCATCGATGCCAGAGGGGAGCTGAGACTGTCGTGCATTGTTCACGGCAACGACAAGGCCACAGTGCAACAAGTCACCCGCAGCTACAACAGTGGTGATCAGGGCAATGTGTCGCAGCACACAGTTCATTGCAGCTTTCTGTGCATGGGCTTGCATAGCAGAAGACCCAGCCTGGTCCTCGTGCTTACTGCAAGTCATCACCAACACCACATGAAATGGGCCCACGATCGTCGAGATTGGACTGTGGATGATTGGAAGAAAGTTGTCTGGTGTGACGAATAAAGATTCCTGGTGCATCACGTAGACGGCTGAACACAGATATGCTTATTACCAATGGAAGTTATGGCACCTGCTGGATGTACTGTTGGGTGGAAACAGGCTGGCGACAGTGGTGTTATGCTGTGGGAGACATTTTCTTGAGGCACTCCATTATCCCAATAGCACAATCCCTGACAGCTGTCAAGTATCTAAACATCATTGCGGACCAAGTTGACCCATTCATAGCAACTGTGTTACCTGCCCGTGATGGTCATTACCAACAGGATAATGCACCATTCCACACACCCAGAATTGTCAAGGAGTGGTTCAAAGAACATACTGGTACAGTGCCTAGAAGAATTAGTGTGTCGTGCTCGCAATCATGAAAGCAGTAGATGGCGTTGCCATCGGATGTCACGTCGCTTTTCAGGGAGGAAGGACGACGAAAGCGCACTTCTTGCTATGACACACACCTAGCTCGTCAGTATTATGTGTATTATTCCTTGAACGATTTTTTATAAGCAGATAACTTAAGTATATACGAAATAATCGACACACCTCTGTTACCCCCTCCCCCCCCCCCCCCAAAAAAAAGAACGAACGGGGTGCTCAAAATTCATTAATAAGGGTATCTTAGTTTAAGTTAAGCTTTGCATTGTGCTAACGTCAACATTAATGTTAGATATTTCGGAAGTTTTAGAGTCATACATGGGTTATATTATGCAAAAACACTGGAGACCAATATGCAGTTTACAATCACTAAAACATCAACTTACAGTATAAAGTAAAAAAAAAAAAATGTTTTGCCCCTCAAAACAAAACCTTGGGGAAAATATTTTCTCAATGAGACATCGGCTTTATAATTTGCATTCCAATAATCTAATTAGGTCTTGAAATTCAGTAACCTAAAAACTTTATAAATTATTTAATAATGTACTTCATTCAGCATTGGTAAGAACATGGGAAGCCTTTTAATGGGTTGAAAATACTATACAACAAATGCGATTACTGTTATTAAAATTGGTCTATTTTCTAATAATATACCAACTGTAATCCATTTATAAAAATCATTCCTAAAAAAACTTTGCCTGTTATACGATAAACAAAATTAATCATACTGGACAGAAGTAATTATACAAAAACTGAATGTATATGTTGACATTCTTTTAAAGAAAAATAATTATAACATTTTTCTTTACTTTTCTTCGCCATATAATAATTATGTGATTAAATTTGCTATTCAAATGGGTTTGCAGTGAAGAAAGGAAAATTCTTTTGCACCTTAAGTAAAAAGTTTAATAAGGTAAAAATTAAGAAGTTTGTGTTCATGGAGTCTGTCTAAATGGGATAATTCTATGCAGTTCCTGTAAACTATTTTTACCCCCAAAAAAAAAAAGGAAATTATTAATGTAGCATACACACCAGGCGTAACGTGGGGAAGGCACAGTAGGGCATGTGCCCCCCCCCCCCCCACACTTAAAATTGAAAAAACTAATTAGTTGTTCGCTTTTTAAATGTCTTTTAACTTTGGGAAAATGGTAGGTATGGCGTCAGGCTTGAGTAATGGTTTGTCTCGGCATGTTAGAACTTCCTTACCTTGAATAGTGGAACGATAATGCATCTCCATGAATTTAGATTCAAAGTGCAACACATACAACACAACTTTCATCAAGTTTATTTTCAGTTCTGGGAATTGCCTTATCCCATTTGCTCAACATATCAGGAATTTTGGGGACAGCAAAGAGTGATATTTTATTTTTGCTGGATTTATAGCCAGTATTACTTCCTGGCACAAAATAGCTGCTTTACCTTTTCCGTTTTCTATGTTTTTTATTATTTGCTAATGCAGAATTTCCCAGTCCTTTCATAGCTGACATTATTTCTCTATGATCTCATAACTGTTGCAATCGATTTCAGTACTGCAGTAGGTTTAACGCGTGACAGCCAATACTTGATCAACTTCTACATCTTCACGAATAAAAAGTTACTAATTTTGGAAATAAATTTCGTTATAAACAATCCACAGTTGAATAAAACTAGCACACTAACACCCGAATAAGCCTATTGCGTTTGAGTGATCAACTGTTGAATTACCTAGTGTATTACTGTTATGATCGAGCTACAACGAATTAGCAGAGATACTGCCAAAAAGATTTCTCTCCACTAACCTTTGTTTTGTGAAAATTTGAAGTTTCGTAAGGCAGCAAATCCTTGGCAAACAAACTTCCCACCATTGAATAGCATGAAGCCGATGAAGCATCCTAACGTAACTTCCGATGCCAGCGCCCTCTGTCATTTCATGACAGAGGGCGCTTAGGGAGGACGTCACACTAATTAGGGAGCACGTCACACTAATTCTTCTAGGCACTGTAATACTGGCAACTTTCTGTTAATGCCCTGGCCTCCAAATTCACCTGACATGAACCCAATCGAACATTTGTGGTTCGCGCTAAATCACCACCACTCCAAAATGTACTGGAGGGCCTACTGTTGGTATTATAGTACCAGATACCCCAGGATACCTATCACCACCTCATCGAATTGATATCTGGCCACTGTTTTGCAGGCTAAAGGGGTCCCCCTACAGCTTATTAGATAGGTGGTCATAATGTAATGGCTCATCGGTGTATATATGTTTTCTTACTTTGGAACAGAATTTTCTTGTATTATATAAAAGCATTTAATTTTTCAAAAGAAAGCACCACTAGATATTTTTGTGTCAAGTGATTTAATTCTTGTTTTTACTTTCAGTACCTAAAGTTGAGACCTGAAAATTTGTTCCTGTGAAGTTTTTCTGCAATGCTGTTTGTTGTTGTTCACTGAAAGTAATTAATACCAAGAATGAATCCACTGTGCAAAGGAAGAGCTAGTCAGTTTTAAAGACTCATAAAATGCCATTATACTTATTCACTGATTTGATAAATGTAATATTAATCATCTTTTCACATAGAGCATACGTAACTGCATGACTCTCTCGGGCAATCAATATTTGTACATACATAAAAATTGTAATATTTCAGCAGTATATCTTGTCATATGTAGCTGTGTAAGCTTTTTTATTGCTTCTAATTTTAACCTGAAAAAGATAAAACAAAAGGCACTTACTTTCATCATTACTTCTGAGTGATGCCTTAAAATTATGTAATTATACAAAAAAAAATTTTTATTATTTTCACTGATTATTTATTTGGTGTATGGAAACTTGTGTTTTATATATCATTTTATGACACATTCATTTTCTTAAGCATGATGAAACTTCAGATTTTCATATTTTACTCTTCAGGGTTTTAGAAATTTTCAGCTGAGTTCTCTTTGGACTGATAAAGCGCAGATTAGTTCATATATACATAACAAGCAAAAACGTGTAAATCTGCATAAACCAACTTCTCATTTGAAATGTGTAAATGAAGAGAACCAATAGTATAAAACACATTATGTAATTTAATGTTTCAAAGTAATAACAGCCCTACTAATAAAATTATTGATTGAAGCTTGTTCATTTTGTACATAAGTCATGAGAATGACATCCGTAAAACCTGTGTGGATCATTTTTTTTTCACTCCATTCTTGAATAAATTTAGTCTTTTGACTTAAACCCTCAGTTTTCAAATTTAACTTCTTTACATGAAAGGATATTAGCATATGTTAGAATCTATAATTTTTATTCATGAAATAAGGTTTTTTGTTTGTCAGTTATTCACACAATGAATTTAATAATTTTAGTAAAATATTGCTCAGAAATAGTGGTATTTAGGGATTTGTGCCTAACAAAATTTTGCTGAAATATGTTTTATAAAACACTAGGTCTTTAGAGAGGTAACTATCCTTTGATGGTGGATAAAGGCAACCTCATCACTTCCCCACTCAAAATCCAAGGTCACCCAGCTTTTTCTTTCACACAAGCATAATAACACCACTCTTACTGACTGTAAATCAATGAACAAAATGAAGCTGAAAGCTTTCACACACATAATAATGTTTCTTTGGCATTGTCCCATTTGACTTTAAAAAAATTTATGTAATGGAAGAATTGGGTAGACATACACCAGTAATACTAATAAAAACGCTGAAATCTGTGTTATTGGTGTAATATTAGAAACACTAGTACAAAAACGCTAACTTTCACCACCACGAGTGGCTTCTTCAGGCAGCAGTATTCAAATGCAAAAACAAAAAAACGTGTTTAAATGATATCTGCAATGCTCCCCCCCCTACCACTGTTTCATTTCTTACAAAGTTATTGCTGGAATTCACAAAATTAACACTATACAGGATAATCTGAATAAACGTTGGTACTAGATCAACACTATGAAGTTGGAAGGTGTAAAATCTGGAAGGCCCAAACTTTTGCAGCTGGCTCTGTTTTTTTTTTTTTTTTTTTTGGGGGGGGGGGGGACTTGTAGTTGTGCATTGCTTTGAAAGAAGAGATCATCAAGAACACCTGGACTCGTACTATTTTAATTTACTATCACACTTTGATAAATATGTGGTAGAAATAAAAATAAATTTAATGGTTGACATCACCCCCACACTGGGCAAGACCACTGAAAACACCTTTGTTGCAACAAAAGGCTGTGAATATGATGTAGCATTTTGTAGGGTTTTTTTTTTACTCTTAAGTTAACTTTTGCTGTCTTGTTTGTTATGGAGCATTATTCCCTAATTTTAATAGAAACTTGTGTTTTGGATCAAACAAACATTACACTTAACTCAAATCAAAAAGTTTGTTTGCAAAGCAATCTTCAGTGTTATGGGCCTGTGTGCAGAGGATGCTAGTTCATATAAATATGTTTTGGAAAAGCATTAGCTGTGGTGAAAGATTTTGGGAAGTCTCTGAAAAAAGAAATACTTTTTCATTAAAACTTGAAAGTTCTTAATTTTGTCGAAATAATCTCTTGTTACAATTAAACTTTCTGCGTGTTGTCTTCCTACTTAAGCGCTACATGCAAAAAGATTAAACATAACAGATGACTTATATTTCGAAGTCTAAGCCTGTTTCTATAACTCAAATATTCTTTGAGTAACATTGAAAGTTGTTTTTCTAACTTTGTCCTTTTTTTTTTTTACCCTAAGTTTAATGTGAACAAAACAGTAGGAGTTGTGTCATTAATATGATATGAGACAGAAAATGCAAATAACTTTCTTATGATGAATGATCCAAATCTGTTTCATTAAGTAATTTCTGATTATCAAAATCTCAGCTGATTGTATTATGAAGGAATGAATGACTAGAAAATTAATACATTACAATTTCATCCTAGTCATTTTTGCCTGAAGTTGATTTTTACAATGAAGTTTCAGCATTTTAACACAGCTTATTACCATCAGGTAAAATTATGTTTCTCATGAAATAGATTCTTCAATTTGAAAATAAGTAGAATTTTAATATGACAGGATTATTAGATTCTCTTAACATTTTATGAAGTTTAAAGTTGCAGATTCTCCCGAGTACAATTTCAGACTCGTGAATATCTGCAGATTAGATTTTATGTTTGAGCAGCATAATAACAAGTCTTGATTTTTTTTTAATGAAAATTTAACTTCTAGCCTTTCACATAACTTCCAACGAGTAGCAGAAATTAAATGATACAAGATCACAGTTGGGCTGTGTGATGAAAATAGAAAACGAATATTTGGTGGTTTTGGCTGAGTGAAGAAATTTGTTGGTATAATGATTGTCTCTGCAGCGTATGAGAGGTGCAACGTTTTGGGAAGGAAGGGAAAAGAAAGGCTAGTGTTTCATAATGAATGAAAAAGGAGTAAAGTTCTGTGATTTTTACTTAAAAATAATCACCACAATTTTCTACATTTTTGTAAGATGGGTTTGTGCTGAAAGGAAAATTGCCATATAGCCAGTATTCTAAGCTGAGAACTAGGCATCTATTTTTTGATTATTCCCTGGAGAATTTTTTTTAAGTCATACAAACAGTATTACCCTCTAGTAGTACCTTCTTTTAGCAGGATAATGTGCCATGCCACACTGCATGGATTGTTGGATTATCATTGCAGAACATGAGGAAGACTTCCAGGTATTGCCCTGGCCTCCAAATTCCCAGACATCAATCCAATCAAGCGTCTGTGGTTTGCATTAGAACAGCAATACAATCTGTGATGGCTCAACAAACATAACTTACAAGAGTCACAGAATCTGCTGGTAACGTGTTGGTACAAGATACCACAAGACTACAAATCTTGTACTGTCTATGCCTCGCCGGGTAAGAACTGCTTTGGCAACACATGGAGGACCAACATCATATTAGGCAAGTGGTAATGTTTTGGCTCTTCGGTGTATAATTTGAAAGAAAAAATATAGTGTATTCACAGTTACTTTTTACAATTTTCATTAAGACGTCAGTTATTGTTTCACCTTCAATTAAATCATTATTTTTTAATAACTGAAGAATATGACAACTGGTGTAAAACCTGAACTGTCAGAATTAGCTGCTGCAACGAATAAGAAAAATTTTGCTATGAATTAGGGTTTAGAAAATTGGTAGTGTATAGGTTATTTTGTGTTACATGTTAATGTTAAATGAATATGGGTGTTAGAGAGGAAAAATTATGTTGAAATCTGTCTTGGTATAATGTTTTATACCAAGACAGACAACATATTATACCAAGACAGACTTCATCTGTCTTGGTATAATGTTTTATCTTTTCTTCCATCAAAGTATAGACCTGTTACGATAATTTCCACCTGTTTAAAAACAAATTTCAGTTCTTTCCGATTCTTATCAATAACGTTCGTACAATTGTTTTCTCTTACTTCCCCTATATCTTCTAAAACTGCAGATGCTACAGCTGCCGTAACCCTATCCAAAACACCATATTGGTCACACACCCTCGCAAGTGTTTTAAGTTTTAACTTATTTCTACTAGAAACGAAAGGATTTATTTTTGAAGTTGAAGGTTCAGATTCTTCTCCAGTCGATGACATTGATAAAGCTGTCTGGCATGTACTTTCAATATTAACTCTGTTTTCTGCGATACATTTTGCAGTCGCACAAGACACCTTATTTTTCTTTTCTTCATTTCAGCAACGTCTATTGATCTTAAATAGTCATTTCCCTCAATGTCCTCTAGTCAGTCAGAAATGGTTGTTCTTTAAGTGGCACCTTTTGAAGCTTCTTGCAAGAATATGAAGAAAAATTGTGACATTTACATGATGCAATGTCAAACAAGGTGGTAGATGCATTTTTAAAAGCCTTAACTTTTAGATCATAGTTGGTATTACGTTTCACTTTAAGATGTCTTATAAGAGTTAAGTACTTATTACGGTACTTACAAATCACTAGCAATACTCTTTTTCGGCAAACAGTTGGTATGGAAGCTTTCACCCATATTTTCTGCTACAATTTCAGCTGTCACATACAAACTGGGTTCTTTGCCTGAATTCTAGCATTTTAGTTGGTGATTAATGAATAAATAAAACTTTAAAACATCCTCGATTGTTAGTAAAACTGAGGGTTGTAGTTCACATGGGGCACCAAAAATGGGGCATTCTGTTTGTTGCCTCATAAACATACTTTTAGAATAACTCATCATGATCTCGGGTCACACTGCAAAACAAAAGTTTTATTGCGAACAACAAGCTAGACACAAAGGAATCGCTCATATGATTGCGCGCAATCTAAACTACTTGGTCCTGGCGGCATAGGGTCAGGGTCACAGCATGGGTATCAGGTGACGAGACTGGCGCATGCATCTTTCAAGGTCAAGTTATTGCTGTATTCCGGGCACACTTAACCCGATAATGGGTAGAATGCCAACACTAGAATGATTCCGCCATTGCGCCTAGTTCGCACTTTCTCCTATTAACAGAGTTGATAAAAGATACATTTCAGACATAAAACATTAAAATAATGGTTGAACTGATAAAACGTAGGTATATTTGTGCATTTAATATGTACAATAAAAATGCGAAAATGGCAATACGACTAGTTTATTTTTAATAATATTAGTCATTACTTAACGCTTGGTTTGGTAGAGGGCTCAAGACCTTGAATTAAAAAATATAGGCATACATTTGAAGGTAAGAGGCAACTTTTTTACCATCTTCCAAACTCAATTTCAAATTTATTTTTTATTTTTTCGGCCCACCCTAATGCCCGTCTCCACATACAGACAAGAGTTTTTTTTTTTTTTCATTAAAACACCCAGACCCCACCCCCCACCCCTCCATTTTCAATTTAAAGTTCTGGGATTGTAGGCTGTCTTCCCCCTAACTTTTTCGTCACCTACTTTTCTTTTTTACTTTGCTGCCACGGCACACTGCTCCTGTATCTAATTACTGTTTTCCATCTTCACAAAAGGTTTTATGAGCCACAGGTATGAAAGACTAAACCTTGATTAGAAAATTGAATTCACACATTTCTTAACGTATTTAATTATTTAGGTTCTTTAGACTTTGCAGATAGACTAGAATACAAGCCACTGCTTCAATACTTCTGAACGGCAGCTGGTCATGTTTAAAAAGTTCCTTGGAACTAATAAGTTTGGACATGGGTATTACAATGGCTGCCCACTAAGAATCTGGAGAAAGGTTCTCTTTCCAAAAAGAGAAAGAGTAGACATTCAAAAGACCATGAGAGACAATGATCAATCAGTTCATTGCGTATTAGCAGATCTGCCAACCCTGTGGCAGTGTGGTTACAGTTGGGGACTTCTGACAAGTCACCAGAGTTAGCCCGAACTTGAGTCCCAGCACGATTATGCATTGGTCCTACGGGGGCTGGTTTTGTCACTTAGTTCTTGTTTATTACTATCATTTTTTAATTCAGTGTTAGACAACCGTGACTAACTTGAAAGACTATATTCGGTTTCAGTTGTCCATCCCGAATTTTTAGCAACTAGTACTGTAGAATTAACATTGCCCTTGCCTTGTACAGGATTTGAACCTGTACCCATCTCGGATTGCTAGTGAGAAGCCAGAGACTCAGCCAATGGAGAGGCTTCCGTTGCTTACCTGGAACCAGTGGTCCTAAATTAGGAACGAGCGATCATGCCTTTAGATGCTCATGGGTGTTGTTAAACCAGATTAGATTAGATCAAATAGATAAACAGACCTAGATCAATCGATCTTATGGATATCCATGTCAAGAGATACAAACATACAGGTAGTGCAAATTTCCTACTTGGTGCAACTGAGATTGTTAAGTTGTCAGTACTGATTACCTGTTAATGTGAGAAAGACGAAAATGATCACTTTCCAAGGAGATCACCCAAGATGCTCCAGCATCAAATATGGTTCTAGTGGTATATCCAGCATCTGAGACTTGAGCAATCTATCTCTTTTAAAACTATAATAGCACATTTTTTGAGTCGTTAAGTAATGCAAACAGAGTATTTTAAATAAATGTTTTCTATTGCTGATGCAAAATAGTTTCTCCTGCCTTTTGGGGGAGAGGTTACAATAGTAATTATGTAAAGATTTCTTCCACAAGACAGACTGTT
This sequence comes from Macrothele yani, assembly GCA_039090855.1. Lineage (NCBI taxonomy): Eukaryota > Metazoa > Arthropoda > Arachnida > Araneae > Macrothelidae > Macrothele > Macrothele yani. Next base: position 1,278,592 of record CM077008.1, on the reverse strand, counting down.
GTGGAAGAAACTTGGCAAGATTTTCATCCAGCAGTGGCTGGCGGTGAATCCAGAGATCGCATTCCTCCTAAAATTCCTAATATTTTGTGACCCTCCTTAAATTCCTAAAATTATACCTAAAATTTGCTATTCATCCTAAAATTTTCGTAAGCTTATTTATTAAAAACACAACCGTTATTAACGCCAATAAATTTACTATTACGCAGGGTGCGCACGCGTGCTTGAAAACCTGGAAAGTCCTGGAAAATCATGATTACGTTTTCAAGGCCTGGAATATCCTGGAAAAACGGTGTTTTTTTTAATGTCGTCTTGAAAAGCCTTGAAATTTGAAATTAGTGCTTAAAAAATGCCCTTTTAGGAAATCGTGTTACTGTTACCCCTTCATTTTTTAAAGTTCCTTTTCTCTGTTCTCAAAGAAACCACCGGCAGCGGTTTCCGATGTGCACCAAATCCTAATTTGGCTGGGGGAAAAAAAGGAAAAAAAGGCACTATTTCCAGTGCAATAAAATTGGATGATTACTAGTAGGTCGAAGGGGAGCTTGATGTCTGTCCGACAATTGAGAACAGAAGGGGAACAGAAGGGGAAAGAAGAGGCATTTAGCATTTGCAGGGGGTCGCGTATGTACCAAGTCAGCTGGCATCCACCAGTGAGGAGTATGCCTGAACAACACATTCATCTTCTTCTTGTTTATGTGCATGCCACCCTCCCTCCCCTCAAGAGACTTCCACTACTTATGATAAAAAATAAGAAAACTATCTTTGCGAATTTTTCACGAAAGTGGCTGAAATTTTTACATTCACTGTAATTGGATTACAGAAGCTCACTTCCAAAATTCCAGTTGAATCGGTTTAAAACTTTAAAAGTTAGCATTGGTAATTTTTATTATGGACAAGTATGTGTGCCTCTTTGGACAGAGTGAGCCTCCAGCAGAAAGGGTGTTACCATAGCAACGGTTGATTGACAGCTGGGAGCGCTGATCTGAAGCCCTTGGTTGGGAAGAAAGCAAACACCTGTTTATCACTTCCACAGCACAAAAGGACTAGGAGAATATTTTCAGAAATCCATTTTTCTGAATTTTGAAAATAACACAGTAAAATTTTTACAGTAGTTAAGATACATCACAATAAAGTTCTAGTGCAAATTTCGCCAAATTCCGTTAGGAACTTTAGCAGATGCAAAAAAACGTTGCATAATCGGATTGAAAAAAAGAAACAGTAATTATAAATTACGGGAAAAGCAAGTGAATTATTTTTTTTAGATGCCATGGTTTATTTAAACAGAGTGATCCTCCTTAAATTTTTTTTCTGTGATGATATGGACTCTATTTGAATTACAAACACGTTTTTATTCAGACGTCTGAGTTACTGTTTTAATAAAAAAATCATCTATAATTAAAAATTTCAATTTACTTCCGATATTGGAGGTTATATTTTAACGTGCATTAATGCATTTGCATTTTTGAACTTCACTTTTAGTTGGTAAAGTTCGATGAACACTTACTTCACTTTTAGTTGGTAAAGTTCGATGAACACTTACCGCACGTGGAGCTTGGCTTTCAATTCATATTTTCGTTATGTGGATGCGGCACGGGGTTGTTGTTTTTTTTTCCATTTGGCCACGGTTCACTTCTTTTTTTTTCCGTTGGAATTATTTTGCCTCGTCACCAAATGAGTTTTTCCTTTGCTGCATCCTCATTTACTTCAATATTTATTCTTAACCCGAGTACTTTCGGTACTACTACTATACCGTCTTCAAGGGGACATTTTGCTCCAACTAGCACGGACCGTGTCAGCTGGGCATTTCAGTGGTTAGCCCGCGAGAACCACTGAAATGCCCAGCTGACACGGTCCATGCTAGTTGGAGCAAAATGTCCCCTCGAAGACGGTATAGTAGTAGTACCGAAAGTACTCGGGTTAAGAATAAATATTGAAGTAAATGAGGATGCAGCAAAGGAAAAACTCATTTGGTGATGAGGCAAAATAATTCCAACGGAAAAAAAAAGAAGTGAACCGTGGCCAAATGGAAAAAAAAACAACAACCCCGTGCCGCATCCACATAACGAAAATATGAATTGAAAGCCAAGCCCCACGTGCGGTAAGTGTTCATCGAACTTTACCAACTAAAAGTGAAGTTCAAAAATGCAAACATATAATTAAAAAATTTTCAATGGATTTAAGCAATATTCAGCAGATAAACAAACGTATTTTAGTAAATTGCAACATCATGACGTAAATTTGGTAATTTAATTTTGTCGAAAATTGGGGAGCATTTTTTTTTTTTTTTACAGTTTCTATTATAGTTAAAGTGAAGGAGGAAGGGTGCAACTTGACAGTTCAGTGAGCTGCAGGTGGTGATTTATGGCGATGTGCCAAATGAAAAGAAGCCATTCCATCAGGTAATTCCAAAGGTTGTGTTGTGTGGACGCGTCCTCCTGCTGTTTGATCTTAATTGGAATGTTTTTGTGCATGGGGGGGGGTCGAGAGAAATATCCGTTTCAGCTTTACAGCTTTCACGGCTCTTTTTTTTTTTTTCTTGGTAATAAATAAAAATCATAGTTGCTGCATTCACCATTGATCCATGTTTGCATTTTTGAATATAAACAGCAGACAATCAGAAACATAGTGTTGGGCGGGTCTTGATGATCTTCATTTTGCATATGCTGAATTCAGTTCTGTGGGAATAAGGAATGACTTATACTGTGAATATATACAAAACTACATATTTTTGAGCTGAAAAAATAGGTCTACTTGTACATAGTAGCTAAAGTGTGAACTCAGATGAAGACAATCAGACATACGAACGTCTGATTCCATAAAAAAAAAATCAACATAGTTTTTTTATTTACACTACAGGTAAAAAAGCAAAAACATGTTTTTAAACGTTACAAAGGAAAACGGATTTTTGAAACGCATGACTTGATGATCTTAATTTCTGAAAGTTTCTTTTTTCCACATCCTTTTTTTTCAATTACAATACACTGTAACAGGATACTGTGTGTTATATCACTTAGAGATATGGCAGATTTTCGGTTGCTGATATCCGCGATCGTAAGCGGTAGTTGCATTGCGATTGTTGATGATGACAAGATAAATACTGGAGTGATGTAAAATGTTGCATAAACTAAAAAAATAAAAAAAATAAAGCCCTCCCCCCCCACCCCGAACTTTTATGCGGTCATCATAGCTGATCAACCATTTCATTCCATGAACATCAGCACATTTCAATCATTTGAACATTGGGGGTATCTGAAGGAATTCAGCCGTGCTTAAGCGCCCTAGCGCAACGAAAACATGCTAATTTTGGACAGTTCTATTCCCTTCCCCTCTACCATCCCTAATAATTGAGAGTGCATACATTGAGAGTGTTTCAAATATTCTATTTATGAGCTAGTTTTCGCGCTGTTTGTTATGCTTTTATTTTCGAAGAAAGAGAGGGAAAATAAGGAAAAGCAGCTAGAGAAAAAAAGAAAAGCTGAGTTTGATGACAAAATAAAAGAAAATGATGCAGAAATAAATAGGCTTAAAAAAGATAAAGAAGCCTCCCTAGCAGTAATTCAAGAGGGAACAGAAAGAATGAGAAAAGCTGTAGAAAAACAAAATACTGTTGAAATAGCAGTTGCCTCTAACTTGATCATACAAGGTTCAGCTGATATAATGAAAACTGAAAGTAAATTAGTTGTGGTGGAAGCAGAAAAAGATAGGCTAATCAGGAAAAGGTTAAAACGATAATATGAAAAAAGTAATTCAGTGAACAATTGTACATAGTTCTTGGTTTTCAATTACCTTTTTAGGATATAATAATTTAATGTGAAACCTGAAAACTTTACTGTGAAAATCGTGAATTGCTTCTGGTTCAACAGCATATTAATGTTCAAAGTGAAACTTGAATGTGGTAAATATACTTGAATATGATAATAACACGTGAAAAGATAAGAACTGAACATTAGAAGTAAATCATACTTAAACTTTAGACATTAGACGTTATGCAAAAAATTTGGGTGTGAACTTCGACCATATATACTAATGGACTGCGCATTGGCAATAGCTGCATCAAAGCCGCCATGGCTCAAACATTGGGCACGTCATCATCAGACTCCAAATTTCGTGTACAAATGCTGTTATGATTACTAATTTAAGCTGCAGAACTTCAGTGTTTTCGGTGTATTATGTGAATGCACCTCATATATAATGAAAACTCTTCAGGTAAGTTTACTTATGAGCTATATACATGCATGATCGTGTTGTTTACATTTTGTGATTTATAATGTGATGAACATTTGCGAAGAATTTGGAACATGCATTCCATTTTTTTTTTCTTAAGTTACTATATTTTTATATCAATAGCTGCAAGTTTCTGGTTAAGTAATTGAATTTTATTGACTTAGGTATTTAATTCGTTTCTTACCCATGAAAAATCATAGAACTTTCTTTACTATATCGGTCAGAGCAACCATAAGCACAGCAGGTGTAACCCATCTTTTTAACTGTTGTCATGTGATTTTATGTTGGAACCAGAAATTTTGATGTCATGCGCAGTCTATCAGTATATATGGTTGAAGGGTGTGAAGCAAACTCTTTACAATGTATACAAAGTTGTTTTACTAGATGTATACAAATATACATCTAGTTTTTATTGAAATACACTCCTAAAATTTTCCTAAAATTTTTCTAAAAATTCCTAAAATTCCTAAAATTCTTACCTAAAATGTTCCAGAAGTATGCTATGATCCCTGTGAATCAAATTTGCCAATTATTTTTAAATAAACCAAATTTTGTCGATTATAGCTTTATGTAGTTCATAGATAATCATAATTAGTATTAAGTTAAAAGCATGTGAATTAGAAAAGATGCAGTTAAATGTTGTGTACTTAGTGCACTTCAAGTTGTCGGTTTCCATCTCGGAAGCTTCCGACATTAAGCACAAAAATAATACAAAAACAAAGTTAACATTTTAATTATAAGGAAATGAATAAAAAATTATGTTGCACTGCTAAAACTTTATCGAGTGAAAATTAATAGTATTACACAGCATCATCTTATATACCTTAGCTTCTTTTTAAAAACCGGTCTATTTTCAACTCAATTATTCCCCGAGCACAATGTGCGAGTAAAGTAACAAGTGCGTTTGAAGTATCGCCATCTTGCGAGTTTGCTTCAAAGAATCTTTTAAATGTTAAGAGACACTGATTTCACATCTTTGATTGGATTGGTGTCGTTAATATTAAGGTTCACCACAATTGAATCATTGCCCAAAAAAACGAAGAAAATTCTCACACAACTTGCAAGTACATGAAATATGTTTCATGTTGGGAAAGGCAGGTCATAACAGTAATATACATTGGCAGTTGCCTAAAGTGTGGAAGTATATATATGGATCAAGGGACGTTTTACACAGAGTAAGTTTGTTCAGACATAAGGGAAGGAGGTACATCAAGGGTTGACTGTATATACATGTTTTAATAATATCTATACATATACAGTAAGGGGTTTCAGTAGATTTATGATGAGAGAGTGTTAATCAAATAAAATCGTGTCATGTAAAGTACCATCCATAGAAAAAAGTACTGGCATTGCTTTATTTCACATACTTAGTTTCTTTCACTTCTCTTTCATCAACAGAATTTAGTTTTTTGTACTTGTTTCTGAATCATACTCGGCACAGGCCGCATATACCATTTGAAATGCAACCTGTATATCCTAAGCTTTACTGCAGTGAATAATTGCGTTATGATTATTCCCTCCCCAGAACCCCTTAGCCACGAAAAATATTCATTTCGTATGCATTCTGTGTTTGTGCAAACGTTAGCAGTACAGTAATAATATCATAGAAATGCATGAATACAGAAAAATCCCAGTTCATAACACCACCTTTATAAACTACATTATTCGTCTTTCCATTAGGTGCTCAATTGTTGCTTCCCTCTGGATGTTTTCTTCTTCCTTTTCCATAGCTCTTGCTGCAGCCATGAATTTCCTTTTTCTGAAGGAACGTAAAGAAAACTTAAGTTTAATTAGCACATCCCGTACAATTTTTTTATGAACTGTCAGTAAAATAATTTTCCCCCCAATTCAAGGCTAGCAGTGAAACACTGCGCACTTCACGAAAGTTATGTACACTCCTGAACACCAAAGATTGTTATCTCTGCTGCAAGAGCAACACTGTATTAAAAGACCCAGTTTTGCTTCTGTAATGCATACGTGATAAAAACACTTTTAATGTGTGCGCCAGTGACAACGGACACACATTCAAGGTCACTTACACGTTATCAGGTGTCTCATTGTAGCCCCTAGAAATATTTTACCGTCGATATGCTCCTCTTTGGAACTTCCAACTTAGAACCGGCCACTGCAACTCGGACAGCGATGAAAAACATTTTGTGGAATTTTGAAGGGTCTGCTACAATTTCACGATAAGTTGTTACTGTGATACTCACATTCTCTTTAATAAATCCAAACATTGAAAACATATTTAGTCAAGTATTCATTTTGAAGCCATGATTATAGTTTACTGTAGAAAAATTTGTTTTCAAAATTTACCAACTTCGTAAATTTTCTAAACAATCTGATTAAATTAAGTGTAGTAGTGCACTACCTAAACTAAAATGCACAGCTTATTTTGGAAAAAAAAAATACAGCAGAAAAATAAAATTTACCCAATGGAGTAACTTCAATGATTTTGGAATAAAAATTTTCGTGAATTATAAAGCGAAAATTTCGCTCTGCTAGGCAAGTGAAAAATCAATTTTATGCAAGTATTTTGCTTCAGAAATTAGTTATATTTTGTTTTGTTTGCAATTTATCTATTAGTGAAGCTTATATATCTTAATCGGGATGTAAGGTCAGGTGATGCGTAACATCACAGCCTCTCCTTGACAAATGTCAACCCCGCCTTCTCGTGGTGCATCCTGTTCCCACTAAAGGGGCTCTGACGACCGCCAATAGCGGTATAACTATACCATCGGGATCAGAGGAAATGCTATCCCACACTCACTAACCCGCTTGTTAGTTATGGCCAAACACCACCAAAATGACTCCACAACTTAAATCTTGGCCCTCAGTCTCCGGCAGCTGGAATGTACCTGGCCAAGGCAGCGGCCAGTGCGACATGAAGGCAGAGGGTGCTAAGAATCCCCGGAGGACCGGACTAGTCTGCCATCTGATGCTGACCTTGGCTACCTATAATAAACACTCCCTATCTTCTGATTCAAGGCTTCTTGAATTGGAAGAGGAACTATAAAGGATCAAGTGGGACATCGTCGGGCTAAGTGAGGTAAGGAGAAAAGGAGATCTCATTGAACTGAAAAGTGGACATCTCTTCTACTATCGTGGGACAGATACTGGCAGAACTAGTGGTGTTGGATTTATAATAAACAAGAAACTGAAGGATAAAGTTGTAGAAGTTGAAAGTTACTCTGACAGAGCTGCACGACTTGTTATCCAACTCTCGAGAAGATACCAGGCTCAGATTATTCAAACTTATGTACCCACCACAAGTCATCCTGAAGAAGAAATTGAATAATTTTATGAGGAAATTCGTCATCTAAATAATAAAGGTAAGCAGCACTTGAAGATAATTATGGGAGATTTCAATGCAAAAATAGGGCAACGGCAACAGAATGAAACTTCAGTAGGTAAATTCGGTCACGGCAACAGAAACCAGCGTGGAAATACTCTCGTTGAGTTTGCAGAGGCAGAAGGATTTTTCATCTTGAACTCCTTTTTCAAGAAAAAGCCACACAGGAAATGGGCATGGAGACATCCAATTGGAACGACAAGTGAAATTGATTTTATTATGTGTAACAAAAATTCGTCATCCAAGACTGCAGTGTGCTGAACAAGTTCAACACAGGTAGTGACCATAGATTGGCAAGATGTAAGATGCACCTCAACACTAAACTCGAACGTGGCAAGCTCATAAGACAAACAAAATGTATTGACATAACCAACCTTAAAAAACACCATAATACTTTCAAGTTGGAGCTGAAGAACAGATTCTATGCTTTAGAAGGCGTAACATCGGAAGAAGTGTATATTTCTGAAGTTAACAGAAAAGTACCCAAAGCTCTTATGGAAACAGCAACAAAATTAGCTGGGTCTAAGAACAAGTTGCATATGAACAAATTATCAGGAAAAACCAAAATGTTGATGCAAAAAAGAAGAGAGATGAGGACAACTAAAGAAGATGTGAGTTCCAAAGTGGAATATATAGAGCTATGCAAGACAGTATGAAAAAGTATCACTGAAGATGTAAGGAAATTCAACTGTGAGCTAGTGAGGAAAGCAATTGAAAACAAACAAAGCCAAAAGATAGCAAAGGGACATCTCAGTAAGGGAAGAAAACAGATTATGGCACTGAGAAAAGAAGATGGTTCTGTAACAAGAAATAGAGGCGATATTTTGACAAGAGTGAAAGGTTTCTACTCCAAATTATATGAAAGGGATGATACATGTACTCCAGACATCATGAAAGGTACCAGTACCAGAGTTCTTCCAGTCCTCCCAGCAGAAGTTGCACATGCAATCAAGAACATGAAGCGGGGGAAAGCTCCAGGAGAAGATGGAATTACTGTAGACATCATACAAGAAGCAAGTGGAGAAATCGAAACAGTGCTCGCCCAAATTTCCACTCGATGCCTTAATGAAGGGAAGATTCCTGAGGATTGGAACAACGCTACAATGATCCTGCTACATAAAAAAGGTGACATTGAGGATCTCATGAACTACAGACCTATCAGCCTCCTCTCAGTGGTTTATAAAATCTTCACTAAAGTTCTTTCACACCGCTTGAAGGTAACACTGGACATGGCTCAACCGAGAGAACAAGCTGGATTCAGGAGTGGCTACAGCACAATAGATCATATCCAAGTACTGAGAGAACTAATTGAGAGCGAGGGAATATGAACTTCCATTGTGCATGGCTTTTATCGATTGTGAAAAAGCCTTTGATTCGGTGAAACCATCAGCAGTTAAAATGGCTCTGAAATCCTGCGGTATTGAAGATGCATACATTAATATTATTAATAACATCTATGAAAATGCAAGTGCAAAGATTCGGCTGTTTGAAAATACAACACACATAAAAATTGGAAAGGGAGTGAGACAAGGTGACACCATATCTCCGAAGCTCTTTAATGCCACATTGGAAAATGTCTTTCAATCACTGAACTGGGAAAACAGAGGGATAAAGATTAATGGAGATTATCTAACCCACCTTCGTTTTGCTGATGACGTAGTCATTTTTGCGACTACCCCATCAGAGCTGCAGAGTATGATCCAGGAACTTGCTGACAAGAGTAAAGAAGTGGGATTAAAAATGAACTTTCAGACGACAAAAGCGATGTTCAATGCTTTTACAAGAAATGAAGATTTATCGATTAATGGAGAAAAACTGGAGACAACAGACACGTATGTTTATCTTGGACAGCAGATATCAAGTGAGGGTCACATTGATGAAGAAATTAATTGGCGTACAAAACTTGCCTGGAGAGCTTTTGGAAGAAACAGCATAATTTTCAAGAGCAATATGCCATTATGTCTTAAAAGAAAAGTGTTTGATCAATGCATCCTTCCAGTGCTTACGTATGGTGCAGAGACGTGGACCTTAACTAAAAGAGACATACAAAGGCTGCAGACAACTCAAAGCAGCATGGAGAGGTGCATTCTTGGTATAACCAGGAGAGATAAGAAGAGGAACTTGTGGATACGAAAAATGACTTGAGTGGAAGACATCATGATCAGAGTTAAATCCCTGAAATGGCAATGGGCTGGACATACTGCCAGAAGGACAGACCATTGATGGACAGCCGAAATTTTAGATTGGATTCCAAGGGACAGGAAAAGACCCAGAAGAAGACCACATGGGAGATGGGTGAATGAAATTCGAAAATATGCGGGAGTGACATGGAGGAGACTGGCACAAGACAAACCGTTGTGGAGGAAACTTGGGGAGACCTTCGTCCAGCAGTGGATTGACAGTGGTTGACGATGATATATCTTAATCACGTGCCAATTTTGACCAGGAGAATAAACTTTTTGCAAAAATCCCAGCAACTGAGTATTTGTTGTTAGCAAACACAGTTTTCTCCAGTTCAATGAGAGTCACATCACTGTTAGAATTATTATGCTGAATAAAAGCAAGAACAAACCAAAAATTGAAAGAAAAAGTAAAATTGAGAAAAAAAAAAAAACAGTTCAAGTAATACATTTGTCATTTTTTTTAATTCATTCCACCATTTTATTTCTCATTTGAAAGCACGACAATCATATTTATCAGCAAAGCTCAAAGTAAAACACACAGTGATGCATTTGCAGCCAATGAGAAACTGCACAATGCCTTCTAGCTACGTCACTAAGCAAGCGATTCCAAGGACCACTCAAATCTGTTGTACCAGTACTCTACCCACATGGTTGGTTTCAATAGCAGTCACAGTTGTGTGACCAGAGCAGCTGCCCCCCCCCCCCTCCATGGTTCTGCTCAAAGTGACATTATGTAGGGAAAACTTCAGTAGTGGCGTTACGCAGGGAAAACTTTCAGCGGAGTTAACAAAACTTCAGTATGGCATGAAAAAAACCTACTTTGGGTAGGAGCTTGAGGTCTGCAGCCCCAAAGCACCATAGCAGGAGCTGCCACTGTTTGCTACCATTGTGTAATGATCCTGTTTTGGGACTTCTTTTCAACGCACCAATAAAGAGTCTTCACTTGCCCACAATATTGAACTTTTGCATCAGTCCAGTAACATCACTAAAGTAAACATCTTGAGAGAAATATAGCCTGAAATTTTATTTTCTATTCCTATATCATGAGAAAGAGGTGCCAGGAGCCAATAAATTCTTTTACTTTAGCTTAACACTTCTGCAGAAAGACCTAAGTCTCTGACTAAATCGTTCAGTTCAGGCTGGGGTTCTGTGCTAGATGAAGCACCCTGAAAGTACTCATCAGAGTCTTGGTCCTCCTTTTCAGAATCGATAGGTGTATCTTTCAATGTATCTGGTGGCAAAGGCACTGGTATTCCTGAGACCTGATGTGCAGGGCAGATCACAGATGGGAGGTTTTGGTAGAAAATTTCTTTCCTACTTTCTTTTAGGTTGTACCCCTGTGCTTTACAAGAGCAAAAGTAGCAGTCATTGCTGTGATTCCTGGGTTCCCTCCATCATAGGGAACTGAAAACAGAATGACATTTTCTTACCTTTTGACCACTGTTGGAGTTCTACACAAATACTGCACAGCTTTTATGTGGAGCCGATTTATTCTGATCACCAAATTTTACACTGAGCTATGCATAATATATTTTTTTCACAAAGTCTGTAATGTTGCTCTTTGAGTACAAAGTACCCACAGATGTAACAAAAATTATCTGGTGAATTAAGATACTGTCATTTAGTTCACTGTGTTAAAGGTAGAAACACAAAATCATAAAACACTACACTAACAAAAGAAAAGAATGCTTGATGACAGAATAGTTACCCACAAACATCCACATGCAACTGGACAGAAGCACAGATAAGTGAGTTCATGATGGAGCTGTTGAGTCCAGGCTGACAAACTGGATAAACAGGTATCTTGATGAATCATGATACAACCACTCACTGTCACTTCCGATTTATACAAAGGATTTATATATAAAAACAGTACGGATTTTATATAAAAACAATTTTTTTATTATACTTATGACATGATTAATACATATCACTAACCATTCAGAAGTTACGGCTCCTCAAAGAAAGCCCATCTCCCAGATTAAAGTTTAAAACTGATGGAACTAGATTTTACTTTTACCATTTTATTTGGCAGATGACCATAGCAAGATATGGGTTTGCCTCTAGCGGCACCCCGTTTGGCAACAATGGAACACACTGTAGCAACAAGAGCCTCTATGAAGCTGGCACAAAATTAAGCTTTGGTAGCAGCTAATTCTGTGTGACATTGGCCAAAAGACTCCAACTCAGTGGGTTTTGTTTCAGAACTCTTAGGTGGAAAGTGGAATCACCAACTTTAACTGTGGGTTGATCCCCCACACTGCTGTACTTTTACCATTTTCAGGACTCAAAGAATATTGCCATGATTAATAACAGTAAAACTGCAATACAATTTCTTAATCGATTGAAAATCATCTCATCATGCATATGCACTTCCAGGAAGTGATTTCTGGACCAATCACATCTTGCTTGCCCAGCAAAGCCAATTAAAATCAAAGTGAAGAAGGCAGAGCAAAAACTGCATTAGGGGTGTAAATCATGACTCTGTAGTCTACAACTACAGCAGCTGTTTGTGAATGCCTTGGCTAGAGCAAAGAACAAAGTAGTACAACTAAATTCAGGCTGTGTGGGGTCACCACTTCCCAAATATTGTATGCATGAAATAGTGACACTAATACTAGTGATCCAATTGGCGTAGGAAATAGACACATAAGCGTTTCCAAGCTTTTGCACATCAACCAGATGGTTTTTTCAAGGAAGTTAGACAGAAACTGCGAACTGTATAATAGAACGCTTTAACAATTTGAACGCTGGAACTTGACTTGACAATAGATACCACTTATTCATTTAAAGATATAAGGCATCACGTGGTTGTGCACATGGTATCCTGGTAGGGAGAAGGCGTTACTTGAAGAACTGGTTCCAAATTCATGGCAACTCGAGTGAGACGCTGTCATTGCAAGTATCGCTGTTGGTAATGATCTCCAAGGTTTCACGAATGGCTGTACATTTAGGGGTAGAGTAGGTAGTTAATTTCTTTATATCACCCCACATAGGAGTAGCAGAATTAAATTTACTTCTCTGGATAGTGCCGTGGCTACTTTACCATATTTTGTGTTCATTGACTCCGATTCCAAACGAATGCTTGGTCATTCAAATGTAGTATCATTTAGAGCAGTCTGGATACTGTAGGGGGATCGCATAAACACCTGCTTCGCAGGAGAGAGAGGTGGTTTTTCACTATTTCGCTTTAGCATAATATATAAAGATGCAGGAGACCTTATGCTGACACCATAGTTCATTTTCTTGAGGGCGTTCTTGAGTTTGTGAGACACATTTGGTATGTAGGGAATTGAGCCTAAATAACGAAGCTGCTGCACAGGAAGATTAGAATTTCTCCTTATTAATTTAATGTATGCACATTTGTCCTAGCATGTAACTTCACAAGAATATTCATATAACGGAAAATAAGGTCCACATCTAGGCTGACTTTTGGCAGTGGGTCCACTACTCCCCATTAGTTGGATGAAATATAGTGGCAGTTTAGCCATTACTTTGCACATAGCTCGAAGTGCCACAAATTAAGAACAAGCGGTAAATGTGTAGTTTAGTGTCTTAAATTATTTGGCTACATATTTTAAAAAAATGAGATATACATATGTTAGTGTGTAATCTAATGGCAAATGGTGAAAAAATTTTATCGTTAAAATGCATTTTAAAGATTTGCACTGTAAAACTTACCTCCAAGTATGATGATGCAATTACCAGCTGCGGCAGGTCTAACACAACACTGCAGTGACCACATCAAGCTTGGCTTCGCTAAAATGAAGGTCTCGCTCCAGCGGCCAATTAACTGACAGAAGACTACAAGAAGAACTGGGTACGTTCTTGCCAGTAAAGTGTTCCATTTTACAGTGCTACCTTACAGAAAATAATTTATTTCTGTTGCAGTTTTTCAAAACACATGATGAGAATTGCTTTGTTCTTATGCATATGATTCACTGATATGAAATATAAAGTATGAGATGCCTTTCTTTCTTCTAGAAAAGTGTTAAACTAGATGTTGCGTTCTCTCCAATGGAAGTTACATGGCATCAGAAGGTGAAAGTTTTAATTCTGGTATTGACACAATGGTTCACAGTTCATTCAAATCGGATTACATAAAAAAAAAAAAATGAAACTCTCAAAAGAGAAGGGAGTTCATACATTTCGCATCAACGTATCACATGCGAAAAAAACAAGAAATTGTCAGATTGCGATATGAAAAACTGAGACAGAAATGATGAGCTATTTTCTGTAGCGTAACACTACAAAATGAAATGCTTTCCTGGCAAGTACAAACCCGATTCCTCTTGTACTCTTCTGCCACCAAATCAGCTGCCAGAATGAGACCATTTTAGTGGAGCCAAACTTGACATGGCCGCTGCAGCGTTGTGTTAGGCTTGCCGCAGCTGGTGTTCACGTAGTCATACTTGGAGGTAAGTTTTTTGGTAAAAATCTTTAAAATGCATTTTGAAGATCAAATAATTTTTTCACCATTTGCCATTAAATTACATATACTTTGACATATGTATATCTCATTTTTAAATACGTAGCCAAATAATTTAGGTCACTAAACTGCACATTTACCAAACAAGCATCAGTACTGCTACTGCAAGGGGAGCTACTTAAGGCTTACTCTCTTTATGGTGGGGAGAGATGTGTGAAGAGTAAGGGCTCTTAAAGAGCTGGCATTAGGACACTTGCAAGAAAATAATGGGGTATATACATGCATTTTGTGGCAAGATGGAATTTGTAATGGAGATGTTAGAACTGTGCTGAGAATTTCATTACAAAAGTTGAGAATGTGTCAAGGCAGCTAGGACATGCATATTGCATGTTACTTAGGCAGATGCGCATCTATGCCACACATTAAAGAGATCTGGATAAAGGTGGGATTTATCAGCCACTAGAGATCCTGAAAACAATATGTTAGAAGCAGAAAATCTTGCAATGTGCAGAAGGATATCAAAAAGCAATGTTATGAACCAGCATTATATTTTGCATGTCTGTGGCAACCAAATACCTCAACAATTGGTGCACATGTGAGATAATGCATTATCGGAAATGTTATTTATGTATTTCACAACTCTCCCTGAAAAATATTTAAGAGTAACTCAGCAGTTTTTCACGGTAAGAGTTCATGCCATAGCAACCAAGCAGTGTCAGCCTTATTTTTTTATTTTATTTTTTTTATTTAAGTGTTGATAATGACAGAATTGCAGAATGTGTGTGTACATGTGTATTGGAGCAGGAATTAAAACAACTAATGTTATGAGAAATAGCTGATATATAATGTACTGAAAAAGTTTAAAAGAGTGTAAAATGCCTTTATTTAAAAAATTCTACATATGATAAGCAAAATACAGTTATTTGTACACTTTCACAATTGTCATACTTGTTTTCATATTTATTATCCATACAAAAAGAAACTATTGGGCCTGGTTTATGTCTTGTTATAGGTTCCACATTCTTATTGCTACCATGATGAAATCATCATGAATAGATTACAGCATATGTGATGCCTTTGCACACTTCAACTATGGCACCTCCACTAAAAATCCCATATCTGGTATTTAATAAGGCTTTAAAAAAGCTTTACTTAGCTTAGGTAATCCTTTATACGTAAAGTAACAATTACATCATCACTTAACATTGCGATAGTTTCAGTCTTTGGTTATAATTTAAAATTAGTATAATACACACTGACAGAATTTCTTAAAACTTCAGGGGGTGAGGGGGGATTCTAACTTTTCTTCACAGAAAAATATTCATTGTGAAATTCAGTCACATTTGATTTACATCATGTCCAAATATACCAAATAGTGGAAAAGCACTGGTCTTTGGTTGGTAATGTGTTCGATTTGTACTACACTCCCCCCAAAGGGAAGTGCATATACATAAAAGTACATTAAAGCAAGAGAAATTACATAATGGTTTTCATCCAAAAAACATTTTTGATCTCAGTAAACATTATTTTTAGTAACAAAAAAAAGTGAAAAATATATGAAGTTTAAACTAGATTTTTTGACAAAGTAACATTCTGAGCACTAAGATGAAAAATCTCTCTTGTGAAATGTAAAATTGTATATAGATATGAAATACTATTTTGTTTTCATCTGCAGTTTCTATTTAGAAAAATTAAAAGTCTGAGAAATAAAAAAAAAAACTTATGAAATAGTTACAAAATAAGTACAAAAATTCATTTGTATACTAGTATTAACTTGAAGATGGCATAAAAAATCCAGATAAATTCTATTTTTCATTCACCTAAAAATCTTTAGCACAAAGCAATTAAATATCTAAACAGTGTGGAAGCACCTTACGCTAGTTCTACAGACTATATTAAATTAAAAAATATGTTGTATATATTGATTACTTTATATAAATTATATGCTTTCTGTAGGAACAATGAACACTGTAAATATTTGCATAAAACTGATAAGTTCTCTTTTGCAAAAATAGCACATATATTGTTTACATCATAAAAAACAGCAGAAATGTACACTACAGCTTTAAAATGAGTATAAAATTATAATGATACATATTACAAGGTCAAAGTTGACATTAGTCAAAAAAAATATACACGTATTGAACACAGAAAATAAAAACCTGCATATGTGTGATAAAAGATATATCTCAAATGCACATGAAGACAGAATTTCCAAAAATTGGTGGAAAATAATCATATATATTTGTTTATGATTAGGTTGCAGCAAAATAAATGGCCAATAGTTTGTAATGCAAACTTTTTTTTTTTTGATTGGAGGTTTAGCGACCACCGTGAGCAACTCAATGGGCTATAAGCAGTCGCCCGTCCCTAATTTAGAGTCACTGGTTCCAGGGAAGGGAGAGAGCCAGTGCCATAAGACAAACACAACATCCATGCCTCACCGGGATTCGAACCCGGACCCCTTACGAACGAATGATCAGAGGCCAGCGCCTTAGACCACTGCGCCACCGGGGCGGCATAATGTAATGCAAACTTAACAGTTTATCAGTGAAACCACTAAAATTTTGTATAACATCAATTTATAAGTTATTTGATAGCAATACCCTCATTTGCCATGTAATTTGTGTACTGTTTATTCTTTTAATAACATTAACCAAGAGTCTGCATTACATTAAAGAGTGAATTAAGAAAGAACTTTGTGTGATTTTACTGTATATGTTACAATGCAATATGGCCACTTTACAATATTAAGCATGTTCATAGCAAGAGTTGAAAATCCTGTAGTGTGTTCTGTTATTGAATATACGACAGCAGAAATAGTTTTGGTAATGTTCAGGAAATTCCACAAATTTTGCTTTGCAGATACGAACCTTGAAGATAGAAGATACATAGCATCAAAGGTGTGTACATTCAGTATGCATTATCAGAAGACTCTAGCTGAAGGAAATATGCAATAAATAGCACACAAGCCTTACAGTCAGTATGGTCACTATTTCCTATGAACTAGAAGAAAGCAGCAGAATTAACAGCTAAAAATTATTCTTTGCTGTTCATACAAAGTATGAACAATCCATGCTTTAAACTGGTGGTAATCTGCAAAGTCTTGGCCATTATGAAGTACTTAGATAAATGCACAAACTAGATCTCTACTCGCAGTAAATTAAGCTGTCATTAATTTTTCACCTGGTGTCCTAATCATCATAAGGAAATAATGTCCCAAAATAGAAACTGCTTGAAAAATAGTCACACGTTATAAACATTACATCTCCAATTTGCCAGTCACTGCTATTACAACATTATGTGCTTACCTCCAATTTAGCAGTCAGAACCAATGCTGTATCATTACAGTACTTGAATGCGTATTCCACACAGCAAAAACCAAGCAGATTGAGTTGTTTTTTCCCCCTCATTCATAATATTAATCAAATACATTGCAATAACAACTTTTTTCAAGTAAATATGCATCTTACTCAATTACGAAGCTTTCTTTAACCACTGAAAAAATTTCTCTGGCACAACATAGTTGAAAACCATTTCAATTACCTAATGATTATATATAAACCTTTTATATTGGTAAAATTAGTCTTGTAATTTATAGGCAGAAGTCTGCTCAAAATATTGGGATCTTATTTCCACTAAAGACCTTACTTCATCTGAGATGAAGTAAGAAAGTTGCTTTAACAAGTTGGCCCTTTTATTTTGCAACAAACTAAAACATAATAGATAAAAAACAGAAAAAAGAAAACCAAAAAGGATTGAGACATCTTTACAAGTAAACATTTCTCTGCACATGTTGAGCAAGGTACAGTCTACAAAAAGGCTAACATGTGAAAAAGATTGTATATATATATATATATATGTGTGTGTGTGTGTGTGTATATAAAGAACGATGGCAGCTTCATCAAACTTCAGTTGTGTCTTCTGCTACATTATGAGATGAAAGCAAAATATCAGTAGCCTGTTGTACATTCCAATTACACTTCACTAATATCTGTTTCCAGTTATCATGTGGTATTAAATATGTTCTAAGAACACACTGCAGTCTAATCAGTTTGATTGCTTTATGCATATCCCAATCAGTTTCATTCAATGCAATAAGGCAGTCTTCAGCACTCACCTAATATGCAGATAAAAAAATAAATTGTATATATTATGTAATTTTAAGTAACAATAAAAATAAAATTAAGACAAGTTCTCTAAACAATGAACTATGACAAAAAATATATGAATGACTGATGAGGTTCCAAGGAAGACAGAACAAAGTACTATACACAGAATGGGCAAAAGACATGACAAAAATGTTGCTTAGTGAAACAGCTTTAATGGGAGGAGGAGATAATAATAATATTAAACAAAAGGGGTCAACTAATTGTAGGTAACATACTACTTGACATAAAATTAAGATAACATTCCAGAAATGTGGAACAACATTCTAAATGAACTGAAACCAAAATGGTCTACAGCAATATCTTGTTGCACAGGAAAAAAATGAAAACAAAAAAGAAAGCACTCAGACATGTATAATAGGCACCTACATCAAAATAAACAATGAACACTACAGAAGTTGATGTAATGTGCTCAAAATTTATGTAGAAGAGATCGATAAGCAGCAATGACCCCTCACATGGATAAGCATGCTTGATGGCAATATACTATGCTTGGTACAGGTGTTCAGAAGGGCCCCCAAGGCGAAAAATTCCATTTTGCAACTAGAGCTCCCTTTAACTTACCATGCGACCGAGGAGATTACTTTCAACTAGTAACCAATCTCTCAAAAAGTTCCCCAACACATGTTAGAAGAGGTTGTAAAACATTACAGCATATTCAACTCATGAAAATAGGTAAATAACAAGAGTGGATGACATCACTCTCAAAGTAAAGATCCATAAGTGGCAACGGGCTGGACATATTGTTAGAAGAACTGACCACTTAAGTTTGAGAATCTTGATGGTTACGCTATGCCATTAATTGGATATTTTCAATTTTTAACTGCTCTTCCTCCAGGTGATCTCTATGAGAATGTGTACTGTCATTCATAAACATAAAAGCTGGGACAACACCACCCACCTCTAAAATATCATACACAGGGTCTGAAGATATGATGTCTGTTTGAACAGTTGCAGCTCAGCCATAGAAGACATGAAGCAGTAGTGCAGCCACTCGTCACTAAGCAACTTCACAACAGGTATCTTATATATTGATTCACAACAGTGGGAACCAGTCATACATTGTTCCACATGCACCAGGGGTCCAAGTTCCTGCCAGGTAAACATGCCAACAGCATACAACTGCCTCCACTGGTTTGCAGTGTGGAGACCATGCTGGACGGATTGAGTGCCTCATGTTTGTGCCAAATATGCGCATGACCATCCACGGAGTGGAGTAAAAAATGCAACTCATCAGACCAGCACACTTTTTTCCAGTCATCTTGTACCAGGCAAGTCTTTTGCACTGATGAACTAAGGTTAGGAGAGGATGTCGTCTACTGCTGTAGCCCATATGTGCAAGTGTACAACGCATGTTCAGGACAGATACTGTTCCGTGTTGACCTCTGTTGCATTGTTGGGCAGTCAGTCAACTGTTGGTCTGTAGGAGTCATTGGACCCAGCACTAACCTCTCACATCAACCTTTTGCTGTCCTGTGCAGATGTGCCTCCAGGTCATAGTTTCACCATTTTCACGCCAATACTAATACACTTTAACTACAGCGGCTGGCAAACAGGCCACTAGTTCAGCCATTTGGGAAATCAAGGCACCCAAGCTCCCACAAACTGTCCTTTCTCAAAGTCTGAAAAATCCTTCTATTACCAATGACGCTCTGAATTTTACTATCTACTGCTCCACTCACACCTTATATATGCTATATCGGTTGACTAATTGCACCCTCTCAAAAATCATAGTTGATGGGCCACATCCACTTTTGATAGGGGTAGTCATAATTCAATGATCACTTGTATGTGTGCATAAAGAAAAATAGAAGATGATATGTTTGTATGACATATGACTGCCATGGATATTAGCAAAGATTAATTATGAGAGTAGCTGAAGTACTGGTGATAATGGCCTCGTGTGTTCCTGATTTAGAATAGTCATTGCTATGAGGAAGCATTGGATGCTTTGACCAACAGAAATTTTACGTTAGTTCTGATTCCTAAGATTCAGATGCTTGGGAATTTATTTATTCTTGGTCTCATATGTTCCTGAATTAGAATGGTTATTGCTATGAGAAAGCACTGGATGCTTTAACCAATTGAAATCTCAAGTTAGTTCTGATTCCTAAGCTTCACATGCTTCGAAATTCATGGGCCTCGGTGGTGTAATGGTAGCATGCTCAAACATGAAGCAGGAGATAAGGGCTTGATTCCCACTCCAGGGTGATGCAACTGTCAAGTTTTTGAAGGAAACTATTCACATAGAAATAGCAAAAATATGGCGTTTCTATGAAAAAGAAAGTGGGACAGACAGAAAACTTTGAAAATTTAGTGTTATGTCATTTTTCTTTACAATGCATGTACAAATTTTCAACTTTTTAGATTATACTTCTTCTCTCCTCAACCCTAAGGTTGGTGTTTAGCATTGGTCATCATCCACAAAGGAATCCTTTCCTGAGCGATAAACTTAATGTTCCGATAGGGTCTTCCTCTTGTTATTTGGCTCATACATTGAATTCTTAGGCATCCTCTTCCAGCTTTTCCTTACCTTCTAAATTCAATCAAGTTGGCACACCATTCCACGTGTCTTATGAGGTGGCCTATCATACGATCTCTTCTTTCTATAGTCCGTAATATTTCTTGCTTTTCCTGAGCTTTTTCTAACACTTCCACATTAGTCACTCTTTCTATCCAAGCAATTTTCATCATAAGTCACCAGCACCACATTTCAAATGATTGCAGCTTTGCTCTGTCTGTTTTTTGCAATGTCTAAATTTCAGATGCATAAAAGTGCTACATTCCACACACACACAAGTTTTTATAAAAAAATTATTTTCCAGAGAGATGGACTTGGATGTTAATAGTCCTCTTTTCTTATTGAAAGCATTCTCTGCTTGTACTATCCTAGTTGTCACTTCTCTTACATTTCTTCCATTGGATGAAGAAATGCTAACCTAGGTAAATGAAATCCTTAACTTGAGTTACTCTTTTTCCTTTTAATATGATATTAATCTCTTGCGCTTTCCATCTCTGATGCATTTCATTACTTTTTTTTTTTTTTTTTTTTCACATTTATATTCATTTTTCATTTATCTTCAAGATTCTTGTTCAATTCTTCTAATGACTCTTGTAAGTTCCTTTCATTATCAGCTATTTACCACAATGTCATCAGCAAATCGTATTGTGCTGTAGATCCTGCCATTGACATTTACTCCTTTGCCATTGTTTTCAGCAAATTCTTTCATGGCTTCCACAATGTAAACATTGAAGAGAAGCGGTGACAGCCCATATCTTTGTCAGACTCCTTTGTTTATTTTTGCTTCATTTTCCTATTAGTGTAGTTTGATTTTTGTATAGTTGATATATTATTCTTCTGTCATTGAAGTCTATTTTATAATTTTTGATAATTTTGAAAAAATGTTCCAATCAACATTATCAAAGGCTTTTTCTATGTCTATAAATGCAATGCATACAGATTTGTTTATTCTCAATGATTTTTCTGTTATCAAGTGGAAGCATATTATAGCTTCTCTAATTACTTTGTTTTCTCTGAAACCAAACTGATCTTCTCTGAGAGATGTTTCTCTAACTTTCCTTGTATACGGTTATAAATGATTTTTGTCAAAATTTTAGAGCTACGTGGTAACATTCTATGTTCTTCACATGTTCAGACCTCGGTGCAAGTCACTTTTCTCACTATTTGTCACCTTTTTTTTTTATAATTGTCACTTTTTTTGTCACCTTTTTTAAAATTTTGTCACTATTCTCACCTTTTTCTTAAGTGTGCCCGTAATTTTTTCAATTTAGCTAGTTTTGCATTGTTTTTTATTTCTAGGGGATTTTTTGTCAGATGAAAAAAGAAATGCTAAAACAAAAATAAATTGTTTTGTTAAACAAACCGGAGAGGATTGCTCCAGTGTGATGGAGAGACACTCGCCCCTGTCGAACACTTGGGTGGGGTCACAAGTTGTAAACGCAACTCACGGCAGCAGCAGGAACGCACGCAACACACATCTCTCTGTAACCTTGCCCACAGCAGCTAGCTGGTTCTCCCAAGGATTGCAGGGGTAAATCCCTTCACATTTTGATTGCAAGTAGGAATAAAAAATACGAAAGTTTATCTCCGTGAATTTTTCATGAAAATCTCCGAAATTTTTATCAACGCCATAAATCGCTAATAGGAATAAGCCCTCCAAATTTTGCATAAATCAATTAAAAACTTTTTAAATGAGCTATAATTTTTTTATTTGCTCTTTATCATGTGGCTGGCATGCCCAGAATTCGTAATCAGGATTTTAAGGCTAATTTAAAAACTTTTTTTTACCAATTCACTTGAAATATTGTAGGGCCATCATCTCCTAGCCAATTATGGTATAATTCATACTTGCCAACTTTTATGAATTATCCGTAAAATTTAGATTTCTGCTTAATTTTACTGTTTTACGGATGGAGGTCATTTTTTACGGATCTTTTAATATTTTGATTGCTCAATCGAAATATTTCAATCCCCTGGAACCGTCCACTTAGATTCTCTACCGGACCTTACGAGCGCTGTGTCATGTAATGATGTTGCCGCAGTGGTTTAAGCAATGGCCTTTGATCATTTGTCTGTAAGGGGTCCGGGTTCGAATCCTGGTGAGGCATGGATGTTGAGTTTGTCTTACGGCACTGGCTCTTTCCCTTCTCTGGAACCAGTGACCCTAAATTAGGGACGGGCGACTGCTTATAGCCCAGCGAGTTGCTCACGGTGGTCGTAAACCTCAATAAAAGAAATAAAATAAAAAAAGATGTCATCTTTGACTCGCAGTCTTCGCGACGTCTTGCGGTAGCTCTCTCTCTCTCTCTACGGGAGTGCTCAAGTGAGGTGCCAACCAGAGTTCACCAAATACGTAATTACGTGTCTAGTACGCATTTTCGTAAGTATTTTATTTCATCTGTTAATTTTTCTAAAATAACGCATAAAACTACGCACATAAAAATACACGTAAAAGTACGTGTCGGGATTTGTTCTCGGCGTGTAAAACTATGCATCGGTAATTTTTCTCGCCGTGTAAAACTACACTTTAAGAATTTTACTGATTTGTAAAAATATCATCGGGAAGGTATTTCATCTTTCAGAAACAAAAATAAACTATTTAGTTTATTTCTGTAATCGTAATTTCTTTTTCCTGTGATGTTGATCCAGTATTTTTGTTATATATCATTTTATTTCATAAATATGTGTATTTCAGTTTGAAAATGGAGGAAAATTTTCCGAAGACAGAAATTCGACGGCGAAAAAAATTTGCTGTAATCTTTAGGCACGAGAGTGTGACAGCTTTGAGAAATTTCTCCTTTTCCATCATAATTTGAGTTATCCTCAAGATCGATGCATAAATGAACAGAAATTTTGGGGCGATTAGTAGTGGTGGGAGGATGTTTTCCGCCTGAAACTTTCTAAACTTTCGAAAGCGGAAGTTTCGACTTTCAAAACTTTCGAAAGCGGAAGTTATATGCAGTGAAGATTTCTCCAGTAATCATAATTTTATTTTTCACGTGATGTTTCCTCGGCCTAGTATTGTTGCTAAATATCATTTTATTTCATAAATATTTGTATTTCAACTTGAAAATGGAGGGAAAATGTCCGAAAACAGAAATCTGACGTAGCAAAAGATTTCCCCCATAACTATAATTTTTTTTTCCCCGACGATGATCAGAACATGTATCCTGTATTCTGAAATATTCCCCCCAAAAAAGTTTTGCGTTTCAGCGTGATAAGGGGGAGGGGGTCCGAAAAGGAAAGTGACTAAGCTGAAAATTTTGTAAAAATCGATGCATGGTGTTCAAAAGTATTTATATTTTCAAAGTTACACTATTCATCTTTTATCTAAAATAGTGAAAGCTATCATGCATTCATGATGGATAAAATTGTCATCCAAGGGCATTAAAAAAAACAATAAAGAAATGGGAAGGGAAACAAAGGTATCAGCAAAATGAAAATGTAAGCACTGGATGCTGTGCAGCTACAGAAAAACAAATGTGGCTGAGGAACTTGAGAAATTTATTAGATATTTTTAGATGCCTGTAAGAACTTCAAAAGTGCAATGTTTTCACTTTCTTGAACACATTGCTGTTCCATGTGGTCATTACAAAACACGATAAATTTAATGTTATTGTTTTAAAATACGGATATTATATTTATTTCTAAAACAAGAAACAAAACGGATCCAAATTCTAAATACATTAAGCAGTAGTGAAATATTTTTTATATGAAAAAATTTGGATTGATTTTTCATAATTGCCTAGCATTTTCATAAGTATTTTATTTCATATGTTAATTTTTCTAAAATACTCCCGACTTTTGAAAATTACTCCCTAAATTTTTTCAAAGGAGTAAAAAATTTCGGCAAACTCTGGTGCCGACGCATGCGCAGAGTCTGCGATGGTAGCCGTCGCATTTTGTACTTCCACGGCCAGATTCGATCTAGCGGCAGTGGTATTTCAGTCTCTGTAGCAGTTGATTGGTCTCTTCTTGGGAGGGAAATAACAGCCAATGAAAGAGAAGGGTAAAATCTGCATGCACAGTGTTGAGCAATGTTGTTGTAGCAGCTAAAGAATACTTTCTTATGTGTGTTGGTTTTTAGTGTGTGGTGTTGTTTCTTTGTTGTAGAGTTAAATTACTGGGAGGAGCGAGTTGTTAGTTTAGCTTTTATGCAAATCTATAAAGATGAGTACTAAGATTATACCATCTCAAAGTTATTTTCAAACTTTTAAGGGAGTATACACTGCAAAGTTCCAGTGTATCAGGAAATCTAATAAAGGTGTAAAATTTGCATTTTGCGACATTTGCCAAAACGAATTTAACATTGCCCACGGAGGCAGAAACGATATTTTTTGTCATGCAAATAGTGCCGAACACAAAGGTAATGTAAAGTGTACTGGTAGTAACTCCAAACTGACTACATATTTTAAAACATTGGATAATAGTCAAGGAAATGTAACTTGTGCCGAATTGTTGTTTAGGTCTTTTTTTATAGAACACAACGTGCCATTCAGTGCTGCCAGCCATACTGCTCCACTTTTTTGGCAGATGTTTCCGAAAGATAAAACTGCCAAACGTTATGGCTGTGGGAAGACCAAAACGACGGCGATTGTCCACGAAATGGCTTTAGATTGAACTCCGGCTGTTGTGAAACTTTTACAAGAAGGGCCATTTTCTGCAGCATGTGATGGAAGTCATGAAAGTGATTACAATATTATATAATCCTGATATACAAGATGAAGATTAAAAGTTATGTAACATACAGTTTTGAATACAATGTGTAGGTACTCTTAAAGAGAATATTTCCTTTTTACAGGAAATGTTTAGTTTGGTATTGAAACACCACAGGTTTGCGAGGCTAACACTCAACAAAATTAAGATTTTACTTTTTGTTTTTTTTAATTATTATTTTAAACGCAGATAATACTAGTTTAATTATTGTGGCATATGCAGAGATTTTGAATGCATATTTATTAATATAATTATGTTTTGTTTTGTGGTAAATGGCATTCACGCAGAAGTTTCACTGATGCACATTTTCCAAGGTTGGCAAGTATGGTATTATACAAATTTCAGCCAGTTATGTGAAGAATTCGGGAAAATAGTTTTCTTAAATCTTTTATCCAGTCCTGCCATGGGAAAAACTAAAGCAAGGAGGAGCTTCTGCCATTGCTGGGAGCCAAGGAAGGAAGGAAGAAAAGCCGGCAGTATTTTCATGCTCTAGTTTTGATATCTCTGCAACTAATTGCCCGATTTGAAAAATTCTTTTTGCATTGGGAAGCTTGAAATGTGCGAATGATTATCCTTTATTTTGTTTCTTTTTTCACCAAAAACACAAATTTTGCCACCAGATGGTGTAAATGCAGATGATTCAAAATACATTTTATTCCGTATATTTGCTTCTAAACGGCAGATTGAAAAAATTCTTTTATCTGTCGATTCCATTTATGTCGAAGACTATTTTAGGTATAGTCACTTTTTCAAGATATGCATAGATTCTTTGATGGAAGGGGGGGGTAAAAATAAATTACGTTTCTCCCGATGTCTCTGCTTCTAAAACTCAGATTTTAAAAATTATTTCTGCTGCGGATACAGCTCCGGATGGGAAATCTAATTTCTAATTTTTGTTATAAAACAGTTTGGCCACCAGGAGCTCAACCGTTAATAATTTCTGCTACTTATGTATTTGCAACAAAATCTGAGCTTCTAAAATCTTGAATGAAAAATTATTTCGTGGACCGATACTACTCACATCGATAAATCCCTTTTTGGAATATTTTCTTCTTAAAATATTGCATGGTTTTTCCACCAGGGAGCGTAGATGTATATCTTATTTTTGTCAATATCTCTACTTCTAATGGTGTGATTTGAAAAATTTCTCTTTTGTTAGTTTCTGGCATGACATGTTTTCCATATAATTTCAAAATTTTCAAGCAATTCATTGAGTTTCCACTAAGGGGAGTAAAGGTAAATTGCACTTTCTCCAATATCTCTGCTTCTAAAACTCCGATTTGAAAAATTCTTCCTGCACTGGATAGAGCTCCTGGTGGTAAATGTTTTGATTGTAATTTCTAATTTTTTTAAATGCGTGAAGAGCTCGCCAATATTTTTTTTATCCAAATCTTTTCAAAAATTTGTAAGCGTGAAGAGCTCGCTAATGTTTTTTTTGTTTTTTTTTTATCTAAATCTTTTTAAAACTGGGAATTTTATTACATTCGTGTTTTCTGGTAATGCTTTTAATTTTAGCGGCGGTGTAGCAGTATTGAAAATATTGCATAAATAGGATCAAATATAGGGAAACCACCAGTACCAGATTACTTGCAGATGTGGTAAGTGAGAATATTAAACTTATTGCCATTTAAATGCATCATTAATTTAATATTAGCTTAAAAAATTACAGCAAATTTGTGTTAAACAGTTTAGTTTGAATTTATGTGGTGCCATTTTGATTTATAACCAAACTGTGCGGAATTGCACTTTTTATTGCTATGTTGCACTGTGCTTCCATTTTCAATTGCATTGATGTTTGAAATAGGAATCTAACCAGTGTTAGACTGTAAAACACATCTGCTGACAAATTAAAGGTTTGGTGCAATGTGGGTGTAGGAGTGGTTTATAATAAAAATTCATCTAAATCTAACAAAATTAGGTAAATTTGTTGAAACATCATTGAAAATGTAATTTGTTAATATGATTGTAAGAAAATGCAGGCAGTGGAGAGTTAAGAATGCAAATGAATGTAATGTTTTTTTTAAACATTACATTCATTCTTTATTATTAGTCTTTCATTATATAAACCTATTGTAGTTTGTATTTGTAATTATTTCTAGAGCATACTTATTTTGCTAGTGCAGTATGTAAATTGTCAAATACTGTCAGGCTGATAAAATAAACTGTTTGTGAAAACTGCAACACCATGAAGGAATGATGGTAATCAGGTGAAACTTACAGGATATGCAGAGCAGGGTAGGACATGCAAATGATTAGAAATGCAGAGTGATTGCGCATGTCTTGGCCCAGCAGCGCCACCTGAACAGTCAAGTGAGGGATATAAAGAGAGGGCTGTTTAGGATACACACCAGTAATGCATTGCGGACAGCGAGTTGTGAAAGTGTCTCCAGGATTCAATAATGCCTCAGCGACGACGAAGGGCGCAATATCACCATACGACAGAGTTTGAACAGGGATGAATGATTGGTATGCGTGAAGATGCATTTTCGTACTGTGACATTGCGGCTCAGACAGGACATAATGCCCTGACAGTGATGTGCGTGTGGCGGCGGTGGACCGAGAAATTTGACAACACCGCAGGATGACCGACCCCTCATCCGCATGAAAGTGACGAACCATTCCGCACATTCGCAAGTGTTAGCACAACAGTGGAGCACTGCAACAGGTGTGGAGTTATCTTCTTCCACAGTTCGACGCATCTGCTGCACAGATGACTGGTTGCACGCATCCCTTTGCAGCGGATTCCTTTGACCCTGAACCATGGACGCCTCGGGCTGCAATGGGGTTTTCAATGCAGACAATCGTGTGCTGATTGACAACGTGTCGTGTTTTCAGACGAGTCCCAATTCAACTTGGACTACCATGGTGACCCCATACGCATTAGATGGTATTGTGGTGAGCGCTTTGTTCTACCATGCATTGTCAAGCGTCATTCAGGCCGATCACCAAGTGTGATGGTGTGGATTGCCATTGGGCACCATTCACGATCTCGGCTGGTACGACTTGAGGGCAATATCACCAGCCACCGCTACATCAGGGAAGTTGTACAGGCAGAAGTAATACCCTTCCTTCGTAGCACTCCTGGAGCTATATTCCAGCAGAACAATGCCAGACCTCATGTTGCCAGGAATGTTCAAGCCCTCTTTGAAGCACAGCAGATATTGCTTCTTTCTTGGCCTGTACGTTCGCCAGACATGTCACCTATTGAACATGTCTGGGATATGGTCACTCGGCAACTGGCCCATCAAAGTCCTCCAGCGGTCAGTACCAATTATCTGTGGATGCGTATACATGCCACCTGCCAAGTAATTGCACAGGACACCATCCAACGCCTTTTAGATTCAATGCCATGCCATCTCGAAGCTCTTATTGCAGCACGCAGAGGGCACACAAGATACTGGTTTTTGCAGGTAAAAATTGTTGTATTGTTCTGAAAATTTAATGTACAGTCATATCAGTATGTTTGGTATAAATTTCCATTCGAATCACATGGATCCTTTTTGGTGTTGCAATTTCACAAACAGTAGTGTATGAAAAAATATTGAAAGGAATCACCTGTCCATCCAATATATGTTGTTGTTTTTTACAACAGCTAATCACATTGATTAACAAATGTTCTATCACAAAATATAAAGTGAATTGTTTACTGTTGAGCAAAGAATAAAGTAAATCTGTTCAAAGCGCAAATTATATGTTGTGTGTGTGTGTTATCGTTTTAAATGGTTTAGTCTAGTTTTCAATTATTTGAGCAGTCACTAAACAAAAAATTGGTCACTTTTATCTCCAAAAAAGTCACTTTTCTCACTACTTTTTACAATGAAGTCTGTGCTGAGGTCTGCATGTTAGATGCTAGTAGTATATATATGGGGTTACGAGCGCAATAATAGGGAAACGCTCAAAATGAACGAAAATCATAAAAATATACACATTTTTAACATAAAAACAATAAAAAATCATCAAAAATCATCAAAATTGAAAAAATGCTCGTTTCCCTCTAAAATGAACGAAAATCATAAAAATATACACATTTTTAACATAAAAAATAAAAAATCATCGTTTCCCTCTTCTTCTAGAGACAGAAACCTTAGAGACAGAAAAATATTATGAATTATAAATAAATGTGTACTCTGTGGAGAATTACAAAATTTTAGCAATATTGGAAAATATAAAAGGAACCTCTGTAAATCTTGTAGAAATAAAAAAGCAAGAGAAATATATGTAAAATCTAAGATGTCTTTTAATGAATTAATGATGACTATAATTTCTAATGACAAGAATGGGAAATGCTTACAGAAGCTTTTGATAGAAATCTGGGTATTTCTAGATAACCTAAAAAATAGAATTCTGACATTCATAAAAAATGCATTAAAAAAAGGGGTACCCAAAATGGATACCCCTTATAGGAAGATTAAAAATTTAGGAAGATTAAAAAATATTTAAATTTTATGACATATCTTTGCAAGTAAATACACAACAAGTTTTTTATAGTTTACATTTATAAAATCATCAGAGAATTTTCTGTTGATAACAATATCACACCAGTTAATTTTATCTTTATATTTCATAATGAAATCTTCTGTTAATTCTTGGTTTCTTGTAACTTCTTTCCAATCAATAAAATCACTAAGAAAATCTATAGTTTCTTCACTTAATTTTTGTTTTATTGGAATTATTGACATGTCTAAGAATCGAAAGTTTTCTTTTATAAAATCATTACTTAATTTTTGATACATAGAAATTCTTCTCATATCTAATTTATCAATATTCATTAATATAAAACTCTCAGAAAGTGTTTGATATTGAGAAATCAAAGACCAGTTTAATTTATTGTTATTCATAAAATATTCAGAAAGAATCTGATATTGAGAAATTTTATCCCAGTTCACTTTATCATGAAATTCTGAAATAAAATCTTCAGATAATTTTTGATATTCTGATATTAAATCCCAATTTACTGCATCTTTTACACTTCTAATTATATCTTCTGAAAGTTCATTATCTTTAGAAAATGAATCCCAATTAATATTGTTCCTAATTAACCTATCCATTTATATAGAATGAATTTTTATAAATGGAATGTTATTTTTTCAATTTCTAAGTAAGGTTTAAAAATGTTTAATTCTAAATAAGACATGACTTGTATGCTTAATTCATCATTCTTTTTTCCTGATGCAAAGAGTATTAAAGGTTTATCTGTGTAGGCATCACTATTAAATAATATATTCTCCCCAAGTGTAATTAAAACTTCTGATTTCCCATTAGTATAATTAGGACGTAAATAAAATGTAATTTTCATATCCATATTTTCACTCAGTTTCATATTTCTGTCAAGGAGATTGCTACTAAATTTCATAAAAACGACTGTTTCCCAGTAACGCATAGCACCAAGAGTATTATATGCTTTTTTATCTTCTTGAATTGTTGCATAACATTTTTGATTATCCACGTAATTTTTATTAACTGCGTCATACATATCCTGAGGAGATGGAATATTCACTAGTCTTTTATTTTGAACATCAAACTTTTCATCTTTTAAAATTAAAACATTGTTTTCTAAATACCTCTTATTCACTGCATTCTTATCTGCTGTAGGATCAGCAACATTTCCTATTCTTTTACCTTTTGCATTAATTACATTCCCATCTTGAATATGTAAATATTTTTGATCCAAATTACTTAATTCACCTTTAAGTACAGCATCTAAATCTCTTATTCTTACAGCAGTTTCTTGAACAAAATCTGAAAAACTACCATTAATATTTTTTTCTATTTCACTTTTAACTTCCAGATTATTCTCTCTCATTTGTTTTAAAACATATTCTCTTGTAGTAACATCATGTTCATCTATAGGTTCTTTACAATTTTTTAAATTTTTTTCTTCCATATCATAATTACCATCATCTGTTAATTTAAATCCATTTCCAGGAGGTCCAGATGGTCCAATTCCAAATTCTTCATAAGACGAACCAAAAGGGTACCAATTCATTTATTTAATCTAAAGTTTTCAAAGTTTTAAATTCCTTATTAGCCATATTAAGTGATCCTCTTTTTGTTTCATTCACGATGAAATAAAATCTATATGGTTTACCTGGATTTGATCCTAATCTCCAGTTAAATTTTAGTCTTAAATTCGAAATATTAGTATACTCTGGATGATTAGATAAATTAAAATAAAAGATTGGATACAATCTCGCATAATTTACATAACTTATAAGACATCCACTTTCAGTATTATGAGTATTTAATCCAGCTGCTAATAATTCAGAATAACATCTATTATAATCTAACTGTCCATCTTTAAAATTCGTTTTATAAATTTCTTCTGGAACTTTTTTATTATTACATAATATCCAGCATTCAAGGAGATCTAAATTATCAAAAACCATATTGTTCTGATTTTGATTGCTTTCTTTTTCTACATACTGTGGAATGACAAGAACACTTAACACCTCATCAGATGTAGTTCTTATATGACATGCACCACTTGATGTTGTTTGCTGATTACTTTTCTCAATTGAAGCAGAACACCAAGTAATTTCAATAGGTGTAGAATTCAAAGCTATACTTTTAAATTCAGCCTCAATGGATGGGTACAACTCTACATAAGGTAACCATAATTGAAAATCAGATATAATAACTTTATAATTAGGATTTGCAACATCTGTGTATAACATATCATTATGACTATTTCTTTGAAATTCAAATGTAACTTTTATATCAGAAATTAATCTTCTAAAATCGTTGAGGAACCCAAACAGTTGTCTTAAAGGAATCCAAAATTTTATTACATTACTGTTTTTTGTTAAAAGCCATCTCTGTCTAAATCCTTTATTATAAGAGGCATTTTCTTTTAATTCGATATCTGATCCTTTCTTTACATCTTTATTAGGATCATCTATTACTATTTTATCTTTATCAGCTGATTCTGATGTATCAACATAATACATCATATTTGTAGCCTCTGAAGTGGAATAATCTTTTGTGAAATTTATAAGTCCATTAATTTGATGAATTAATGAAGCACATTCAATATTAGAATCAGTTTGTTCTTTTCCTATAGTTAATGAAGCGGATCTAAACAGATTCCCACCATTTACAAATGTAACATTATCAGTTCCTATAAGTATCATTATTATTTTTTACTATTTTACTTTCTAAGCATATATAACCGTTACTATATAATATAGGTGAATTTGTATCTTTAATAGTAAACTTATATTGATCAGATTCTTTTACATTAGTACTATCTTCATTATGTTTTATATATTCATACTTAGCAATTTTATTACTATAATAATCTGGAATAGCTT
The DNA here is from genome assembly GCA_039090855.1 of Macrothele yani. NCBI lineage: Eukaryota > Metazoa > Arthropoda > Arachnida > Araneae > Macrothelidae > Macrothele > Macrothele yani. Next base: position 1,245,691 of record CM077008.1, on the reverse strand, counting down.
TTAAGTCCCAAAGTTTTTCCATTTATTAGGATAAAAAACTCATTTATACCGTTTCAAACCAGATCCATCCTGAATTTTCGTTTTAGCTAATATATCATTAACAGTTACAGGAGGTTTAGATAATATATTTTCAAGTTTATTTTGAATAACTTTTTTAGCTTTATCTTCAATTGCTGTTTTTGCTGATTTACCTAAAACTTCTAATATTTTTTCCAAAAGTTTTAATTCCTTCAGTGAAGATATTACCACCATATCGTTTTGCATATAATCTATGTTTGTTATAATTCATTTATTAAGCTAAAATTAATCTATATAAAACTCTCATATTATTCAAGTCTATCAGTTCATTATCTTGATTCGTGATATACATTCGAATTCTATGAATATAATTTCGTCTATTAATGGGTAAAAATAAAGGATTTATTTCATCAATTTTTATTAAACTACCAGGAGGATTAGATGGCGTAAAAGAATATAAAATATCTGAATTAATATTATTATATAGAGCTCCTGTAATTACATCACAATGAATGTGTATGTCATCAACTCCTCTAGAAATGTTTGCCATATATTTTCCTTCCTGATGATTATCTTCATATATTTCTGATTCAAATCCTAAAATTTCATGTAATTTACTCTCTCTAAGATCAATTTTATATTCATCTTTTAATTCAATTATAAAGCGCTGTGTAGCGAAATTAGCTCTAAATTTAATTGGTGGTTCATCTCCAAATCGTTTTATTAAAAAGTTATTTAATTCCCTTAATGTGTAATTTCCATTATCTAAAGTTATTTCATGCCATAAACTACCATCAAAATACTTAAATGTATTATTTTCTTCATCAATATTGTTCCATGAAACCCACATAGACATAGATTTTAAAGCTATTTTTGAATTTTCATTAACAGGAATAGGTGGGACATATTCAATTGTAAAATCTTCTGATTTCTCAAAATTTTTTGAATCTAAAATTAACATTTATTAAGCACAAAATCTTCATTATAACCACTTGGTTCTTGGGTAAAAGAATATAAAACTTCAACAGGTGATTTACCTTTATTCCTTTGAGTTATGTATTTCATACAATAAAAACCACATTTAACAGATGTTGGTTCTTGTAAAAAACTCGAATTATATCTAATTCCTTTATTAGATGTTTCAAGATATTTTACAATATTTTTAGGTATGAAAATGTTATTCAATTTAATGTCTTTATATTTATATTCTCCAAATGGATCAAAATATTCCACAAAATTATATTTAGGATCATTATAATAACAGACCCAATGAGTCCCAGGTCCTGTAGATATATCTAAATTAATAATTCCACTTTCAAATTTCTTAATCTTTTTAGGTAATAAATCTGATGTAAATACACCTCTGAATCCTTTTACATCTTTCATATTTTGTTTTATCGTTTTATTGGATATACCTCGTAATTCTGAAGAACTCCCTTTCCAGAATGTTTTTTTTAAGGTGTGAACCTTTCGGTTTACAACCTGATCCAGTTACTTTACTTAAAGCTTTATTCACACCAAAACTAGCAGCACCAGATAAAGCACCAGTACCAAGAGCAGCTAAGATAGGGATCAAAAAGGGTAAAATACCTCCGTTTTTTTAATTGTGTCTTACTTATAGTTATTCGTTTACCATTTTTAATTTGAGTAATTTGAGTTTTTGTTAAATACATATCATGATTAGCACTTTTAGTTTTATCAATTTGCAATGTAATTTCTTCACCTTTCTTAACTGCTGATTTTAATTTGTTTTTCTGACCTTCACTCAAATAAATTCTTGATACAATATAATTACTCATTTATTAAGATAGAAACTTTGAATAATATTGTTTTACTTGCTCATTAGTCATTTTACCCTCTTTCAATAATAAATCTAGTATTTGAACTACTTGGTTATATACTTTCTTATTTTTAGTTCCCTTACATATTTTATCTGTTAATTTATCTAAAATATTAAGACCCTCACCCATATAGTAATTCCCCATTTTGAGAGCTTCTAATGCTCTAATATATTTTCGCACCTCAGCCATTTTATAATCGAAACGATCAATTTTTTTCTGTAATTTTTTCTTTTTTTCTTCATCTTTAGCATTATTAAGTGCTTTTACTTGAGGACCTTTTAGACGTCCGATTTCACTGATTTTTTCATTTGCTTGTTTTATTTTTTCATCAATCTCTTCATCAGACTTATTAACTAATTCTGAAGGTAAATCAAATCCTAACTTTTTTTTAATAACTGATACATTCAAGTTTTTGTTTAAGTTAATTTTATGAATTCCTGTTTCTCTCTCATACATTTCTTTAGCATCTGAAATAGGTTCTTCAACATCTTCTAAGGCAGGAATTCTTGAAGATTCTGCAATTGGTTGAAATGAAAGTTCTTCAATTGCATCTTGAATAGCTTTTAAATTTTCTTTTCTAGATACATCTTGATATTCTAATTTTTCAACTATAGGTTTATGAAATTTTGTGATTGCCTCTTCATATCCTAAATCTTCTAATTGCTTTTCCTTATTTCGTTTTCTTAGTTCAGCATTTACTTTTGCTAATTTTAATAAATCTTGTATCACTTTACTCATTTATTTAACTGAAAATTTGCTTCCAAGCAAATTATTTTACTTCCAAGCAAATTATTTTACTTCCAAGCAAATTATTTTACTTATATAAATGGAAGAACAAATTGAAGAATATTTATCTTTTGCTGAAATGGCATTATATCTAGCTGAATGTTATTTATCTCAAGGAATACCAGCTGAAGACTTATTATTTGAAGCTGAAATGTTTATTGAAGATGCTGAATTTCTATTAAATAAATATGATTAAGCCTTGCAGCATTAAAATAAAAGATTATTCCGAACCAGAAGAATTTATAGATCCAAATCAAAATCCAATGTTACCTATTCATCCTTTTAAACTTTTAATAACAGGATCTTCAGGATGTGGAAAAACAAATTTACTATTAAATTTAATATATGATCATTTAAATTTTGATGCATTATTCATATGTGCAAAAGATATTAACGAACCTAAATACTCTAAATTAAAAGAAAATTACTCAGTGTTTGATGATATAGAAGAGGAAGACATTTTAAAAATAAAGGGAAAGAATAAAAATAAGTTATTAAAATTATTTAAAAAGTTTAAGAAAGAAACATTATTTAGTTCAGACATAAATGAATTTATTACTGTAGATGACTTAGATCCTTCATTAAAAAATCTAGTTATTTTTGATGACTGTGTAAAAGAAAAAGATCAAAACGAAATTGAAAAATTTTTTATAAGAGGAAGGAAGAAAAATGCATCCATTATTTATTTATCACAGACCTATTATTCAACACCTATTGATATAAGAAAAAACTGTGATTACTTTATATTTTTTAAACTTCAGCACAGAGAAATTAAACAAATTATTAGAGAAATTGATGGTGATTTTAATATAGATCCTTATCAAAAAAGTATTAAAAAACCTTATGATTTCTTTATGTTAGATTTGAAAAATCCTCATATGAGATACAGACATAACTTTGATCCTATATAAATGGAAGAATATTTAGAAAAGAAAATGTATGTATACAGAAAAAGTTTTAATTACTATAATAAAATTAGTATATCACTATCAGTAGGCAAATTTATATTTAGTGCTTCAGGTTTATCAGCTTTTGCATTTATTCCTTTAGCAGCACTTTCTTTAGGAGCAGGAGTCATTGAAGTTGTTGATAAAACTCTAAATATTTCAGAGAGAAAAGAAGAATATAAACAAGCTTACAAATTTTATAAACAGATATTAAATTTAATAAACGCTAATTCAATTTCAGAACAGGATGCTTACGTTAGAGAAGAGGATTTTATAAAAAATATGAAGTATTTTCCTTTAGAGAAATATGTAAAACAAACGCAACTAAATGGTTATAGATATGTAAAATAGATTTACACTTAAATAAATGGAATTACAAGGAGGTGATATAGTAGGATGGTTACAAGATAAATTAAATCCACCTGAAATGCATATACCTGGTTACCAGTATTGTGGTCCATTTACAAAATTAGAAAAGAGATTAAAAAGAGGTGATCCAGGAATTAACAGAGTTGATAAAGCTTGTAAAAAACATGATGTAGCTTATAGTAAAACTAAAGATACTAAACAGAGACATATTGCTGATCAAGAACTCTTAAACGATTTAGATTCAATTGAAAATACTACAAGTGGATTCTATCCATTAGGAGAGAAACAAGCTAGAGCTGTTATAAAACCAATTATAAAAGCAAAGAAAACATTTGGTTTAGGAATTTCATCCTATATAAATATGTATTGCTTAAAGTGCAAACAGAAAACTGAAACTAAAGATATTCAAGAAACAGTAGCTAAAAATGGTAGACCCATGGCAAAAGGAAAGTGTAAAGTTTGTGGATCTAAAAAGAGTGTTTTTTTAAAGACGTCGTGAAACACCTTAAAAATATTTATTATACACCAGAAACTGGTTATTGTGGTATTAATGAATTACAAAGAAAAACTAAATTACCCAGGAAAGATATAGAAGAGTTTTTACATCAACAAGATGTATATACAAAACATAAACCACTTATTCATAGATTTAAAAGAAGAAGAATTTATGTTTCTCATGTCAATGACCAATTTCAAGCTGACCTTATAGATATGCAAGAATTTAAATCCTTTAATAATGACAAATTATATTTTATCAGTGATTGATATATTCAGTAAATATGCTTGGACAATTCCGATTAAAAGAAAAACAGGTGAAGAGGTAACTAGAGCATTTAAAAAAATATTTAAAGAAAGAAAACCAGAAAAACTTCAAACAGATAAGGGTACAGAGTTTATAAATAAACAAACTCAAAAGTTATTCAAGGATGAAAATATTCACTGGTTTACAACTGAGAATATTGAGATTAAATGTGCTGTTATTGAAAGATTCAATAGAACTTTAAAGACTAAAATGTGGAAGTATTTCACAGCAAATAATACTAGAAAGTGGTTAAATGTACTAGATAAATTAATTAAGAATTATAATAATTCTTATCATAGATCCATTAAAATGACACCTATAGAAGCAAGTAAGGAAGAAAATGAATTAAAAGTTTATAATAATTTGTATAAAGAAAAAGAGAAAAATAAACCAAAATATCAAAAAGGAGATAAAATAAGAATTTCAAAATATAAAAGAGAATTTAAGAAAGGTTATCTTCCAACATTTACAGAAGAAATATTTATAATTTCCGATATATTGAACACAGATCCTCCGACATATAAAATAAAAGATTTAAATAATGAAGAAATTACAGGAACATTTTATGAAAAGGAACTGGTTAAATATGATAAGAAAGATGAGGTTTATAAGATTGAAAAAATTATTAGAAAGAAAGGAAATAAATACTTAGTTAAATGGTTGGGATATCCTGATGAATTTAACAGTTGGGTTGACGCTGTAATTTGAAAAATTTTTGCAAAACGTCCTTTCGGTGGAGGGTCTATGCTTCATTTTTTTTTATTTATTTGTACCTGGCCAGCCAGGTGGGCGTTAACTCTTTCGACCCTCCACCGCACACACTCTCTACCATCAGATGTTATTCACGCACACGCTCTACCGTGAACCCAAACTCTGATTTCAAAGTTTAGGACAGGGAGCCATTCTACCGTACCGAGATTCGAACCTGAGACCTTTTGCATGCATGCCTGACTCGCTACCAATCGGCCAAAACAGGCCGATAAATTCTTGCTTGAAACATATATTTACGGCAAGAGAAACTTGGCGATGATCCAAAGTTGTTACGTAACGAAGAACTGCTTCTTTCCGAGGACATAATCGCGCTCCGCGGAGAGTATTTTGGCAGCTGTTCAACTCTGGTTATGTAAACATTTTCGCTCGCAGCTTATCAGTAATGACTACATCTAAGCAAGAAAGAGATTTAATTGCTTGTGCTACCATCTATATGTGAAAGAAAAAACTGAAAATAATTAGAACAACTGAATACTGACGAATACGATATTAAAATAAAGTTTTTAATAAAATGATATCTAATAAATGAATTATTTTAATGAAGAAGCTAATTACCTTTCTTATTCATCTTCAGAAGAAGAACAAATTGAAATTCCTGAAAATTTTAAAAAAGTAATGAAACAAATAAAAAGAATGAAATATGATGAAGAGGAAGACTGTTATTATATAGATTATAATAAATATTTAAAAAGTAGATATGTTAGTAGAATAAGATATTTTAATCAGTTTAAAAGAAAAAATAACCTTAAATTTAATAAGGAAGCAGAAGATTTATTTTTAAAATTATTGGATTTTATGTACTATGAGAAAAATTTAAAATATGTATATTTTATTAAAAAAAATTGTGACTATTATAATATATCAAATGATATTAAAATTAATATAAATCCAAAAAATGAAAAGATCTGGGAAGACTTTAAAGCAGCAAGCTTAAAGCAAAGTATTTTATAAATTTGTTTCCTAATAAATGGAAGACAAAACATGCACAAGTTGTAAACAAACAAAACCTATTGATGAATTTTACATTCATCGTCGTTATGGTAGAGTTGATCGTCAGCATATTTGCAAATATTGTCAAACTTATACTCTATATAGGAAACTGGTTTGTGATTGTGGAAGAGAATATACTTATGCTCATTATCAAAGACATTTAAGAAGTTCTTTACATAAACGTCTTTTGAAAATCTGTTTATAAAAATACCTGCCTATAAATAGTTACAAATTTTTTTCCTTATAAATGGAAAAGTCTTTGAAGTCAAAAACTGTTAAACAGTTAAGAGAGTATTGTAAAGAAAAACGTATTAATGATTATTCAAAACTAAAAAAAGCAGACCTTATTAATTATATAATTGATAAGGTTCAAAGAAGAAAATTTAGAAAAATATTTAACTTTGATCGTCATGTATTTTCAAAAACTAAAAAACCTAGAGAACCACAGATAAAATGTGACATCTGTGGAAAATATTATAAACCAGAATATGAAGATGTGCATATTGAAAGTCTTAAACATAAACAAGCTTTATTTAATGAACAAGGAATTCAAGAGATTGAAACTGCTTATGAATCTAGATTAAAAACTTATGTAATGAAAAATGTAAAAAACTATGTAATTCCTTTAGATTTTTAGGAGATTTAAGATCTGCAGTTATTGAAAAAACAAAAGAAATATTACTTAAAATGGGACTAAAAATAAATTTTAAATTATTTTGTCAATACATGAGAAATGAGAAAGATTATCAAGATTTTGCATTTAAAACTCAAAATGAAATAATATTAAAATCTACTGATTTAGATAATTATTATGATGAGGTAGTTGATAAATTATTGAGAGAAATGGATGAATTTGAGGCTAGAGGATCAGGATGGAAACTTTCTAAAATTCACTTTTTGGAACTTAGAATTAATAAATATAATCCTCTAAGAGGTTCATCCTACATAGATTTACCAGAAAAAATTAAGGCTAAACAAGCTATTATAAATGTAAAAAATAATGATAATGAATGCTTTAGATGGTCTGTTTTATCATGTTTATATCCTGTGAAAAAAGATCCTCAAAGAGTATCGCATTATAAACCACGTAAAAATGACTTAGATTTTAAAGGAATAGAATTTCCAGTTGCATTAAATGATATTAAAAAAATTGAAAAATTAAATAATATATCCGTTAATGTTTATAGTTCTGATGAAAATGATGTAATATACCCTCTAAGAATTTCTGAAAATAAATTAGAAAAACATGTAAATCTCTTCTATATTAAAGATGAAAAACATGATCACTACTGTTGGATAAAAGACTTATCTAGATTAATAAAAGCTCAAATAACTGGTCATAAAACTAAAATCTATCCATGTGAAAGATGCTTAACATATTATTATTCAGCAGAATATTTAAAAAATCATGAAAATGACTGTAAAAATAAAAAGGCAGTAAAGATAGAAATGCCAAGAAAACATGAGTATATTTACTTTGAACATGATCATAATTCATTAAGAGTTCCATTTGTTATATATGCAGATTTTGAATGTTTAACCAGAAAAATAGATACTTGTCAACCAAATCCCGAAAATTCTTACACCATAAAATATCAGAAACATGAACCAATGAGCTTTAGTTATTATATAAAATATGAACATGAAGATTATAAAGACCCTGTTGTTTATAGAGGTCCAAATGCTGTTAGAAAATTTTGTGAAAAGCTGAAACAAGAAACTAAAGAAATTGAAAAGATATATAAAAATATTAAACCTATGAATATGACTAAAGAAGATGAAAAACATTTCCAAAATACTGACATATGTCACATATGTGATAAAATTATTATTCATAAAGGAAATTTTGAAAAATATGGTTCAGTTAAATTCGATGGTAAAAAAGTAAGAGATCATGATCATTTAACTGGTAAATATAGAGGACCTGCTCATGAAACATGTAATTTATGTTATCAAAATCCCAAGTTTGTTCCAGTATTTATACATAATTTAACTGGATATGATGCTCATTTATTTATAAAAGCATTAGGTTATGATAAAGAAGATATTAATATAATTCCAAATACTGAGGAAAAATATATAACATTTGATAAAAAAGTTGGAAATCTACATTTAAAATTTATAGATTCATTTAGATTTATGGCAAGTAGTATTGATAAATTATCAAGTAATTTAAAGAAAGAACAATTTAGAGAAACTTCGAAATATTTTCCAAAACACTTATTAGATCTAGTAATTAGAAAAGGTGTATATCCTTATGATTATATGGATTCATGGGGAAAATGCAAAGAACATAAATTACCACCTAAAGAAGAATTTTATAGTAAACTGAATGAATGTGATATATCAGATGAAGATTATAAACATGCTCAAAATGTATGGAAAGCTTTTAAAATAGATAATATGGGAGAATACTCAGATTTGTATGTAAAATCAGATGTCTTAATACTAGCAGATATCTTTGAGAATTTTAGAGATGTATGTATGAAAACTTATAAATTAGATCCTGCTTGGTATTTAACATCTCCTGGGTTAGCTTGGGATGCTATGTTAAAGAAAACTGATATAAAACTACAACTCTTAAATGATTATGATATGTTACTTATGTTAGAAAAAGGAACTAGAGGCGGAATATCTCAATGTTGTAATAGATATGGGAAAGCAAATAATAAATATATGAAAGATTATGATAAGAATAAAGAATCAAATTATTTAATGTATCTAGATGCCAACAATTTATATGGTTGGGCAATGAGCCAAAATTTACCATATGATAAGTTTAAATGGTCAAATACTGATATTGATGTAACTAAAATACCTGATGATTCAGAAACTGGATATATATTAGAAGTAGATTTAAAATATCCTAAAAAATTACATAAAAAACATTCTGATTTACCTCTAGCTCCTGAAAATAGAATTCCTGATGGATCAAAACAATCAAAACTGTTAACTACATTATATGATAAAAAGGATTATGTGGTTCACTATAGAAATCTGAAACAATATTTAAGGATGGGAATGAAATTGGAAAAAATACATAAAGTTTTAAAATTCAAACAGTCTAATTGGTTAAAAAAATATATAGATTTGAATACTGAAATGAGAACTAAAGCAACTAATGAATTTGAGAAAGATTTTTATAAATTAATGAATAATTCTGTATTTGGTAAAACTATGGAAAATATAAGAAAAAGAATTGATGTAAGATTATGTTGTGATGCAAAAAAAGTTGAAAAATTAATAGCTAAACCAAATTTTAAAGATAGAACTGTATTTGATGAAAACTTGGTTGCTATTCATATGAATAAAACAAAAGTGTATTTTAATAAACCAATTTATGTTGGTATGAGTATATTAGATCTATCAAAATATTTGATGAATGAGTTTCATTATGATGTGATGAAACCTAAATATAGTGAAAATATTAAACTGTTATATCAAGATACTGATTCCTTTATTTATGATATTAAAACTGATGATTTCTATGAAGATATGAAAAGTATGATTAATTATTTTGATACTTCAGGTTATAAAGAGGATAATCAATATGGTATTAAAAGAGTAAATAAGAAAGTCTTAGGTAAAATGAAAGATGAAAATAATGGTATAATTATGGAAGAATTTGTAGGTTTAAGAGCAAAAATGTATGCCTTAAAAGTAGATAATGAAATCACTAAAAAATCTAAAGGAGTTAAAAAATGTGTAGTTAAAAATAGAATAACATTTGATGACTACAAAGACTGTTTATTTAATAAAAAAGAAAAGTATAGAACTATGAATCTAATTAGAAGTTATAAACATGAAATATATTCAGTTCAAGTGAATAAGATAGCTTTATCACCTAATGATGATAAGAGATATATATTAGAAGATGGAATACATACATTAGCTTTAGGTCATTATAAAACTATTTAAATCTTGCTTTTATCTTTGAATTTTTTAAAATTCTTATCTTCTGAATTTTTAATCTTTTAGAAGTATTTATAAAAATTATTCTATATAAATGGATGACATTACACTGATTTTAAATTTTCAAGGATTTATTCTTCCTAATAAAAGTATAATCAGAGAGATAAGTTGGTGTCATTTACATCAACCTGTAGGGGAAACAATTCAAGTATTTGAACCTCATTATATATTAAATGATAGAGAGCGAAGAATTATATATAAATGTACAAGAGATATTCATGGATTAAAATTTAAAAGATTTCCAGATCAAAAATCTCTGTGGATAAGTACTGATGAGATTAAAAATTATATAAAAAAATTGTATGAATATTATGGTGGTAAGTTTGTATATAAAGGAGGAATAATGGAAAAACAAATATTTGATGAGTTAGAAATTCCTTCTATAGATCTTGAATTAACTAAATGTGCAAAAATTTTAGGTACTGGATGCTCTATGTATAGATGTATGTTTTACAAGAATTGTATTTCAAAAAAATGAAACCTTATAAATGGATTTATTAGGAGATATGAGAGCTCTCTTTACTGATCGTAAAGGAATAAAATATAGTGATGATATAAGATGTTTATCTCATTTATGTGAAGATTTAATATATGTGAGTAAAGATTATAATAATGAATATCCTGATCTTATTAAATTGATTGCTAAATATCTTAAAAAGATGCATAAACTAATTTTGAAAATAAGAACAAATGAAGAGGTTAAAAATAAAGGATTAGAAATATTTGATGAGATTACAAAACAAATTACATTTGTGACAAATATATTTTAAAAATATTTATAAAAATGTTTCCTAATAAATGGACACACTGAAAAAGCTTAATTCTCTCGGAGCACTTCAAACTAGTCCAATAATTAAAATGAGTGAACTGAAAACAGATTATGAATATAAAGTCGTTGAACTTAAACTAGTGCATACAAAATTTGGAAATAAAATTTTAGCTGCTGTAATAGATTCTGAATATAATGAATTTCAAGTATTTCTTCCTGAAAGATTTTCTAAGAATATGACAAATAAAGAAATTAAAGCCATTAATGATATGGGTGATTTGAAAATGATTTATAAAGGAACTAAAGACTGTGGAAAACGAGATCCTGCTTATATAATTGAATTTCTTTAATCTTCAACAATTTTTAATCTTCCTATAAGGGGTATCCATTTTGGGTACCCCTTTTTTTAATGCATTTTTTATGAATGTCAGAATTCTATTTTTAGGTTATCTAGAAATACCCAGATCTCTATCAAAAGCTTCTGTAAGCATTTCCCATTCTTGTCATTAGAAATTATAGTCATCATTAATTCATTAAAAGACATCTTAGATTTTACATATATTTCTCTTGCTTTTTTATTTCTACAAGATTTACAGAGGTTCCTTTTATATTTTCCAATATTGCTAAAATTTTGTAATTCTCCACAGAGTACACATTTATTTATAATTCATAATATTTTTCTGTCTCTAAGGTTTCTGTCTCTAGAAGAAGAGGGAAACGATGATTTTTTATTGTTTTTATGTTAAAAATGTGTATATTTTTATGATTTTCGTTCATTTTAGAGGGAAACGAGCATTTTTTCAATTTTGATGATTTTTGATGATTTTTTATTGTTTTTATGTTAAAAATGTGTATATTTTTATGATTTTCGTTCATTTTGAGCGTTTCCCTATTATTGCGCTCGTAACCCCATATATATACTACTGATGCTCCTATCCCTAAGATAGCTATTAAACATAATGATAGCTATCTTAGGTATAGCTATCATTACGTTTTGCTCAGTCTTTTGGTATTTCTCCAGTTGTATACATTTGGTCGATTAATTTATATAGTTCTGTTTTAGCTCTTTCATCTAATGCTTGAAGTACTTTTGCAGGAATTTGGTCAGCACCCCATGCCTTGTTTAATTTCTGGTCCCTTAAGGCCTTATTCAAAGTCTGCCCTCAAAATAGGTGGTCCTTTCTCATCTTCATTTACATTTATCTCCTCTTCTAAGGCTGTGTCATTTAGCTGTTTACCTTTGTATAATTCTTCCGCCGTGTATTCTATCCATCTTTTTGACCTTCCTTTTCCTCCCAGGATCACTTTGCCTTCTTGTCCTTTGTAGATGACAAGGTATTTTTTCTCTCTCTGAATTGACTCTTAATGCTTTTGTATGGTAGATTATACAGCAGTAGGCAACACTTAGAACTTGAAATCTCATAGTGTGCTTATAACACAAATATACATATGCAGCATTTCTGAAAAAGGATTTACAAGGTTAATAAATAATAATAACTTCGAAATTTATAATAAACAATATATAAATAGATTATACACTTACTTCTCCTGCTAAGACTTTTTGCATAATTCTGACTTCATCTGAATTAATACCACTAGCTCGACCTTGTGTTCTAAATGTAACAAGAAAAATAAAAACTAATTAATTTACAAAAAAAATGAAATCATGTTTTTAAATCTTGTGGTGCTATAAAAGAGGTATCATCAAAACAAGAAAAAAGAAAAAAAAAGTTCAGAATGATTTTACCTGACTTGCTAAGTTACTGGGAGGGAAGAATTTAAAGTGATTTTATTTTACTTGAAGAGAAAAGACATGCCACCCTGGAAAGAACTTATTAACAAACACATACAAGGACTGAATTCGAGGGAATTTTCCATTCAATCCAACAAAAAAAGGTGCACAAAGCGTTTTCGTGAATATACATAGTTATTTCCATCAAAAGTATGAGCCTTCTCATAAAAGGCACTATGGGTCACAAAAAGTTCTAAGTTTGTATTCACAACATGTCATCAACCTGCAAAGAAATGAATGTTAGAATGATGAGGAACTACAAGAAGTCAAGCTGTGGACACACCTGCATGCACAAATGAAACATTTTGGAAATGATAAATACACAGTTGACGTGGACCAGGAACATCAAATAGAAGTCATCACTCTTTCCACGTTTACAAGTGAGTGACGGAATTTATTTTTATTTTTTCTCATCGGCCGCCACCCAGAAACGAACCCAGGGTCTTCCAGTAAATAATGGATTCCCGGTGGCGGCCGATGAGAAATTTTTCAGTCACTCACTTATAAACGTGGAAAGAGCGATGACTCCTATTTGATTTTGGAAATGAGAACACGAAGTTGTTAGCAGCTTTGTATCTTGAACTTTAGCACAAAAAAGCTAGTTGCAAAACATTACTCATAAACATACATACTTTGTTATAACACCTTCACTTTAAATGATATCATGGGCACAATCAGTGGCACAAACAATCTGTTGGGGGGGGGGGGGCAGCAATCAAGATCAGGAGTGCTCTACAGTTAGCAAAAAAAATCTTATACCTCATAGCAAGTATTTGGTAAACATTATATTATGAAATAGTCAATGGATAGTAACATTTTGCAGTCATTTTTACAATACTGTTTTCAATACATCACTCAATAGAATCTTTAACCAGTTAGATAAATAATTCACAGGAATCAATAATATAGATACAAGGTTTGTATTAAAAGTAATGTAAAAGTGGACATAACTTTTTTATTAACTGACAGAGAATGTTCAAATTGCACATGTTCGTAGAGCTATTCTTCGTATATAGAAACCCTCTTTCTTCATTGCCAGTAAATAATGGATTCAAAGCAGAAGCAATGTGTCATCATAGAGTTCTTGACAAAGGAAGGCTGTGGGCTGTCAGACATCCACAGAAGGCTGCAGAATGTTTATGTAGATGACACCAGTGACAAGAGCAAAGTGCACAGATGGATGAAGAAGTTTAAAGAAGGTGAAACCAGCATTGAAGAAAAACCACACACTGGGAGACCATCATCTGCAACCACTGACACAAATCGTCAGCGAGTGAATGAACTGATTCCTGCAGAGAGACGAGTCACAATCCGAGAGTTTGTTGCACAACTGAACTGTGGTCACAATGCCATACAGAAGATGGTGGAAGACTTAGGGTATTGGAAAGTATGTGCAAAGTGGGTACCTCGGCAGTTGACACCCAATTTGAAGGAGAGAAGGGTGGAAGCCAATGATGACACATTTTTTACCAATTTGGTGATAGGATGAAACGTGGGTGTATCTTTACAAACCCGAAATGAAGAATCAATCCATGGAATGGCGTCACACCTCTTCACCAAGGCAAACAAATTTCAAAAGCCAGCAATCAGCACAGAAAGTCATGGTGACTGTTTGACTGTTTTTGGGGATGACAGGGTTGTCGTTCTCCTCAATTTTCTGGAACGTGGCTGTACTGTGACCAGCGAGCGGTACATTGAGACACTCAAGAAGCTTAGAGAAGCCATAAGGAGGAAGAGACCAAACAAGAATCTGAAAAGTATCCACATTTACTGTAACAATGCGAGACCACACACATCTTTGGCAACAAATCAAGTGATCAGCAAATTAGGCTGGTCATTGGACCCCATCCACTGTACAGCCCAGATTTGGTGCCTTCCAACTTCTACCTGTTCTATCCAATGAAAGACAATCACCAGGGACAACAACTTGATGACAAAGATGAGGTGAAAGTGGCTGTGAAAAAGTGAGTACAACAGTCCACACCAGAATTTTTTAAAGAGGATTCGAGGGTTGGGTTCAATGTGTTGCAAATGCATCGCTTGCGATGGAAAGTATGTTGAGCAGGACCTTTGTATAGAGAAAGAGTTATTTTACCAACATGTGCAATTTGAATGACCTCTGTCAGTTAATAAAATGCCCACTTTTGCATTACTTTTGATGCAACCCTCGTATCTATGATATTATTGATTCCTGTGAATTATTTACCTAACTGGTTAAAGATTCTATTGAGTGATGTATTGAAAACAGTGCTTGAGGGACATGTTTAAGAGACCCTAAAAAAACAAATCAAAGGTAACTTCATCTAAATATTCATTAACAGATCTCTGACATTGAGTTTTATCTCAACTTGTATATTTCAAGCAGTGTGTGTGTGGTGTTGAAGATACACACACAAAGAATAAAGTTTTTTTCTTTATTTTAAGAAGTTTGTTTTAGAAGTTTTCAATAGTGAACAAGCTACTCTGAAGTCTGTTGTCATTTTGTAATATACGAGGTCCGATCAAAAAGTTCCAAGACTAGGCCGATATACAACAAAGTACTTATGTTACTTAAGTCTGGCTATGATCTCCCTCAAAGTAGTCTCCTTAGGCAGTGATACACTGCTGCCAGCATTTTTGCCACTGTTGGAACGCTCCCTGGAAGTCATGTTCGTGAATCGTGTCAAGCACCATCTGCGATTTGAGCTGGCCCTCGTCCAGTTTCAAAACAGTGACCCTTGAGCTTCAGCTTCCGGAACAGAAAGAAATCACAGGGGGCCAAATCCGGCAAGTAAGGTAGGTGAGGATGGGTAGTCATGCTGCTGTGGCTGCAAAACTGGCATGTTGCTAACGATCTGCGAGCTGCTGCATTGTCGTGATGGAGCAGGAAATCGCCCCTGCACCGCATTTCAGGTCGTTTGCAGCAAATGTCTTCCCTAAAACGCTGCAGAACATCGCAGTAAAAAAGGGCGGCAACAGTCTGGCCCTGGAAAACGAATTCACGGTGCACATCCCCACGAATGTCAAAGAACATGATGAGCATGTTTTTGGTTGTGCTCCAGACCTGT
This sequence comes from Macrothele yani, assembly GCA_039090855.1. Classification (NCBI taxonomy): domain Eukaryota; kingdom Metazoa; phylum Arthropoda; class Arachnida; order Araneae; family Macrothelidae; genus Macrothele; species Macrothele yani. The sequence goes on along the minus strand of CM077008.1, from coordinate 1,229,587 downwards.
TGGGCCTTCTTCGGTCGTGGAGATGCCTGGCTTTTCCACTGCAACAACTGTTGTTTGGTCTCCAGGTCATAACCGTAGACCCAAGTCTCATGTTCAGTGATGACCCGCGACAGGAACTTTGGTTCATTCACCACCTGCTGACAAAGATCTTGACAGAGTTCGACATGGAGCGCCTTCTGTTCGGGGTTCAGAATTTTTGGCAAAAACTTTGCAGCAATGCAGTGCATGTTGAAAATCGAGAATTTCTTGCACTGTTCTGTATGACACACTGACAGTGGTATCAATGCCTTGAATGGTTCTCCGAAGATCCTCATGCACCAGTTCCCTAATTTTGTCTACATTTTTGGGGGTTTTGCTCATGGACTGTCGCCCTGACCTCTCATTGTCTTTCAGTGCCACTCAAAACACCTCGCATGACTCATTGCTTCATTGCCATAAGCCTGTCACAACATTTCATGCACTTTCATTCCCGATTATCCAAGTTTGACACAGAATTTGACGTTCGCTCGCTGCTCTAGTTTGCAGTCCATACCGAAATCCCATCTGTGTTCTGCATGTGGTCACCCAATATCATGTAGCACAGCTCCTGATGTTCACAGAATGACATCACTCAGCACAATGACTCATGAAGGTCACTGCCCTCTACCGCTGTTTGGGCATCCACGTACTGCCATCTGTTGGCGCGCTAAGTACCTAGTCTTGGAACTTTTTTTTTTTTTTTTTTTTTTTTTTAAATCGCACTACGTATATTCACATACTCTACTTATTAAAAAAATAAGAAAAATTTCTCAGTTTCTCTCTAGTAAAAATTGCTTCTAATCTTGCTGAATCTTTTTTATTTTGCAGAATAATTTTTGGCAAACATTTCATCACAGATTTAAAATTGCATTTCAGTGCTAATAACAAATCGAAATGAAAGTACAATCCAGTTGGGCAGAATTACTTAAAAGTTTAGTTTAACACAGATATTATGAGCCAAAATTTCATCCAGGTTTTGCCACCGAAATAAACTCTCAATGAAAAATATGCATTCTTTCACAGCTACCTCAAGGAGTGCCTTAATTTCAGCAATACCCTGCATGCAATGTTTCAAATACAGTATATGTAGGTTCAAACTTTGTGCAGTTCAGTGAACAAAATGAGCATTTGGAACATGACTTTTATGAGTCATTACAGTAATCCTGAATAAACTCCACTCATATTAGAGCGCTGACAGGCATAACCTTGTCCTTGACATTTTTCGTATATTAATGCCAAATTCTTCAAGTGCTTCCAATACTACTTTTTTAAAACTTGGAAGACCTTGAGCAGTCATGAATTTGAATCCTAAAAATGATTCTTTTACTTGCAGTTTCTAATCATCAGGTTTTTTGCAGATTCATATTGACATACCATAAAACTATGTTCACTTTATCTTGTTAGGCAAGTCTTGACTACTGTATTCAAAATCAAGAGAAAAAATGTATTATAAAATTTCAGTGATTAAATTTTTAAGCACTTGGAAACTTCTAGTCTTGGAGCTTCTCAGTAGCTTTCATCGTGCTGTTTGTAGCACAAGTTTTCTGTTGATGTCACATTTTTTGTTGTTTCATTCTGAAATTCACCCTACAGAAGATGAAGGAAAAGACATCTGTTTAGTGAATTATTGTCAAAATCTAGAAAAAGAGGAAACTGTAAGAAAAGGTAAGCCTTGCCCACCAATTCCAAATCTCACAAGTAAACAAAGAAAAAAATATATGTTAGGCATTTTAATGTCATGCAATATAAAAATATGCACAGATTAATGGGCTCAAATAAGTTATATTTTTTTCCTGGCCATGTCTGTAATTTTCTACAGAATGTGGAGTTTGATCAAAAAGTGGTTTCAACATTTTAAAGACTCTTTAGCTATTAACAGGCATAAAAACCAACAAACCACATTAAATGTTTTTTGTTTTTTGCAATTAAACAGTTTTGGAAGTACAGGGATTGTTTATCAGCTCAATGAACAGCAATGAATCAGTGATCTAATGCACAATGAAAAAGTGAAAAAAAAAAATGTGATGTCCTTAAACATTTAATTGGTACTGTATATTTTTTAGCCAAGCAAAAATTACCACTTTAAGGCCATGACAAATCAAATACGTGGGTAAACAGAGATAATTATGTAGAGCTTCTTGAAATAATTGTTCAGCATGATCCTGTTCTAGAAAATCATTTAAAAGACTAGACAGTTTTCCGAGGTGCTTCTTCTGCCATCTAAAATGATTTGATTTCTACACATATGTTGTTAATTTGTTATTGTTTTCCCACTCTTTATGTCTAATGAGAAACTACCAGATGAACATGAAGGAGAATTATCCGTCAATTTCACAGTACAAATAGTTGCTTGCTTGAACAGTAAATTTATTTTTGCAACCAAGAATATACAGTAAGCACAAAAACACAAGGTTCATATCCTTCAGAGCAAAATAAATTCAAGAACTTTTCAAGGATTTTTTAAAACCAAATTACATGTGTGTGCTGTCGGTCGGTCAGTAGGTAGGTAGGTAGTTTAGTAAGTTCAGACCATTAAACTTAGCTGGGATGGGCACACCTTCAATGACCTGCCTGTTACCCCTTGCTCCTCTGTTGGTTTATTCTAATTTCGAATTGCCCCTCGGTTTTATTTTTCGAAATAAACATTTTCTGTTGTGGAATATTTTTAAAGGGCACATTATTTTTGTATTCATTTGCTGGTATATTTATTGTTTGCTTTAACTTTTTATTTTCGATAAATGACTTTGATGCAGCCAAGAGATGAAGGGTCCACACATAAAGCACAAGCAATTCCTAGAAGTCCCATCCTCCAACAAGAACACATCCCTAATCCCAGTCAACAGATTTCCATTACAAATTGCAAATACAAGATTTTGCTTATTTTACTTCCATGGCTGACGTTTTACGCCATACTGATGTCATAGCCAAGGTATCAGCTGTCCACGCACTCCCCTAGGTTGAATGCAAGTTCTGCATTATCTGATTCTGATCAGTTTGTTTTTGTTTATCAAAATCACACAGAAGTCACCTATACAACTTTTTAGCACAAACAATTATTTTACACATGCCCTTTCATATCATTACTTAAAAAAAGAAACAATTTTTTTTCAAATACTATTTATGGAGTCTTGTTCTTTTTCAAGGACTTGAAAACAAACTTTTTTCTAGGATTTTTTAAGGTTTTCAAGGAGCATATGAACCATGAAACACTAATGCAAAAGCTAGATAAAGCCTTGGTTCCCTCCTATGGGTGGGTAATTACATTTTCATTCCATTTCCTTTCATCTACCCATCACCATGCTAACCTTTCTTGCAAAAGAAATCTCCTTTTACTGTAGGTGATGACCATACATAAGATCTTTGGAGATCATAAACACTTACATGCAAGCCTGGCTTTTGACTGGAAGGAAATCCAAGACCTACCCTTCATATTCAACCAATGGACACCTAAAGCTATTAAAAGCATGAGTACTGCTTTGACCTACCTTTCAATTTCTGAACTCCTGTTTCAGGTTTGCAGATAGTAGGGACTATGGGAGGGGAATAATAATAATAATAAAAAAGAAACACGTTCAAATTGTTGAAGTGTTCCATTATCCACTTTGCTGTCTACTTTCCTTGAAAAAGCCATGTGGTTGATGTGCAAAAGCTTGGAAACTTATTTATATTCTATGCCATGAAATTCAGATCACTAGTACTATTTCAAACAGAAGGAACTCTCAATTAGCTCTTCATGTATCTCTTTTGTATGAAAATAACAATCATGTTGCTGTGAACCTGATCCTTCTGTTTAAAAAACAAGCAGTTCTAAACCTTTGAGGTCCTTTAAATCTTAGGCTCCCCTACACTGAGTCTGCACAGCCTTATCTACGACATAGGTTACATTGCCAAAAGTGGCAGGGTTTTTTTTTATTCTTTCTTCTATATAAAGCCTTTCTTAAAATTGAGCATTAAATACAAAAAAACAAATTTACGCTTCAGTAATATATTGTTTCTGTACTAGCTAAAGCAAATAAAGTTCTGGCATTTTATATGCTTTCAGTTTCTATTGTTTGATAGAATGTTTGTGAAAGTTGCAAAATCTTTTCTTGAACTACAACGGCTATTCTTTATAACCACCAACATAAAAAGGACTGGTTAATTTTGCCAAAGGGTAGTTTTATTGGGTGAGACTTACAAAGTTGGTTTTAGGAAGAGACACAAAAGTCAGGATTAAGGAAGTGTTATTTGTGATTCAAGATTGGTATTTGGAGTTGCTGTCTTTGTGTTCAAAGTGATTGACATGGTTCATACACTTCTTCAATCACAGAATTCCAGGAGTTTTGTATTTTTTTCCAGGACATATGATCCACACTCCTACTTAAATTATAATGAAACTATAGGTCTGTTCAACCTGTAACCTACAACAAACAACTCTCTACATAATTCAGCAAACATAATACAGAATGCAGAACTTTGAAAATGATGTCTGCTGCAGCTAATAAGAAACTTAGAACCACAGATAAATACTGAAATACCAAAATTGTTACTGAAAATGTAAGTAACCAGGTTTAATTTCTACAAAACTTTTATATATATTATACATACTATACTGATTTTGAGAAAAATGTATTCTTCAACTTTGGCTTTAGTTCAATTATTGAAGCAAATTATAGAATAAAAAAAAACATAAAAAAAAATATACAGGTATAAAATCTATAGCTCATAAACGTGGCATTACTCTTGAAATGTTTTCATATACCACACAATAAATGTATAACATATTATTTATATTTAATTATTTTGAAAAAATGCTTACATTAGAAAATTAAAGATAGGGAAAGGTGAAATATTTGACACTTTTTCAAAGGAACAAATGGACTATTATTTCTTAAACAAATATTCATGGGAGCAAGGATTTGTGTTACATTACATTTTATTTAGGGAAGGAATTTTGAACAAAATATATGCGCCTAATATTATGCTCTAGCTGTGTTCTAAATTTATACTTGCCAGCAAACAAAGTATGCACAAAAATTTCCAAAATGAAGGGGAAAAGAATAGCGGGAAAACCTTAAATCCAAGGGCTGTGTGTACAGCTGCATTCATCAGTGATTAAGGCAATTTAACTGGGAAAGGGGGGGCATTATTAGAAAACTAATTATAGAAGATAGAAAATTATAAGTTTGCTCAGAAAATACTAAGAAACAATTACATTTAAGTCCCTGGTATTAGAAAACAATCTGATTTTATGGGGAAATTTTACATGAAGAAGTCATTAGCAAATTTCAGTAAAGGTCAAAATATGCCACAAAAAAATCGCCTACTTATAAAAACATGAAATACTTACTTCCACCAGTGGCTAAAAAGCACATAACGAAAATTAACAAATGGCACACAAAATGCTTTTCATAGCAGCTAAGGAAGGTATCAGAGACAAAAGAGATTTTCAAATCAAACATTTAAAAGAAGAGGTAGAGAAGAAAACATGATACAACTATGCCTTCTAGCAGAAGAATTTTGCATAATGGAAAAGTCAAAAAGAGACTAAAAGTATTCTTTATGACAAAAGCTATGCTGACAAAAAATAACTTTTCAAATACATCTCCCAGAAGCAAAGATAGAAAGAAAAAGATTTCTACTTTTACACTGCCTATGGGGAAAATCGTGCATTATTTAAAGAGGATCTTTTTATTGTAGCAAAAATCTTATTTGCTCCCCTTCTTTATTGTAGCAAATGGCATACTAAGAAAAAAATAAGAAAAAAAAATCTCAATAGGGTTTTTGGAAGCAGAGATACAGCTGCAAACGGAAGTATATAAACACCACCTAGCGGCAGAACTGAACTACAAAGCTCCTCAAATACAAGCCTAAAGTGTTCCATAGGGTAAACGATATCTGGTGTAAAAAAAAAATTTAATCAGACATTTAGAAGTACAGATATTGAGAAAACCAGATTAAGCCTCTACGCCCCCTAGTAGAGAAATTGTGCATTGTTTTGGGAAGAAAATAGACACTAGGAATTTTCATAGTTAGTAGTATCTGTTCGAAAAAGAATTCTTTTCAATTGGGTTTTTAGTCCCACAGATATTGCTGTAAACAGAAAAGTGAACTTACGCCCTCTAGTAGTGCACTTGTGCAATAAGAAATATTTGAAATTATATAAAAAAACATTTTACAACAAGAAAATGCTCTCCAACAAAGAAGGAATTTTTCAAATTGTACTCATAGAAACAGATATTGACAAAAATAAGATATACATCTATGCCCTCTGGGGGCAAAACTATGCATTATTTTAAGCAAGAGATATTCTCGAAATGTTTTCTGAGGTGAGCGGTATCGGTTCACGACAGAATTTTTTCAATCGAATTTTCAGAAGCTCAGATTTTGTTGCAAATACATCAGAAGCAGAAATAAACACTTACACCACCCGGTGGCCACACCAATCTTTACCAAAAATGAGAAATTATAGGGAAAACATTTCCCATCAGGAGCTGTATCCAATGCAGGAAGAATTTTTCAAATCGGACTTTTAGAATCAGAGATATCAGGAAAAACGTAAACACGTAAACCCTTATGCCCCTAGCAGAAAATCTGTGCGTAACTTGAAAAAGTAACTGTACCTAAAATAGTCTTCGATATAAATGGCAGCGAAAGGAAAAAGAGTTTTTTCCATCGGATATCTAAAAGCAAATATGAAATAAAATGCATTTTGAATTCGACAACATTTGCGCCCTCTAGTAGCGAAGTTGTGCATCGGAAAAACCCAAGAATGCAAGGATCATCATTCTCACATTTCAGGCTTCCCAATGCAAAAAGAATTTTACAAATTGAACTAATAATTCCAGAGATATAGTGTCCCCGGCTATACAGATAAAGTGATAACATAAGCACAATCTTTTACAGGAGACGTGCTAATAATGCGGCTTCAGTATTGCTAACAGACAAGAAAATCAACAGCTCCCCTCATTTTCCTAGCGGATAGGGAGGGAAATTTGTCAGACATACTGTAAGTTATATCAGTAGAAAAATCCTCAACTACAAAACATCAAGAAAGGACAAACTGGCAGGATTGAATAAAATTCCAGGACATCTAAACAAGAATTTTAGGACATTTCCAGAACAACATGGAATCCCAGGATATCCAGGACACACACGAACCATGGATTGATAACAAGTGAATGCAATACAATGGCTTACATTAAATGAATTTGGATTGTAGAGATTAAAATCAGCATTATCTAATAAACTGTATAAATTAAAAAGAAAAACATTTATTAATGCTGCTGTTTTAATGGTATGCTTCTTATCACAAAAGTTGAAGATATGGCTTAACTGTTTGGTCATGAACAATTTTGTGTCCCACTAGTTAGGTGATTGATTCATATTGCAGAAGATATGTCAGGTAAGATAAGAGGAAAACCTAAAGAAGTGAATACACAAACAACAGATAAATGGTTTTAAAATGCAAGGCTTAGAACTTGCATGAATATAGTTAGTGGTTACAGTTTTTAGGGTAACAATATATATGATTTTCTTTAAGGTGATTTTGAAGAAAACTTTGGAATTTGGAAATGAAAAGCACATGTGAGAAATGCTTTCAGTGGAATAGATACCTATTTTTCTTCCATGCAAACATGACAGGGAAAGGAAAAAAGGAAACTGATGGTAAGTGGGTAAATTAAAAAGAAAAATCCAGATATTTTAACAATGTTTTCAACTTTTCCATTATTCAAAATTCTTTCATTTTTAAAGGGAATGAAGTTATATCATGTTTTGCTCTATATCTGTTTTAACTGTTTGATTTGAAAATCCCTTTGTCTCTGATATCTTCTTTCAGCTAAGAGAAACTTTTTGTGCACAATTTGTTAATTTTTGTAACATATTTTTCAGCCGCAGGTGGGAAAAAGTAACTTTCTATTTTTAGATGCTTTATAAACTGCATAAATGTGGTTGATTTTTCGATTATTTTATTTTGTATTGGGTCCATTGACTATTAATAACTTTGAAATATTTTATTTGTGTCAAAAAAGATTCAAAAGACATACATACTCATTACCATAGAAAATGTTGTGTAATCTTCTTTCTTGTTTTTATTTTCTTCTTGCTTACAAGAAAAAAAACCTCAAATGTGAAACATGCATGAAAATTGGATTTGCTGACCTTGTAACTAGGTATCAATTTAATTAACTACTATGAGCATAGTTTACACATTAGCAAACAACTGCCACAGAAAAAAATGGAATGCTTGAAGGGAGCTTCAAGCATCTTCTTCTAATGTCAAGATACACTGAAGAGTCATAACATAATGACCACCTGCGTAATATGATGGTGGTCCTCCATGTGGAGCCAAAACAGCTCTTACTCAGTGAGGCATGGATGCTGAAAGATTTCTACAGGTGTCTTGTGGTATCTGGTACTAACACATTGCCAGCAGAACCTTTAACTCATGAAAGTTACAGGGTTGAGTCACCACAGATCGATTTGCTGTTCCAACACAAACCCCAAATGCTCAACTGGATTTATGCCTGAGGAATTAGGAGGCTAGAGCAATACGTGGAAGTCTTCCTCATGATTGGTGAACCATTCTCAAACAATCCAGGCAGCGCGGCTTGGTGCATTATCCTACTGAAAGAAGGCGACCCTACAGGGGAATATCGTTTCCATGAAAGGATGTACCTAGTCTCCAATAATGTTTAGGTAGGCGGTAGACATCATAATTTCCTGTACATGAATGACTGGACCCAGGGTTTTCCAGCAAAACATTGCACTTTCTGTAATGTCTTGCTTTCATCCCACTGTGCATCATCCTGGTGCCTACACTTTCCCAGGTGAATGGCACACACATACACCTGGCCATCCATATGGTGCAACAGGAAACAATATTCATCAGAGAAGACAACCTTCTTCCAATCATTCAAGGTCCAGTTTTTATGCTTGTGTACTCATTGTGGGTGCTTTTGACAGTGAACTGAGGTTAGCAAGGGCACTCAGAGAGGCATGCAGCTACACAGCCCCATTTCCAGCAGGTTTCGATGTACTGTGTGCATTGCGACACATTGCTCCCATCACCAGCATTAAATTACTGGCAAGTTGTGCCACAGTATCTTTTTTGTTGGCTCCTACTATGTGGAACAGCCTTCACTCACCTCTAGCATCAATGAGTCAGGTCGGCCCATACCTTGCTAGTGGGTCCATTGTTTTTCTCTCCTCAGACCACTTTTTGAATGTACTAACTAACCACAGATGACCACGAGCACCCCACAAGCCTTGATGTCTTGGAAACACTCAGACCTAGTTGTCTGGTCATTACAATTTGGCCTTTGTCACACTCACTTCATCCGCTGCCTTTCCCATCTGAAGAACAAAATAACGCTGATTAACAGAGTTCAGTATTAAGTGTTATACTATTTCATGACCTTCAAATGTGCTGTCATTTACCTGCAGTTGCTTCGATTTACATTAAGTCATCTGTGTATATCCTTAAAGATATTTTTAATCATAACTTACAAGAAAATATAATTTGAGAATTATGGGAAACCCAAATGAAAACAAGCAGAAGGTCATGAATGGAATACGGGATTACACCATACAATACAAATTTTGAAGATGACAACTCGTTTTTGGTGTAAATATGACAAGGATGGCAAGTCAGATAATAATGGCAGGTCAAATTCCCGCTCCAGGAAGATGAAATTTTCAAGTTTTCGGATATTATCTGACTTGCCATCCTTGTCATATTTACACCAAAAATGGATTGTCATCTTCAAAACAAACAGAATGTTTTATGCCTTCTTCCACATGCTGAAAGCAAAACTATAATACTAACTGTTTTGAAGTCATTACTCATTTTCAAATATGTGTGTGCACAATGAACCTTAAGAATTTCACATTCCTAATTCATAATTCATAAATACATTTCAAGGACAAATTTAATAACATTTCACAAATATAGTATTATCAAAAACAGCAATGGCTAAAATAAAAGCAATAATCACCTTCTACTATTTGGTTTATCTAAGGCAAATTCCAAAAGGTCCTCACAACTAACGTGATCCCCACCTTTGTATAAAGTCTGAGATTCTTCTTCAGGGATATTATCCAAGCTCTCTATTTCAGCTTGTATTTGAGATTCAAAAGAGTCATCCAAACTACAAAAAAATAAAAAATTGGGTGAAGGGGAGATTTTAAATTAATGACATTTGATATGTATTTGAGACTGAAAAGAGTCATCCAAAGTACAACACATACAAACATTAGCAGGAGGTGAGATTTTTAATTAATAACATTTAGCAAAATATATATGAATTTCAAAACTTCACAATTTTTCAGCAACAGAAAATATATCAAACTCTCACTCTTGCATATATGAACAATGCATAATGAGGGATACTTAAGATTCCTTTCTTTTTCATGAATTCTAAATGACAGGAGCAAAACCTACAATTCAGATTATAATTTGATAACCTTTTCATAAGTCACGTTGAGTATGAAAGTCAAAGCCCATACTTTAACTTTCTAACATCATGGCCAACTTTTAGTTAATCTTTTTACATATTTATTTATACCTCTGTATTTTTCAGTCCCAGAATTCACTTAATGTTCATTCTTTGAGTTCTTTCTCTTTCCTTCTTTTTCTGATCCTTTTTGTGACAATCAAGGTGTACTCATTGTTTAACTTCCCTTAAAAGCTTGTCAACACTGAATGCACTTTAAATTTTTTTGCCCAATTACTATTTTACAGCTATTTAAAGCAAAATAATATTGAAGGTACTTCCTATATTTTTGTTGTCTTTATAAAAATATCATTAGAGAAAGAACTTGTGCAATTATTAAACAACCAACATTATTCATAGGATATGTAGATAACATGCAAATTTTCTGTCCACATACCTACAAAAATTTAAATATCTTTACAGAGGCAATATTCAAATATATATCCAACAATAACAGTTCAACATGAGAATGAAAATAAGCAGTTAACATATCTTGATGTATAAATAAGAAATAAGTACAACTTTTTAAAAGTATATGGAAAACAAACCTATGTGTCACGAGGGTCATTCTATGTCAAATTAACCAAATTTTCGTGAAATTTGGGTGAAGATCTTGAAGGGTTACCTTTACTTAATCTGTAAACACATCCTGTTGGAGTAACTAACAGGGTTCACTTGAGTTAACCCAGTATCAGCTGGAATATCTTGAATACGTGGATCATCAGTGAAGGCAAATACAGGAGATGGCTCTCTCAGGTGAAAAAAAAAGTTGATTTTCCATTTGGTATCTGACAAGAATACATGCCAGCCACCATGTTTCATCCATAATATAACATATTCATATGACATCTGACAAGAACACATGCCAGCCACCATGTTCCATCATATTCACCAATAATATAACCAGATGATGTGGTGGCAGGTGAATAAAATATCATAATGGAAGCACTTTCAGTTATGCCATGGATCATTTCATTGTTGCTGAATGAAAAACCCTGGGTACTGAGGTCAGATTGTGACTTTGGCACAACACAGCAAATCTCCTGTGTCCCAGAAACAGCTCTTGCATCTTGAAATCTGGTAAGAAATTTTCTTTCATTAAAGTTGCAGTTATCACTTGTTTAGTATTCAAAGTGAACGCCTTGAATGATCTGTTTTGAGAACTGAAAGAGGTTCTTTGGTGTCAAGATCTGATTGTTGTAGAGGCATTGAAGACTTACGGTCACAAGTTCAAAAATTGTTTTCTGTTTTTATATTGAGCAGCACTGCCATCTGAGAAGCAGTACATTCTTTTAAGGTTTGGTATGGCATCTTTAGGAAAAAGTTGCTCTGAAATGTACAAAAACCAATAGTACTGTACATCAAATAGTCAGAAATTAACAGAAAGTTTATTTGTCTCAGTTCCGTTTCTTTTTGGTGGTGAACAACACATGGGTGAACTGTTGCCTGTGTACTTGTCTAATGAAATAATCAAACTTCGCCATGTAAAATGAAGGCACAATTTTCTGTAAAATCATAGGTTATGAGAGTCTTGTCTTGAGCAGTGCTGTCTTTTAAGAAAGTACAGGGTGATTTCTGTTGTTGTGCAATGAATTCTTTTATTAGTCCACCACAAAATGCATCCATAAATTTATCAACTCCTTTAAACGCAGTATCCAGTGTACAGAAATGCCCACTGTTTAAGAGCATATCGATCAACTCACCCTTTAACTTTTGAACCAAAGCATTTTTTAAGCAAATGCTTTGGTTCCAGGGCATTCATTCCTTACACTCATTCATATGACATACTGGATGTGCCAGATTGTACTTTATTTTGTCCATACAAATTCTATAGGACTTAGAAGAAATTTTTCAGAATCTAAATCTTTGAAGTTAACAAAAATTAATCTTTTCTGGATACTGACTTGGGTATTTTCTTCTTTGATTTAAACTACATCCTTTTTTCCAAGCATCAACCTACAGAACTCACTGTCAATTTTTTTTTTTTTTTTTTAATTTACAGTTTTCTATAAGTTTTTCTTGGTTTAGGGGGTTTAGTGATGATAATATACTTTTCTGTGCTACTACTTTTTCAGTCCTACCTATCACCAAACTCGCCCTAGATTTTAGCAACTGACCAACTTTTTTGCAAGACTGAAAGAACTGTAATTTTTTCATTACAACATTTTGTTTTTGAAAACTCCTTCAATTGTGATAACATCTCTCTTTCATCCTCTTTTTACACTGATTCTACTGGAATAAGTTTTGGATTTTATTTCTAGACTTACCTTAGATTTATCTATTTTCAATCTAACATAACTATGGTGACAGATTTTTTTCTTGCTTACAGATGAATCACATGTGAATGATAATGATTTATTCAACAATTCAAATGATCAATAAACTGACCAATTTCATCATTACTTAGGCCCAGTATTACAGCAGTATTATCTGTTGGATGAGATGCTTTACGAGCATAATTATGTGTCAGTTTTTGCAACAACCAGCACTGATTTTCCCATCATCTTTAATTCCCAGATCATCTAACTGGCATTTCCAACCTGTTACTTTTCTTGGGCTTCTAACTTAGGCCCTATGATTAGTTTCTGAAAACAAATTACAACATTTCACTGAATAAACTGACCAGTTTTTACTCTATTTTTTCAGTCATGTTGGAAGGAAGTTTGAAGTTTAATTTATTTGCACTAAATGTATCACTTCAAAATAAATAACTGAAATAGCACAACTCTGTCAATACAATATGTACTTTGCCACTTCACAAAACAAAAATTACCATACCATTCCACTATATACACAAGTCACTATTACAGAGATTCACAAGCAACTAAGCTTAATACTCAAGAAGAAATCCAATACTTCTTGTAATAACATTGGTTTTTGAAGTTGTATGAAGCCTTGAAAAAGAACTCCGTTGAGGTGTGAAAGCTCGGCTAGTAAAATAAATAAATAAACTATTTACACCTAACTATGGAAGTCTTTTATTGATAGCCCAATACTTCTTATTTAGATCAATTCTTAATTCAGAGTATTAGCTTATGATTAATCTAGTTCAGTTGGAAATTTTACTATGAAAGCCAGAAAACTCACTTAACACTATCTTTTTCCCCTAAGTAAGTTTTAAACAGAATATATATTTCTTGATTCTTAAAAAGCAATCTGTTATTTTAACTGTATCAACAGCACATGGTTCAAAAATATATATATTATACACCATGAGAGAGTTTGATATCAAATTGTTTCAAACTAAAAAAAATATTTTTCAAATAAATTTAATTAAAAAAACACAAAATAATGATTTAAATCTTCGTAAACCTAAAGGTCAGGTGATGAATAACATATTCCAGCCTCTCCTTGACAAATGTCAACCCCGCCTTCTCATGATGCATCCTGTTCCCACTACAGGGACTCCGATGACTGATTAATAGCGGTATAACTATAACATTGGGATTAGAGGAAATGCTATCCCACATTATTCACTAACCCACTTGGCCAGTGTGCTGAGTTATGGTCAACCCCCCCTCAAAGTCAAAGATGCTTACACAATTTTAACTTCCAATGTGGAATATACAGAGCTATGCAAGACAGTACGAAAAAGTATCACTGAAGACATAAGAAAATTCAATTGTGAACTAGTGAGAAAAGCAACTGAAAACAACCAAAGCCTGAAGAGAGTGAAAGGACATCTCAGTAAGAGAAGAAAACAGATTATGTTTCTGAGAAAAGAAGATGGTACTGTAACAAGAAATAGAAGCTAAATTTTGACAAGGGTGAAAGATTTCTATTCAAAACTATATGAAAGAGATGATACATCTATTCCAGACATTATGGTAGGTACCAGTACCAAAGTCCCTGCAATCCTCCCTGCAGAAGTTACATATGCAATTAAGAACATGAAACTGGGAAGAGCTCCAGGAGAAGGTGGAATCACCATGGAAATCATACAAGAAGCAAGTGGAGAAATTGAAACTACATTTGCTCAAGTTTTCAATAGATGTCTCAATATGAGAAGATTCCTGAGGATTGGAACAATGCTACAATGATCCTGCTACATAAAAAAAAAGTGATGTTGAGGGTCTCAGGAACCACAGGCCCATCAGTGGTTTATAAAATCTTTACTAAGGTTCTTTCACATCACTTGAAGGTAACACTAGACATGCCTCAACCAAGAGAACAAGCTGGATTCAGGAGTGGCTACAGCACTGTAGATCATATCCATGTACTGAGAGAACTAACTGAAAGAACAAGAGAATATGAACTCCCATTATGCACAGCTTTTAACGATTATGAAAAGACCTTCAATTGCGTGAAACCATCAGCACAGCAGTAACAAGGGCTTTGAAATCCTGCGGTATTGAAGATGCATACATTAGCATTATTAATAACATTTATGAAAATGCAAGTGCAAAGGTTCGGATATTTGAGGATACAGCACAAATGAGAATTGGGAAGGGAGTGACACAAAATGACACCATATCTTCCAAGCTCTTTCTTGAATGCCACATTGCAAAATGTCTTTCAATCATTGAACTGGGAAAACAAAGAGACAAAGATTAATGGAGATTACTTAACTCACCTTTGTTTTGCTGGTGACATAGTCATCTTTGCAACTACCCCTTCAGAGCTGCACAGTACTCGTATGATTCAAAAACTTGTTGACAAGAGTAAAGAAGTGGGATTAAAAATGAACTTTCAGAAGATAAAAAGTAATGTACAATTTTTTTACAAGAAAGGAAGATTTATTGATTGATAGAGAAAAGCTTGAGACAACCGATTCCGACATTTATCTTGGGCAGCAGATATCAAGTGAGGGTCGCATTGATGAAGAAATTAATCGGCGTATAAAACTTAAGTGGAGAGCTTTTGGAAGAAACAGTACAAATTTTAAGAGCAGTATTATGTCTTAAAAGAAAAGTGCTTAATCAGTGCATCCTGCCAGTGCTTACGTATGGAGCAGAGACATGATGGATCTTAACTACAAAAGACATACAAAGACTGCAGACAACTTAAAGAAGCCTGGAGAGATGAATGCTTGGTGTAACCAAGAAAGCTTAGAAAGAGGAACTTGTGGATGAGGAAAATGACAGGAGTGGACGACATCATGACCAGAGTAAAATCCCTGAAATGGTAATGGGATGGACATGTTGCCAGAAGAATGGATCACCGATGGACAACCGAAATTTTAGACTGGATTCCGAGGGACAGGAAAAAACCCAGAAGAAGACCCCATGGGAGATGGATAGATGAAATTCGAAAGTATACTGGAGTGACATGGAGGAGGCAGGCTCAAGACAGACAATTGTTGAAGAAACTTGGGAAGACCTTCATCCAGCAGTGGATTGATAATTATAATGGTTGATGATTATGATGATAAAACCTACTTTAAAACAGGGATCATAGCATACTTCTGGAAAATTTTAGGTAAGAATTTTAGGAATTTTAGGAATTTTTAGAAAAATTTTAGGAAAATTTTAGGAGTGTATTTCAATAAAAACTAGATGTATATTTGTATACATCTAGTAAAACAACTTTGTATACATTGTAAAGAGTTTGCTTCACACCCTTCAACCATATATACTGATAGACTGCGCATGACATCAAAATTTCTGGCTCCAACATAAAATCACATGACATCAGTCAAAAAGATGGGTTACACCTGCTGTGCTTATGGTTGCTCTGAGCGATATAGTAAAGGAAGTTCTATGATTTTTCATGGGTAAGAAACGAAATAAATACCTAAGTCAACAAAGTTCAATTACTTAACCAGAAACTTGCAGCTATTGATATAAAAATATAGTAACTTAAGGGAAAAAAAATGGAATGCATGTTCCAAATTCTTCGCAAATGTTCATCACATTATAAATCACGAAATGTAAACAACCCGATCATGCATGTATATAGCTCATAAGTAAACTTACCTGAAGAGTTTTCATTATATATGAGGCGCATTCACAGAATACACCGAAAACACTGAAGTTCTGCAGCGTAGATTAGTAATCATGACAGCATTTTTACACGAAATTTGGAGTCTGATGATGACGTGCCCAATGTTGGAGCCATGGCGGCTTTGATGCAGCTATTGCCAATGCGCAGTCCATTAGTATATATGGTCGAAGTTCACACCCAAATTTTTTGCATAACGTCTAATGTCTAAAGTTTAAGTATGATTTACTTCTAATGTTCAGTTCTTATCTTTTCACGTGTTATTATCATATTCAAGTATATTTACCACATTCAAGTTTCACTTTGAACATTAATATGCTGTTGAACCAGAAGCAATTCACGATTTTCACAGTAAAGTTTTCAGGTTTCACATTAAATTATAATATCCTAAAAAGGTAATTGAAAACCAAGAACTATGTACAATTGTTCACTGAATTACTTTTTTCATATTATTGTTTTAACCTTTTCCTGATAAGCCTATCTTTTTCTGCTTCCACCACAACTAATTTACTTTCAGTTTTCTTTATTTCAGCTGAACCTTGTATGATCAAGTTAGAGGCAACTGCTATTTCAACAGTATTTTGTTTTTCTACAGCTTTTCTCATTCTTTCTGTTCCCTCTTGAATTACTGCTAGGGAGGCTTCTTTATCTTTTTTAAGCCTATTTATTTCTGCATCAATTTCTTTTATTTTGTCATCAAACTCAGCTTTTCTTTTTTTCTCTAGCTGCTTTTCCTTATTTTCCCTCTCTTTCTGCTTCCTTTCTTTTACCTTTTTTGATTCTTCTTCCTTCAGCTTATCAACATACTCTTTATAAAATTTATGTAAATCACGAACACTATTTAACAAATTTTTTGTTATGGGAACTTTACTTACACATCCATAGTGTTTAATGGCCCCTTTAACTATTCTTAATGATGTTATAGTTGAGTCTTTTAAGTTAGCCTTGTCCTTCCTTAACAGAGCAGTGTTAACCGAAAATCCCCTTTCTGCATCAGCATTACCATGAGGTAAAACTAAAATTGACTTGATGAGTTTAGCAAGATTTGAGTATTTTTCTTTTCCGCTAGAGTCTTTAATACTAAATATATTACGCCAGTAATGATCAATCCGCACTGGAATATGCCCTTCCTCTGAAAATTTCACTAGTTCATCTAGAGTTGGCTTATCGCTATTTAAAAGTTTCCACTCTTCTCTTACTCTATCAATTTGTTCCTCAGAAAGATGCAAAACACTTGAAATTCTGGTTATTTCCGAAAGTCCTTCAGTGACTGAAAGTTGAGTAGACTCTTTCTTTGGTTCTTTTACCTTTAAAACTTCTATGTCTCTTAGCTTTTGATTGCAGAATGGCAAATTTGACTTTAAATATTTTGTGGTTGCAATTAGTGATGATCTTACATCTAAGAGAAATAATTTCTGCCTGGTCTCCTGAACATTCCTGAGGAGATTTTTTGTCTTCATACCAACTTCTAACTCCCCTAGTTTTTTCCATGAATTTTTGTTTTCAAAATCTACATTCTTTAGGTCTTCTCCAAATTTCCCTGCAATAACATCATCTTGGATAAACTGAGCCATAACATTTCTCATTAAAGTATTTAAATCAGAATATAACTGGTGTATTTTTGGTTCTTCACTCTGATAACATAATGAAAACTTTTCAAAATTTGGGTGTGAAAATGAAATTAATGCTAAATAGCAAGGAGTTAGCTCATTTTTCAGGAAACAGTGAATTCTTTTATACCTTGTCGAATTGCGTAGATGTTTTTCAAATATTTTTTGACATGGCAAGAAGTTTAAAAAATATTCTGTAATATTTAGCCATTAATCTAAGAGCCTCTGGGCTACAGAACCAGCGGTTAACCATCTGTTGCTGACATGACGCAAAAGAAATTTGGCTGTGACCAATGTTATATCCTCGACAGATTTATAATCCTCTCGTCTTGCAGCACTACTCTTTAAAAAGTAATGCATATCAGTAGCAAATTTGTCAAAATCTATATTTAAGCTTGTCAAAAAAATTTTAAATGCATTACTAACAACATGCAGGTTGCAAAAACCTAGTTCCAAAGATTTCTGGCCTGTTTCTTGTTTTACAACTTCATTGAATTTGCGTAAAAAGCACTTATTTACATTTGGGCTGTCCATGGATACACAAATAATTCTGTTCAATGAAATATTGAAGGATGATAACACATCAAGAATTTCTTTTAGCAAAATATCTGCCGTTGCATGACTCAGAAAAACGCTTGTTAGGTATCGGCAAGAAACTGAATTTATTTCTGAAGACCAGTACCTGAGATACACATCCAACTGCCGTTTCACTTGTGTATTTGTAGTTTCATCAAATGCTATAGTAACCTTTCCTGGGCTACTAGATGCAATGTCTTTTTTCAAATCCTTTTCAAAATATTTTGACAATCCATGTGATATCACATAAGCAACATTTTTTCTTTAAGTTGCATTTTGGCTGCAATAGCAGAATCAGGAAACATTTCTTTGAAAAGTTCAACTGTTTCAGTGCATGAAACAAAAGACATATTGTCCTTAGCAACTTTCATGGCCCATAATGTTTCGGCTTTAGCCAACTGTAAATCATGACTCAGTAACTAATATTTGTTTTGGGCTGAAGAACCCGTCCTCCAAAGGCTTTCACAGGATGGACTTATTTTGAAATTTACTTTGAAATTTCTGCAAATGTTTTTTCCCTTTATGATGCGCTTTTACTTGTGAAAAGCCACTATTAGAAACATTGAAAATTTCTGAACACAATATACACTTAGCAGAAAATATTGTTTCAGTTGCAGAACACCATTCTTTCAACTTCACTCCGTCCAATTCTTTGGCGAGCCACGCATCTTGAAATTTCGTTTTGGATTTAGGCATCTTAAACACTTGTATTACTAACCAGAAAATGAAAGGGAAGTACAAAAACACATTCCAATATTGCAAAACCAGACAACTTCCCGAAGTTTGGCTGTGAGGATGTCAGAAGATTGAAAAAAAAAAAAAAAAAAAAAAAGGAAGTCACCACTAGAGAACTGAACCTGCACACAACACAGAGAACACCATAAAAGATGCAAAACCAGAAACTATCATACGCATCTCACGCAAGTTCAGTCAAAGCGAGTCGGAGCCGAGATACATTGCGCATCGAAGGTCGCTGTCGCCGACGCACGACCGAAGGTTAATGATCACGTGCTCTACTGCCTGCCACGATAACACTCAGCTACCATCCCATCGTCATTACTGGAGGTTACGGAAGGAGACCACATGTTTCCTCTTTGCTTCCACCCACCTGCGGTTTACAATAACAAAACATCAGCAGAAAGAGGAGGTTCTACGAGGCATGTCCAAAAATAAAGTACGATCTTCTGCGTGCCACGGAGTTCGTCTGCAAAGCGCAAACCAGGGGTGAAAATGACCCCTTCCCTTTTCCCTTAGATCTCTTGTTACTCTCGAAAACTGCTCGAAGGCTCAAAAGTGGAGCGCCCGCCCCGAAGCAAGTGCATCTCGATGGCGTCATTTCCCCTCCCTTCAGCAGCACAGCATATAGGCTGTGTTTCTACAATAACAGGTCTTTTTACCTTACCGTAATGGTAAATTTATTGGCGTTAATAACGGTTGTATTTTTAATAAATAAGCTTACGAAAATTTTAGGAAGAATAGCAAATTTTAGGTATAATTTTAGGAATTTAAGGAGGGTCACAAAATATTAGGAATTTTAGGAATTTTAGGAGGAATGCGATCCCTGTTAAAATTACCAAGTGCAATACTTACTTCAGATTTTTTTTTTATGCATGATCTGATTTCCATCCCATTCTGAAATTTTACAAATAGACTCATGTTTATGTAACTCACTTGAGCATATATTTTTCAAAAAATCAAAAATGGTGTTTGAGATTTTCAAAAGTCAAAATTTTGAAAATTGGACAAACAAGTTTTTCCTTCACAATTAGTTTGTGTTATATATTAAAACAAAGCTCCTTTAAAGAGCTTTAAAATAAGCTCTAGATGATCACTCTGTAACTAAGGGTTACAGATTTCTTGGTGTTTTTGTATATCAAAGGGACCGAAATTTTGCCTTTTATGAAATTTTCAAAAATTTGTACAAAAAACTCTGCTGATTCAAAAATCTAAAAACTTGGATTTTCCATGTGCTGTTCTACTATTATGCCAAAAAATCGAACAATCTGAAACATCACTGTTCAAAATAAATTTTTAACTGGATGATTTAAAACATGGAAATGATCCATCAGTAATCTCTACTGATTCTAACCATCCATAGTAATATAAAATTTCCAGCTTTAGAAGTTACAGTAATAAAGTCTATGCACACATTCTGGTAACAAAGACGAATTGAAAAAAAGAACTAACAAGGATCAAAGAACTGGCAAAAACAACAGACATAAGACAAAAGAAATTAAAACATTGACTGAGCAAGTTTAATATTCTCTGCTCTTTTATGTTTGAAACACCATGGATCCACACCATATAAAAAAGGAGTTTCAGAGACTGTAAAAACAATCAAGCATGGATATTGGAGAAAGGGTTACTGCGGATGTAAGTAACTTTCCGAAATACGGAGTCTCATGTTCAAGCCTGTCTCAATGCACAGGAGGACACTTTCAATATTTATTATATGATTCTGTTTTCTATGGATGAAGGTATGTTCTTACCAAATATCATTCAATTATGTTATTTTTAATACACTACAATATGAATACTCAAAAAACGCATATAGCATATTAAATCCGTTTATTTCTTATGGTGTAATAATCACAGGGATTCACCAAACTTTCTCTACATAATACAATAAAGTTCACCATGGAGCTTGAAGTGAATGGAACGTTGAATTATCTTGACATTGCGCTCAGAAGAAATAGAACATCCAGCTTTGATTTTCACGTTTATTATGAATGGATCACAGTACCGAACCTTGTCCCTCCTGATTCGCACTGCCCAAAAGAGTACAAACTTTCTGCTTTTAGAGCATGGTTCTATAAAGCATACAACGTATGCCAACCCGACTACCTAAATAACAAGGAAGGCTGAATATAAGAGGGATGAAATAGACAGAATACATAGAACTGTAAGAAATCGTATAATGTCAGCAACAACAAAATCACCTAGTAAGACAATGAAGTACGCAGGATCATCTCATATATCCCAGGCTTTGCATATTGGTTGAAGAATTTGTTACCTAAATACAAAATATTAATAGCAATGAAGTCCCCGACCCCATTATCACATGTAGTACCAAGCTGCAAGGAGAGACAGTGTGAAAAAGAAAAGGCGGGTGTGTATGCTATACCGTTGGTATATCCTGACAACACAGAAAAGATATATATCGTTATGACAAAGAGATCCTTGAACACTAGATGTAAAGAACACGTGCAAAGTGTCAACCAGGACATGCAGAATACAGTCCTCGCCAGAGAAAGTCATGCATTCATCGACCACTCCAGTATGGAATAATATTAGAAGAATTGCCCCTTACGCAAACTTTAAAGAGACTGCCAACAGGGAAACTGACGAAATCCTCTCCAGCAAAGTAACATGCAATGACATGATCTCTACTGAACTACCAATGGTTTGGCATGCGTTATTAAAAGACGGGAACAGGTGGCTGCACGCCGTTTAATTACGTGCTAAAAAATTTCACGAAATATGCTCGTGATGTCACCCACGTTATTTTAAAAAATCGTCTTTGTTCCTTATGTGTTCCAATGCCCTACATTTTTATGTCTACCATTGCCTTGAAAAAGCCTCCCAGTGGAGTGCGAAAGCTTGGCAAATCCCTGTGATTATTACACCATAACAAATAAACTGATTTAATACGCTATATGCGTTTCTTGAGTATCATTCAATTACTATAATTATTCACGATGTTATTAATAAAAACGTGGGTAAAGTAGCTACTGGGACACCCTGTATAATTCAGATAATTGAAAATCTAATTCTTTGAATAAAGCTCATGTTGAGAATTGGCTTCCTAGTTTCTTAATTCAATCAAAAAACAACTATTATGGGAATTTTACTAGGAATTTTTTTTTTTTTTTAATTTAAATTGCAAATTTCGGAGAAAACTTTTCTTCTTCAGGCTGTCTTTTTGTTGTCACTTATTCCCGTCACTATCACGCTTACGGTTAACCTTGAAGGTTACGGTTATTTTTCATCAAATCCTGCCAGATGTTAGGCAGGGAAAATCCTTGCAGTCATTGATGATGCAATTTGGATTTTTCTCAATCTCTTTTTTTTTTTTTTAGCTTTCTTTTTTGAAAATTGCTTTGGAAACAAAATTTTCAAAAAAGAAAGCTAAAAGAAGGAATAGAGATTGAGAAAAATCAAAATTCCATCATCAATGACTGCAAAGGATCTTCCCTGCCTAACATCTGGCAGGATTTGATGAAAAATAACCGTAACCTTCAAGGTTCGCTGTAACCGCGATAGTGACAGGAAAAAGTGACAACAAAAGACAGCCTGAAGAAGATGAGTTTTCTCCAAAAATTTGCAATTTGAATTTAAAAAATTCCTAGTAAAATGTTCATAATAGTTGTTTTCGATTAGTAATTGAAAATCTAGTTAATCGGACAAAGCTCCTGTCTTATTAATGTTCAGAATCATTCAAATTATCATTCAAATTTTAGTACTGCTGTGCATAACACTTTTTAAGCACAGAAAAATAAGGACATAATCAACATACCTGACAATTAAACCACTTACTTAGGGCTTTACTCAGATTAATATACTTAATTTCCTTCTGTCTTAAAGAACTCTCCTTTATGCCTTCACTTCTTCTGGGTTCTTTTGTTTTCACAGATGTTTCCGGCCTCTAGATTTTTTTCAAGGCTTGTTCTCAAAGTGTACAAACTGTATATGGTAGAAACTGTATATACAGTTTCTACACATTGAGAACAGGCCTTGACAAAAATCTAGAGGCCATAAATGTTTGTGAAAGCAAAAGAACTCAGAGGAAGTGAAGGCATAAAGGAAACTTCAAGATAAAAGAGAATTTAATACCTGAAAATACAGAACAAGCATCACTTTATTTTCTGCGAACACCTGTTGCTCTAAAGAAGTTAGATACTATTCTGCTAAAATATGAGAAATTGCAGATCTGATTGACAGACCTTGTTGTTTTGTCTATAGAACTTTCCCTTGAATTCTGAAAGAAATAACTGAGTTGTAATACAAATTCAAAAGGAATAAAAAGTTGTTGGCTGTAAAGGTATGTTTTACTATATTTGAAATCATTTTGATTTCTGTGTTCAACAAAACTGTTCATGAAAATTATTAACACACTGTGCAGCAAGTCAGACAAAACCATTTATTTTATATATATAGTCAGAAAAGAAAACCACAAAATAAAAAAAACTGATAAAATAACCAAGAACATGCCCACAAGCAAATTATGGAAAATTAAGTAACTGACTTAATAAATATTTACCAAACAATAATGCAGAACTGTCAACCACAGCTCAAAGCAAAGAAGCTATTTAGCCAGTAGTTCATTGAATTAATGAGCTATGTGAGCATGCATAACAGTCAATTTTTTTTTATACCAAAAGTTTTGGGATATTGATCAGGCCATGAGGCTTTCCTGTTGCTGATTTTTCTAATACCTTTAATCAAGCCATTCACAGAAATATAAGTGGAATGTATGTTTTCTCTTTTGCAATCCAACTGGCTGTTTTTTCAAGAAAACAATCTTTGCAAATTTTTCATGAAACTGGCTGAAATTTTTACATGTACCATAATTGGCTAAGAGATGATCCCAAATTTTTCAAGTACATCAGTAAAAAATTTTTTTAAATAATCTTTAAACTTTTAATTAGGAATTATGGGCATGCCAACTACATAAGGAAGCCTTACTAAAAAACTGCATAAATACTTCAAAAAGTTTTTAACTGATTCACACAAAATTTACAGGTCCCATTCCTTTTAGAAATTTATGACATTGATAAAAATTTAACATTTCAGAGACAAAGGTTTTTGCATTTTAATTCACTCCTGAAGAAGTTTTCGATTAAAATGTGACAGATCTACTCACCACAAGCTTTCCAATGCCACACAGGGTTGTGGAGATCACTTGTGACGTACTACAGAGGTAAAAACGTGTCAAGACCACAAATCTGTAGCGAGGCATTCTGTCAGCGTAGCTCAGGTGGGAGAGCGACATACTCCGGAGTGAGGAGATGCGGACAAACTTGTGTTTTCACACACTGCCAAGTGATCTCCATACCCCTGCCACTAAGAGTGGGACTAACCCGGAATAAGTGCTTCTGGAATCGTTTTTCAGCATGCATGCTCAAGTACAACGGAAGTACTTCCTTCACAATATCTGCTCTATTCTCACTTCCATCCATTTTCCCACACACATAACTGTGATCAGTGTTCTTGGGATCCTACGAGAATCCTACTGCCACATCAAACCTTGTGGGATTCAGCTGCCATAAAACCATTAAAAAAAAAAAGCAAAAAATCTATCTATCTACCTATCTGAATATACAAGAAGCTAGTGAAGAAATCAAAACAGCACTCGCCCAAATTTTCACTCGATGCCTTAATGAAGGGAAAATTCCTGAGGATTGGAACAATGCTACAATGATCTTGCTACATAAAAAAGGTGACATTGAGGATCTCAGGAACTACAGACCTATCAGCCTCCTATCGGTGGTTTATAAAATCTTCACTAAAGTTCTTTCACACCGCTTGAAGGTAACACTGGACATGGCTCAACCGAGAGAACAAGCTGGATTCAGGAGTGGCTACAGCACAATAGATCATATCCACGTGCTGAGAGAACTAATTGAAAGAGCGAGGGAATATGAACTTCCATTGTGCATGGCTTTTATCGATTATGAAAAAGCCTTTGATTCGGTGAAACCATCAGCAGTTGCAATGGCTCTGAAATCCTGCGGTATTGAAGATGCATACATTAATATTATTAATAACATCTATGAAAATGCAAGTGCAAAGATTCTGGTATTTGAAAATACAACACACATAAAAATTGGAAAAGGAGTGAGACAAGGTGACACCATATCTCCGAAGCTCTTTAATGATACATTGGAAAATGTCTTTCAATCACTGAACTGGGGAAAACAAAGGCATAAAGATTAATGGAGATTATCTAACCCACCTTCGTTTTGCTGATGACATAGTCATTTTTGCAACTACCCCATCAGAGCTACAGAGTATGATGCAGGAACTTGCTGACAAGAGTAAAGAAGTGGGATTAAAAATGAACTTTCAGAAGAAAAAAGTGATGTTCAATGCTTTTACAAGAAATGAAGATTTATCGATTGATGGAGAAAAGCTGGAGATAACAGACACGTACGTTTATCTTGGACAGCAGATATCAAGTGAGGGTCACATTGATGAAGAAATTAATCGGCGTACAAAACTTGCCTGGAGAGCTTTTGGAAGAAACAGCATAATTTTCAAGAGCAATATGCCATTATGTCTTAAAAGAAAAGTGTTTGATCAATGCATCCTTCCAGTGCTTACGTATGGTGCAGAGACGTGGACCTTAGCTAAAAGAGACATACAAAGGCTGCAGACAACTCAAAGTAGCATGGAGAGGTGCATGCTTGGTGTAACCAGGAGAGATAAGAAGAGGAACACGTGGATCCGAAAAATGACAAGAGTGGAAGACATCATGATCAGAGTTAAATCCCTGAAATGGCAATGGGCTGGACATACTGCCAGAAGAACAGACCATCGATGGACAGCCGAAATTTTAGATTGGATTCCAAGGGACAGAAAAAGACCCAGAAGAAGACCACATGGAAGATGGGTGGATGAAATTCAAAAGTATGCGGGAGTGACATGGAGGAGACTGGCACAAGACAGACCGTTGTGGAGGAAACTTGGGGAGACCTTCGTCCAGCAGTGGATTGATAATGGTTGACGATGATGATATATATATATATATATATATATTGCTGACAAGAGGTGTTGGATTTATAATAAACAAGAAACTGAAGGATAAAGTTGTAGAAGTTGAAAGTTCCTCTGACAGAGCTGCACGACTCGTTATCCAACTCTCAAGAAGATACATGGCTCAGATTATTCAAACTTATGCACCCGCCACAAGTCATCCTGAAGAAGAAATTGAAGAATTTTATGAGGAAATTCGTCATCTAAATAATAAAGGTAAGCAGCACTTGAAGATAATTATAGAAGATTTCAATGCAAAAATAAGGCAACGGGAACAGAATGAAACTTCAGTAGGTAAATTCGGTCACTGCAACAGAAACCAGCGTGGAAATACTCTTGTTGAGTTTGAAGAGGCAGAAGGGTTTTTCATCTTGAACTCCTTTTTCAAGAAAAAGCCACACAGGAAATGGACATGGAGACATCCAAATGGGATGACAAGTGAAATTGATTTTATTATGTGTAACAAAAAATTCGTCATAGAAGACTGCAGTGTGCTAAACAAGTTCAACACAGGTAGTGACCATAGGTTGGTGAGATGTAAGATGCACCTCAAAACTAAACTCAAACGTGGCAAGCTCATAAGACAAACAAAATGTATTGACATAACCAACCTTAAAAAACACCATAATACCTTCAAGTTGGAACTGAAGAACAGATTCTCTGCTTTAGAAGGCCTAACATCGGAAGAAGTGGATATTTCTGAAGTTAACAGAAAAGTAACCACAGCTCTTATGGAAACAGCAACAAAATTAGCTGGGTCTAAGAACAAGTTGCTTGTGAACAAATTATCAGGAAAAACCAAAATGTTGATGCAAAAAGAAGAGAGATGAGGACAACTAAAGAAGATGTGACTTCCAAAGTGGAATATATAGAGCTATGCAAGACAGTACGAAAAAGTATCAATGAAGACGAAAGGAAATTCACCTGTGAACTAATGAGGAAAGCAATTGAAAACAACCAAAGCCTAAAAATAGCAAAGGGACATCTCAGCAAGGGAAGAAAACAGATTATGGCACTGAGAAAAGAAGATGGTTCTGTAACAAGAAATAGAGGCGAAATTTTGACAAGAGTGAAAGATTTCTACTCCAAATTATATGAAAGGGATGATACATGTACTCCAGACATCATGAAAGGTGCCAGTACTAGAGTTCTTACAGTCCTTCCAGCAGAAGTTGCACATGCAATCAAGAACATGAAGCGGGGAAAAGCTCCAGGAGAAGATGGGATTACTGTACACATCATACAAGAAGCAAGTGGAGAAATCGAAACAGTACTCGCCCAAATTTTCACTCGATGCCTTAAGGAAGGGTAAATTCCTGAGGATTGGAACAATGCTATAATGATCCTGCTACATAAAAAAGGTGACATTGAGGATCTCAGGAACTACAGACCTATCAGCCTCCTATCAGTGGTTTATAAAATTTTCACTAAAGTTCTTTCACACCGCTTGAAGGTGACACTGGACATGGCTCAACCGAGAGAACAAGCTGGATTCAGGAGTGGCTACAGCACAATAGATCATATCCACGTACTGAGAGAACTAATTGAAAGAGCGAGGGAATATGAACTTCCATTGTGCATGGCTTTTATCGATTATGAAAAAGCCTTTGATTCGGTGAAACCATCAGCAGTTACAATGGCTCTGAAATCCTGCGGTATTGAAGATGCGTACATTAATATTAATAATAACGTCTATGAAAATGCAAGTGCAAAGATTAGGCTGTTTGAAAATATATAAACAAACACAAGGTGGCCCTATGGGATCCCCATTATCGGCATTATACGCAGAAGTGATTATGGCATACCTCGAAAAAGAAATTATTCAAAATTTACCTGAAAAACCAATACTTTATGCTCGATATGTAGACGACATTATTATAATGTCTAAACTTAACAAAGCCGAGCTACAAGATCTAGCACAGCAGTTTAGCAAAATCTGTAACACCATAGAGCTAACTATTGAGTTTGAAGAGGATAATTGCCTATCCTTCCTGGACATTCAACTAAAGAAAAACAAAAATAGTTTTGAATACTCTGTGTTCAGAAAAGCAACTTACATACCTATACTGATACCATACTCGTCGCACCATCCAGTGATACATAAAAAAACCAGCATAGTAAACTTGATACGGCGAGCGTACACACACACATCTAACAACAGGCTAAAAAATCAAGAGCTAGAGTTTATCTCGAAAATATCACAAGAGTATGGGTACCCGAGCAAGCTAATTAATAAATGGATACATGAGAGTAAAAAGCATATGACTCAGAGTAAAGAAGGCCAAGAAGTGCACAACAAAGGAAGATGAGAAATAAAAAATTGAAATACATTGGAGCTTTCCCATACCTGGAAGGAGTGAGTAAAGAAATCAATAGGCACTGTGCTAAATATGACTTACAACTAGGAAGCTCAGTGCACACCGTGAAAAGTATGACTGTCAACAAAAAAACAGAGGAAAAAATGCTAGAAGAATCAGGAACCTACGAAATTCCAATAGCACACATACCCCCAATATCGTACATTGGAAGTACGAAAAACAGATTAAAAAAAGACTTAAACAACACATATCTAACTGGCAAAAAAAAAGCCAAAACTGCTTTAGTGCAATTCTGCTTGGAAAACCGGACATTCCCAAAGTTCGATGAAATTAAAATGCTAAAAGAATAAAAAATCGGAAAGGCAAATGAGGAGGGAAGAAGCAATATTAATCTACAAAAATAAAGCAAGGGTATGTAACCAGAACGACCCTAGCACATTATCGGGCCTGTGGAAAGAACTAATAAGACAAGAAAAACAACAACAAAAGAAAAACAGGCAAAAAAAGACAAGAAAACCAGGATAGGAGAAGAAAATTAAAAAAATTAAAAAAAAAAAAAAAAAAAATACGGGGAAAAAAAAAAAGTGTTCTTAACGAAACATAGATGGCGCCAGCCGGGCTTGATAAGGAAATATATCCAGGAAAGTTTTTCCGACGAATGGCAACAAGGAGTATCGGACTCCATTAGCGCGAAGTTAACCACGAACATCGGTGGTAAAGTCGCCACGCTCCTGAAGATGCCCAGAGTATGGGCGAAAATTTCGAGTATAAAGAACGGTAAAAATTGAAGTTTGAATCCTAAAGCAAAGATCCAACGAGTATACCCAGTGAAAAGTGTGAGAAGTAAAGCCAGTCATCGCATACGACGGACTTTAGGACAATAACCTCAACAAAGACCGGAAAACATGTGCATGAAATGTCCCCGTCGCTAGAAAGGAATGCCAAGGTAAGCATTATCCGCTAGTTTTCTGTACAAGTTATAAACCGTTTGGTATTATACCTGCAAAAAAAAAAAGTTTTAAAATTGGACCTGTTAAAGTAAAGATTTAGAAAGAAAAAAAAAACATACAGAATATTTGTATGGCCATACATGAGCAAAAACATTTTTTAAAAAAGTAAAAAATATAAGTAAACCATTCAGATTGATGGGTATGATTGTATGCTAAATTCAGTAGAACCTGAGGAGCCATTGCTTTGTTTCTAATTAGCAAACCTCATACACACCCACTATGATCCTTTCTTTCCCGGTCATACAGAGAAACATCACCCCCACAGAACAGTGTAACTTCTATTCAACATGTTACCTGAATGCAAAAACAGCCTGCACAGAGGCAGCATACCACCATTCCTTCTGGCTATGAAGTGATGTATGCTCAAATTCAGCAATGTTGGAGAAAATTTTCTATTTTATATTTTTCTCAGAGTTTAAAAACAAAAAATTCTTCAAATACACAAAGGAAATTTTTCTAACTACCTAAGACAAGTTTCAAAAAATTTTGACATTTACTTTTAGTGAGTCAGATGTGACTTTTTCCCACAAAATTACAGACTCTGTGGTGATTTGGAGGAAAAGCAAATGACAGTTTAAACCCTGCCACCAGGAATGGCTGGAAATGTCTGATGCCGCCCGGTGGCACAGTGGTCTAAGCGATGGCCTCTGATCATTCGTCTGAACGGGGTCCAGGTTTGAATTCCGGTGAGGCATGGATGTTGTGTTTGTCTTACGGCACTGGCTCTCTCCCTTCCCTGGAACCAGTGACCCTAAATTAGGGACGGGCGACTGCTTATAGCCCATTGAGTTGCTCACGGTGGTCGTTAAACCTCCAATAAAAAAAAAATGTCTGACAGATGTTTCTAGCCAGAACAACTATTTTGTCCATGTTATACTATCACTGCTACAAATGCCATCAAGTCTTAGGGCAGAAGGGGGGGGGGGGTAGCTGAAATTTTAAAACTAAGATATATTAAGAAGTTAAATTATTCCAATTTAACTATTATTCCAATTTAACTGCCACTATTGACAAACAAAAACAACAACTTGGTAACTTTGTGTATATTCAAAACACTTAAGAAGATACAAAGAGGATGGAGCACAAAAACATTTGCATTTCACAAATTTTTACATGTGAAAACCATTAAATCTTGTCGGAAATTCAGTTTGCATAGCTCTTGAATAACAGCAACAAATGCACCCTTTTCTACCTGCCATCCAGCTGCTGAAATGTGGTATTTTTCAAAAATGGATTTGCATGATGGAAAATGCTGCAGGGTTTTTCTCATTCATATGTTTCTTCAGCAGACATAGTTTGGCATAAAAACTTTTGGGATCAAATACATGTCAGCTAGTAATTCTTCCTTCTCTTACAGTTTAAAATTAAGTTAATTAAGATATGCTGTGGTATTTGCCATAAATGTGAGAGGTATAATCCATTATTCTATAAGAGAGATCAAGCACAGTGTTCTTTTTCCATTACACAGAAGCATTATCACTCCACATAAATCAAAAATACTTAGCAATACAACTCTTTTCAGCCATGTTACCATTGAATATGATCCAACACTGCTGAACTAGTAATCAGCTTCTTTTAAGAGTTGTTAAAACTAATGGTGTTTCAGATTGCTGCATTGAATGCAGTTCACTGTTGAAATCCCAATGTCCATAACATCTTTCATCGCAGACAAAATTTTGTAACAAAGTGCCTGTCGATGAATTATGTAATGGAGCACCATAAGATTATCAGGACCTATATTCTAGAATTCAGCACAAATTCATACTGTTTCCCAAACTTGGGGCCACGCATGTTTCTTCCACCATGGGTTGTCTCGCACTTGTCAATTTTTATGCGTCCAATTCTGCTTCAGGATTTAAATTTAACAATAAATCTTTGCAAATTGTAGTCCCTCTTATGCTACAAAAGTTAGCAAGCTCTTCACAAGCAGTATAGTCAATATTGATGCCTTTAACAGCTGTATCATCAGCTGTGCAATGTCTGTTATGTCATTACTTTCATTCATTGCTAGCACATAAACAATCAAACGACTTCATTTGAAATTTAAATTATTCAAATAAATAATTTCCATGCACCTAGCAAAAATTGCAGCAGAAAGGTTTATTTTCTTAAGTATTGCCTTTTTTTTTTTTTTCTGAGTGTACTTCTTCAAATACAGCTAACAAATGGCTATTAACATATTCAGAATCTGTAAAAAGATCAGTTAGGTTAGCTCCAGGTTTAAAAAACAATATTATAAATTACTTACCAACCCTAAAACAAAGAGAAGAAAATACTTGACTCCAGGAATATAAAACACTCTTCATGTGGTTTACCATACACAGGAGAAATGGGAAGAAGATTAACCAGCAGAATCAATGAACACAAAGCAGCAATAAGGAACATTTCCAATAAAACAGGATTCGATAGGTAAATACAACAAACTGGCCATGAGATGGACTGGAAATCCTTAAAAGTTATCAAAGCATCAATCCCACTCAATTATCCAGAAATTAGAAGAATTCCTGGAAATTTAGTGGACACAAGGTGGAAACATCCACAATCATGCTGGGTGGCTAATGAACCAGGCTTGGTTGCCAGACCCATGGAAGAAGGTTGGCAGACCTGTGGAAAGTGCAAGGTGCAGGAACTCCTCACGATCATCTAGTCTATACATCCAAAATTTCAGAGGTAATGTACTTAAAAATTTATCTCCTATAATTACTGTTAAGTTTTTTTTTTGTTACTGACAGTAATTAGAGGAAGCCATGAAATCATTAATTACTAGAAACAAATTAGGTTTGTGAAACATGTAGAAGACAAACTGTTGTATCAGAATAATATCACCATCCCCAGAATCACAGTGTAACAGCACAGGCGCATCACAGATTGCACTTGACAAAGTTGGCCACATGGATATATAAGTGGCCGGACAAGACAGGACAGATAAGCCATAGTGCATTACGTGAGCACAAAGGGCAGAGGTAGCGATTTGACGAACATTCAAAAAGGAATGATCATTGGCTACCGCACTAAGGGTGAAAGCATCTCAGAAATAGCAGACTTCGTGGGTTGTTCACGAAGTGCTGCAGTAAGGGTGTACCAAGAATAGACCATTGGTACACCAAGTACCTCCCGATATCATAACTGTAGAGCGCCAAGGGCCATCGACGCGCAACAGTGCGGTAATTGACCACGTAAATTAATGCTGGGACACCCAGGTACATGCCCCCGATAATAGTAAAGCGAACCCTGTTGTGCACAGGTCTCCGGAGTCGACGCTGCATCAAGGCGCCCATGTTAAACCAAGGTCCATCAGCAATGACACCTGCAGTTCGCATGGGACTACCATCATTGGACGGTAGAAGAGTTGAAAAAAGTTGCCTTCTCCGATGAATTGTGGTTTCTACTCCACAGAAATGATGGGCAGTGGCGGATGTGGCGTCAGACCCCTGGACATGCTTGTCAGTCAAGTACAAGCCGGCGGTGGCCATATGCATGTCTGGGGGATGTTTTCTTGCAATGACCTGGGACCACTGGTACTACTGGATGGGTCCCTGAACACCAATGGCCACCTGTCCATGCTCGCTGACAACATGTATCCCTTCATGTTGGGGGTGTGGGACTGGTTCTGGGAACACGAGAGTGATGTCTTCGTTCTCCTTTGGCCTGTGAAATCATCAGACCTCAATCCAAAAGAGCACTTGAGGGACTATTTGGACCAACAGGTTTGATGTGCCAACCCACAACCATGTCATCTCCAGGACCTCCGTGCTCTGCTGCATTCCGAATGAGCACTTGTGCTTCACACAACTTTCCAAGGCCTCACTGCGTCCATGCCATGCTGTCTCACATCTATCATCTGGGACATGGGTGGTTATTCCCATTACTAGGTAGGTGGTCATATTATTCTAATACAACTGCGTGTTATTCAATACTAAGGAAATGCATTAAGTACATAATTTTATCTTGCAATAAGAAATAAAGACCAACTCACTTCAGCATTCTGGCAGGCTTGGGAGGTGGTGCAGTGGCTGAGTTAGACACATGATCAGAAGATAGAGAATCAGCATTTGAGTTATCTTCAAAACTGCATACATCTACATGGGAACATGTATCTATGCCACCTTCACTGGCTCTTCTCTCAACTTCAGTTGGCATCTTAGTCTGGGTTGGAACATCTGGACATGACACCTGCTTCATCAGTGGAGTGCACTGTGATTCTAAGATGTCTCCAGAACCGGGAAGAATTAATGGATGTTTCCGATGATGCTGTTTTAGCACAGGCATAGGTTTTGATCGGTCCCTTGGTGGTAAAGGGAGAGGATTTAGTGACATGTTTGTGGATAATCCATGGCTGCTCTGACTGGCATAATGACTATGTTGTCCTCCAGAAGTGTCAATACCACCACCTGTTTTAGAATGAGTAACATTTTCAGAATTTAAAACACTGGCTCTTTGGTCTGCTGTCATGCAAACAGATGAAGATGTTGATTTTGATGATGGAGGAGGAGGTGGAGAACCAAGGTTTGGTCGAGTACAATTGGTTCCTACACTAGCGGATGATGTAGCATTGGCTGCTAATCTGGCCACAGTTGCAGTATGAGGAGTAGTGGCCCGCCCACTACCTGGTATTCCATGTCTATTCCCACGAATTTTCGGACGCACAGGTACCCCACTTCGGAGCATCCTTAAAGGATTTGCTTCAACAACCTCAGATTCTGGATCACATGAATCATTACTCTGAGTTATGCAGGGCTGAGTCTGATGTGAAAAAGTCTGACAACAAACATTTCCTGTTTCTTGGATAGGATCTGATGCAGCTGCAGTGGGCACAGGCAAGCCCTTTTCAAAACCATGTCCTTTCTCTACAAGGGAATTATATACTTCTTTGGCTTCATCAGTGATAATATCCTGAATATCTGGAATTGCTTCAGCTTCTTCTGAAAAATTTCTTCTGTCAGGCTTTGGACTAGTTTTAAATTTGAAAGAGAACTTCCTTTTAAAAGGGGAAGTTGGTGTCTTTGGACTGTCCAAAGGAGTGTCACCATCAGATCTACTATCCAACTCAAGCATACTTTTACTGGCTAATTCTTTAGCCATGGCAATTGCAGAATCAAGAGTTTGCTGATCCGCTGCAGAAATTGGTTTTACTAAAGCTTGTTTCTTTTTAGATCCTTCTCGTCCCACTTTAGATGTGATCTCCTTAATTTCATTTTTGACGTTATTATTTTCATTGCATTGCTTTTCGTCATATTCTATATCAGGTTTTGTGGTTCCTAATGCTCTGAATACTTCATCCATGAGAGATGGTCCTAAATCCAGAGACTGAAAACACAACAGAATGAGACAAAACTTCACACATTTCTTATACATAAATATATATAAAAGAAAATGAATGTCACAAAAAAAACTTATTTCACAGCTTCCAAAAACAATTTTTTGTAAATATGGCACAGCAGTTGGAAAGACAAAAGTATCTTAAGGAACATGAATAGGTATACTTGAGATAACTTCCTAAAAAGTACCTGAATGTGTCTATAAAGGTCATCAAGAAACAGATTTTTTTATTTACATGAAACAAAGCCGTGCAATAGGCAGTTTTGTAAGCCATAACATGAAGCACTGGTAACAATGAAAAACAAAAACTTTCACATAATGTGTGACCTAGATTCTAGTGAAACAACTTTAAAATATCAGCAAGGTACTTGAGATGCAGACAAATTTCAGTGGGAGGTAATGTCATTAAAAGTATACATACAGACAGAGAGAATGCTATAGAAAACTAAGGGAAAAGAATGAAAAGAAATCTTCTCCAATTAATGGTACATGTGTAGGCATGCATTATCTTCTGTGATCTGCTTTTAAAATATGAAGGATTTAGTGAGAAAAAAAGAAAGAAAAAAAAATCAGCCAAATGTCTGATGTATGATCTACAGTGCATAGCAGAACACTCATAATATGAAGAATGTTTATAAAGAGAAAATTTGCACAAAATGCCTTCAACTGCAAGGGTTGTCCCAAAATAACCGAGAATATTTTTATAAAAAAAAAAATGAGTACCTTATTTATCAAGGAAGTGGTCGTCGTTTTCAAAATACTGTTCATTGCATCGTGGAGTCCCAACCTTCCTCCCACTTTTTGAAGGTCTTCTAAAAGACGGTTGAAGAATGCCTATGCAGCTGTAATAAGTAAGTTGTTGATCAGTCTCAAATTTCCATCCCTGTAACATCTTTTTCAAAATGGGTAACAACCAAAAGTCACATGGTGACAAGTCAGGATTATATGCAGGCTGGGGCATCAACTTAATATTCATTTTCTCCAAACAAGAAATGACAGAATTGGCCATGTGCAGCTTTGCATTGGGCCACATAAGAAAAGAAATGAGGAACCCAAGTGAACAAACTCATTTCATGAACAAATGCTTGGTTAAAATTCTGTGAATTGATGATTTTGAAATGTGAGCCATATCTTCGATATCTCTAATTGATAGGTACCAGTCTTCCCATAATACATAATAACACTTATTGTATTTATGTTTATCTCTATAACACTCATTGAAAGTCTTCCTCCATGTGAGATTTCCTCCGAAGTTGCCGACTCATGACCATCCATAAGTTCTTTATGCCATCTGTAAATTGTTGATTTTCCTATACATTCATCTTTATAAGCCTCTTGCATAAGATGGAAAGTCTCTCGACAGACTTCTTAAATCGACAGCAAAGTTTAATGGTGCATCTTTGTTCCCCTTTCACATCCTTTTTTTTTTTTTTTTTTAATCGCAGTGTAAAGATGCTTGATGCTTGTTAGGGGTTCAGAAAACAATGCTTATTAAACAGTGAGCTACTGACAATGCATGCATGATCAACAAGTGTGGCAGGTTGCTATGATTACTCT
This sequence comes from Macrothele yani, assembly GCA_039090855.1. Classification (NCBI taxonomy): domain Eukaryota; kingdom Metazoa; phylum Arthropoda; class Arachnida; order Araneae; family Macrothelidae; genus Macrothele; species Macrothele yani. The sequence continues at coordinate 1,193,009 of CM077008.1, read as the reverse complement.
ACAATAACTACCATTTTTCGAGACTTGTGCCAAGGTCAAACGTAGTATTGCGCACATTTTTTTATAAAAACATTCTCAGTTATTGTAAATGAATTTATGGCACCTCTATTCATAGTTTACTGTGGAAATAACTATTTTACGGGTCTTATATAGAGGTCATTATTTAAAAGATGTTGATGGTCAAATTTTCGAACTAGTTGAAGCACCCAAAGAACAGCAAGCAGCTATTAAAAACATTAGTAACAACATGGGGCTAGACAGACATGTACACGCAAGTGGACACTCAATAAATTGGGGCTCAGTAAGAATGATCACCCACCAATCACACTTAGTAAAGAGGAAGCTAGAAGGGATGGAAATAGTGAAAAGAAGGTTGGATACTTCTGACTGAGTGGCACCAACTACTCCAGTGACGTAGTCCTGATGATGAACTAGGTTCTAGTTCAAAAATTTGACCACCAACTCTTTTAAATAATTACCTCTATAAGACCCATAAAATAGTTATTTCCACAATATTCTCAGTTGTTTTGAGACAAGCTATGTACATTCATTTTCCTTAAAGATACTCATTAAATTCCAATAACTGCTTGATAAAGATACTTCATGAAAACCAATGACTGCAAGTGCACATGTGCACACATACACACAGGTATCATTTATCCATGCAAAAGGCAGCAGATGCATGAAAGGTGAAAAGCAACCGAGCTTTCTATAAGTAACAATAAGAGCACAGATATACCACAAAACCTGAAAAGCTAATTATAAATTAAAAAAAAAAAACTTCAAGACTCTTACAGATTTAAAATTTATTTATTGAGCAATTATGCATATGCATAAAAAAGCAAGACTCTGAACTTCAACACCACCACCAACAAAAAGCTTACATCTAAAATACAAAAAAGAAGTGAACTGTTTGATATTTTAGAGACAAGGCAGGAATCAACATAATTGAAGTGGCTACAGCCAACAAATTACTATTCATAGATAATGAAGAAAACAAGAGAACTTGATGCATAAATAATTCAAACAAATTCTGCCATTAAAGTATTTAAGAAAACACAACCTAAAAAAAACAATCAAATATGACTGAATTGCCCATTTTACTGTTCAATATGTCATATCACATCAGAAAACACGAATATTGCATTGCCCTGGAGCAGGAATCAAACCACGTCTTCTGATTTCTGTTCGGGCATGCTATCTATCACATCACACATGACAATGAAGTTCCAAGTATCTGGAATAGTTTATTTATTAATATACTGTACTTGTATAACTAGTACCATTTCCGTTTCTAGGTGTAATGCAACTATGACATTAAAATTGCAAGCTTTTGCTGCCACAGGCAGTTTCACAAGAATGTGGAACATAAATAACAGGATCTGAAAAAGAACTCGAAACTTAAAAACAAAATTGTAATATGGCACGTGCAAAATCCGCACGAACCAGAATTTTATCAAGGCTCGCCCTGCAAGTGCATAACTGCCAACATTTCAAAATAAAAAAAACAGGAGATTTTTGCAGGATACCATTGAAATACTGAAATAAAGTGTATTTATATGTATATATGCATATCATGTTGTGCACACACACAATGTTTTATTTATATGGTTGCGTGTGCCCTTGTTGGAAAACAACTAACCATTGTACTTTTAAACAAATAATACAAGACGTTAACACTAGATTCCAAATTGAACATTAATACATGATACAACATTGAAAAATAATAAATACCTATATCTTATTCACAGCATTTGTTGATGCCGATTTTGCTTTCTTTAGAAATGCACCATCATACTGCTGGTCAAAACACTTTCCTTTCTGGCGACATTTGGTGATCAGCAAATTTTTCAGATTTTCATCTGTGATTGAAGATCAAAATTATATTTTTTTTTACCTGACTGAATATACGTTCACATTTAGCATTGCTGTGTGGTATAGATAAAATGGAGAGCATGACCTTTGCCATTTTGTCAAATGGTTTGTACTTTTTTCTTCTCTGCCATTTTTTTTTTTTTTTAACTTACAGCATCAGTGAAATGTGCAAAATTTACGAACAACAAATAAAACTTGCCCCATCACACATGGCCTGATGTTGCTCTGTTCCAAACGTAAACAACCCTAGCAAACTTGCAGTCACTAACCCCCAACGCCAAAACTACTCACTCCACTCGGCAACGTCGCGCTTCCGGTTTGCTTCGTGCAGCCATCCGGTCCCTGCCACACTGAGAGAGGAATCATAGGTAACAGTCAAGCACTAAAGATGCAGCATGTAGGCACAGTGCACATGCCAATGCATTTCAGATTCCGATGGAATCAGAACCCAGGCTATGATGCCCACAATTCCATACGACAAAATTACAACACCTTTACACTGAGAGACTATTTTTTTTCAGAAACATTGCAGAATATAGATCATATAATACAAATAAAACCAATTCAGGAAAAACCAGGAGATTACAGCATAAAATTGGGAGACAGGGAGATAGCATTGAACACCAAGAGTCTCCTGGGAAAAACAGTAGAGTTGGCAGCTATGCAAGTGCTTTTGCTGGATGTTTAAAATCTTTTACCAGATATACATATCTCCCCTACCTGGTAAAAATTTTCAACATCCGGCAAAAGCCCTTGCAGGTTGAGCCATGATAAAATTCTGGTTCACGCAGATTTCGCACGTGCCATATTACAATTTTGTTTTTAAGTTTCGAGTTCTTTTCCAGATTTTGTTGTTTATGTTCCACAGCCTGATGAAGCTGCCCGTGGCAGCGAAAGCTTGCAATTTTAATGTCATAGTTGTATTATGCCTATAATTGGAAATTGTACTAGTTATCATCATCATTGTCAACCATTATCAATCCACTGCTGGACGAAGGTCTCCCCAAGTTTCCTCCACAACGGTCTGTCTTGTGCCAGTCTCCTCCATGTCACTCCCGCATATTTACGAATTTCATCCACCCATCTCCCATGTGGTCTTTTTCTGGGTCTTTTCCTGTCCCTTGGAATCCAATCTAAAATTTCGGCTGTCCATCTATGGTCTGTCCTTCTGGCAGTATGTCCAGCCCATTGCCATTTCAGGGATTTAACTCTGATCATGATGTCTTCCACTCTCGTCATTTTTCGGATCCACGTGTTCCTCTTCTTATCTCTCCTGGTTATACCAAGCATGCACCTCTCCATGCTTCTTTGAGTTGTCTGCAGCCTTTGTATGTCTCTTTTAGTTAAGGTCCACGTCTCTGCACCATACGTAAGCACTGGAAGGATGCATTGATCAAACACTTTTCTTTTAAGACATAATGGCATATTGCTCTTGAAAATTATGCTGTTTCTTCCAAAAGCTCTCCAGGCAAGTTTTGTACGCCGATTAATTTCTTCATCAATGTGACCCTCACTTGATATCTGCTGTCCAAGATAAACATACGTATCTGTTATCTCCAGTTTGTTTCCATCAATCGATAAATCTTCATTTCTTGTAAAAGCATTGAACATCACTTTTGTCTTCTGAAAGTTCATTTTTAATCCCACTTCTTTACTCTTGTCAGCAAGTTCCTGGATCATACTCTGCAGCTCTGATGGGGTAGTTGCAAAAATGACTACGTCATCAGCAAAACGAAGGTGGGTTAGATAATCTCCATTAATCTTTATCCCTTTGTTTTCCCAGTTCAGTGATTGAAAGACATTTTCCAATGTGGCATTAAAGAGCTTCGGAGATATGGTGTCACCTTGTCTCACTCCCTTTCCAATTTTTATGTGTGTTGTATTTTCAAACAGGCGAATCTTTGCACTTGCATTTTCATAGATGTTATTAATAATATCAATGTATGCATCTTCAATACCGCAGGATTTCAGAGCCGTGGTAACTGCTGATGGTTTCACCGAATCAAAGGCTTTTTCATAATCGATAAAAGCCATGCACAATGGAAGTTCATATTCCCTCGCTCTTTCAATTAGTTCTCTCAGTACGTGGATATGATCTATTGTGCTGTAGCCACTCCTGAATCCAGCTTGTTCTCTCGGTTGAGCCATGTCCAGTGTTACCTTCAAGCGGTGTGAAAGAACTTTAGTGAATATTTTATAAACCACTGATAGAAGGCTGATAGGTCTGTAGTTCCTGAGATCCTCAATGTCACCTTTTTTATGTAGCAGGATCATTGTAGCATTGTTCCAATCCTCAGGAATCTTCCCTTCATTAAGGCATCGAGTGAAAATTTGGGCGAGTACTGTTTCAATTTCTCCACTTGCTTCTTGTATGATGTCTATAGTAATTCCATCTTCTCCTGGAGCTTTCCCCCGCTTCATGTTCTTGATTGCATGAGCAACTTCTGCTGGAAGGACTGGAAGAACTCTGGTACCTTTCATGATGTCTGGAGTACATGTATCATCCCTTTCATATAATTTGGAGTAGAAATCTTTCACTCTTGTCAAAATTTCGCCTCTATTTCTTGTTATAGAACCATCTTCTTTTCTCAGAGCCATAATCTGTTTTCTTCCCTTACTGAGATGTCCCTTTGCTATCTTTAGGCTTTGGTTGTTTTCAATTGCTTTCCTTACTAGCTCACAGTTGAATTTCTTTACGTCTTCAGTGATACTTTTTCGTGCTGTCTTGCATAGCTCTATATATTCCACTTTGGAAGTCACATCTTCTTTAGTTGTCCTCATCTCTCTTCTTTTTTGCATCAACATTTTGGTTTTTCCTGATAATTTGTTCACATGCAACTTGTTCTTAGACCCAGCTAATTTTGTTGCTGTTTCCATAAGAGCTTTGGTTACTTTTTTGTTAACTTCCGAAATATCCACTTCTTCCGATGTTAGGCCTTCTAAAGCAGAGAATCTGTTCTTCAGTTCCAACTTGAAAGTATTATGGTGTTTTTTAAGGTTGGTTATGTCAATACATTTTGTTTGTCTTATGAGCTTGCCACGTTCCAGTTTAGTGTTGAGGTGCATCTTACATCTTACCAATCTATGGTCACTACCTGTGTTGAACTTGTTCAGCACACTGCAGTCTTCGATGACGAATTTTTTGTTACACATAATAAAATCAATTTCACTTGTTGTCCCAATTGGATGTCTCCATGTCCATTTCCTGTGTGGCTTTTTCTTGAAAAAGGAATTCAAGATGAAAAATCCTTCTGCCTCTGCAAACTCAACGAGAGTATTTCCACGCTGGTTTCTGTTGCCGTGACCGAATTTACCTACTGAAGTTTCATTCTGTTGCCGGTGTCCTATTTTTGCATTGAAATCTCCCATAATTATCTTCAAGTGCTGCTTACCTTTATTATTTAGATGACGAATTTCCTCATAAAATTCTTCAATTTCTTCTTCAGGATGACTTGTGGTGGGTGCATAAGTTTGAATAATCTGAGCCTGGTATCTTCTCGATAGTTGGATAACGAGTCGTGCAGCTCTGTCAGAGGAACTTTCAACTTCTACCACTTTATCCTTCAGTTTCTTGTTTATTATAAATCCAACACCACTAGTTCTGCCAGTATCTGTCCCACGATAATAGAAGAGATGTCCACTTTTCAGTTCAATGAGATCTTCTCCTTTTCTCCTTACCTCACTTAGCCCGACGATGTCCCACTTGATCCTTTGTAGTTCCTCTTCCAATTCAAGAAGCCTTGAATCAGAAGATAGGGAGCGTCCGTTGTAGGTAGCCAAGGTCAGCATCAAATGGCAGCCTAGTCCGGTCCTCCGGGGATTCTTAGCACCCTCTGCCTTCATGTCGCACTGGCCGCTGCCTTGGCCAGGTACATTCCAGCTGCCGGAGACTGAGGGCCAAGATTTAAGTTGTGGAATCATTTTGGAGGGGTTTGGCCATAACTCACCACGCTGGCCAAGCGGGTTGGTGAGTGTGGGATAGCATTTCCTCTGATCCCGATGGTATAGTTATACCGCTATTGGCGGTCGTCAGAGCCCCTTTAGTGGGAACAGGATGCACCACGAGAAGGCGGGGTTGACATTTGTCAAGGAGAGGCTGTGATGTTACGCATCACCTGACCTTACTAGTTATACTAGTATATTAATAAATAAATTATTTGAAGGCGTATCTGAACCCCTGTGTATCTTGACGTATCTGGAATAGATTTGAAGTATCTCAAGTTCATAGAATCATTGTTCTAAGGGGGTGGGGAGAATAATGCATAGCATGCTGAAACCGAAATTGGGAGATGCAGGTTCGATTCCCCCTCCAGAGCAATGTAATTTTCAAATCTCATGAGGTGATTATGTTACCAATTGAACAGTAAAAACTGGTAATTCAGGCATGTCATTGTGGCTTTTCTGATGTACTCATGAAAAAACATTGTCTTTTTCATGAGTACATCAGAAAAGCCACAATTTCCACAGCAGCTGAAATCACAAAAGCATTGGGAACAATTAAACCTGCAATTAACATGAACCTGTCAGAGTAATTCATCAAAAATGAATTTTCTCCTCGTAAATCTGGAGAAAAATCTGTACAGATTCCTTTCTCTCCTAGTCTTCAAAATTGAATATACTGCCAAAAACAAAGTAGAAATTATAGGGGGAAAAGTAAAAGCATTAATCAAGACTTTTCGGGATGCATCATGGCAAGCCTTGATGTCAAATCCTTACCCACCAGCACTTCAAGTCTACGAAGCTATAAACCTAATTGGTGAAAAAAAAAAAATAAGGCAACAAATAACAATTACTTAATTTCCAATTAACAGATTTACAAACAAAACTCAGGAGCATCCATGAGATCACACCCTATTCAGACTACTTGCTCACATAAATATACAGGGGTCTATAAATAAAGTATATAACTTCAGTATGCTATGAAAAAAATAATAGGGTAGAAAAAAAAACTCGCTTTAAACGTCAAGCAACATGGCATGTGTTAAAGTTTGTTAGGTCAGGTGATAGATGGCGCCAGGTGTCTCATGTAATGAAAAATCTCTATCTTTAGACCACCATTTTGCAGGACGTTGGATTGGACATGGGGGTCCGACAGCATGGTCACCTCGTTCTCTTGATATTACACCATGCGATTTTTTAATTTGCAGCTTTATAAAGACTGTGTACAAGAAAAAGGTTACATCTATCACTAAGCTCAAAAAATGCGTTACTGCAGCCTTCCTCCTTGTTACACTTTATATTCTGCAGCGTACATGAGTGGAACTGGACTATCGTTTAGACATCCTGCGAGCAAAAAATGGAGCACACATTGATACCTACTGACATTTTTTTTAAAAACTTTCACAGTTACCATGTGTTTTGATATTAAAAGTCATTTATTGTAGTTTTTCTTTTTCTTTTTTTTCAACAACAATACTGAAGTTGCATACTTCATTTTTGGACACCCTGTATATTTTAGCAAGCAGTCCAAAGAGGGTGTGATCGCATGAATGGTATGGTTCTTGCTTATGGATCACCAATATGCTGTGAAAACTTTAAAATACTCCATAAGGAGGTGAAAAAAAACAAGGGGGTGGGGAGGGTGTACTCAGTATCTTAATGACTTCTTCCATTTTCATTAAATTCAAAGGCAGCATAAATGTATTTTATCATGATTTTCACTTCTTTTTAGTAGGGGAGAGGGAATGTGGAATGCAATTCGGATTAAATCTTGCAATTTCAAAATACGAGGGTTGTACTGAAAGTAATGCAAAAGTGGGCATAACTTTTTTCTTAACTGACAGAGGGTGCTCAAATTGCATATGTTGGTAAAGTAACTCTTTCTCTATACAAAGGTACTACTTAACATAGCCTCCATCACAAGTGATGCATCTACGCCATCATTGAACCCAACTCTCCAATCCTCTTTGAAAAAAATTCAGGTGTGGACTGCTGTACTCACTTCTTCACAGCCACTTTCACCTCATCTGTGTCATCAAATTGTTGCCCCCTGGAGACTGTTATTCATTGGACCAAACAGGTGGAAGTCAGAGGGTGCCAGATCTGGGCTATACAGTGGATGGGGAACCACCGACCTGCCTAATTTGCTGATCATCTGGTTTGTTGCCAAAAATGTGTATGGTCTCACATTGTCATGGTGAATGTGTATCCTTTTCAGATTCTTGTTTGGTCTCTTCCTCCCTATGGCTTCTCTAAGCTTCTTGAGTGTCTCAATGTACTGTGCTTGTTGGTCACAGTATGACCATGTTCCAGAAAATCAAGGAGAATGACACCCCTGTCATACCAAAAAACAGCTACTGTGACTTTCTCTGATTTCTGGCTCTTGAAATTCTTAGGCCTTGGTAAGAGGTGTGACGCCATTCCATGGATTGATTCTTCATTTCCAGATTGTAAAGATATGCCCACGTTTCATCCTGTAACCATATCAGGAAAAGCTTGTCCTCATTGGTTTCAAACGCTTCAAGCAGATCAGAGCAGACTTCCACCCTTCTCTCCTTCAAACCAGGTGTCAACTGCCGAGGTATCCACTTTGCACACACTTTCCGACATCCTAGGTCTTCCACCATCTTCTGTATGGCACTGTGACCATAGTCCACTTGTGCAACAAGTTCAAAGGATTGTGACTCGTCTCTCTGCATGAATCAATTCATCCACTCGCTGACAATTTGTATCAGTGGTCGCAGATGATGGTCTCCCAGTGCATGCTTTGTCTTCAATGTGGGTTTCCCTTTCTTTAAACTTCATCCATCTGTGAACATCGCTTTTGTCAATGGTGTCATCTCCATAAACATTCTGTAGCCTTCTGTGGATGTCGGACAGCCTGCACCCTTTCTTAGTCAAGAATTCAATGACAGCATGTTTCTTCTGCTTGGAATCCATTATTTAACTGCAATGAAGAAGAAGGTTTACTATAGACGAAGAGTTACTCTACCAGCATGTGCGATTTGAACAACCACTGTCAGTTAATAAAAAGTTATGCCCACTTTTTCATTACTTTCGGTACAACCCTCGTTAAGTTCATTGATATGTTATTTTCCATTTTAATGAAATTTGTGAGTAAAGTTTTTTATATTGCAGAGTACATAGTTTGTGTGTGTGTGTGCTTGTGTGTGTGTGTGTGTGTGTGTGTGTGTGTGTGTGTGTGTGTGTGTGTGTGTGTGTGTGTGTCAATTGTTCACTTTAATTCTGTTTTGACCGACTCTGTGCAATGAATTCTTTTTGCTGCATTTGGATCTAGCACAATGCAGGGAGAGTGGATTTCCTGGATTTTTAGATCTCTTAAAAGTTGCAGCTCTTATAGAATATATAAATTAATAATACTGTAGGCGTTCATTATTTTTTTGCATCTGCTTTTTGATTTATAAGACTGGCAAGTATGAATACACTTGTCTGAAACCCGAACGCCCAAACTGAGAAGTCATGCCCTGCTAGGCAGAGAAGCATTCTATTTTTAGACCAACCCAGCTGTTCAAACACACGAGAGCACATAGCTGATGCCACAGATGCTTAGCAGTCGTACCTACTGGCAGAATAAACCAGTTTTTCCCACTGGAGAATAATGTAATCACCGGCAAGCATTGCTGGCATCCCGCCTGTTAGATCATGTGGTTCCAATGGCTCACTTCTCAGAGCACAAACTAAATTGTCTTTACTCTGTCATTTAGCTTGAATATATGAAGGAAACAAACAAGGTCTGGGTGAACAATGGGCTTCTGCGACATAAAAAATTGCAGGTAACATTGAGTTATTGAAAATCAGTGTGTAATCTCAATATGATGAATTCCAAGCAATCAACTTTAGTAACATTTTTCCAAAGTAAGTCATCCTGTAGCAATGTAGCAGTGCCACATGATTCATCCTGTATATCATGTGTTTCTGATTTGGTTGACAGCAATGTTGTGATACAATGCAATTCCGAACCTGAAAATGTTTTACTTAAAGATAGAAATGATGCAGAAAATTCTGAAAAGCCACAGAAAAGAAAATTTCAGGAGAAATGGATAGGAAAATTCCCCTGGATTGTTTATGAAGATGGTCTTGCAAAATGTGGATTTTGCTGTAATGCAGATGTGAAAGTCAATACAGCACACAAGTTTTTACAGGAATTTAGTGGCCCTTTCAAAAATGAAACTTTTAAATTCCATGATAAATCTGTGCAGCATAGCAAAATGATGACATTACTGAAAATTCATCACAGCTTCTTGTCAACACCCCATTGGCCAAATGCATTAAAAAGATGGATGGAAAAATATTTAAGCAGCTCAAAGTATTATTCAATCTGAGCGATTATACTGCAAAAAACAATAAGCCATTTTCTGACATTAAATCACTCACCATGTTGTCCAGAAAGTAAAAGGCTGATGTACAAAACCAGTATGCAAACAGAAATGCTTGCAGGGAATTTACTTCTTGCATGTCAGGGGCATAACAGAATCAGTATTGAAGGAACTAAAGCAGTTAGCATTATTTTTAAATTCCTCTACAGGCAAAAGACAAAAGCAGTAAAATTGAAGATTATTTTTCGGGGATTCTAGAATTAAAAAATAGTGCATCTGAATCCTATTTTTCTGCTACTGAGAAACAGTTTGCTTCTCTTGGTTTAGATTTAAAGAAAAATTCTTGGATTGTTGGTTTAGCAACAGATGGGGCAGCCAACATGGTTGGTTAAATATCTGGTTTATGTGCCAAACTTAAAGAATGTTTGCCACATATATTGTCGTGCATTGTATTGCTCACCAATTGTAGTTAAGCATACTTTATGCTCTGAAGAATGTATCGTATTTAGTAACGTTTGACTCCATATTTTAATTTATAAATTTTACGGACATTCCAGTAATAAAATCAAGCACCTGGAAAAAAAATAGCCAACTTATTAGCACAAAAAATTTAACAAATTCAGAAATTGCATCAAATTAGATGGGTGGCATCTAAAAAGTAGGAGTTTTAAGAGCAATTTTTCATCTACCAGCTACGTATGTTGCATTTAGAAAATGAAACTAGTGAAAAACAAAATAGCGAAAATGCAAAGAAAATAAAGTAAAGAAAATAAAAGATTTCAATTTATGAAAATAAAGTTAAAAAAAAATAAAAGATTTTTTATTTGTGGCAACCCACCATTTTCTCCTAGATTTTTTTCAAATCTTTAAAAGACTTGTCCCTTGTTTTCCAAAAAATGCATTTGCTTTTATGTCAAGTCAACAATGAAGTTTCAAAAGCAAAACAGAAATCAGAAAATTTGCAGAAAGAAAGAGGAAAATATGAAGAACAATTTTTTTAGCTCCAATAATGGAGAAACTTACAAAGTTGTAGTTCTGATAAATGTTGCAGATGGAAAGAAGTTTTTCAAATCTGACAGAAATACGTACTATGATAGACTTTGCAAAAAAAACATTTAATGCAAAGATTTTGTGACATTCATTCCCCTGTAATCACTTCAACATATGGCCACTAGAAAAGATTTGAGTGACTTTGGAAACAATGAAATCAAAATTATCTTACAGCACTTAAAGGAAGTTATCAAACATAAAAACAATGAGGAAGATATAAAAAAAAAGTGCAGTACATGAATGGTTTGACTTCAAAATAAATAGACAGAACTTAATGACTTTTTTTTTTTTTTTTACATAAGCCAGTTGTTTTCACTTCTTTGTGTAAAAGCAGCATCAACATCAACCTGCAAACATGGCTTCAGCCAGGTGACTTATAAAAAATCACTTCAGGACCTCATTAGTCAACAGAAGTCTGAACGATTTAAATATACACATTAATGGGGCATCATTGGAAAATATTGATCCTGCAGACTCTATAGATGAGTGGTACTTTGGAGGTGGAATAAAGCATATACAAGGACATAAAGAAGTTTTGTGATGCTGAATAATTGATATGTAAAAATTGAAAAGAAACAAAAGCTGAACCAGTCATTACTCATTAAGTATGTAATATTTAATTATAAAATAATAATAAATTGGTGTCATGCATATATAGGTATTCATATCACATAGGGGCAGAAATTAAAAATTTGTGTCATATCCCGTCTCTGAACGCTGCTGTTGTAATGTAAATTTTGTGCCTATGTCGCATCTTCTTACCTAGTGGTCAAAAATCCCTAGCTGGTATGAATTTCGAGGAATTTCCCACACCTGCTCATTATTGGCACGCATCACATGCTCAAAATATGTGAGTTTTTGCTTGCAGATCATTGCCTCAAGGGAGCGGCTAAGCTTGATTTGGTCAAGTACTGATTGATTAGTTCTTCTTGCAATCCATGAAATTCTAAGTAGCCATCTTCAGGTCCATAATAATTCTAATGCATCTCCTCTTCTTATTCTCACTCTAAGTCCAGCTTTTACAACCATAAGTTACTACATTACCACTGTTTTAACAATTCTGATCTTTTTCAACATTGAAATATCTTTATCCTTCATAATCTTCTCTAAATTTGTCATTGCCTTCCTCCCTAGTGATAACCTCCTTATTTCTCCAGCACATTTCTCCTCATTACCTATCCTGGCACCCAAGAGCATAAAATTGTCTATGACCTCCACTTCTCCCCATCAGTTATAAAACCTGTAAGGTCAATAGTTAACATGACCTTTGTCTCCTTAAATATTTAGAATTAAACCTGATTTTGTACTCTCCACTTTTACTTTCTTGAAGAGGTCCTCTAAATCTTCTCTACTTTTTGCCAAAAGAATGGTGTCATCTGCATATCTTCATTTGTTGATGGTTTAACCACCAGCTTTAACACTAGCTGTCATTTTATTGAAGCTTGCCATTCTAAAAATATACTTGCTGTACAAGTTAAACAGATATGGAGACAGAATGCAACCTTGTCATGCTCTCCGTCCTTAATCTAAACCACCCAGTCTTGCTAAATTCAGTTCTCACAGTAGCTTCTTACTCATTATAAAGATTCCTCAAAAGAATGATCAGGTGCTCTAGCATTTCCAGAAATCTCAAAACATTCCATGATCTTGCATGGTCCACATAGTCAAAAGTTTGCCATAGTGAGTGAAACAAAGGTAAACTTCCTTCTGGAATTCTCTTGCTCTCTCCATTATCCTTCTAATATGTTAGAAATTTTATCCCATGTTCCTACGCCTCTTCTAAAGCCAGGTTGTTGTACTGGTAATTATCTCTCCATATATGGTTAACTTTAAAAACTTCTTTGCATGATATTTAGCAAAACTTCCTAGCATGATGTTAAAACTTCTTTGTATGACCTTTAGCAAAACTTTGCTGGCGTGAGCAATCAGTGTAATAGTTCTATAACTTGTACATTCTTTGGCATCCCCTTTCTTATGCAATGGAATAAATGGTGATCTTTTCCTATCAGGAGGCAGACAAATTGTATTCCAGATTTGTTGGTAAGAAGCAGTTAAAACTTGAATATCTTCCTTTCTGGCTGCCTTAAACAATTCAATAGAAATTGCATCTTCTCCTGGTGCTTTCCTATTTTCAAGCTGTGTTAATACTCATCATAGCTTACTTTTCAAAGGAACCTGTTCTGGAGTATACTTATTCTTTATAAATTCATCCATCATTTCATAATCTGATTTGTACAGAGCTTCAGTGTTGTCTTTCCACTTATCTTTAACCTCATTGGCCTCCACAATATCTTCTCCCTGTCTATTTCTGACCATTCCAAACTTAGCAGTAAACTTACAAGAGATTTATCTTCTTGAAAAGGTTTCTTGTTCTTCCTTTCCTATTATGTATTCCTATTTGTTTACATTCTTGGGTGAGATATCATTCCTTGTCTTTTTGCATTTCACATTGGAAATCTGCATTCAGTCATCGTATTTCTTGTTTGTTACCCAACATTTTCATTTTTCTCCTTTCAGCAGCAATTCTGATAACTTCTTCTGAAAACCACTAAGTTCTTTTCTTCTTATTGCCCTTAGGAACATTTCTCTGATCCAGTTATAACAATGTTTTTGATCTCACTCCAGGGTTCTTCAGGTTCTCATTCACAAAAGTTAAGTGCATTAAATCTGTTTTTTACTTTAATATTGTATTCTGGAGGTATGTTCTCTAGACCATACAGTACTGGTGTACCCCATCTGTTGAGCTTTCTAAGCTTAGCGTGTACCTCTGACAGCAGCAGTTCATGATCCATTCCACAATCTGCTCCTGGAAGTGTTCTGAATAACTGAACTGCACTTCTCCACCTTTTATTTCCCATAATGTAAACATCTGATTTTGATGTAATCCATTTTGAGATGAGTAAGTGTAGAGTCTATGCTTATGTTGCTTGAAGCAAGTGTTTCCAATAAACAAAAAATTCTCTTCACAAAACTCAATTAGTCTTTTGCCTGAAGCATTATGTGTGCCCAAACAAAAATCTTCCAATGATTCCAGATTCTTCAATATCTCCAATTTAAGAATTTCAGTCTCCAATTAGTAATAAAGCATTCTTTCTTGGCACTGCATCAAGAACATTTTGCAGCTGGTCATATAATTCTTAAATATCTTCTGTTGAAACAGTGATAGGCATATATATATTTGTATGACATTAATGTTCACAGGATGTCCACTAATTTTGATACCAATAATCCTGCCACTAATTGGATTATATCCAGTCACATATTTAGCAAAGTTTCTTTTAGGTGTCGAACCCACTCCATTTCCACGTATAGATTAATGTCCAGAATAGTAAATTTTGTAGTCATCTGCATCAAAATCTCCCATTTCAGTCCACTTAAGCTCACTTATACCTAAGATGTCCAGTTTGGTACGTTTCATCTCAGCTTTGACAATTTCAAGTATTCTTTGATTCATGCTTCTTATGTTCCAAGTTCCAATCACATGTAAGTTTGTGGAGTGAGGAACTCCTCTTTCAACGTTGTCAATATCAGCAACCAGGCCCAATTGGCTTTGGCCTAGATGCGTCGTCATGACCAGCTACTCAAGGGAGTATATGATGCTCATCGCCAATATCAAGAAAAGTACTTTCAGACCTGTGGTGCTCATCCTCCTGCACCATAACTTGTCTTAATGGAAGGGCCATATTCTTAAATTTTCTTGGCCCGATACAGAAGTGGTTTGCCACTGCCTTCTTTCGAGTGTCTTATTAGGTCTGCTCCCTACCAGTGCTGAGACAGGTTGAGCATGGGCCAGAACTGGGCTTGGACTGCATAATATTTACTGCTGTTCGAGAGAGCTCAAGCTCATAGAGAAAATCTTTTTTTTTTAATGATTTTGCATGATTTAGCACATGAGTCTTTTCTTACACTGAGTTGGCTAGTTGGCACACGGGACTCAGGAAGGATATTTACTCCAGGCTTAGGTCGCAAATGCCATATGACACGCATTAGTAAATTTCTGCAGAGAAAGAAAAGCTTCTTCAAGAACTATAAATACTCAACAGTAGATAGCATGGTGACAAAAATTAGACCCTACCTCCACATGGCAGCTCCCTGTTAATTCTATTGAGCAACTTACATAGATTGCTGTGTCAACTAATCTTTCCAGATGCCCATCACCCGCCCCTCTCTGAAGCATTTCAGGAAGAAACGAATAGTCAAACCAAATCATGAGGCTACATTACAGAAAGAAATAGAGGTCCCTTCCCTACTCCACAGTTGAGAAAGACATTGGTTCATTGCAGGGGGAGGATAAAGTGGAAATCTGGAAGAGAAGATTATTTTTTTTTCAATGCCTAAACATGTTAGTAATAGATTTCAGGCTCATTTTGGCCTGAAATCTTTTTAAATTGAACCCAGACTCCGCACAGCTACCTACCCCTACCATTAGCAAAGCTACAGTCAGCATAGCTGCCTGGGTCATTTGAACTCACAAGCCTCCCAACCAAGGCAAGGTCAAGACATCATGCGGGTATTTTAATGACAGTGTTTAGCTATCAAGACTTTTTAAGTTCACTGCTCCATATGCAAATCTTTTACTTCTTCAGTCAAAAATGCAAGGCACTACACATGTCTGTCCTATATATGAAAGGCCACATTCACATGAGATTTGATAAATTCCCCATGAATTTACATCTTCAGCATGGTCTTCTGTACCACAGAAGTTTGTTTTGCTCATGGGTTTAAAAACCACCTTTAAATTTAAAGTTTCAACAATTTTGAAATCAATGGCATTCTTGAAAGAAACAACAAGCAAAAAAACAATAATACAATTCTTTGAATAAAGCTCATGTTGAGAAATGGCTTCCTAGTTTCTTAATTCAATTACTAATCTAAAGCAACTATTATGGGAATTTTACTAGGAAATTTTTTCATTAATAGCAAATTTTCGGAGAAAACTCTTCTCCTTCAGGCGGTCTTGTTGTCGTCACTTTTTCCTATCACGGTTATGGTTTACCTTGACGGTTACGGTTAACCTTGACGGTTTAGGTTATTTTTCAACAAATCCTGCCAGATGTTAGGCAGGGAAAATCCTTTGCAGTCATTGATGATGGAATTTTGATTTTTCTCAATCTCTATTCCTTCTTTCAGCTTTCTTTTTCTTTGAAAATTGCTTTGGAAACTGATGACTTTAAGGGAATTCCAATCCATGCTGTGCCCAGTTTCTCTAACATGCCTATCTAATCCAGTCCTGTCGGAGCAATTTTTTATAGCTGCTTTATGCTCAACTATATGAGTTTCTAGTCTGCGACCTGTTTCACCTATGTAAGATAGTCCACAACTACAATTTACTTCATAGACTACTCCTTGCATTTTTAAAATATCTTCTTCTCTTTGAACTATTTTAGGGAAAAAATTTTTAACTTTGTTCTCTAAACTTGGAGCTAGCCTAATATTGTACTTCTTACAAATTCTCTTTAAAGACTCAAATAAACCTTTGTGATAAGAAATTTTTCTAGTGAATTTTACTTGTTGCTTTTGCGGGTTCTTCGTACCATTAAAATTCAGAAGCTTCTGAATTTCTTCTTTAGGATAGTTATTCTCTGCAAGTATGACTTTAAGCTCTTCTTTATGGGCTTCTTTTTTATCTGCAGTAGAAACTATTTTATTAATTTTTTCTAAAAACTGACTTGCTACCTTTTTCTTAATAGAAACTGGATGATAGGAATTGAAATCCAGTAGTCTTTTAGTATTCATTGGTTTTTTATACCAACTAGTGAGGAATTTTTCATCTTCATAATAGATAGTAATATCTAAGAAGTTTATTCTTCTTTCTTTTTGAAGTTCAATAGTGAACTTAAGGGAATCATCTAATTCATTGAATGAGTCTAGAATTCTTTCTGGAACAATTTCTGAGCTATCTATTATAAATATGAAGAAGGAGGAGAGTTTTCTCCAAAAATTTGCTATTAATGAAAAAATTTCCTAGTAAAATTCCCATAATAGTTGCTTTAGATTAGCAATAATACAATTTAGCTAGAAAGTAATATTGAAAAAATCTGTGACTCAATATCACTGATATCACAGCATTTTTAATATCAATGTACCATTTGTTCTGATGAAGCTGAAGTTGACCAAAAAATAAAATGTTCATTGTCACTAAACATTCACTTTTATTTCTATAGCCTACCTACAACCAGGAATTTCCAAATGACTAGTTTTTTTTTTTATTATACTAGCAATAAAGTCTACAAAGTTTTTACCTCAAATTTTGAATTCTCAACAAGTTCAAAACTGTCATCATCACTTATTTCATGATATTCGTGATCTGGAGCTGTGTTAGATCGACCATTTCTCCCTGGTATCAATTTCTTCAAAGAAGTTTTATCAGTGACAGAAGCACTTTCTACATCCTTACTTCCATTTTTTTCCCATGAGCAATCTGTCCAAACTACTTGAGAAAAAAATTAGTTTTAGGATAGGTATGTTAACTTCACACACACAGAGCTTTACTTTGTTTATAAGCATACCTGTGGAATACATTCCTAAGGTCACATGCTTCAATGTATAAATAAACACACAAAAAATAAAAAATGAAGGAAAAAGCATTCAAAAAGTGATAATCCAAAATGCTTATATATTTCTTACCAAATAAAAATGCATTTGTAGATAAAACATTTAGCTTGCATCAAAACATTGTTTTCATATAAGCACACATGAAAATAGCTACAAGAAAATCCAAATATAATGTTGGTCAGGAATAAAAACTGTGCATGTACGAAGAAAAATTGTTCTCCATACATTTATATATATATATATCAGAGCTACAGAGTATGATGCAGGAACTTGCTGACAAGAGTAAAGAAGTGGGATTAAAAATGAACTTTCAGAAGACAAAAGTGATGTTCAATGCTTTTACAAGAAATGAAGATTTATCGGTTGATGGAGAAAAGCTGGAGATAACAGACACGTACGTTTATCTTGGACAGCAGATATCAAGTGAGGGTCACATTGGTGAAGAAATTAATCGGCGTACAAAACTTGCCTGGAGAGCTTTTGGAAGAAACAGCATAATTTTCAAGAGCAATATGCCATTATGTCTTAAAAGAAAAGTGTTTGATCAATGCATCCTTCCAGTGCTTACGTATGGTGCAGAGACGTGGACCTTAACTAAAAGAGACATACAAAGGCTGCAGACAACTCAAAGGAACATGGGAG
The DNA here is from genome assembly GCA_039090855.1 of Macrothele yani. Classification (NCBI taxonomy): domain Eukaryota; kingdom Metazoa; phylum Arthropoda; class Arachnida; order Araneae; family Macrothelidae; genus Macrothele; species Macrothele yani. The sequence continues at coordinate 1,174,611 of CM077008.1, read as the reverse complement.
AGGTGCATGCTTGGTGTAACCAGGAGAGATAAGAAGAGGAACACGTGGATCCGAAAAATGACAAGAGTGGAAGACATCATGATCAGAGTTAAATCCCTGAAATGGCAATGGGCTGGACATACTGCCAGAAGAACAGACCATCGATGGACAGCCGAAATTTTAGATTGGATTCCAAGGGACAGGAAAAGACCCAGAAGAAGACCACATGGAAGATGGGTGGATGAAATTCGAAAGTATGCGGGAGTGACATGGAGGAGACTGGCACAAGACAGACCGTTGTGGAGGAAACTTGGGGAGACCTTCGTCCAGCAGTGGATTGATAATGGTTGATGATGATGATATATATATACATACATACAGTAAGGGATGTAAAGGTCAGGTGATGCGTAACATCACAGCCTCTCCTTGACAAATGTCAACCCCGCCTTCTCGTGGTACATCCTGTTCAAAAAAAAGGGGCTCTGACGACCGCCAATAGCGGTATAACTATACCATCGGGATTAGAGGAAATGCTATCCCACACTCACCAACCCGCTTGGCCAGCGTGGTGAGTTATGGCCAAACCCCTCAAAAATGACTCCACAACTTAAATCTTGGCCCTCAGTCTCCGGCAGCTGGAATGTACCTGGCCAAGGCAGCGGCCAGTGCGACATGAAGGCAGAGGGTGCTAAGAATCCCCGGAGGACCGGACTAGGCTGCCATCTGATGCTGACCTTGGCTACGTATAATGGACGCTCCCTATCTTCTGATTCAAGGCTTCTTGAATTGGAAGAGGAACTACAAAGGATCAAGTGGGACATCGTCAGGCTAAGTGAGGTAAGGAGAAGATCTCATTGAACTGAAAAGTGGACATCTCTTCTACTATCGTGGGACAGATACTGGCAGAACTAGTGGTGTTGGATTTATAATAAACAAGAAACTGAAGGATAAAGTTGTAGAAGTTGAAAGTTCCTCTGACAGAGCTGCACGACTCGTTATCCAACTCTCGAGAAGATACCAGGCTCAGATTATTCAAACTTATGCACCCACCACAAGTCATGCTGAAGAAGAAATTGAAGAATTTTATGAGGAAATTCGTCATCTAAATAATAAAGGTAAGCAGCACTTGAAGATAATTATGGGAGATTTCAATGCAAAAATAGGGCAACGGCAACAGAATGAAACTTCAGTAGGTAAATTCGGTCACGGCAACAGAAACCAGCGTGGAAATACTCTCGTAGAGTTTGCAGAGGCAGAAGGGTTTTTCATCTTGAACTCCTTTTTCAAGAAAAAGCCACACAGGAAATGGACATGGAGACATCCAAATGGGACGACAAGTGAAATTGATTTTATTATGTGTAACAAAAAATTCGTCATAGAAGACTGCAGTGTGCTAAACAAGTTCAACACAGGCAGTGACCATAGATTGGTGAGATGTAAGATGCACCTCAACACTAAACTCGAACGTAGCAAGCTCATAAGACAAACAAAATGTATTGACATAACCAACCTTAAAAAACACCATAATACTTTCAAATTGGAACTGAAGAACAGATTCTCTGCTTTAGAAGGCCTAACATCGGAAGAAGTGGATATTTCTGAAGTTAACAGAAAAGTAACCAAAGCTCTTATGGAAAACAGCAACAAAATTAGCTGGGTCTAAGAACAAGTTGCATGTGAACAAATTATCAGGAAAAACCAAAATGTTGATGCAAAAAAGAAGAGAGATGAGGACAACTAAAGAAGATGTGACTTCCAAAGTGGAATATATAGAGCTATGCAAGACAGTACGAAAAAGTATCACTGAAGACGTAAGGAAATTCAACTGTGAACTAGTAAGGAAAGCAATTGAAAACAACCAAAGCCTAAAGATAGCAAAGGGACATCTCAGTAAGGGAAAAAAACAGATTATGGCACTGAGAAAAGAAGATGGTTCTGTAACAAGAAATAGAGGCGAAATTTTGACAAGAGTGAAAGATTTCTACTCCAAATTATATGAAAGGGATGATACATGTACTCCAGGCATCATGAAAGGTACCAGAGTTCTTCCAGTCCTTCCAGCAGAAGTTGCACATGCAATCAAGAACATGAAGCGAGGAAAAGCTCCAGGAGAAGATGGAATTACTGTAGACATCATACAAGAAGCAAGTGGAGAAATCGAAACAGTACTCGCCCAAATTTTCACTCGATGCCTTAATGAAGGGAAAATTCCTGAGGATTGGAACAACGCTACAATGATCTTGCTACATAAAAAAGGTGACATTGAGGATCTCAGGAACTACAGACCTATCAGCCTCCTATCAGTGGTTTATAAAATCTTCACTAAAGTTCTTTCACACCGCTTGAAGGTAACACTGGACATGGCTCAACCGAGAGAACAAGCTGGATTCAGGAGTGGCTACAGCACAATAGATCATATCCACGTACTGAGAGAACTAATTGAAAGAGCAAGGGAATATGAACTTCCATTGTGCATGGCTTTTATCGATTATGAAAAAGCCTTTGATTCGGTGAAACCATCAGCAGTTGCAATGGCTCTGAAATCCTGCGGTATTGAAGATGCATACATTAATATTATTAATAACATCTATGAAAATGCAAGTGCAAAGATTCTGCTATTTGAAAATACAAAACACATAAAAATTTTAAAAGGAGTGAGACAAGGTGACACTATATCTCCGAAGCTCTTTAATGCCACATTGGAAAATGTCTTTCAATCACTGAACTGGGAAAACAAAGGCATAAAGATTAATGGAGATTATCTAACCCACCTTCGTTTTGCTGATGACAGTCATTTTTGCAACTACCCCATCAGAGCTACAGAGTATGATGCAGGAACTTGCTGACAAGAGTAAAGAAGTGGGATTAAAAATGAACTTTCAGAAGACAAAAGTGATGTTCAATGCTTTTACAAGAAATGAAGATTTATCGATTGATGGAGAAAAGCTGGAGATAACAGACACGTACGTTTATCTTGGACAGCAGATATTAAGTGAGGGTCACATTGATGAAGAAATTAATCGGCGTACAAAACTTGCCTGGAGAGCTTTTGGAAGAAACAGCATAATTTTCAAGAGCAATATGCCATTATGTCTTAAAAGGTAAGTGTTTGATCAATGCATCCTTCCAGTGCTTACGTATGGTGCAGAGACGTGGACCTTAGCTAAAAGAGACATACAAAGGCTGCAGACAACTCAAAGCAGCATGGAGAGGTGCATGCTTGGTGTAACCAGGAGAGATAAGAAGAGGAACACGTGGATCCGAAAAATGACAAGAGTGGAAGACATCATGATCAGAGTTAAATCCCTGAAATGGCAATGGGCTGGACATACTGCCAGAAGAACAGACCATCGATGGACAGCCGAAATTTTAGATTGGATTCCAAGGGACAGGAAAAGACCCAGAAGAAGACCACATGGAAGATGGGTGGATGAAATTCGAAAGTATGCGGGAGTGACATGGAGGAGACTGGCACAAGACAGACCGTTGTGGAGGAAACTTGGGGAGACCTTCGTCCAGCAGTGGATTGATAATGGTTGACAATGATGATGATGATGATGACATACAGTAAAACCTCAAAACTCTGGCATCCAGAAAGCCTGCACTTTTCTGATTTTGTTTTCGTGAGAACATAGTGAGAAAATCCTATGTTTCACCAGTAACCATGGAAATTTCCCAATGTACCATCTCAACAACACATCGCAAGATCATCCAATCTCAGTGTGCAAATTGCCTATAGACGCCTAGGTGTAACATCGGGAGGTTTTTCATATTCGTCATCACATTGGGCCACACTGAAGCGATGTGGACCAATGAGGCGACGAATTGGCGTGTACGTTTGAAATGCTTGGCAAACATGTGATGATGATCTTGTGCTTGGTGGTGGCAGTATGTGGATTTGATCGTGTAATGACATCTGCATCAGTCTTCATGATGCATTGCGGCAATCGTCTTCACACTGTATCGCAGTTTCGTCAGTCGAAAAACTGTAACATCGATGTAAAATTCACATCGGGTTTTCGTGATGTATCAATACATCACCCAGCCCTAGCGGTTGCATTGACTTTTTCAAGTTTTTGCCTAACCATTCACCAAATTCAATTCTTTTCGACAGAGTTTTATAATAAATAGCACAAAAATGTAATTGCCAATATTTTCGCCAAAACTTTTTTACAACTCCAAAACGGTTTTTGTTTTTTTCCGCAAATTGGGAAGAATGCAATCGACAGTGCGACCCCTGCATATTTATAAGGCATAGATGCTCAATTTTTTTTTTAAAGTGACATATTACGTGTAAGAACGTGCTTTATGTAACGCCCATTACGCAATTTTTGGATAGCTTCAGAAATCCGGAATTTTCGTAAATACGGCACTCGTCCGGTGCAGTCGATGCCGGATTTTTGAGATTTCACTGTATACATATATATACACTGCTGGCCACCCAAAATGCAACACCAAGAAGGACACGAGATAGGAAAGCCAGATTTACTGGACACATAACAGGTACAAAGATGAAACAATTGAGCTTACAGGCCCGTGCGACTTGTGGAACACACAGACATCAATATGTTCATGGTCGCTCCCATGGCTGGCAATGACGGCCGCAGCATCGAACAAAAGAGGCTTTGGATGTGGGCTTGGGGTATGTCGGTCCAGGCTGCTTCCACACGCTGCCACAGTTCACCAGGCGAAGCAGCTGCGAGTGGTGCTTGCCGGGCCACTCAGATGCCGATCAGCGACCAGACGTGTTCGATGGGCGACATATCGGGAGAACAGGCGGGCCACGGCAGCAGTGACACCTGGTGGGCCGTGAAGAATTGTCGCACGATGCGTGCCACGCATGGGCGCGCGTTGTCCTGTTGAAACGTGGCCTCTGGCTGGTCTTGCAGGTAAGGGAGGACTACTACAGGCTTTAAAACATCGGAGATGTAGCGGTGGCTGTTGAGTGTACCAGTGATGCGTACCAGAGGGGTGCGGGTGTCATATCCAATTGCGCCCCAAACCATAACGCCAGGTGACTGACCGGTATGGTGATGCATAATGCAGGCGTCATACAGTCTCTCGCCATGGTGTCGCCACACGCGGATCCGACCATCGTGGTGTTGTAGGCAGAAGCGGGATTCGTCAGAGAAGACAGTGTCTTGCCATTCTGTAGTCCAGGTGTGGCGTTCAATGGCCCACTGCCCTCGCTGGTGGTGTAACGTCAATGGTAATCGGAGCAATGGGCACCGTGCGACAAGTCCCCGCTCCTGCAGACGACGTCAAATGGTACGTGCTGACACAGGCTGTTGTGCAACATACCGTAATTCCTGCGCTAACGTTCGTGATGTGGCGGTGCGAGCCGTCAATGCCCGCCGCACAACATGCCGGTCCTCTCGTTCTGTGGTCTGCCGCGGTTGCGGTAATCGCTCAAGTCGGTCTGCCCTTCCCTCCTGCACCCACCGAATCGTCCCACACGGGCGCCGATGTCTCGGTAGGATAAACTGCTGTCCTGATAAGCCACTATCCGTCCTCTTTTGAGCTCCGAAACGTGCTGGAATGACTGCCAAATTCTGTGACGAGGCATCAGGAAGCTTCCCACGCACAGGTCTGGCAGCACAACACACTTCCACTACTTACACCCCACCTTCTGTGCACTCTTCTTATAGTGCTTCTCAGTGGCGTGCTGGGCGCACATGATTTGCATATGCCCTGCAATGTTAATCGTTTGCATGTCCTCTCGCGGGCGACGCATGCTGCGAATTTCAGGCCAATCGGATGCTTCCTTCTTGGTGTTGCATTTTGGGTGGCCAGCAGTGTGTATACACACACACAACATAGCCTTGTGGCTTTTTTATTTTATTGCAAATTTTAAGGCCCTTCGATCACAAGCAAAGCCTGTTACTAATGCTTTAATACACTGTTCACATGTTAGTTATTACAGAAGGCAATAAGGCACACAGCCAAAACTTGAAAAACAAACGTGTAGTGCAGTTAGAACCTGTTGTTTGGAAACAGTCCACTTGTTAAAAAATTTAATCATTCTTGATGGATCATTGATAGAATCATTTTCTTTAATGCACATGCTTGGTAAGTCTTATTATTATTCCATGATCCAAAATTTGGACATCATCCCAGATAGCTTACATCTATATTATATTTTTGAATATACATTACTTCATATCCACAACCTTGTTATGAACTTCTGCAGCAGCACATTCTTTAACTCTTTTTGTTTAAGAACATTAAAGTTTAACCAACATAAAATGCATGAAATCTGACAAAAAAAATTTATCAAAATTAAGGGAAATTCCATACACCATGCATTGTTTCAGTACATTTTAGATGAAGAATATAACTATATTAAAAAATATTCATCCCAAACTTGAATGCTACATATCTGCAGTTTGCTCTCCTAGAATCTTTTTTTAGAAAGTTGATAATTAGAAAGTTTAATATTAACAACTTTAAAATTAATTAGCCAACAGACTTTAACCCTAAACTATTACAGGAACCAAGTGGTTGAAAACTGCTTCCATAAGTAACAAGAAAATAAGAACTGTATACAATAAGAAGGAATACTTTACAATGATAGTAATTTATAGTGTACTGTATGTTCTTGCAAACTTTCACACAAAGGCTAAATTGGAAGGCAACGATAAGTCTATGTGGCAGCCATTAAAAAAATATGACAAATAAAAGACATGCTCAAGAAACTGAAAATTCTATAAACTGGAACTTTAAAAGTAATTGCACATAAACAGCACTTTTTCAAATGGAGAATAGAAAGGGTTGTAAATAAGAAAGATAAGAGAACTGATAATGGGAGGGCCTGGAAATGGAAGGTCATTAATACAACATGACTGGCACAGCAAACTTCATTAGTGATGCAGATGACACTGCAGGTTTTAGCTTAAAAATTCAGTTTTAAGTAAAGAATTCACCTCCCTCTAAGAAACATGATTGAAAATCAGGTGATGCGTAACATCACAGCCTCTCCTTGACAAATGTCAACCCCGCCTTCTCGTGGTGCATCCTGTTCCCACTAAAGGGGCTCTGACGACCGCAAAGAGCGGTATAACTATACCATCGGGATCAGAGGAAATGCTATCCCACACTCACCAACCCGCTTGGCCAGCGTGGTGAGTTATGGCCAAACCCCTCAAAAATGACTCTACAACTTAAATCTTGGCCCTCAGTCTCCGGCAGCTGGAATGTACCTGGCCAAGGCAGCGGCCAGTGCGACATGAAGGCAGAGGGTGCTAAGAATCCCCGGAGGACCGGACTAGGCTGCCATTTGATGCTGACCTTGGCTACCTACAACGGACGCTCCCTATCTTCTGATTCAAGGCTTCTTGAATTGGAAGAGGAACTACAAAGGATCAAGTGGGACATCGTCGGGCTGAGTGAGGTAAGGAGAAAAGGAGAAGATCTCATTGAACTGAAAAGTGGACATCTCTTCTATTATCGTGGGACAGATACTGGCAGAACTAGTGGTGTTGGATTTATAATAAACAAGAAACTGAAGGATAAAGTGGTAGAAGTTGAAAGTTCCTCTGACAGAGCTGCACGACTCGTTATCCAACTATCGAGAAGATACCAGGCTCAGATTATTCAAACTTATGCACCCACCACAAGTCATCCTGAAGAAGAAATTGAAGAATTTTATGAGGAAATTCGTCATCTAAATAATAAAGGTAAGCAGCACTTGAAGATAATTATGGGAGATTTCAATGCAAAAATAGGGCACCGGCAACAGAATGAAACTTCAGTAGGTAAATTCGGTCACGGCAACAGAAACCAGCGTGGAAATACTCTCGTTGAGTTTGCAGAGGCAGAAGGATTTTTCATCTTGAATTCCTTTTTCAAGAAAAAGCCACACAGGAAATGGACATGGAGACATCCAATTGGGACGACAAGTGAAATTGATTTTATTATGTGTAACAAAAAATTCGTCATCGAAGACTGCAGTGTGCTAAACAAGTTCAACACAGGTAGTGACCATAGATTGGTGAGATGTAAGATGCACCTCAACACTAAACTGGAACGTGGCAAGCTCATAAGACAAACAAAATGTATTGACATAACCAACCTTAAAAAACACCATAATACTTTCAAGTTGGAACTGAAGAACAGATTCTCTGCTTTAGAAGGCCTAACATCGGAAGAAGTGGATATTTCGGAAGTTAACAGAAAAGTAACCAAAGCTCTTATGGAAACAGCAACAAAATTAGCTGGGTCTAAGAACAAGTTGCATGTAAACAAATTATCAGGAAAAACCAAAATGTTGATGCAAAAAAGAAGAGAGATGAGGACAACTAAAGAAGATGTGACTTCCAAAGTTGAATATATAGAGCTATGCAAGACAACACGGAAAAGTATCACTGAAGACGTAAGGAAATTCAACTGTGAGCTAGTGAGGAAAGCAATTGAAAACAACCAAAGCCTAAAGATAGCAAAGGGACATCTCAGTAAGGGAAGAAAACAGATTATGGCTCTGAGAAAAGAAGATGGTTCTATAACAAGAAATAGAGGCGAAATTTTGACAAGAGTGAAAGATTTCTACTCCAAATTATATGAAAGGGATGATACATGTACTCCAGACATCATGAAAGGTACCAGAGTTCTTCCAGTCCTCCCAGCAGAAGTTGCACATGCAATCAAGAACATGAAGCGGGGGAAAGCTCCAGGAGAAGATGGAATTACTATAGAAATCATACAAGAAGCAAGTGGAGAAATTGAAACAGTACTCGCCCAAATTTTCACTCGATGCCTTAATGAAGGGAAGATTCCTGAGGATTGGAACAATGCTACAATGATCCTGCTACATAAAAAAGGTGACATTGAGGATCTCAGGAACTACAGACCTATCAGCCTCCTATCAGTGGTTTATAAAATCTTCACTAAAGTTCTTTCACACCGCTTGAAGGTAACACTGGACATGGCTCAACCGAGAGAACAAGCTGGATTCAGAAGTGGCTACAGCACAATAGATCATATCCACGTACTGAGAGAACTAATTGAAAGAGCGAGGGAATATGAACTTCCATTGTGCATGGCTTTTATCGATTATGAAAAAGCCTTTGATTCGGTGAAACCATCAGCAGTTACCACGGCTCTGAAATCCTGCGGTATTGAAGATGCATACATTAATATTATTAATAACATCAATGAAAATGCAAGTGCAAAGATTCGGCTGTTTGAAAATACAACACACATAAAAATTGGAAAGGGAGTGAGACAAGGTGACACCATATCTCCGAAGCTCTTTAATGCCACATTGGAAAATGTCTTTCAATCACTGAACTGGGAAAACAAAGGGATAAAGATTAAGGGAGATTATCTAACCCACCTTCGTTTTGCTGATGACGTAGTCATTTTTGCAACTACCCCATCAGAGCTGCAGAGTATGATCCAGGAACTTGCTGACAAGAGTAAAGAAGTGGGATTAAAAATGAACTTTCAGAAGACAAAAATGATGTTCAATGCTTTTACAAGAAATGAAGATTTATCGATTGATGGAGAAAAACTGGAGATAACAGATATGTATGTTTATCTTGGACAGCAGATATCAAGTGAGGGTCACATTGATGAAGAAATTAATCGGCGTACAAAACTTGCCTGGAGAGCTTTTGGAAGAAACAGCATAATTTTCAAGAGCAATATGCCATTATGTCTTAAAAGAAAAGTGTTTGATCAATGCATCCTTCCAGTGCTTACGTATGGTGCAGAGACGTGGACCTTAACTAAAAGAGACATACAAAGGCTGCAGACAACTCAAAGTAGCATGGAGAGGTGCATGCTTGGTATAACCAGAAGAGATAAGAAGAGGAACTCGTGGATCCGAAAAATGACGAGAGTGGAAGACATCATGATCAGAGTTAAATCCCTGAAATGGCAATGGGCTGGACATACTGCCAGAAGGACAGACCATAGATGGACAGCCGAAATTTTAGATTGGATTCCAAGGGACAGGAAAAGACCCAGAAAAAGACCACATGGGAGATGGGTGGATGAAATTCGTAAATATGCGGGAGTGACATGGAGGAGACTGGCACAAGACAGACCGTTGTGGAGGAAACTTGGGGAGACCTTCGTCCAGCAGTGGATTGATAATGGTTGACAATGATGATGATGATGACATAGATTTAGATTGTGGAGGTAAGCTATTGATTCTATTACCACAGTTTATGAAAATTACAAGTAGACCTGGAATTCCTTTTCTAAATTTCTAATAACATTAAGCCTGGTTTCACAGAAATTTGCCTAATTTGAGGTATGAGCAAATGTTAAATTTAACTTTTTATTTATTTGATTCCCAATACAATAATTTTTCTATTGCAGTGAAAACAGCTTATTCTGAAGGAATTCTGTTTCCTCTGTCTTTCTACTAATTAAGTGTGTCATTGTTAAGCAAATTTTGTTTCTTTGTTAGGGAGGGGTATATTTATGAACATGATTTCCATGTTAATTTCCCTCAATTTCATGCAGATAAATTCTTTATGCAAGTGAAGCAAAGAGAAAAACTTTACTTCACATGCATATCCCTTAACATTTTTGGCAACAAATGTTTCATTTTCTGTTTTCTTCAAGATCCTCAAAATTGACACTTTTGTAGTTGTGATATCACACAAAATGCAATAGTTCCTCATAGTGGCATTTACAGCAGCACATCCTGCTTGGAACATTTATCATTCACACACATTCCAATTTCACATCTCTATGTAATGAATGATGTGCAAAGTCAAAAAGATTAACTACTTGCCTTCAGTAGGGCTTTTTCCATCAGACAAGGGGTTTGTTAACAATGGTATTCGATCTGACGAATCTGGAGCACCAGTTATTGTAGGGCTTGCATTATCTCTATCATCCTGAGGTTTATCTAAAATGTAAATAAAGAAAAGCCTTAATACAAAAAATGCAACTCATTTAATTCTGAATGCTGGAAAATTACAAATGTAAAAATAAAATTATACAACCATCTACACACAATCTTATGGAAGTTCATATTATTTTTCGTTTAAACTATAGGGATGACAATTTCACTTAACGAAATGGATTAGAGATACAAAACATAAGTGCTGTAGCATTTTATACTAAGATACCATGCTCATAATTTGTTTTATCGTGCCGCAATGTGTTATATAAAGGTGCCATGCGTCATCCACAGCACAAAAAGTGACAATGTAGTTCTTAGAATTAAACTGAAAAGTAACAACAAGCACATGATAGCCTAAGCATGCAAAATTAATGATGGCAGGGTCAAAAATATTTGTTATTAGCAATAATATGGAAAGCCATAAAAAAAATCGGAAATCAATACATATAAGTCCCAGTTTAAAACCATTGTTTTTTGAGTCTTTCAGAATAAAAAGTTAGAGTCAAACATTACACACTGCTATCTATACACAGTCTAATCAGAAATAGCATGACCACCCCTGGAATCAGAGTGTACCTGCCTAGGCGCGTCACAGAGTGCACGTGATAAGGTCAACCACACGGAGATGCGAGCGGCCAGCCAGGACAGATGAGCCATAGTGTGTTATGTGAGCATAATGGGCACAGGTAGTGATTTGATGGATGCTCAAAAAGGAATAATCATCGGCTACTGCACCGAGGGTGAAAGCATCTCAGAAACAGCAGACTTCGTGGGCTGTTAGTGAGGTGCTGTAGTAAGAACATTAACATTTGCAAGTAAATTCATATGTGAAACATATACACTCACACTACAAGCATTTTCATACTAACACTATTTTTATAGAACATATTTTTTTTTTTTTTTTTTTTTGCGGATTTGCAATATGAACCACGTGAACTAGTCTTTGTTTGATATAAAAATTTATATTTAGAAGGGTCAAATGGTAATGTTTTATTATATTGTAATCAAAATAATATTTGGCTTTGGGAAACTACGGTTACTATTAATAAGCATTTACCTTAAAACCACATGGTTTAAGGTAAATTAAATTAATTTTTATTTATTAATATGACAGCAAGGATAAGTGCGGAGTTGCAAAAAATTTCATCAATTATTTTTGAGTTGAGTTAAATGAATTAATATTTCAGTTGTCATCCTGTATTTTTTTTATTTATTTTAGCTGTTTATTTAAAGATTGCATGGCATACGGAAATGCAGGAAACACTCATGAGATCATATGAAAAAACACAATGTGCCACAGTGAACTGTGTCACCCTAAAATAAAACAAAACACAGTTTCTCCATAACACTGGATAAAAAATTTGACACCCCGTAATCACATCCCACTGTCAGCATGGTAGTAATTGGATTTATTTAATTTTTTTTTCATTAATTATTCCAGTAAATTTAAAAATAGTGAACATTAGCAGACCTTGGACCTGTGAATGCGTTAACATTGTATGCAATGTATCACGATTATTGTCTGCCAATATATGAAAAACAAGTATGGAATTTTTTATCTCAAAGACTACAGTCTTGTGACAATTATATATAGATTAAGATAATACAACGTAGTTGTCACAAATGTTTATTTTTTCAAGCCGACCATGGTTTCGCTGGGTATTCACCGAGCTTCATCAGGACGAATGGCACATAAATATTCAAATTGTGTATGACATCATAAATGGTGTTTACAGTCACGTGTTTTGGTTAGATGATTCCATGCGCTTGATAGAAATGGTGTGAATGCCATGTCATTAACAAGTTGCGAAGACTTCTGATATATATGGAAAGCTTCCAAAATATCAAGTTTGGTGGTTGAATCTGGCTTGTCAATTAGTTTTGCTTCTTCAGAGAGAAATTTATGGTCCTTTTCATAACAGTGTTTAGCCATCGATGACTTCTTTAGGTCACAGTTCCGAATATAATTCTTGTACTCCTTCAATCGAAAACGCAAAGCTCTACGGGTCTGTCCTATATACGAAGCGCCACATTCACATGGAATTTGATAAATTCCCCACGAGTTTTGTCTTCAACATAGTCCTCTGATCCTAAAAATCTCTTTTGTTCATGGTTTTAAAAATTACCTTAAAATTAAAGGTTTTGAGAATTTTTGAAATTTTGAAGGCAATGGTCACGGGAAATTGGAATAATGGCAAAATTCTCTCGCAATGGGTGCATCACAGGAGTTAACGTGGAGATAGGCTTCGGTTTCCGGAACTTTGTTAGAGCCTTGTCTATAATGGAAGGGTTGTATCCACGCTGTACTGCAACACGTTTAAGAAAATAAAGTTCTTTTTCCAAACTGTTTATATCTGAACATATGTGTAATGCGTGATATACATAACTGTAAAAGGCACTGAATTTTTGTTACCAAGGGTGATTGGACTTGGCATGTGGAGGTGAGGAAACAGCGAAATGCTTCCAATAAATTGTGGTTGCGAGAGATCCATTTGAGCGAGTTAACAGGACGTCAAGGAATGGTAGGCATCAGTTATTTTCAGTCTCGTAGCTGAATTGAATGTCAGGATCAATGGAATTTATAAGTTTGACTACTTCCGGAATTTCAGAATGTTTTCCCTTCCATAGAATGAAAGTATTGTCTACATATCGTATCCACAAGTCAAATTTCACGAGTTTGAAAAGTTTTTCTTCAAATCGACACATGTAGATGATGTCACATAATATAGATGACAGTGGATTGCCCACGGTCAAAACATAAAAAACAAACTTAAACCTTCATACGCCCATTGTTCGAGATTCTATGCTCTCCCTAAAATACATAAATCTGGAATTCCTTTCCAGCCTATAGTAATATTGGCACAGCAGCATATAAGTTATCCAAGTTTTTTTCTTCAAAATTATTTACCTTGGCCACTCCAAATGAGACATCTGTGACAAATTCCATTGAGTTTACCAATCGACTCAAACTACACCCCTGCATAGATCAACTAATGCTATCCTTTGATGTGGTATCTATGTTCACCAATATTCCAGTAAAAGTAGCTTTGGAATCCCTAAAATCAAGTCTTATAGAGCATCATTATAACGAATCTGAAGTAAAATAAATTACAAGACTAGTGGACATTTGCATAAAACAGAACAGTTTTACTTTCCGTGGGATGTTTTATGAATAGACAGGTCTAGCCATGGTATTCCACTGTCACCTATATTATGTGATATTTACATGCGTTGATTTGAAGAAAAACTTTTCAAACTCGTGAAATTTGACTTATGGATACGATATGTAGATTTACGAAAAATGCAATTCATGAGTCAACCTTAAGGGTTGACTTATGTTATAAATGTGCTTTTGATTAAAATATACATAATATCTAAGGTATTTTTACCTGATATTGTCAAAGTATTTCGCCTGTTGTTGTTCTGCGAGTCACGTGCTCCCAACCCGAGAGGTCCCTTTTGCTAAGGACCTTTGGTTAGTTATAAAAAAATTTATACAGAAATAAAACAGTTAGGTTATATATTTTCAGTTCCACATTCATTCACTTGCACAATCAAACGTTTAAAATTTACTATTAATTAAAAGATTTTAGTAGAAAGAGTTATACTCATCGGGTCAGGAGATGTCTCACAAGGGGTTCATTGTTACAGCGAGCGCTTTCGGTGGTGTTCAACCACCATCAACGGGCCTCTTCTTCTACACGAGGGTTCCTCGTGTGTGTGTAGTCTTAGAGTTGCATGTCGGGAATCAATGGGAAGGTTTGCTGCCTGTATGTGTTAGGTGATTTGTTTCTCATGTGTCGCCATTTATTGGATGAGTTGGTAGGTATCAGTCGTAAGTATAATTCTTGTGTGTAGATATTTTTGGGCTGTTATTTGTTTGTAGAAACAGGTGTATTATTTTTTTTTTTTTTTCGTTCTTTATTTAATGGTGTGATTTTTTGTAATGTTCTTTTTTTATGGATTTTTTCTTTTTTTATAAGTTATTTCCAGGCTGTGTCTAGTGTGGTGAGGTCTTGCAAGTCGCATATCTTTTTTTTTTTTTTTTTTTTTTGTTCAATTATAACGCTTTCAGAAATCCTTAATTCTTTTTCGTTTGTGTGGGTGGTTAGTAATTTAATATTTTCAAAATCAGGATATTGTTTAGGTTTAACGCAGTGTTGGATAAGTGCAGTTTTTTCTTCTTTTTTTGTTCCAGTTTTTTATATGTTGATGTAATCTTTTTATTAATCTGTTTTTTGTGCTGCCCATGCATGAAATGTGGTCCCGAGAACTGTGAAATAATAGGAATTTCATATACGCCTGCTGATTGTATTATATTATTGTTACTTTTTTTCTTTATAATTAAGTCACCAATATTCTGAACTGAATGTCCAAAAATAATGTGTTTCTTCATTAATCTTAAAAATTTTCCACTTAGTCCTCTAATAAAAGGGAAATAACCTGAAAATTTGTATTTCTTTTTTTGGGATGTTTTGTCTAGACTCTTAATTTCTTCTTGTATTCAAAAATCAACTTTTTAACAGTTTTTGTGTCATATCCATATTGTTTTGTTGTGTTAATAACCCAATGGATTTCTTCTTCTCTGTATTTTCTTTATTTGAGAAATGTGTGAAGGCTCTTTTTACCCAATTCCTAATACCATATACTTTATGAGGTTTTGGGTGTTCAGATTGATATGGGATCATTATAGGTACATAGGTTGATTTTCTAAAAACTCTGCATTCAAAATTTAAGTCTGACATGGACCTTAGCTAAAAGAGACATACAAAGGCTGCAGACAACTCAAAGTAGCATGGAGAGGTGCATGCTTGGTGTAACCAGGAGAGATAAGAAGAGGAACACGTGGATCCGAAAAATGACAAGAGTGGAAGACATCATGATCAGAGTTAAATCCCTGAAATGGCAATGGGCTGGACATACTGCCAGAAGAACAGACCATCGATGGAAAGCCGAAATTTTAGATTGGATTCCAAGGGACAGGAAAAGACCCAGAAGAAGACCACATGGAAGATGGGTGGATGAAATTCGAAAGTATGCGGGAGTGACATGGAGGAGACTGGCACAAGACAGACCGTTGTGGAGGAAACTTGGGGAGACCTTCGTCCAGCAGTGGATTGATAATGGTTGACAATGATGATGATGATGATGATGATGATGATGATGATCTAAAAAGGAAATTTTTTCATCTTGTTCAAATTCTAAAGTTAATTCAATCTCTGGGTAACAAGTGGTAAATTTATTCTTCAATATTTCAAGTTCTTGTTTTAATTTAGATAAAATAAAAATGTCATCGACATATCGACAATAAATGATGAGTGGGTTTGGTAGTTTTTTAATAATTTTTTCTATATCACCCGTGATTATTTCTGAAAATAAAGAAGATAATGGGGATCCCATTGGGGCTCCTACTTCTTGCCTATAGATTTTTTTGCCAAACTCAAAGTAATTGTTATTAGAAATACAGGATAAAATGCTAAATAACTCTTGTAATTGTGTATTATTAAAGTGAGATGTATTTTTTAACTCTTTAATGATAATGCCTATGGCTCTTGGTACAGGGTACTTGGGACTAATGATTTAACGTCTAAACTTGCCATAAACATACCAGATAGTGGAACTAAATTAGTGGTAGGCAATGCATGTAACTAACAAACAAATTAAGAAGAAAGTAGTGTAGAACATGCTAAGTTACGTATAAAAGTTCAATGCAAATATATTAGTAATGGCTGAAATATATTTGCATTAAACTTTTATACGTAACTTAGCATGTTCTACACTACCTTCTTCTTAATTAGATAGTGGAACATTAATAGATTTTATTTTCTCAATGAACTCTATCTAAACTGGTTTTTAAACAGTAATCATTATTCATGAAAAACGGGGGCCAAAAATTTGTATAATTTCCTTTCTAGATTTGTTAGTGGGGACTTTGATTTTGGAACAATAACTCTAAATGGTCTATCGGGTTTATGGGTTTTTATTTTCCCAAAAATACTTGGAACTACTGTACGTAATGGTGAATAGGCTCTGGTAATTTCTGAAGGTAGTGAACTACGATTTCAAATTTTTGCTAAAAAGTTTATCTCAGAGTCCACAGGGTCTTTTTAATTATCTCACATTTTAATTCCTCAATAGCTGTGTTCATTTTAACGATATATTCATTTTTATCTAGTATTATTAACTGATTTGATTTATCTGCTTCACAAATTACAATACTATAGTAGAATCTTGTTTTTAAGTCTAGTAGTTGTTGTCTTTCATATGTCATCTTTCCTAGTTTAATTTCTTTTTTAGACTGCAAATTATATTCATCCAATACATTCATATACAACTTAAATCTTAAAGTTGGTTTGTGTGAATATGGGACAGTTTGAATGATGGTCTCGATTTTTGGAATACACCTTTCAGTTGGGGGAATAGTCTGCTGGTACGCATATTTTTTACCCTTCTGTAATGCTGCCTGTTGTACTTCGGAGAGTTCGAGGTAAGAGTAATTTTGAAATGTGGGTAGAGAATTTTCATTTATCAATTTCTTGGTAGGGATATTTTTATCGATTAGTCTATTTAATTTACCAGAATGCCTTTTTCTGATGGTTTGGGCTTTGTTTTCTAATATTGTAAAAGTCTATTTTAAAATTTGGTCGATGACAGTATCAGTCCATTTTTTATTTAAATTTTTTATTTAAATTTTTTATTTATTTTTTTGTATCAGACTCCATAATTTATAACAAGTGTTGTGTAATTTATATACTGTCATTTCTTTTGGATACGATTTCAGTTCTTAATTGTTTAATTTCACATTGTTTCATAATATTTGCGTCCTTGTTATTCAACGTGTAATTATTGAGTTGTAGGTATTTTGGTATCAAGTTTAAATCACAGCAGTTTATCAAAAATTCCAACTGAATGCTGTTTTTTTTAAGGTCACTTCTTTTTCTGAAGTTCTCTAATTGGCTCAACTCTTTAGGTTTTAACAGGTTTTGGCAATTCATGATCGTTTTTTTCCTTCTCCTTCCCGGCGTATATTATGTAAAGAATTACGAAAAATGCAATTCATGAGGCAACCTTCAGGGTTGTCTTATGTTATAAACGCGCTTTTGATTAAAATATACATAATATATGAGGTATTTTTACCTGATATTGTCAAAGTGTTTTGCACGTTGTTGCTCTGTGAGGCACGTGCTCCTGGCCTGAGAGGTCCCTTATGTTACGGACCTTTAGTTAGTTATAAGCACGTGCCTCACAGAGCAACAACGTGCGAAATACTTTGACAATATCAGGTAAAAATACCTTAGATATTATGTATATTTTAATCAAAAGCGCGTTTATAACATAAGACAACCCCTTAAGGTTGCCTCATGTTTTTCGTAATTCTTTACATAGTATACGACGGAACGTCGGGAACGAGAAGGAAAAAACGATCATGAAGTGCCAAAACCTGTTAAAACCTAAAGAGTTGAGAGAATTAGAGAACTTCAGAAAAAGAAGAAGTGACCTTCAAAAAAACAGCATTCAGTTGGAATTTTTGATAAACTGCTGTGATTTATACTTGATACCAAAATACCTACTACTCAATAATTACACATTGAATAACAAGGACGCAAATATTATGAAACAATGTGAAATTAAACGATTAAGAACTGAAATCGTATCCAAAAGAAATGACAGTACATAAATTACACAACACTTGTTATAAATTATCGAATCTGATACAAAATAATAAATATGAAAATTTAAATAAAAAATGGACTGATACTGTCATCGACCAAATTTTAAAACAGACTTTACAATATTAGAAAACTAAGCCTAAACCATCTGAAAAAGGCATTCTGATAAATTAAATAGACTAATCGATAAAAATATCCCTACCAAGAAATTAATCAATGAAAATTCTCTACCCACATTTCAAAATTACTCTAACCTCGAACTCTGAAGTACATCAGGCAGCATTACAGAAGGGTAAAAAATTTGCGTACCCACAGACTATTCCCCCAACTGAAAGGTGCATTCCAAAAATAGAGACCATCATTCAAAATGTCCCATATTCACACAAACCAACTTTAAGATTTAAATTGTATATAAATATATTGGATGAATATAATCTGCAGTCCAAAAAAGAAATTAAACTTGGAAAGATGACATATGAAAGACAACTACTAGACTTAAAAACAAGATTCTACTATAGTGTTGTAATTGGTGAAGCAGATAAATCAAATCAGTTAATAATACTAGATAAAAATGAATATATAGTTAAAATGAACACAGCTATTGAGGAATTAAAATGGGAGATAATTAAAAAAGACACTGTGGACTGACTCTGAGATAAACTTTTTAGCAAAAATTTGTAATCATAGTTCACTACCTTCAGAAATTACCAGAGCCTATCACCAGTAGGTACAGTAGTTCTAAGTATTTTTGGGAAAATAGAAACCCATAAACCCGATAGACCATTTAGAGTTAATGTTCCAAAATCAAAGTCCCCACTAATAAATCTAGAAAGGAAATTATACAAATTTTGGGCCCCCTTTTTCATGAATAATGATTACTGTTTAAAAACCAGTTTAGATAGAGTTCATTGAGAAAATAAAATCTATTAATGTTCAACTATCTGGTATGTTTATGGCAAGTTTAGACATTAAATCATTATTCCCAAGTACCCTGTACCAAAAGCCATAGACATTATCATTAAAGAGTTAAAAAATAAATCTCACTTTATTAATACACAATTACAAGAGTTATTTGACATTTTATCCTATATTTCTAATAACAATTACTTAGAGTTTTGCAAAAGAAATCTATAAGCAAGAAGTAGGAGCCCCAATGGGATAACCATTATCTTCTTTATTTTCAGAAATTATCACGAGTGATGTAGAAAAAAAAATTAAAAAACTACCAAACCCACCCATCATTTATTGTAGATACATCGACAACATTTTTATTTTATCTAAATTATAACAAGAAGAACTTGAAATATTGAAGAATAAATTTACCACTTGTTACCCAGAGATTGAATTAACTTTAGAATTTGAACAAAATGAAAAAATTTCCTTCTTAGACATAGAAATAATAAAAAAAGATTTAAATTTTGAATACAGTTTTTAGAAAACCAACCTATGTACCTATAATGATGATCTCATATCAATCTGAACACCCAAAACCTCATAAAGTAAATGGTATTAGGAATTGGGTAAAAAGTGCCTTCACACATTCCTCAAATAAGAAAAATACAGAGAAGAAGAAATCCAATGGATTATTAACACAACAAAACAATATGGATATGACACAAAAACTGTTAAAAAGTTGATTTTTGAATACAAGAAATTAAGAGTCTAGACAAAACATCCCAAAAAAGAAATACAAATTTTCAGGTTATTTCCCTTTTATTAGAGGACTAAGTGGAAAATTTTTAAGATTAATGAAGAAACATTATTTTTGGACATTCAGTTCAGAATATTGGTGACTTAATTTATAAAGGAAAAAAGTAACAATAATATACTACAATCAGCAGGCGGATATGAAACTCCTATTGTTTTACAGAGTTCTGGGGACCACATTTCATGCATGGGCAGCACAAAAAATAGATTTATAAAAAGATTACATCAACATATAAAAAACTGGAACAAAAAAAGAAGAAAAAACTGCACTTATCCAACACTGCGTTAAACCTAAACAATATCCTGATTTGGAAAATATGAAATTACTAACCACCCACACAAACGAAAAAGAATTAAGGATTTCTGAAAGTGCTATATTTGAACAAAAAAAATTATAAAATATGCAACTTACAAGACCCCCACCACACTAGACACAGCCTGGAAATCACTTATAAAAAAAGAAAAAATCCATAAAAAAAGACAAAAAAAACATTACAAAAAAAATCACACCATTAAATAAAGAACAAAAAAATAATAATAATAATACACCTGTTTCTACAAACAAATAACAGCCCAAAAATATCTACACAAAAAAATTATACTTGTGACTGATACCTACCAACTCATCCAATAGATGGTGACACATGAGAAACAAATTACCTAACACATACAGGCAGCAAACCTTCCCATTGATTCCCGACATGCAACTCTAAGACTACACACACGCGAGGAACCCTCGTGTAGAAGAAGAGGCCCGTTGATGGTGGTTGAACACCACCGAAAGTGCTCGCTGTAACAATGAACCCCTTGTGAGACATCTCCTGACCAGATGAGTATAATTCTTTCTACTAAAATCTTTTAATTAATAGTAAATTTTAAAGTTTGATTGTGCGAGTGAATGAATGTGGAACTGAAAATATATAAACTAACTGTTTTATTTCTGTATAAACAAATTTTTATAACTAACCAAAGGTCTGTAACATAAGGGACCTCTCGGACTGGGAGCACGTGCCTCACAGAGCAACAACGTGCGAAATACTTTGACAATATCAGGTAAAAATACCTTAGATATTATGTATACTTCAATATGTAGATGATACTTTCGTTCTATGGAAGGGAAAACATTCTGATATTCTGGAATTAGTCAAACTTATAAATTCCATTGATCCTCACATTAAATTCAGCTATGAAACTGAAAATAACGGATGCCTACCATTCCTTGAAGTCCTGGTAACTTGCTCATATGGAACTCTCGCAACCACAATTTATCAGAAGCCTTTCGCTGTTTCCTCACCTCCACATACCAAGTCCAATCACCCTTGGCAACAAAAACTCAGCGCCTTTTACAGTTGTGTATATCACACGATACACATATGTTCAGATAAAGACAGTTTGGAAAAAAAAAAAAAACTTTATTTTCTTAAACGTGTTGCAGTACAGCGTGGATACAAACCTTCCATTATAGACAATGCTCTAACAAAATTCCAGAAACCGAAGCCTATCTCTACGTTAACTCCTCTGATGCGCCCATTGCGAGAGAATTTTGCCATTATTCCATTTTCCCGTGACATTGCCTTCAAAATTTCAAAAATTCTCAAAACCTTTAATTTTAAGGTGATTTTTAAACCCATGAACAAAATGAGATTTTTTAGGATCAAAGGACTATGTTGAAGACAAAAACTCGTGGGGAATTCATCAAATTCAATGTGAATGTGGTGCTTCGTATATAGGACAGACCCATAGAGCCTTGCATTTTCGATTGAAGGAGCACATGACCTACATTCGGAATTGTGACCTAAAGAAATCATCAATGGCTAAACACTGTTACAAAAAGGACCACAAATTTCTCTTTGAAGAAGCAAAACTAATTGGCAAACCAGATTCAACCACCAAACTTGATGTTCTGGAAGCTTTCCATATATATCAGAAGTCTTCGCAACTTGTTAATGACATGGCATCCACGCCATTTCTATCAAGCATGTGGAAGCATCTAACCAAAACACGTGACTGTAAACACCATTTATGATGTCATATACAATTTGAATATTTATGTGCCATTCATCCTGATGAAACTAGGTGAATGCCCAGTGAAACACCATGGTCGGCTTGAAAAAATAAACATTTGTGAAAACTACGTTGTATTATCTTAATCTATAAAAGTATGAAATGTTACTACGTATTTAGTTATCATAACTTGTTCATTCTGTTTCATGTGTTTCTCTCTGCTTATCTGTATCATGGCAGTTTTCGTTCTCATATCGGGAAGTTACTTTAAGTTCTCTTTTACACTACATTTCTTGTCTTTTTTTTTTTTTTTGTTGATGCATTAAGGCATAATGCACAAAGATGCTGAAAAACCAGGTAGCAACTTTCAAAACTCAACAGAATTAAAAAGAGCTAAGCTAAGAAATGCATTTGAACATTTTCCACTTACGGTGAGCTAGCTAGTTGTAGTTTGCCCAGAGGTTGTAAATTAGGATCTGAGGGCAGCTCAATGTCTGAGGCTGTAGTCGCTTGTCCAACAAAAGCTGCAGAGAATTACAAATCAGACAGGTGTCACCAAACATATTCACTGTTGATACTGGGTTGCTTTGCTAGCCCCCCCCCCCCCACACACACACACACACCAGGGATGTTAAACTACCGTTCATGAAGGAGATTGGGGCAAATTCTCCATCTCAGTCATTTATTTGCTTTCTTTTACTTTAATGAATCGTTGAGTGTTCCATCTAAAAAAAAAAACTAAAAGAAAGCTTAATATTTTAAGGTGGTTACCGGAACACACCTATTCTGCACATATTCAGTACATTCCACTGTATTGAGACAACCACCCCCTCACTTACAAAACTCAATATTTGCATCCCAACAGAGATGTAAATAAAACCTTATAACTCATACATGCATTAAAAGAACAAACTCTTAGTTAAAACACACTAAATTTAATAACATGCTAAATAATTAACTTAAAATAGCATTTTTTCAACTAATGGAATGGCTGAACTCAAACCTGGTATACCACACTGCTATGAACGATTTCAAAGGTCCCAACCTCCTTCAGGAAGACTTCCACACTAAGTGACTACCACATCAAGAAGTGAGCTTATTCCAAGTGTACAATACTTCCAAAATGTTGGGCGCGGTCAGCAACTTATTACGTGCATGAGTATTGATCAAATTGTCCTCATCACAGTAACACTATCTATTGGTCTAAATAGGAAGGCATAATGAACAGAGTCTGTTTCATAAGTTTTTGGTATATATTAATTGCATCATTATAAAACCTTCATTTCACTCATCTCGTACTGATTTTTTTCCTTTTTCTTTCCTTTTTCTCCATATCTATTAAGGCTTTCTATAAACTGTCAATGCATGCTGGATCTTGGATATTACAAATGCTTTTTTTATATTTTTCAATCAAAATCCTTTTAGATAGTCTTAGTTCTTGTTCATTATTATGTGTTATTAATAATTTAATATCCTCAGACTTTCAGAAATTTCCAATTGTCAACACAGTATTGAATTAATGCCATTTTTTCTTCTCTATTGTTCCAATTTTTAGTATGATGTAGTCATTTTTTTAAAGCAATTTTTAATAATACCTATGTATGATACATTAGGAAGGCTTGGAGCTATTGGAATTTGGTATACTCCTGCTGGTTCTAATAGTTCTGAGTGAGTTATTTGATTATTTATTAACAAGTCTCCTATATTAGTAAAATAATGGCCAGCTCGAAAATTGAGTTTCTTCCCTAAATTTGTCAATTGTCCAGATGCCTTTTTGATATATGGGAAAGAACCTTTATGTGTTTGTTTTTCATTTTTATAATTGGATTTTTTCTTTCTAATTTTATTTTTGTTTCCACAATGAACCTGTTGATTATTTTATTATCATTTCCATACTGATGAGCTGTATCTTTTAGTTCCTTAAATTTTTGGTTAGAGGAATGGCTAAAGGCTCTGCCGACCCAAGCTCTTAAACTGTTTATTTTTATGAGGCATTGGATTGTTGTGATTGTTCTGATTGTACTGGTATAATTACTGGAACATATGACAGTTTTCTATATACGAACATCATATTTAAATTTACAAATATATTTAATTACCAATAGATCTGAAAATGGTATTTACTTATTTTCTTCAAATTTCATGGTTAACTGAATTTGAGAGTGTATTTCAGAATATTTGTTTTTTAAACTTTCGAATTCTTCCTATTTCATTTTTGATAGCACAAAAATATCATCCACATAAGGGACATATATCTATGGTTTTACAGGTAACAGATCAAGTACTTACCTTTCAATATCTGACATAACTTCTGCAAAGAGGGTAGACAAAGGTGATCCCATTGGTCCTCCCGATTTCTGTCTATAAATGTTCTTATTATATTCAAAATAGTTATTTCTATAAATATTTAGCAGTATTTCTCTAAGTTCTTCAATTTGTACAATATTTAAACATCTAAGTTCATGGTTCATACACTTTTTCAATCACAAAATTTCAGGACTTTTCCACATTTCCAGGACTTTCGGATTTTTTTCCAGTACATATGATCCCAACGCTCTTACTTAAAATATAGTGAAACCATAGGTCTGTTCAACCTGTAACCTACAACAAACAACTTCTCACATATAAAGATTTTTATAAATGGGCTGTAAAATACACCAAGAATATTAACAACACAAGCATGCCGATTTCCATTTATTAGGTGTGCAACTTAATTCTCGGCCCCTAACCACAAGCAATCATAAAACGTCGGCAAATGCAAATAGCTGTGTGCGATAATGGCCGATTGCAGCACCATCCAACAAGCTTTCCAGGCAACCTTAACCGCTCACAGCTGTAGTGACAGAAGGGACGAAAGTTGACGGCTGACGGTGAAAGCAATGTTGTTCGAGAAGCAACATTTGAGGCACTGCCTCCTGTTCGCGTTTCAGTTGAAAAACTGCCATGGAAGCCCAGCAAAGGATCTCTGCTGCTTTGGGTGAGGCTGCTGTGTCCTACAGTACGTGTAAGTGGTACCAGTGGTTTAAGCAGGGAAATTTCAATCTCTGTGATGCAGAACGTCCGGGACAGCCAAAGAAAGTTGACGACGAGGAAACGGAACAACTGTTGGACACGGATTCCTGTCGCACACAGTCAGAGCTCGCCCAGGAACTCTGAATAACACAGCAAGCCATTGCAAAGCGCCTGCACAAGGAGGGCCGTTGGGTGCCCCACCAACTCACAGCTGCAAACAAGTCTAGGCGCTACGATGTTGCTGTGTCCTTGCTCTCCAGATTCAAGAAGGATTTCCTCCACATGATTTTGACCTATGATGAGAAGTAGACCCTCTACGATAATCCTAAGTGGAGCAAATTGTGGGTTTATCCAGGTCAGCCTACCATCAGTACTGCCAAACCAAATATCCATGCCAGGAAGTTGTTGCGGTGCATATGGTGGGATCAGCGCGGTGTTGTACACTACAAGTTTCTCAAACCTGGTGAAACAGTCAATGCTGAGCGTTATTATTGTTAGCAACTAATTTGTGCGAGTGATGCGATGGAGGCAAAATGGCCATACACTGGCAAGGGCAGAAGGTCAGTCCTGTTGCTTCAGGATAATGTGCGTCCTCACACCGCAAAAACGACTTTAAACACGATCACTGACCTGGGATGGGAGTTTTGTCCCACTCTGCGTATTCTTCAGACTTTGCCTCATCGGTTGGTTGGTTGGTTGATTGAGGTTAATGGCGCAAGAGCCATGGTTGGCCAAAGAGCGCCAAACAAAAGACATCAAAACAAAACTAAAGCAATAAAAACGTACACAAGGTTAAAAACAGGCTGAGGTAGTAAAAATGAAACATGAGAATGAAGAAGTTAAAATCTAGACGAGTTTATAAAAGTCAATTTCCCGTAAAAATGAAAACACTGCTCTCGTATCGCAGGCTTCACCGATAATAGTTTGCAGCGTAGCTGCTCCTTCGTCCAACAGACGAGAGTGAAAATGACGAAAACGATGAGCACAAAAACGAACACAAGTACACAAAACATGAAGGACGGTGAGACGACAGTCGCACGCCTCACACACCGGGACACTCTCGCCACACAGCAAAAAGCGGTGAGTAAAACGACAGTGCCCAATGCGGAGACGTGCAAGAACAACTTCCTCACGACGGTTCTTCCGCAAACTAGACTTCCATAGTTCGATCCGTGGTTTGATGGCATAGAGTTTATTGCTGCCCTGCTGAGACCACAGGGACTGCCACTCATCCATAACAAAAGTCCGGATCAATGGCCGATAATCTCGGAAAGACAGTGGCAGCCGAGCTGGCGACATGGAGGAAACAGACCTAGCAGAGAGATCTGCCAGCTCGTTACCCCGGATCCCAACATGGCCAGGAACCCAACAGAATCGGACCAGGAAGCCATCACCCTCCAAAGTTCCAAGAAGACGACGGACATCACGGATGACAGGTGAGTCCGTGTCCTCTGGAGAAGATAAAACATGGATGACGGACTGGGAATCAGAGCAAACCATAGCGCGACGATGTGACCGAGACTGTATGTGGCACAAAGCGAGGTGTACCGCACGCATCTCTGCCGAAAAGACGGTAGATTCAGGCGGAAGCCTCTCAGCATGGGAGGCATCGCCACACACGAAAGCGGCTCCAACAACCTCGCCGGATTTCGACCCGTCAGTAAATACAGGCACGAAATCCGGGAAGAGAGACTGTTTCTCGGCAAAGAGCTGCTGGTACACCATAGCAGGAGTGGAAGACTTTGGCCACACACAAAGGGAAAGGTCAGCCGTTGCTTGAACCGGCTGCCAAGGCGGTTCATTGTAGAACCGGGTCAAACCAATCCTTGACAAGTCTAGACCAGCATCGCGCACTATGGCAGACATCCGAATCCCGAACGTCGGAACACAGGAGGGGCGGTTGGAAAATAAGCGGACACAGTCAGGTTGGAAGATGGAACCATACAGTGGATGATCAGGAAAAGATTTCAGTTTTGTATAAAACTGAAGAGACAGCTGCTTACGACGGATGCATAACGGCGGCTCATGAGCCTCCGCATACAGGCTATGCACGGGAGAGGTGCGGAAAGCACCAGTACATAGCCGCAATGCCTGGTGATGGACGGGGTCCAAAGGCTGTAAAACCGATGGACGCGCTGAACCGTACGTAATGCATCCGAAGTCGAACTTAGACCGAATGAGAAAGTGGTAAATGCGAAGCATTGAGCACCTGTCAGCTCCCCAAGATGTTCGGGAGAGGACCTTCAGGATACTCAATGACTTCGTGCACTTCACCTTCAAAGACTGAATGTGAGGCCGGAAGGTGAGCGCTCGGTCAAAAGTTAGCCCAAGGAACCTGGCTTCTGACACCACAGGGATGGTAGAACACCCCAGACGGAGGCTGGGGTCTGGGTGAAGACCCCGTTTGCGGCAGAAATGCACGCAAACGGTCTTCTGCGTCGAGAAGCGAAATCCATTTTGGGAAGCCCAGTGAGAGATCTTGGTAATGGCAGACTGGAGCTGTCTCTCGATGGTGCGCATGTTTACGGAGGCGCAAGAGATCTGCAGATCATCCACGTACATGGTTCCACGAACCGTCGGAGGAAGTAGTTGGAAAATATGGTTGACACGAAGGATGAACAACGTAACGGAAAGAATGGAGCCTTGAGGTACACCCTGTTCTTGCGGGTACACCGCAGAGAGGGTCGACCCGACGCGCACACGGAAACTCCGGTCCTGGAGAAATCCGGCGACGAAAGATGGTAAGTTTCCCCGCAATCCGCACTCGCGCAGATCACGGAGAATGCCGTATCTCCAGGTACGGTCATAGGCTTTCTCCATGTCGAAAAATACAGAGACCATGTGCTGATGTCGGACAAACGCCTCCCTGACAGATGTCTCAAGGCGAAGATGATGATCGGTGGTGGATCGAGAATTGCGAAATCCACTCTGATGAGGTGAAAAAATGTGATGAAACTCCAGATAAAAAATGAGACGAAAATTAACGATACGCTCGAGTACTTTGCAAAGGCAGCTCGTCATAGCAATTGGCCGGTAGTTCAACGGGTTGGTGGGATCTTTACCAGGTTTGGGAACAGGAACGACAATGGCAGTGTGCCAAGATTCGGGAAAGACATGCTCTTGCCAAATCCTGTTAAACAGGATTAGCAGACATTCAAGAGAGGACGGAGAAAGGTGCTTCAGCATTTCGTAATGGATGTTGTCCGGTCCGACAGATGTCCGGCCGGACCGATTCAGAGCGGTCTTCAGCTCCACGGCAGTCAGCGGGCTGTTGTAATCTGTGGCAGAAAACGGTCCAAAAGAAATCTTGGACCGTTCAAGCCGCGGCTGTAACTGCCGGAACGAAGCAGGGTAATTGCTGCTGCTGGACACCGAAGAAAAGCGGCGCCCAGACAGTCAGCAATACCCTGAGCGTCAGCAACCGTCCCTCCACCACTCTCAAGAATGGAGACTTCCCCAGATGGGTACTGTCCCCGAATCTTACGGATCCTGTCCCAAACGATCTTAGGGCTGGTATTGGTGTTAATCCCGGATACATATTGTATCCAGGACTCCCGTTGACAACGCCTACGAACCAATCGCGCGTAGGACTTGGCTTTCTTGAAAGCAAGTAGGTTCGCGTCGGTGGGGTACCGACGAAACCTACCCCAAGCCCGATGTTGGGCCCGACGAGCTGCCATACAAGTGGAATTCCACCAAGGTCTTGGGCAACGTGGAAGTTTAGTCGACGTCCTGGGGATGGTAAGTTCTGCCGCTTGCACAATACAATCCGTTACCGCCGCAACAGCGTCATTGACTGTTCCCGAGGTCACCATTGCCGGAGTAATAAAGGCCGAAGCCGTGAATGTGTCCCACTTGGCACGATCAATATTCCATCTAGCAGGGCGAGAAGGGTAATGGTACCCGCCACTCGCTAGACGGAGGAAGATGGGAAAGTGATCGCTGCCAAGGGGATCACCAGACACGCTCCAGGACCAGGCAGGATATAATGATGGTGAACTCAGAGACAAATCAATGGCTGAGTACGAGCGGGTGGGTTCATGAAAATACGTCACTGCCCCGGTGTTGTGGAGACAGAGGGACGTGTTGGAGAGAAGGGACTCAACAACACGGCCCCTGGAGTCACGAGTGGGAGAACCCCACAACGGATTGTGTGCATTGAAATCTCCTAAGATGAAGAAAGGAGGCGGCAGCTGGACAACTAAATCTTCCAGATCCGAAAGGCTTACAGCTTCATTTGGTGGTATGTACACGGAACACACCGTGAACAGTGTGTGCACAGATAGTCTCACTGCCACTGCCTGCAAAGACGTCCGAAGGGCAACTGCAGTGACAGGAACACCATGAGGAACAACGACGGCCACTCCTCCGCAGGCGATAACGCCGTCCTGGTGATCATTGCGGAAAAGGGAATGTCTCCGCAGCGAAGGAGTGTCCGTCGTGCGAAGCTTTGTCTCCTGGAGACAAACGCACACAGGTGTGTGCGAAGACAGTAAACCTTTCAAATCATCAATGTGTGATCGCAGACCTCGGCAATTCCACTGAATGAGCGTGACCATAATGAAAAATGAAATGACAGAATGAAGACAGACGACTAGAAGGTCTCAGTGTCGTCCATCACCTCCAAGCCATCCGCAGTGTCTGGAGGCAACACAGGGCTGTGCTTGCCCCCTGTGTTAGGAGGTGGTTTTTGCCTGCTCTGTTTCGGGGAGGATGAACCTGGTTTCATCTTCTCTGGCTTCTTCTTAGCAGTGCCCTGGGTCCCTGTGCTGACAGATGTTTTCGGCACAGGGGAAGGTTTCGGCAACGATGTTGATGTCGCCTTGGAAGCAATACGGCGAGACTTCAGTGCTTCCATACCAGCAGTGACGATGTCCCCAAAATCATAAGGACACCCCGCTGGGATGGACACCTCAGTCTGGACCGCCACTGAAGCCTTCCGCACCACAACTGAAGCATAGGACCGCCGGCCTGGTTGTAAAGGGGCGATCCGCCGTCTAGCCTCGGGATAGGAGAGATGCTCAGTTGTCTTCAGGCGTTGGATTGCCTGTTCCTCTATCCACTTTGGACACTGCTTAGAAGAAGCAGGATGAGTCCCTTCGCAGTTGACACAATGATCAGACTCTGCAGAGCAATCCGCCAAAGAGTGTTCTGTGGAACCACAGCGACCACACTTAGCAACATTACGGCAAGACTGCTGGGAGTGACCGTAATGCTGGCACCTGAAACAACGCAAGGGGTTCGGGATATACGGCCGAACATCAAGCCGTAAATAACCTGCCTTGATGGAAGTAGGCAGGGTTGGGGAGTCAAAAGTCAGGATGATGTTACGGGAGGGAATAGATTTCCCATCCCGCCTGAAAAGAATCCGTCGAACCCCAATGACATGCTGTTCACCAAGTTCCTCCAGCAATTCCTCATCGCTGCACTCAAGCAGGTCGCGGGAGTTGACAACACCGCGAGAGGAATTGAGGTAACCATGTGGAGAAACCTGGACAGGAATGCCAAGCAAAACGGTCGTCGCCAGCAAGGTGGCACTGTGGCGTGGATTAGATGTTTCCACAAGAAGATCCCCTGAAGGGAGTTTCTTCACACTCTTTGGAGAGCCAGCAACGGCTTGCAGAGCCTTGTTGATCCAGAAGGGACTCTTCGAACTGAGTGACTGTGAAGAGTCACCAGATTTGATCAAAAGAAACAGAGCATTGCAATTTGATGTGACAAGTTTCTTTGTGGAGGAAGGTGCACTTTCCTCCACAGGGCGCTTTAAATTGGTAGCATGGGAAACACTTGGGTTTTCCATGAAGGAGGGAAAAGATTCGTCCGCCGACCTCCCCACCCACAACCGAGCCCAACGAGGGAGAGCCGGAGGTCCGCAAGCCCAAGAGGACGCAGGACACGGCTCTAGGGATAGTCAGCGGATATAGCAAGTTGGTAGGGCAGACACACGCTCAGCGTGCACCCAGACTTTCCCGTGCCCAGAGAACACCCCTTTGGCATGCCCACCCTACCCCCAAACTCACCCAGCCGAACAGAACGACAAGCCGCTAGAAGTCAGGACACCACTCGGCCACAGACTTCCTGACGAGGAGTGGGTTAGCTCCCAGCCTCCCGTTTAGAGTGAAGCAGAGGGCAAAGAGGAGTATCGGCATCTGGAGACAACTACAACCCGGCCCCCAGACACCTCAGCCTCCAGCATCCCCTTTTCCACCTGTACGGGTCACCGCACACGGCAAACATGCAGGTAGGTCTAAGCTAACCAGCTCCGGAAAAACAGAAAATGTAACAGAAAAGAGAAAAGACAGGAAAGAGAACGATGAACAAAACCCGGAACTGGCGCCTCATCACAACCTCAGCAGCCTACAACTGAAGCGGGTACATGTCACTATAGGAACGAAAGACGAGAAAAGCAAAACAATAAGAGAAAAACGGCTCGGGCCGTGGGGACGCCATCCCCCATCAGCTGGATGAACAGCTGTCCCTTTGGTGATGTTATCGTTCAAGAGTAAACGACAAGTACTCCGTCACAAGGTGAGCTCGGGCCGTGGGGGCGCCGCTCCCCAAATAACTGGTAAACCAGCCATCCCCGTGCGGGGTTTGCCTCGTCGGATTATCACCTCTTTCGCTTCCTGCAACATCACCTGAGTGATACGCACTTCACTTCCGTCTAGGAGGTCCACACACGTATTTATGAATTTATCAACTCGAAACAGTCCTTTTTTCTGCAGTGGCATTTGGCAGCTGCCTGACCGATGGCTCAAATGTATCCAACACAACGGAGATTATTTCCCTGATTAGGTAGGTATTCGATTTGCTATAATTTGCTGTCAACGTTTCATGCCTGTGGCAGATGATTAAGTTGCACACCTAATAATTGTCGTAAGAGTACAAACTAAAAAAACTAGAACGCTAGTTTTCACCGCCAAAGATGGGAGACTTCATCAGGCTAATGTTAACAAGGTTGAGTTCTGTACTCAACGTTGTAAACATTAACCTGATGAACCTTGTAAATATTAACCTGATGAACCTTGTAAACATTAACCTGATGAACCTTGTAAACATTAACCTGATGAACCTTGTAAACATTAGCCTGATGAAGCCGCCCATCTTTGGCGGTGAAAGCCAGCCTTCTAGTTTTTTAGTTTGTACTCTTATGCCAATTAAATGGAAATTGTCATGCTCATGATGGTAAATTTCTTACATGCTTGGGCGAACTTAATACAGAATTTTAAAAAAGTTGTCCGCTGCAGCTAATCAGAAACTTAGATTCACGGATAAATACTGAAATACCAAAACGGTCCTACTAAACACTTTATATACTATACTGCACTGATTTTGAGAAACTTTTATTTTTCTACTTTGGCTTTAGTTCAATTATTGAAGCAAATTACAGAACAAAGAAATGAAACACATAAAACTCAAAAATACATAGGTATGTGGCATTATTCTTGAAATGCTTTCATATACCACACAATCAATACATAAAATACTATTTATATTTAATTATTTTGAAACAATGCTTACATTGGAAATTTAAGGGTAAGGAAAGGTGAAATATTTGGAACTTTTTCAAAGGACCAAAGGGATTGTTATTTTTTAAACATATAATCATGGGAGCAAGTATTTGTTACATTTTATTTAGGGAAGGAATTTTCAACATAATATTGATGCTGTAGCTATGTTTTAAATTTGTACTGGCCAGCAAACGAAGTATGCACAAAAATTTCCACCATGAAATGAATAAGAATTAGAAGAAAACTTTAAATCCAAGGGCTGTGTACACCTGCATTCATAAGTGTTCAAAGCAATTTAACTGGGCATGATTAGAAAACTAATTATAGAAGATACAAAGTGATTAGTTTGCTCAAAAAATACTAAGAAACAACTAGATTTAAGTTTCTGATATTAGAAAGCAATCTAATTTTATGGCAAATTTTTATATAAAGCATTCATTAGCAAATTTTAGTAAAGGTCAAAGTAACCCACAAAAAAAAATCAGCTACTTAAAAAACAAACTTACTTACTTACTTCCACCAGTGGCTAAAAAGTATGTCACGAAAATTAACAAATGACGCAAAAAAACGTTTCACATAGCAGAAGGAAGGTGTGAGAAAAAAATTTCAAATCGAACAGTTAAAAGAAGTGATAGAGGAGGAAACATGATATAACTATGTCTTTTGGCGGAAGCATTTTGCACAATGGAAAAGTTGAAAACAGGCTAAAAGTATTCCTCATAGCAAAACCTATGCTAAGGAAAAAGAAATTTTCAAATATGTCTCCCAGAAGCAGAGGTAGCAAGAAAAACCTTTTGACCTTTAACACCCCTAGGGGGAAAGGTGTACATTATTTGAAGAGGATCTTCTTCTTGTAGAAAAAAATCTTATTCACTCTCCATCTTTACTATAACAAATGGCATGCAGTAAAAAACAAAATTTCTCAATAGAGTTTTTAGAGGCAGAGATAGGCTGCAAATGAAAGTACATAAACATCACCTAGTGGCAGAATTGTGAACCACAAGCCTCCTCAAATACAGACCTAAAGTATTCCATAAGGTAAATGGTGTCTGGTGTTAAAAGAATTTTTTAAATCTGACATTTAAAAGTACAGATTATTTTGGAAAGAAAATACACACAAGGAGTTTTCATAGTTCAAAAGATAATATTTTTCAATATGTTTTTTTTTTTTTTTTTTTTTTTGAGGTTTCACGACCACCGTGAGTAACTCAATGGGCTATAAAAAAAAAAATTTCATCGCCCGTCCCTAATTTAGGGCTACTAACTCCAGGGAAGGGAGAGAGCCAGTTCTGCAAGACAAACAACATTCATGCCTCACAGGGATTTGAACTCTGACCCCTTTCGGACGAATTATCAGAAGCCATCGCTTAGACCACTGCGCCACTGGGGCGGCAAACTGGTTTTTAGTCCCATAGATATTGCTGTAAATAGAAACATGAACTTGTGCCCTCTAGTGGTGCACTTGTACATTAAGAAATATTTTAAATTATATGAGAAACATTTCACACTGAAAATGTTCTCCAACAAAGAAAGAATTTTTAAATCTGGCTCCTAGAAACAGAGATATGGACAAAAATAAGATACATGGTTACACTAGCTGGTAGAAAAATTATGCAGTATTTTAAGCAAGAGGTATTCTCAAAATGTTTTTTGAGGTGAGCAATATTGGTCCACGGGAGAATTTTTTCAATCAAGTGTCAAGCTCAGATTTTATTGCAAATACATCAGAAGCAAAAATAAACACTTATTTAACCCTGGTGGCCAAACCATTGTTTACCAAAAATGAGAAATTATATGGAAAATATTTTCCCTCAAGAGCTGTATCCAACGTAGGAAGAATTGTTGAAATCAGACTTTTAAGAAGCGGAGATATTGCGAAAATAGCTATTTACCTTTACGCCCCCTAGCAGAAAATTTATGCATTATTTGAAAAAAGGGACTAACAAAAATAGTCTTCGTATAAATGTCATCGAAAGCAAAACTATTTTTTTCAATTGGATATTTAGAAGCAAATGTATGAATTAAAATGCATTTTAATTTCAATACGATCTTCATTTGTACCCGCCGACAGCAAAGTTGTGCATCGGGAAAAAATGGAGCAAATGGATCATCATTCTCACATTTTAAGCATCCCAATATAAAAAGAATTTTACAAATCGAACTAATAATTGCAGAGATATGGTCTCCCCAGTTGGACAGACAAAGTGATAACATAAGCATGACGTCAAAAGATGCTAATAACGCAGCTTCAGTCCTCCTAACAGATAAGAAAATCAACAGCCATCCCCTAACCCCCCACCCTGCAGTTTGCAGGGGTGGGAAGGGAAATTTGTCTGACATAAGTTATGCCAGTAGAAAAATCAACTACAAAACATCACACAGGGACAAAACGGCCAGAATGGATAAAATTCCAGGACATGTAACAGAAGTTTAGGACATTTCCACGACTTTTCCATGGCAAAATGGAATTCCAGTATTTTCAGGATGCATACGAAACATGCAAGTTGTTTCAAATTGCTATAAATCAATTCAATTGCTTTTAACACAGGAGTACTAGCATATGATTTTACATCCAAGCTAGCCATACAATAATCTTCAAGATTTATATTAACTGATTTTTTTTTTCTATAAAGGTTAAAGTATTATCTAATGCATATTGATTCATCATGAAAAAGGGGGATAAATATCAATACATTTTCTTTTCCAAATTAATTAATGGCAACTTTGATTTTGACACAGTAATTAAAAGAGGCAAGTTTTCTTTATGAGTTTTTACTTTTAAAAAAATGCCTGGCAGAGTTGAACCCACAAGTAGATATGCATTTTTTATTTCACTTGGAAGATGACTGATTCCTTATTTTTGAAAGATAATATAATTTATCTGTGAATCTGTAGGATCCTTTGTAACAATTTCAAGTTTTAATTGATTTATGGCTTTTTGCATTTTCTCTTCATATCCAGTTGTATTCAGGATAATAAGTTGATTAGATTTATCAGCTTCACATATTGTGATATTTGAGGATTTTCCTTCAAGTCCATTAATTGTAGCCTTTCATATTTTAACTTCTGTACTTTATAATTTGTTTTGTGCTGAACATTATACTCTTTTACTAATGTGTGAAATCGTTTAAAGCAGATATTAGTTTTATCTTTGAGGTAATTGAGATATAATATTTTCCAGTTTGGGTATATACACTGCTGGACAATTGCTAAGGACGGATCATAAACGGCTATATAGCGCATAAAAAAGTAAGTGTGGTTGGATGCCAAGTGAAATAAAATAATGTCAGAATGCCAGGACATTACAAGAAAGACAATTTATTGTGCTCCGAAATCCAGAAGGCTTTGGAAAGTGTTCAAGGGACAAACAGGTCATTTTGTGCAGAATACGTAAACGTGAAAAAAATGCAATTACCGTCCGCAGGCGTTCAGGCGTAAGATGTCAATACGGGATATGGCCACCATGGAGGGCGATGCAAGATTCCACACGTCGTGTCATGCTTTGCACAACATTATCAAGCAGCTGTTGGGGTAATTTATCCCATTCCTCTGTCAGTGCACGGATGAGGGTGTCCTTGTTTATTGGAGGGCATTGGCGACCAGCAAGACTCCTCCCCAAAGCATCCCACACATTTTCAATGGGATTCAGATCTGGAGAACGTGCTGACCATACGAGGCGTTGAATATCCTCGCTCTCAAGACACTCCTGGACAGCGACTGTTCGATGACATGTTGCGTTGTCATCCATGAAAATGAATCTATCACCGACAGCACCACGGAACATGCGAACATGAGGTAGCAGAACATCTTTAATGTATCGTTGGCCAGTCATAGTCCCAGTTGGAAGCACATAGAGGGACGTACGGCCATTGATCATGATGCCAGCCCATACCATGACACTACATGTCGGATATCGGTCCCTTTCCTGTATGTTTGCTGGACAATATGCAGTACCACTATCATGCCAGATCAGTTGTCGTCGACAATCAGACGTTAGACTGTATCTACTCTCATCTGAGAAGAGGACAGCAGACCAGTCGTTATCAGTCCAATTGCGATGTTGATGGCACCATTGCAAACGGGCTGTACGGTGACGTCTGGACAATGGGATGCACACAACAGGACGGCGGGTGTATAGTCCTCCTTCATGCAAACGTCTGGTGACAGTTTTTGGGAGATCCGCTTGCCAGTAGCAGCCATAAACTGATTTGCTACCTCACTAGCTATGCTGCCCCGGTGTCTTTTTGTTGATAGCACTATGTACCGATCTTCTGCAGGTGTCGTACTGCGAACACGACCTCCCCGTGACGTTTCCTACACTCTCCATTTGTTTGAAATGATATTCAAAGCCTTGAAACAACACTGTGGCCGACGTCGAACTCCCTGGAAACATCTGTTATTTTTCACCCTTCTTCAATCTTGCCAATAATACGGCCACGCGTAAAATCATCTGGGTGATGTCGGGAAGACATACTGAAAATTGCAAGTTCGTCAGTTGATTCTTTCCCTTTCAACTTTGCGTTTGAACAACAACGGTCAATACGCATCAAATCCTTTATATCTCTTACCAGCGCTATGACGTCACGAACAAGTTCGGCAATCCAAAATTTGCATACGCACAACACGTCTTACTGTATCCTGCACTTATGCTAATTTCCACATTTTCCTGCCTTCCATTTTATGGTTGCTATCGTTGCTATTGTCATCCGTCCTTAGCAATTGTTCGGCAGTGTATTAATACACTTCAGTATTTGGTAAAGTCTGAATACCTATACCTCATTCCTCTTTGTAACGTAGCTTTTTGTACATATGTTAATTCAATATTTGACTTATTTTAATACATTGGATAAGATCATGATCATATGTAGAGGATTTTAGGAAGGGAGTGTATGACCCCAGGTCTTAAACAACCCTTAGAAATAGGAAGCTAGGAGATTTGGGCTAGAGTGCCCGATAGGAAAGTGACACGGAAGAGAAATAGAAAGGAGGAGGAGGAGGAAGACGCCCTTATTTATTACGGGGGGGCCAGTACCCGGGGTCCGACGACTTAACGTGCCCATCCGACACACGGCGGATATTTAGTAGATCGAGCATTCATACCCGCCTGGAATTGAACCTGATGTCCTTTCCGTGGCAGTCACAAACGTTGCCCACTAGACCACCCGCGGACCACACTGGATAAGAATTATATTTGTCCATATGTATATTTATTTTTTCAAATAAATTACTCATATTTAACATTTTAGCACACTTCTTTTTAACATGTTCAATTTAGTCTTCTACAATAGCAATAATTTCTCTACAAATTTTGTCTAAAATACTTTTTGACCAGCCTTATAATTCTTATCCAGTACATCAGAATGAGTCAAATATTGAATTAAAATATGTACAAAAAGCTGGGTTACAACAGTCTTTACCAAATACTGAAGTTATATATACCTAAAATAGAAAACATTACATCTCAATTACCTAAAACAGATAAAACCAATATCCATTTTGAACTATTTCACACATTAGTAAAAGAGTATAATGTTCAGCACGACCCAAATTATAAAATACTGAAGTTAAAATATGAATAGACTCTAAGAAAAATCTTCAAATTACAGTATGTGAAGCTGACAAATCTAATCAATTATTATCATGAATACAACTGCATATGAAGAGAAAATGCAAGAAGCCATAAATTAATTAAATTGTTACAAAGGATCCTCAGATGCACTTTAGACTTCGGCCCCCTGTAGTCTGCTTCAACCAACGTGCGGATGGAATCACTGAAGAAACGTTTCACGATAGGTGGCGCTGCAGCTGCGTCAGCATTGTTTTCTACTTCGCTGTGTGCATTACACAATCGGTGTGTGGCTTGTGCGGGACGAGTGTTAAGGACCTGAAATATGTGGCGTAGTTTATTTTTTAAAGGAATGGGTTCATGGAATGTGAGTAGTTCAGGTGTTAAATATTTACGACAAAAAAGAAGTGTTTCCTCCTCATTGAGAACCTGTCTATCTAGTACGAATATTGAAGTGGAAAACATTACATACTAGGGAAGAACTGTTTGATAATACCAATCATCACCTCAAAACAGTGTCAAGAGGAAAGGCTACAATTTCGTCGGAATAAATATTCCAGAATGTGGTCTGCCAAGTGGTCTTTGTGAATTCCATTACATAGTGTGCGTTTGAGGGGCCGCCAATTGCTCTCAACACCTTGAGTATGCGCCCCAGTAGTCGGATCAACGAAATTGAGCGAGTGGTTGACTGACAGATGTTGGAAAGCACAGGACGGAAGGTTGCGGTATGCAGCCCATTGATCCGTCATTACAGTACTTACAAGGTTGAACATGTTTCTGGATGAGTGGCAGCAATGTCTGAGCAGAGCGGTTATTCTCCGGGCAGATCTCTACCCTGAATCGTTTAGAATCTCGTTCAAAGATGGCAAGGATCCAGGTGCCCTCGACGAGACGACCACGATTATACTTCCGCTTCCCAACCTTCGCCTCGTCCACTTCTACGATAACACCAGGGCCTGCAAACTGTCCTTCAACTTGTTCGTAGGCTTGTTCTCTGCGACTAGTTCTCTGCAAGACTGATATTAGTCGCTGACTGTCACAGAGGATGTGGAGACCCCACCCTGGGAAGATTCCTCAATTGCATCAACGTAGGAAAATCCTTTGGCGAAACAATATACAAGAGTCATCACCTTATCAAGAGGAATGCAAGCAGCTTCAAACCATGTCCCAAGTAAACGGGAACACTGCTCAGTTTTCCCTGTTACGCGATTCTTCCTACACCTGAATTGTCTTAAACGATGACACATATCCACTCGTAAACTCATTGAATGTCCTGCGGAACATCTTCGTTTGGTTGGAAGCATGGCTCATGCACTGAGCAAGGAGTGATTACGTAACACACACAGTGCGGGAGCAAACACCGAGTACAAGCAAGCAGCTGCAGCGCCACCTATCGCGAAACGTTTCTCTCGTGATTCCATCACGCATTGGTTGAAGCAGACGACATGGGGCTGAAGTCTAAAGTGTACCCGTATCCTCCATATTAACAGGTATCTTTCAAGAATGAGGAATCAGTCATCCTCCTAGTGAAATGAAAAATGCATATCTACCTGTGGGTTCAACTCTGTTAACCATTTTTCCTAAAGCAAAAACTCAAAGAAAACTTGCTTCTTAGAATTAATGTGTCAAAATCCAAATCTCCATTAATTATTTTGGAAAAGAAAATATATAAATACTCAGCCCCTTTTTCATGTAGAATCAATATGTGAGAGTAATACCTTAACCTTTATAGGAAAAATAAAATCAGTTAATATAAATCCTGAAGATTATTATACGAGAGGATGCTGAAAAGTTCTCGGCCTAACTCACTTCCTGTAATTTTCAGCATTATTTTGTCACTGCAGCTCGAAGGACTGCTCTTTTGTATTGTAAAGTGCCAATTTTCAGACTAATAGCTTTCTAATTTTTTTTTTTTTTTTTTTTTTTTTTTTGCAGATGTTTGATGTCCTGAACTTAATCGTGTCAATACATACATACATATCACTAAGCTGTTCTCTGAGATTCAGAGGTTAGCTCCAAAAAGAAATACAAACTACCAGATATTTTTACTTACTGTTGTCATATCAAACTTCTCCATTTACAGCGATCTTGGCATACAACTCGAGCTTCACTGATATCCATTATATGCTGTACACAAGATCTTTTATACTTCATACTCATAATCTTTTTCTCATATCAATGCAAAGTGTTGAGTTTTCAAATGTGAACCCTGGGCTGTCATGAAATTTCTGTTCCTGCAGAAGAAAACTGCAAAGGAAATCTATGAGTGTATGACGCAAACATTAAGTGACAAGTGCCCTTCATATTCCACTGTGAAGAAATGGTGTGCCAACTTTCGGCACTGAGACTTTGAGACTGAAGATGCAGCAAGATCTGTGAGGCCTTCAACAGTGACAATACCCGAAATTGTTGATGGTGTTTCATGACTTGATTTTGTCAAATCAGCGAATCTTGGCTAAAACAATAGTTGAGACACTGGAGATATCCAGAGAAAGTGTTGGGTTAAAATTAATGAGCACTTGGATATGGAGATGTTAGCAAAATGAGTGCCCAAGTGTCTGAATACCAATGAAAAACTAAAACAAGTGGACATTTCCAAATCGGTGTTGCAGCATTTTGAGTGATCTGATGATAATTTTTTGCAACGACTTGTCACTGTTGATGAAACATGATTACATCACTATGATCCAGAGATGAAACAACAGTACCTGCAGGGGTGGCACTTGGGTTCTCCACAGCCAAAGAAATTCAAGACTCAAAGGTCTGCAGGAAAGGTCATAGCAACGT
This sequence comes from Macrothele yani, assembly GCA_039090855.1. Classification (NCBI taxonomy): domain Eukaryota; kingdom Metazoa; phylum Arthropoda; class Arachnida; order Araneae; family Macrothelidae; genus Macrothele; species Macrothele yani. The sequence continues at coordinate 1,133,517 of CM077008.1, read as the reverse complement.
TGTTGTTGTTGTGTTTTTTTTTTTTTTTTTTTTTTTGGTGATTCGGAAGGCGTTTTACTGACTGACTATCTCCGGAAGGGCCAAACAATAAATGCTGAATACTATTCCAACTTGCTGTGCCGATTAAAGGAGTCATTTAAGGAAAAAAAGGTGAGGAAAACTACAGAAAGGTGTTCTCTTTTTGCAGGACAATGCACCTGCTCACAAGGCTGGCAAGACAATTTCCTGTTCCCAAACCTTAAAAAAAATTTGTAAGGAAAGCATTTTTTGAATGATATACTATTAAAAAGCACCAATCACTTACCCTAAAGATCATTGTAATTTCCATCCACAACACACTTCCAGCACGTCAATTATTATATATAATTGACGTGCTGGAAGTGTGTTGTGGATGGAAATTACCATGATCTTTAAGGGTAAGTAATTGGTGCTTTTTAATAGTATATCATTTATGAATTGCACGTAAACTATGCGCACTTTGCAGGGGTTTAATACCTTAAAAGGGCAAATATAATAATTTTTTGAATGATTCAAAGGTGATATCAGCAGCAGAGCAGTATTTGAGTGATCAGGCTTCAGAATTTTTGGGGGAGGCTTAAAGAAACTCCAGAAATACTGTGCCAAGTGAGTTGAACTTCGGGACCGGAACAAATGGTAATCTGATGGCACAATATTTGGCGAATATGGCGGGTGGGGTAGAACTTCCCAGTCGGATCCTTCTAAGTACTTTTTCACAGGTTGAGAACCATGTGGTCTTGCGTTGTCATGCTGCAAGATGACTTTGTTGTGTCTATTCTACCATTCCGGCCGTTTTTGCGCGAGAGCTCGTTTTAAACACATTAATTGGGTTCGATACCGATCACCAGTAATAGTTTCTGACGGTTTCAGCAGTTCATAGTGGATCACACCCTTCTGATCCCACCAGATACACAGCATTACCTTTGAACCATGGATATTGCGTTTTGGCGTTGAAGGACCTGGTTCACCTGGCTTCACCCATGCTTTCTACCGTTTAGGGTTATCGTACCATATCCATTTCTCATTGGCAGTAATAATACGATGCAAAAAAAACTTTTTTTTTTTTTGCCTTTGAAGCAGTAATTTGCAAATGGTTTTTCAACGTTCAAGATCTCTTTCCCGCAAAGCATGTGGAACCCAATTCCCTTCTTTTTGCACCATTCCCATGGCAGCTAAATGTTGTGAAATGCATGGTTGACTAACATTTAATGCTGCTGCAAGTTCTTTTGGGTCTGGCACGGATCCTCGTCGAGTAAAGCTTCCAAATTCGGCATCAGCAATTTTTTTGGGTGGTACAGAATGTTCTTTATCACTGACATCGAAATCGTTCCTTTTGAATCGTCTAAAGCAATACTCACATGTTATGGAAGGGGAATGTTCACCATATATTTCTGACATTAAGCGATAGCTGTCTGCAACACTTTTCTTGACAATAAAGTAATGCACTAACACTTCCCGCAAATGCTGTTTTGTCGGGACGAAAGTTGCCATTTTCCATCGAGTAAAACAAATACGTATTCGCACCTCAATCGAACGTTGTATACTGACTCTGACAGCTGGCATCTCGTACTGCGATATCGCAGTGTTGCCACCTTAACTTACATGCGAGCAGTAATAAGTACGACACCGAACAGAAATCCCTCAAAACTTATTTATATACCCGATATTATTTCTCATACCAATTTCAGCTTTTGATGTATAAGCCTTCTTCAGTGAATTTTTTGTGCTATCATTTTAGTACTTGATGTTATTAGGCACTTAGCTGTGGCCTTAATGACGATGTTTTTCCACAGTTTTGTTGCCGTCTACGTTCGAATGTCTCTCCTAGTGTTGGATATCTAGTGTCGCCATCTATCGTTCTTTACTGTCATTAAAGTCTTTTTTTGTGATTAAATCTTTTCATAATTCTTTTACTTTCTGTTATCCTTTTTTGTTTTTCTCTTGCTCTGTGAGGAATTTTCATGCAAAGGGCAATTCAACAGGAGTGTTTATTGTTGCACTTATTTTCACACGTTTTCTCAATTAAAACTGTTTCTAATTGAGAAAATGCGTGAAAATAATTGCAACAATAACACTCCTGTTGAATTGCCCTTTGCATGAAAATTCCTCACAGAGCAAGAGAAAAAACAAAAAAGGATAACATAAATTAAAAGAATTATGAAAAGATTTAATCACAAAAAAAGACTGACAATAAAGAACGATAGATGGCGACACTAGATATCTAACACTAGGAGAGACATTCGAACGTAGACAGCAACAAAACTATGAAAAAACATAGTCATTAAGGCCACAGCTAAGTGCCTAATAACATCAAATACTAAAATGATAGCACAAAAGACTCACTGAAGAAGGCTTATACAACAAAAGCTGAAACTGGTATGAGAAATAATACATTAAGAAGACGATGCCATGCTTCACATTCCTCGATTTCATCAAGGTAACCATTAACTGTTCTTTGGCTAAAAAGAAACACTTAGCCTCAATGACATTGAGAACCATAACTGTTAAGCTTATTACCAAAGGACAGTAAATAATAACATCAAACTTATGTTTATCACAAAATTTCTGGAAATGATGAAGTACAACTTTGATTCTTGATGATTAAAACCAATATTAACGTGCGAAACAGTAAATTAATCCACAAGTATTTATACTCTGACAGTATATTATAAGTAAATGCCATTTCAGATCTATTGGTAATTAAGGATATTTGTAAATTTCAATACAAAGTATGTAGAAAACTGTCATACGTTCCAGTAATTATACCAGTAAAATCAGAAAATCCAATGTCTCATAAAAATAAACAGTTTAAGAGCTTGGGTCGGCAGAGCCTTTAGCCATTCCTCTAACCAAAAATTTAAGGAAGAACTAAAATGGATAAAAGATGCAGCTCATCAGTATGGAAATGATAATAAAGTAACCAACAGGTTCATTGTGGAAACAAAAAATAAAATTAGAAAGCAAAAAAACAATAATAAAAATGAAAAACAAAATCATAAAGGTTCTTTACCATATATCAAAAGGATATCTGGACAATTGACAAGTTTAGGGAAGAATTTCAATTTTCGAGTTGGTTGGTTGATAGATTTTAATGGCGCAAGGGCCAAGGTTGGCCAAAGAGCGCCAAAACAAAAGACATCAAAACAAAACATAATCAATAAAAAACGTACACAAGGTTAAAAACAGGCTGATTTGGTGAAAATGAAACATGAGAGTGAACAAGTTAAAATCTAGATGAGTTTAAAAAAGTCAATTTCTCGTAAAAACGAAAACACTGCTTTCATGTTGCAGGCTTCACCAATAATAACTTGCAGCGTAGCTGCTCCTTCGTCCAACAGATGAGAGTGAAAATGACGAAAACGATTATTACAAAACCGAACACAAGTACACAAAACATAAAGGACAGTGAGACAACAGTTGCACGCCTCACACACCGGGACACTCTCGCCACACAACAAAAAGCGGTGAGTAAAAAGACAGTGCCCAATGCGGAGAACAACTTCCTCACGACGGTTCTTCCGTAAACTAGACTTCCAAAGTCCGATCTGTGGTTTGATAGAATGCAGCTTATTGCTGCCCTGCTGAGACCACAGGGACTGCCACTCGTCCAGGAGAAATGTCCGGATCAAAGGTCTAAAATCGCGGAAAGACAGTGGCAGCCGAGCTGGCGACATGGAGGAAACAGACCTGGCAGAGAGATCAGCCAGCTCGTTACCCCGGATCCCAACATGGCCAAGAACCCAACAGAATCGGACCAGGAAGCCATCACCCTCCAAAGTTCCAAGAAGACGACAGACATCACGGATGACAGGTGAGTCCGTGTCCTCCGGAGAAGATAAAACCTGGATGACGGACTGGGAATCAGAGCAAATCATAGCACGACGATGTGATCGAGACTGTATGTGGCACAAAGCGAGGTGTACCGCATGCACCTCTGCCGAAAAGACGGTTGATTCAGGCGAAAGCCTCTCAGCATGTGAGGCATCGCCACACACAAAAGCGGATCCAACGATATCCCCGGACTTCGAGCCATCGGTGAACACAGGCACGAAATCCGGGTAGACAGACAGTTTTTCAGCAAAGAGCTGCTGGTACACCAGAGCAGGAGAGGATGACTTTGGCCACACACAAAGAGAAAGGTCAGCCGTTGCTTGAACGGGCTGCCAAGGAGGATGGTTGAAAAAGGTGGTCAAACCAATCCTAGACAAGTTGAGACCAGCTTCGTTCACTATGGCAGACTTCCGAATCCCGAACGTCGGAACACAGGAGGGGCGGTGGGAAAACAAGCGGACACAGTCCGGTTGGAAGACGGAACCATGCAGTGGATAATCAGGAAAAGATTTCAGTTTTGTATAAAACTTAAGAGACAGCTGCTTACGACGGATGCATAACGGTGGCTCATGAGCCTCCGCATACAGGCTATGCACGGGAGAGGTACAGAAAGCACCAGTACATAGCCGCAATGCCTGGTGATGGACGGGGTCCAAAGGCTTTAAAACCGATGGACGTGCTGAACTGTACGTAATGCATCCAAAGTCTAACTTTGACCGAATGACAGAGTGGTAAATGCGAAGCATTGAGCACCTGTCAGCCCCCCAAGATGTTCGAGAGAGGACCTTCAGGATACTCAATGACTTTGTGCACTTCACCTTCAAAGACTGAATGTGAGGCCGGAAGGTGAGCGCTCGGTCAAAAGTTAGCCCAAGGAACTTGGCTTCTGACACCATGGGGATGGTAGAACACCCCAGATGAAGGCTGGGGTCTGGGTAAAGACCCCGTTTGCGGCAAAAATGCACGCAAATGGTCTTCTGCATCTAAAAGCCAAATCCATTTTGGGAAGCCTAGTGAGAGATCTTGGTAATGACAGACTGGAGCCGTCTCTCGATGGTGCGCATGTTAACAGAGGCACAAGAGATCTGCAGATCATCCACGTACATGGTTCCACGAACTGTCGGAGGAAGCAGTTGGAAAATATGGTTGACACAAAGGTTGAATAACGTAACGGAAAGAATGGAGCCTTGAGGTACACCCTGTTCTTGCGGGTACATCGCAGAGAGGGTCGACCCGACGTGCACACGGAAGCTACGGTCCTGGAGAAATCCGGCGATGAAAGATGGTAAGTTTCCCCGCAATCCGCACTCGTGCAGATCACAGAAAATGCCGTATCTCCAGGTACGGTCATAGGCTTTCTCCATGTCGAAGAAGACGGAGACCATGTGCTGACGCCGGACAAACGCCTCCCGGACAGATGTCTCAAGGCGAAGACGATGATTGGTGGTGGATCGAGATTTGCGAAATCCACTCTGATGAGGTGAAAAAATGTGATGAAACTCCAAATAAAAAATCAGACTAAAATTAATGATACGCTCGAGTACTTTGCAAAGGCAGCTCGTCATAGCAATTGGCCGGTAGTTCAACGGGTTGGTAGGATCTTTACCAGGTTTGGGAACAGGAACGACAATGGCAGTGTGCCAAGATTCGGGAAAGACATGCTCTTGCCAAATCCTGTTAAACAGGATTAGCAGACATTCAAGAGAGGACGGAGAAAGGTGCTTCAGCATCTCGTAATGGATGTTATCTGGTCTGACAGATGTCCGGCCGGACCTATTCAGAGCGGTCTGCAGCTCCACGGCAGTCAGCGGGCTGTTATAATCCGCGGAAGAAAACGGTCCAAAGGAAATCTTGGACCTTTCAAGCCGCGGCTGTAACTGCCGGAACGAAGCAGGGTAATTGCTGCTGCTCGACACCAAAGAAAATACGGCGCCCAGACAGTCAGCAATACCCTGAGCGTCAGCAACCGTTCCTCCATCACTCTCAAGAATGGAGATTTCCCCTGATGGGTACTGTTCCCGAATCTTACGGATCCTGTCCCAAACGATCTTAGGGCTGGTAGTGGTGGTAATCCCGGATACATATTGTATCCAGGACTCCCGTTGACTACGCCTACGAACCAATCGCGCGTAGGACTTGGCTTTCTTGAAAGCAAGTAGGTTCGGGTCGGTGGGGTACCGACGAAACCTAACCCAAGCCCGATGTTGGGCCTGACGAGCTGCCATGCAAGTGGAATTCCACCAAGGTCTCTGGCAACGTGGAAGTTTAGTCGACATTCTGGGGATGGTAAGTTCTCCCGCTTGCACAATACAATCAGTTACCGCTGCAACAGCGTCATTGACCGTTCCTGAGGTCACCATAGCTGGAGTAATACCTGCCGAAGCCGTGAATGTGTCCCACTTGGCTCGATCAATATTCCATCTAGCAGGGCGAGTAGGGTAACGGTACCCGCCACTCGCTAGACGGAGAAAGATGGGAAAGTTATCACTGCCAAGGGGATCACCAGACACGCTCCAGGACACGGCAGGATATAATGATGGTGAACTCAGAGACAGATCAATGGCTGAGTACGAGTGGGTGGGTTCATGAAAATAAGTAGTAGCTCCCATGTTGTGGAGACAGAGGGACGTGTTGGAGAGAAGAGACTCAACAACATGGCCCCTGGAGTCTCGAGTGGTAGAACCCCACAACGGATTGTGTGCATTGAAATCTCCTAAGATGAAGAAAGGAGGCGGCAGCTGGTCAACTAAATCTTCCAGATCCGAAAGGCTTACAGCTTCATCTGGTGGTATGTAGATGGAACACACCGTGAACAGAGTGTTCACAGATAGTCTCACTACCACTGCCTGCAAAGTCGTCCGAATGGCAACCGCAGTGACAGGAACACCATGAGGAACAACGAGGGCCACTCCTCCGCAGGCAATAACGCCATCCTGGTGATCTTTGCGGAAAAAGAATGTCTCCGCAGCGAAGGAGTGTCCGTCGTGCGAAGCTTTGTCTCCTGGAGACACACACACACAGATGTGTGCGAAGACAGTAAGCCTTTTAAATCATCAAAGCGTGAATGCAGACCTCGGCAATTCCACTGAATGAGCGTGGCCATAATGAAAAAGAAATGAAAGAATGAAGACCGACGACTAGAAAGTCTCCATGTCGTCCATCACCTCCAACCCATCAGCAGTGTCTGGAGGTAACACAGGGCTGTGTTTACCCCCTGTGTTGAGAGGTGGTTTTTGCCTGCTCTGTTTCGGGGAGGATGCGCCTGGTTTCAACTTCTCCGGCTTCTTCTTTGCAGTGCCCTGGGTCCCTGTGCTGGCAGAAGATGTTTTCGGCATAGAGGAAGGTTTAGGCGACAATGTTGATGTCGCCTTGGATGCAACGCGGCGAGACTTCAGCGCCTCCAATCCAGCAGCAACGATGTCCTCAAAATCATAAGGACACCATGCTGGGATGGTCACCTCAGTCTGGACCACCACTGAAGCCTTCACTTCTGCACCACAACTGAAGCATATGACCGCCGGCCTGGTTGTAAAGGGGCGATCCGCCGTCTAGCCTCGGGATACGAGAGATGCTCAGTTGTCTTCAGGCGTTGGATAGCCTGTTCCTCTATCCACTTTGGACACTGCTTAGAAGAAGCAGGATGAGACCCTTCACAGTTAACACAATGATCAGACTCTGCAGAGCATTCCGCCAAAGAGTGTTCTGTGGAACCACAGCGACCACACTTTGCAACATTACGGCAAGACTTCTGGGAGTGACCGTAATGCTGGCACCTGAAACATCGCAAGGGGATCGGGATATACGACCGAACATCAAGTCGTAAATAACCTGCCTTGATGGAAGTAGGCAGGGTTGGGGAGTCAAAAGTTAGGATGATGTTACGGGAGGGAATAGATTTTCCATCCCGCCTAAAAAGAATCCGCCGAACCCCAATGACATGCTGCTCACCAAGTTCCTCCAGCAATTAATCATCGCTGCAGTCAAGCAAGTCGCGGGAGCTGACTACACCGCGAGAGGAATTGAGGCAACCGTAGGGAGAAACCTGAACAGGAATGCCAAGCAAAACGGTAGTCTCCAGAAAGGTGGCACTGTGGCGTGGATTAGAGGTTTCCACGAGAAGATCCCCTGAAGGGAGCTTCTTGACACTCTTCGGAGAGCCAGCAACTGCCTGCAGAGCCTTGTTGATCCAGAAAGGACTCTTGCTACTGAGTGACTGTGAAGAGTCACCAGATTTGAGTAACAGAAACAGAGCATTGCAATTAGTTGAGACAAGTTTCTTTGTTGAGGAAGGTGTACCTTCCTCTACAGGGCACTTTAAATTTGTAGCATGGGAAACACTTTGGTTTGCCATGAAGAAGAGAAAAATTCGTCTGCCGACCTCCCCACCCACTACCGAGCCCAACGAGGGAGAGCCGGAGGTCGGCAAGCCCAAGAGGATGCCAGACACGGCTCTAGGGATAGTCAGCGGATATAGCAAGTTGGTAGGACAGGCATATGCTCGGCATGCACCCAGACTTTCCCGTGCCCAGGGAACACCCCTTTGGCATGCCCACCCTACCTCCAAACTCATCCTGCCGAACAAAACGACAAGTCGCTAGAAGCCTGGACGCCACTCGGCCACAGACTTCCTGACTAGGAGTGGGTTAGCTCCCAGCCTCCCGTTTAGGGTGAAGAAGAGGGCAAAGAGGAGTGTTGGCATCTGGAGACAACTACAACCCGGCCCCCAGATACCGGAGCCTCCAGCATCCCCGTTTCCACCTGTACGGGTCACCGCACACGGCAAACGTGCAGGTAGGTCTAAGCGAACCAACTCCGGAAAAACAGAAAGCATAACAGAAAAGAGAGGGGAGGGAACGAAGAACAAAACCCGCAGCTGGCGCCTCATCACAACCTCAGCACCCTACAACTGAGGCGGGTACATGTCAATATATGAACTAAAGACGAAAAAAGCAAAACAATAAGAGAAAATCGGCTCGGGCCGTGGGGACGCCATCCCCCATCAGCTGGATGAACAGCTGTCCCTTCGGTGATGTTATCGTTCAAGAGTAAACGAAATGTATTCCGTCACAAGGTGAGCTCGGGCCGTGGGGGCGCCGCTCCCCAAATAACTGGAAAACCAGTTATCCCCGTGCGGGGATTTTCGAGTTGGCCATTATATTACTAATATAGGAGACTTGTTACTAAATAATCAAATAACTCACTCAGAACTATTAGAATCAGCAGGAGTATACCAAATTCCAATAGCTCCGAGCCCTCCTAATACTTAAGCAGTATTAAAAATCGCTTAAAAAATGACTACAACATCATATTAAAAATTGGAACAATAAGAAGAAAAATTAATTAATTCAATATTGTGTTGACAACGGAAATTTCTGAAGTTTGAAGATATTAAATTATTAATAACACATAATAATGAACAAGACCTAAGACTATCTAAAAGGATTTTGATTGAAAAATATAAAGAAAGCATTTGTAATATCCAAGATCCAGCATGCATTGACAGTTTATAAAAAGCCTTAATAGATATGGAGAAAAAGGAAAAAATCAGTAAAAAATGAGGGAAATTAATACTTTATAATGATGCAATTAATATATACCAAAAACTTAGAAACTGGCTCTCTGTTCATTATGCCTTACTATTTAGACCAACAGATAGTGCCACTGCGTTGAGGACAATTTGATAAATACACATGCACGTAATAAGTTGCTGACCACGCCCTAACATTTTGGAAGTATTGTAGACTTGGAATAAGCTCACTTCTTGATGTGGTAGTCACTTAGAGTGGAAGTCTTCCTGAAGGAGGTTGGGACCTCTGAAATCGCTCATAGCAGTGTGGTATACCAGGTTTGAGTTCAGCTATTCCATTAGTTGAAAAAATACTATTTTAAGTTAATTATTTAGCCTGTTATTAAATTTAGTGTGTTTTAACTAAGAGTTTGTTCTTTTAGCACATGTATGAGTTATGAGGTTTTACTTACATCTCTGTTGGGATGCAAATATTAAGTTTGTAACTGAGGGGTGGTCAGCTCAAACAGTGGAATGTACTGAATGTGTGCAGAATAGGTGAGTTCCTGTAACCACCTTAAAATATTAAACTTATTACAAGTACATCTTAATAATGAGAATATTGTTTTTCATGCTCATTATACGGAACATAAGAGTAGAAGGGATGAAAAAGTGAATCGTCTCTAAGAAAAGTAGAAGGTTCTGTATCTGTCACCAACAGAGAGACTAATGCATTAATGACAAATAAATTAAACACAGGGATAAAGACAAAATAATGGAAACAACACGTGAAGAAAACTAATAGATAATGCAGAATACCATTTTACCTGAGGGACTACAATTCATATATTTCCATAATCCAGAAGTTTTAAAATTGATTAGCTACATCGGTTACAGGAACATCAGTACTTAACTTTTCTTGTGGGGTCACAATTTGTTTCACGCTAGGTCAAATAATTTGTACAAAAAATAATTGCAGGATATTTTGTTTGTTTGTTTGTGTGTGTGTGTTTGTGCGTGCGCTCACTTGTGTGTGTTCGCTCGTGTGTGTTTTTGTGTGTTTGTGCGTGCGCTCACTCGTTTGTGTGTGTGTGTGTGTGTGTGTGTGTGTGTGTGTGTGTGTGCGCTTGCTCGTGTGTGTTTGTGTGCGCACCCATAAAATATTCCTAACACTTTTTTGTCAACATTTTTCATCCTGAGGTGAGTGGCAAGTTTATACTTAATGATATCTTTACAAAGGGCAATACATTTGCGTGATGCTGATCAGGCAAAGTGAGAGAAAGGTCCGGGGCCAACTCATGTCATTTGCTGCCCCCCCCCCTCCATGCCATCCAAACATCCAAAATGAAGATAGAGGCTTCAAGCAACGGCAGTGACAAACCTGAAACCAACAGAGCATGCACAGCATCGATTATTATCAGTAGAAAGTACGTATATTTTCTTTTTTTTTTTCAGCAATGTGAAGGTAAAAGATGTAAAATTAATAATTTATGTAAATATAACGAGGTGCAACACCACAAGAAAAACAATTTATGATTACAGGAAAATTTCTGCCCCATCTAACTTTTGTTTTCACAAATTTTTGTCTGCTGTATATACACTGAAGTGCCAGAAAAACTGGTACACCAGTCTAATACTTGGTAGGTCCCTCATAGGAGTGCAGGACTACAGAAATATGATGGGAATTAGACTCCACTAGCTATTGGAAATATGCTGTAGGCAATGCACACCATACTTCCTGCAGAGCGTTCCACAATTTGGGAGTATTCCGAGGTCACGGATTCCTGTGTTTGATAGCGCCCTGCATGGCATCCCAAATGTGTTTTATCAAGTTCAGATCTGGGGACTTGGGTGGAAATGGCAACACCCCAAACTCAGATAAACGTTCCTCTAACCATAATGTGATGTCCCGACACTTGTGTGGAGGTGCATTGTCCTGTTGGAACAGGCCCAACCCATTAGCATGAATGCAGGACATGAACGGATGTACCTCGTCAGAAAGGATGCACACGTAGCGTTGGCCAGTCACAGACGTTTGTAGACGTACCAGGTGTCACAGTGAAGTCCAGCTAAGCATGCCCCATACCATTACGGAACCACACACACACACACACAGAGACACACACACACACACACACACACACACACACACAAGCCGGTACAGTTCCCTGTTGACAGGCAGGATTGGCTTCATGGGGTTTGCGCCACACATGAATCCTTCCATCTGCCCGATACAGTTGGAAGCGCGACTCGTCAGACCAGGCTACTTGTTTCCAGTGGTGGTGTTGCCGTGCCCAAGTGAGGCGCATAGCTGTGTCGTGCACCCATCAAGGGGACTTGAGTTGGGCGTCTGCTGCCAAAGCCCATATCGTACAGGGTATGTTGCACAGTCCGGACGCTGATGCTTGTTGAGGCTCCAGCATAAAATTCCGATGATACCTGCAAGAGTGTTGCACGCCTATCACGTGAAACGATTCTTGACAGCCGACGATGGTCACATTCACCCAATGTCTTTTTATGGCCATACTGGTATCGTAGGTTGGAGGTTTTGCCAGAATTCTTATAGTCACGGTACACCCTTGCAATTGTAGCCCGTGAAAATCCGAACTTTTTTCTACCTCCGAAATACTATGGCCCATCTCACGAGCGCCAACTATGACACTGCATTGAAAATTGCTTAAATTGTTATTACTTGTCATTCTCATGCTGAAAACAGCTCTGATAGCTAGCAAAGATGTCTATCGCTTTATATACGCACTGGCAGACGCAACCGAGTACGTGCATAGGTGACGTTGCTATGTATTTTGCATAAGCTTGTCTGTACCAGTTTTTCTGGCACTTCAGTGTAAGCTGTAAGCCAAAAATTTATGGGAAAATCAGCATTGAACAACGATACACGATATTGAGAGAAAAGAAAGTATGCCTATAGCAGAAGTTTTTGCTCCATGAAACTCCTGTTTTAGCAGAAATATAAAGATTTATTACAAAAAAGAACACATTAATAATAACACAGGACAGAAAAAACATTGCGAATAAAAAAATTTGATTATGGGAGAAATTTTAGCTCTGCATCCAACTTAAGTCTTCAGAAATTTTTGAAAGACAGAATATTTCCCCCATTTGTACAATTGCATACTTACCACGAAAAAAAAAATTAAATGCCAGCTGCTCTCCAAAATTAGCAAAAGGAAATTTGCCACATAATAGAAAAATGTATTGCTCAGCGGGAGGAAAAAGTTACTTAAAATCAGTGATCTCCCACTTAAAGCTGAAACATTCTCAGCCCAAATTCTAAGCAAAGATTTTTCTGTAGCATGAACCCCCCACGACATAAGCTTTCCCAAAATTCTCATCGGATTTGCATTGATATCTAGAAATGATCTAAGATGATGATTCAAAATGTGGAAAACCCTTGTGCATACAGTAAAACCTTTAGATGTAAAATTTTATGATAATAGCTACATTCATTCTTGGGTTATTATTATAAATACAAAAAGTCCCAGGATTTACTTTAAAGTAAAGAATTCCTTTCCATTAAAACATGAGTTCATACTAGTCTGTGCAACGTGGTCTTTCCAGCATGTGGGTGGGATGTCAATGGTCCCACATCTCCGAACAGAGTGACTGCAGAGTCTTGGCGCTTGGCTGACTGCGCTTTAACAGTGACAATGCACTGGCCACGCACCATGTTTAAAAATTCTTTTCTTGGTGCACAAACAAAAGCCCAAGGTTTTTTCTTTCTTTGTTAGATCAAACCTTTCTTTACAAAGAATAACAATTTCAACTTTCTAAGTGTTATACTACAATATATTTTTAAGCAATGAAAAAAAAAGCTCTCTCGTTGCTCATAACTCAAGAACTAAAGCAAACAGAAATTTATGCATGCCATTGGATTTCTTGGGAAAAATTATGAAAGAATGATGAATTTCATATTTTTCTTATTCTAAATAATGGAGATATTTGCATTTTTACAGGAAATAGTTCCACCATGCACAAAAATTCAAAAAATATCTTCTATTGGAAATAAAAAAATTTAAGCTTTCAGGGGTGTTATAACTTGGGGGCAGCTACCTGTAAAACAAAAATAATAAGAATCAAATGTGTTGGTGGAAAATTATTTCAACATCTGACGATTTCACATGGAATGACTCTTTTAGCAACCAGTTGGAGTATTAAGCATCTCCATTTACAGCAATCTTGGCACAGAGATCATGTTTCACTGACATCTATCACATGCTGCATGCAAAACCTTTTGTACTTCATACTGTTGGACATTTTTTGTAATTCTCAATCTTTTTACATACAATTTTCATGAATAGATGGTGCCAGATGCGCACCACACTGCAGACTCTCTGTGTATGATGTAACAGCATAACTCCTGGATGAGTCTCCGTAGAGAGAGGTTGTGGTGAATTGTGAAGTGAAGAGCTCATGTCTTTTTGTGTAATAAATTGTTGTGATTTCTAATGTGATTGTAATAAGTATTTTAAAGTGGAGTAGTTCTTTGGTTATATCACAGTAATAAGAAATAATACAATTTAATTAACCAAACCATCCCTCCAACATACCACTGCACAACCAAACAACCATCAGAGGTATGGGGCACAGCAGCAGCAGAAACAGTGTGCAGAGCGTGAAGCAGATTGAAGAAGCCTGCGTCATTATCACCTTTGTTCTTTGAAGAGAAGCTCAATTCCGCCATGTTTGCTTTCAGCTCGGAAGTCGTTGCATTTAGTGCTGCTAATGGTATTAGGCAACAGAGGATAACATACTGAAAAGGTAAGAACATATTTTTGCTGCCCAAATAAAAAAAAAGTGCTACAATTTTTTCGCTGAGTGGAAAACACAAAAGGCGTTCGATTTACACTATAGAAATAAATTCACCTTAAGATGATGGAAAACACACAACTTCCAAAATTTGACGGAAAAAATTTTACATCATGGAAATACAGAATGTTATGTATTCTGGAAAGTAAGGACTTAGATAGTGTTTTAACTGAAGATCCCCCAAAAGACGAAGCTGAAAAGGCTATATATGGGAAAAGAGGGATGCTCAGACAAAAGGAATTATAACATGTTCTATGTCAGACACACAAGTTGCTTAGTTTTAACTTGCCAAACTAGTGAACAAATTTGGCAATCCCTACATATGCGTTATGAAGGCGATTCAAAATGCAGGATGGTAGAACATATATTCATACAGCATTGCAAATATCAAAAAAGTCACATAGCTGCTTAATTATTAATGTGCTATTTAGACAATCTAAATTTTGAGGTTACTCACCTTTATCCCAAATATCGTTTAGGAGGTTTTCATCTCTTACACACATTTCCAACACGTAATTTTCAGTAGTCACATCGTGGTTCAAGGCCAAAAACACACATCACACTCACACAAAACTTTGTTTGTTTTTTGTTTTCCCCAAAAACTAAATGCTGATTCAAAATAATCAACTACAATGACACATAATTCAGCTCACTAAAAATGCTTATCTAATTAAAACCTCAATAAAAAAACTTATATTACACATTTCCTAAAACATCAAAGTTAAAACTACAACCCATAATTATTTACAACTGCACACCGGTAATTAATTGAAACAAACCCAATGAACCTGACACAACCACTATCTTCAATTATCCCGGACCTCTCCCCACTCAGCAATAAGCGTACTATCCTAGCAGTTTCAGCCTCTGCCCAGGCCATTTCTCAAGGAGTGGACGAAACAGATGAACCTCGGTCGCCACCCTCAAACTTAGCGAAAGTTCTAGGTCTTGCTTGGCATCATCTTATCATCGTTCTTCACCGCTCAACGCAGTGGTGCCATCTATTAGCTGACCCATTAGTTTTCTTTTTCTCTTCGTACTTGTAAATATCCATTCGACAGCCAGCTGCATTTGATTCTTGAAAATTAATCTTCTTATATTCAATCATATTTTTTTTAAATATATTATATTACATCATTTATTTATTTTTTCCTCCCCCCCCTCCCTCTGTTTTTCTCTATGGCTCTCCATTCTGATCAGATCTTTCCAATATGCATTTAAGCTATTAGGATTGTTAATATTACATAACCTGTGTCTGTTTTTTTCAATCAATACTATCTCTGCTAGTCTTAAAATGCCTTTTCGTACGACAGTTCTTAATTTTTATTTCAGCAAACTTTGGGTATTGTTTTTGTTCGATACAGTACTGGACCAATACAGTCTTTGCTTTTTTTTTTTCTGCCAATTCCGTAGATGCTATTGTAACCGATGTTTGAGTTTATTTTTAGTGCTTCCTATATATGATACTGCAGGGTTGTTACTTACAGGAATTTTGTAAACACCAGCTCTATCCAAACATTTCTTGTTTTTCTTTGTATTGAGTACAATATTTTTAATTGTGTGCACTTTTTTGCCCAATTGTAAATTATACTTATTACACAATTTATTAATTTCAGCCAAAATTCCTTTTATGTACGGAAACGATCCAATATATTTAATCTGCTTATTATTATTTCTTCTTATGTTTGCAAATTAATACAATTGTTCTGTACTTCATTGATCTATTTTTTTTATTTTTTTACTGGGATATCCATAATTTTTTACATCTAATATATTTCAATTCATTTTTGTATTGCATATTTGATGTGTGCATGAATGCTCTTTTTATCAACATCTTAATACTATTACTAATCTAAAACAACTATTATGGGAATTTTACTAGGAAATTTTGTCATTTAAATTGCAAATTTTCGGAGAAAACTCTTCTCCTTCTTCAGGCTGTCTTGTTGTTGTCACTTATTCCTGTCACTATCGCGGTTATGGTTAACCTTGACGGTTACGGTTAACCTTGATGGTTTAGGTTATTTTTCAACAAATCCTGCCATATGTTAGGCAGGGAAAATCCTTTGCAGTCATTGATGATGGAATTCCTTCTTTCAGCTTTCTTTTTTGAAAATTGCTTTGGAAACTGATGACTTTAATGGAATTCCAATCCATGCTGTGCCCAGTTTCTCTAACATGCCTATCTAATCCAGTCTTGTTGGAGCAAGGAGTAGTCTATGAAGTAAAATGTAGTTGTGGACTATCTTACATAGGTGAAACAGGTCGCAGACTAGAAACTCGTATAGCTGAGCATAAAGCAGCTATAAAAAAATTGCTCCCACAAGACTGGCTTAGATAGGCATGTTAGAGAAACTGGGCACAGCCTGGATTGGAATTCCCTTAAAGTCATCAGTTTCCAAAGCAATTTTCAAAAAGAAAGCTGAAAAAAGGAATAGAAATTGAGAAAAATCAAAATTCCAACATCAATGACTGCAAAGGATTTTCCCTGCCTAACATCTGGCAGGATTTGTTGAAAAATAACCTAAACCTTCAAGGTTAACCGTAACCGCGATAGTGACCGGAATAAGTGACAACAACAAGACAGCCTGAAGAAGGAGAAGAGTTTTCTTCGAAAATTTGCAATTTAAATGAAAAAATTTCCTAGTAAAATTCCCATAATAGTTGTTTTAGATTAGTAATTGAATTAAGAAACTAGGAAGCCATTTCTCAACATGAGCTTTATTCAAAGAATCTTAATACTGTTACATTTATAAGCATATGGATGATAAGAATCATATGGTATGATCACAAGTACGAATGACAATTTTTCTATAAACTGTATAATCCAATGTGTTGGGTCATTTTATAATCTGTACATCTTGGTGTACAGATTATAAAACGACCCAACACAATGAATTATACAGTTCTCGTACTGAGTACAATATTTTTATTTTATACAGTTCTTGAATCTGTACATCTTGATGTACAGATTATAAAATGACCCAACACATTGAATTATACAGTTAATAGAAAATCATCATTCCTAGTGCAATTTTGCAAAATTTTTGTAATTATCAAAAAGTTGATCATTCTTCCTCAGAGTTTTTAGTAATTTAAAAAGTTTTTTTATAGTGCTGTATACTGGGTTAGCTTTTATTTCTTCATATAACAGTTTTTCCAATTCTTCAAGCATTTTTTCTATGTATTTATCTTTTTCTAGTAGCACTAATGCTCTACTCTGCCTTCAAGGCCAAAATTTCTTCGTTATTTTTAAATTCTTTTAGTAATTTTAGTCCTCTACTTGAATATTTAGTAGTTTGCTTCTACTTGAATATTAGTAGTTTGCTTCTAAGCCACAATTAGGAACATCACAAACGAAACAGGCCTTGATAAACATGTACAAAGTACTGGACATTCAATGGACTGGGAATCTTTAAAAATTCTTGATATCACTTGATATCTGTTAATAAATTGGTCTAGGATAACCAAGAAGTAATTTTCAACTCAAATGGTGGTCATATTATGCAAAATGGGGAAAGCCTATTAAATGCTAGTAGATCAAACAGCTTTTTTGTGGCAAACTGTGAAGATGATATGAGTAACAAATCTGTAATTATGAAAGCAGGGGAAATTACATGGGAAAATTGGCATGAACAACTTTGGCATGTAAATGAAACATACATAAACCAAATGAAAACACATTCCATGTCCACAAACTTGATGGAAAAATTACAAACCTTGGATTTTGTGAAACCTGTATTCAAGCAAAATATTCTAGAAAACCCTTTAAAAGTGTGCAAGAAACTGAATCAACTAAACCATACAGTTGCCCTTTGGATCCCGTGCAGGAAGGTCGCACATCGTGTGAGCTCCTGCGAGTGAACTTCAGTGCAAGCTTTTCGTCGGCGGCGGCCATTCGTCTTGTTCTGCGATTAGATAGTTTCTGGGTTACCAGTCTATCCGAATCAGTCCGGTTAGGGGATCTTTTAGTTGTTAAGCTTTTTTCAAAGCTCAATTAAAATTTTCTCGAATCCACTTCTCTTCGTTTCTGCTTCCAGCCTATCGTAAAAATTAAGAGAATTTCAAGTTCAGATGTTGTAGAGCAAAAGCCTGACACCAAGAAAAGTGATGTCGTTTCCCGTTCCTCTTCCACTTTCACGGGAAATCCAGAGTCAACCGACAAGCCAGATCCAAGAAGATCTAGAAGAATTAAGAACCTTCCACCGGAACTATGTAATAGTATCCAAAAAAGAACAAGAAGAAGATTGGTAAGTGAAAAAATTTCTTATTCTGTGCCTCAGAAAAATCTAGGCACGTCATCTGACAAAAAAGTTGTCGATGACTCTTCTTGTATGCCTGTGCCAATTCCAGACATAATATCTGAGAAATTATCAGATATGAAAAAAACACCGGTGGGATGCCCGGGCGATGGGATTTCTGAAAAAATTACAAATATCATTAAAACATCGAAGAGATGCTCAGGCGATGGGATATCTGAAAAAAATTACAAATATCATTAAAACACCAAAGAGATGCTCGGGCGATGGGATATCTGATAAATTATCAGATATCATTAAAACACCGGAGAGATGCCCGAGCGATGGGATATTTGTAAAACGTTCAGATATCCTTAAAACACCGGAGAGATGCCCGGGCGATGGGATATTTGTAAAATTTTCAGAGATCATTAAAACACCGGTGGGATGCCCAGGCGATGGAATATCTGAGAAAATACCAGATATGTTTTATGAAAAGTCCGAGAGATGTCCGGACAACCTTACCCAAGAGGAAGGTTTTGTGGAAAATAGACCTGAGACGGCTTCAGCGTCATGCTTTTGCAATGAATTTGGTGTGATCCACGTCAGTTTGTAAAAAAAAAAACGGCCCTTTTTGGAGCCGAGTACATTTTTCAAAAAGGAATTTGTCAAACCTGCTCAGCAGTTGAAAGAAACTATGTTTCTACCGACACAAACACGAATTCACACAAGTAAAGAAAGACTTTACAAAGAAAAAATTGAAACCCTAGAAGTTTCAAAAAGTTTGAGAAAAGTGAAAAAAAAAACTGTGCAAAAACAAAACAAAAAAAGTGTTGAAAAAAAGAACAACCTCAGTCATCATACGAGCATAAGTTAAGCTCAAAAATAAAGGATGCAGTTAATGACACAGAATTAATGAAAAATTATACAAATAAATACCTGCGTAATATTAATTTATTACACAGAGAAAAAAAAAGTTGTCCTTAAAAGCAATGTACAGAACTCTGTGCTAAAAGAAAGAATTGAAAAACATCGCAAAAATTTCCAAAACACAAATGTGACAGAGAAATTGATTGCTGATGTTGACAAATATCTAGGCGAGAAGGGAAAAAAAATGGCCCTTTTAAGAGCATTTCTGTTTCTGAGGAAGGAAAAAAAACGGCCCTTTTAAGAGCATTTCTGTTTCTGAGGAGGGAAAAAAAACTGCCCTTTTAAGAGCATTTCTGTTTCTGAGGAGGGGAAAAAAACGGCCCTTTTAAGAGCATTTCTGTTTCTGAGGAAGGAAAAAAAAACGGCCCTTTTAAGAACATAATACAGAATTCTGTGCTAAAAGAAAAAATTAAAAAACATCGCAAAAAAACATTCCAAAACACAAAAGTGATAGAGAAATTGATTGTTGATGTTGATAAAAATTTAGATGAAAATGCTACGCAAAAGCAAAAAAAAACTGGTTACTCCAACCGTGGAAAAACCAAAATATTTCGCTGGCAGGCTTAGCAAAGAAATTAAAGAGGCAGAAAAAATTAACTGTAATGAAGATGCTCAATTGCAGTATGCTAATAACATTACATTTTACAACACACAAAATGAACTGCCTCTTCTATATGATAATGTGGAAAATAACCACACTGAAATAGCAAGCCAACAAGTTAAAAACATAGAAAGCAGTGAAAGCACGGTAGAAAGCAAAATTGACCTATTAATTAAAAAAATTAAAGAAAAGTCCACGAGTGAGAAACTTACGAAAAAAAAATGGAGAAACAAATAAAAAACAAAACAAAAGTGAATGGACCATCAATAAAATAGCAGAATTAGCTGCCAAACTGGTCAAAAACAAGGAAGCAATCAATTGTAATACTGACCAAGTTATCGAAAGTAACAGCAATATAAATAAAATTGACACAGTAAAAGATGATGAAAAAAAAACAGAGGATGAAATTTTTCCTCTGAAACAAATGGACTTAACATATTAATTTGGAATGCGCAAGGCATCAAAAGGCAGCATAGAGAATTCTTAGCCTACCTAAAATACAAAAAAATTGATATTGCACTAATTAATGAATCCTGGATAATGGACAGAATTAAATTCAAAATTCCCAACTACAAGGTTTACAGAAAAGACAAAACCTCCCAAAGTGGGGAATTTTGATTGCAGTGAAAGATAAACTAGAGCAAAGTGAAGCGACATGCAACACAGAGGATGGCATGGAAGCGCACTCGGTTATTATTAAAACAAAAAAGAACCCGATTAAATTTACAGCGCTATACAATCATCCCAAACACACTATTACCAGGGAAGCTCTAGATAATCTTTTTGAGGAAAATATTCCTATGGTCATAGCGGGAGATTTTAATAGTAAACACCGCTATTGGTACTGCCCTAGAGCTAATAAAAGTGGAAACAATATCTTCAGATATCTCTTAAACAAAAACATTGACTTGGGGGCGCCATCTGAACCCACAAGAACGGCGCTCAGAGGAACTAGCAACATACTAGATTTTGCCCTCCTGAAGAATAATAAATATTACTTTGAAATTTACACTGCGGTGGCGCTCTCCTCTGACCACAATCCAGTTCACCTCCAGCTTTATACTGATAAAACTGTGACGGTAGCACCCAAAATGGTCACTAACTTAAAGCAATTTGAAGAGAAAATTAAACTAGTGCCACCCCCAGTAATTGGAGACTGTAATAGCAAAGAAGAAACTGACAGAGCTATTAAACTCTTTAACCTCGCCATTAAAAAAATTATGGAAGAATGTCAAACTCCTGCTAAAGAGAAAAAAAATCCGTACTATTTACCCAAAGAAATTTTGGAACTTATTAAAGAAAAAAATAGGTACCGAAGCAAGTGGCAAAGAACAAGAAATAAAACGTTCTATGACCTTTATTGCTGCATAAATAGAAAAATTAAAAGAGAAATCAGAAAATTCGAGAATGGGTCATGGGGTCAAGTATTAGAGGAAGCTCATATTGACTACTCTGAAAATTCGGATAAAAAAAATAAAATGACTCTATGGAATCTTACGTCGAGCTTGCAAAATAAAAATGTCAAATTACTCCCACCCCTTCAAAAAGAAGATGGGACGGTAGTTAGAACTGACGAAGAAAAAGTAGAAATTTTTTGCAAACTCACTAGAAAAACAGTTTAAAATAAATGATATCCCTGACACTGATGTAGCCATTAAAATGAAAAAGGCCCTGGATACTTATTTTAAACATGCAGAGGATGTAGAAAATTCTAGTCATCACCCAAAGTGCACAACTCTATGAAGAATTTACTAGTAAAAAAAAACCTGTGTTAACATCCCCAATTAAAAGTAAACAGAAAGGCTCTTTTTAAAAAAATAGAAGCACAAGGCATAGAAAACAGCAGCCAAAAGTAGTAAATGCTACGGCCTCTCACGGGTCCGGAACGCCAGAAACTGAAAAGATAAGAAAAAAAGAGACCTTTTAGGAGCCAAAAAAATTTTTTGTTCCTCCTGACTTTGAAAAACCACTACCCATCAGTGAAAGGGAAGTTAGGTTTCATATTAATAATCTTAAAAATAAAAAGGCACCGGGCAATGATGGCATAAATAATAAAATTATGAAAACATTACCGGAAGAGTATGTGCAAACCCTTACTAAAATATACAATTGTGCCATTAAATTAAATTATTTCCCTGATGTTTGGAAGACAGCAGAGGTAATACCCAAGCCAGGTAAAAACCCGGCAATTCCTGAAAATCACAGGCCGATTTCATTGCTCCCAACCATGGGAAAAATCTTTGAAAAAATAATTCTTATTAGAATGCAACAATTCTGTGAGGAATTCCCAGTAATTCCATTTATTCAAGGAGGTTTTAGAGATAAACACTCCACGATGCACCAACTCTCTAGAATAACTGAAAAATGTGCTGAAGGAATTATAAAAAAAGAATACACAGCAGCCATATTTTTGGATGTGGCAAAAGCATTCGATAAATGCCCACATGAGGCAATTATCTACAAGCTAATAGCACATGATTTCCCACCCTGGATTATACATATAATCAAATCATACCTTACTAACAGAACATTCTGTGTAAAAATCAATGGGAAAAAATCGTTAAAAAAAAAATCGAAGCTGGTGTACCGCAAGGCAGTGTACTCACTCGCACCAACGCTGTACTCTATCTTTACGTCAGACTTTCCCAACTATAATAACAGGAATCTGACTACAGCTCTCTATGCTGATGACACTGCACTCACTTATACTTCCAAAAATAAAAATCAAGCAACTTTCATGTTGCAACATTATGTTGAACAACTTGAGAAATATTTCTTAGATTGGAAAATCAAAATCAATACTGAAAAAACTCAAGCAATTCTATCTTCTAGGATTAAATGCAATCGCAATCCAGACTTTGAAATAGAAATGTATACAAAAAAATACCTTGGGTAAATGATGTTAAATATTTTTAGGACTTTTTATGGACCACAACCTAAACTGGAACAAGCATATTAAAGAAACTCTGTCCAAATCTCTTAAGATCAGAGGAAGTCTCCAGCCAATAATAAAAAATAAAAGGCTTAGCAGGAAAAACAAAACTTTGATATGGAAAGCCTGTACAGCCCTGTTATTACTTATGCCTGTCCTATCTGGGGTAACTGCAACAAACAGCAGAAAAATAAGATTACCTCACTTCAAAATAAAACCCTACGTTATATGGTTGGACTTGATGGAAGAACTTCAAACCATGCTATCCGAAGCATGCTAAATATTAATTCTATCCATTACACGATGTATGACTTAGCTAATAGATACTATGAAAAAGCTAAGATTCATCCTAATCCTTTAGTCAGAGAGGCCATTAACTATACTGTCAATGAAACTAACAGTTATAAAAGGCCAAAAGCTATCTTGAATAAAGTTCCAGAAATGAACCCAATTCACAGCTACCCTAGCAAAAAAAATAACAATAATTGGGACTAGTGTTTGGAGGGTATTCTTCACCTAAGAAGAATTTTTGTTAAAAAAAATGAAAAAAAAGGGCTCTTTTAAGGGCCGTACTCTGTTTTGCAAATATACTTCACACATGTGAAGAAATCTTGTTAAAAAAAACGGGCTCTTTTAGGGGCCGAACTTGTTTTGCAAAGAGAAATATTGCAGTCCACATATATGAGACTGGCTCAGATACACGGTAATAGAACCAAACTCTTGATGTGCAAAACGGTGCAGAAATTTTAATTTAAAAAAAAAAAAAAAAGGGCTCTTTTAAGGGCCGTACTCTGTTTTGCAAATATACTTCACACATGTGAAGAAATCTTGTTAAAAAAAAAAGGGCTCTTTTAGGGGCCGAACTTGTTTTGCAAAGAGAAATATTGCAGTCCACATATATGAGACGTCCACATATATGAGACGTCCACATATATGAGACTGGCCCAGAAACACGGTACTATGGTTTAAAAAAATAAATAAAGTACCAAACTCCCCTCCAGCCAGTAAAAAAAAAAAAAAAAAACGAAAAATTCCTGAGAAGCGAGGTGAAAAGCAGACTCCTACACGGGAACTGAGCAAACGACAACTGTGTGCTTTAAAGGTGCCTTGCAACACAGGGTTTTGTGAGAAAACTGGGTGTTTATCTGTAGGATTTTTCTTGTGGTTCTATTCTTTTTAGGCACCCCTTTTCCCTGGCCTTTCCCCGATTCCCTGAGGCCTGGCCTTGTCTGCGGGATGGCTTGCTTTGACTGATTTGTTGCAGGTAAGTATGTAGGGTAGCTTACAACTTCAATACTTAACGGGAAACCGTATACTCCTTTTGCTCTAATATTTCTGTACTTTTCTTTCATGCTGTTCTATCAGGGAAATCTGTTCCCAAATATGTTATCTTCTTTTTCACCTGACAAAAGGCGCAGAGCGCTGAGGGTTCGGGTCTCTCAACCTCAGATAGGAAATCTCTCTCTGCGGAATCAACTAAACCACTTGATATTTTACATATTGATTTAATTGGTCCAATTCGTGAGAAATTATTGAAGTAAATTATATTGGAGGTGCAAGTTATGTATTAATTATTTTATATGATTATTCCTGAAAACTTTTTACACATTTTTTTAAAGAACAAAGATGAAACACTAGAGAAATTGTCTAATTTTATTCAACAAATTGAAAACATTATGAATGCAAAATTAAGAAGTATAAGATCTGACAATGGTTCAGAATATTTTTCTAAACAACCTGTAGAATATTTTAAGGCAAAGGGTACTGAACATCAGTTGACTACAGTCTACATACCACAACAGAATGGTATTTGTGAAAGAGCCAACAGATCACTAATTGAAGGCACCAGAGCATTACTGATAGGCTCAAAACTTCCAATGAAATTTTGGGCACAGGCAACTAACACTTTCACCTACAGAAAAGACAGGACTCCTGCGAAGAAAAATTTTCAGGAAAAAAACCTACTGTGGGTCATATCAAATCTTTGGATGTATAGCTTACTACTGGATTCCAAAGCATCAAAGAGGAAAACTCTAAACCCAAACAGCACCCAGAATTTTTATGGGATACTCAAGTAATAGGAAAGCCTACCATATCTATGATCCAATAAAAAATACTATTGTAGAATCTAGAAATGTAAAATTCTTGGAAGACAAGAAAGGAAGCAAAATGTTGGAAAAAGCAAAATTTAAAATCCAAGATTGTGAAATGTTAGACTTCAGTGGAAATGAATAAAATTTTCAAAGGGTGCTTATTGATGAAGAAACAGAAATAAATGAGCAAGACGAGCAAATCATCTATGAACCACAATTGGAAATCACTGAAGAAAGTGAAAATGAAACTCAAAGAATTGCTGTAGAACAGGAGAGACCATATCTAAAACCTCAAAAGCAAGGCTTAAAAACTATTATGAATCTTCAGATGAAGATGACACAGCAAAAGATCCAGTTTACAATATTCAGGATGAGATTCTTAAAGTTGGAAGTCAGTGCTGCATACCAAAATCATTTGAAGAGGCCATGCAAATGTCTGATGCAGACAAGTGGAAAGAAGCAATGGAGAGAGAAATTCTCTCAATTCTCATGAAGTATGGAACATAGTAAGTTTACCTGAAGGTGTAAAAAGCCTATAAGATGTAAATGGGTATTCAGTAAGAAGAGAAAAAAATCAGGAAACAAAATATACAAGGCAAGGCTTGTTGCACTAGGATGTTCTCAAAGGTTTGGGCAAGACTACAATGAAACATTTTCACCAGTAATGAAAGCAGACAGTTTTCAATGCTTAATTGCTTTTGCAGCTATGAAAAAAATGGCAAATACACCATTATGATGTAGAAACTGCTTTCTTGTATGCAAAATTACAGGATAGGGTATATATGGAACAACCTCCTGGCTTTGAAGATACACAGGGAAACAAAATTTATGACTTCATGGCTTCCTCTTATTACTTTCAGTATTATAAATATTTAACCTGTGGAAGTAGTAAGACGCAAGAACTCCTAACTAAGAGCTATTGTTTAGATCAAAAATTTGAGAGGTAATGTATCTTAATAAACTTATCCTCGATAATTCCTGTTAAATATTTATAACACTGAAATGCTAGTGTGCAAATTAAACAAGGCACTATATGGGCTAAAACAAAGTGGAAGAATGTGGTTCCAGATTATCAGAAACTATCTAGTATAATGTGGATTTAAAAATTTCAAGTCTGACCAATGTACTTTTAGCTATGATAAAGGAAACTCAAAATTATTTTTTGGTTTACATGTAGATGACATGATTGTTATTAGTTCAGATAATGAGATACTAAAAGAGGTAACTGAAAAAATCAGCAGAAGATTCAAGCTAAAAGAAAGTGATACAAGCAATGTTCTAGGGATGGAAATCATTCAGAAGGAAGGACAGATCACTATTCAACAACAAATTTTTATCGAAGAAATTCTGAAAAGATATAGTACGGAAAATTGCAATCCTGTAACTACATCATTTGACTTAAATCAAGACCTGGAGAAATATGAAGAATCAAAAGTATGTGATGTTAAAAAATACCAGGAACTTTTAGGATCATTTATGTATCTTGCTACAAAAACAAGAAAAGATTTAGCTTATCCAATAACAGCTCTTTTACTAAGGACCCAAGAGAAATACATATGCAAGCACTCAAGCGTGTTCTAAGATACTTAAAAGGAACAAAACATTACTGTTTGTGTTTACCCAAGATGATCCAAAACTGGAATGCTATAGTGATGCATCATGGCAATGTGAAAAACAAAATGGGCAAAGATCAGTAAGTGGGTACTTATACCTACTGGGATTTTTACTTTTGACATGTGATGCAGAAATTACACTAGTCGTCGAAGTCATGAAGACTGGGACATTTTTATAATTTTTTGTGGAAGAACTCACTGGAAAAGGATTCCAAAGTTCAATTATACATAGTGACAACCAGTCAGCAATTTTTCTAGGAAACAGTGGATGCACATCACACAAATCAAATAATATGGTAAGACAGGTAAGTTTCATTAATGAGAAACTCAGAGATAAGACATTTTATCTTCAGTATGTGACTACAGATACAAATCTTTCAGATTTTCTTACTAAGCCTTTAAGTAAATCAAAACTTAACAATTATCTAAGACTTTTAAATGTGGTATACGTTTTATGAACTCTTAGAACTGTTGCAAGTGACTACAGATTGAGAATTAGGGGGAATTTCTTGTACATTTTTTGTAATTATCAATCTTTTTATATACAATTTTCATTAATAGATGGCACTAGATGCGCACCGCACTACAGACTCTCTGTGTATGATGTAACAGAGTGACTCCTGGATGAGCCCTCCATAGAGAGAGGTTGTGGTGAATTGTGAAGCGAAGGGCTCGTGTCTTTTTACGTAATAAATTGTTGCGTTTTCTAATGTGATTGTAATAAGTATTTCAAGGTGGAGTAGTTCTTTGGTTATATAACAGCAATAAGAAATAATACAATTTAATCAACCAAACCATCCCTCCAACGTACCACTGCGCAACCAAACAACCATTACACACTCAATCTTTTTCTCATGCAGACATACCTGAATCTGGTCCACCCAAGATTTCCTCGCCTTTCTCTACCTTTCTTTCCTGCCACTTGGGCTGAAAAAATTCTCTTAGTAAACATCTCACCATTCATTCTTTCAACATGGCCAAACCACCTGAGAATAGTAGTCTCCACCTTACTAGCATTTTGTTGCTAACAGCTAAATATTGTTAGCAACAAAATGCTACAATAAATTTAACTTTTTTCACAAAACTTTACAAAATTCTCATCACATTAAGCACATATTTGTACACCCCAATACAGAGAAATAGATCAGATCACAGAGCAGTGTTTTGTACCTATTGCTTATACTCACTACAACCAGTTGCAGCCTATCTGTCGGTGCTGTAACACCACCTTCACTTCTCAAAAGTTGGAGAATTTGTCTTTTCTATTTTTGCCATTTTTAGTGCCTTATTTTCGTCAACAAAATTCTGTTAATTCCGCCCCCTAGTCGTTCTGCATTATGGACTTGGCATGTGGAGGTGAAAAAATAGCAAAAGGCTTCCGATAAATTGTGGTTGCAAGAGATCCATTTAAGCGAGTTACCAGGATGTCAAGGAATGGTAGGCATCCGTTATTTTCAGTTTTACAGCTGAATTGAATGTGAGGATCAATGGAATTTATAAGTTTGACTAATTCCAGAATTTCAGAATGTTTTCCCTTCCATAGAACGAAAGTATCATCTACATATCGTATCCATAAGTAAAATTTCACAAGTTTGAAAAGTTTTTCTTCAAATCGACGCAAGTAGATTTCACATAACATAGGTGACAGTGGGCTGCCCATGGCTAGACCTTCCGTCTGTTCATAAAACGTTCCATGGAAAGTAAAACTGTTCTGTTTTATGCAAATGTCTACTAGTCTTGTTATTTCTTCAACTTCAGGTTGGCTGTAATGATGCTCTACAAGACTTGATTTTAGGGATTCCAGAGCTCCTTTTACTGGAACATTGGTGAACATAGATACCACATCAAAGGATAGCATTAGTTGATCTACGTAGGGGTGTAGTTTGAGTCGATTGGTAAACTCAATGGAATTTTTCACAGATGTTTCGTTTGGAGTGGCCAATGTAGATAATTTCGAAGATAAGAACTTTGATAACTTAGATGCTGATATGCCGATATTACTTACCATAGGCCGGAAAGGAATTCCAGATTTATGTATTTTAGGGAGAGCATAGAATCTCACACAATGGGCGTATGAAGGTTTTTTTTTTTTTTTTTTTTATGTTTTGGTTCAGAGTTTGAGTTTTTGATCAATTTCTGTATTTCTTTCAATTGCTTATCTGAAGGATCATTCTTTATTTCTTTGTAAGGTACATCCGAAATAAGATTTTTTGACTTGGTTATCATAATGGTTTTTGTCTAACACAACCACCTGACCTCCTTTGTCAGCTCTAGTGATGATTAAATGTGAATCTGAGCGCAATTCTTTAAGCGCATTAATTTCTTTGGTGGTTAAATTTGGTCTAGGTAATGTAGCGTGATTTGCGGTTATCACTTGGCTGATACAATGTCTAACTATTTCTTTTTCTTCAAAGTTGAGACTGCTTTGAATTAGAGATTCCTCAACTGAAGAAACTATGTCTGATATCGGTATCTTTCTTGAGATAGCAAAGTTAGAATTATATCGTAAAGTCAGCTTCTGAATTTCAGTGAGACTATGACCGGGCAAGTTGACAAACACTTCATTATCTTGACACACCATTCCGTTATTATTACTATGGGTATAAGCCTGCTTATTTCTTATTATCAGCTATCAATTTTTGGAATTTTCTTTCAAGGGAAATTCTGTGGCTCGTTGACATGTTGGCACTATAAACTGAAGTGCTTTTGTCTAAAATATCAAAATCTGCTAATTTGTTAGCTAACCAAAAACGTAGATCATAAAGTTGATGTTCCACCTTGACTTATGGATATGACATGTAGACGATACTTTCGTTCTATGGAAGGGAAAACATTCTGAAATTCCAGAATCAGTCAAACTTATAAATTCCATTGATCCTCACACTCAATTTAGCTACGAAACTGAAAAAATGGATGCCTACCATTCCTTGACATCCTGGTAACTCGCTTAAATGGATCTCTCACAACCACAATTTATCGGAAGCCTTTTGCTATTTTTTCACCTCCACATGCCAAGTCCAATCACCTTTATCAACAAAAACTCAGCGCCTTTTACACTTAGGTATATCGCACGATACATATATGTTCAGATAAAGACAGTTTGGAAAAAGAACTTTATTTCCTTAAACGTGTTGCAGTAGAGCGAGGATACAACCCTTCCATTATAGACACGGCTCTAACAAAATTCCAGAAACCGAAGCCTATCTCCACATTAACTCCTGTGATGCGCCCATTACGAGAGAATTTTGCCATTATTCCATTTTCCTGTGACATTGCGTTCAAAATTACAAAAATTCTCAAAACCTTACATTTTAAGGTGATTTTTAAACCCACAAACAAAATGAGATTTTTAGGATCAAAGGACTATGTTGAAGATAAAAACCCGTGGGGAATTTATCAAATTCCATGTGAATGTGGCACTTCGTATATAGGACAGACCCATAGAGCCTTGCATTTTCGATTGAAGGAGCACATGACCTACATTCGGAATTGTGACCTAAAGAAATCATCAATGGCTAAACACTGTTACAAAAAGGACCACAAATTTCTCTTTGAAGAAGCAAAACTAATTGGCAAACCAGATTCAACCACCAAACTTGATGTTCTGGAAGCTTTCCATATATATCAGAAGTCTTCGCAACTTGTTAATGACATGGCATCCACGCCATTTCTATCAAGCATGTGGAAGCATCTAACCAAAACACGTGACTGTAAACACCATTTATGATGTCATATACAATTTGAATATTTACGTGCCATTCATCCTGATGAAGCTAGGTCAATGACCCAGCGAAACCATGGTTGGCTTGAAAAAATAAAAAAATCATTGTGACAAACTATGTTGTATTACTTTAATATATGTATATAAGTGTCACAAGACTAGTCTTTCAAATGAAGAGTCATTACTATAATGTTATAGTCTTTGAATCCAACAAATTTCCCACATATTAGCATTATCATGTACCGTATATACTCGCGTATAAGTCGAGCCCCCCACTTTCAGAGGAAAAAATCGTAAGAAATCGGAAACTCGCTAATAAGTCGATCCCCACTTTCAGAGGAAAAATCGTAAGAAATCGGAAACTCGCGTATAAGTCGATCCCGGAATGAGAAAAAAAAAATTTCAATGAATTTATTCAAAAACATTTGAAAACGAAAAAAATTATAAATATATAATACTAAATTTAGTTTGCATTCCCAAAAACTTCATCGGAACCCTTCAAAATCCGATTCCGAGTCAGACTCGCCAAACAGTTCAAAAAAGTCTTTCTCCGTCATCGGCGCGTCTTCATAAACATCAGTATTCCCATCTATGGCTGTGTCATCAGAATCACTGTCATCATCACTCATAAAAATCTCATCATCCTCTGTGCCATCAAGTTTGTTACTAATGCAAAATTTCTTGAATGATTTCAAGACTATTTCCGCAGGCATCGCATCCCAAGCATCCTTGACCCATCGCGCAATCAAAACGATATCCGGCTTCTTTAGATTTCCGCCCTTTTTTTTCAGTCGGCAAATCGGAACTTATCCAATCTGCCCAATACCTCCGCGCATTGTCCTTGAAGGGCTTATTAAGGCAGACATCTAGTGGTTGAAGAACAGATGTCAACCCACCTGAGATGACAGCAAGAGTTGTTTTTGAATTTTCTGCAGTTTTTTCACTTCTGCACAACGGTGTGCAACAAACATATCCCACACCAAAAGAGAAGGTTTCCTCAAAAGTGCACCTGGCCTTTTGTTCCACACATTCTTTAACCAGTCAATTGTTCCGGATTCGTTCATCCATCCTTTTTCATGGGCACGAACGAGCACACCAGACGGAAAGACAACGCTTTTCTGCAGAGTTTTGCGTTTGAAAATAATTACAGGAGGTAGCTTACTGCCGTCGGCCGAACAGGAAAGAACAACCGTGAAACTGGATTTTTCGTGCCCAGTCGTTTTGATAAAGATATTTTTTTCGCCCTTTTGGTTCACCGTCTTATTTCCAGGAAGGTTGAAACACATGGCGGTTTCATCCATGTTCCCTATTTGGGAAAGTTCAAAAGCAGTCTCTTTTCTCTTTTGAATTACCGTAATTTTCGGACTAAGAGCCGCAGGCGAGAATTTTTGCAATCTTGGAAGCAAAAGTTGCCGTAAGGGCCGCACCTGTGAAGTCATGGTGCTGCTCAGAAAGCTAAATTATCTTCCTTATTTTCATGAATTAACTCACGCCCAACGTGATTATATGTATACTTCAAAGGCTAATTCTGCAACTCAGTGTCGATCTGCTTTATACACTTATTTTTTCATACTGGCAAACATTTTTATTTATACATTTTTTATTAATCATGCTAATGATGTTATTTATTTGCCTTTATTAAATGCTCAGAACCATTTATATAATCAATATAAATCACAGTTAATCTTAAGACTCCCGTTAGAATATCGCATTGCTCATAAAACCGCACAATTGTCTAAATTCCATTCAATGTGGATGTCTGCTACAGGATGGTTCTCTGTTCACTGCAATAGAATCCATCTTAGAAGTAATTAACTTATAAATTATCGCTTGTTATGCTTTCGATTAATGTTTTCTTTAATAATATGTTCCATCTATGTTATGCTTTATTTCTCATGTAGAGACGTTTCCTTTTACCAGCTGCTTCGCACGTGTTCGCTGATCTGCCGCTAACACTTCGAAACGGCGGTGCGCTTTCTCTCTTTCAAGTGGTTTGACCTACTTTCATTTACTGCGCACTGAGCCGTTACCGCTGGGCGCGCTATCCACAGAAGCCTTGGACGTCACGCTACTCGTCTGTGTGCTTATGTCCCCATTCCATCCCCCATGCAATGGGCGTTTGAGTCAGGCATTCCTGTTCTACCCCACTTTCCCTCCTAAACCAACATCAGGACAGCGGAGTTATTGTCTAACGTATGAGTAGAAGGGGGGGGGGACATGATCACAGTCGAGTTCGTGAACAAAAAAAGACGTGGTTTGAAAAAATTTACTAAGCATCTGCATGAAAAAAAAAAAAGGGGGAGGGAAGAAAGTCTTATTGAAAACAAATTCGGCATAAGGGCCGCACACCCGAAAAATTTCCCTTTTATTAACGTAAGAGCTGCGGCTCTTAGCCCAAAAATTACGGTACATACTTTTGAAATTCCATTATCTTTGCTTCGAGGTCACGAGGTAACTTTTGTGCAATTTTGGTGCGCTGGCGTAGACACAACCCATAGCGGTTCATGAACCTTGTGCACCAACCTGGTGAGGCACGAAAAGTGTTATTTGCGGCTGCAAATTTTTCATCTTTTGCGAGCTTCATTGCTCACAAACGTATACCAGTTCGCGCTACAATGTAACCATTTTGTCTGCAGCCCACAATCCAATCATTCAAGACCCTTTCCAGCTCTGGGAAAGATGTCGTTCTACGGCGCAGCGCCTTTTGCGATTTTCACCAAGTCCGGTTTTTTTACGTCAATCTCGAATCAGTTTTTCGCTAATGCCAACTTGACGTGAAGCAGCACAGTTG
Source organism: Macrothele yani (assembly GCA_039090855.1). Taxonomy (NCBI): domain Eukaryota; kingdom Metazoa; phylum Arthropoda; class Arachnida; order Araneae; family Macrothelidae; genus Macrothele; species Macrothele yani. The sequence goes on along the minus strand of CM077008.1, from coordinate 1,100,416 downwards.
AACTTGAATCCTGCGTTATAGGACACCCATGTCTTTACACAATCCGTGTCACCCATAATTGGAGAAGCGAGACACATGCGATTAAGAACAAGAAAAACACCTAACACTGGCTGTCGCATGGCTCCGTTACGTCAAAGGTCAGCGCAATCAACTGGTAGTCGGAAAGGCGGAGCTTTCTATGCGTGGCTGTGACTGCGCTGTGGATACGCAAAGCCAGGAGAGAGGAGACTTTTCAAAGCGCGGAGAAATTCGGAGGGTCGCGATTTCGTAATTCTACCACATCGGTGTTCTTTCTTTTTTTCTTTCTTTCGGAGGGTTGCGATTTCGTAATTAATACTGCATCGGCATTTTTATTTCTTTTGGGATGGATTGCCTTTTGCCTCACGGGAAGAACTTTTGGACTTACGATTTTTTAGACCCCGCGTATAAGTCGACCCCATTACTTTGAAGCTCTCATTTTGTCCCAAGTTTCTCGACTTATACGCGAGTATATACGGGATGTAAGGTCAGGTGATGCGTAACATCACAGCCTCTCCTTGACAAATGTCAACCCCGCCTTCTCGTGGTGCATCCTGTTCCCACTAAAGGGGCTCTGACGACCGCCAATAGCGGTATAACTATACCATCGGGATTAGAGGAAATTCTATCCCACACTCACCAACCCGCTTGGCCAGCGTGGTGAGTTATGGCCAAACCCCTCCAAAATGATTCCACAACTTAAATCTTGGCCCTCAGTCTCCGGCAGCTGGAATGTACCTGGCCAAGGCAGCGGCCAGTGCGACATGAAGGCAGAGGGTGCTAAGAATCCCCGGAGGACCGGACTAGGCTGCCATCTGATGCTGACCTTGGCTACGTACAATGGACGCTCCCTATCTTCTGATTCAAGGCTTCTTGAATTGGAAGAGGAACTACAAAGGATCAAGTGGGACATCGTGGGGCTAAGTGAGGTAAGGAGAAAAGGAGAAGATCTCATCGAACTGAAAAGTGGACATCTCTTCTACTATCGTGGGACAGATACTGGCAGAACTAGTGGTGTTGGATTTATAATAAACAAGAAACTGAAGGATAAAGTTGTAGAAGTTGAAAGTTCCTCTGACAGAGCTGCACGACTTGTTATCCAACTTTCAAAAAGATACCAGGCTCAGATTATTCAAACTTATGCACCCACCACAAGTCATCCTGAAGAAGAAATTGAAGAATTTTATGAGGAAATTTGTCATCTAAATAATAAAGGTAAGCAGCACTTGAAAATAATTATGGGAGATTTCAATGCAAAAATAGGGCAACGGCAACAGAATGGAACTTCAGTAGGTAAATTCGGTCACGGCAACAGAAACCAGCGTGGAAATACTCTCGTTGAGTTTGCAGAGGCAGAAGGGTTTTTCATCTTGAACTCCTTCTTTAAGAAAAAGCCACACAGGAAATGGACATGGAGACATCCAAATGGGACGACAAGTGAAATTGATTTTATTATGTGTAACAAAAAATTCGTCATAGAAGACTGCAGTGTGCTAAACAAGTTCAACACAGGTAGTGACCATAGATTGGTGAGATGTAAGATGCACTCAACACTAAACTTGAACGTGGCAAGCTCATAAGACAAACAAAATCTATTGACATAACCAACCTTAAAAAACACCATAATACCTTCAAGTTGGAACTGAAGAACAGGTTCTCTGCTTTAGAAGGCCTAACATCGGAAGAAGTGGACATCTCTGAAGTTAACAGAAAAGTAACCAAAGCTCTTATGGAAACAGCAACAAAATTAGCTGGGTCTAAGAACAAGTTGCATGTAAATAAATTATCAGGAAAAACGAAAATGTTGATGCAAAAAAGAAGAGAGATGAGGACAACTAAAGAAGATGTGACTTCCAAAGTGAAATATATAGAGCTATGCAAGACAGTACGTATCACTGAAGACGTAAGAAAATTCAACTGTGAACTAGTGAGGAAAGCAATTGAAAACAACCAATGCCTAAAGATAGCAAAGGGACATCTCAGTAAGGGAAGAAAACAGATTATGGCACTGAGAAAAGAAGATGGTTCTGTAACAAGAAATAGAGGCGAAATTTTGACAAGAGTGAAAGATTTCTACTCCAAATTATATGAAAGGGATGATACATGCACTCCAGACATCATGAAAGATACCAGTACCAGAGTTCCTCCAGTCCTTCCAGCAGAAGTTGCACATGCAATCAAGAACATGAAGCGGGGAAAAGCTCCAGGAGAAGATGGAATTACTGTAGACATCATACAAGAAGCAAGTGGAGAAATCGAAACAGTACTCGCCCAAATTTTCACTCGATGCCTTAATGAAGGAAAGATTCCTGAGGATTGGAACACCGCTACAATGATCCTGCTACATAAGAAAGGTGACATTGAGGATCTTGGAAACTACAGACCTATCAGCCTCCTATCAGTAGTTTATAAAATCTTCACTAAAGTTCTTTCACACCGCTTGAAGGTAACACTGGACATGGCTCAACCGAGAGAACAAGCTGGATTCAGGAGTGGCTACAGCACAATAGATCATATCCACGTGCTGAGAGAACTAATTGAAAGAGCGAGGGAATATGAACTTGCATTGTGCATGGCTTTTATCGATTATGAAAAAGCCTTTGATTCGGTGAAACCATCAGCAGTTACAATGGCTCTGAAAACCTGCGGTATTGAAGATGCATACATTAATATTATTAATAACATCTATGAAAATGCAAGTGCAAAGATTAGGCTGTTTGAAAATACAACACACGTAAAAATTGGAAAGGGAGTGAGACAAGGTGACACCATATCTCCGAAGCTCTTTAATGCCACATTGGAGGGTGTTTTTCAGTCGCTGAGCTGGGAAAACAAGGGGATAAAGATTAATGGAGATTATCTAACCCACCTTCGTTTTGCTGATGACGTAGTCATTTTTGCAACTACCCCATCAGAGCTGCAGAGTATGATCCAGGAACTTGCTGACAAGAGTAAAGAAGTGGGATTAAAAATGAACTTTCAGAAGACAAAAGTGATGTTCAATGCTTTTACAAGAAATGAAGATTTATCGATTGATGGAGAAAAGCTGGAGATAACAGACACGTACGTTTATCTTGGACAGCAGATATCAAGTGAGGGTCACATTGATGAAGAAATTAATCGCCGTACAAAACTTGCCTGGAGAGCTTTTGGAAGAAACAGCATAATTTTCAAGAGCAATATGCTATTATGTCTTAAAAGAAAAGTGTTTGATCAATGCATCCTTCCAGTGCTTACGTATGGGGCAGAGACGTGGACCTTAACTAAAAGAGACATACAAAGGCTGCAGACAACTCAAAGCAGCCTGGAGAGGTGCATACTTGGTGTAACCAGGAGAGATAAGAAGAGGAACTCGTGGATCCGAAAAATGACAAGAGTGGAAGACATCATGATTAGAGTTAAATCCCTGAAATGGCAATGGGCTGGACATACTGCCAGAAGGACAGATCATCGATGGACAGCCGAAATTTTAGATTGGATTCCAAGGGACAGGAAAAGACCCAGAAGAAGACCACATGGGAGATGGGTGGATGAAATTCGAAAGTATGCAGGGGTGACATGGAGGAGACTGGCACAAGACACCGTTGTGGAGGAAACTTGGGGAGACCTTCGTCCAGCAGTGGATTGATAATGGTTGACAATGATGATGATGATGATATACGGTATATAACTTCTGATCTCCTACACATCCCTTTACTTTGTACATAACTCTCACTGTCACACACAAAAAAAAAGGTGGATCTAAATACTGAATTAAAAGTATCATAATAAAAATTTTAGTTATTTGGCAAACTTCTTTCTTAGTGAAAATATTCTTATATGGCTGATAAACTTTTAATGCTTTGTCAATTCTGCTGCCTAGTTACTGTGAGTAAACTAGTATCTACTCACATATGAGGTGAAAGTTTTGGGAAGAAATCCTACTTTCAAAGTGGAGGGATGGCAGCTTATACACGGGTCAGTAAGAAATAGGGCTGGACTTTTGAAGTGTTACATGAATTCTCTCATGAAATTTGCAGGTGGGTTTGTCTACATTTTAGGCACAGCTCTGTGTGATAGTTTTCTGACCTGTCAGTTGTATCCTCAGCTGTGCCCCCCCCCTTTTGATGGGGGGGGGCAGCACAGCTATGGATAATAACTAGTAGTGTGGCTATTCTGCTCTCAAGATATCGTGGAGAAATGGCACTCCTTCTCTCAGCCAATGGCATAAACGCGATGCAAAAGGAGACACTGATTTCATACCATAAAAGAAAATTACAATTACAGAGATTTTCCACATTCCATCCTATGTATTTTACTTGCGTTCATTGAAATATATACATGTATTCTTAAAACGATCCGACCCCATATTGCATTTCACTATTTATATCGTGTAAAGGCACATGAAGAGGTGTGGTATCAAGAGTCAGCAAATTGCAGACAATTGCAGTAGGAGGATTTACATAGCACTTCTTTGGAAGTACTTTCAAAAATGAAAATTATATATATATATATATATATATATATATATATATATATATATATATATATATATATATATATATTCACGTAGAGTAGGATTCCTATGGGAATAGGTGCAGCTAATATGACAAGTGCAAAGCCTAATACTGTTTCAAATTGATACCATGGAATTTACTGCTTCCAAACACGAAGAAATACCTCATTATTTCCCATGTGACTGGGGATGTCTTTCGAGCAGAACATGCAGTGCATTAGAACACCAGGTGAATCACTTAGCTGTTGGAGACCAACACACAACCAATCATTCATCTCTGCTCTTCTGAGTTTTCACAGCAAGTGTGGGCATGCATGGTCTTTGGCCCTCATGCTGAAACAGAAGGTAGAAGCAATTGGCACAGTTGGTGCTAAGCTAAGGAATAGCAAAGATGCAGCTTCACACAACAGGAGGTAACTTGAAAAAGTGTGACATTGGCATTGTTACTTCTTGAGTGGAAGAATTTTGGGATGCAATTTCACCAGAATTGGTTATAAGGTTTTAAAAAAATGCTGCATAAGTAATGCCATGGATGTTACAGAAAATATTTGGAAACTCCAATAGTGAATCATACTTTGAAAGGTTTTTACAGAAGATAATCTCAGAAATTTGCATTATTCATTTCAATAAAATGTTTTCCAAAATCTAAGGTTTGTTTATATACGGATCAAGGTTTTTTACAAATTTTTAGCTGCTGAAGTGCATGTGGGGGGAAGGGGGGTATAGGCGAGTATATACAGCAATTTAAATTTGTTACCTCTTCCAGACTTGTTTACCAATACTAGAAAATTAATAATTTCTGGAGCAGAACAATGGAATCACCAATGAAAAATTATCAACATTGATGTTCATCCTAAATTATTTATTCATGCAATATGCTCAGCTGAATAAGATCATGCCTAATGTGTTTATGTTCATAGTAATTACTAAAGCCCGGAAGTTGAGGCAAAATGCCTTAAAATGCATTTTTTGCCTTTTCGGCTCATATTTGAAGAAAATACCTTTTTATGTTTTTAATTCCTTTTTTTGCCTATACTCAACAAATGCACTATTAAAAAATGATTTCTTCTTAAGAATGCGATAAAATCAAAGTTTTGATTCCAATCTAGCATGCAGTACCTAGTGTTTCCGGGTAAACACATATTTTTTTTTTAAGTTATTCATTTCTTTTAAAAACTCTTTTTTAGGGTATAGGTGTACAAACCATAAGGTAGGTGGCATTTTCTCTAAAACGAAATCACAGTCGGCAGATATCTTATAGTAAACACGAGTACAATCGGTACATTCAAAACGAGGTGCTGCAATTTAAGCAGCGGTGGCAGACGCATGCGCAGAGTCTGAGATGGTCGGCATCTCATTTTATGTTTTGCTCTCCCTAGAATCCTAGATGACAGTTTCTGCGCATGGCGGAAGTAGCCGAATCCAGTCAGATAACATTGTAATCAATCAAGCTAGAATGAAAGCCAAGAATGCACGTACACACATAAGACCTTGAATGTAAGTGCAAAACAAGGGAGCAAGATTTTGTTAGTTTGCTACCCCTAATAGATCTCGCCTTGCATCCAAGTTAAACAATAATGCCGAAAACTGCTTCTTCAACCAGTGCTAAATTAAGTCAGTATGTTCAAGAGTATGAAAGTGATATCTTGTCCACTGATGGAATGGTGTTGTTTTGTAAAATATGCGATACGAAACTGAATTACGAAAAGAAATTCTTCATTTCACATCATTTGGCAACAGCTAAACATAAAGCTGCTGTTACTCGGAAGATTGGTGAAAAAAAGACATATTTGATTTCGTCATTTGCTTCTACTTCGAGCAAGCAGTCACAGTTTGCAAGTGATTTGTGCCATGCCTTTATAGATGCTAGAATACCTTTGTGGAAGCTGGAAAATAATTCACTGAAGAATTTTTTGGAGAAATACACAAAGGAAAATATTCCGTGCGAAGCAACTTTGCGGAAAACATACTTAGACTCCTGCTACGTCGGTATTGAAAGAAATACGAGAAGATGTCGGGGATAAAAAATATCTGGATCAGTATCGATGAGACAACAGACACCACGGGAAGATATGTGGCAAATGTTGTTATGTGTACAGTGGAACCTGCTCAGCCCTCAACTATCTATGTGCTATTGTTTTTAACAGACGCAGCTCATTATATGAAAAAGGCTGCCCACAGCCTGAAAGTTATCTTTCCAAAAATGCTTCATTTAACTTGTTTGGTTCATGCTCTCCACAGAGTAGCGGAGGAAGTACGTGGGCTATTTCTGGATATTCATGCGTTAGTGAGTAATGTGAAGAAAATTTTTCTTAAAGCTCCTCATCGAGTTCACTTATTCAAAGAGATGGAACCAAATCTTGCTTTACCGCCTAAACCGATTTTGACAAGATGGAGAACATGGATATCAGCCGCTGTATATTACGCAAATGATTTGAACAAGATTGCTGAAATTGTTAACACTTTTCAAGAGGATGAATCCTGCGCAATACGCAATGCTCAACAGATACTAGATAAAGATTCCATTCGTAACGATTTAACTTTTATTTAAGCACACTTGTCACAGTTGCCCGATATGATTACTTTGCTGGAAAAAAGGAACGAAACGTTAGTGAATGCCTTGAAAATATTAAATGATGTAGTTAGTACAATTAAATGTGTTCCCGGGAGAAAGGGTCAAATCGTGAGTAAAAAAATGTCAACGAGTTCTTTCAGCAAATAATGACTTGGAGAAAATCAAAGTCATTGCTGAAATACTCCAAGGTGAAAGTTCAACTTCTATTGAAATGGATCCTACAACTGCCTCATGTTTCAAATACGCTCCCATTACCCCCGTAGAAGTTGAAAGATCATTTTCATTTCTAAAACATATCCTAAGTGACAGAAGGCAGAGTTTCACGTTCGAACATTTAAAAAAAAACACCTAGTACTTATGTGTAACCGCAAAAATAAGTAAGTGATAATCTGATAAATGATTTTGCCAATTCAGCTTAACACCTGTGTATGATTCAGAATTTTTCGACCATTTCTATAAATGCCTATTTTTGATGCCTATTTTGACGCTTTATTTTGCCTGCCTATTTTTGGCATTTTTACTGCCTCAACTTCCGGGCTTTAGTAATTACCATTAAGTCATCTGCAAACAGCATGATATAAATGTTAGGAACACCCACTTCATCTGAAACTAACTTTCCCTTGAGCAGTTTATCCATTTAAATCAAAAACAAAAATGGAAACAATTTATTCCCATGTCTTACTCCAGAGTTAATTTCAAACAAATTACCAGTACTTCCCTTCATCCTGACAATTGCAAGGCTCTAGGTGTACAAACCTGAGATTAATTTCAATGACTTGCCTTTCACTCAGTTAAATAAATCATCATTCACCATGTGAAACTTTGATGAGAAAGTTATCGGAGAACAAATATATTATCCAGGCAACCCTGATCATTCTGAAGTTCCATTGTCCTTCCCTCAGTTGATTTTCCACCAGCTTTCCAAGATTACTACTCAAAATACAAGGTCTATCCAGAAAGTATATAGCCATTAAATACACTGGCGGAAAGTGAAAAAACAACAACAACAAGGAGACGTCTGATACCAACGAAATTTATACAGCATAATAACGGAATACAGAGGATAACGTGATCAAAACATTATGGCAAAATACAGCTGTATTTGCTGGTAAACTGAAAAATAACATTTTCATTTAACATGGTCAGTAAGAGGTTGAACCGCCATGAACTGCGTCACACTGTGCAATTCTGGCATGGAGTCTGTCATACAGATGCTGGATGTAAGTTTGGGGTATTGAGTTCCAAGCATCCTCAACCTGGACGCGTAAATCGGGGATGGTAGTGGCTGGCCGTGGAGACCAGATAAGTCGCTGTCCCATAAAATCCCACACGTGCACAATGGGGGACAAATCCGGTGAACGTGCAGGCCATGGAAGTTGTCTCACACCCTAAAGTACATGTTGCGTTGCACGTGCCGTGTGTGGGAGTGGAAAACACCACGATCTTGCTGGAAAACACCACGTTGGACTGACCTTACAAATGGCACAACAATGGGCTGGATGATGATGTTGATGTAGGAGGTGCTGTTTAACGTACCCGGTACAAACACTAGTTGCGTACGGGAGTGATAGCTGATCGCTCCCCACACCAGGAGACCAGGTGTAGGCCTTGTGTGTCGCTGGTGGATGCAAGAAGGGTGGAGATGCTCCCCTGTGCGTCTGTGAACACCCATATGGCCATTGGAGGCTCCCAAGCAGAATCTGTTTTCATCGCTAAACACGACAGATTGCCATTGCGTTCTCCAGTGCAGACGTTGGCGACACTACTGCAGCCGTTCCTGATGGTGGGCTGGAGTCAGAGGTACACATGCCAGAGGCACACGTGCACATAGTCCTGCATCCAGTAGACGGTTGCGGACTGTTCGCACAGTCACCTCAGGTGCAACGGCAGCTCGGATTTGCGTCGCAGTGGATGTTCTGCTTGACAACGCTGCTCTTCTTATGCATCGATCAGTCCGCTCTTCAGTCCGTCTGTGACTCCCGGTTCCACGTCTTCTCGTGTGGGAGTGTTCCTCGGACCATCTACACCACCATCGTACTACCACCGATACTTCCCGTCCAATTCGCTCCGTAATATGACGATACTACCACCCGGCGTCGCGGTGTCCGACTGGACGACCTCGCTCAAAGTCCAATAATTGCTGAAATTGTACACGTCTTCCATGTCCAGGCATTGCAGCTTCTTCAGGGTCTTTGCACGTGTCCGTACGCCGACGACTGATTACATTCACTTCGCCGTACTCCTTAAATACCACCGACGATAATTTGCATATTATGCCGTGCTGTGGCGCAAGCGCTCACCAGTTGGTTCCGAAATTAACATCACACCTACGTAAACTCGACCCATTAACATATGTAAATTTCATGATCGTCCGCCAATTCCTTCTTGGTGTTCTTTTTTCACTTTCCGGCAGTGTATTAAAAAAACAAAATATCTGGCCTAAGAAAATGGCGATTTAATCCCTTTCAAAGTCCCTGGGACCTCAAATTCTTATTCCAGCATCCCTTCCACTTTTCAAAACAATCTGCAAAGTCCTCCTTCTGGATCATGATCAGCTGCCTCATCGTGTTCTCCTTAATCTTGTCCATGATCTGAAATCCCTCCATTTCAATAGTGATTTTAGCTTTGGGAAAAGCCAGAAGCCACATGGAGCCAAATCTGTGCTGTAGTATTTTGGCATTGTGCTAATCACAGATTATAACTTTCTGTGTCAGATGTAATAAACAAAGACTTCCCATCACAAGTAAACCACTTCAAATGACTTATTGATAAACTGTACACACTGTATCACCAGTCCCCTAAAAATGCAAAGGAATTAAAATGTCATGCGGAACAGCTTGACAGTGAAATTTTAAGAATTGGTAAGCTTTTAGATAGTAGATGGGTTTCTTTCAGTTTCAGAAGTGTTTCTGCTGTATGGCAGAATTTTGAGGCATCGGTTGCCCATTTCAAAAGTGCTAAAGTTGATGAGAATAGAGACAGAACTGAGCGAAGCTTGTATGAAGGACTGCTACGAAAGTTCACCAATATCGATTTCATTTTAGATCTTGCCTTGATGTGCGATGTTCTTCAAGAATTAGCAGAACTTAGTACAGAATTGCAAACACGTGATATCATACTGTACTCTGCTCACAAAAAAAAAAAAACAAAAAAAAAAAAAACAATAAACTTAAATTGTTTGATGAAAAGAAGACAAAAATTGGGACCTTATTATCTGGAAGCCTTAAAAAAGCAGAAAAAAATGTGGATTTAAGGTGGACATCAAGTAATTTTGCTTCCTATACTTCCAATGGAAAAACTTCTGTACACATTTTCTTCACAATTAATGCGTTACCAAGGACGAAAATTTGGACATCAATTAAAATAACTTCATATTATAACTTGGAATACTTAATATTTTCTAAAACAAAACCATAATTATATTAAAAATCAATAACTTTTCCTTGGGTGGTGTTGAAACCAGAAAAAAGATGGTGCAACCTGTAATTTGATGACGTCAGTAGACAAACAAATGTTGGATTGCATAATTATGGTTATGTTTTAGAAAATATTAAGTATTCCAAGTTATAAAATGAAGTTATTTTATTCGACGTTCAAATTTTCTTCCTTGGGAACGCATTAATTGTGAAGAAAATGTGTACAGAAGTTTTCCCATTGGAAGTATAACAAGCAAAATTACTTGCGGTCCACCTTAAAAGGAGTTCCACTGGAAATTGGGGCAAGAGCCGCAAGACATAGACAGGGAAATCGTATCGATCCAGTAAAATTCTATAACACTCTGAAAACCCATATGGAGAGCTGACTTTTAGCAAGAGAAGATGCTGAAATTTCACAATGGGCCAAGGTGCTGGATTGTAAAACTTGGCCAGATAATCCTCCTTTAACCTTTGGTGAAACAGAAATAATTAACGTGTGCGACAGATTTGGACTTCCCGATAGACAAATCCCAAGGGGTTTTCGAGAGTATCTTTCAGAAAAGAAAATTCCATTATGCCTCTTTTAAACCCAATCAAGAACATCCCAATTTCAACAAGTGAGTGTGAATGTGGCTTCTCTCAGATGAATTTAATACAGACTCCAAAAAGAACTTTATTGCATTTAAACACTGTAGCCAACTTAATGTTTATGAAATTAGTAGGCCCTCCTTTGAGTTTGTTTAAGCCTTCAGTGTATGTAAATTCATGGTTTTTGAAAAGACTACATCTGGGACGGACACCAAATGCAAGCAGAGGAATCGGGAAGATTTTAGTGAACACAACCTCATGCCAATGTGGAAGTTACTGTGAGCTGTATAATATGAGATAATGCATGTTCTTAGTAATTTTGTCCATTGACTGTATTTTTTCCCCCGATTTGAACTATAAAATGGTGATTTCCTTCAGTCAAACTGAGGGTACCCCTAAACATTTTTTTTAGAAAAAAAGCACTGGGTATCATGCTTCAGTCAATCCCCTGCAGAATTCTGCAAAGTAAAAGATGTCAAGAAAAACCTCCCATGTGCATCTATTTTTCTATTTACAACAGAAGATACTTCTGCAGCACCAAACTAGACTATCATGAAAATATTATCTCCATTTACCAACAAAACTGCATTGCACTACAGAGAAGTAAGCTTATCATTGAATACAAACTCTTATTTCAGACACATTGCAATTCCCACCAATTCAGATTATTTCAAAATCTCTACTAACAAGATTTGTGAATAAGATCCACCACACGAAACTTTTATAATTGTGACCAAGACTGAAGTTTAGTCAAAGGATCTTACTGAAAATCATGTTGTTAAATATTATGCAGCATGAAAAGATACAAGATACTTTATTAATTGTGAGTTGGCAATTATGTAAGTTGATCTGATTTGATGTTACTGCTACAGTGATTCATGTATTCAGGCCCCGCACGGGGATAACTGGTTTTCCAGTTATTTGGGGAGCGGCGCCCCCACGGCCCGAGCTGACCTTGTGACGGATCATTTTGTCATTTCGTCTTGAACGATTACATCACCGAAGGGACAGCTGTTCATCCAGCTGATGGGGGATGGCGTCCCCACGGCCCGAGCCAACATGTACTATATGTGATGATTTTCACATTTTTTTATGTTTTTTCACTTGACATGAACCCGCCTCAGTTGTAGGTTGCTGAGGTTGTGATTATGCGCCAGCTCAGGATTTTAGTTTCTCGTTTTCTTTCCTGTCTTCTCCATTTCATGTTTCTTTCTTTGTTTTTCCGAGCTGGTTAGCTAGACCTGCCTGCACGTTTGCCGTGTGCGGTGACCCGTAAGGTGGAAAAGGGGATGCTGGAGGCTGAGGTTTCTGGAGGCCTGGGTGTTGTTGTCGCCAGTTGCCAACACTCCTCTTTGCCCCCTGCTTCACCCTAAACGGGCGGCTGGGAACTAACCCACTCCTAGTCAATGAGGTCTGTGGCCGAGTGGAGCCCAGACCTCTAACGGCTTGTCGTCTCGTACGACAGGGTGAGTCTGGGGATAGGGTGGGCATGCCAAAGGGGTGTTCCCCAGGCATGGGAAAGTCTGGGTGCTCGCCGAGCGCATGTCTGCCCTATCAACTTGCTATATCCGCTTGCTATCCCTAGAGTCGTGTCCTGCGTCCACTTGGGCTTGCGGACCTCCGGCTCTCCCTCGTTGGGCTCGATTGTGGGTGGGGAAGTCGGCGGACGAATTATTAATTTTTCTTTATGGATGAAAATAAAGTTTCCCACGAACCAAAAAGCAAAAGAGGTATAGAGGAAGGCTCATCCCCTTCTGCCAAAAAACATGTCCCTGATTGTTCAAATGCTCGTTTCTTTTTTGTGCACTCATTGGACCCTTCAAAGCCTTTGAGTGCCAAAAGTCCATTTTGGATAAATAAAGCTCTTCAATCCATTGCAAGCTCTCCTAAGAGCGTAAAGAAGCTCCAATCTGGAGATCTTCTTGTAGAAATGTCCACTGTGGCCTACAGCTCTACACTTCTTAACACCACCACGCTGCTTGAGACTCCGGTAAAAATAACACCTCATGGATACCTAAATTCATCTTGAGGTGTTGTCTCCTCTCAGGACCTCGTTGAGTGTGCTGAGGAAGAATTACTTGAAGAACTGAGGAGTCAACACGTTACGGGTGTGCGGCGTATTCTATTCAGGCGGAATGGGCAGTCCGTCCCATCCCGGAACATCATTTTAACGTTTGATAGCCCTTCCCTGCCTACATCCATCAAGGCAGGGTATCTCCACCTAGAAGTACGCCCATACATCCCTAACCCGTTGAGATGTTTTAGGTGCCAGTCTTATGGCCATTCTCAGCAGTCGTGCAGGAGCAATCCCCGGTGTGCATGCTGTGGTGCCACAGAGCATCTTCTGCAGGAATGTGTGGCCGAGGCTGAGTTTTGTGTGAACTGCAAGGGTTCACACGCGGCATCAGCCAAAGATTGTCCCAAGTGGAAGGAGGAGAAGGAAATCCAAAGGATCAAAACGGTGGAAAATATTTCCTATCCTGAGGCCAGAAGAAAAGTGGTTCCTGTTCCATCTGATCGGCGATCATACGCTTCAGTGGTGGTTGCCAAATCTACGGTTGCCACTCAGACCGACATTGAGATCCCCCTTAAATGTCCATTCAATGTTAACGACATCATCGCAGCCGGACTGGAGGCACTCCAGTCTCGAGCTAGGGGTCTGAAAGCGCCACCCACCACTTCGCCGAAGCAGACTCATTCCACCACCAACAAGGGAACTCAGTCCACTTCTTCTAACAAAAAGACCAAAGCCCAGGATAAGAAAAGCATTTCTTCTCCTCCAAAATCTCAGGAAACGACTCAACGTCGTGCGCCTCCCGGTAAGACACTTGGGACAAAACATGCTCCCATCTTAGCCCCTGGTCACACACCTCCAGATCTGGGGGAACCCCAGCAGAGGCGATGGAGCCGGACTTTGTTTGATCATTTTCATTTTCATTTCACTTATAACCATGGCTTCAATCATTCAGTGAAACTGTCGAGGTTTTCGGACGAACTTTGATGAAGTGAAACATCTGCTTTCATTTTACTCTCCGGTGTGCCTTTGTCTACAGGAGACGAAGCTTAAACCATCGGACCTGCTTTCAGTTCGAGGCTACAGTGCATTTCGGACAGATAACTCGTCTGGAAATATAGCCTGTGGGGGAGTCGCTATTCTCGTCCCTCACAGGGTTCCGGTATCTTCCGTCGCGGTTTCCACAACTGTGCAGGCCGTGGCGGTTCGTATTTCTATGCCTGTACCTCTTACTGTCTGCAGTGTCTATCTGCCGCCGGACGAGAACGTGAGCGTCTCGGTACTGGAGAGATTGGTTGATCAGCTGCCTTCACCCTTTCTAATACTAGGTGACTTCAATGCCCATCATCATTTGTGGGGTAGTGTCAGCATCAGCACGAGAGGTCGTCGCATAGAGTCTCTTCTGTCCTCGGCCTCTTTGTGCCTTTTTAACACCGGTGCTGACACGTACTTCCATGAACCGACACGATCCTTCAGTGCGATCAATTTGACCTTGGGATCACCATAAATTATTGCTGACTGGTCGTGGGCGGTGTGTAACGACCTCCACGGGAGTGACCACTTTCCAATTGTCCTCTCGCATCATGCGAACATGCCATCTTCTGCCTCCCGCCCTCCTCGTTGGAGGATGGAGCGTGCGAGATGGGAGGTCTTCACACCGTCAGCTTTGATATTTTCTGCAATGGTGACCCAAGAGTCAATCGACGCAGCGGTTCTTGAAGTCACAAATTGTATTCTTCAGGCAGCTGATCTTTCTATACCAAAAACATCTACGACACTCTCCAGAAGTCCGAAACCTTGGTGGACCCCTGAATGCGCAGCGGCTAGGAGAGCTCAACATAAGGCCTGGTCTACGTTTCGGCGTCATCCAACCGATGCTAATCTCGTTACATTCAAACGAGCAAAATCCTATGCTCGGTTGGTGCGTCGACGTAGCAAGAGGGAGTCTTGGATCCAGTATGTTTCATCTCTCACTTCACGTGCCAGTTCGAAAAGTGTGTGGGAAAAGATTCGAAAGATCCGGGGTAACTACAGCTCTCACCAGATATCCATTCTCGAGAGCAACGGCTGCACATATGCTGGAGTCGGGGAGATTGCTGATTGTTTAGGGGAGGCGTTTGCCTCCGTGTCGAGTGACCTGGCGTATCCTACTTCTTTTCAAAGAGTGAAATCCACTGCGGAACGCCAGAGAATCTCCTTTGCGCCTTTTCTCGACACGGGATATAACTCCCCCTTCAGCATGGTTGAACTCAGGGTGGCTCTGCATCGGTCCGGCGCTACATCGGTCGGTCCCGATGGCATCCATTATGACATGCTCCGTCATCTCTCGCAGT
Source organism: Macrothele yani (assembly GCA_039090855.1). Classification (NCBI taxonomy): domain Eukaryota; kingdom Metazoa; phylum Arthropoda; class Arachnida; order Araneae; family Macrothelidae; genus Macrothele; species Macrothele yani. The sequence goes on along the minus strand of CM077008.1, from coordinate 1,084,977 downwards.
CGTCTCTCGAGAATCTCTTAATCCTTTACAATCGTATTTGGTCGGAGCACAGTTTCCCGGAGTCTTGGCGAAAAGCAGTTGTTCTGCCTTTTCCCAAACCTGGCAAGGATCCCAAGTCTCCCTCTAGTTATCGTCCAATTGCTCTCACTAGCTGTCTGTGTAAGGTTCTTGAACGCATGGTTAATTCCCGGTTAGTTCATTTTTTAGAATTTCATCAAGTGCTTTCACCATCACAAAGCGGCTTTCGCCGTCATCGTTCACCTCACGATCATCTCCTGCACCTTGAGACATCTGTGCGCGAGGCGTTCGTGCGTAGGCAGCACCTGGTTTCTGTATTCTTTGACATCGAGAAAGCCTATGATCGTGCGTGGCGGCATGGTATTATCCGTGACCTCCACGCATGCGGATTGCAAGGAAATCTTCCGACATTTATTTTAAATTTTCTTCGCAATCGGGTGTTCCAGGTGCGCCTGGGTACGACGCTATCGGCAACATTCCATCAAGAACAAGGTGTTCCTCAAGGTTGCATTTTATCTGTCACATTGTTCATCCTTCGCATTAATTGTCTCTTAACAAATCTTCCTCCTGCGGTTTCGGCTACAGTTTATGTTGATGATTTACACATTTTCTGCTCGTCATCCAGCATGAATTTTATTGAAAGGCAGTTGCAGTCTGCGATTAACCAGATCTTTAAAGCGGCGAATAGCAATGGTTTCGTTCTTTCTCCCGACAAGACAACGTGTGTCCATTTCTGCCGGAGGCGTGGCCTCCATCCTGACCCAGAGCTGTTTTTAGACCGTGCAGCCATACCAGTTTTGCCGGAGACCAAGTTCCTTGGTCTGACCGTCGACCGTGCGCTTACGTTCCGTGCGCACGTTCGGCGGCTCAAGATTTCCTGTCTGCGGGCTCTATCCATTCTTAAGATCCTTTCGAGAGTCTCGTGGGGCGCAGACAGGACGTCTTTGATTCGTATTTACCATTCCTTAATCCGGTCGAAACTGGATTATGGTTGTATCGTGTATGGCTCTGCTCGTCGTTCCGTTCTCCGGCCTTTGGACACTATTCACCATCAAGCACTGCGTCTTTGTTCGGGAGCATTTCGAACATCTCCGATTCCCAGCCTATACGCTGACGCGAACGAACCATCGCTTGAATTACGCCGTCTGCAGCTGTCTATTCATTTCTACCTGAAACTTAGATCTCTTCCAGACCATCCTTTATACGATGCAGTTTTTCATCCCCAGCATGCTCGTTTATTCGGGAACCGGCCCTCGTGCATTTCAACCTTCGGTCTTCGTATGGCGGCCGTAGCCCGTGATGTAGGGCTCGACTTGTCACTTGTTGGAGAGACCAGGGGCTTTGGGGATCCGCCATGGCACCCACTTGGTGTCATGGTTGATACCACCTTTACATCTTTCGATAAATCCTCAACCCCTGCGTCAGTGTACCAGCAGCTCTTCGCTGAGCACCGTGACCTAAATTTTGATTACACTCCTATTTTTACTGATGGCTCCAAAATGCATGGAGTCGTTGGATCCGCGGCTGTCTGTGTAGATGACGTTTCAGTAGCGCGGATCCCAGCTGAGGCCACGGTGTTTTCAGCAGAGATGCATGCTGTGTATCTCGCTCTTCTCCATGCTCAGTCGAGTTCTCATCATCGTGCTATGGTCTATACGGATTCCTTGAGTGTCTTGCAGTCTTTGTCATCTGCAGATTGCCGTGACCATCCTTTTCTCGTGAATGTGAGACAGTTACTTCGTCGTTTGCTCGGGGCCGGTTTTCAGGTTCAGTTTTGCTGGATTCCTGGGCATGTTGGAATCTCGGGTAACGAGTGTGCTGATGCGGCTGCTAGATCTGCTTCCTCTTTGGTCGTCACACCCTTGCCACTGTTTCACTGGGATTTCCGCTTTCTGGTACGCGACCATATCAAGCGAACGTGGCAAGGTCTGTGGGACCAACAGGTGGAAAATAAACTGCATCGTATCAAACCTAATCTTGAAATTTGGAAATCCACATATCGTCGGAACCGTAGGGAGGAAGTGGTGCTTGCGCGTCTCCGCATTGGGCATTGTCGTTTCACTCACCGCTTTTTGCTGTGTGGCGACACTGCGCCGATGTGTGAGACGTGCAACTGCCGACTCACTGTCACTCATCTTCTGTGTACCTGTGTTCGTTTTCGTGATGTACGCTTTCATTTCTTTCATTCTCATTTCTTGACCGAGGATGCCGCTACACTGCAGCGGCTCCTCAATGACCACTGTGACTCTGTTGCCGTGTTTTCATTTTTTAAAGAAATTGACTATTTTAAACGTATCTAGATTTTAGCCTTATCATCATCCTCATTTCTCAGTTTTACTGCATCAGCTAGATTTTAATTATTTAATTTAATTTAATTAATTGTATCATGTTTTTAATACTGTTTGTTCCATTATCTTTTTTAGCCCTTCCATCGTTCTCATTTTTCAGTTTTACATGATCAGTCAGATTTTAAGCTTTATACCACACTTTTAATACTATTTGTTTGTCTTGTTTCTGGCGCTCTTTGGCCAACCATGGCCCTTGCGCCATAAAAATCGAACAACCAACCAACCAACCATGTATTCAGGGATCATAGCATACTTCTGGAAAATTTAAGGTAGGAATTTTAGGACTTTTTAGAAAAATTTTAGGAAAATTTTAGGAGTGTATTTCAATAAAAACTAGATGTATATTTGTATACATCTAGTAAAACAACTTTGTATACATTGTAAAGAGTTTGCTTCACACCCTTCAACCATATATACTGATAGACTGCGCATGACATCAAAATTTCTGGCTCCAACATAAAATCACATGACATCAGTCAAAAAGATGGGTTACACCTGCTGTGCTTATGGTTGCTCTGAGCGATATGGTAAAGAAAGTTCTATGATTTTTCATGGGTAAGAAACGAATTAAATACCTAAGTCAATAAAGTTCAATTACTTAACCAAAAACTTGCAGATATTGATATAAAAATATAGTAACTTAAGAAAAAAAATTGGAATGCATGATCCAAATTCTTCGCAAATGTTCATCACATTATAAATCACAAAATGTAAACAACCCGATCATGCATGTATATAGCTCATAAGTAAACTTACCTGAAGAGTTTTCATTATATATGAGGCGCATTCACATAATACACCGAAAACACTGAAGTTCAGCAGCGTAAATTAGTAATCATAACAGCATTTTTACACAAAATTTGGAGTCTGATGATGACGTGCCCAATGTTTGAGCCATGGCGGCTTTGATGCAGCTATTGCCAATGCGCAGTCCATTAGTATATATGGTCGAAGTTCACACCCAAATTTTTTGCATAACGTCTAATGTCTAAAGTTTAAGTATGATTTACTTCTAATGTTCAGTTCTTATCTTTTCACGTGTTATTATCATATTCAAGTATATTTACCACATTCAAGTTTCACTTTGAACATTAATATGCTGTTGAACCAAAACCAATTCACGATTTTCACAGTAAAGTTTTCAGGTTTCACATTAAATTATTATATCCTAAAAAGGTAATTGAAAACCAAGAACTATGTACAATTGTTCACTGAATTACTTTTTTCATATTATCGTTTTAACCTTTTCCTGATAAGCCTATCTTTTTCTGTTTCCACCACAACTAATTTACTTTCAGTTTTCTTTATTTCAGCTGAACCTTGTATGATCAAGTTAGAGGCAACTGCTATTTCAACAGTATTTTGTTTTTCTACAGCTTTTCTCATTCTTTCTGTTCCCTCTTTAATTACTGCTAGGGAGGTTTCTTTATCTTTTTTAAGCCTATTTATTTCTGCATCATTTTCTTTTATTTTGTCATCAAACTCAGCTTTTCTTTTTTTCTCTAGCTGCTTTTCCTTATTTTCCCTCTCTTTCTGTTTCCTTTCTTTTACCTTTTTTTATTCTTCTTCCTTCAGCTTATCAACATACGCTTTATAAAATTTATGTGAATCACGAACACTATTTAACAAATTTCTTGTTATGGGAACTTTACTTACACATCCATAGTGTTTAATGGCCCCTTTAACTATTCTTAATGATGTTATAGTTGCGTCTTTTAAGTTAGCCTTGTCCTTCCTTAACAGAGCAGTGTTAACCGAAAATCCCCTTTCTGCATCAGCATTACCATGAGGTAAAACTAACATTGACTTGATGAGTTTAGCAAGATTTGAGTATTTTTCTTTTCCGCTAGAGTCTTTAATACTAAATATATTACGCCAGTAATGATCAATCCGCACTGGAATATGCCCTTCCTCTGAAAATTTCACTAGTTCATCTAGAGTTGGCTTATCGCTATTTAAAAGTTTCCACTCTTCTCTTACTCTATCAATTTGTTCCTCAGAAAGATGCAAAATACTTGAAATTCTGGTTATTTCCGAAAGTCCTTCAGTGACTGAAAGTTGAGTCGACTCTTTCTTTGGTTCTTTTACCTTTAAAACTTCTATGTCTCTTAGCTTTTGATTGCAGAATGGCAAATTTGACTTTACATATTTTGTGGTTGCAATTAGTGATGATCTTACATCTAAGAGAAATAATTTCTGCCTGGTCTCCTGAACATTCCTGAGGAGATTTTTTGTCTTAATACCAACTTCTTCTAACTCCCCTAGTTTTTTCCATGAATTTTTGTTTTCAAAATCTACATTCTTTAGGTCTTCTCCAAATTTCCCTGCAATAACATCATCTTGGATAAACTGAGCCATAACATTCCTCATTAAAGTATTTAAATCAGAATATAACTGGTGTATTTTTGGTTCTTCACTCTGATAACATAATGAAAACTTTTCAAAATTTTGGTGTGAAAATGAAATTAATGCTAAATAGCAAGGAGTTAGCTCATTTTTCAGGAAACAGGGAATTCTTTTATACCTTGCCGAGTTGCGTAGTTATTTTTCAAATATTTTTTGAGATGGTAAGAAGTTTAAAAAATATTCTGTAATATTTAGCCATTGATCCAAGAGCCTCTGGGCTATACAGAACCAACGGTTAACCATCTGTTGCTGACATGACGCAAAAGAAATTTGGCTGTGACCAATGTTATATCCTCGACAGATTTATAATCCTCTCGTCTTGCAGCACTACTCTTTAAAAAGTAATGCATATCAGCAGCAAATTCGTCAAAATCTATATTTAAGCTTGTCAAAAAAATTTTAAATGCATTACTAACAACATGCAGGTTGCAAAAACCTAGTTCCAAAGATTTCTGGCCTGTTTCTTGTTTTACAACTTCATTGAATTTGCGTAAAAGCACTTATTTACATTTGGGCTGTCCATGGATACACAAATAATTCTGTTCAACGAAATATTGAAGGATGATAACACATCAAGAATTTCTTTTAGCAAAATATCTGCTGTTGCATGACCCAGAAAAACGCTTGTTAGGTACCGGCAAGAAACTGAATTTATTTCTGAAGACCAGTACCTGAGATGCACATCCAACTGCCGTTTCACTTGTGTATTTGTAGTTTCATCAAATGCTATAGTAACCTTTCCTGGGCTACTAGATGCAATGTCTTTTTTCAAATCCTCTTCAAAATATTTTGACAATCCATGTGATATCACATAAGCAACTTTTTTTCTTTAAGTTGCATTTTGGCTGCAATAGCAGAATCAGGAAACATTTCTTTGAAAAGTTCAACTGTTTCAGTGCATGAAACAAAAGACATTGTCCTTAGCAACTTTCATGGCCCATAATGCTTCGGCTTTAGCCAACTGTAAATCATGACTCAGTACTTCACTAATATTTGTTTTGGGCTGAAGATCCCGTCCTCCAAAGGCTTTCACAGGATGGACTTATTTTGAAATTTACTTTGAAATTTCTGCAAATGTTTTTTTCCTTTATGATGCGCTTTTACTTGTGAAAAGCCACTATTAGAAATATTGAAAATTTCTGAACACAATATACACTTAGCAGAAAATATTGTTTCAGTTGCAGAACACCATTCTTTCAACTTCACTCCGTCCAATTCTTTAGCGAGCCACGCATCTTGAAATTTCGTTTTGGATTAAGGCATCTTAAACACTTGTATTACTAACCAGAAAATGAAAGGGAAGTACAAAAACACGTTCCAATATTGCAAAACCAGACAACTTCCCGAAGTTTGGCTGCGAGGATGTCAGAAGATAGAAAAAAAAAAAAAAGCAGGTCACTACTAGAGAACTGAACCTGCACACAGCACAGAGAACACCATAAAAGACGCAAAACCAGAAACTATCATACGCATCTCACGCAAGTTCAGTCAAAGCGAGTCGGAGCCGAGATATATTGCGCATCGAAGGTCGCTGTCGCCGACGCACGATCGAAGGTCAATGATCACGTGCTTTACTGCCTGCCACGATAACACTCAGCTACCATCCCATCGTCATTACCGGAGGTTACGGAAGGAGACCACATGTTTCCTCTTTGCTTCCACCCACCTGCGGTTTACAATAACAAAACATCAGCAGAAAGAGGAGGTTCCACAAGGCATGTACAAAAATAAAGTACGATCTTCTGCAAGCCACGGAGTTCGTCTGCAAAGCGCAAACCAGGGGTGAAAATGACCCCTCCCCTTTTCCCTTAGATCTCTTGTTACTCTCGAAAACTGTCCGAAGGCACAAAAGTGGAGCGCCCGCCCCGAAGCAAGTGCATCTCGATTGCGTCATTTTCCCTCCTTCAGCAGCACAGCATATAGGCTGTGTTTCTACAATAATAGGTCTTTTTACCTTACTGTAATGGTAAATTTATTGGCGTTAATAACGGTTGTATTTTTAATAAATAAGCTTACGAAAATTTTAGGAAGAATAGCAAATTTTGGTATAATTTTAGGAATTTAAGGAGGGTCAAAAAATTTTAGGAATTTTAGGAGGAATGCGATCCCTGTGTATTTAACCGTAACAGCTAATTATTATCCCAAAAACACACTTTAAACATCAGGAAAAAATATATATGTAGATTCAAAGCTCTCATACATATTTTCCGTTGTTCAAGAAAAAGAATGATCTCTAAGTTAAGCTGAACATAGAAAAAATCTCTTTACTTACATGGGGAAACAACTTGTTTTGGCAGTTGGTGGTATTTATCTCCAAGGAATGAAATATCACCAAAAAAGGCACCATCCAAACCAACATGTCCAGTATGTTTGAAATCACCTTGAGGACTAGAAATCATGTCCCTTCTCAACCTGTTAAGAAAACAGACCAGAGCATTTTTTGAAACATTAAATAATAATAACAATAAATTCACAAAGCCCACTCTATAAGTGCTTTAAAATCTTCTATGAAAATTATAAGTATACAGTAATGTAACACTATCCAACCAGTAAAATTATCATCCTTTCCTTAAGTCAACAAAAGCTCACATGTGTTTTCACCTCACTTTTTCTCACGTGTGTTTTCACCTCACTTTTTCTCACGTGTGTTTTCACCTCACTTTTGCTAACATCACATTGAGTTGACTCAGTGGCAAGTGGCACAGATGGAAGAATATTTTAAAACAAAGTCTCATGATGATGACTGTGCAGAGTTCTGGGCCAGATCATCACAGAATTCCTACCTCTGGAAATATAATTAAATAAGTATGGACAGTAATTGTGCAGGCTAATATATATATATATATATAAAGGAGAATCCCCGGAGGACCGGACTAGGCTGCCATCTGATGCTGACCTTGGCAACGTACAATGGACGCTCCCTATCTTCTGATTCAAGGCTTCTTGAATTGGAAGAGGAACTACAAAAGATCAAGTGGGACATCATGGGGCTAAGTGAGGTAAGGAGAAAAGGAGAAGATCTCATCGAACTGAAAAGTGGACATCTCTTCTACTATCGTGGGACAGATACTGGCAGAACTAGTGGTGTTGGATTTATAATAAACAAGAAACTGAAGGATAAAGTTGTAGAAGTTGAAAGTTCGTCTGACAGAGCTGCACGGCTTGTTATCCAACTCTCGAAAAGATACCAGGCTCAGATTATTCAAACTTATGCACCCACCACAAGTCATCCTGAAGAAGAAATTGAAGAATTTTATGAGGAAATTTGTCATCTAAATAATAAAGGTAAGCAGCACTTGAAAATAATTATGGGAGATTTCAATGCAAAAATAGGGCAACGGCAACAGAATGAAACTTCAGTAGGTAAATTCGGTCACGGCAACAGAAACCAGCGTGGAAATACTCTCGTTGAGTTTGCAGAGGCAGAAGGGTTTTTCATCTTGAACTCCTTCTTCAAGAAAAAGCCACACAGGAAATGGACATGGAGACATCCAAATGGGACGACAAGTGAAATTGATTTTATTATGTGTAACAAGAAATTCGTCATAGAAGACTGCAGTGTGCTAAACAAGTTCAACACAGGTAGTGACCATAGATTGGTGAGATGTAAGATGCACTCAACACTAAACTTGAACGTGGCAAGCTCATAAGACAAACAAAATCTATTGACATAACCAACCTTAAAAAACACCATAATACCTTCAAGTTGGAACTGAAGAACAGGTTCTCTGCTTTAGAAGGCCTAACATCGGAAGAAGTGGACATCTCTGAAGTTAACAGAAAAGTAACCAAAGCTCTTATGGAAACAGCAACAAAATTAGCTGGGTCTAAGAACAAGTTGCATGTAAATAAATTATCAGGAAAAACGAAAATGTTGATGCAAAAAAGAAGAGAGATGAGGACAACTAAAGAAGATGTGACTTCCAAAGTGGAATATATAGAGCTATGCAAGACAGTACGAAAAAGTATCACTGAAGACGTAAGAAAATTCAACTGTGAACTAGTGAGAAAAGCAATTGAAAACAACCAAAGCCTAAAGATAGCAAAGGGACATCTCAGTAAGGGAAGAAAACAGATTATGGCACTGAGAAAAGAAGATGGTTCTGTAACAAGAAATAGAGGCGAAATTTTGACAAGAGTGAAAGATTTCTACTCCAAATTATATGAAAGTGATGATACATGCACTCCAGACATCATGAAAGATACCAGTACCAGAGTTCCTCCAGTCCTTCCAGCAGAAGTTGCACATGCAATCAAGAACATGAAGCGGGGAAAAGCTCCAGGAGAAGATGGAATTACTGTAGACATCATACAAGAAGCAAGTGGAGAAATCGAAACAGTACTCGCCCAAATTTTCACTCGATGCCTTAATGAAGGAAAGATTCCTGAGGATTGGAACACCGCTACAATGATCCTGCTACATAAGAAAGGTGACATTGAGGATCTCGGAAACTACAGACCTATCAGCCTCCTATCAGTGGTTTATAAAATCTTCACTAAAGTTCTTTCACACCGCTTGAAGGTAACACTGGACATGGCTCAACCGAGAGAACAAGCTGGATTCAGGAGTGGCTACAGCACAATAGATCATATCCATGTGTTGAGAGAACTAATTGAAAGAGCGAGGGAATATGAACTTCCATTGTGCATGGCTTTTATCGATTATGAAAAAGCCTTTGATTCGGTGAAATCATCAGCAGTTACAATGGCTCTGAAATCCTGCGGTATTGAAGATGCATACATTAATATTATTAATAACATCTATGAAAATGCAAGTGCAAAGATTAGGCTGTTTGAAAATACAACACACATAAAAATTGGAAAGGGAGTGAGACAAGGTGACACCATATCTCCGAAGCTCTTTAATGCCACATTGGAGGGTGTTTTTCAGTCACTGAGCTGGGAAAACAAGGGGATAAAGATTAATGGAGATTATCTAACCCACCTTCGTTTTGCTGATGACGTAGTCATTTTTGCAACTAGCCCATCAGAGCTGCAGAGTATGATCCAGGAACTTGCTGACAAGAGTAAAGAAGTGGGATTAAAAATGAACTTTCAGAAGACAAAAGTGATGTTCAATGCTTTTACAAGAAATGAAGATTTATCGATTGATGGAGAAAAGCTGGAGATAACAGACACGTACGTTTATCTTGGACAGCAGATATCAAGTGAGGGTCACATTGATGAAGAAATTAATCGGCGTACAAAACTTGCCTGGAGAGCTTTTGGAAGAAACAGCATAATTTTCAAGAGCAATATGCCATTATGTCTTAAAAGAAAAGTGTTTGATCAATGCATCCTTCCAGTGCTTACGTATGGTGCAGAGACGTGGACCTTAACTAAAAGAGACATACAAAGGCTGCAGACAACTCAAAGCAGCATGGAGAGGTGCATACTTGGTGTAACCAGGAGAGATAAGAAGAGGAACTCGTGGATCCGAAAAATGACAAGAGTGGAAGACATCATGATCAGAGTTAAATCCCTGAAATGGCAATGGGCTGGACATACTGCCAGAAGGACAGATCATCGCTGGACAGCCGAAATTTTAGATTGGATTCCAAGGGACAGGAAAAGACCCAGAAGAAGACCACATGGGAGATGGGTGGATGAAATTCGAAAGTATGCAGGGGTGACATGGAGGAGACTGGCACAAGACAGACCGTTGTGGAGGAAACTTGGGGAGACCTTCGTCCAGCAGTGGATTGATAATGGTTGACAATGATGATGATGATAAAGGAGGAGAGAGGGGGAATTAGTGCTTATCTGAATGTGAAAATCTGTTGTCCTGGTCACTGGACTGCCCATTTTTATGAAATCAGCTCTTGAAAGTAACCAGAATCTTCCCTAAAAAAATCTATAAACACATATTCTTCCATTTTTTATTTTTTTTTTATTTTTCAGATACAGAAATGTGACAAAATCTGGAAAAAATCTTTTTTTCTGGCTGGAAAACTAGAACACAACAGCAAAATCTGGAGGCAGGTATGCTGAAAGCAGTATTCTGTTCAATTATTCATTGTACAATATAATGATTTCAACATTGATGAATCACTAATTGCAAAATTCACTACTGCTATGTTAATGCAATTTCCAAAACATTGGAAAGCCATTGTGTCCAATGCTTAACCACCATCATATTTGGCATGTGTGTTGTGTTTAGATTTGAGTGCATTTTGAAAAGTCATTGGTAGCTTTTATGTAAATATATTAAATCTGCCCCAGAGAGTTGTTTTTAATGACAACCTATGACAACAAGTAACTCCTTAAAAAGGAGGGGGTGGGGCATATATAATATATAAGCAAATATTGTGCAGAATGGGTAACACCATTTTAATTTTCTTGGATTGCCTAGTATCCAAGTGAAGACAACTCTATGGGGAAAGTGCAAATTGTGTAACATCAATTTTTCTGTAAGTTATTATGGCACAAAAGCAGTCACTTAACATGCTACCGTGCAAAAATATGAAGAATGTGCTCAAACTATTTTGTCTTCCCAGAGACTATTGTTTTCACCACCAAAGGCAGTCCAATAAGGTGGAAAACTGATTATTGCAAATTTAACCACATCTCTAACACAGTAAAAACATCACATATCTTTCCTTGTACAAGAATGAACTATGAATATAATGAAATAAGAGGCGAAATGCTTGGAAATTGATAAAAAGATGCTAGCTGGCCACAGCAAAGCATCAGCAAAATTGAACAATGTTCTTGCTACTTTTTCACATGACCTTTAGTTGATTTTTTTTTTTTTTTTAAGAACTAAAAGAATGGAATTCCAGCTAACAAGGGTAATACAAAAAATCCTATTGGATATGCTGTATTTTATCCCAGAGAGACAAAGCATGTGTCCTAAAATATTAAATGTTTATGAAGATGTGCACCTATCAAAATTAAAATGTGCCAAATAATTATGAATAACATTTTATCATGGATGTTTCTTCATATGGTGCTGACATATAATGCATTAGTTAATTATAGTACCAATAATGCATTCTTTCAAAATATATGCAAACAAGAACATTCAGATATTAATGGTGCTCACTACAATAACCTAATGTCCATAAGTGTGCAAAGAATTATTTGAAAGTAATGTTCTTAATTCTGATAATAAAACAAGAGGCAATGAAGGAATGTTTTGAATTTCACAAGAGTGAATTTTTGCAAAGTAATCAAGAATATTTCAACTTGGTGAATAAGTTTAAAGCTGTAGATTGAGTTTTTTAAGTTAGAAGCCAATAAAATATTTTTTTTTTTTTTTTTTAATCGGGACCTCAAAAGTGCTGTGCAGTAATATAGGCACTATTGTTCCAAAAATAATTTTTCACTGGACTGGTCAAACGTCAAATTACACTGGTGTGCAAAAATTAAGGACGAACAGGAGAAATTAGCATAACAGCGGAACGAGCAGGCAGAACGGACCGAAAGACCACTCAGGAGATAGACTAGGGTCCGGTATGGTAGGGCATGCGCATATATGCAGCATGACATGGGACAACATCTGGATGACTTTACCCGAGGTCGCATCATTGGGAAGTTGGTCGAAGTGTGACTAGTGTGGCCGAAGAGTTCGGGATCGCGGTCACAGCATCGTTTCATGAGCTTGGAGAGCATTTCAAACGACAGGAACAGCTGTCAGAGAGTTCAGCAGTGGTCGTCCACGAGCAACCACGGCGGCAGACGACCAGTATATTGTCCTACAGGCGAGAAGATACAGACTGCAGACAGCGGGAGAAATCGCAAGGCACATGCAACAGACAACTGGGCGTTCGTTATCGCATTTTACCGTGGCCAGAAGGCTGCATAAAGGTGGTCTATTTGCACGATTACCAGTATGGTGTGTGCCATTAACGCCTGCTCATCAGAGACGGCAGTTTCTGTGGTGCCAGGAACACAAGACCAGGACACATCAGCAACGGGGTCGAGTTCTCTTTACGGATGAGAGCCGATTTAGTCTGACGAGCGATTCTGGACGTATACACATCTAGAGAGAGCAGGGAACACGCAATCACACCTCCAACATCCTCGAAAGGGACCGGTTTGGAGGAGGCGGAGTTCTCGTTTGGGGCGGTATCATGCTTGGTAGCCGTACCGACCTCCACATCTACCAAGGAGGTTCAGTCACTGGTGTTCGTTATTGTACCGAGGTTCTCTTGCCTCACGTGCATCTGTTTAGAGGTGCTGTGGGTCCTGAGTTCCTCTTCATGGATGACGACGCTACACCTCATCGTACAGTGGCTGCCGCAGAGCTGTTGGAGAGTGAAGATATTCAATGCATGGATTGGCCCGCAAGGTCCCCGGACCTAAATCCAATTGAACACGTGTGGGACCTTCTCGGGAGACGCTTGGCAGCACGTCACCAGCCGCCAGCAACGATTCTGCAGCTCCAATTGGTGCTACAAGAAGAATGGGCCGGGATGCCTCAACACCTCCTTGACAACCTCATCCTCAGCATGGACAGATGTTGTAAATCCTGCAACGCAGTCAGGGGTGATCATATCCCATACTAAAGACTAAATTTTTCTTGGCAGCCGCCTGTCACATGGACGTTTTTGTCTTCTGTTCAGTTGCGCTTGAAGCTACCTTTTCAAAAAAGTGCCTTTGTATCCTTTGGATTCCTTGCTTGGATGGTTTTGCTCACTTGTCCCATATTCTTACATCTTGGGGATCTTATGGTATGATTTGAGTCGATGTGGAGCACTTCTGCACGACATTACATTCGAAAAAATCGTCTCGTCCTTAATTTTTGCACGCTAGTGTAATAACATCACATAAAACATAACCAACAGTTTATTTCAGAAGCTGTCGTAATCGAAAAAATGAAAAATTTGATCGAAATCAAAGAGAAAATGAAGAAATGTTATTATAGTAAAAGAAGGAAAGTACTAATGACGGAATTGATGACCCAGGAAAAAATAAGTCCTAGATATCGCCATAGATGGTGCCATGGGTGTTGTGTTCTAATGATCCCAGGACACTTTGCATTCAGATAACCAAGGGTGTGGCCTCCGTGTCTGACGAGTTCGGCATTGATGTGTGCACATTTATACGATGAAGGAGCACTGTTGGGAGTACCACTGAAGATAGCATGAAACATGCTGAAACTGGTCTGGTGAGATGTGGTTTGAAGACTGTGACCTTCCATTTACTTTTACTTCATTTCACTCTGGATTCTTTTTAATGTTGTTTAAGTCTTTTATCCTATGGTCATTTATGGTGTCTTTTGTTTTAATTTTGACTTGGTCCAGTGGGAGGACCGCATATCTTTTCACATGCACGGAATACAAGTTTTCATCACCAGCATTCCTGAGTGTTGAAAGGCAGCAGAATATTTGACTTGGCCTACATGGGACATTTGGCGTGGATGATTTTTGGACATATTCATAGACATCGTAGGTAGAGCACCATATTTGTATATATGTGATTCGGAGTGTGCTGTTTATTGTCTCTCAGCGTCATTTTCTTGTAGGACTTCCGTCCACAGATAGTAGAGTTTAGGTCCCAGCCACCTACAGCGAGATCGCCTTTTGGGCAGGACACAGAAACGGAAGGAATGAGAGCAAGTCTAGCGACTTTGACAGAACAGTTTGTAGTGAGATTAGAGTACAGTAGATGGCGCCACCGTACAAGTACGATATTGCACATAGAGGGGTGAGAGAATTTCAGGTGGGGTATAGGAAAGGATACCCATTTAACCAGTGGGTCCAGCCTGGGGGCCGTCACTTAACGTGCTCGTCCGATGCACGGCGGATATTCAGCGGTTGTTAGTAAATCACACCATCTCTGAAAGATCAGCCCAGGCTTGAACCTGGGGACCCAGCATCGATAGTCTGAAACACTAACCACTAAGCCATCCGCGGCTCTGCTGTTTATTGTGTTGATACAAATAACATTTATAGTGCGTTATGTGTGTGTTGATATGAATAACTTTTATGGCGCATTATATGTCAGAGGTCCCATCGGAGGGCTATGTGTATACCATGAACAACGCGAACACTACATGTTTAATGTTTACACGTTGTTATTATTATAATACTTTGAGCCACGTAAAGAATCTGCTAGATTCAGCATATGTCTTTGTGCTGGTTTGAGTAGATAATGTAATAATGTAATAATAGGCAATTCCTTGCAATCAATAGGAAAATTCCTAGCCATGAAGAACAAAGTTATTCTTATTATGCCTATATTTCACTCATTATTTTATGTCAAAGTTTGAAGGGTTTTTGTTGGAAAAAAAGGTCAGCAACTATGGCTATTTAAAAACTCATGGAGAACCTTAGAAATTCACTTGGGACAAAATTTACTTGTTTTTTCTAAAATCAAGTTACATTTTGCATTACATAAGAACTATTTGCCTAGAAATTTAATCGAAAGACTTGAATTGGGAGCGCTCAGAGTGTAATCAAGGCTTCCAATTATTTCCAAAAGTGGTGTCCTTTTGCAAGTTTGCAATATTGAACATTTCAAGACCTCAGTCCAGAAAATGTTGAGAAATCTTCACCTTCAGTGAAGTCATTGGTATTTGGATGTCATCCTACCCTGAAAAAATGAACTTCCATCAGATGCTCTTTGTGAAGAGCTTGATGCCTTGGAATCTGGGTTTTCATCACTTTCAGGAAATTTCTGCAGGAAAATGGTGTTCCTTCTTTAGCAAAGAATTTGCTTTGGTTATCTATTAAAAATGGTGCAATACATGATTTCAATTCCTGTTTCAAATTCATAAGTACAATGATACTCTGCATTATAGAAAATATGTGAACTAATGTGTGTAATTGAGTATTCACTGAATTGGTAAAAAGTGGGCTTGTAATATTTTGTAACATGCCTTATTCTTAAGTAGAACTTTACGATGCAGTTTCTGGAAGTAAACAGCTACTTCAAAAGCAGCTGAACAAAATAACGAATATATGTTTCAGATTACCCAAAAGTAAATATTTGTGTTTATGTATTTGTGTAATATATAACTATCAAATATTACTTGTTTGTGATTGCTTCCCACTCCATTTGCTTTTGATGCATATTTTTTTTTTTTTAATTTCCTTGCTTTGCTATAACATCAAGTTCAAACTCTCATCTCTCCAAACCTCAATTTCAAAGCAAATGTAAGATTTCCTCGATCCTTAACTTCGCTGCATCCTTGCAACATTTTCTTAGTTCCATCAACTTAGCTTTCTTGATTGAAGCATGAAAGATGCCGTTTACATATACAATCAGATATGAGATGGTGTTTCCTTTGATTTTGATAAATATGCATGAATCATGTTTTTTTTTAAAGAAGCGCTACTTGCATAATTACATCAGCAGTATTTGAATCCACTGTTATAAGTCCATACCAATTCACTTTGTATTTGCTGTCTTGATTGCTTCATTTCATACCCTTCTGCCTGTGTCACACATATCTCTTCCTTCAGTTCACAATTGAGGCAAACATATCTCTTCCTTCAGTTCACAATTGAGGCAAACATATCTCTTCCTTCAGTTCACAATTGAGGCAAACATATCTCTTCCTTCAGTTCACAATTGAGGCAAACATATCTCTTCCTTCAGTTCACAATTGAGGCAAACATATCTCTTCCTTCAGTTCACAATTGAGGCAAACAAACATATATTTTCCTTCAGTTCACAATTGAGGCAAACATATCTCTTCCTTCAGTTCACAATTGAAGCACACACACACCACTAAGCTGTTCTCTGAGATTCAGAGGTTAGCTCCACAAAGAAATACAAACTACTAGATAAATTTTTAACTGATTATTTACTTACTGTTGCCATATCAAACTTCTCCATTTACAGCGATCTTGACACACAACTTGGGCTTCACTGACATCCATCACTCGATGTACACAAGACCTTCTATACTTCATACTCATAATCTTTTTCTCATGCAGACACTCCTGAATCTGGCTCTCCCATGACTTCCTTGGCCTTCCTCTGCCTTTCCTTCCTGCCACTTGAGCTGAAAAAAATTCTTAGTAAGAATCTCATCACTCATTCTTCCAACATGGCCAAACCATCAAAGCATATTAATTTTGCTTCACATTACATAACTACAACACATCTTCCATACCTGTCAACTTGTACGGTTTACCCGTATTTTGTACGTTTTTTTACGCTTTCGCTCGTGTACTGGGGTTTTTTTATCCCTGAAAAAAAGTTTTAATTTTTTACATTAACTGGTCCTCTGTGGAAACTTTTTTTTACAGATATAATACCAAACGTTTTATGTTTATTCCGCGGCTCGCGCTAAACATTCACCAAATTGCAACTGATTGAGAAATGGCATGAGAGAAGAAAAAAACAAAACAGATTCTGCGAAAATATTGGCGAAAGATGAACGTCCTTACGGTTTGATGTGGCATTAAGATTGTTGTGAGGTCTCAAGAACACTGGTCACAGTTGTGTGTAGGGGAATCGGTGGAGGTGAGAATAACAGCTGCTGAGAACAGGGGATATTGCAAGGAGATGACCTCGAGCTTGGAGTCCAGGTGTCGTCCCACCCTCTCAGGGGCGAGGCCTTGGCAGTAGGAATGGGCACATCGGTGAGAAATCAGCGGTTACTCGTTCCCGAAACGTCGATGCATTGAACTTCTTCCTCTTCATAAGAATGCAACAAAAAGAAATACATTTATTTTTTGTAGAAAATATTCTTTACCAGTTTGTTCAAATATTAGGTCATCAAACCTTGATGCTTTTTCAATTAACGAGCTCTCCAACATCGATTATTATAGGTCGTAAACATCGATGTTCAAAAGCATGGAAGTTTTTGCCCATCTCTACAGCCAATCAAAACCCACACTTTTCTCGCTTTATACTGAACATCGGCGAGCTATCTCAACGTAACCGTAATCACAAATTCTCTTGACAGATTTGTTTTGAAAAAGTAACAATATTTTCGTAAATTTTGTGCAAATTCAGCAGATGTTTTTCACTGGAATTACAAGTTTTTTGTAGGAATTATTCATCAGGAATTACACGTTTGGGGAAAGCTGGTGGTGTAGGATTTAGGTAAGCCAAAATATTTTTTTCTCAGTTTAATTTGAATATTTCACTCATCAAATGGCCGAGAACTCAAACTCAAAGAAACGTAAGTTGGAAGACAGAAACCGAGGTCATGGCAAGTTTCAGGCTGATTGGATTAAACTATTCCCTGGCATTGTTGATGTATCTAAGATAGGATCTACCCATGCTTTTTGTAAAATATGCAGCAAAGACATTAAAGTTGTAGCGTCTGGGTTATATGATCTGAAAGAACACTTTAAGACAAAATTGCATGAAAAAAATATTAAAATGAAGAAGGAAGCATCTATCGAAACTTTCTTTGCACAGCCAAAGCAAGAAGATAATGTTAACAAGGGCTGAAGTTTTATTTGCTAATTTCGTCGCCCAGCACAATTTACCTGCTTCTGTAGCTGATCATTTTTCTGACTTAGCAGTTAAAATGTTTCCTGACAGCGCCATTGCCAAGAAGTTTCATTTAAAGTGGACCAAAACTACACTTATTATTAAAAACTGCTTAGCTTCATCAGCAACAGTACCAGTTATCAATCTGTGCAGGGAGTCACCCTTCTCACTGATGATTGATGAATCAAACGACAAGAAAAGTGATGAGATTAACTATTATGGTGAGAATTTTTGAAGATGGTTTGGGACCCAGAACAAGATTGCTGGACATGCCAGTATGCAGAGATGCCAAATACTACGGATTGTCCATAGTTTCTACGGATATCACGTTCAAACTACGGACTACGGAGGAGTGAAAAACTACGAATTTTTCCAGAAATCTCTGATATTTTCAGAAAACTTTTTTTTTTAATTATTTGAAAAAAAAAGTCAAGCATAGTCAAATGTAGTGTTTTTTGTGGTAACGTCACGAAGCCGTTACACAGCAAGCATGTTTGGCTGGCCGACAAGCAAGCAGAAATGTTGCAGCGGAGATCTTTCTGTATGATCACGTGACTTTGTACCTGGCTTGCCGTGGAAAGGCGTTCGTAATGCACGACATCTGTTAACTTCGGGAAAACCTTAACAGCGTCCTGAACTAACATAAGTTCTCGGAGGATGGAGGTAGACTAGAGTCGATTCCACGTTTTCTGTTCTTGTTGTTAAGTTGATTAGTCGTGGTGTGACTTGAATTGCTGTAGTTATGAAGCGTGCTTCAGTAGCTTCCAGTTCCAGTGGTGTGAAAAAAATAAAAATTTGCAGCAGTACAAGGAATGTTATTCGTTGGAATTTCCATGTTTGCAGCGGTTGCGTGTTTCCATGAATTATGTTTTTTTTTGTTTTGTTTTTTTGCAAAAATTAATTTAAATACTTAATTGCTATTGCATATTTGTTTCACCAAAGTAAGGGGTGGGCGGGGTATCAGAAAAAAAAAATGCTCTGAGCAAATAGTCATCAGATCAAAGGAAACAATTGTGGATCAAAGAAATCCTGAATGTTTGCTTTTTCCGGCAGAGCACATAACTAAGCTGCCTGGATGTGTGGACGCTGTTATTGCCTGTTTTTATGATACCTCCCCGGGAGTTTGTTCTTCGAGCGCAGTATGTTCTGCCCAGAGCAAGGGAAAGTCTCTCCATGTGTCTTTGGCAACCAGCCAAAGAAAACGTCTAGCAGCAGTTGCGATGAGACGTTTCTTAGCTGCTGGGTGTGTGCGCACAGTCGTGACCTATTTTCCCATGCTCCTCGCTGTCGGTAGAGAGCTTAATTGTTTATGTTACTTTGACAGATTTGTGAAGTGCAGTTCTTTTTTTTTTTTTTTTTCTTGTAAAAATGTTCTGCTAAACAAAGGGATGTTTTATTTTATCCTTTTTTTTTTTCCAGAATTGATTGATTTATGCAATTTAAAATACCTTTTTGATTGGTTTTTTTTCGTATCATAAGCATTTAATGCTAATTTTCTCATGAAAGACAATGTAAATTTTCAAGTTTTCGGATATTATCTGACTTACCATCCTTGTCACATTTACGCCAAAAATCGGATTGTCATCTTCAAAATTTGCTAATTTTCTATTTATCCGCATAATAAAGCTATGAAATCTTTCACAGTTAATTGTTCTTTCTTTGCTCCCATTGTGTTTGGCCTGTATGAATTTACTTGCAATAGCTTCAGGTAAAGGGCCACCTGTCTCTACTAATATTGGATCTAAAACGCAAAAAAGTTGCCAAAAATTTAAGGAGAGTTATTTGCAAAAATTTCCGTGTCTAAAATCGTCTCGGGTATCCAAAAACCATGGGTTTTGTTCCCTGTGTGCTGTTGATTTTTCAATCGCACACGGCGGAAAAGACGATTGCGGTCGGCATTTTCACTTTAAAAAACAGGAGGAATAAACCATAAGTGTGTGGCATCACACACTTATGACATAACATATTTATTAAAAGGTGGAGTTGAAATGGTATGTATTTTTTGTGTATTTACTCAAGTTTTTTTCCCCCATTTTAAGGGGACTTAAATATGTTGCAAAATTTATCCAAGTATTGTCCCCGATCGAGATTAATATATTGCTAAAAATGTAGCAGTATATTCTGGGAAATACGCATGCTACCCTGCAAATTTTAATGTGGAAACTTGACTTGACTTGACGTCACTACGGAAGAACTATGGGCGCCGCGCATATGGACTACTGATGACTTCCTTCAGATGTTGGCATCTCTGAGTATGTAGTGGTGGAACCAGTGAGGACATTTTCAATGACATTGACACAACATTCACTAGGCTGAATATCCCTTGGAGTAACTGCATTGGCTTTGCTAGTGACAACTGCAGTGTTATGGTGGGGAAAGCAAACTCTGTACTTACCAGGGTGAAGCAGAGAAATCCTGATGTCTTCAGTATTGGATGCATTTGCCACCTGGCCAATTTGTGTGCACAAGCTGGAGTGAAGCAACTGACTGTACCAATAGATGACCTACTGATTGACATTTACTACTATTTTCAGTGCAGTTCTAAACGACGAAAGACATACAAGGACTTACAACTTTTTACTGAGGTGGATGACCTGAACTTATTGAAACATTGCCAAACCCAATGGTTATCACTGCACAAAGTAGTAGACAGGGTTGTCAACCAGTATTCAGGTCTTTTATCCTATTTTGAAAGCCACAGTGATGTTGAAAAACCTGGTAGAGTACAAAACATACATGATCTTTTAAAATCACCGCTGACCCAGATGACCATGCGTTTTCTTCATTTTGTTTTGCCACTTTTAAATGAGTTTAATAAACTTTTTCAAACAGATGAATCACAGATTGGTGGTATGATGGAGGAGATGGACAGGTTACTCAGGAAGTTTATGGTTAAATTTGTGCAGATGAAACATGTCAAACAAATTCCTGATTTGAGGCAAATGAAGTTTGATAATCGTGAAGTGCAGCATGATGACAGCACACTAGCAGTAGGCCTTTCCAACAGAACATTAATGGAAGAAATGGAATTTAATGGTGCAGACAAAAAGGTATACTTTGAAGATGTGAGAAACTTTTATGTTGCAGTAGTGAGAAAGATAGTGGACAAATTTCCATTTGAAAATCAGGTGCTGAAAGACCTGAAAGTATTGGACCCAACCACTAAGGAGAGCCTGAAGTACACACATATTTGTAGATTGGCAGATACGTTTGTTCCACATCTTGATCAGGAAGCTCTACAGGATGAGTTTGATGACTGTTGTTTGATCTCTAGTGACTGTGTACCTGTACTTCCAGACAATGGCCAGAAAAAGAGCTTTTGTAGCTACTGGCTGGATATTTTAAGCTTGAGAACCAGTACTGGTGGTATCCGCTTCCCAAATCTTAAAGTGCTTATTCAGCGACTCCTTACTTTGCCTCACAGTAATGCTGACTGTGAAAGAACTTTTTCCATGATGAAGAAAATCCATACAGATTGTAGGAAGTCCCTGAATGCAGATACATTAACCTTTTTTACAGTGTAAAATAAACACTGACACTTGCTGCATAGGCTTTAAATCCACTGATGACATTTTGACGAAGGCAAAACGTGCATGTGTTGACTATAATACAAAACACTCTTAGATTAAATATGCAAATAATTAATACATGTGTATCAGTTGCTGTCATAAAATAGCTGAGCTTGTAAAAATTACGTTTGTTTTGGGTTTTTTTTTTTTTTTGCCGTAAGGGTTATTTATAGTCTTTGTAAGGTTTTTATGGGTTCAGTGTACAGGTTATCACCTTAAAGAGGTTGACAGGTATGCATCTTCATTCCTCACACAATCAGAACGTGTCCCCCCCCTCCCGTAAGTAACACATTTTTCCCAGCACACAAACAACTCCTATGTTTCTTCTGCAGTACCCAGGTTTCACTGCCATACATCACAGTAGGAAAAATTATACTCTCACACACAGCCATGTGGGACTCTCTTGAGAACCTGTCATTCCTGTGAAAACCACCCAGAGCAGCTATGACTTTCAGACTTTCAATGAAGAATTCGCTTGCCTACTAATTTCACCATCCAACGTGTTCTCTCTGTCAAATATGCTTCCTAAATATACAAACTCATTTACCTGGTCAATCACTGTGCCATTTGGACTTATATTACACTCAGTGGTAACAGTTCTTCGCTCAAAAACCATAAACTTTGTTTTTTTTTTCTTATTTATACTCAGTTTGAATTTCATGCAAACTTTGTACATCCGGGACAACATACTCTGCAACTCACTTTTGCTCTCTGCCAACAGGACTGTGTCATCAGCATACAGCAATCTGCACACATGGATATTACCATGACATAAACCAGTATTGTCCATCTTGGCATCACGCATGCACGCATACATAAATATATTAAACAGCCATGGTGACATTACACAACCTTGTTTGACTCCTGCACCAATAGAAAACCATTACCATTTTGCTAAAACACCATTCACTCGTATGAATGCTAAATGCCAAAATTGATGACAGTGGTTTACATGTTGGAGATTTGTGTGTATGCAGGTTATTCTATATGGTTCAACTGTAAGAATAAAGGTAAGCAACAGGCTATAATGTCCAGAATAAATGTAGTGTGTATAAACTAACAACTTTTTTATACGTGTGAGTGTAGATACAAGAAAAATGAAAATCAAGTTCTAGACACTCGCTATTGAAACTGCACATGCAATTCCTGATGTTAGGCAAACGTACTGGAGAAAGACTCCTGTTGACTTTATTTTATTTTTGCACACTGGAAGACAATAAAATTAAATGTTTAGGTAAAAAAAAATAGCTACTGATAATTTTATGAAAACCTGGAGCTGAATGTCACATTTTAGCCAAATCTGCACAGTGCCAGGTCCTGATTATGGGGTCATACTGAACAACAAAAATGCTTTTATAATTTTTTTCTATGCAGTGGAAGTCAGAGAAGAGGTACAACACCTGAGCTTAAAAAAGAACAAAAATCTCATTAATGAAGCTATATATGAAACCCCTGGGGCATAAGACAAATGTGTCACAAAAAGTCTACAATTCCATTTTTTTTTTCTTTCTTATACCATGAGTCAAATGAAAACATTAAAAATTCAATAAAAAATTCAAAATACAGTCATTTTGCTGTAACTTGGCAATATTGTTACCAATGACTAAAATATTTTCTTATAGATGGCAGCAAAGTGCAGAGAAGCTTAGTGGCATCATAGTAGCAGTGTAAAGATGGCCATCCCACTTGAGACATGTGCCAAAGAGGAGCAACATTCTGTCCTTCGTTTTTTGAGTAGTGAAGGCATGAAACCTATTGAAATTCACCGTTGAATGAAGTTGCAGTACAGTGATGTATGTCTGTCACTCCAGCAAGTGTGCGAATGGACTAGGAAGTTCCGATGAATTTCAATAGTTTCATGCCTTCAATGGCAATGTCTTCCAGTATGTACAAGGGAAGTCTCTCCCTTGTACATACTGGAAGACATTACCATTAAGTGTTAAGGCACAAAAATAGCTAATTAATAAATTTTACGAAAACCCTGACAGTGCTGAACCATACGCCAAATTACGTATTTTTAGTTACTTCTAGATAATGCTGGGCCTTATGCTACAGTTTATTTTGCAGAAAAAACACATTAGATAGTGAAATTACTAGGGCTGTCGACCGATCAATATTTTTAATCGGTTAATATTTCACCATTGATCGATTAATCGACCAATTAATCAGTAATTTGATCGAGTGAAAAAAATACTGTCACAAAAAATATACGACTGTAAATTACATTATGCATTATTCTATTATTATATGGATACTAAATACGTTGTCTGAAATGTTAGAGTGTTGAATGCTTCATAGCCTGTTAATCTAGTAGTATTCATTGCTTTACTTTATCAAAAAATCAGAAATACAAATTAATAATTACCTTGAATTTGGTTTGCAGTCATTGCTTTAACCAAGATTTTAGGCACAAGAGTTTGTCAACATTGGATGGTTTAAGCGAAGTATTAAGTTTGTTGACAACAATACCAGCGGCACTAAACACTCTTTCACTTGGCACAGACGTTGCTGGAGTGCACAACAACCGTTTTGCTAAAGTAGCAAGCAACGGCAACTTGTGTTCCACCACTGACTGAAGAGGATCTGTAAAATCGCCATCGAGTTCAGGCAAGCTCTGATAAACTTGAAGCTCTAATTCTATCTGCGTGCTGACATTTGTGTATGCCTTTACTTCTGGAATCGACGAATTGTCAAAACATAGTTTTCTTCGTTTCTGTTGCACATTACTTTGTTCTTGGTGTAAGGGCAGCTGTTGATTTGTGCTACTGGATGAAATTTTGTTCCACACTAGATCTCTGTTTTTTCTGGTATACAGCGAAGTGTCTTGAATCGAGGGTAAAGGGCAGTAGCTTCTTCGTACTTGTCGTATAAAGGTCATTGACTGAGTCTTTCCGTCAGATTATCGAGCAACATAGCTTTAAATCTGCAAATATATGCTGGGTCGGTATCGGACAATCTCATTGCACTTTTGAGATGTGTAAAAGCAGCAATTACAACACTGGCAGTTACGTACTTGTGACCAAGTATTTCAGTGATTTCCAAGCAAGGTTTCAATACGCTGATTAGCTTCTCAAGCACTTCCCACTCAACTGTTGTCAGAACAGGGGTATTTGATGCGTTGGCTACCAGAATGGTGTCTACTGCGGTTTTAGCTTTCACCAGACTTTCCACCATGATGTAGGTACTATTCTAGTGTGTCACTATGTCCTGTTGCAGCTTAGTATCAGGAAGACCAAGTTCTTTTTGCTTACACGAGAGTGTAGCCTCTAAATGTGAGCTGTGTTTAAAATGTCCTACAATTTTTCGGCATTTAGTTAGAACCTTTTCTATCGATGCAACTTTAAGAGCTTTATTTATACTTAATTGTAAAGTATGTGCTGAACATCTTACACTGTCAAACATTGATCTGTTAATGCCAAGAACAATATTTCTGGCATTATCAGTGCAGATGGCAACAAGCTTGTCCATTAGTTCTCATTTTTCAACGGGTTCCTCAAATTCAATTGTACACATTTGTAGTATGCTTCTCAATCGCCTGTTTCACTTGAAGAGTTGCATCACAATAATACCACTCATTGTCAATCCAGTGTACTGTTATTGCTAAGTAGCTGTCGTTGGCGAGTGAGGTTCAAAAATCTCTAGTTAAACTCACATAGGAAGCTCTCTTTAATTCATTAAACACTCTTGACTTCTGAATGTCGTAAATTTGGACAATTTTGTTCATAATGGTACTTCTGGCAGGTAAATTGTAACACTTAGAATTCAGAGCTGTTTGCAACAACACTTTCAGGCCAGGATCTTCAACAATACTGACAGGTCTCGAACTAAATGCAATCCACAACGCTAATTTATTTGTTAATTCCTGTTCTTTTAATGCAGAAACAGGCTTTTCGAGGAAGGAATTTATACCCATTTGCTTCATAGCGGTGGCATTTGAACTAGGCTGATCCCGTGGCGTATTTGATACAATTTCCATGAATGGATGTTGCGATTGTAAATGATAACGTAAGCTAGTCACACTTCCACTGTACTTAAAACTTTTTCTCACATTTTAAGCAATAAACATGTCCGCGATCAATAACTTCCCCACTGTCTTCTAATTTATATCCAAAACAAGAGGATAATTTCCCTTTTTATCCCTGAAACTTCATTTTTGGAGCTCAAATAAACGTGACAGCAAGAGATGAATCAGTGTTCAAACTAACTTTCTTTCACTGACAGACACCCCCATGCTCATCCCAGTTGGCTCCGCTACCAATAAAGGAACACTATTTGCTTTTTCAATGAGGAGAGAGGGGTTAAAAATTTGCCCCAGACATTTGCTCTTGCACTAGAAATTCTCCCTGTTGACGGATACAATACTTCGGCAACAGTACGCAACTTGGTCCCTGGGTAATTAAGACTAATTGCATACCCCCATTGATTCCAAGAAATGTGTATTAATCCCCCATCTTTCCTATTGAAAGCTGAATCTCATTGTGAGGACCAGCGGCGTATTTTCATCTGCATCGATGTTATAAAACCTCGGGGACCACTATCCAAGCTCGGAAGATGCCGGCCGTCTGTTATATCGACCTTACGTATTGAAACAACTGACTTTTCCCAGACGATTCAGCTGAGACAGGAGTAGAAGAGGTGTGGCACCACGTAATGGCTCACGGGGCTGCATTTTCCCTGAATAGCTACACTGCTACAGTCAACAAGTGGATAGCAGGGAGTGGAAGCACAGACAGACCACCATATGAGAAGCGAGCGTATCGCACAACAATAAAAGAATGGGGGAACCGCGAGGTCGAGAAGCTCTTAACGAAATGCTGGCAGGACAAGTACAGTGTTAAAAGCGGAAGTTCGGAATTGACGTTGGACTTTGCAGACTAGCATACTGACACACAATGAACGATGGAATCCCTGCTGATAGTGGTGACTGCTAGATTTAAACTCCCATCGCCATGAAAAGGCTATTTTCCAAGAAGTTAAGACAAAAGCACAAATGTTGTTTTCAACAAATTCAAAACTATATGCAGTTTTTTGGAAGTTCCTAAAGAATTTTATTTTTGTACTAATTTTTTAAGTAACCGATAGAAGAAAATAATCGGCGACTAAAAAAATTGATCGATCAAACCCGACAGCCCTAGAAATTACTAGACCAACAAATTCAGCTCTAAAAGTCACAGCTGCTTTGGGAATTTCAAATAAAGTGATAATTTGTCATATATAAGTCCAGTTCAGCTGTGTATGTGTGTGTGTGTGAGAGAGAGAGAGAGAGAGAGAGAGAGAGAGAGAGAGAGAGAGAGAGAGAGAGAGAGAGAGTTGTTTTTTGGGAGGTATGTTACTTAACGGGGAATTTGTGGCAAGACTTGTATCGACCATGAGTGGAATGAAGACATTTTCAAGATGTGCAAATGTAAAACAAAATGTTCAATAAGGTGAAGACAAATATTTTTATATGTTTTATGCATGTTCAAACAATTAACAATGAGGTTTAAACTAAGATAATTTACTCTGCCCATGTGACTTCAAAGGAAATTACAAGTAGGCCAATGAAATCTTTGGAGGATGACATTTCGAAGTGTCTGAAAAAAATGAGGATAAAGTATAAAAAATCATGTTATGCAGTTAAAGTTGTGCACCAAGAATACTGTACATCGTCAATTATTAAAATCTGGTAATTTATCTTACCTACATGAGCTACACTTTGAATTTCAGGAGGTAGATCAGCTATATGTAAAGCATGTGTAAATAATGCAACCTTCACTCTCTTCCAGTGACCAAGAAAGTGAAAATCACACATGCACAGACTCAACTGTTAATCTTTAAAAATTGCAACAATTCTTCTGATCACTACAGTTGTTGTTTCAATCTCCTCTTTGCAACACATACAGAATCTCTCTGTGCAAGTACATCCAGCACTCAGTACTGTATGATAATGTCCTTTATTAGAACAGGAGGAGGAAGTAAACCAGTGTTCTCACCTCCAAGTTAGTATCAGTCTCGGACTTTCACAGCCTCAGGCCCATCAACATCACCTCTGTACTAACACAACACTGCAAAAAAATATCACCCATTTGATATTGAAAAAAAAAATCAATATGCCAATATAATAATGACTCCATACATGCCATGCAGTAAGTAGCATGTATTCAGAACAAAACAAAAACAAAAAACTTGAGATCTAACCAAAATGAAGAAATTCAGTTAATGCAAATATAATGAAAGCAGCAAGAGAAAGATTTAAAGAAAAAAAAAAGAAAAAAAAACATGTCTTCTTCCATCCCTCCCCCTTCTCCTTGGAAAAACATAAATGAATACAACACTGAGTTTCTTCTACTACTTACAGAATGCATAAAGACGGTGAGTTTGGAACTCATGATGTGTATATGCTTGCTTTTTAATCAAGATCTTTGGACTATGCCTTCCTCATGATGAAAAGAATGACTGTGAACACCAAACAGAAATCATCGCTCTTTCCACGTTAATAAGCGAGTCTTGGAAAAATTCTCATCGTTCGCCACCGGGAATCAAACCCAGGGTCTTCCAGTTACGTGCCGGACATGCTACCACTGCACCACAGCGGCCTCGAATTCTCCAGACTCACATGTGATTAACTGTCAAACAACATGGCAGGTTTCTTCATGGAGCACCGCACAATGCTGGGGATTCACCAAAGATGGAAAGCAGCAACTGAACAAATAACAGGAGGCAAATGGATAATTAACTCAAACACTGGACGTGGATCAGGAACACCAAACAGAAATCATTGCTCTTTCCACGTTAATAAGTGAGTCTTGTAAAAGTTATCAGCCGCCACTGGGAATCAGAACCCAGGGTCTTCCAATTACGTGCATGACCCTGGGTTTGTGTTCAAGGCACTCATGTAAATCAAAAACTTTATACTTGATCATCACTCACAGCAAACACAATCTGCTTAGATGAACTCCACTGAACTTTTTAGCTCTTTTTTCTACTTAATTTACATTTTCTTTCCAGTTTTAATCAAAACCTTTTTTTTTTCATTATTATTATTCTCTCACTATGTCAGTGGAACAGAGTGAAACCTAAATATGCGTTGTTATTGGCACATAGGTGCCATATTTCCCACTGTTTCCCACGTAGCCATCTCTTCAAAAATGTCACAATGAATGTCACAATGAAATGGTATTGAATCCACATCTAACAATTTCCATTCAAGCATTCAAATTTTCTGAAAAGATAATTCTCTACATGAGAGATGGTGGAAAATACAGCACCTATACGCTACAAATGACTTTTACGTGCCTGCGATGTAATTCTTATGAATTATTTCTTCAAAGGGATTATTTTCCCATTAATAATAGTCTACAAAGTTACCTTACATAAATTTTAAGGTAAACCTTTGGTTGAGATCCCCATTTTCTATGTAGGACAATGAAAGTAGAAATAAAAAACTGCAAACCAATTAAAGTAATGACATGAAATTTTTTGGTGTAGCACACTTTTATCACAATATCTTTGGCCTTACAGATAAACACTGAGTAGACAAAGCATTAGAGATAAGAATGATGGGCAGTTGACATGGGCATCCTTCGCGTTGAGTGAAACAGGCTGAAACTGAATGCAGGCAATAAATAGGCGGACAGCAGGGCTTCCCCACAGTGTATCACAACCGATGAACATGGGTAAATGTATTATGAAATATGCAATTCATGAGGCAACCATAAGGGTTGTCTTATGTTATAAACGTGCTTTTCATTAAATATACATAATATCTAAGGTATTGTTTACCTGATATTGTCAAAGTATTTTGCACGTTGTTGCTCTGTAAGGCACGTGCTCCCGGCCCGAGAGGTCTTTTATGTTTTGGGTTAGTTGTAAAAAAATTTTAGAAATAAAACGATTAGGTTATATATTTTCAGTTCTACATTCATTCATTTGCACAATCAAACATTTTAAATTTACTATTAATTAAAATATTTTAGTAGAAAGAGTTATATTCATCGGGTCAGGAGACATCTCAACAAGGGGTTCGTCGTCACTACGTTATGGCAAGCGCTTTCGGTAATATCGTACTACCATCATCGGGCCTCTACTTCCCCATGAGGGTTCCTCGCATGTGTGTAGTCGTGGAGTTGCATGTTGGGAATCGATGGGAAGGTTTGCAGCCATGTATGTGTTAGGTGATTTGTTTCTCATGTGTCGCCATCTATTGGATGAGTTGGTAGGTATCAGTCGTAAGTATGATTTATTTTTCATTTTTGTGTAGATATTTTTAGGCTATTATTATTTGTTTGTAGAAACAGGTGTAATATTTTTAGTCCAATATTTAATGGTGTTTTTTTTTTTTGTAATGTTCTTTTTTTTGTCTTTTTTTATGGATTTTTTCTTTTTTTATAAGTGATTTCCAACCACATCAAGGGTGTACCGCAAGTATACCATCAATGGACATACCAGCTCCCAAAGAGCAAGTGGTAGATATTATGTATATTTTATGGGTAAATGTGGTGATCTGAGGGACTTTGATTGTGGACGCACTGTTGGCGCAAGACAGATGGGCCATTCTCTTGCCCAAGTGGTAAGAATTCTAGGGTTCTTAAGCACAACCACATCAAGGGTGTACTGCAAGTATACCATCCATGGACATACCAGCTCCCAGAGAGCAAGTGGTGGTTGACCACTTTCTCTCTGATCACTGAGGTCGATGTAGACTATTCAGGCTCATACAGACGGATTTGGCAATGGCAGTTCAAGTCACAACCAGATTAATTGTTGGAGGCCCGAGCAGTGTCACCGAGCAAATGGTGCATCACACGCTGCGTACCCTGGGCTACAGGAGCCGAAACCCTGTTTGTGTGCCACTCTTGACTGCTCGTCATCAGGAATTATGCATGCCTCAGCTGGTGACAGGAACAGCAAAACTGGGTCTCTGCAGAGTGGCATCATGTCATGTGTCCAGATGAATCTCCTTTTCAACTGCACCAAGCAGGCAGGTGGGTGTGGCCACAACTGCATGAGGCCATGGCCCAGTTGTGCAGGGTTGGCTCTGTTCAGAACAGTGGTGGGCTCTGTGATTGTGTGGGGATCCTTCTAATGGGGCACATTAGGTCTCTTATTGTGTCTGGAGAAGGCCATAACCATTGTGTGCTACCAGCATGTGCTGGATGATCACCTAGATGCTTTCATGGCCTTCACACATTTTGTGGCTGATTGTCAGTTCCAGCAGGACAATGCACTGCTGCACTAGGCCACAACCATCCAGGTATGGCTTGAGAAACACTCCTGAGTTTAGAAGGCCCCAAAGTTCCTCGTATTTAAACTCAGTGGAAGCTCTCTGGGATGCTGTGGAGCAGAACATCAGATCCATGTATTCTAGACTGACATCTTGGGAAGAGATGTGGACAATGCTGCAACAGGCATGGCTGGTATTACCTTCAGAAACCCTACAGCATCAGGTGGATTCAAAATCTCAGCATGTACAGGCTGTTTACAGGGTCCATATAGCAAGGTCTAAAACTTTTTCAGAACTATTTAAGGACTTCCACAACTAATATAAACCATTTTCCAGTTTTGCATTTTTTTTATCACTGTATGTAACAAATAGATTAGTTTATTAATTAATATAGAAAGAAAAAATTACTTCAATAACTGTGAAACAGCTCTGATTGATTCTTTATCACCCACCCATTTTTTCACGGCACAGTGAATTTATTATTGTTGCATTCTTATTTTACTTAGTAGATATAATGTTAAAAAAAAAAAAAACATTATAGTTATATTGAATGACTTTTAGTTAACACTTTAAATTTATTATGTCCAATTATGAGGCTTTTCAATCCAGATACACCAATGCTTGAAATGTCAAAGTTTTTTATGCAGAATTTGCAAAGAGCTTCAGATTTGTTACTGCTATCAGGTAACGACCAACATGAAAATAAACTATTCTGTAACCAAACTTCTTGAAATACACATTTTCCAGTTTTATTCCAAAGGAAGGGAAAAAACAAACTGTAACCAGTGATCGAACAGCAAACCACAACTTTGTTCAAGCATGTGATTGTCTAAGCATCCAATTAACTGAAAATACCAAAAGCTGTTCCAAGATACACATCCGGGCTTGAAAAATATCTGAAAAGTTACATGCCCAGCTGGGCATGTGCAGAAAATATTTACTTGCCCAGAAGTAAAATCTACATGCCCGGAAAAACTTATCTTTTAGGATAACAAAACAGAAGCCTCGTTTTTTTAAAGTTAAAAGTTATGATGAACTTTTTATACATCTTTTGCATGGCCATTTTGAAGTGTCTGTATTAAAATGCACAAAAGCATATATTTCAAGTTTTAAGAAAGTTAACCAATGGCACTTGAGAAATTTAGTGATGATGCTATGTTCAAGAATTTTTTATATATGTCCTTGTTTTGCAAAAAAATTAAATAATCATAGTTAACTGTATAGCAGTTTAAGTAGTTATTAACAACAATTTTGAATGTGAAAATTATTTACCTTTTTCTCTTGTGCGAACAGAAGTGATTTTGCATCATAAAATGTCCCAATAATTGTTGTTCAGAAACAAAGGCAATCCCTATGTCTTTGACTACTGTTGTATGAACTTAGTTATAAAACATATATTACCACCTGACACCCCATATCCTTGAAAATATTGTTAGTGATATCAGCAATTTTAGGATGGTTTTCGCAAACAGTGCACCACATAATAGTCTTGTCGTCATTTGACTTTAGCCAATTAAATGGTTTTATCCAAGATTCCTCAACTGTGCGACAGTGTGTTGTTTGTTTGTTTTTGGGTTTTTTTCGTACGCTTTATCATAGTCCGCTTGCTCAAGTTTCCGTTTTGCCAACGATGTAGAATCCGATTCCGAAATTAAGTCACTCAACCATGCGAAAGACGAATTTGTAACTACCGCTGACAGATCGGGGATTTCACATAATTGCTTACTATGAGATATACTGTTTTTTTGAAAAAAAAAAAAAAAATCCAGCAATAACATCTTATATCCATTACTAAATACAACTTATATCCGCAGCTAACACGAACTACTGTTCTCTCAGATAAACAAAGCTATCAGCATCTGTAATTTTCGCTCTTCTCCCGATTAAGTGGAACGCATTGCGCAGGCTCATTCTTAAACAAAACTTAGCTTTTGTTTCAGTAGTACCGCTGTCAGTTCATGTGTGTGTGGGGGAGTCTGCTTACCCCTCCCTTACTCGCGCAAGCTATATCAGATACACCACTACACCCGTGGCTGTGCAATAAATATTCCGTGGTCACTCTCTCCCCCATAAAGCACTGCTTTTTTCCCCCACCAGTCTGCATCGTCCCGTTTCGCGGAAGTTAACGCATTTGGCCACTAAACACAGTAGGCTAGTTTCATTCAAGGCATGCATCCTGTCATTAACTGTAAACAACATCTGAAGCAAAACTACGAATGCAGAGGCGACTTTAAATCTTTTGGGGCCCTAGGCGCTTTTCTTTTCTTTTGTCTCAGAAATTTTCATCCGTCAAATTAACAAAAAAAAAGTAAAGTCAAGAAAAATGTTTTTGCGCTTTTTGAAATGTGATTCTATCATAAATTATTAGGACGTTTTGTCAGAAACAGTGCTAATGTAATCAGACTGTTCGCACACATCGAGCTTTCCGATTTTACAGATATTTCAAAAATTATTTTTGCTGCTAATAGGAAATCAAAGGGCACTACTTTGGCACTTTAAATATCCCATATTCTTTATGAATTTACGACTAAAGGCCTTCAAAGTCAAACATTCAAGAAATTAAAGTTCTCTTGTGAAGAAATATTTTTGTGCCTCTCAGATTAGGCTTAACAGTTCTTTCTCAAATACTTAAATTTTCAAATCAGTTCATTAATTTCCTGCTAGAGGTACTGAAGGACAATATATGTGGTTTGCACAGATACTTCAAAAATAATTTTTGCGAATGATGGGACATAAAATTTCATTAAATTTTGGCCATTTTAAATTTCACTACCAGTTCATAAATTTCCCTTTAGTTCTGGAATTGGATATTTAATAAATTTCAGCTTTATGCTACGAGAGACCATTTCAGTTACGGCAAAAGTTCTTTTTGAGTTTGATACGTTTGGCAAAACTAGCTACATCAGTACATCTTCAGTTGCTATAGTTACTTGGCGAATTTAATGCTAAAGGCACTGAAAATGGAGTTCCGCTAAATTTATTAATACATTTCGTATAAATTGTCATGAAACTGGAATAAGTTTCAATTACAAAACATGCCCCTCTCCATTGCTTCAGCTTTAGAAAATCCCCTTGTTTTTACGTTATGAGCAAATTAGTCAAATTAGTAGACAACGAGCATGGTATCCAGCAAAAATAAAATACTTGAAGACACTGGCAACCGGTGAAGTCCTTCACGTTACAAAATACAGGTAAATTTAAATTTGTGCACAGTACTTCACTTAAAAAGGGTGGATGACTTTTCATGGAGTTGTTTTCTTATGGTGAACAATTCTCTAAATCGAAGAGATTCAGCCGTCCATGGCATAGACAAATGTCGTGGACCAAAAACGTTGAACAGTAAGAATTTCATCAGTCAGTGCAAATAAGCGAGAGTATGAAGAGTTTCTTGAAAACATTTTTCCTTATTACTTTCATCAGAAAATTGAGGTCTGCATTTTCTTTTATTATGTCAAAAAGATGCGTAAGATTTTCTTTATACCTCCACCGCAGTTATCAGAAACAAAAGCATAAGGATTCAGTGCAAAAGATCCAGCTTGAAAATGGAAAAGTAGGAACCACAGTTTTCCGAGTAAAAGTATCATTGAAACTTTTTTATTGGCCACCCGGGTGGCACAGTGATCTAAGCGCTGTCTTATGACCATTCGCCCAAGATGGGTCCGGGTTCGTATCCCGATGCGGCATGGATGTTGTATTTGTCTTACAGCACTGGCCACTCCTTCCCTGGAACCAGTCACCCTAAATTAGGAACGGGCGACTGCTTATAGCCCATTGAGTTGCTCACGGTGGTCGTTAAACCTTCAATTAAAAAAAAAACTTTTATTGCTTTTTCAAATGTTAATTTGTTGTCAATTTAAGGAATAGAAAAGGTGAAAATACTTGATAATTATCAGTATTAAACTAGGGGAGGAGAAAGCAATAAGAAAATGCTATTGAAATACAATAAAAATTTCTTTTAACACTATTCAATAAGAAAAAGATAAACAGTGCAACATTTTCGAATTTCTTTATTTTGCAGCCTAAGCACACACTTTTTGTGAAAAAAAATAAAATAAAATGAACGAAGCACCCCGAGAGAGTCTTTTGATCCTAATGAAACTCTGCATGCAAGTACCTCAGGGCCGAATATGCAAATGATTAATTAAAAAAATACTACCAATGACTAAATAGCGGCCTGCGACAACGCATGGGCACCGCATCAAGAAGGGTATATCAAGAGCAAAGGGCGACACAACAGGTAGTAGAATGCATCGACGTACCGGACAATTGTGACAGTGAATTACTGGTACATTAACCTCCAAACTGTCAGGACGCCACGACGACGGATCCGTGCACACCACAAGAAGTTGAGCGGGTTTGCGAGAGGTTATATAATTGGGCTGAGAGAAGCCGGTTGGTCAAGTCACCGCATCGCCAGGCATTCGGATCAGAGCGGCGTGGTAATCGGACGATGTTGACACCAATGGATCGAATAGGGCACCACAATCCAGCGGCACACGGGCAGTGGACAGCCGAGGGCAACGACAGAACGCGAACATTGAGCGATTGTGAGAGCCATGCGAACAGAATCGAATTTGTCGCTCTCAACAATCCGTGGCCATGTTGCATTGTTCACAGGTACGGAAGTGGGCATTCGGACCATTGCCAGACGAGTTGCGGCACAGGGATTAGATTCGAGGAGGCCAATCCGCCCGCTTTCTACTGATCAGAGAGCATCGCAGGCACCAGTTGCAGTGGTGTCGGACCCGATCGAAGAGGGATAATGTCCAGTGGTGTGTTGTTTCCAGTGATGAGTCACGGTTTGCACTTAGCGCCGATGACCAGTGCATGCGTGTCTGGAGACTAGACGACCAGCGCACGGATCCTGCTTTTACTGTGCAACGGCATAAGGATCGGACACCCGTTCTGACTGTCTAGGAAGCTATTTTCTACGATAGCTGGACGCCCTTCGAAATCCTCTGTACTACCCTCACGGCTCAATGGTACATCGACGCATTCTATGACCTGTTGTGTTGCCCTTCCTGTAGCACATCACCGAATAATTTTGCAACAGGATACTACCCGGCCACACACGGAACAGCTCTCCCGGTCCTGCCGCTGTAATGTTGACACCCTTCTAGGTCAGCCCGATCACCTGATTTCTCACCAAACAAACATGATGGGATACCACCTACACCCATCCCGGAATGTCGGCGAATTGGCCCACAATTTTGACACCATCTGGCATTCCATCATACCTCAGAACAGTATCCATAAACTGTATGTGTCTCTGCCACGCTAGGTTTCTGCTTGTATCCGAGCAAGAGGTGGCGCAACAATACAACTTACTGAATTCTTATACTCATGTAACTGTTTTATCTGGATAAATGGCCCAACTGTTGTGGAATTGCAATCATTTCATCTCCTATACATGTATATTACACACGCCAATTTTCATCTTGATTGGATGATTCCTTCTAGGTGCTTCGTTTCTTTCTTTTTTTTTCTTTTTTTGTTCTTCTTTCTTTCTTTTTAGTGAAGAGAAGATTGTATTAGCTACTTTGGTTTAGGGTGGTGTAGGAAGATTAAGGCTAAGGAAGAACTTTGTTATACAACTCCAGAGAGAAAAGGTAGTAAACAGCAAACATCCCGGATCATCAGGACAGTTTCTACAAGCACTCTTCATTGCAGCTCACGAAAGACAGGCAAAAAGTTCCAACACAGATGTTTTTCCTTGACTGGAAGTCATATGAAAGTAATTTATATCACAGCCAGCTAAGTATTCGCCTTAAACAATGAAAAGTGTGGGAAGCGTCTATCCTTGATTCACCTAACTTTACAAGGAAGGCTAGGTTGTTTAAACAGTTTCTTTCAAAACAAGTACATCGATAACAATTCAAAAATTTAAAATGAGAAAGTAAATTATCAATTGATAATAAAGTGGTCACTTTAAGGATTGATTTATTTCAGTCTGTGAAAAGCAAAACAAAACTGGCATTCTAATTATACGTTTTCGGGGCCCTAGTCGTGAGCCTAGTGGGAAATCCGCCCCTGTAGGTATGGCATAATATAATTGAAGCATATTCTTCTGGTCTTGGCACTTATTCTGCAACAATAATACAACTTCTGGTGATTTGCAGTAAAATAAAAAACACACAACAATGTGTCTCTGCCACGCTTTTTTTCTAGAGTAGAAAATTCGTCATTCCAAACTTTTTTTTTTTATATCTAATTGCCCGACCAGGCAACTAGATTTCATTTTTACTTGCCCAGGCAAATAATTTACATGCCCCGGGCATCTCGGGCATGGTATTTTTCAAGCCCTGCACATAAATAAAATGAATGTGACAAACGCAAAAATCAAAAATTATTATCGCATATTTTATTATGTGTGTGTGTGTTTAAGCAAGTAAAATTAAATGCAAAAATAGAAATACTGAACTATTAAAGTGTTTTACTTACCCGTCTACATTTTAAAGTAGGAATTTACTTGCTAACATTAAGATTTAATAAAAGTATACATCATTTCCTATTTTTTCCCGCACAGTATCCCCATTTATTAAATCAACTTTTAAATTAATTGATATTTAGTAGTGACAAATGTACTTGCTCTTTCAAGAATGTGGATGAGAGGGGGGGGGGCTTCACCTTGTGCTGTGCCAAGGGCCCCATTCTGTGTAAATCGGGCCCTGATCCCAGCCCGACGCCATGTGTTTTTTCTTCCACTTAGTTTTCAAACAAGCAAAACACATTCCTCCTCCTCCAGAAAAAAAAATAGGAAAGAAACAAACAGCCGCGTCATGAACTTTGTTCAGAGAATTCCGGCCGACGTAATCCCGGACCTGTGGCCGTGGTTCCCTTCCGCTTAGCTTTAAAACAAGCAAAACAAATTCCTTCTCCTCAGAAAAGAAAAGAAACAAAGAGTGGCGCCACGAATTTTGTCAGAGGCTTTGGGCTGGTGTAATCCCAGGCCACGGCGAAAGAAGCACGCCGGGCCAACGTAATCCCAGCCCGGTGCTTAGCTTTCTTTCCACTTAGCTTTCAAACAAGCAAAACAAATTCCTCCTCCTCGGAAAGAAAAATAGTAAAGAAACGAAGAGCTGCGTTACGAACTGTGTTTAGAAGCTTCCGGCAGACATAATCCCGGCCCGGCACCATGCGTTCTAAAGTTATCCTTGGTGCTTTCTTTCCACTTAGTTTTCAAACAAGCATAACAAATTGCTCCTCCTCGAAAATAAAGAAAGAAACGAAGTGCTGTGTCGCAAACTTTGTTCAGCGGCTTCGGGCCACTGTAATCACGCCACGGTGGAAAAAAACACGCCAGGCAGACGTAATCACGGCCCTGCACCGTGCTTTCTTTCCACTTAGTTTTCAAACAAGCAAAACGAATTCCTTCTCCTCGGAAAAAAAGAAATAAGCAGCTGCATCACGAACTTTGTTCAGAGGCTTTTACATTGATTAATTACAAAACCAATAAAACTTTTTTAATAACAGTGAAAATCTGAAATTCTGTAAATTTTCATTAGTTATCCATAATTCCGGGGATTACGGAATTATTCTGAAAACCAATGAAACATTCTTAATACCAGCGAGAATTTGAATTTACGTAATTTTTCGTTAGTCACCCATAATTCCGTAATACTGGGGGAAAATCCACAATGGTTGGCATCTCTGGGCACCTATGACACT
Source organism: Macrothele yani (assembly GCA_039090855.1). NCBI lineage: Eukaryota > Metazoa > Arthropoda > Arachnida > Araneae > Macrothelidae > Macrothele > Macrothele yani. The sequence goes on along the minus strand of CM077008.1, from coordinate 1,046,365 downwards.
TCCGCCCACCAGTGAGAGAGAAGGTTCGTAATGTAAATGTCCAATCACATGTGAACAGAACTTTTCTTTTTTTTTTCTTTGCGTACGATGGCTCAGAGCTACGACCAATCTCTCAACTGATTTTGCCGCCCAGCAAATAAATAAAACAAATAGCAATGGAAAGGATGGAGGTGAACTGAAACAACGGAGTGTTCCCCAGAAAAAAATGGTTTTGACCAAACCGAGACGTTTGAAGTGACATCACCCGCGGCTACCTCGTTGACTGAGCTGCCAGTCATCCACACAGCAGCAGAAAGATTACGCCTTATGACTGAAATATTGCCACCTACTCAACGAATATTTCTCTCTCTTTTGCGCCGATTTCTTTTTCTAACATATCAACAATCACAAACTTTTGTCAAAAGCCTGAGATCGCAAATGACAAGTTTAGCGGATTTCCGTTTTTTTCTAAAAAGTGAATTCATGAAATTCCTCTAATTAGCGAAAGAATCACATGCCTGCTTTGTTGTTACATGAACAAAGCAACAAATGCAAGCGATGTTATGGAAAACGTGCAGGTGAACATGAACAAACAATAACAAAAAGGGAGTTCAGGCAAAGATGGAAGTACCTAACGACTAGTGTAGCCCACAAGCATTTCTCAGGACACGTAACACAGTGTGCACTGGGCGGGGATTAGTTATTGAGCCCAAATGGCAACTGCTCGATGCTTTGGCTTCAGCAATGGCGACATGGTGTTTTTAAGAGAGAGTACCCCCTCCTCCCCATCACTGCTTTCATCTCCAAATACACTTTTAGCCAGTCAGTGAGTGCAAGCCTTTTGCCAGCTACATGGTCCTCCCTTCAAGGTCTCTTTGCATCATGGCGTATGCATGAATTCAGGCGAGACAGCCTGGAGTCCGGCTATTGGACCTTTCATCACTCAGTTTATGACACAAAGAGAAGGTAGCCATGATGGCGAGAGTTACCTATTTAGTTTTACAGAAGAAAAAAAGAAAAAACCATCTGCATCTCAAAATAAAGTCTCCTGATTTCAAGGATTTTACACCAAAAAATACAATTTTTCAGGTTTCCATAAGAGCAAATCTACTGTTTTCAAGGATTTCCAGGCCTGGAAATTAAAGTTTTTAGTTTCCAGGACTTTCCAGGTCCTGTGCGACTCCTGCTGCTATTCATGGTAGAGGATAACCAATGCGATATTAGGTAGGCATCTCTAATGATTTGTTCATTGAGTGTATATATAACACCAAAGTTTTAAAAACCAACAAGTTCAGCATTCCACTGATGAAATGAAGACATGTGCTGGCAGTTTCAGCATTCAATATTTATCAAGAATGCATGTGAAACTGAGAACTTTATTTTTAAAAGTATTGTTTGTTTGTACGCATGCAATAATTTGCAAGAAAATGTTTCAGAAAAAATGAATTTCACAGTCAGTAAATAGCCATTGAAGTACAAATATTTATATACTTAACCTAGAGAACATGAAAGAATTTGCACAAGATATAGGCACAAACTCCTCTGTCGTTGTATACTGATCACTCTGTGTGATCACTTTTACTTGATTTCATTCTTGAACAATCGTTGGTACTTCCTGTGCAGTTTTATAGGCAGCATAGTGAGACAGAACTTTGGATCTTAGTGTGTGTTACTGTTATTGATTGAGGGTATAGACTTTCATAAGGTATTGTATTTATTGAGGGTATTTACTTTCATGAGCATTTGCACAGGATATAGGCACATACTCATTACATATTTACTTTCATATTTCATTAGTAAGTAAATCACATACTGGCAAAAACAAATAAAAATTCAAATTCTGAAGTCTTGGGAGAGTGGAACAATACTGAATCCAACCCAGAAATAAATGAATGAAAATTATGAAACAGGTTAGTAAATCAGAATGGCACACTTAATAGTAGCATGGCAAGAAATGGCATATACGCATACTTGTAAGAGTGACCAGTTCTCTATACTTAAAATGTTCATATGTCAAGTAAATTATCAAACTGGCCGCTCATTTAAATGGTTGGGAATGCTGTCATGTCAACATTCTACCCAAGTAATTATTTTAGTGGAAATAACACACATTTATTGCAGCAAAACATGAATGAACATTAAGCACATACACCACTGAATGCAAACACAGCTATACCCTCAATCAATAACACTGACACACACTAAGATCCAAAGTTCTGTCTCACTGTACTGCCTATAACACTGCATAAGAAGTACCAATGGTTGCTCAACAATGAAAACCAAGTAAAAAAGATCACACCGCTCCACAATTTATTCACACATAAATAAATAAATATGTAATCGCTAGTTAAATATTCTCTATACTCCAAGTCAACCTAAGAGTGAACCACTATGAAGGATACAAAACAGCTACCTCTGCTATGAAAAATAGTCCCTAGCATTTAGAGCAAAAAGCATCATAATTATAGCTTAGAATCCATTTCTGTTTGCTCAACGTTTATCAGACAAAATTGCTATCTAAAAAAAAATTCTAGAAGTTAGAGCGCTTTTAGAAATAAATTTGTTCTGAGAAGTTGCTGGATCAAGAGCTTTGCACTTTCGGCTATTTCTGCCCACTTGGGATACAACTCTGACACGGGGAAGGGGTGGAAGACCTCTCCCAACATTAACAACACAGAGGCAATAAATTGACAATCGGGTAAACTCGAAGGCAGTAGGTGAAGGAGTTCAGCCTCCACCAGACCCCACTGACAATCCCCACTGCTTGTGAGATGTGTGGGTGGGTGGGGGGATTAGAAAGGAAACAGTAGAAGAGCACATTAACACGGATGGATACTGTTCTTATGTTCCACGACGAGATGTAATAAGGCTCTCCCGCCTTTCCCAGTAGTACACAATTCTCTCCAAGTACACTTGGAGAGAATTGGAGTATAGTTAAAATCTCTAATTAATATTTAAATATTAGAATTTTGATCTGTATGCCAAGCTCACTGTGAACGGCGACATCTGATACAACAACAGTAAATAAAATCTAGTTCCAAAAGTTAAACATTAATCTGGCAGATATACTTTGAAGAGCTAACCTCTGAATCTCAGAGAACAGCTTAGTTATATGCATAAGGAAATTCAACTGTGAACTAGTAAGGAAAGCAATTGAAAACAACCAAAGCCTAAAGATAGCAAAGGGACATCTCAGTAAGGGAAAAAAACAGATTATGGCACTGAGAAAAGAAGATGGTTCTGTAACAAGAAATAGAGGTGAAATTTTGACAAGAGTTAAAGATTTCTACTCCAAATTATATGAAAGGGATGATACATGTACTCCAGACATCATGAAAGGTACCAGTACCAGAGTTCTTCCAGTCCTTCCAGCAGAAGTTGCACATGCAATCAAGAACATGAAGCGGGGAAAAGCTCCAGGAGAAGATGGAATTACTGTAGACATCATACAAGAAGCAAGTGGAGAAATCAAAACAGTACTCGCCCAAATTTTCACTCGATGCCTTAATGCAGGGAAAATTCCTGAGGATTGGAACAACACTACAATGATCTTGCTACATAAAAAAGGTGACATTGAGGATCTCAGGAACTACAGACCTATCAGCCTCCTATCAGTGGTTTATAAAATCTTCACTAAAGTTCTTTCACACCGCTTGAAGGTGACACTGGACATGGCTCAACCGAGAGAACAAGCTGGATTCAGGAGTGGCTACAGCACAATAGATCATATCCACGTACTGAGAGAACTAATTGAAAGAGCGAGGGAATATGAACTTCCATTGTGCATGGCTTTTATCGATTATGAAAAAGCCTTTGATTCGGTGAAACCATCAGCAGTTGCAATGGCTCTGAAATCCTGCGGTATTGAAGATGCATACATTAATATTATTAATAACATCTATGAAAATGCAAGTGCAAAGATTCGGCTGTTTGAAAATACAACACACATAAAAATTGGAAAAGGAGTGAGACAAGGTGACACCATAACTCCGAAGCTCTTTAATGCCACATTGGAAAATGTCTTTCAATCAATGAACTGGGAAAACAAAGGGATAAAGATTAATGGAGATTATCTAACCCACCTTCGTTTTGCTGATGACATAGTCATTTTTGCAACTAACCCATCAGAGCTACAGAGTATGATCCAGGAACTTGCTGACAAGAGTAAAGAAGTGGGATTAAAAATGAACTTTCAGAAGACAAAAGTGATGTACAATGCTTTTACAAGAAATGAAGATTTATCGATTGATGGAGAAAAGCTGGAGATAACAGACACGTACGTTTATCTTGGACAGCAGATATCAAGTGAGGGTCACATTGATGAAGAAATTAATCGGCGTACAAAACTTGCCTGGAGAGCTTTTGGAAGAAACAGCATAGTTTTCAAGAGCAATATGCCATTATGTCTTAAAAGAAAAGTGTTTGATCAATGCATCCTTCCAGTGCTTACGTATGGTGCAGAGACGTGGACCTTAGCTAAAAGAGACATACAAAGGCTGCAGACAACTCAAAGTAGCATGGAGAGGTGCATGCTTGGTGAAACCAGGAGAGATAAGAAGAGGAACACGTGGATCCGAAAAATGACAAGAGTGGAAGACATCATGATCAGAGTTAAATCCCTGAAATGGCAATGGGCTGGACATACTGCCAGAAGGACAGACCATCGATGGACAGCCGAAATTTTAGATTGGATTCCAAGGGACAGGAAAAGACCCAGAAGAAGACCACATGGAAGATGGGTGGATGAAATTCGAAAGTATGCGGGAGTGACATGGAGGAGACTGGCACAAGACAGACCGTTGTGGAGGAAACTTGGGGAGACCTTCGTCCAGCAGTGGATTGATAATGGTTGACAATGATGATGATATATATATATATTTTTTTTTTCACTCAATGCCTTAATGAAGGGAAGATTCCTGAGGATTGGAACAACGCTACAATGATCCTGCTACATAAAAAAGGTGACATTGAGGATCTTGGGAACTACAGACCTATCAGCCTCCTATCAGTGGTTTATAAAATCTTCACTAAAGTTCTTTCACACCGCTTGAAGGTAACACTGGACATGGCTCAACCGAGAGAACAAGCTGGATTCAGGAGTGGTGACGGCACAATAGATCATATCCACGTACTGAGAGAACTAATTGAAAGAGCGAAGGAATATGAACTTCCATTGTGCATGGCTTTTATCGATTATGAAAAAGCCTTTGATTCGCTGAAACCATCAGCAGTTACAATGGCTCTGAAATCCTGTGGTATTGAAGATGCATACATTAATATTATTAATAACATCTATGAAAATGCAAGCGCAAAGATTCGGTTGTTTGAAAATACAACACACATAAAAATTGGAAAGGGAGTGAGACAAGGTGACACCATATCTCTGAAGCTCTTTAATGCCACATTGGAAAATGTCTTTCAATCACTGAACTGGGAAAACAAAAGAATAAAGATTAATGGAGATTATCTAACCCACCTTCCTTTTGCTGACGACTTAGTCATTTTTGCAACTACCCCATCAGAGCTGCAGAGTGTGATCCAGAAACTTGCTGACAAGAGTAAAGAAAATGGATTAAAAATGAACTTTCAGAAGACAAAAGTGATGTTCAATGCTTTTACAAGAAATGAAGATTTATCGATTGATGGAGAAAAGCTGGAGATAACAGACACGTACGTTTATCTTGGACAGCAGATATCAAGTGAGGGTCACGTTGATGAAGAAATTAATCGGCGTACAAAACTTGCCTGGAGAGCTTTTGGAAGAAACAGCATAATTTTCAAGAGCAATATGCCATTATGTCTTAAAAGAAAAGTGTTTGATCAATGCATCCTTCCAGTGCTTATGAATGGTGCAGAGACGTGGACTTTATCTGAAAGAGACATACAAAGCTGCAGACAACTAAAAGCAGCATGGAGAGGTGCATGCTTGGTGTAACCAGGAGAGATAAGAAGAGGAACTCGTGGATCCGAAAAATGACAAGAGTGGAAGACATCATGACCACAGTTAAATCCCTGAAATGGCAATGGGCTGGACATATTGCCAGAAGGACAGACCATAGATGGACAGCTGAAATTTTAGATTGGATTCTAAGGGACAGGAAAAGACCCAGAAAAAGACCACATGGGAGATGGGTGGATGAAATTCGAAAGTATACGGGAGTGACATGGAGGAGACTGGCACAAGACAGACCGTTGTGGAGGAAACTTGGGGAGACCTTCGTCCAGCAGTGGATTGAAAATGGTTGACAATGATGATATATATATAGCTTACCTCCTCTGACTTGCATATATACCAGTTTTTCCATCCAATCTAGAAAAGCTAGGTCTAGTAGTGGGAATATTTTGGCCTAAATAAGCAACTGTGTGAGCAGGATCAAACAGTCCTGTCTTCCCGTTGTTAAGAATTCCTTTCCATACATTCTGACTATCTGGTACAGGTCTAAAAGTAAAGAAAATAAAATCCTGTTATTTCCAAATTATTAGCCATTATGACAACAAAGAAAACTTCATACAACTTTCACAGTCACGAAATTCATTAGCCATCAATTTGCACACTGCACTACAAAAAACAAAATGTTTGAAACACTAATGCACTAACCAATGAAAATAATCAAAAAGTTATATTCTACTAACCCTTTGTTTACTCAATCATATTGTGATTTTTCATTTTATTTATGTATCCAACACTAAAAACATAACACAAAACTAAGATTTACAACTGGGTGACAAACTGCAGGTTCAATTTTTTATTTTAAACTTAAAACAAGCTTCATGTACTCAATTACTAAGTTCTGTGGTGATTTAAGTTTTCCAACACTCAGGAGTGTCACCAACAAATGAATCAAAGTCCAAAGTTAAGGTGTAAAAATACTTCCAACGTCTGCCCGCATATAACTGGCTACTTTTAAGCTGAGGGTTTCATGAAATTTTAAATACTATCTTCTTTCATATTTGGAATTTAAAATATGACTGATATACACTGAAAGGACAAATTATTACGTACACCCACCTAATGATGTGTGGCACCACCTTTTGCACGCAGGACAGCATCCAAATGTCATGGTATGGAAGCAATGAGTTTCCGAAACACAGACTCGGGTATCGCTGACCAACAATGAAAAAGTGCTTTGTGTAGAGCAGGCAGAGATGTAGGTGGGGATGATTGATCACGAACAGCTCATTCCGATATACACTGACGGAAAAAAAATCCCAACACCAAGAAGGGGTTGTGTTAGATAAACAACAGTTGGTAGGCGGTGAGAGTACATCTGTAAGATGACGTCTATGCAAATTTCGCGCTCGGCGCATACGTGTGGCGCTAGTAGCGCCTCGGAACATGCAAAGCAGGTTTGCTGTAAATACGCGCTGTAACGTTCGTGAGCGTTAGTTATCGTTGAGATTCGACGTAGGGTGTTGATGTTAGTCAAGAATGCCTTTAAGAAGACGAAGAAGCCATTATCAACAGCACACGGAGTTTGAATGAGGTCGTGTAATAGGGCTACGAGAAGGTGGATTTTCTTTCCGCAATATTGCAGAACGACTTGGCAGGAATGTAGCCACTGTGCACGATTGTTGGCAGCGGTGGTCAAGGGAAGGTACTGCCTTAAGAAGACCGGGTTCCAGCTGGCCACGTGGCACTACTGAGAAGGAAGACCGCTGTGTACGGCGTATGGCCGTGGTGCATCGTACTGCGTCTGCGGCAGCAACTCGAGCTGCAGTTGCCACCACAGTGACACAACGAACTGTTACAAATCGGTTACTTGAAGGACAGCTCCAAGCCAGACGCCCTGTAGCGTGCATTCCACTTACTCCAAACCACTGTCGTTTGCGACGTCAGTGGTGTCAAGCTAGAGCTCATTGGAGGACGGAGTGGAGATCTGTTGTGTTTTCCAATGAAAGCCGGTTCTGCATGGATGCCAGTGATGGCCGTGTGTTGGTTAGAAGGAGGCCAGGTGAGCGCCTGCAACAAACCTGTCTGCGGCCGACACACACTGGATTTACACCTGGAGTTATGGTCTGGGGAGCAATTTCCTACGACAGCAGGAGCACTCTCGTGGTTATCCCACGCACCCTGACGGCACAGTTGTACGTCGGTCTGGTGATTCAACCTGTTGTGCTGCCATTCATGAACAGCATTCCAGGGGGTGTTTTCCAACAGGATAACGCTCGCCCGCATTCTGCTGTTGTAACCCAACATGCTCTACAGAGTGTCGACATGTTGCCGTGGCCTGCTAGATCATCAGATCTGTCACCAATCGAGCACGTATGGGACATCATTGGACGACAACTCCAGCGTCACCCCCAACCAGCATTAACCGTCCCTGTATTGACCGACCAAGTGCAACAGGCATGGAACTCCATCCCACAAACTGACATCCAGCACCTGTAAGACACAATGCATGAACGTTTGCGTGCTTGCATTCAACATTCTGGCGGTTACACCGGTTATTAATGTACCAGCATTTCACATTTAAAATGGCTCTTCTCATGCTTACATTAAGCTGTGATCTTGAAACCTTAGTCGATTAAATATGTTACCTATACAAATGTATTGCCACCATTTCATTCCTCTACAACTATTTTTTTGTGGTGTTGGGATTTTTTTTTTCCCCCGTCAGTGTATATGTCTCATAAATTCTGTATGGGGTTGATGTCCAGTGAGTGTGGGGCCATGCAGGTGTAGTAAGCTAACTGCTATGCTCCTGGAGCCAGTCGGTCACTAGCCAAGACCAATGGGGTGAAGCGTTGTACTGTTAAAAGATCGGAACTTGGTTCTGACAGAGGCACATAATGATAGGGTTGAGATGGTCTGCCAGGAGCTGCGCATAGCTGAAACCAGTGACAGAAGACTCAAGAGGTACCAACAGACCCAGGCCGGACCATGTGAAAGCTGCCCAAACAGCTCCACCATCCTGTAGTACACTAACTTGGCATGCAGGGTTCATGGCTTCGTGTGGTTTATGCCACACACACTCCCTGCCATCAGCGCAATACAGTGTGAAACAGGATTTGTCATGATCATATGACACTTTTTCAATCATCCATGCTCCAGTTTCAATGGGCCTTCGCAAACTGCAGCAGAATCATGCAATGCTGGGCCGTTAACATCGGGACACGATACAGTCGTCGCCTGCCCCAGCCAAGTTGTGCCATGTCTTGACAGATTGTCTTCGAGCATAGGCTTGTGGACGCTCCTTCATTAAATTGTGATGCGATGTGATTTGCTGCAAACAAGCTTTCTAATTTGTCTGTATGATGTGGGCCAATCGTTGGCCCCCTCGATCATCCAATGCACTTTTACAGCCACATTTCATCAGACTGTTAGTGGTTTCGCCAGATTTCCCGTACTCCTGGCACACACTTGCTATGGTTTGTCACGGAATTCCTAACAGTTTTGCCATTGCGTTGATTGAACAGCCGGCCTTTCTGGCTTCCACAACTTGACCTCAATCACACTCAGTTGAGTCTCATCCTCAAACCATGCTGGCACTTAACAGAATGTATTCCTGTGCATACCAACCCACTCTATTTATAGCCCCAACCGGTTTTCCTGCACACCATGATTTGCTGCTGTCCTGCTGCTTTGCGTATTTTCACCAGAGTGTACGTAATAATTTGTCTTTTCAGTGTACATGGCATAATCTGAAGACTGCAACAGACAGAACCATGACACTTCACATGAACACGAGTAATTTGTATAATATTATGTATCTTCTGTATCTACCCAGTGGAAGTGAATGCAATATCCACCTACACTCAAACTGGATCTTAAACAGTATGCTAAATTTCTAAAGTTGTTTAATTACAGTGGATCAGGTGGGACATTTACACTATACATAGAAAGTTAGCCACTTGGATTTTTAACACTTTTGATCACCTAAAAGCACATATTTTATAAAAAGTAAAATTTGTTCACAATGTCATTTTTCTTTATCATGTGCAGTTTTATCCTGAAAACCATATCTTCATACTTATACAATAAGGGATATGTTCAACAGCACAGTTTTAAACAAACCAAGCTGCAATAATGCTTTACTAATTTCTGTACTACTGAATAGCATCTCCATTTTGCATGTAATGCAACCTACAACAAACCATATAAAGTAAGCATGAACCTTTTTCCTGCCTCTTCATGTAACTGAACCTGCCAGTGTCTGTCAAAAGTGATGATGGCAGTGCTTCCATAAACACTTGAGTGTCAATTTTACACAGTTGATTAATGAAGATGGATATCCAATGGAGGAGCACAAGGTTTTGCTAATACGTAAAACTGCAGTCAAAATCCATAAGTTACAACAGGCTTATGGCAGTGCAAGATTGTCAATGAACAGTACAGTGTAGGGTAGGTAGCCATACCTACACAACACTGTTAAGACCTAGCTAATGCCACACATATTGTTAAAAACATGCAGTGCATTAACCAGTGCTTACAAAGAAATCTTAACATTTTGAATGTAAACAGAAAAGCTAAACATTATCAAAATCATCTGTCATGACATTTTGATTGAAGATCTAGGCAAGAAAATTGAACTTAAGATTTGTGCCATGGAACCTGGCACAAAAGCTGAACACTATCCATTCTCAAATATGAGGTGATCTTTTGGAAACTGCACCCAGTTATGATACACTTTGCCCTTCCACAACTGTTGGAGATGAAACTTGATGTTTAGAGTATGACTCCTCACACCAAATGGTAAATAAAGCACTGAGTTGAGAGGTACTAATTCACTTTGAAAAACCCTCATAAGCTGCACGCAAAATCAAAGAGGCTAATTTGCATTATTTTTCCATTGCAGAGACCTAATATGCACCAAGAAATTGTACCCGAGGAACAGAATGTCATACAACTACATGACCAAGTATTCTGCAATATTCAAAATTAAACATTCATCACCACAGTACAAATCTATAGAGATTATGGAAGCTGATTTCTCTTACATGATAATGTGAGATCTCACACTATGCTGTCTGTCTAATGACGTTTTATACAACATGTAAGAGAATCATAGTTTTTTCACCCCTTCCCCCAACTTAAAATATGTAATTCTTTTCTGACACTACACCTCAAATATCAAATGAAAGGCTATTGCTGAGACTGAATTCCAGCCATTAAGATAGCTCTAAAAGAACTATTATGCAGCACTCTAGAATGTGTCTTTCATAGCTGGTTCAAAGACATGCAGAAATGATGGCTATACTATACCAATGTTGGAGAATATTTTGGAGGTGACCGACAGCAGCAGTCTAAATATTTTGTGTTCATATTTACACAATTAGTCTGAAACTCTTTGTGCACAGCTTGCAGTTGAATTAAAAAATAAGCTCAGTTTAAAAAAGAAAAATACCATTGTGCTTGTGGTATTTCAAAAAAGCTTCACCCATTCTCAATAAATTTCAAAAATATAAAGCCAATACAAACATTTTATTGCTCTTCTTAAACTTCAAATGACTCTATATATTTATATCAAATTCAGATGGCAATTATTTTTGCTCCTTCCGCTTTTGTAAATGTACTTTTTTTTTTTTATATCTGTTTTGTCATAAAATTCTGTATCAATACAAAGCCACCAAAACAAAAAGAAAAAAAAATCCAGGTTTCTAATGTTTCATATATCACTACATTGAAGGTATGCAATGATGATACCTATAAATAAATCAGTTAAAAACTCCCTACCACTTTTTTTAATTTAATAACATATCTTTATGATCTTAATGTGACAATAGTAATTCATTTCATCCAGATATGGTAAAGCATATCTAGTGTGACAAGTACAGTGATTCTTTCGATTGATGATACAGTATTTTTTTCCCAACATATTGATGACATTTTTCAAATTTATACTAGTCATAAGTTCAATCAAAGGAAACTCACCAGCTCCATGATGATTGAAATATACACATAAAAGCACATGTATTGCACTCCAATGTTCATGTTCTTCTAGGCTGTAATCCCCCTTATACTTGAAACATACAATGCTACAGTACATTAAAACGACATTTGAAACTATAAAACATGTGTGTACATTAAAGAACCCTTTCAAACCAAAATTAAATCCCAATATTCAGAATCATATGGTCAAAACTGCATTTATATCATTACACTAGGTATTCATAACCTTTAAAATCAAAGCATTGGGTTTATGCATAAGTTCAGGCAGTTTTATTTCATGAGTGTTTCCCAGATCAGTAGTGATGGTGCAGATGGCCAGTTGTATATCAAAATGTAACCAGTGATATTGTGTATCTAAATCATACTGCATTGTGTGAATGTGGCTAATGGTTTTTTGGTTTTCAGGTCCAGAAGTATGGATTGTCAAGTAGAGAGGAATGAACATTTTCGGCATCTGCTCCTCTACAAGTTTAACAAGGGATTCACAGCCACCGAGGTCACTCGACAAATTTTTGCTGTATATGGGGAGGATGCTATTGCTCTGAGGACAGCCCACAAATTGAGTGGTTCCGAGGTGGCAATTTTGACCTCAACGACTTTCCATGCTCAGGTCGTCCATCTCACTTTGACGAGGATCATTTGAACCATCTCATCCACTTGGATCTGCATCAAACCACAAGCGAATTGGCCACTGAGATGGACTGTGATCAGGTCACTGTAGTGTGACACCTAGAACACATGGGAAAGGTCCAGAAATTGGAGTCTCGGGTGCTTCACACACTCACTGACGGCAACAAGGATAAGAGTGTTGCCATATGTGGTTCCTTGCTCACCCATTATTGCAAATGTTCTCAGCAACACAAACTCTTTCTGCCACGCATTAAAACAGGAGATGAAAAGTGATGCCTGTATGTGAATTTCAGGCATTGAACGGAATGGTTCAGTCCAAACAAGACGCCCACACAATGTCCAAAACATGACCTTCATCCTGCGAAGATCATGTGTGTCTGGTGGGACATGGAAGGCATTATTCACTGGGAAATGCTGCCCAGGAATGGGACCATCAACACTGCACTCTATTGTGAATAACTCCGCCATGTGGAGGGAGAAATTCACAAAAACGGCCACATTGGAGCCATGGTGTCCTTCTCCAACATGACGACGCACACCCTCACAGTGCAAACACGACCAAAATGGCCATTCAGGACATGAAATGGAAGATCCTTCCACATCCAGCCTATTCCTCAGATTCACCCCTTCAGACTATCACCTGTTCTGATCTCTGTCGAATGCACTCCATGGCAGAATGTTCAACAATGATGTTGATCTCAAAAATTTTCCTTAATGATTTTTTTGCAGCAAAACCTGCACATTTTTTTCAAGAATGGCACTGGAGACCTATCCAGACATTGGGACACCATCATAAACAATAGGGGGAGGGCATAGTTGATTGATTCTGTTTTCTCTTCTGATGTAATACATTCCTGTAGTACAGTGAAAAAAACGGCATGAGCTTATGCATCAAACCAATATTTACAAGATATTAAAACTTCAAGCAACTAAAATGCTACAAAAGGTTAAAAAACACAATGCTGCCTGGAATGCCATCAGTAAACCTAGTACCTGCTTAGATGTTTCATCCCTGCCTGGTTCATACTTGGAGCACATTTTCTTCATGCACAGTTTTACATATGTTTCTACAGATTGAAATGCAGGACCTATTTTCATCATGGGTGTAACAAAATCCTTCTGCACATGTTCCAGGATGGGCGGTCTTAGTGATAGATGGGTTTGCCTCCTCGGGGCACTCCATGGGCAACAATGGCATACAGTACAGAAACGAGGGCCTCTGTGAATTTTGGAGAGGTACCAGCTAGTTCTGTGTGACATTGGCGAAAAGACCCCCAACTCACTGGGTTATGTTCCAGGATCCTTAGGTGGAAAGACCAAATGGACCTGCTAGCTGTAGGCTGATCACCAGCACTGATGTACCTTTATGATTTTTATGACTCTCAGAAAGAATAAAACAGACTCAAGTGTGGGATATGGTGGACCAACCACACTTATGAAAGATGGTCCACTTAAGGAAAATACTTCGATGACTATTCGCGAGATTTCTGCAATCACAGACGTCAATAAATCCAGTGTTTCAAAACTATTGAAAGACTACAAAGATAGTGGTTCAATGTCACCAAAACGAAAAGGAATCTGTGGACGAAAACGTAAAACATCATCACGAACAGATAAATTGATAATAGGGAAAAGTGTAATATGACCAACAATGCCAAATCAAGACTTGCAGAGAGTGTTAGCAGCCGGAGGTGTAAAGATACACTCATCCACAGTGTGCCGCAGACTATTAGAAGCTGGACGACCTGCGAGAAGATTTGTAACAAGCAGCTCCTGACAGCTTCAATGAAAAAATAACGCTAGCGACGAGCTAAAAAATATAATCACTGGACTTCTGATGATTGGAAAAGAGTGATGTTTAGTGATGTGGTCCATTTTTTGTCCAAGGACAGAGAAAATCTGTTGTACGACGGAGTAAAGGTGAGCCTGTCCGAGAAGCACATTTGTAACAGGAGGTGAACCAGTTAAAAAGATGTTTTGGGAGTGTTTCACCTTTGAAGGACTTTGAAGTCTTCATCCTATTGAAAGAATGATGAATTCTGATAAATATTGTGAAATAATACAACGGAAGTTGTTCCAGAGATGGAGATGTGCTTTAATGTTGAGTATGGCATTTTTCAGCATGACCTTGCTCCATACCACATTTTAAAAAAAAGTGCAGGCAGTGATGAAAGAAAAGATTAACATTCTAGAATGGCCCGGAAATTCACCTGATTGCAGTCCCATTGAGAATGTGGGGGTCATTGTGAAATCTAGACTCAAAAAGATTAATTGTTCAACAGTGAAAGACCTCATTTCGAACATTATTCATGTGTGGTATTCTGACCCAGAAATGAAAAAAATTTTGTCAGAAACTAATACATTCAATGCCAAAATGTGTTAAACAAGTTATTGCAGACAAAGCTGGGCACATAAAATACTAGAAAGCTTGTAATCCATTCCTGTATGGAAGGTATGCAATAAATGTTGAAATCTAACCTTGTCCCAATTAATTTTTACACCACTTAGAGTAGGTGTGCAGAATGCAATTTCTGATAATGTTCTGGTTAAGTTTAATGATCCTTGTGTGAATGATAATGGTGAAAAGTTAATTGAGCTCTGCATTGAAAATGGGTTATGGGTATCCAATACATTTCTCAAATACAAGTATATCCACACATATTCATGCATATCAGTGGGGTATATTCGAGGCTAGCTAGGCTAGCTGCAAAGCCCAGAGAATGCACAAATAAAAGCAAACTAAATATACACAACAGCATTAAGATATATCGATGCTTTTGCTGCGAAAAAAACCTATGCGGATTTGCTTCTTTGACTCAGTCTGGCGAGTGAAGACAACGGCATAAAACAAGCTGCTCTTCTAGAGTCTTCACTGTTCTAATTCAAAGATCTTCGATGCGATTGCCTGCTAGCATTTCCATGACAACATGAAAGAGCGTGTATGGAGGCAAATGGACCATTGCTTTGCACAACGGTGCGCACAGAAAAGAGAAGACTTTGACTTCTCAGTCACCACATGCTTCTGCCTGCAGCAGCTTGTGTTTCATGTGAGTAGTTTCAGTTTGTATGAAGTGTCAATGAATTAAAATACGTACATCTTAAATTCATGACTTTGTTGGATTTGAACTGTTTTGATAAATTTTGTGAAAGCTTCTCTGAACATCTACTGTCAGAACTTAAAGAACTCTATGCTTCAAATTTTGATACAGCTCGACTAAAAAATTAACTGAAGGTGTTTCATTCCCTTGATGAATAGAAAAATCAATCAGTAAGAGACTTTACTTGTTACATAAAGTTGAATAAATTGGACATTGTGTTTAGTGAGGTGTACAAATTAGCAGACCTAATATTAAAGTTCCCATCAACAAATGCAACTGCCAAAAGAAGAAGTTTTTCTGCATTAAAAAGAATCAAGATATATCTTAAAACCACACAAGGGCATGTAAATTTGAACAACTTGGCTACATTTGTCAATAGAGAAAACTATTCTTTTTAAATATGGAAAACTACTTGGAAGAAACTTTTTATGAAAATGTAATACTCAAGTTCACACAAAAGGAAAGAAGAATGGAGTTCATGAACAAAAAAAGTGTTCAAATCCTAATCCTCACATTTATTTGGTATCATGTTAAACAATAGCATACAGTAATAATTCTGCAATGCTTTGTAATAGTTCATAGTTATTTGGTATCATGTTAACAATAGCATGCAGTAGTTTAAGTTACTTCTATTACTTAATATAAAAAAATTAAATTTGCAATTTTTAAAAAAACAGTACTGTGAGGGGGAGTGAAGGGGGTGAAATAGCTCGGGTCTCAAGACCCATGGTATGCCACTGATACATATCACTAAACTGTTCTCAGAGATTCAGAGGCTATCTCCACAAAGAAATATAAACTACCAAATAATTTTTAACTGATTATTTACTTACAGCCATATCAAACTTCTCCATTTACAGCAATCTTGAAATACAAATCGGGCTTCACTGACATCCATCACATGACGTATAGTCAGATTTTTTTTTACTTGGCACTTGATGATAATGGAATCGCCTATTTTTGGAGGTGCAAGCATTTTGGGTGCAAT
The DNA here is from genome assembly GCA_039090855.1 of Macrothele yani. Lineage (NCBI taxonomy): Eukaryota > Metazoa > Arthropoda > Arachnida > Araneae > Macrothelidae > Macrothele > Macrothele yani. Next base: position 1,029,780 of record CM077008.1, on the reverse strand, counting down.
GTCTCAAAGGAGGTCATTTCTGATTCTCAAAGACAACAGGCGAGAACTTCCCTAGTAACTTGTTCCCTGCGGTGCTAAAATTTTAAGACCCATTAAAACAGCAGTACCACCCTTTGGTTCATCCCCCACCCACTCCATTATTGTCTCCCCCATTGTCTCACATTGCTTGCTGGGGACATAATAACTGGGGGAAAGATCTCATTGTTCCCTTAAGAAGGATCACTTAAGAGACAAACAAGACCTCTTCTCCCTTTCAGATCAAGCAATGTTTACTGCCATGCTTTCCACAAGAACTAAAGATCCAGACTCACGGTCGCCACTGGCGATAAACTTCATCGTCGTGGTGACTAAAAATGTTTTATTAAATCGCCAATTCTGGCGACCTGTACGGGAAAAACATTTATTTTATTTAACTTGTATTGTACGGAATTTCTTTTTTAACTTGTACGGAACTCGCACGTTTTTGAAAATTTTTACTCCAAATGTACGGAAATCGCACGAAATTTGAGTTGTACAGAAGTCGGCCATCACCTTTTTCATTCTGCTTGAACAGCAGAAAAGAAAAAAAAAGTGTATAAAAAAGGCGAGGGCATCGGTTTATGATCACAAAGAATGCGCCAAGGCTGGGTCATCGTAGTTCGCAAGGTTGCGGTGGGGATGAAAGCCAGTAGTGGACAGCTCAACTGTCTGCGTTGGAAAAGTCCAACTGGGAGAAATTTTTATTAAAAAAAAAAATTCTCCAATTTTTTAAATAACTGAATGCAAATTTTACAGTACCCAAGACACGTCAAAATAAACTCCAATGTGAAATTTCGTCAAAATCCGATGAAAACTTTAGAAGTTAGGCAATTTTTTTTTTAATTTCTTTTAATGAATGTTCGCTGAAAGCCTGCATAGTCCATAGGAAAATTCTAAAATCCGGAATCAGCATAGTCCGGATCTCCGGCCGATTCTGGGTTTTCAAGATTGTATTGTAATATTTCCATATCTGCAAACTACTAAGGAATGTCCGTAGTTTCTACGGATTTATTTGGCTGACTACGGACCTCGATGTCGAAACTACGGATCCTACGAATTTTCAATTTTTTTTATTTTATTGTTTTATGATATGCACGAGATTCTTAAGCGAACTCACGGAATTCCGCATTTTTTTTTTTGTCATCATTTAGTTCGTTCTCGGCATCAGTGTAAAATTGAAGACAGTTTGCGGGTGGGTGGGGAGTTCCGTCTGGACACAGTATTTCGTGTCTCAAAACTTTCGGAAACGGTAGTTGAATGGAGTGAAAAAGTTACAGTAATCGTAATTTTTTTCTCCCGATATTGCCTTAGTGTAAAGTTTTATTGTTAAATATGATTTTATTGCATAAAAGTATTTCAGCTTGAAACTGTAGGCAACAATGTGTGAAAACGTGTGACGCCGCAAAATTTCCCGTAACCTCAGGCATCAGATTCTTCCGCGAAATCGAGGAATTCCGCAGTTTTCGTTATTATTTTGGTCATTCGCAAGATCAATGAACCAGTGAACACAATGGGGGGGGGGGGGTTCGTCGAAGGACGGAATTCCATCTTTACGAAAATTTCGAAAACGGAAGGCCAACAGAGTTCAGATTTTTTCCGCAATCGTAATTCATTTTTTCTCGCTATGTTGCCTCTGTCCAGTATTATTGTTAAGTAATATTTAACTGCATAAATATATGTATTTCAACTTGAAAATAGCGGGAAAATTTCCAAAACCGGAAGTCAGGCGGTGCATAGAGTTCTCCGGTAAGCTCACTCCACTCCCCACGCGATGTTCCCACTCTCCTGCATTGTTTTATTACTTCAGTTTCAACTTTTCTGAAATATGCAAAATAAAACATACTGATATTATACTAAGCAATTTTATAAAAATAATTTAGTATGAAATATACAATTTGATATTTTTTTTCAAAGTTTGGCCACTGAGGTTTTTTTCATGGCCACTAACAATTTTGGTCTTGGTGGCCAATGTCTACTAGCAAAATTTGTAAGTCTGGATCTTTACCAGTTAGTTCTTGCAGTAATCGGAATATCGTCTTAAAATAGGTATAAATAAATTTCTTCATGCATTATGAAATAGAAATATGACAGAATCAAGAATAATCTCTTTCCAGCCATAAAACCGGAAGACAACGAATCTAGAAAACAACCGTGAAATCTGGGAAATTTGGTAGGTATGCAATAGTACCGGCTTCATTGCATGGTATTTTTTTGTCAAAATACTCGTAAGTACTATGAAAAAAACAAATCTTTCCCCCTCTTTGAAGAATCTTCCTATTTCAAAATATTTTCCCTTTTCAAACATTTGAAGGTCATTACTTTTCCAACTATACCAACTCTGCTGCAGAATTACAAAAGCGAAGCTTCAGTTCGTAAGTGATACAAACCTTTTTCAAAATAAATTAGGTGCCCTCAATTTGCAGCATTCCTCCACACTGCTCTTGAAGGGGTTGGAAAAAACGAATTTATTAGGATCACCAACATTCGCCAAAATAAAATGTTTTTGTGCATTTTGATAAAAGACAAGTGGAACATGAGAAAAAGAAAGCTCAACTTCTAAAGTTTCCAATGAATTTCGGCGAAATTTAAAATGGAATGTTATTTTTATATATCGTTTGCCCACTGTAAAAATTTCAGTCTGTTATTTAAAAAATTGAGGAAATAGCTTTTTCATAATTTTTTTTCCAGTCTACACAGAGAACCGGGGCACCTACTCAGGATCACATGACTGCATCTGCGCAAACGCCAGCAGATAAGAGCCTGCAAAATGGGTGTGTGATTAATGGCTTTCTCTCACGCTTTGACGTGTTCGGTTGTAGTTTAGAGCATCTGGAGATGGAGAAACCGCAAAGAGACGCACTCCCCAGCACAGCTGCACTTTAATCAGTGGGTGGGTTGCCTCGAAGAATAAAACAACTCAGAATTATTTTAAAACTTAGCAATACAGAAATATATTCTACAAAAGTCTGAAACAGAAATATTTTTTGGCAAAATAAAAAATTCCCTGACTTTTCATTTCCCTGATAAAAAATTCCCTGATTTTTACGGAAAAACACTATTTTCCCTGAGTTTTCCCTGATTTTTGGAACAATTTTCAAATTCCCTGAGAATTCCCGGTTTTCCAGGTTGCGTGGGAACCCTGTATTAATCTCATTTTGGGATACTTCTTGTTCTTTTAGTTTATTCTCAATAATAAGTATTGATTTTTCTGTAGGGGTATTCGGATATTAGGATACAATATCCAGGCTAATCATTGTGATATCTTTTAGATTTCAGCATTGTTTTATTGTATTGATGACTTCATATGAGTTTTAGTGCAATATTTATTATGGTCATTAAAATATTGTCTTAAATGTTGATACATTGCTTTTTTCTAAATTAATGGTTGGCGACAGGTTTTGGGCCACTTTTGGTCTTATTGGGTTGTCTTTTCTTGTGCATCTTAATTTTTCCAAACAGTCCTGGAACAGTTGCACCTATTGGTGGATATGCTTTATTCTTTATATTACGTGGAAGATCACTGTGGTTTTTTATTTTAGCTAGTTGTCTAATTATTTTCTCAGTAGGGTCTTTGTTAAAATGGGTAACATTTAGTTCATCTATAAGTTTTACACATTTTCTCTTCATACTCTTCTCAGTTCAGTAGTACTAATTGTTTAGACTTATCTGCCATAATACATTGTATATTGGGATTGTTCTTTAAGTCTAATAGTGCTTGTCTTTCATATTTTATTATATCCTTTTTTATCCTTTTTATTAATGTTATTGATGTTTCTTGCCACCTTATATCTTGTGAGTTCTTGCTTTAGTTTTAGTAGTTGTCTAATTATATCTTCTATTTTGGGTATTATTACTTCTGATTTTGGTATTTGATACTAGTATGCATACTTTAATCCTTTATTAAGTGCAGCATCTTGCATTGCTGTTATCTCAACATTAGACTTATTTATATAGCAAGATTTAGTACCTGTTGTACTTTTTTGGTCATTTTGATTCGTTTTCTTTATTTTTGGAGCAATAAGATTTTCAACTTTATACCAATGTTTATTTTTGTATCGATATTGTTCTCTTTCGTTTATGGCAAATATTTTGATCATTTCTTCTTTAACCTTTGTTTCTTCTAAGTATTGTGCTAAGTTCTGATAAGCTGTAAATGATTCTCCGCTTAGGTGATCAATCCAAGCACGTTTTCCTCATATCTGTGCAGTTAATCTTTTTGTTTGGGAATCCTCATTATACGATCGTCAGCTTCGCTAATTCTTCTGTTATTTATCTGTAGGTATTTAGGAATCACATTGTTATTCTTACAAGTTGTGAGGAAGTTTAGATGTTCAACTTCCCTACTAAGTTTAATACAACATCGTTTAAAGTTCTTTATGCAGTCTCATATTCGTGTAACATGTAACTAACATGTCCACTGCAAAAATTTTCCTTTTAGTAAACTTGGCCGATGTAGAAATATATCAACAATTATGTGGCGTAGATATTTCGAATCTCCAGATACAAAAGACTTAGAAATTGCATGAGCTGTTAAGCCCGTTGCAGAAATATGTGGTAAAAAGTTAATATCAAATTCGGAAGAGCATATTGCTTTCTTCTGAAATTCTCTGTTTCACACGTTAGAATTTACGTTGGGGCAAAAACATCGCCGACCACTGACGAAGACTACGACTTCGGTAGTTGAAATGCGTATGGAGCGGCTGGAGGAGTGTGTGTGTGAACAACGTGCATATTTGAGAGACTTTTTTAGAGGAATAGTCACTGCTGTTTTATGGTTCAATTTTTTAGCATGGTTTTATCCAGACTTTATTCCAATGGAATTCGACTTGTATTCCGAATTTTATTAGAATTTTAAAGTATTTTCATTCCTTTGTTGGTTTCATACTGTTTGATCGAATGTAGGATATAGATTTCTCCAGTTTACGTCAATATCATCAAATTGGCAATATTTACTGCATAAACGGCGAACACTCTAGTGAAGTCCAAGAAAAAACCGAAGGTGAGAATTATTTAATGTTTCAGTGTTTATTATTGTTATATAAAGTTTTCTAGGGAAACCCCAGGCACAACTTTGCACACGACCTTCCAAGGTCACAGACTTAAATTTTAATGTGTGAAGCAGGGAATTTCAGAAGAAAGCAATAATTATATGCTCTTCAGAATTTGCTATTAACTTTTTATCACATATTTCTGCAACGGGCTTAACAGCTTATGCAATATCTAACTCTTAGTACGATTTAAAAATTTTCAAACAGCACTGTATCCTTGAAAAAGCATCACCCTTTTTGAGAATGCCACAAACTCTCAGTAGATTCATTGTGTGATCTGTCAGCTCCAACTAATAATAATAATACAATATAGGCTTTTAGAGATCCAAATCAACAATATTTAAATTTCGAAAAATGCAATTCATGAGGCAACCTTACAGGTTGTCTTATGTTATAAACGTGCTTTTGATTAAAATATACATAATTCTAAGGTATTTTACCTGATATTGTCAAAGTATTTCTCACGTTGTTTTCTCTGTGAGGCACGTGCTCCTGGCCCCGAAAGGTCCCTTACGTTACGGGCCTTTGGTTAGTTATAAAAAAAAATTTGCAGAAATAAAACAGTTAGGTTATATATTTTCAGTTCCACATTCATTCACTTGCACAATCAAACGTTTAAAATTTACTATTAATTAAAAATACACTCATCGGGTCAGGAGACGTCTCACAAGGGGTTAGTTGTTACGGCGAGCGCTTTCTGCGGAACTTAACCGCCATCTTCGGGCCACTATTTCTACACGAGGGTTCCTCGCGTGTGTGTAGTTTTGGAGTTACATGTCGGGAATCGATGGGAAGGTTTGCTGCCTGTATGTGTTAGGTGATTTGTTTCTAATGTGTCACCATCTATTGGATAAGTTGGTAGGTATCATTTGTAAGTATAATTCTTTTGTGTAGATATTTTTGGGCTATTATTATTTGTTTGTAGAAACAGGTGGAGTTTTTTTTGTTTTGTTTTTTTTGTTCTTTGTTTATTGGTGTGATTTTTTGTAATGTTTTTTTTTTTTTCCTTTTTTTATGAATTTTTTCTTTTTTTTTTATAAGTGATTTCCAGGCTGTGTAGTGGGGTGGGGTCTTGTGAGTTGCATATCTTTTTTTTTTTTTTTTTTTGTTCAATTATAACGCTTTCGGAAATTCTTAATTCTTTTTCGTTTGTGTGGGTGGTCAGTAATTTAATATTTTCAAAATCAGGGTATTGTTTATTGTTAACACAGTACAAATTTTGAAGAAGACAATCCGATTTGTCTTCTTCAAAATTTGTATAATAAATTTGTATTATATGGCGTAATCCCGTATTTCTTTCATGTTAACACAGTGTTGGATAAGTGCAGTTTTCTCTTCTTTTTGTTCCAGTTTTTTATATGTTGATGTAATCTTTTTATTAATCTATTTTTTGTGCTGCCAATGTATGATATGTGGTCTTCAGAACTCTGAAACAATACGGATTTCATATATGCCTGCTATTTTTGTAGTATATTATTGTTACTTTTTCTTTATAATTAAGTCACCAATATTCTGAACTGAATGTCCAAAAATAATGTGTTTTTTCATTAATCTTAAAAATTTTCCCCTTAGTCCTCTAATAAAAGGGAAAGAACCTGAAAATGTGTATTTCTTTTTTGGGATGTTTTGTCTAGACTCTTAATTTCATCTTGTATTCAAAAATCAGCTTTTTGACAGTTTGTGTCATATCCAAATTGTTTGGTTGTGTTAATAATCCACTGGATTTCTTCTCTGTATTTTCTATTTGAGGAATGTGTGAAGGCACTTTTTACCCAATTCCTAATGCCATTTACTTTATGAATTTTTGGGTGTTCAGATTTATATGGGATCAATATAGGTACATAGGTTGGTTTTCTAAAAACTCTGTATTCAAAATTTAAGTCTCTTTTTATTATTTCTATATCTAAGAAGGAAATTTTTGCATCTTGTTCAAATTCTAAAGTTAATTAAATCTCTGGGTAACAAGTGGTAAATTTATTCTTCAATATTTCAAGTTCTTGTTTTAATTTCGATAAAATAAAAATGTTGTCGACTTATCTACATTAAATGATGGGTGGGTTTGGTAGTTTTTTTAATAATTTTGTTTTCTATATCACTCATGATTATTTTTGAAAATAAAGAAGATAATGGGGATCCCTTTGGGGCTCCTACTTTTTGCCTGTAGATTTTTTTGTCAAAGACAAAAAAATCTACAGGCAAGAAGTAGAATTTGACAAAAAAAATCTACAGGCAAGAAGTAGGAGCCCCAATGGGATCCCCATTATCTTCTTTATTTTCAGAAATAATCAATAGTGATATAGAAAACAAAATTATTAAAAAACTACCAAACCCACCCATCATTTATTGTAGATACATCGACGACATTTTTATTTTATCTAAATTAAAACAAGAACTTGAAATATTGAAGAATAAATTTACCACTTGTTACCCAGAGATTGAATTAACTTTAGAATTTAAACAAAATAAAAAAATTTCCTTCTTAGACAGAAATAATAAAAAGACCTAAATTTTGAATACAGAGTTTTTAGAAAACCAACCTATGTACCTATATTGATCCCATATCAATCTGAACACCCAAAAATTCATAAAGTAAATAGTATTAGGAATTGAGTAAAAAGGGCCTTCATACATTCCTCAAATAGAAAATACAGAGAAGAAGAAATCCAGTGGATTATTAAAACAACCAAACAATTTGGATATGACACAAAAACTGTCAAAAAGCTGATTTTTGAATACAAGATGAAATTAAAAGTCTAGACAAAACATCCCAAAAAGAAATACACATTTTCAGGTTCTTTCCCTTTTATTGGAGGACTAAGGGGAAAATTTTTAAGATTAATGAAAAAACACATTATTTTTGGACATTCAGTTCAGAATATTGGTGACTTAATTATAAAGAAAAAAAGTAACAATAATATACTACAATCAGCAGGCATATATGAAATTCCTATTGTTTCACAGAGTTCTGAAGACCACATATCATACATTGGCAGCACAAAAAATAGATTAATAAAAAGATTACATCAACATATAAAAAACTGGAACAAAAAAGAAGAAAAAACTGCACTTATCCAACACCATGTTAAACATAAACAATACCTTTATTTTGAAAATATTAAATTATTAACCACCCACAGAAACGAAAAAGAATTAAGAATTTTTGAAAGTGTTATAAATTGAACAAAATAAAAATTTAAAACATACAACTTACAAGACCCCACCACACTAGACACAGCCTGGAAATCACTTATAAAAAAAGAAAAATCCATAAAAAAAGGCAAAAAAGAACATTACAAAAAATCACACCAATAAACAAACAAAAAAAATACACCTGTTTCTACGAACAAATAATAATAGCCCAAAAATATCTACACAAAAGAATTATACTTACGACTGATACCTACCAACTCATCCAATAGATGGCAACACATTGGAAACAAATCACCTAACACCTACAGGCAGCAAACCTTCCCATCGATTCCAGACATGTAACTCCAAAACTGCACACGCGCAAGGAACCCTCATGTAGAAATAGTGGCCCGAAGATGGCGGTTAAGTTCCGCAGAAAGCGCTCGCCGTAACAACGAACCCCTTGTGAGACGTCTCCTGACCCGATGAGTATAACTCTTTCTACTAAAATATTTTAATTAACAGTAAATTTTAAACGTTTGATTGTGCAAGTGAATGAATGTGGAACTGAAAATATATAACCTAACTGTTTTATTTCTGCAAATTTTTTTTTATAACTAACCAAAGGCCCGTGACGTAAGGGACCTCTCGGGGCCAGGAGCAAGTGCTTCACAGAGCAAACAACGTGAGAAATACTTTGACAATATCAGGTAAAATACCTTAGATATCATGTATATAATATTCAAATTAGTCCATTGGTTGATATAAACATTTACCTTCTACGTTGAAGCATTTTAAAATCAGATTTTCTATTTTGGTTGGTAAAATACGAAAATAAAATATTCATCTTGAATACATGATTTAGAATATTGGGTTGGAACTGGAATTAGATGAATAATAATATGCAATGCTCGGTGGCCAACCACAGCTTGGGGTTCAGTCTTCCATTCAGTGGTGTCTTTTGATATCATTATCATCTTTGACTTGACAACTGCTCTAAAACATTTCCTATTTCTTTGTGACTAAATGAAGAAAATGTTTCTGAAACATGATTTTCCTTTTCAGACACTACTTCATCTTCATCAGAAACATATAAATACTTCTGTATTAATGCCTTCTGACAAATTCATTATTAGCACAAATACTTGCACAGAAAAGAGCACTATGAAAAGTTGATTCACTTGATAGAAGTATTTGATCTGCTACTCAGTGAGCCAAACAGGTTTTCCAAAGCCACATACAACTACCTACCAGCGCCAGCTGATCTATCATGTGGAGAGGGAATCCCTAGTTTCTCCTATGTAACAGGACAACCTTTTGCCTAGGTTACTTTTGGAATTTCCTACACCTCTACACCTGCAATCAGTTTATGGGTGAACTGATTTTCACTAATTGGCCTCACACACCTTAGCACACAAACAAATATTTGGCCAATAAATTTGTAAAATTGTATGGTTAGGTATTACAGATGAAAGAAGCAAAAAGTTCTATTTAAATATTCATAATCAACAAGAAGGATAAAAGGTACTCAAATATCTTGTGTATTAGTATTTTCACTACTACTAAACTACTTTGGAAACATTTAGATCATTACAGTATGTTTAAATAAGCATTAAAATTCAGAAAGTCAGGAAATATTAACCATATTGAACAAAATACATGTGAGCTGGAATGAAAGAATAATCAATTTGGGTCAAAACTGACCCAGACATAGTAGGAGGGATAAACATGTAACTTTTAAATGCATACTGTTCATTAAACACAGTTTTAAACAGAAGTCGATAAAAATCCAAAGTTTTGATACATAGTTACTGATAACATACATTTGATACATAATTATTGATAAACATACAAAGTTTTGATACACAGTTAATCAACTTAATAAACACATAAAATGTCTAAACCATATTCATGTTCAGATAGTTCATCCGACAAACTCATTTAATCAATTAATATGTGGCTTTACGTTATTCCATGTTGTCTGTCATCAACACAATCGTGACGGGCGCAGTACTGTTTCACACGTTATTCATTAGGAAATTGATTACCCACGGAAGGATGAAATATATAAAGTGATACACTGCAACGTCAGTCATGAATTTAATGTTATTAAAATGCACTCACCTGGCTTCTGCTCAGTCGTATATTCACTTTGGGTTATTGTTGTACAGTCCGGATATTCATCATTTTACTTGGAAGGGCTGTCAGTCTGATGAATGGCATAATTTAGGAACATGAACTGGAGTGAAATCTTGAATCAAGGTTAAATTTTGAATTGCAGTAAAATCATGAACTGAAGTAAAACCCTGATTTGATGTAAAAACATGAACTGAAGTAAAAAGTCGAATTGTAGTAAAAATATGTAACTAGTTGTTGCCGCAGGCAGCATGAAGCAAAGGAAAATTCCATGAACAAACAAGGTAAAATATCTTGAAGAAAGAAAGCACGAAGTGGTAATGAATAGTTGAACTATGGATTTTAAAAGAAATGCAGTTCGACCTTCAAAAGACGAACTAGATCAAACGAATTGAACAATTCAATGAAAGAATCAGGTACTCCTGCAGGTAATATGCCCAGACTAGTTTCAACTATTTTATATGATAGTCATCATCGGTGGGTAGTTGTGTGTTGATCGCTCGTTGTTACCAAGCCGGATTCATGTCGATTTCACATGAGGACTATGCCACGTCGACGTCGTGTTGCATCATATCTACTGTTCTTATTTGTTCAACTTTTATTGCACCGCTATTAGGGTGTTTTCTAATTCATCCAATCAGGTAGGTATCCGGAAATTCGTAGTCATGTGGGCGCCATCTGTTGTCACGGGTTTTTCAAAATTGCTATTATGGAACATTATTTTTATAAGACTTTGGTTTATATTTTCTTTTAGGTTACTGTTTGATTTCATGTTCGATTAGGTACCTCCGGGGATAAGGTAATTCAATAGGGGTATTATTATTGACATTGTATTTTCTAGTTTTTCAATAATGAGTGCTTCAGAGGTTAATATCTGACTGTGGGTTTGATGTGAGGTGAGTTTGACATGTCTGCTGTTATGACAAGCTGTTTTGACTTGTCTGCTGTTATACAAGTCAAAACCAACTTGTCGTCATGAATCAAACTGACTACCATCAAAAAATGTTAAAGGCAATTGAAGACTTAACTGTGAAGAAAATTGACAATGATCCTACAGATAATATTATTTTACAATTAGCTACACTGAAGAACCACAGTGAATTACCACTAAATATTAAATATAAGGCTTATCCTCCAGTGGGTGCATCACTGCCCCACATCTTTGGAAAAATAAAAACTCATAAAACAGATGCACCTATAAGACTGATTCTAAATAAGACTTAAAAGATCCTACAATTAATCTGGAAATAGCAATATTCCAATACCTGAAACAATTCTACAGCAAACATGAATTTATTATCAATAATTCCATTGAAGCAATTGAAAAGATAAAGTCCATTGATACAACTGATTTCATCATGCTTAGTCTAGAGGACATTTCCCTATATCCAAATACGCTGGTTGAAAGGTCTATTGAAATCATTCATGAAAAACTTAATGAAGAAAATATCCCGGATAAAGAAAAAACCAGTGTCATCAAGGCTTTAAATGTCATACATAACAATAATTACTTTCAATATGATAAACAGATCTACAAACAACTTAAAGGTGCCCCCCATGGGCTCACCACTATCTGGCCTACTGGCTGAGGTTGTGCTGCAAGAGATGAAAAATGACCTCCTGAAAAATACAAGTCACGATCTTCCTTACTTATATCTAAGATATGTTGACGATGTCTTGATGTTTTGGCCACATTCAGAAGAAAAACTAAACGATTTTATTGCACTACTATCCATAAATTCAAGTAACAGCTGAAAAAGAATGTAATCAAATATTAAACTTCTTAGATATAACATTAATAAAGAAAAATAATCAAGTTGAATGTTCCGCATACTGGAAACCTACCTACATCCCTGCAGTTGTGCCAGCTAACTCATATCATCCCTGGAAATATAAAACATCTGCCTTCTAATATTACATTAGAAGGGCAATTACACATTCTTCAGATAAGAGCAAAGAAATAAAAGAATTACAATGGATTAAAATAACTGCAAGATCCTTTGGATATAGTGCAAGCCTGATCAACTCAATATACAGAAATATTAAAAAGTTGTTTACTACCAAAACATCTAAACCAACTGAAAGTCAACAATACTGTGGATCTCTCCCATATATACAACCCATCAACAGCATTCTGAAAGATGAATGTAAGAAAGGTAACATGCAGCTTGCTGAAACGATAACTGATAATGCTATGTTGCTAACCAATAGAAATCACAAAAAAACAATTCTTGACCGTGCTGGAGTGAACACTATTCCAACATGCAGCAATTTTGACAATCAAACAAATAATAAAATATACATTGGTAGCACAAAGTGAAGATTCAAATCCAGACTGAATGAACATATAAAAAACTGGAACCATCGAGAAGAAAAAACTTTGTGTGAATGACAATGGCGAAAGATTAATTGAACTCTACATTGAGAATGGTTTGTGTGTATCTAATACATTTTTCAACCAAAAGTATATCCACACATCATCATCATCATTGTCAACCATTATCAATCCACTGCTGGACGAAGGTCTCCCCAAGTTTCCTCCACAACGGTCTGTCTTGTGCCAGTCTCATCCATGTCACCCCTGCATACTTTCGAATTTCATCCACCCATCTCCCATGTGGTCTTCTTCTGGGTCTTTTCCTGTCCCTTGGAATCCAATCTAAAATTTCGGCTGTCCATCGATGATCTGTCCTTCTGGCAGTATGTCCAGGCCATTGCCATTTCAGGGATTTAACTCTGATCGTGATGTCTTCCACTCTTGTCATTTTTCGGATCCACGAGTTCCTCTTCTTATCTCTCCTGGTTACACCAAGCATGCACCTCTCCATGCTACTTTGAGTTGTCTGCAGCCTTTGTATGTCTCTTTTAGTTAAGGTCCACTTCTCTGCACCATACGTAAGCACTGGAAGGATGCATTGATCAAACACTTTTCTTTTAAGACATAATGGCATATTGCTCTTGAAAATTATGCTGTTTCTTCCAAAAGCTCTCCAGGCAAGTTTTGTACGCCGATTAATTTCTTCATCAATGTGACCCTCACTTGATATCTGCTGTCCAAGATAAACGTACGTGTCTGTTATCTCCAGCTTTTCTCCATCAACCGATAAATCTTCATTTCCACACATATACTTGGGAAAATCGTACTCTTGGTCCAAAGAGTGTGATAGATTTTGTTGTCTACGATCAGTGTTTGAAACACTTAGTTGTTGACACCCGTATGATGAGAGCTGCAGATGTTGATTCTGATCATTACTTAGTAGTGTCACGAGTGAAACTTAATGTTGGTTGGAGGAAAAGGAATAGGAAGAGACCCAGGATAGAAAGAATAAAGGTTGATAGGCTCCTTGAAGATCATCAGCAGTATTCTGACTTACTCAGAGAACGACTGAAGGATCTGAAGTCTGGTGAGAGGGATGTAGAAAAGAAGTGGGAATGTTTTAAGAACTGTGTTGTCCCTGCTGCTAAAGTGGTCTGTGGCACAACAATAGTGGGTAACAATAGAGGTGATGCTTGGTGGAATAGTGAGATTGAAGAGGCAGTAAAGAGAAAGAAGGAAGCCTATTTGGGGATGTTGCAAGGTAGAGTCTCTGTGGATGAATATCGCTGTAAGAAGCGTGAAGCTGCTAAGCTGGTTCGCCACAGTAAGGCAAAAGATAGGAAGGAGAAAGTGGAAAGGCATGAACTGGCTTTTGGAAAGATAGGAAGTCCTTTTGGAAGTACACGAGACTCAGGAAAAATAGGGGAAACAAAGTTGTAAGTTGTGTGAAGAATGAGATTGGGGAAATGTTATGGGAGCCCAATCAGTTAAGTGACAGATGGGGTGAATACTTCTATGAGTTATTAGATCAGGGAAGCAAAGATGATTCTGAGACAGACGCAGATGATGTCACAATGAGGGATGAAAGCACAGGAGGGATCTCAAGAGAAGAGGTGTGTAAAGCTCTAAAATCTCTTCAGAATGGTAAGGCTCTGGGAGTTGATGGCATAGCTGCTGAGATGTTGAAATATGGAGGTGACTCTATAATTGACTGGTTAACTGAATTTTGCCAGTTGTGCTGGGAGTTAGGAATGGTCCCTCGAGATTGGAAGGATGCTATTATTGTTCCCTTGTATAAGGGAAAAGGTGATCAGACTGAATGCAAGAACTATCGTGGTATTAGCCTACTGAGTGTGCCAGGGAAAGTGTTTGGTAAGGTTGTTATTGAAAAAATACGGGGTCTTACATCATTGAAAGTGTGGGATGTTCAGAGTGGTTTTATGTATGGTAAAGGCTGCACTAACCAGATTTTTGCATTATGCACGATGATTGAAAAGTATCTGGCTGTTGGGAAGAAAGTTTTTGCTGCCTTCATACATTTAGAGAAAGCTTACGACTGAGTGAATAGGACACTTTTGTGGAAGGTATTGAATGAATATGGTGTTACTGGGAATCTACTTAATAGTGTAAAAGCCATGTATGCTGGTAGTAGAGCTTGTGTACGAGTGAATGGTGTTTTATCAAAATGGTTTTCCATTGGTGCAGGAGTTAGACAAGGTTGTGTAATGTCACCATGGCTGTTTAATATATTTATGGATGCATGCATGCGCGATGCCAAAATAGATAATAGTGGTTTATGTCTTGGTGATATCCGTGAGTGCAGATTGCTGTATGCTGATGACACTGTACTGTTGGCAGAGAGCAAAAGTGAGTTGCAGAGTATGTTGACTCGGATGCACGAAGTCTGCTTGAAATTCAAACTGAGTATAAATAAAGGAAAAACCAAAGTTATGGTGTTTGAGAGAGGAACAGGTAGCACTGAATATAATGTAAGTATAAATGGCACTGTGATTGACCAGGTGAGTTTGTGTATTTAGTTAGCATGTTTGACAGAGAGAACAAGTTGGATGGTGAAATCAGTAGGAGAGTGAATTCTTCTTTGAAAGTCATAGCTGCTCTGGGAGGTTTTCACAGGAATGATGGGTTCTCTAGAAAGTCCCGTATGGCTGTGTTTGAAAGTGTAATTGTTCCTACTCTGATGTATGGAGGGAAACCTGGGTACTACAGAAGAAACATAGGAGTCGTTTGTGTGCTGGAGAAATGTGTTACTCATGTGGGGTTTGTGGCAAGACACGATATGATTGTGTGAGAAATGAAGATGTATTGCAGTTGTGTGATGTGAAGCAAAATGTTGTTAGCAAGGTGGAGACCAATATGCTTCGGTGGTTTGGCCATGTTGAAAGAATGAGTGATGAAATGCTTACTAAGAAAATCTTTTCAGCCCAAGTGGCAGGAAGGAAAGGCAGAGGAAGGCCAAGGAAGACATGGGTGGATCAGATTCAGGAGTGTCTGCATGAGAAAAAGATTATGAGTATGAAGTATAAAAGATTTTGTGTACGGCGTGTAATGGATATTAGTGAAGCACGAGTTGTATGTCAAAATTGCTGTAAATGGAGAAGTTTGATATGACAGCAATAAGTAAAAATATCTGATAGTTTGTATTTCTTTTTGGAGCTAACCTCTGAATCTCAGAGAACAGCTTAGTGATATGCCAAATAATACTGAACCCGATTGGATGAATGAAAAAATACTCACCTCACATCGAACCCACAGTCAAATATTAACCTCTGAAGCACTCGTTATTGAAAAACTAGAAAATACGATGTCAATAATAACACCCCTATTGAATTACCTAATCCCCGGAGGTACCTAATCGAACATGAAATCAAACAGTAACCTAAAAGAAAATATAAACCAAAGTCTTATAAAAATAATGTTCCATAATAGCAATTTTGAAAAACCAGCGACAACAGATGGCGCCCACATATGTCCATGAATTTCCGGATACCTATCTGATTGGATGAATTAGAAAACACCCTACTAGCGGCGCAATAAAAGTTGCACAAATAAGAACAGAAGAACAGTAGATATGATGCACCATGGCGTCGACGTGGCATAGTTCACATGTGAAAGAGACTTGAATCCAGCTTGGTAACAATGAGCGATCAACACACAACTACCCACCGATGGTGACTATGATATAAAATAGTTGAAACTAGTCAGGGCATATTACCTGCAGGAGTACCTGGTTCTTTCATTGAATTGTTCAATTCGTTTGATCTAGTTCGTCTTTTCAAGGTCGAACTGCATTTCTTTTAAAATCCATAGTTCAACGATTCATTACCACTTCGTGCTTGCTTTCTTTCTTCAAGATATTTTACCTTGTTTGTTCATGGAATTTTCCTTTGCTTCATGCTGTCTGCGGAAACAACTAGTTACGTATTTTGTACAGAAAACTAGCGGATAATGCTTACTTTGGCATTCCTTTCTAGCGACGGGAACATTTCACGCACGTGTTTTCCGGTCTTTGTTGAGGTTATTGTCCTAAAGTCCGTTGTATGCGATGACTGGCTTTACTTCTCACACTTTTCGCTGGGTATACTCATTGGATCTTTGCCTTAGGATTCAAACATCACTTTTTACCGTTCTTTATACTCGAAATTTTCGCCCATACTCTGGGCATCTTCAGGAGCGTGGCGACTTTACCACCGATGTTCGTGGTTAACTTCGCGCTAATGGAGTCCGATACTCCTTCTTGCCATTCGTCGGAAAAATTTTCCTGGATATATTTCGTTATCAAGCCCGGCTGGCGCCATCTATGTTTCGTTAAGAACACCTTTTTTTTTTTTTCCGTATTTTTTTTATTTTTTTATTTTCTTCTCCTATCCTGGTTTTCTTGTCTTTTTTTGCCTGTTTTTCTTTTGTTGTTGTTTTTCTTGTCTTATTAGTTCTTTCCACAGGCCCGATAATGTGCTAGGTTCGTTCTGGTTACATACCCTTGCTTTATTTTTGTAGATTAATATTGCTTCTTCCTCCTCATTTGCCTTTCCGATTTTTTATTCTTTTTTAGCATTTTAATTTCATCGAACTTTGGGAATGTCCGGTTTTCCAAGCAGAATTGCACTAAAGCAGTTTTGGCTTCTTTTTTTTGCCAGTTAGATATGTGTTGTTTAAGTCTTTTTTTTAATCTGTTTTTCGTACTTCCAATGTACGATATTGGGGGTGTATGTGCTATTGGAATTTCGTAGGTTCCTGATTCTTCTAGCATTTTTCCCTCTGTTTTTTTGTTGACAGTCATACTTTTCACGGTGTGCACTGAACTTCCTAGTTGTAAGTCATATTTAGCACAGTGCCTATTGATTTCTTTACTCACTCCTTCCAGGTATGGGAAAGCTCCAATGTATTTCAATTTTTTATTTCTCATCTTCCTTTGGTTGTGCACTTCTTGGCCTTCTTTACTCTGAGTCATATGCTTTTTACTCTCATGTATCCATTTATTAATTAGCTTGCTCGGGTACCCATATTCTTGTGATATTTTCGAGATAAACTCTAGCTCTTGATTTTTTAGCCTGTTGTTAGATGTGTGTGTGTGTGTACGCTCGCCGTATCAAGTTTACTATGCTGTTTTTTTTATGTATCACTGGATGGTGCGACGAGTATGGTATCAGTACAGGTATGTAAGTTGCTTTTCTGAACACAGAGTATTCAAAACTATTTTTGTTTTTCTTTAGTTGAATGTCCAGGAAGGATAGGCAATTATCCTCTTCAAACTCAATAGTTAGCTCCATGGTGTTACAGATTTTGCTAAACTGCTGTGCTAGATCTTGTAGCTCGGCTTTGTTAAGTTTAGACATTATAATAATGTCGTCTACATATGATACATAAAAGAAACAGCATAGTAAACTTGATACGTCGAGCGTACACACACACATCTAACAACAGGCTAAAAAATCAAGAGCTAGAGTTTATCTCGAAAATATCACAAGAGTATGGGTACCCGAGCAAGCTAATTAATAAATGGATACATGACAGTAAAAAGCATATGACTCAGAGTAAAGAAGGCCAAGAAGTGCACAACCAAAGGAAGATGAGGAATAAAAAATTGAAATACATTGGAGCTTTCCCATACCTGGAAGGAGTGAGTAAAGAAATCAATAGGCACTATGCTAAATATGACTTACAACTAGGAAGCTCAGTGCACACAGTGAAAAGTATGACTGTCAACAAAAAAACAGAGGAAAAAATGCTAGAAGAATCAGGAACCTACGAAATTCCAATAGCACATATACCCCCAATATCGGTACATTGGAAGTACGAAAAACAGATTAAAAAAAGACTTAAACAACACATATCTAACTGGCAAAAAAAGAAGCCAAAACTGCTTTAGTGCAATTCTGCTTGGAAAACCGGACATTCCCAAAGTTAGATGAAATTAAAATGCTAAAAAAGAATAAAAAATCAGAAAGGCAAATGAGGAGGGAAGAAGCAATATTAATCTACAAAAATAAAGCAAGGGTATGTAACCAGAACGAACCTAGCACATTATCGGGCCTGTGGAAAGAACTAATAAGACAAGAAAAACAACAACAAAAGAAAAACAGGCAAAAAAAGACAAGAAAACCAGGATAGGAGAAGAAAATTAAAAAAATAAAAAAAATAAAAATACGGGGAAAAAAAAAAGTGTTCTTAACGAAACATAGATGGCGCCAGCCGGGCTTGATAACGAAATATATCCAGGAAAGTTTTTTTGACGAATGGCAACAAGGAGTATCGGACTCCATTAGCGCGAAGTTAACCACGAACATAGGTGGTAAAGTCGCCACGCTCCTGAAGATGCCCAGAGTATGGGCGAAAATTTCGAGTATAAAGAACGGTAAAAATTGATGTTTGAATACTAAGGCACAGATCCAATGAGTATACCCAGCGAAAAGTGTGAGAAGTAAAGCCAGTCATCGCATACAACGGACTTTAGGACAATAACCTCAACAAAGACCGGAAAACACGTGCGTGAAATGTTCCCGTCGCTAGAAAGGAATGCCAAGGTAAGCATTATCCGCTAGTTTTCTGTACAAGTTACTTTGAAATATCGCACGTAAAAGAGAATAGTACAATAATTAGAGCTATATAATAGTCAGAATTAGAACTACTAAGTGGAATTCATTCGTTATACATGCATTAGAATCGGCCACGGGCGGAACAACGATACGTGAACGGATAATGAAGTATAGAAGCCTGCTGACGCCTAAAGAACTAAACATCATAAGGAAGTTTAAAAAAAGAAAATTAAACTGGTAAAAGAAGATATCCAAATAAAGTTCTTAACGAACTGTAGAGACTTTAATATTATACCAAAATACTTACGAATTTCCAACAAACCTATGCATGGAAAAGACAAAAGGCTGCTACTGACGTGTCAAGAGAAAAGACTAAGTGCAGAAATCATTTATAAAAGAAAACAACTATATCAAAACCACATTCAGTGCTATAATATGTGGAACCAGATACTGAATACTGAATATATGAATTTTAACGGGACATGGAAAACCCTTATTATAGACGATGTTCTCACTGAAATTAATGAAATAGTCGAAAGCCAACAAAAGGCGGCAGAAAGCTCAACTGCCAAGAAATTTAACACCCTTTTAGATGGAATCAAAATGAGGGGTGATGAAAGCACAGAATACCCAGTGTTTGTGAATCAATCATCGAGAGCGCTAACTTTTAGTGAAAAGGCAGTGCTACAACGTGGGAAAAAATACGCATTTCCACCTAAAACCCCAAGAACAGAAGAGTACATTCCTATCTTAGAAGATATTGTGCAGCGAGTGCATCCAGAACATGCTACCGATCTAAGGTTTAAGCTATTCAGAATCATGCTTAATGAGTATAACGCTAAGCACAAAAAACTGTAAGATTAATAAATTAAAGTATGACAGAAAACAACTAGTAAATCTTTGCAAAGACCCCACGATCAAATTCTGCGAAGCGGACAAAACAGGGCAAATTGTTATTATGGACACTTTGGAATATAATGATAAAATGCGGACGGCCATCTCAGAGCTACAGTGCGATAGCATCAACAAAGATCCCACCGACAAACAACTTACCTTCCTGGCTAATATAAAGAACCACAGCACGTTACCAACAGAAATAAAAAATGCAAACCCTCCAATGGGAGCAGGGATGCCAAAAATATTCTCGAAAATTAAAACTCATAAAGAAAACACACCTTTAAGACCGATTCTATCGAAAAAAATCTCACCACTCATCAACCTAGAAAAAAGATATACAACTATCTATCCCCAATATTCATGAGGAATCAATATACATTAAAGAATAGCTATGAGTTTATAGAAAAATCAAATTAATTAATCAAGACCTAGAGCAAATAACTATGGCCTCCATGGATGTTAAGGCGTTATACCCAAACACTCCTGTCGAGCTAGCCATCGAATTGATTATGCAACAACTAAGCATCAACGAAGAACTAAACTTGTCACAACTAAAAGAGCTAAAGAATACCTTATATTTCATCAAGGAAAACAACATCTTCCATTTTGAAGGAAATATATATAAACAAACACAAGGTGGCTCTATGGGATCCCCATTATCGGCATTATACGCAGAAGTGATTATGGCATACCTCGAAAAAGAAATTATTCAAAATTTACCTGAAAAACCAATACTTTATGCTCGATATGTAGAAGACATTATTATAATGTCTAAACTTAACAAAGCCGAGCTACAAGATCTAAGAGCACAGCAGTTTAGCAAAATCTGTAACACCATAGAGCTAACTATTGAGTTTGAAGAGGATAATTGCCTATCCTTCCTGGACATTCAACTAAAGAAAAACAAAAATAGTTTTGAATACTCTGTGTTCAGAAAAGCAACTTACATACCTGTACTGATACCATACTCGTCGCACCATCCAGTGATACATAAAAAACAGCATAGTAAACTTGATACGGCGAGCGTACACACACACATCTAACAACAGGCTAAAAAATCAAGAGCTAGAGTTTATCTCGAAAATATCACAAGAGTATGGGTACCCGAGCAAGCTAATTAATAAATGGATACATGAGAGTAAAAAGCATATGGCTCAGAGTAAAGAAGGCCAAGAAGTGCACAACCAAAGGAAGATGAGGAATAAAAAATTGAAATACATTGGAGCTTTCCCATACCTGGAAGGAGTGAGTAAAGAAATCAATAGGCACTGTGCTAAATATGACTTACAACTAGGAAGCTCAGTGCACACCGTGAAAAGTATGACTGTCAACAAAAAAAACAGAGGAAAAAATGCTAGAAGAATCAGGAACCTACGAAATTCCAATAGCACATATACCCTCCAATATCGTACATTGGAAGTACGAAAAACAGATTAAAAAAAAAGACTTAAACAACACATATCTAACTGGCAAAAAAAGAAGCCAAAACTGCTTTAGTGCAATTCTGCTTGGAAAACCGGACATTCCCAAAGTTCGATGAAATTAAAATGCTAAAAAAGAATAAAAAATCGGAAAGGCAAATGAGGAGGGAAGAAGCAATATTAATCTACAAAAATAAAACAAGGGTATGTAACCAGAACGAACCTAGCACATTATCGGGCCTGTGGAAAGAACTAATAAGACAAGAAAAACAACAACAAAAGAAAAACAGGCAAAAAAAGACAAGAAAACCAGAATAGGAGAAGAAAATTAAAAAAATTAAAAAAAAATACGGGGAAAAAAAAAAAGTGTTCTTAACGATACATAGATGGCACCAGCCGGGCTTGATAACGAAATATATCCAGGAAAGTTTTTCCTTCGAATGGCAACAAGGAGTATCGGACTCCATTAGCGCGATGTTAACCACGAACATCGGTGGTAAAGTCGCCACGCTCCTGAAGATGCCCAGAGTATGGGCGAAAATTTCGAGTATAAAGAACGGTAAAAATTTATGTTTGAATACTAAGGCAAAGATCCAATGAGTATACCCAGCGAAAAGTGTGAGAAGTAAAGCCAGTCATCGCATACAACGGACTTTAGGACAATAACCTCAACAAAGACCGGAAAACACGTGCATGAAATGTTCCCGTCGCTAGAAAGGAATGCCAAGGTAAGTATTATCCGCTAGTTTTCTGTACAAGTTACTTTGAAATATCGCACGTAAAAGAGAATAGTACAATAATTAGAGCTATATAATAGTCAGAATTAGAACTACTAAGTGGAATTGATTAGTTACGTATTTTTACTACAATTCGACTTTTTACTTCAGTTCATGTTTTTACATCATATCAGGGTTTTACTTCAGTTCATGATTTTACTGCAATTCAAAATTTAACCTTGATTCAAGATTTCACTCCAGTTCATGTTCCTAAATTATGCCATTCATCAGACTGACAGCCCTTCCAAGTAAAATGATGAAAATCTGGACTGTACAACAATAACCCAAAGTGAATACACAGCTGAGCAGAAGCCAGGTGAGTGCATTTTAATAACATTAAATTCATGACTGACGTTGCAGTGTATCACTTTATATATTTCATCCTTCCGTGGGTAATCAATTTCCTAATGAATAACGTGTGAAACAGTACTGTGTCCGTCACGATTGTATTGATGACAAACATAGAATATTCACACTTGCACAACACATCTTTCAACATTTGTGGGGTAACTGTTGCTATTGCACCTGTAAAACTTTCTCGCAAAGTCCTGATATCTGTACTTTGCAACTGTTGCATGACCAACATCTTTAGCATAACCCCCAAAGAAATCCAGCACGATAAGGCCTGGTGATCTTGGAGGCCACAGGATTGGTCCATCTTTTCCAATCCATAAACGATTTTTTTGCCAGTCTCTTTTGGTAGTAGGTTTTAGGTTATTATTCAGAAGTTTGTGTGAGCTGGAATGAAAGAAAGATCAATTCGGGTCAAAAATGTTTCCTAAAACGTTTTTTTTTTTTTTTTTTTGGCCAGTCTCTTTTGGTAGTAGGATTTAGGTTATTATTCGGGAGTTTCTTGTAGAGCTGTGCCATTTTATATGACAGATAAATGCTAGCATCATCATGAATCATTTCAATAGAGTGAAATCTTCTTATGATTTCTGAGACTCCATCACTCATTATAAATTTTTAGTAGCAAACACTAGAAAAATCAGTAGTTTGGGCTTTTTTCAGTTGTAATGAATAAAACTTTATTATATGCTTTGTAACAAATAAATTATGGGGGCAGCAAAATAACTGTAATTGGTAAAAGGGAATCTTCTGCTTTCAAAAAATTGCCCATAAATTGAAGATGCCCTGTGGGAAAGAAGACTAAGTAGTGACAATTTTTTTTTTTTTCAAGTCTTCTTTAAAAAAAAAAAAAGTATGTTCCAATGGAAATCCTGCAGTAAGCATAATAAGTGCTTTCATGGATTGGAAGTAGTTCAAACAATCAGAGGTGCTTACTACAGATATGTTTGTCTATATTAATCAATGGAGCAATTCTTTTTATTAAGGCAAAATTTAAACTGAAAATTGTTGCTTACCTTGTCAGAAATTGCACCATTTCTAAGATATACACAAATGTCTGCATGGCAGAGTGAGGAGTGGCATTATGGATATTTTAAGTTTAATTTCATTGAAATGCATGTTTTTCCCATTGCTTAACACTTCTTGCTATATCAACAGACAAAAACAGGAAGCATTTTTCCTTTTGTTTTTACAAAATACATTAAAGTCCAAAATTGAAAATAAGAATATATTCCTTGCAGATGGTGGATGTCAGAAAAATTAAAAATTCCAAAAATCAAGGAACATTTTCATCGCTGCTAGAAATCATTTTCAGCAGTTCCAAGCATTTTTGTCTAGCAGACAGCATGAAGCCATCCAAAAAATAATGAAAAAACGTCACAAGGTTTAAAACATCTAATAAACAATCTCAAACATGTTCAATAAATCTTAGAAACTTGCAAATATGAAAATAAATTTTACACACATGTTGAGTAACATTATTTGACTGGAAATTTCTATGAAGAATCCGTACCATTTGGAGTGTCTGTGATGTAAATACTTCATGATTGATTAAATCAGCAACATTTATTCACAATTAAATACTTTATTTTAAGATCTACTATTGTTGCTAAGCATTTGGCTTCGCTTCATCAAGGCAAATCTAATTCCAGTGAAACTATATTAGATCTTAAAATAAAGCATTTAGTTGTAAGTAAATGTTGCTATTTAATCTATCTCAACATCACAAGCATTGTAGTTATGAAACATTATAATACTTATATAACATGACACATGCATATTGGAAAAAAAAAACAGTGAAAAGTTTAAATTTACCTTTTGTCAAGAACTGTAATTATATCTCCAGTTTGATAGTGAAGCCAATCTCTTTTGGATTTAGAAGTATTATTAAATATTTCACAAGTATCACATACTGCCTGGACTTGCTCTGGCTTGCACTAAAAGAATAATAACAATAATAAAATTAACACAAACACACCCACTTGCTACATCACAGAGAGAGAGAGAGAGATGCTTACAATAACTAAAAAAGAGAAAAATACTCATGAATTAGTGCAAACATGAGACTAATTAACATAATCATCAGCAGTGAGAGATAATAACAAAAAGTTTATGGAAAAATTGAAGATTAAAGAGAATAAGTGGTTGAGTCCAAAGTTAATGTCTACAGCACCTGGCCCACAGTTAATACCATCCCCCACTAACAAACATGTCATAGATCTGACGGAAGAAGGAGTAGATGAAAACCTGATTAATCTCCTCAATAAGGGATATAATTACAACCTTTTCTCCGCAACACTTGATAAAAAACATATGCTGATTGATTTAGAAAGCATCTGTAGTAAGGTAGAAAGAGAAGATGAAAATACAGCAGTTACTTTAAGGAAAGAATTCTCAGACTGCGTCTCAAAATTTGTAAAAAAGCCAGTAAAAGTTGATTACAATTTTAATAGAAATGCCATTGCTGACCTTAAAAAATTCAAAGCCAATGATAAAGTTGTAGCACTAAGAGCAGATAAGAGCAAAGTTTTGGTATTGGTAGAAAAAGAAAAGTATTACAATAAAATGGAAGCTGAACTGAGCAAGCCTTATTATGAAGAACTCAATGATAACCTTATAGATCAAACTGTCAAAAATCTTAAGAAATTAATCAGCTCTTTAAGAAATAAAAAACAGCTTAATGAGCTCTTCAAAAACTTCTCCAAAATCCAGTCAAAAATTCAACAGATGTATGGTACGATAAAAGTTCACAAAGAAGGCCATCCAGTAAGACCTATAATAGACACTAGAAATTCGCCACTCTCCAACATTAATTATTATTTACTTGGTCACCTCAGAGATATTTTCCCTTCTCCTCCCTACCTACTAAAAAATTCCATGCAGCTAAAAGGAAAACTGGACAACTTGCCAGAATTAATTCATCCAGTAATGGCAAGCCTGGATATAGTCTCTATGTATACCAACATTAACCTGGACCTCCTACTGGAATTCATTGCAGATGACCTTGCGGAAAAAATAGTATTCCATAATCACAATAGAGAAATACTACTTGGCATATATGAACTGCTCCTATTTTCCTTCAAGAATAATTTCTTCCAGTTTGGAAAGAAATATTACAGGCAAACTTCAGGACTTGCAATGGGTTTTCCACTAGCACCTCTGCTAGCAAATTATTATATAAGTAAACTAGAAGCAAAAATCCTTATACAACCCTCCTTGTTTGCTCTCTATGTAAGATACATGGATGATGTCCTAATTATAGTAGATACTGTGGACCAATCTCTACCCTCTCAGATTCTGGAAGAATTTAACTTACTAGAGAATACCTTGCAGTACACCCTGGAACAGGAAAAAGACCATAGCATCAATTACCTAGATTTAACCTTGACCTCAAGAGAGGGGAAAATATTCACTCAGCTTTTTAGGAAACTCACCAACACAGGGAAGATGTTAGACTTCTGCTCATTCCACCCTGATTATATTAAATCAAATACGGCGAGACAATTTTTGGAAAAAATTGAAATCCTGGTCTCTTCAGCTACTCAAAAAGATCTTCACAAAGAAGAATTAAGGGAAATATTGGTAGAAAACAATTACCCCTCCCCATATGTTGAGAAAATATTTAAACAAGTGCCAAAAAAGAAGCAGGAAAAAACCAACTTCAAATTCACCAGCAAAATTACGTACCACAAGGGACTTTTCGAGAAACTGAAAAGGATCGGAGCAAAATATAATATCAGGCTAGCTCCAGATCTTAATAACAAAATAAAGAAGTTCCTGCCAGCTTCAAAGCAGAAAGAATTGGACATCCAATTGCAGGAAGGAGTAATTTACTGCATCGACTGTAACTGCGGACTCAGCTATATTGGAGAAACAGGGAGAAGTATTAAGGTCCGAATGAAAGAACACCAAGCAGCTATTAGGAACATTGGGAACAAAACAGGGCTAGACAGACATATACAAGCAAGTGGACACTCCATAAATTGGGACTCAGTGAAAATAATCGCCCACCAGTCAAACTTAGTAAAGAGGAAACTAGAAGAAGGGATCGAAATAGCAAGAAGAAGAAGTACCACAATTAACGATAATTGTGGATGGACTCTTCCAATTGAGTGGCAGCAACTACTCCAGTGACATAGTCCTGATGACGAACTAGGCTTTAGTTCGAAAATTTGACAACCAACTTTCATGAAAAATAACCTCTATAAGACCCGTAAAAAAGTTATTCCATAATCATCAGTACTAAGACTCTTGCATGGTAATGAGATTAACACATTACCAGAATAAAGAAAAGACTAATGAATGTCAAACACAAATGGACAAGACAAGGAATATGTCATAAAGAATAGGAGTAATATACTATAGGGTGACATATGACAGAAGCTGTGGTAGGCCTTCATTCATCAATAAATAAGAACAGATCAAAGGACAGATGATTAGACGAATGTGTAGACAGACATACAAGACTCAATTCGGGTTTGACCACTATTCTCAGTTAGCAGAAAACATGCTTCACAAGATCAAAATAAATATATTTTGACCACAGTATGTTTGTTTAGGTTCCTGTGAATGAATGGCTGCTGAAGATACAAGGTCCGATCAAAAAGTTCCGAGACTAGGCTGATATACAACAAAGTACTTACATTACTTAAGTCTGGCTATGATCTCCCTCAAAGTAGTCTCCTTGGGCAGTGATACACCGCTGCCAGCATTTTTGCCACTGTTGGAACGCTCCCTAGAAGTTTTGTTCGCGAATTGTGTCAAGAACCATCTGTAATTCGAGCTGGACCTCGTCCAAGGTTTTAAAATGGCGACTCTTGAGCTTCAGCTTCATCTTCAGGAACATAGAAGTCGCAGGGGGCCAAATCTCGCAAGTAAGGTGAATAAGGACAGGTAGTCGTGCTGTTGCGGCTGCAAAACTGTAATGTTGCTAACGCTCTGTGAGCTGCTGCATTGTCGTGATGGAGCAGGAAATCGCCCCTGCACCACATTTCAGGTCATTTGCGGCAAATGTCCTCCCAAAGACGCCACAGATCATCGCAGTAAAAAGGGCAATGACTGTCTGGCCCTGGGGGGAAATTCACGGTGCACAACCTTACAAATATCAAAGAACACAATGAACATGCTTTTGGTAGCGCTATGGACCTGTCGGGCCTTCTTCGGTTGTGGAGATGCCGGGCTCTTCCACTGCGACGACTGTTGTTTGGTCTCCGGGGTTGTAACCATAGACCCAAGTCTCATTTCTACTGATGACCCAAGACAGGAATGTTGGTTCATTCACCACCTGCTGACTAAGATTTTGACAGAGTTCGGCATGGATCACCTTCTGTTCGGGGTTCAGAAACTTTGGCACAAACTTTGCAGCAATGCGGTGCATGTTCAAAACCGACGTCAGAATTTCTTGCACTGTTCCGCATGACACAATGATGATGGTAGCAATGTCTTGAATGGTTCTACGATGATCCTCATGCACCAGTTCCTTAATTTTGTCCACATTTTTGGGGCAAAACCGCCGTTTTGCTTGTGGACGGTCGCCTTGACCTCTCGTTGTCTTCCAGTGACGTTCTGCCGTTCTTGAAGCGTGAGTGCTACTCAAAACACCTCACAGGACTCATTGCTTCATTGCCATAAGCCTGCCGCAATATTTCATGCGTCTCCGTTCCCAATTTGCCGAGTTCAACGCAGAATTTGATGTTCACTCACTGCTCTAGTTTGCAGTCCATACCAAAATCACATCTGTGTTATGCACGTGGTCACCAAATATCGTGTAGCACAGCTCCCGATGTTCACAGAATGACGCTACTCAGCACAATGACTCGTGAAGGTCACAGCCCTCAACCTCTGCCCGCGCAGCTGCCATCTGTTGGCGCACTGCGTATCTAGTCTTGGAACTTTTATTATTGCACTATGTATATGTTGGGAGGGACTTACATTTGAGATTCTGACATTTTATATAAATCCTTCAAAGAAGTAACAACAGTTTTGATGTCTTAAGGATTATAAAACTGGATTAAAAAATGGTTTTGGTACACCACCCAGGACTTGATAGTTTAGTATTCATGAAGTCACTGTAGAGAATATCTACACAGAAGCAGAGGCAACCAAACAAAAGTTCAGTTTGATCACCTCTGAAAAAAATGATTGTTGAAACCTTAAGAGTGGATGTTACCACCATCTTATAGGTAACAAAAATGGCAGGCTGTTCTTAAGCTGTGATGTTAGAAGTTGACGGAGTGGCAGCACAAGCAAAATACCCAGGCATTACAGAAATGGTGATTGCTGGATAGCGAAAGCAACTGACAAGTGCAATGTGACATGCAGGCTAACAGGTAGATTAGAGCGGTGGCTGCAGCTTTCTTACACAATCTGGGATTGCAAAAACACACTCCAGAAGATAACGAGATGTAAGGGACCCTCCATAGAATTACTGTGGCATGAAAATAAAAAATATTTTCATGTCAGGCATTTGCAATGTTCTCCCACACCATGGAAGGAGTGGGAAGATAAGAATAGGAATATGTGAGAAAAGCAGGAAATCATGGCTGAGAAAATTAAGCTAAAACAGCCTTGGGTAACAATAAACCAATGCATCAGCTATGCTGTGTAGGTCATCAGTAAAAGCGACTATTTAAGGTCCCATAAATTTTTAAGGAGTAAAGTTTAGTAGTAACTGTCACCTAGCTCCAATGTCGGGGAATATAACTCACAGGGTAACAGGAAAAGAATGTAAGAATAGGTAAAAGCAAAGCTAAATTCCAGAACATCCATATAATAGAACCCGGAACCAAGGAGACAGTTATAACGAAATAAATTTTTAAAGGACTTAACCCAGTAGATTTTCAGTTAGCCAGAAGAACATCTTTCTTCTAGTGACATTGTGACATCTGCTCACAATTGAACAGTGGTCAAGCCTGCTCATAAAGGACAATCACAAACTGCCACAGAAAAAACCTGAAACAAATGGGATTGTATGTAAACACATCCATGATCAGTTGACCCACCCAGGAGCACATGGGAAGTGAGAAATACGGGAAAATAAAAGTGGAAAACTTACACAAAGCAAGGAATTTTTTTTTTTTTTAGGTGATCAGGCTAATTGCCAACTAGTAGAGAAGGAATTGAGTGCAAATGAGAAATGGACTAATGGCATACCCATGGTGGGCAACACTGGAGAAATTGAGTTTGCTTTCAGAGACTGTCATCAGATAGGTTTTTCCAGGATAAAATACCAGCCATGAGTGGCAGATGAAGAAGATGACATCCACAGTTGCCAAAAGGAGAGTTAGCAAGGCCTACCATGCGTGGAAAGAGGCACAAGCCCAAGGCGAAACAGAAGCAGACAGCTAAGGGCAAGACATCTTCCAAACATTTCAATTCCTTGCCAGTTTTAATTAGCATCAGTAACACAGAAATGAGGTCAAAGTAATATTGCTCACCCCTTATTGAACAAGTTGAATTGGTAAAGGAAAGGTTCTCCAAACCTTCTAAAAGTTAGATGGATTAGGTTAGCATGTTTACCTTAAAACTGACATGCTTTAATAGAACTTATTGGGCCCCACCATTAAATTGTAAATAGGATGAGAAGTATATGCACGAATAAATTTTTAATTTGAAAAATCTAATAAGAATGAAGTATAAAAGGTCTTGGGTGGAACATGTGATGGATGTCAGAGAAACTCATGCTGTGAGCCAAAATTGTAGTAAATTGAAATGTTTGATACATCAATGGTAAGTAATATCTAACACCATTAGTAACTTTAACATGGTGGATGAGCTTTCTTGGAGGAGCAAACCTCTGAATCTCAGACAACTGCTTAGTGATATGTATGTAGAAAAAAATACATAAACAAGTATTAAAACTTCCTTATTTAAGCATTTTTAAAGTAATTTCAGTATGTTTTTAAGGTTTCAATACTTGCTGATTCATAGTTAGATGGTTATGCCCAAATTTATCATGTCATTTTGAAATACATAAAGGTGCATACCTTGACTTGTGTGACTACTAAAACCTGATAAAAGTGATAGATTACTTTATACAGTTGCATGTGCTTCTTTTTTTTTTTTTTTTTTTAGGAGACCATTGGGAAATCACTAACATCCACATAGAGCAACAACTCATCAATGGAAAATTCCCCACAGATCACCTGAAAGACGAACACACACACAAATATACACATCATTCCCTTTATTGGTTAACCAGGTAATAAGTTCACAAGGTCTGATTTGTGAAGAAATGCTTAGGTTATTAAATAACCAACTAATAACTTACTTCTGGCAGAAACTGATATATTTCTGAAAATTTGGGCCGCTGACCTGCTTCATGCTGCCAACACTTCAACATCAGTGTATAATATTCCTTTGGACAGCATTCTGGTTGCTCAAGCCGTTGAAAATTAGGGTCATCAATAGCTTCTAAAATCTAATGAATAATGTAAAGAAGAGAAAAACTAAAGAAAAATAAAAGCAAAAAAAAATTATTATTTTTTTCAAGCATAATATATGTAAATACATTTAGAGTTGTTCAAATTTCACAAACTTTAGGATATTAGACAGAAGGTACGAATTTGATAATGACATCATCAGAGATTTAAAAAGAAAATATGTAGAAATGCTTACTCAAGTGCAGATAACCAACCTCAAACTCTTCCATCACCTTAAAAATCTTGTATTCAAAAGAGAGAAAACCCATCAGATTCTCAAGTAAATAAATATCTTTATAGAAACATTTTATTTATTTAATTATTTTATTTTGTAAAAGTACATTAGTTTTTAACTTGATCTAGACTAATTTTCAATACCATTTCATCAGGTTATCTATTGATACTTACTTTTGGGTAATTCCATGCGTGACTTACACTACATTTGATAATTTTAAGTACATTGTAAGCTTTAAAAAAAAAAGCCTTTGGTACTTTAAAAAGAACATTGTAAGCCAATGGCATACTTGACCCATATACAATTTTTTGGCAGTGTGAAATTTGTCAATTTGTTTTTCTTAAATTTTTGAAAATTAAAAATATCACAATGTGACTTACACTACATGAAAGAAAGCCATTATTTGGACAACATTTTAACATGAGCTTTCTTCCTCATGCTTTTTCGAAAAAAATTCTGTTGGCACAGTTAAGCCATATACAGGCTTTGAAGTTCAACCAGTAAACAGAAAATAGTTCAAGATGTTTTCAAACTTTTTTTATTGAAATTACTTTGTGTGACTTACACTACAACTGAATTGTGACTTACACTACCATCAGAATATATATCCAGTATAATATGAAACAAAACGAAATTAACCCATAACATATCTTGAGAAATTTAAATTGGGAAATGTCAAATGTAATCGGCGATCAAAATTTGGCTCAGGTAATTTTTTTACGTTTTGATCAATTTCAACATCCGCGGAGTCTCCTTTTGCTGGCCAAAGAAAATTGTTTCCTTTAAATTTCAGAAATTTCACTTTTATTGATGATGCATCTTTTGAAATTTGTCCAGAAAAATATTTCACGATTCTTTGGCCTGGAAATGGGACTAATACCCAGTTTCCTATATTCAGTTCGGTATCAGGGTTTTCGTTGTCTCTTTCTGCAACCACTTCCGATTTTTCCACCTCAACTGTTCCATTTGCAAGATCCACTACTTTGAATTCTTTAGGATGCAGCTGCCTTGAGCTTGTAAGGGATGATGAAATATTTGCTGCCTTGAGCTTGTAAGGGATGATTTTTACAAAGCAATGCATTTTCCTGGTTTCAGGAATGAAAAAAATGTCCTTTCCTGATGGCAAACACAAGTAGGTAATCATTTTTTTCTTTATCTGGTATTACTAAGCTCTCTAAAATATAGAGCATGGTTATTTTAGGACAGGTATTTTTTGCACAGTGGAAATATTCCTCTGCAGAATGAGGATCTATTCTTCTTGATAGTGTGGTCTCTCGTACTCTCCGTTTTACTATGCCTCCCACTCCATCAATTGGCCCCTTTCCATGGCTGGTAGCAGAAAAGCACCACTCCACATCTTCTGGTTGTAGCATAGCTATGCAGATGAAGTACTTCTGTTTAAAGTGCTGCCCTGTTCTATCCGATTGATAAATGATTCTGGAAATTGATAGCTCCTGATAATCATCTTTAATTTTTTTTTAATTACAGCATCATTAAATGTAACTACTGCATATTTATCATGATACAGGCAATTGGAAACAACAACTATTGGTATACATTTATGTTCTTCTCCATGAACAAAATAAGCCATTGCAGTATAAAGTGTGCAAGATGTCGATACCCAATGGGCTGATTGAATTTCATCTTGGTAAGTGAAACTTATTTTCACTGAAGTGTAAAATCAGTGTGTTTGCTGGCATATCTTCTTTTAGCTTTTCAAAAAAGGATTCTTGTTGACGCTTGACAAAAACGTGCTGCAAAAACTGTGGTAATTTTTGTTCTAATTTTTCAATAGCTTCTTGCAGTGTTGCAGAAAATTTTTGCCGTGCTATTTTTTTCCTCGTCAGTAACGCATCATTGAGAGAATTTGATTTTCTCTTCTAAACTGCGTTCCAATACATTTTGTGTGATTTCATGAAATTTCTTGAAGTCTCCATAATTTATGCATTTCTGATAACAGCAATCCTTGGAGCTATTAATCACAGGGTATCATTTTTATTAAATCTTTGGCATAATTTGGAAGAAAACCCATTGCTTCCAATAATAATCTAATATTCTCATGGTAGATACATAAACACAAATTTAGTGGTGTTTCATGACGCAAACAAACGTGAATTGGTTGTAATTCACAGAACTTCGAACGGCTGATTTTCCCCGTCAGGGTTTTCTTTTTAAAGCTTTCATATGTTTCTCCTAGATTCATAAATATCGCTTCTGAATTTTTGTCTTTTTGCCCTCTTCTCTAGTAATCACAAAATCTTTCACACCAGGTGCCTGGTAGGATATGCTATCCATTTCAAAAAATACTTTTACCTGTGATTTTATTTCATCACTTAGTTTCGTGACTCTTGACTGTTTGGCAGGTAGTTGTATTATGTTTGGCAGAAGTTGGTGAGCAAATTGTTTCACTACTGCCTTGCCCTTCTTTGGGCTTTGTGGAAGACTTTTCTTTACTTTAGCAATGGCTTTTCCAAATGAGTCATGACTTTTAAAAGCCTTCATTGAGAATCAGCATTTGGATGAAAAGTACTTGAATGGGGCTCATTTACACCAGCTTTTAAAGCTTTCTTTTCCCTATATCTCCTCATTTCATCTCTCTTCTTTGATTTCAAAGTCTCCATTTCATCAAAAAACATTGTATCTTTCCTTTTTTTTTCGTCACTCTTTTTCTTTTCTTTTTTTGATTCATTATCTTTGAAAGCTTGAAATTTCCCACTTGCTTCCAATCTCTCTCTTTGTTCCCTCTTTCTTTCCACTGCTGTTTTCCCCATCTACAGGAAAAGGTGAGAAAATATCAGAAAGTGACAAGCTTTTTAAGCTAAAATACATCTACCAACACACCATGTGCTTGTGACTTAAATGCACTGTGACTTACACTACAGAATTGAACTAAGCGATATTCAATGAAAATCTTTATTACTTCCGAATTTAAAACCAAGGCCTAAAGGAGATTGATACAGAGAAGGAAATAGCTGAAAATGTTAAAGATATATTGCAGTTCAGATATTTTAGAGAAACTTTTGTTCTTTTTTGTGACTTACACTATCATTAAAAGCTCAGTATTTCATTTGCTTACTAAACAAGAAATTAAACCACAAAACTCTTAATAAAGAAGTTAAGTAATAACACAGTTGCTATATTTCAATAATTGCTTAAAAAATTCCTAGAATTTAACTTTTTTCTGTAGAAATCAGCTAGGAAAATGGCTACAAATTCAAGCCGCTTCTCTTTCATAACAAGTCAGCCATTTTGAAATCATGCTGTTGCCACAAAACGAAATCAAAATTGTTGTTCATGCAAAATTTAATCACTTCAGTTATCCTTCTAGCACTTATAAAAATTTGAACTCTGTAAAAAAATATTTCTTTAATTCACTTCTGGGATACATTTGTATGGAATTAGCCTTTTGTGATGTAAAGTTATTTGGTATTATTTATTTTCACTCCGTTCTTCTAACTTGTATCTCTGTGAGATGGTGTTATAGCCACTCCATGAGAGAAATGCTGAAATTAATTAAAGAAACTATGATTTCAATTCCTGTGTTTCTTCAAAGCATCAACTCAACAAGATGAATCAACAATTGTGTTGATTCATCTTGTTCGAGCATCAACACAAACAAAATGTGTCAAATGGTCTTCCAAAAACAGCATTATCGGCACTAATCCTTGAAGGCACTTCACAGTTCCTCTTTGGAAAGAAACAAACAAAAACAAAAAAACACTTACCTCTTTTATTAACAAAGCATCCCTACATTTCACAGAAAGCACTGAAATTTTGTTTACCAAGAACTACAATTCAGAAACCCCTCACCAAATACCATTTATTTGGATCTCTCTACAAAAATCTGGCAGCAGTTTGTGCACTTCCAATTCACATTGTAGTTTTGAAAACCAGTTCTCTGATTCAGTTGATCAAGGGATATCAAGGCCATAGAACAGTCAAAAGCTTCCCCTTAAGTAATTTTATTACTATACATAACTCTGTGGGTTCTCACTTAATTTTATGGTTTATGTGGCATTGTAGCATAAAACCTGATTGTTTATAACCTTACAGAATAATATTTAAACAGTTTATTTTTCATTTCAAAACCAATATTTCTTTTTTCCAAGGATTAAAAATCAAATGAAATGGCACTAGTCTAAAAAAATCAAATGAAAATAGCACAGTGGCACATTGAAATCAATTTTCAGTGCTAAACCAAAAAAGAAAAAAGAGAAATCATTAGAATCTTTTTCAAGTACTTTCAATATTGGATTTCGTTAGTAAAAGTCCGCTATTGAAAAGTTAATTCGTTTTTTGACGTGCATTAATGCAATTGCATTATTGGACTTATCGTCAAATCCATGTTGAACACTTACCGCACGTGTTGGTTTCTGTATTTCCGTTGTGTAGATGCAGCATGGGTTTTTTTTTCCATTCGGTTGCTGTTCCTTTTTAATTGGCCTCGTCATTAAATGAATTTTTTTCCTTTGCCGCCTCTACATTTCGATACGTTTTTTACCCAAGTACTTGGGTAAAAACGTATCGAATGTTACCGAAAGTACTTGGGTAAAAAATGTATCGAAATGTCAAGGCGGCAAAGGAAAAAAAATTCATTTAATGATGAGGCCAATTAAAAAGGAACAGCAACCGAATGGAAAAAAAAAACCATGCCGCATCTACACAACGGAAATATGGAAACCAACACGTGCGGTAAGTGTTCAAAATGGATTTAACGGTAAATCCAATAATGCAATTAGAATCTTTGTTCTCATTTTGCATTTCACAGTACAGCCTTAATTGTTCATTCAACTCATTGTGGCCCAGATGCTCTACATAACTAAAAATATTCTTGCAATAACTATTTCATATTCTTTGCAGATAGTGGTTGCCATTTAAAAGTAATTCCATACATGGGATGAAAGAAGTGAATGGTGCATAAAAAGTAGTTGGTTCACAGCAACCCAAAATTTTGGGTTGATATGAAGACAGTTTTTTGCAATACCAAAAATTGATTAGAAGTACAACTGAACCGATTACAATAAGCTGACATAATGAGAATATTATTATGAGCCCACATAATGAGAAGTCTTACATTATTTACAGTTTAAAAATCTTTGAGGATTAATAAATTATATGTTAGCACCTTTTTCTTTTAGTAAATTTTTCTTTCCTTACCTCATGCTAGGCAGCATAAAACAGGTTTCTTTTCAGTCTCTCATGTAGTACAGTTGTTGAGCCCACAACAGGCAAAATCACAAAACTGTAGGCTCTTCTACTACAGCACACTTCCTTGCACAGGAAATTACAGTGGTCTCTCCAGCTTTCTAAACGCATAAACCATTGTAGATGTCATCCACAGACTAAATGACACTCATCTCCTGCCACCCAGAATTGCTAACTAACACCCTGCTGTAAAACACTTACACTGTCAGTCTTTCACACCCCTTCCCTCTCCTGTAAATGGAGTGGGAAGATCTTTACCTGTTACAAAGAAGAGTTCCACAAGCACAAAAATACAGCAGTTGTTATGGCTGCCATTTAAGGGTATAATTTTTTATGCATCTTGTATTTCTTTGTGGAGGTAACATCTGAATCTCAGAGAACGTGTGTGTGTGTGTGTGTGTGTGTGTGTGTGTGTGTGTGTGTGTGTGTGTGTGTGTGTCTTTGCATCCAAAATTTGTATTCCCCCATTCCCAAAGCACTGCATCCACATTCTTCTGTGTGTGTGTGATACCCATGCTGTTTCAAGCTCCATTTTCAAAAGCATTAGAATACTTTCT
Organism: Macrothele yani; assembly: GCA_039090855.1. Taxonomy (NCBI): domain Eukaryota; kingdom Metazoa; phylum Arthropoda; class Arachnida; order Araneae; family Macrothelidae; genus Macrothele; species Macrothele yani. Next base: position 992,719 of record CM077008.1, on the reverse strand, counting down.
TTTTTATTTTATGTTTCACCTGTTTTTTGATTAGGTGAAAAATAAAAGTTTAACATTAGTTAAGGTCTGGGACAAACAGTGGTTTTATGCCTGTTAAAAACTATACTAGTTAACCAAATTTTGTTTTAAGTATGCTGATTGAAAAGTATTTATCTGCTGATGAAAAAGTTTTTGCTGCACTATTAAATTAACATAAAAACGTTACCACTACTGTACTTCACGTTATTTTAAGTTTAATATATAGTGCTTTCTGGCTTGACCCTTCATATAATGAAAACAGCATTATAAAAATGTATCATACAATTTGTGAAGAATGAAATAGTTGGGCTACTCACCATGTTTCAAACATGTTATGCATACAGGCATGACTTCTTAACTCCTGTGCTACTACTCCACCCGACGTTGTAATACCATAAAATTATTTGCAAAAACTTTTGTGCCGTCACATTCAACATGTAAAAGTATGACCAGTTGTAATCCCATAAATCGACGAAAGTCAAACGTACAGAACATCACGAATGATAAAGAGGTCAAATCTCAAAGTCAAACGTACAGAACATCACGAACAATGAAACAGCCAAAAAACCAAAGTCAAATGTGCAAACATCACGAACAACAAAAGAACAGATAACCACGAACCATGATAGTGCATAGATGAAATGAAGTAAAATGCAAAGAATAAAGTCAACGCCTTCAAGCTATAGAACCATACCGGTTTCAGCATATTCCCAATGCCATCCTCAGTGGTACAAGCTGTTATTAGTTTGGTATTAGACCAATCTTGTGTTAAATTATTCTCTAAGCAGTATTTGCATTAGCGATGTTTTCATCTCCTCCTTGTGCCAGTTTGATAAGTGGTGCTCTTTCAGCCTACACTGCAGAAGTCTCCATGTTTGAAACATGGTGAGTAGCCCTACTATTTCATTCTTCACGAATCTTACGATACGTTTTTATAATGCAATTTTTATTATACGAAGGGTCAAGCTAGAAAGCACTATATATTAAACCTAAAATAACGTGAAGTACAGTAATGGTAACGTTTTTACATTAATTTAATTGTACTTTGTGCCACGTAATGAATACATGCAATATAGCGTAGTTAATACGCTTATGTTGATGTTTTTTAAATATGTTTTTGCTGCATTTGTACATTTTGAGGAGGCTTATAATATATGAAGCAGGGTGCTTATGTGGAAGGTTTTGAAAAAATATAGGTGTAATAGGGAATTTGAATGTGGGAAAGCTGTATATGCTGGCAGTCAAGCTTGTATACATGTAAATGACATTTTATCTAAATGGTTTTCCATTGGTGCAGGGGTCAAACAACCTTGAGTATTGTCACCATAGCTATTTTAATGTACTTATGAATGCATGCAGGTGTGATGCCAAAGTATACAGTACAGATTTATGTTTTGGGAATTTCTATGTAGCAGGTGGTTGTGTGTTGATGATACAGTACTGTAAGTCTGAGAGAAAAAGTTAGTTGAACAAGGAACTCTTAGTACTCAATGCCAGATCAGTCTAAATGGTACCAAGTTAGATAGGGGAATGAGTTTGTGCATCTAGGAATAAATGCAAACTTAAAGAAGACAGCAACTAAGCACATGTGAAATAGGAACACTCACTAATAATTAGCTATCATGTATAAATAATCTGATCTTAGAAACAGGTAGTTCTGTAAATATAAGCATTCTTTAGTTATTTTGATAGTATATCTGTCTAAGCTTTTGTGCAAGTTTTTCAGCTATGGTAAAAACTGTGCTTAAAAGCTTGAACTAAAAGCTTAAATAAAATTTCCTGTATTCACAGGAAATTTTAAAATTGTAAATTTCTGGATTCCAAAATTCCAAAAACACATGAAAAACAAACTTAACTGTATTATTCCCAATATAGTTTTTGGAATTCTGCTATAGAAATTTCCCTTTGAATAGATTGCAATATACATCCCTCTTTGTTGAAACTTTCAACAAGTTTCAAGGTTTTTGGTACAATCTCACTTCAGGAAAAATTAAAAAATACAAATCGTCGATCCCATTTCACCATTGTGTCAATAGGTAAAGTTCCACATCAACACTTCTCTGTTGCAGTATGGTGATATTCTGTGCCGGCAAGTGGAAATATTTCTTCACTGTTGTGACTTGATCTTATGACATATGACTCGTCACACTCTTAGTAAACGCTGCTAATACCTGGTGGTTGATTCTGTATTATTTTTCTAAGAACAGCTTATATAAACTGAAATACTATTAAAATAACTAATTAAAGTATTTGTCAGAGTATGAAAATCATGATTTGAAGTGAAAATGGAGTAATGAAAATACCCATTTTTTCTTGTGTAGATCTCATATGTTAATAAGCGGTCTTGTTGGAACTCCATTTTTTAAAGTAGTTTATATTGAAAACTGCCCTTGAAAGGCATATAAAAGCCAGATGTGTCAGAAATAAAATAAGTTTATCCAAATACATACTTGCCAACTTTGGAAAATATGCATCAGTAAAAGCTTTTGAGCAAACACCATTTACCACAAAGCAAAACATAATTATATTAATAAATAGGCAGTAAAAATTTCTGCATATGCCACAATAACTAAACTAGTATTATCTGTGTTTAAAATAATAATTTAAAAACCATAAGGTAAAATCTTAATTTTGTTCAATGTTAGCCTCGCAAACCTGTGGTTTTTCAAAACCAAACTAAACATTTCCTGTAAAAAGGAAATATTCACTTTAAGAGTACCTACACATTGCATTCAAAACTGTATGTTACATACCTTCTAATCTTCATCTTGTATATCAGGATTATGTAATATTGTAATCATTTTCATTACTTCCATCACATGCTGCAGAAAATGACCCTTCTTGTAAAAGTTTCACAACAGCGGAAGTTTGATCTAAAGCCATTTTGTTGACAATCGCCGTCGTTTTGGTCTTCCCACAGCCATAGCGTTTGGCAGTTTCATCTTTTGGAAACATCTGCTGAAAAAGTGGACTAGCATGGCTGGAAGCACTGAATGGCACATTGGGTTATATAAAAAAAGATGCAAACAACAATTCGGCACGAGTTACATTTCCTTGATTATTATCAGATGTTTTAAAAAATGTAGTCAGTTTGGAGTTACTATCAGTACACTTCACATTACCTTTGCATTTGGGACCGTTTACATGACAAAAATATTGTTTCTGCCTCCACAGACAATGTTAAAATCGTTTTGGCAAATGTCGGAAAATGCAAATTTTACACCTTTATTAGATTTCCTGATACACTGGAACTTTGCAGTATATGCTTTCTTAAAAGTTTGAAAATAACTTTGATATGGTATAATCTTAGTACTCATCTTTATAGATTTGGATAAAAGCTAAACTAACAACTCGCTCCTCATGGTAATTCAACTCTGCAATAAAGAAACAACACCACACACAAAAACAACACATATAAGATAGTATTATTTTGCTGCTACAACAACATTGCTCAACACTGTGCATGCAGATTTTACCCTTCTCTTTCATTGGCTGTGATTTCTCTCCCAAGAGGATACCAATCAACTGCTATGATGAACTAGCATCTACAGGGACTGAAATACCATAGCCAGCATTACCACTCATTTGATCAAGTCGGGCCATTGAAATACAAAATGGAACGGCCACCATCGCAGACTCTGCGCATGCATCTAGCGTCTGCACCAGAGTTTTTTTATATTTTTATTTAACAACCACCGTGAGCAACTCAGTGGGCTATAAGTAGTCGCCCGTCTCTAATTTAGGGGCACTGGTTCCAAGGAAGGGAGAGAACCAGTGCCATAAGACAAACACAGCATCCATGCCTCACTGGGATTCGAACCCGGACCCCTTTCAAAAGAATGATCAGAGGCCGCAGCAGAGTTTGCCGAAAAAAAATTTTAAGGGAGTACTTTTACTCCTTTAAAAAAATTTAGGGAGTGATTTTCAAAAGTCAGGAGTATTTTAGAAAAAATTAACAAATGAAATATAATACTTAAAAAAATGCTAGGCAATTATGAAAAATTAATCCAGATTTTTTTCATATAAAAAATATTTCACTACTTCTCAATGCATTTAGAATTTGGATCTATTTTGTTTCTTGTTTTAGAAATAAATATAATATGCATTTTTTAAAACATTAAATTTATCATGTTTTGTAATGACCACATGGAACACCAATGTGTTCAAGAAGTGAAAACATTGCACTTTTGAGGTTCTTATAGGCATCTAAAATTATCTAATAAACTTCTCAGCAAGTTCCACAGCCACATTTGTTTTCCTGCAGTTGCACAGCATCCAGTGCTGAAATTTTCATTTTGCCGATATCTTTGTTTCCCTTCCCATTTCTTTATTGTCGGGTTTTTTTTTAATGCCGTTGAATGGCAATTTTATTCATCATGAATGCATGATAGCTTTCATTTTTTTAGAAAAAAGATTAATAGTGTAAATTTGAAAATATAAATACTTTTGAACACCATGCATCAATTTTTACAAATGTTTCAGCTTCATCACTTTCATTTTCGCCCTCCCCCTTATCAAGCTGAAATGCAAAACTTGGGGGGGGGGGGGGTAATATTTAAGAATACAGGAGGATACATGTTCTGATCTTCGTTGGGAAAAAAAAATACAGTTACGGGAAATCTTTGCTACGTCCGATTTCCGTTTTCGGGCATTTTCCCTCCATTTTTAAGATGAAATACAAATATGTATTAAATAAAATGATGTTTAACAACAAAAACTAGGCAAAGGAAACATCACTTGAAAAATAAAATTACGATTACGGTAGAAATCTTCACTCCGTCTAACTTCCATTTTCGAAAGTTTTGAAAGACTCAACTTTCACTTTCGAAAGTTTCAGGCAGAAAACGTCCTCCACCACCACTAATTTCCCCAAAATTTCTGTTCAGTTATGCATCAATCTCAAGGATAACCCAAATTATGACGGAAAAGGACAAATTCCTCAAAGCCATCGCACTCTCATGCCTAAAGATTACAGCAAAATGTTTTCGCTGTCAAATTTACATTTTCTGAAATTTTTCTTCCATTTTCAAACTGAAATACAAATATTTATGGAATAAAATAATATATAACAATAATACTGGACAGAGGCAACATCACAGAATAAAGAAATTATGATTACAGAAAAAAATCTTTATTTCATTTACTTCTGTTTCTGAAAGACAGAATACCATCCTGATGCGTATTTTTACAAATTCGTAAAAGTCTCTGATGCGTAGTTTTACGCGCTGAGAAAAATTCCTGATGCATATTTTTACGGGCAGAGAAAAATTCCTGACGCATATTTTTACGGGCAGAGAAAAATTCTTGACGCATACTTGTACACAGAGAAAAATTCCTGACACATATTTTTACGCATCAAGAAAAATTCCCGAAGCGTATTTTTACGCGTTGGTAAAATTTCGATGCGTACTAGATGCGTAATTATGCATTTTGGCAAACTCTGGTCGGCATGTCACTTGAGCACTCCCGTGGAGAGAGAGTTAACGCAAGACATCACGAAGCCCGTGAGTCAAAGATGAAATCATTGCGTGACACAGCGCTCGTAAGGTCCGGTAGAAAATCTAAGTGGATGGTTGCAGGGGATTGAAATATTTCGATTGAGCAATTGAAATATTAAAAAATCCGTAAAAAAATACCTCTATCCGTAAATCAGTAAAATTAAGCAGAAATCCGTAAATTTTACAGATAATTTGTAAAAGTTGGGAAGTATGCAAATATAATATTTGTGAAGCATCCAGGTTGAACACAGTTGCCAAGAAAATACATTCTGCTTGGTACATTGCATAAATGTAGAAGACTAAGTGATACTTAAATTAAAAAAAAAACAGTAAAAATGAAAACAATAACTTCTAACTAAAAATCTTCTAACACTTTATTATAGCTTTACACAGTATTCACAACTTTTACCATTTCACTGTAAATCTGAAAACTAAAATGAAATTCTTATATGGATTATATATTAATAGAAGCTTTACTTTCAGTACATTAGGATACATTGAGTAACCACTTTATCAGATGCTCCTACATTACGTAACAGCAATTAATCCTCGCCCCCTTGTTTTGCCCTCGGGATAGCTAGAATTCAGTAGGGTATGTACTCAATGAGGTATCAGAAGTATACCATATAGACAGCAATCCATGCCTATACTGCTTTCAACATTGGTTGCAAATTGCCTAGTGGTGGATGTCTGTTCCAAACTGCCCTTTCTAGCTCACTCACAAATGCTCAAATGATTGAGGTCTTGTTTCTCGAATGGCCACTGAAGTAAGCTTAGTCCTGTTAAGTTCCTGATACCATCTTCAATGACCCAGCCTCATGACATGGGGCATTACCATCTAAAGATGGATTAACAGATGAATTTACAACATCCACAAATGGATGTTTCTCATCACCACTGCTGTTGAAGTATCATGCAGCATTCTTACATTGCTCCACAGATGTCAGTGGAACTCATGGGGATCACATAAACACTCTCCACACTACCACATACCTCTATCAGCCTACAAAACTAGATGTTCAATTATTCTTGATATACTCTGCTGTCATGAGTGAAAAATTTCACTAGGGTTGCTCCAAGATATTCACAGCAGCTTACTTGGCATGAGCTATCATTCAATTATTCTTGATATACTCTGCTGTCATGAGTGAAAAATTTCACTAGGGTTGCTCCAAGATATTCACAGCAGCTTACTTGGCATGAGCTATCACACCACATTCAAGGTCTCTTAAAATTTTCATGCTAAACAATGCCCCCCCCCCCCCCAATATACTGAAGTAGTATTTTACTGGTAAATTCTCAACATTAAATTCTCATTCTCAACAGCGGGCGGTCATAGTGAGCGATGGATTTGCCTCCTCGGGGCGCTCCGTGGTAACAATGGCACACACAACAGCAACTAGGGCCTCTGTGAATCTTGGAGAAGTGCAAGCTAATTCTGTGTGACATTGGCGAAAAGACCCCAACTCACTGGGTTTTGTTCCAGAATCCTTAGGTTGAATGACCAACTGGAACCGTCAGCTGTGGGATAATCCCCCACACTGATGTACTTACCTGATTAAAAAGACAAAAAGAAATATTAAGAATGACTCAAGTGTGGGATATGGTGGACCTACCACACTTGAGAAGGACGATCCACCACGGAATCGACCTGGACTTTCTAAACGGCGTATGAGAAAGAGATCTCGGCTCAGTGAATGTAAGATTGGTGTATGGAATACTAGAGGTATAAATGGCAAGATGAGTGAGGTGATTGAGGAGATGAATAAGTATAGACTGGATGTGCTGTGTGTAAGTGAAACCAAAAAGAAGGAAATTGGGGTAGAAGAAGTGAATGGAATGGCGAGTGTGTGGTCTGGAGTATTGGATAATATGAGAGGACAGACGGGTGTAGGTGTGATTTTAAGTGAAAAGATGAACAACTTGATTCACTATAGTTGCGTAAGTGAGAGAATTCTCTGGATTCGTTTAAAAGTGAAACTTCAGAGAATTGTAATTGTTGTAGTGTATGCTCCTTGTGACTCGGAACCTTCTGATAAGAAGGAAGATTTCTGGAATGAGCTAAAAGCTGTTTTGAGCCAGTTTGGTGCTAAAGAAAAAGTTATAATAGCAGGGGATTTCAATGCTAGAGTAGAAGTGCAGAATGCAATTTCTGACAATGTTCTGGGTAAGTTTAATGATCCTTGTGTGAATGTTAATGGTGAAAGATTAATTAAACTCTTCACTGAGAATGGTTTGTGTGTATCTAATACATTTTTCAACCACAAGTATATCCACACATATACTTGGGAAAATCGTACTCTTGGTAAAAAGAGTGTGATAGATTTTGTTGTCTACGATCAGCGTTTGAAACACTTAGTTGTTGACACCCGTGTGATGAGAGGTGCGGATGTTGGTTCTGATCATTACTTGGTAGTGTCACGAGTGAAACTTAATGTTGGTTGGAGGAAAAGGAATAGGAAGAGGCCCAGGATAGAAAGAATAAAGGTTGATAGGCTCCTTGAAGATCATCAGCGGTATTCTGACTTACTCAGAGAACGACTGAAGGATCTGAAGTCTGGTGAGAGGGATGTAGAAAAGAAGTGGGAATGTTTTAAGAACTGTGTTGTCACTGCTGCTAAGGAGGTCTGTGGCACCACAATAGTGGGTAACAATAGAGGTGATGCTTGGTGGAATAGTGAGATTGAAGAGGCAGTAAAGAGAAAGAAGGAATCCTATTTGGGGATGTTGCAAGGTAGAGTCTCTGTGGATGAATATCGCTGTAAGAAGCGTGAAGCTGCTAAGCTGGTTCGCCACAGTAAGGCAAAAGATAGGAAGGAGAAAGTGGAAAGGCATGAACTGGCTTTTTGGAAAGATAGGAAGTCCTTCTGGAAGTACATGAGACTCAGGAAAAAATAGGGGAAACAAAGTTGTAAGTTGTGTGAAGAATAAGATTGGGGAAATGATATGGGAGCCCAATGAGTTAAGTGACAGATGGGGTGAATACTTCTGTGAGTTATTAGATCAGGAAAGCAAAGATGATTCTGAAACAGATGCAGATGATGTCACAATGAGGGATGAAAGCACAGGAGGGATCTCAAGAGAAGAAGTGTGTAAAGCTCTAAAATCTTTTCAGAATGGTAAGGCTCCGGAAGTTGATGGCATAACTGCAAAGATGTTGAAATACGGTGGTGACTATAATTGACTGGTTAACTGAAATTTGCCAGTTGTGCTGGGAGTTAGGAATGGTCCCTCGGGATTGGAAGGATGCTATCATTGTTCCCTCGTATAAGGAAAAAGGTGATCAGACTGAATGCAAGAACTATCGTGGTATTAGGCTACTGAGTGCGCCAGGGAAAGTGTTTGGTTAGGTTGTTATTGAAAAAGTACGGGTCTTACATCATTGAAAGTGTGGGATGTTCAGAGTGGTTTTATGCCTGGTAAAGGCTGCACTAACCAGATTTTTGCATTACGCACAATGATTGAAAAGTATCTGGCTGTTGGGAAGAAAGTTTTTACTGCCTTCATAGATTTAGAGAAAGCTTACGACCGAGTGAATTAACACTTTTGTGGAAAGTATTGAATGAATATGGTGTTACTGGGAATCTACTTACTAGTGTAAAAGCCATGTATGCTGGCAGTAGAGCTTGTGTACGAGTGAATGGTGTTTTATCAAAATGGTTTTCCATTGGTGCAGGAGTTAGACAAGGTTGTGTAATGTCACCATGGCTGTTTAATATATTTATGGATGCATGCATGCATGCATGATGCCAAAATAGATAATAGTGGTTTATGTCTTGGTGATATCCGTGTGTGCAGATTGCTGTATGCTGATGACACTGTCCTGTTGGCAGAGAGCAAAAATGAGTTGCAGAGTATGTTGACTCAGATGCACGAAGTTTGCATGAAATTCAAACTGAGTATAAATAAGGGAAAAACCAAAGTTATGGTGTTTGAGAGAGGAATTGGTAGCACTGAATGTAATGTAAGTATAAATGGCACTGTGATTGACCAGGTGAGTGAGTTTGAGAATTTAGGAAGCATGTTTGACAGAGAGAACAAGTTGGATGGTGAAATCAGTAGGCGAGTGAATTCTTCTTTGAAAGTCATAGCTGCTCTGGGAGGTTTTCACAGGAATGATGGGTTCTCTAGAGAGTCCCGCATGGCTGTGTATGAAACAGTAATTGTTCCTACTCTGATGTATGGCAGTGAAACCTGGGTACTGCAGAAGAAACATAGGAGTCATTTGTGTGCTGGAGAAATGCGTTACTTACATGGGGTTTGTGGCAAGACACGATATGATTGTGTGAGAAATGAAGATGTATTGCAGTTGTGTGATGTGAAGCAAAATGTTGTTAGCAAGGTGGAGACCAATATGCTTCGGTGGTTTGGCCATGTTGAAAGAATGAGTGATGAAATGCTTACTAAGAAAATCTTTTCAGCCCAAGTGGCAGGAAGGAAAGGCAGAGGAAGGCCAAGGAAGACATGGGTAGATCAGATTCAGGAGTGTCTGCATGAGAAAAAGATTATGAGTATGAAGTATAAAAGATCTTGTGTATGGCGTGTAATGGATATCAGTGAAGCACGAGTTGTATGTCAAGATCGCTGTAAATGGAGAAGTTTGATATGACAACAATAAGTAAAAATATCTGGAAGTTTGTATTTCTTTTTGGAGCTGACCTCTGAATCTCAGAGAACAGCTTAGTGATATGTATGTAATTCTCAACAAAAATTCATTCTCTTTATGGAGCCATTATTATTACTTGCACATTCACACACATTGAATTACCTGTTTTAAATGGCACAGTGAGAACATTGGTATGGTACTAAAATAGCAGTCTATCATTAAAAGGGTGAAATACAGCTAATAAAATGGCTATTCAGGGTGTTAATTAAAAATATAGTGGATCTCACTTAAAATTTTCCAGATAATAAGACAAGTCAATTTGTTTAAAATTACAAAAGGTCTGAGTACTGCTTACTTTATTGTGTAATCCTGGGTCCAGTCTTACATGAAATGTTTTACTTACTCTCTGAAGTTTTTCACAGTTCTTTATGGTGCATCATTTCTCTAGTTAAGTGGCTTTTTATTTATTTTTATTTTATATTAAAGACATTTTTGTGGAAGGTAACTATTTCCCTTTAGAGTTATCTTTTAATTCTATCTTTTGTGCACTTTTATATTTTCAAATAATTTAGTGTATTTACTTCCCCTAATTACATAAAAAGAATGTGGTTTCACAAAAATTGTGAGACCACATTTGTTTTTCTGTAATTAGGATGATTTGATTGATAGTGTAATATTTTATTATTGTTAGTAGGCTTTTTTTAAATATGATCAAACCCAAATAGTTTAGCTTTTTCTTTTTCTTCTCCAGGATGGATTTCAGATCTTTATCCAGAGTGTTGTGTTAATAAGTTTAGCATATTTTTGTAATCTAGGATGTCTGTCTGAAAAACTTTAGAGGATAAGTAAAATTCATACACTATCTACCAACAAGTAATTGGACACCCCTGCAATCGATGATACCTGCGGTCCTGATACACGTCACGGCCGCCGCCGTTAAATATTGTGTGGGAAACAACAATGCAACCAGTCGCATGCAAGATGCCATGCAGTTCGGAGCTCTCTGATTTCGAGAAAAGTGTAATCGTCGGGTATCACAGAAATGGCCGATCCATATACGTGACATATCCAGCGAGTTGAAGTACCCAAAATCGACAGTGGCCTACGTGATTGGCAAGTGGAAGATAAGAGGTGACTGTCGGAATGTGCCCCGACCCGGCAGACCCACAAAACTGGGAGCTAGAGACCGACGGGTGCTGGCCAGAGGAATTCAGAAGAACCGCACCAAATCGATGGGCCACATCCGCGAGGAGTTTCAACAGGCATCCGGGAGTATTCTTTCGATGAATACCATCCGTAAGGAAGCCCATCTGCTCGGTTATCATGGACGTGCTGCCGCCCACAAGCCTTTGATCACCAAGTCCAATAGCGCTGCTCGGCTAACGTGGTGCAAAGAACGTCGACAGTGGACCGTTAAACAGTGGAAACAGGTTCTCTGGAGCGACGAATCGAGGTTCACCCTCTACCGTTCGGATGGCAGTGTCTGGGTTTGGCGTCTGCCTGGAGAACGCCTCCTGCCGGAATGTACTGTGCCAACTGTGAAGTTCGGCGGCGGTGGAATTATGCTATGAGGGTGTTTCTCCTGGTACGGCACGGGACCCTTGGTCGCAATTCCTGGTAGACTCAACGCCGAGACCTACTGCACCATTTTGGATGACCATGCGCTTCCTACGTTGTGGCAGTTCTACGGGGTGGACCCATGTTACTTTCAGGATGACAATGCCACCTGTCATGTTGCGAAGTCCACCATGGCTTGGTATGGTGACAATGGGGTTAATCGAATGGATTGGCCTGCGCAGAGCCTGGACCATAACCCTATCGAGCACCTCTAGGACGAGTTGGAGCGTCGACTTAGGGGGTGCCCCCACCGTCCAAAATCGGTGAAGGAACTGACCTGTCTTCTCTAAGCCGAGTGGAAGAAAATACCGCTAGCCGTCGTACAACACCTGGTTGAGAGTATGCCCCGGAGGGTCGCAGCTGTAATTGCCGCTCGTGGAGGCTCCACCAACTATTGAAGGTGAATAAACTTTGTTTTCCTTTGCTATCACAGGTGTCCAATTACTTGTTGATAGATAGTGTATAAGACCATCTCCAGGATTACACAGTAAAGTAAAAATTATCTTCCTAACATAAAGCAAAAAGAAGAAAATGCCCTTTACAACCAGATGTGATCTACAAAAAATGTAGTTGATCTCAGCTATGTGGGAGAAAAGAACAGGCAACTTGGAACAAGAGCAGCAGAACTTTAAATTGCAATTAACAGCATTTCAAACAAAACATATTTCACAAACATGTACAAAAAAGCTTGGCATAAAGTGATTTAGTACTTACTCTGTGAAAGTACTGGTACGCCAACAGTACTTTTTTCAAAGAAAAATAGCAGAAGACTCAGAAAGAGAGAGAGGAGAGGAACTACATTAAAAAATCAAATAGGTGGTATTTTATTACAGGAAAAGTACCTAACAAGTCTTGATGATGGGTATATTTTCAGTCAGAAAATCTGACAAGTAAACATAATATATTTCCTGAGATAATCTATAAAAGTTTATGGAGTAATAACTTGCAGGAATTTAGCCATGTTATCCTTTATTATTTAAATGTGTTATAAAATTTCAAATAACCTATTCATAAAAATAAGCAATAACTTGTTAAAGATTGGAAAACTATTCCTTACAAAATATTCAAAGCAATCAAAATTATGTACTGAATTGTCCGTGGTTTACTATTTTTCCACGTAACAATTCCCCAGAAAAGTTGAAAATTACAATGCCCTGGATCAGGAATCGAAACCGCATCTCCCAATTTCAAAATCAATTTTTGAAATTGGGAGATGAGAGTTTGATTCCCGTTCCAGGGCAATGTAATTTTGAACTTTTCTGAGGAGTTGTTACGTGGAAGACCAGTTAACCATGGACAATTCAGTACATAATTCTGATGTTTTAATATTCTGAGTATTCCCGTGTATTTCTGCGAGGAATATTTCTTCCTTAAATTTTATTCTATTCCTTACAACATTTTTTTTTTTTTTGTATGAAAGCAGTCCTTTGATAAAAGATTTTTTTTTTTTTGAAAGCACATATTAGCATGATGCAGCAGGCTCATATGAAGAAAGTCTGTAAAAAAATACCTTTGTGATGGACAAAATAAAAAGATTAATAAAAAATAAGCTCAATATTTATGCAAACCTGTTGTCCAGTGAGAGCTGCCCAAGGCTGAAAGCCATAACTAAACATTTCCCACATGGTAACCCCATATGCCCAAACATCACTAGCTGATGTGAAGCGAAGGTAGTTTATACATTCTGGAGCACACCTACAAAATAAAAAGAAACCATGACAAGAACAATCACAGGTAGCAAAACACTTAACAGTTTTGAAGAAAAAAAAATCACTAATTAGCTTTCTTTTTTTTTTTTTTTTTTTTACAAAATTTCAAAACAAAAATACAAAAACAGACCCCCCTCAACTTTTTTTTTTTAACTTTGAGAACAGTTAAAATAATTCTGGCATATTTGTTGACTTTGTTCTATAAATCTTAGGATAATATTGGAACATCAATATATGAGGGGGTATTCAAAAAGTTTTTGATATGCATCTGCAGAACAAAAACCATTGCACTAACTCAGTGAAACTTTTACTCTTCTTCAAAGAACTCTCCTCCAGCATATATGCAAAAGTTGGGGATATCTACACCAAATCTGGAATGTATAGAGATATACTTTTGTTGAAGAATACTCTGCAATTGTGAATAAATACAGTTAGCAAGGTCTTGCACCCTTAAAGTATTTCCAAAATGTTCTTTTATAATATTTTGAAACAACAAAAAACCTGATGGTACAAGATTGCTGCATATGCAGGATGGGATAGCTGTTCAATTTTTTCCTGCTCTAGATAAGTTGTGTCTTGACTGGTTTTGTGAGCACTGGTATTGTTATGAAGAATGCAAGCCCTTGACAGCCCTGTTGTTGAATGCTGTTCCTTCATCTCCTTAACAGTTTTGGGGAAAATAATTTTGGTGAAGTAATGGTCATTTATCATTATTTTTTCAGGAAACATGTCCACATCCACTGCTCTGTCACAATTGAAATCAAATGAACATCCTCTTCCTTGAGCAAAAGTCTAGTCAGAGGATTTAGGGATGTGGTTCATGTTCTGCAACCCAAGCATAGTTGCCACTCTTCCTGGGACTTGCATGGCAATTGGAACCACATCTCCTTACCTGTGTTGTCAACCATTTGGGGCCACTAGGTTCAAACATTGCTAGTATTTCCAATGAAGGAGATGCATAGCCTTTTACTGCTGTTATATCAGTTCATAGGGTACCCATTTGACACAGATTTTGCAGAACTTCAAATGTTGATGAATGGTTTCCACACTGCCAATCACTACACTGACATCTAAACTTATTACCTGAATCATGACTTTAACTTTTTTTTTTTCTTCCTTAATGAGTTAATGGATGGCAGACTTCCTTTAGCCTTCCTGTGAAAGGGAGGTCTTTAAAGCCCTTTTGTCCTTCTCTAAATTTGCACATCTATCCTGTAACAGTACCATATGAACAGCCATGATTAGGGCTGGTTTTTGGGAGATGCAAGTGGTGCTACCACACCAGGTGCCAAGCTGAACATTTTTTTCTTTGCAAAATGGTAGAGTACACACACACACATATATATATACACACACACATTAAAACTCTAAACAAAGAGACTAGGTATACCATACACACAAGAAAATGACATCAAAAATTGCAAAAAACATTACAAAGAAACACAAGCACACACCCAGACACGCGATGCAGCAGACCGAACTGTGCTCAAATATACGATATAAAATACATTAAAATCACAAATCCAAAAACACTCAACTCAGTTACCACATCAAATGAAATGCAACAGCCAAAGTAAATAACTAGCCCAAGGAAAAGGATAAAAAAAGTATCAAAAATAACAAATCATCTCGAAGATTCAGCTGTCATCATCAGGAAGACCCCAGCTAAATATATGGCCTTTCAAAGCAACAGCAAAGGCAGACAAGGTCAATACCTGCTGTGTGGGTCCCCTAGGCCATAAATGGAAATAACGATAAACCCAGGTAAGACAAAAAAAAAAAAATATCAAACAAATAAGTAAATAAAGGTAGCAATCCAGAGACACACTAAGAAGCAGCAGATAGACCTCCGGATAACTCAACAACCTGTGATAGAAATCCAAATGACCAACCATGTGATAAATATACAGCGGAAGAATAACACATAATGCCGCGGTTGCAGTGAGGTACATATCTATAGTAAATGACGAGAAAGGTTATAGATAGATAGATGTTAACTTAGTCTTCAGCCACAAGAGGCCCATCGAGTGGCACTTAAAGAACTAACCATTTAGTATTGTAGGGCCATGGTTAGTACAATTAAATATGTATGGGGACATGTTGTACGTATGCCTTATAAAAATTCTGAGCTTTGGAGTCGTGCAATAGCTGTGAAAATAATGTTTTTACATATTGCACTGAGTATTCATTTTCCTTCAAGATGTTCCACAACTGCATGAGTTCTTTAATTAGTACATCTACTGTATTGCAAATCTCAAACAGCCAATGAATCCTCGATATGACAAGATTTCTGCAAATTGACTAGGATACACTAGAATGCCAATTTACATAATTTATATGAAACATATAATTTCTTCTCTTATCATATAAAGTAGTGATATAGCCATCTATAGAGTTGCATATCTTTAAATCCAAAAAGTTAATTTGACCGGAAGTGACATTAGTTTCCTCCAATGATAACCAAGGAGGATATATGCTTTTAGCAGATACTGGAAAGGTTTCCCAATTAAAGGTAATGACGTTGTCAATGTAGCGTAGCACGACACCTGTAAGGTCTTTATTTTCTGTAACATATTTCTGTTCATAATAATTCAAATACAGGTTTGAAAGCACACTGGAATACTTAGATCCCATGGGTATTCAATTAATTTGTTGGTATATGTGACCACCAACTCTCAAATAACTATTATCAAGACATAGGCTTACCATGTATCTCCAATTGGCATGTGACATATCTGATGTCTTCGAATTTCTCATATAACCAGTCACATACCCTGTACAAATCTTGCAAGTCTATATTAGTAAATAAATTTTTGAAATCGTGGGTTGCAATGTGCGTGTACTGTCCTTTTTTATAAGATTTCACCATTTCCAGGACTTGTTTGCCATTCCCTATAAAACCAAGCATTTTGTATCTGTCTGAAGATGGTTTTTAGTTTGCACTCAAAGGTGACACCAACTTGCGTGCAATAGCAACCCTTAGTTGATGTTATAAATCTAAAAGAGGTTGGTGATTTATGGAATTTTGGGATTGCATACATTATTGGAAATTTTAAATTGAAGTTTTTGATTTTTAGTCTTTTATAGTGTGCAATGATTTTTTTGTTAATGACATTGCTGTCCAAGTTAATGCGAGCAAAAGTACTAGTACCATTTAATTCCTTAGTCAATAAACCGTAGTAGAATCTCTTACATATGAAGGCTAGATTATTTTTCGCCCTATCAATAGGCAAGATGACAAAGTTATCACGCAGATTCCGCATTTGTCTACGGAGACCAGTGCATTTGTATGTCATTTGTTTAGGAAAGCTGAATGTGTGCTGTTTATCAATGTTCACATAGACTTTGTTTATCCACTCTAGAGATGACTCATATGGTACATGAAATCTAGAAGAACAACCATTACCAAATGTTACCAAATCCTTAAGAATACCACTTATAAGTTCCTTATACTTGAGTTTCCTGGGTACTCTGTAGTTGGCACCTTTTTTGACGATTGATTTTAAAATATCGTTGGTAATGATATCTGTATTTCTTGTTAATATATGTACATAATGTGTGTCGACAAAGTCTCACATTTCAGCATTATCACAAAAACATGGTAGTGTACTGCCGTCGCCATTACTACATTCATAATTAGCAATGTCTCTGTAATTATAAAGCTGTTGTCCAATAGTCATCATCATCATTGTCAACCATTATCAATCCACTGCTGGACGAAGGTCTCCCCAAGTTTCCTCCACAACGGTCTGTCTTGTGCCAGTCTCCTCCATGTCACTCCCACATATTTACGAATTTCATCCACCCATCTCCCATGTGGTCTTTTTCTGGGTCTTTTCCTGTCCCTTGGAATCCAATCTAAAATTTCGGCTGTCCATCTATGGTCTGTCCTTCTGGCAGTATGTCCAGCCCATTGCCATTTCAGGGATTTAACTCTGATCATGATGTCTTCCACTCTCGTTATTTTTCGGATCCACGAGTTCCTCTTCTTATCTCTCCTGGTTATACCAAGCATGCACCTCTCCATGCTTCTTTGAGTTGTCTGCAGCCTTTGTATGTCTCTTTTAGTTAAGGTCCACGTCTCTGCACCATACGTAAGCACTGGAAGGATGCATTGATCAAACACTTTTCTTTTAAGACATAATGGCATATTGCTCTTGAAAATTATGCAGTTTCTTCCAAAAGCTCTCCAGGCAAGTTTTGTACGCCGATTAATTTCTTCATCAATGTGACCCTCACTTGATATCTGCTGTCCAAGATAAACATACGTATCTGTTATCTCCAGTTTTTCTCCATCAATCGATAAATCTTCATTTCTTGTAAAAGCATTGAACATCACTTTTGTCTTCTGAAAGTTCATTTTTAATCCCACTTCTTTACTCTTGTCAGCAAGTTCCTGGATCATACTCTGTAGCTCTGATGGGGTAGTTGCAAAAATGACTACGTCATCAGCAAAACGAAGGTGGGTTAGATAATCTCCATTAATCTTTATCCCTTTGTTTTCCCAGTTCAGTGATTGAAAGACATTTTCCAATGTGGCATTAAAGAGCTTCGGAGATATGGTGTCACCTTGTCTCACTCCCTTTCCAATTTTTATGTGTGTTGTATTTTCAAACAGCCGAATCTTTGCACTTGCATTTTCATAGATGTTATTAATAATATTAATGTATGCATCTTCAATACCGCAGGATTTCAGAGCCGTGGTAACTGCTGATGGTTTCACCGAATCAAAGGCTTTTTCATAATCGATAAAAGCCATGCACAATGGAAGTTCATATTCCCTCGCTCTTTCAATTAGTTCTCTCAGTACGTGGATATGATCTATTGTGCTGTAGCCACTCCTGAATCCAGCTTGTTCTCTCGGTTGAGCCATGTCCAGTGTTACCTTCAAGCGGTGTGAAAGAACTTTAGTGAAGATTTTATAAACCACTGATAGGAGGCTGATAGGTCTGTAGTTCCTGAGATCCTCAATGTCACCTTTTTTATGTAGCAGGATCATTGTAGCATTGTTCCAATCCTCAGGAATCTTCCCTTCATTAAGGCATCGAGTGAAAATTTGGGCGAGTACTGTTTCAATTTCTCCACTTGCTTCTTGTATGATGTCTATAGTAATTCCATCTTCTCCTGGAGCTTTCCCCCGCTTCATGTTCTTGATTGCATGAGCAACTTCTGCTGGGAGGACTGGAAGAACTCTGGTACCTTTCATGATGTCTGGAGTACATGTATCATCCCTTTCATATAATTTGGAGTAGAAATCTTTCACTCTTGTCAAAATTTCGCCTCTATTTCTTGTTATAGAACCATCTTCTTTTCTCAGAGCCATAATCTGTTTTCTTCCCTTACTGAGATGTCCCTTTGCTATCTTAAGGCTTTGGTTGTTTTCAATTGCTTTCCTCACTAGCTCACAGTTGAATTTCCTTACGTCTTCAGTGATACTTTTTCGTGTTGTCTTGCATAGCTCTATATATTCCACTTTGGAAGTTACCTACTGAAGTTTCATTCTGTTGCCGTTGCCCTATTTTTGCATTGAAATCTCCCATAATTATCTTCAAGTGCTGCTTACCTTTATTATTTAGGTGACGAATTTCCTCATAAAATTCTTCAATTTCTTCTTCAGGATGACTTGTGGTGGGTGCATAAGTTTGAATAATCTGAGCCTGGTATCTTCTCGATAGTTGGATAACGAGTCGTGCAGCTCTGTCAGAGGAACTTTCAACTTCTACCACTTTATCCTTCAGTTTCTTGTTTATTATAAATCCAACACCACTAGTTCTGCCAGTATCTGTCCCACGATAATAGAAGAGATGTCCACTTTTCAGTTCAATGAGATCTTCTCCTTTTCTCCTTACCTCACTTAGCCCGACGATGTCCCACTTGATCCTTTGTAGTTCCTCTTCCAATTCAAGAAGCCTTGAATCAGAAGATAGGGAGCGTCCGTTATAGGTAGCCAAGGTCAGCATCAAATGGCAGCCTAGTCCGGTCCTCCGGGGATTCTTAGCACCCTCTGCCTTCATGTCGCACTAGCCGCTGCCTTGGCCAGGTACATTCCAGCTGCCGGAGACTGAGGGCCAAGATTTTAGTTGTAGAGTCATTTTGGAGGTGTTTGGCCATAACTCACCACGCTGGCCAAGCGGGTTGGTGAGTGTGGGATAGCATTTCCTCTGATCCCGATGGTATAGTTATACCGCTATTGGCGGTCAATAGTAGGTTCATATTTATAGCCAACTGTCACGTTCCAGTCATTTAGAGGAAAGCAAGTTTCATGTTCCCGAAATATTTTGTTAAAACATAAGTTATCAAAGATTTTATCTCTAAACTGTATAACGCAGTATACTCTTTTATAATCCTCCGCAACCATTGTTAGACTATCCATTCTTAATCGCAAGAGATCAGAGATAAGATGTTGCACTAGATTATTTTAATATTTGTATTGTGCATGTAGTTTGACTAAAGCCTTTATTTTGCTGCCCTTCAATCCAAATATTGCACCTCTACACCTATTGACAATTCTATGTGTATTCTCATCTAAAAACTGTAGTAGTTCATTGAAATCATGCTAACTTCAAGGCATTTAAGTGAAGACAGCACTTTGTTGACCAACTTCTGTAAGTCGATTGGAGTGGTTTATTCAATCTACTGCAAACAAAGTGGTCTACAATATATAGGACAAACTGCTGGCCCACTACATCTAAGAATGAATGGACATAGATCCGATGTCAAGCTATATAAGAAGAAAGATGACGCTGAACTATCACATTTTCAAAAATATAGTTTTGATAACATCTATGTAAGCATCTTGGCAATTGAGGATGATTTCAAAAAACGCTTGGAATTAGAAAATCTTTTCATACTACAACTTGAAACAATATATCCTTACGGATTGAATGAATTATTTAATGGTAAAAGTTATTCAAGCGTAAAACAGGAGGAAAATATATATAAAATGTTTAAATTTAAGCCTTTTGACAGCAGGGGTCATCGGATACCAAGGGGACAAAGAGGTAGAGGCAGGCAAGGTGGCCGTGCCATTGATTTCAATGAACTACTACAGTTTTTAGATAAGAATACACATAGAATTGTCAATAGGTGTAGAGGTGCAATATTTGGATTGAAGGGCAGCAAAATAAAGGCTTTAGTCAAACTACATGCACAATACAAATATCAAAATAATCTAGTGCAACATCTTATCTCTGATCTCTTGCGATTAAGAATGGATAGTCTAACAATGGTTGCGGAGGATTATAAAAGAGTATACTGCGTTATACAGTTTAGAGATAAAATCTTTGATAACTTATGTTTTAACAAAATATTTCGGGAACATGAAACTTGCTTTCCTCTAAATGACTGGAACGTGACAGTTGGCTATAAATATGAACCTACTATTGGACAACAGCTTTATAATTACAGAGACATTGCTAATTATGAATGTAGTAATGGCGACGGCAGTACACTACCATGTTTTTGTGATAATGCTGAAATGTGAGACTTTGTCGACACACATTATGTACATATATTAACAAGAAATACAGATATCATTACCAACGATATTTTAAAATCAATCGTCAAAAAAGGTGCCAACTACAGAGTACCCAGGAAACTCAAGTATAAGGAACTTATAAGTGGTATTCTTAAGGATTTGGTAAAATTTGGTAATGGTTGTTCTTCTAGATTTCATGTACCATATGAGTCATTTCTAGGGTGGATAAACAAAGTCTATGTGAACATTGATAAACTGCTCACATTCAGCTTTCCTAAACAAATGACATACACATGCACTGGTCTCCGTAGACAAATGCGGAATCTGCGTGATAACTTTGTCATCTTGCCTATTGATAGGGCGAAAAATAATCTAGCCTTCATATGCAAGAGATTCTACTACGGTTTATTGACTAAGAAATTAAATGGTACTAGTACTTTTGCTCGCATTAACTTGGACAGCAATGTCATTAACAAAAAAATCATTGCACAATATAAAAGACTAAAAATCAAAAACTTCAATTTAAAATTTCCAAAAATGTATGCAATCCCAAAATTTCATAAATCACCAACCTCTTTTAGATTTATAACATCAGCTAAGGATTGCTATTGCACGCAAATTGGTGTCATCTTTGAGTGCAAACTAAAAACCATCTTCAGACAGATACAAAATGCTTGGTTTATAGGGAATGGCGAACAAGTCCTGGAAATGGTGAAATCTTATAAAAAAAGGCCAGTACACGCACATTGCAACCTACGATTTCAAAAATTTGTTTACTAGTATAGACTTGCAAGATTTGCACAGGGTATGTGACTGGTTATATGAGAAATTCGAAGACAAATCAGATATATCACATGCCAATTGGAGATACATGGTAAGCCTATGTACCAATGGGATCTAAGTATTCCAGTGTGCTTGCAAACCTGTATTTGCATTATGAACAGAAATATGTTGCAGAAAATAAAGACCTTACAGGTGTCGTGCTACACTACATTGACGACATCATTGCCTTTAATTGGGAAACCTTTCCAGTATCTGCTAAAAGCATATATCCCCCTTGGTTATCATTGGAGCAAACTGATGTCACCTCCGGTCAAATTAATTTTTTGGATTTAAAGATATGCAACTCTATAGATGGCTATATCACTACTCTATATGATAAGAGAAAAATTATATGTTTCATATTAATTATTATGTAAATTGGCATTCTAGTGTATCCTAGTCAATTTGCAGAAATCTTGTCATATCGAGGATTCATAGGCTGTTTGAGATTTGCAATACAGTAGATGTACTAATTAAAGAACTCATACAGTTGTGGAACATCTTGAAGGAAAATACCCACTGCAATATGTAAAAACATTATTTTCACAGCTATTGCACGACTCCAAAGCTCAGAATTTTTATAAGGCATACAACATGTCTCCATACATATTTAATTGTACTAACCATGGCCCTACAATATTAAATGGTTAGTTCTTTAAGTGCCACTCGATGGGCCTCTTGTGGCTGAAGTCAAAGTTAACATCTATCTATAACCTTTCTCGTCATTCACTATAGATATATACCTCACTGCAACCGCAGCGTTATGAGTCATTCTTCCGCTGCATATTTATCACATGGTTGGTCATTTGGATTTCTATCACAGGTTGTTGAGTTATCCGGAGGTCTATCTGCTGCTTCTTGGTGTGTCTCTGGATTGCTACCTTTATTTACTTATTTGTTTGATATTTTTTGTTTTTTTGTCTTACCTGGGTTTATAGTTATTTCCATTTATGGCCTAGGGGACTCACACAGCAGGTATTGACCTTGTCTGCCTTTGCTGTCGTTTTGAAAGGCCATATATTTAGCTGGGGTCTTCCTGATGATGACAGCTGAATCTTCGAGATGATTTGTTATTTTTGATACTTTTTCTTGGGCTAATTATTTACTTTGGCTGTTGCGTTTCATTTGATGAGGTAAGTGAGTTGAGTGTTTTTGGATTTGTGATGTTAATGTATTTTATATCGTGTATATATATATACCCTAGGAATATTGTAACTCAAGACAATGAGCAATGATGATTGGAGGCAATGAGAGGTTTAGCCAGTGACAACTCAAGGCATGTTTTCTCCCAGATGCAAAAGTTCCTCTCTGGCATCCCTCCTTTGTGAACTTTTCACATGAGAAAATTATGCACTGTTTTCAAATTACATATGCACACATTCATTTGGCTCTTCCTCCCTCCACCCCAAAAAAAAATTTGAGATAAAGTGTTTTAGTCTCTTTCAAATATACAGTGACATAAAATTGTCAAGTGGTAAATGATAATTTCATTCACATTAACTAATCTGGATAATATGCTCTGTTTATAAAAAGGAACAAATCAACAAAAGATGGCACTTTTACTCTTTATTTATGCACACAAAATTTTAACACCTTTGAGATTTGCTTCAAACATAACATGCCAATATTGTTCTTTGTTTCCTCTGAAAAAGAATATAGGGAAAGGGGTGGAATATGCATTGACAGAGGCTACAAAGCAAAATAGCCTATGGCCAAACAGGAGGCCGGGATAAATTAATCAGTACCGTTTTGGGGTTTATAAACCATTCCTTGTTTTTCTCAGCTGTAAAATGAAGTTGGGCAGCAGGAGCAACAGAGATATTTTCCACCCATATAAGCTATTTAACATTTCAATTTTTAGAAGAGTTGCATTGTTATAATGCTACTCTAGACAAGAAGACCCGATGCCTTGCTTACTTTTCTTACCAGCTTAAGCCCCTTTTTCTCCTATCGGAACTAGGGGCAGTGCAAAGGGTAACTATTTTACT
This sequence comes from Macrothele yani, assembly GCA_039090855.1. Taxonomy (NCBI): domain Eukaryota; kingdom Metazoa; phylum Arthropoda; class Arachnida; order Araneae; family Macrothelidae; genus Macrothele; species Macrothele yani. The sequence continues at coordinate 968,984 of CM077008.1, read as the reverse complement.
CACAATTCCTACAGAATATGGTAGAAAAAACTGGTAAACAACACTCAAATATTTTTTTATCCTTTTGTTTTAGTGTTTAATGACACAAAAAAAAATGAACATGCTAACTGACACTCTCAAAACTCTGAGAAGTTGGCCATCCCTAATTTACAGCCACTGGTTCCAGGAAAGGGAGAAAATTAATAACAGAAGAGCATACACAACATCCATGTCTTTTTATGGGATTACAACCCAGACACATTACATAAAATGTTGTCCACTGCTAGAAATCAGTGTAATGGTTGAACATATAACTCATTAAAATTGCCTGCTTTACCACAAGTAAAAAAGTTGTGAAAAATAACAATCATAAGTTTATGTCCCTCTGTTTCTTCAGCTTAATAGTTTAAATATCCAACATTTAAGCTGAAAGATTGGCTGAAAATAATTAATGAAGCTGCAAATTATTGGTCTGATCAGCAAATGAGTCATAGTCCATAAGTGTAGAAATTGTCGCAATTTAAGAGACAGGCAACACCTGTATTTTCTACCCTCATAATAGGTGAAATGCTTGTGATAAACACTGAAGCCAAATTCTTGAGAAAGAAAAAATAAATGTTCAGTTTAAGGGGACAAATCAAAGTGAGTACTAGTTGTCTTTATAAAAATTGAACTGATGATGGTTCAAATACACAATAAAAACAGTTTTAACTGAACATGCCACAGCTAATACAAAAATTATCTGTCGTAAGCCTCATGCTTCAGGTATACAAGCATTAGCTCCTTAAAGAAACATCCAATGGATGAAGACTATCTTGTGCACTCTGGTGGAGCACACTACAAATTGCGAAACTCTTCAGATTAATGATAAGTGGAAGATCTGTCCATGCCAATTAACAAGAAAACAAAGCAGACAAATCAGATTAGTTTAATATTTGCTAAATGTGTACAGTGTGTCTGTCTTGAGTTTTTGGAAGACCTGTGAAATATTTTAAGAACTCATGCCAAGCACATTCTGTTCTGCATTGTACTTCAAATAATAAATAGATAAGTAATTAGCGTATATTTGGTCTGTTTGCAATTCTTTAAAAGTGTCAGTGCTATCCGAGTTAGTTAGATGCAATTTGAAACTGATCCTTGATCTTTTGAGATGGAGGAACATAAAGAACATGAAAAAGATATCTCAGCAATTCCCAGCAATATCTTTAGTTAAACTGATATTTAATTAATAATGCATAAATTGTTGAAAGATCTGGTGAAAATGTACATTGTCAAACTGCATCTTATGAGAAGAGCATAACTTCAACATAATAGACACACCAAACTCATAGTCTTAAAGTATAAATGTATGTGCTTTAGTTTAACTTTTTAAAAGCCCATGAAGAGGAAGTACTATTATGATTCCTCTAAGAATTAAAAAACTCTTCCACTACTGATTTTAACCATCATGATAACTCTTTCCCTTAGATAGAGAGATTCAAATTATTTTATTCAAATAATGGTGGTCTAGCAAGATATTACAACAGTTCCTGAGTAGTAAGCAAGCAAATTGCAAATACAGAAAAATCAGGAAATTTTATGTACACCTACCTACACACACCCACCCAACCAAAATTCCTATTCCACAGATAGTGGTACAGCGTGGAAAGAAAAATGCTACTGGTAGATCAACTTCACAAGGAAAATAAAATGTAACAAGAGTGTTTACCATTCAGATATACATAGTAGAGTCATATTATTGTGACTACCTCCTACTTTTGACATCAACAGAGCATAGCCAATGAAAGAAGGCAGGTGTCGTGAGCTGGCTTGGAGGGTATATTAGGTGGGCTGTAGGCATTCTGGAAACATATCACTCATTGCTGTCATGGATAAAAGGAGCGATTTATCACATTTGCAAAAAGGGATGATTATCAGCTTTCTGACCAAGGGTGGAAGTATTTCTGAAACAGTGCAGTTTGTGAACTGTTCGTGTGCTGCTGTGGTTAAAGTGTATCGTGATTGGAGAAATGGCACCACTGTGAATAAGTGATGTGGAAACTGCGGAGCACCAGATGTCATTGATGTGAGAGGTGAACATCGGCTGCGAAGGTGCATGAGGACTGATCGACACGCCACAGTGGAGCAACTCACTGGCCAAATGAACCAGGTGGCTAGCAGAAGTATGTCTAAAATGACAGTTCAGTGAATTCTGATGCGTATGGGGTTCCAATACAGACGGATGGTCACTGCATCTATGTTAAAGAAGGTGCATCTGCAGAAAACGCTTACAATTGCACGGCAGTATCGGAATTGTACCTCCACTGATTGGCAAAGAATTGTCTTCTCCGACGAGCCACGTTTTCTGCTTCATTGAATAGATGGATATTGGCATATAAGGTAAGAAACATCGGAGAACAAACACTCTTTAACCATTGCTGGAAGAACACAAGCTGCTGGGGGCAGCATTATGCCCTGGGGAATGTTTTCGTGGCATTCCCTGGGTCCACTCATTCCTGTGGAAGGCACTATGGACCGAATTCATTATGAATCCATCCTTGCAGACCATGTACACCCATAAATGCTGATTGTCTACCCTGGGGTGGATTGGATCTTCCAGCATGAAAATGTGATGTGTCACACAGCTAGAAATGTCTGAGAGTGGTTGGAAGAGCATGAGGAAGGCTTCAAAGTACTTCTCTGGCCCCCTAATTCCCCAGACTTAAACCCAATTGAGCATCTGTGGGACCACCTTGATAGTGTTGTTCGCTCTATGGATCATCCACCATGCACCCTTCAGCAGCTGTCAGATGCACTGCAGTCGCATGGCTCAACATACCTGTGAACACCTTCCAGCACCTTATTGAGTCACTCTCAGACAGTCTAGCTTCTGTCTGCGCTGCACACGGCGGTTATTCTGGATATTAGCTGGTGGTCACAATAACGTGACTCGGCCGTGTATAAGCCACTTATTTACATTTATTGTTTTACTGTAAACTTCAATGAGAAAAGCTTGTAATTTTATCACACTAGTTATAAGTATTTTTAACGTGTATAGCAGTAATGCTAAATATCTGTGAAGACCAAAGGACAATGAAGTTATCTACACTAAAAACTCACCTCTTTGCCCTTAACTCCACGGAAATTAACATATTAACACACATGACCTTCGATGATTTTGCTTTGAGGCAACTCCGGTGGTTCCGCACGAAAAAAACTAAACACTAAGTCTTTAAAAATTCATTTCCACCTCAAACATTCTCTATTCATATTAAACACTGATACTAACTTACAAACAAAATGAATGTAAGAATAAAAAAGTTCAAGGTAAAATTTACAATTCATTTTTTTAAATATCTTCTTTACTAACTTAAACACCAAGAATACAGCATTCAAACTCAGATAAAACATTACACTATTTATCAATTACTATTAAAAATAACTTAATTTAAAAGTTCGCAATAAACTTAAAAAACTTTGTTTCCCGCACTTCTCACTCATCATCCCCCATTTGTCGGCAAATGTTTCATACTCACTTAAGATCTTTCACTCCCTCCCAGAGCATCTTCAAAAGTGTAACAATGTCTGTCAACAGACACCAAACTGACAAAGGATGCTCTCGCATTATCTGTCATGCTGGGGAATACTTTTTTTTTTATATGATATTGGTTTAAAAAAGAATCCCCCAGCATGACAGATAATAAGAGAGCTTCCTTTGTCAGTTTGGTATCTGCTGATAGACATTGTTGTACTTTTGAAGATGCTCTGGGTGGGAGAGAAAGATCTTAAGTGAGTGAAACGTTTGTCAGCAAATGGGGGACAACAAGTGAGAAGTGCAGGAAATGAAGTTTTTTAGGTTTGTTGCGAACTTTTAAATAAAGTTATTTTTAATAGTAATTGATAAATAGTAATGTTTTGCCTGAGTTTGAATGTTGTCTTCTTAGTGTTGTGTTAGTAATGAAGATATTTTTAAAAAATGAATTGTAAATTTTAGCTTAAACTTTTTTAATTCTTATGTTAATTTTATTTGTAAGTTAGTATTTAATATGAATAGAGAATGGTTGATGTGGAAATGAGTTTTTAAAGAGTTTGTGTTTAGTGTTCTTCCCACAGGAGTTGCCCCAAAGCAAAAATGTCGGAGGTCACACGTGTGTTAATATGTTCATTTCCTTGGAGTTAAAGGCAAGGAGGAGAGTTTTTAGTATAGATAACTTCATTGTCCTTTGGTCTTCATAGATATTTAGCACCATTTATTTACTGTATCTCTTGTGAGTTGATTTCTTAGACTGGTGATTCGTGTGACAATTTAAAAGTGCTAAATTATAATGATGAAAGCAATCAGACAGAGATTATGACCTCACTGAAGAGTACCACTGGAATTGTACTTGATATGTGTACATGTTTGTATTCATAAAAATAATAACATAAAAAAAGTTCTGAATTATTCAGAACTTTTTTTTTATGTTAGAATAGCTAAAATAGAAATACTTTTTCACAAACATTTAAAACTCTTAAATGTGTTGATCTTTTGCAGACTAAGTAAGTTTTAAAGGTTATAAATTTTAGGGGTTGATTAAAAAATTTAACACATCCATGAACTCACAGAACATCAAGTCATGCAAGCAGTGAGCTACATTACATTAGTAACTGACATTACCCACCATGCAATTGGAAGCTTCAGGTTTACATTGAAATTTGTTTGGTAGTAGTCTTTCCCAACTCCTAGAGCTCGAGATAATCCAAAATCACTGATTTTTATCTGTAAAAGAATTTGACAAAAACAAAAGGGATAGTTTTAAAATTGCAGTTTTGTTTTGTACAGGCTAATTAAAATTCACCTTTGTACAATCTTAATCAACAAATATTGAAGACTCTTGCAACATAAATCACTGAAACGATTAAAGTTTTCCGTCTTTAGCACGATTTAATGATAAAGATGAGAAATATATACAATTAAAACCATGAGCACTTTCGAGGCACCGGCTGCCTCATCTTAAGATGTAATAAATAGAGACACATTTAATCTATATATAATATAGATCATTGCATTGTGGGAAGCATGGTAAGTTATTAGCCAACAGAAATCTACATGCGCCAAATTGTTGCGTATACTGTTGGCCCAATGGTCTGTGAGGAAATCATGGAAATATATTATAGAAATAAGAAATGGTGTAGGGTAGGGTAAACATTCAATTTTAAGTTTATATTACAATTTATAATTTACTGTTTTAATAAGTGATTTCCAAATGTTATGTAACTCATAGGGGGCATGTTCATTACAACATTGCTCACCGGAAGCCTCTACATATACACTTTCTGCAATTAAAAGGTCACAAAGTTTACTAGGAATATTAGTTATTCTTGCATTACTCCAGTCGGGATTAAGATCATCATGTATAACAGATTTGGCTAGGGATGTACAATACATGCCTGTTTTGCCATCAACATATCTTATGAATATTTTTAGTTGTTTAATATCAACAGTTAAAATCTGTCTTTCAACATCCTGCAAAATAACTTCAGCTAGTATTTCTGAAAGGGGAGATCCCATTAGTGCACCTTTTAATTGTCTGTATATTATTTTTCGATAAGTAAAATTGTTTCTTGATCTCAAAGACTACAGTCTTGTGACGATTATATATATATATTAAGATAATACAACGTAGTTTGTCACAAAAATTTATTTTTTCAAGCCGACCATGGTTTTGCTGGGTATTGACCTAGCTTCATCAGGACGAATGGCATGTAAATATTCAAATTGTATATGACATCATAAATGGTGTTTACAGTCACATGTTTTGGTTAGATGCTTTCACGTGCTTGATAGAAGATGCCATGTCATTAACAAGTTGTGAAGACTACTGATATATATGGAGAGCTTCCAAAATATCAAGTTTGGTGGTTGAATCTCGCTTGTCAATTAGTTTTGCTTTCTCAAAGAGAAATTTATGGTCCTTTTCATAACAGTGTTTAGCCATCAATGACTTCTTTAGGTCACAATTCCGAATGTAGGTCTTGTGCTCCTTCAATCGAAAATGCAAGGCTCTACGTGTCTGTCCTATATACGAACAGCCACATTCACATGGAATTTGATAAATTGCCCACGAGTTTTTGTCTTCAACATAGTCCTTTGATCCTAAAAATCTCATTTTGTTTGTGGGTTTCAAGGTTTTGAGAATTTTTGAAATGTTGGAGGCAATGTCACGGGAAAATGGAATAATGGCAAATTTCTCTCGCAATAGGTGCATCACAGGAGTTAACGTGGAGATAGGCTTCGGTTTCCGGAATTTTGTTAGAACCCTATCTATTAATGCAAGGGTTGTATCCTTGCTGTACTACAACATGTTTTTCCAAACTGTTTTTATTTGAACACACATGTTCATATATGTTTATGCCCAAACCACTGAAGCATATTATACTCCCCCTTGCTAACAACATTTTGTTTCACATTACACAACTGCAACACATCTTCATTCCTCACACGATCAGAATGTGTCTTGCCACAAACCCCCAGTAACGCATTTCTTCAGCACACAAACGACTCCTGTTTCTTCTGTAGTACCCAGGTTTCACTGCCATACATCAGAGTAGGAACAATTACACTTTCATACACAGCCATGAGGGAATCCCTTAAGAACACATCATTCCTGTGAAAACCCTCCCCAGGCAGCTATGACTTTCAATGAAGAATTCACTCGCCTACTAATTTCACCATCAAATTTGTTCTCTCTGTCAAACATGCTTCCTAAATACACAAACTCATTCACCTGGTCCATCACTGTGGCATTTAAATGTATATTACATTCAGTATTACCAATTCCTCACTTGCATAGCTTTGGTTTTTCCCTTATTTATATTCAGTTTGAATTTCATACAAACTTCGTACATCCGGGACAACATACTCTGCAACTCACTTTTGCTCTCTGCCAACAGGACAGTGTCATCAGCATACAACAATCTGCACACACAGATGTCACCAAGACATAAACCACTATCATCTATTTATTTTGGCATTACGCATGCATGCATCAATAAATACAGGGTGATTCAGAACTCATGGGACAAACTTTAAGGGGTGGTAGAGCACACTGCAACAAACATTTTTTATATAGGAATGTATGGGTGCAAGTGATGCATTGAAGCACAAACACAAGAAATAGGCATGAAAGGAAACATAAATTGTTTATTTACAGCATCGTTGACCAGTGCAGCCGCAACAGATATTTGTGCGACGAGGTCCTCAACAGAGTCAACTGGAGTCTCGTAAACGAGGGCCTTCAGATGTCCCCATAAGAAGTAGTCGAGGCTCAATAAATCGGACGATCGGGGTGGCTAACGGACTGGTCCACCACGGCCAATCCATCGCGCCCCAAAAGTGGCATCCAGGTAATTGCACACATTAATGCTGAAATGGGCTGGCGCCCCATCATGCTGAAACCACAGTCCTTGTTGGACAGCCAGTGGTACATCTTGAAGCAATTCTGGTAAAACCTCTTCCAGAAAAATGCAAGAACATCTGCCATCGAGTCACGTTGGTAGTAGATATGGGCCAAGAAGGAAGTCGTTCACAATACCCGCCCACACATTCACAGAGAATTGTTCTTGGTACGCATGTGGACCTGTCACGTGTGGGTTAGAGGTTGCCCACACATGACAATTGTGCACATTGAAAACACCTTCGTGTGTAAAAATCGCCTATCTGTGAATAGCACACGAGCTGGAAATTTCTTATGTTTGTGCCTCAACATGTCACTTGCGCCCATGCATTGCTATACCAAAAATTTTTGTTGCGGTGTGCTCTACCACCCATTAAAGTTTGTCCCATGAGTTCTGAATCACCCTGTATATTAAACAGTCATGGTGACATTACACAACCTTGCCAGACTCCTGCACCAATAGAAACCCATTTTGATAAAATGCTGTTCACTCGTGCACAAGCTCTACTGCTAGCATACATGGCTGTTACACTATTAAGTAGATTCCCAGTAACACCATATTCATTAAATACCTTCCACAGAAGCGTCCTATTTACTCAGTTGTAAACTTTCTCTAAATCTATGAAGGCAGCAAAAACTTTCTTACCAACAGCAAGATACTTTTCAATCATCATGTGCAATGCAAAAATTTGGTTAGTGCAGCCTTTACCAGGCATAAAACCACTCTGAACATCCTACACTTTCACTAATGTGAGACTCCGTAATTTTTCAATAATGACCTTACCAAACACTTTCTTTGACACACTCAGTAGGCTAATACCAGAATAATTCTTGCAGTCAGTCTGATCACCTTTTCCCTTATACAAGGGAACAATGATAACATCCTTCCAATCCCAAGGGACCATTCCTAGCTCCCAACACAACTGGCAAATTTCAGTTAACCAATCAATTATAGAGTCACCACCATATTTCAACATCTCAGCAGTTATGCCATCAACTCCAGGAGCCTTACAATTCTTAAGAGATTTTAGAGCTTTACATACCTCATCTCTTGAGGTCCCTCCTGTACTGCCCTCCTTCACTGTGACATCATCTGCTTCTGCCTCAGAATCACTTTTGCTTTTCTGATCTAATAACTCACAGAAGTATTCACCCCATCTTTCACTTAACTCATTGGGCTCCCATATCATTTTCCCAATCTTATTCTTCACACAACTTACAACTTTGTTTCCCCTATTTTTCCCGAGTCTCGTGTACTTCCAAGAATGACTTTTTATCTTTCCAAAAAGCCCATTCATGCATTTCCACCCTCTTCTTATCTTTTGCCTTACTCTGGCAAACCAGCTTAGCTGCTTCACGCTTCTTACATCGGTATTTATCTACAGAAACTCTAACTTGCAACATGCCCAAATAGGCATCCTTCTTTCTTTTTACTGCCTCTTTAATCTCACTATTCCACCAACCATCACCTCTATTGTTACGATACAGACCTCCTCAGCAGTAGTGACAACACAGTTCTTAAAACATTCCCACTTCTTTTCTACATTCCTCTCACCAGACTTCAGCCCCTTCAGTTATTCTCTGAGTAAGTTAGCATAACACTGATGATCTTTGGGAAGCCTTTAAAACCTTATTCTTTCCACCTAGGCCTCTTCCTATTATTCCTTTTCCTCCAATCAACATTCAGTTTCACTCATGACACTACCAAGTAATGATTAGCGCTAACATCCGCACCTCTCGTCACACGAGTGTCAACAACTAAGTGTTTCAGATGCTGATCGTAAACAATAAAATCTATAACACTCTTTTGACCAAGAGTACAATTTCCCCAAATATATGTGTGGATATACATGTGGTTGAAAACTGTATTAGATACACACAAACCATTATTCTCAATGCAGAGTTCAATTAATCTTTCACCATTAACATTCACACAAGGATCAAACTTACCCAGAACATGGTCAGAAATTGCATTCTGCACACCTACTCTAGCATTGAAATCCCCTGCTATTATAACTTTTTCTTTAGCACCAAACTGGCTCAAAACAGCTTTTAGCCCATTCTATAAATCCTACTTCCTATCAGAAGGTTCTGAGTCACAAGGAGCATACATTACAACAATTACTATTCTCTGAAGTTCCACTTTCAAACAAATCCAAAGAATTCTCTCACTTATGCAGCTATAGTGAATCAAGTTGTTCTTCATCTTTTCACTTATAATCACACCTACACCAGCCTGTTCTCTCACATTATCCAATACTCCAGACCACACACTCACCATGCCATTCACTTCTTCTATCCCAATTTCTTTCTTTTTGGTTTCACTTACACATAGCACATCCAATTTATACTTATTCATTTCTTCAATCACCTCATTCCTCTGCCAATATCTCTTTCTCATGCACCTTTTAGAAATTCCAGGTTTATTCTGTGGTGGATCGTCTTTCTCAAGTGTGGTAGGTCCACCATATCCCACACTTGGGATCATTTTTCACATTTCTTTATGTCTTTTTAATCAGGTAGGTACATCAGTGTGGGGGATTATCCCACAGCTGACAGTTCCAGTTGGTCATTCAACCTAAGGATTCTGGAACAAAACCCAGTGAGTTGGGGTCTTTTCGCCAATGTCACACAGAACTAGCTGGCACCTCTCCAAGATTCACAGAGGCCCTTGTTTTAAAACTCAGGCATCACGCGACAATAACACAAACACACACAGTGTGGCAAAGAATTTTAAGACTGGGTCTGTAAAATGAAATAGAAACACATTATAATTTATTTTGGTTTGTTATTCAAAATAAGTCCCTCCGGCTTCAATACACTTGTTACAGCGATTTAATAACGATCTGAATGCCTGCTCCAGTTCACTTTGCGGAATTGCCTCCAAAGCACGCGTCAAAGCTGTTTGTATGGTCAAAATATCATCAAAATAACACCCTTTTAACGTCATTTTAAGTTTTGGGAATAAAGAAAAGTCGCAGGGTGCTAAATCAGGCGAATACGGTGGATGATTCAACACAGGCGGTTTTTTTCACCAAAAATCAACGAACAAGAAGTGAGGTGTGACTGGGGGCATTATCGTGCAACAAACACCAACTGTTTTCATCCCGATATTCTGGACGAATGAGACGAATTCTGCCCATCAAACGCCTCAAAACATTTAAATAAAACTCACCAGTAATTGTTTGTCCACTTGGAACAAATTCTTTGAAGAATGTAATTGGAACAATACTATCAAAGAATGTAATGAGTATTTTTTTTATTTTCGATGGAACTTTTCTTGTTTTTTTGGCTTGTGGTGAGTTTTCTGACTTCTATTCCACATTTTGTCATTTTGTTTTAGGATTATATTGAAAACACCATGTTTTATCACCTGTAACAATCGATTTGAAGAAGTTTGGATCATTTTCAGCGGCTGAAATGATGTCTCTGCAATGTGCACTTCTCCTTGATTTTTGTTCATTGGTTAACGTGTGTGGAACAAATTTAGCACAGACTTTTGTTTTGCCCAAATCTTCATGCAGTATAGTTCGAATCGTTTCTTTTTTGATGTTTAAAGACTTTTCCATCATTCTTAGTGACGCACATCGATTGTTTGCTACGAAATCACGCACTTTTTCAATAATCTCAGGTGTCCTAGATGAACTTGGTCTTCCGGTATGCTTATCATTTTCTAGCGTATCTTTTCCGTCCAAAAACCGTTTGTGCCACAGAAAAACATTTGATCTGCTTAAACAAAACTCACAGTAAACTTGTTTCATCATTTGGTACGTTTCCGAGGCACTTTTACTAAGTTTTGCGTTAAATTTAATAACAGCCCTTTGTTCCATCTTAATAATTCAACATGAAAAAATTTTTACTTCTCTAATGAACGGCCGTTTCGTTTGAGTTACTTTAACAACTACGCAGTACTTTTGGCAGAAAGCAAGCAGATGATCACGGTTTATAACGCATTTGCGATTACACTGGTGGCGCCACCGTAGGCTGAAACCTAGCGCCAGTCTTAAAAATTCTTTGACGCACCGTGTATAAAACGTGCAAAACACACAGTCACGTATGGTAAAAGGTTCGTTTAGCGGTAGCTTTCGGTCATCCAACAACCTTGATCACCCGCGATCAACTGGATGGGCTCGTAGCCAGAACTACAATTTGAAGTTGGGGTGTTGGAACTGTTGCCAGATTTTAGAAGAGAGATCCAAATAAATGGGATTTGGTGAGGGGTCTCTGTATTGCAGTTTTTGGTGAACAAAATTTCAATGCTCTCTTGGAAATGCAGAGATGCCTTGTTGATGAATGGGGAAACGTTTTTTGTTTCTTTCCAAATGGGAGCTGCAGAGGTGTGTTCAAGGGTTAGTGCAGATAAAGCTGTCTTTGGAAGACCATTGGAAACATGTTTTTTGTGTTCACCAAGTCTTGTTTTGATGCTTCAGTATGTGCTTCTCTCTCTTCCCTTCAGTCCCTCTTTTCCACTCTCATATGCTGCTAGTACAATTGCTAAAAGAAAACCAATTACTCTCTGGCCCACTAACAAAAGACCTGTACGACTGCCTTCGAACTCTGAGAGATCTTAAGTGTTTCAAGTTCAACAACAAATACTACTGTCAGCAAGGACTTCCGATGGGTTCACCTCTCTCTCCACTTCTGGCTGAAGTTTTCATGCAACATATCGAAAACAACAAAGTCATAGAACACAATCTACAACCTTCCATTTGGCTTCGATAAGTTGATGATATTTTTGTAATTTGGCCATACAATAGAACTGACCTTGAATCTCTTCTTGAGAAGATTTCCCTAAAGTTCTCATCAATAAAATTCATTATCAGTGAAGAATCACAGCAAGGCATTGACTTTTTGGATGTCCACCTGGCAAGGCAAGGGAATCATCTCAACAGATCTGTCTACAGAAAACCCTCTGCAATAGCAAACATAATCCCATTTTCATCCCACTCCCCAACTGCTCACAAATTTGCAACCTTTAAAACTTATGTCAATCGTGCCAGGATTGTCTGCAACACTGAATCTTCCTTCAGTGAAGAAATTGACACCATAAAGAAAATTGCTGAAGCCCATCAGTTCCCACTTTCTACAATTAAAAAATTCCTCCAAAATTCCCACTTAAAAAATCTGTCTGCTCTCTCACCAATAATAATGGAAAACCCACCATTCATTGGTTCCATCCCTTTCCATGGATCCTTCTCTTATAAGATGTGTAAACTTTTCAAAACTATGGGCAACACTCTCACAGTGAAACCAAACCCTTCTGCAATAATGTGCCTGCTTAAGACAGGGATCCTGTCTCGCCCTTGGACACCCCTGGAGTTTTTGCTATTCCCATTTCAACTTCCTCTGGTCTCTCAGTGTATATTGGAAGCACATAACGAAGCATCAAAACAAGACTTGGTGAACACAAAAAAGATGTTTCCAATGGTCTTCCAAAGACAGCTTTATCTGCACTAACCCTTGAACACACCTCTGCAGTTCCCATTTGGAAAGAAACCAAAAAAGTTGCCCCATTCATCAACAATGCATCTCTGCGTTTCCAAGAGAGCATTGAAATTTTGTTCACCAAAAACTGCAATTCAGAGACCCCTCACCAAATCCCATTTCTTTGGAACTCTCTTCTAAAATCTGGCAACAGTTCTAACACCCCAACTTCAAATTGTAGTTCTGGCAACCAGCCAATCCAGTTGATCGCGGGTGATCAAGGTCGTAGGATGACCGAAAGCTACCGCTAAACGAACCTTTTACCGTAAGCGACTGTGTGTTTCACTCGTTTTATATGTTTATGAGGCCCTTGTTGCTGTTCTGTGCACCATTGCCCACAGAGCTCGGAGGAGACAAACCGATCTCTCACCAAGACCGATTTATTAATGAAATTTGGTTTTAATTCATTATATCTTTTTATGGTTCCATTTGGGGGGGGGGGGGGGGCTATTAATGCTTCAAGTTTTTTAAGGTGTCTTATTTCATCAGATTTATTATTTTTCTCTATATGTACAAGGTGTTTCAAAAGGTTATTCAAACACCCTGTACATATAGAGAAAAATGGGTGTTTCAAAAGGTTAAGGAGCATATAAAGGGGGTTGGAATATAGCAACTTTCGAATAGGAACTCGTGTTCTCTGAAATAATCCCAAGTCAAAACAAGACTCTGAATGAAGGAATTACATTGTGGGCATAATCGCACTGTGCAAAGAGGAATTGAGTGACATGTGCTTGTTAGTCGTGCGTGCAGTGGCCGGTGGATTATTTGTGCTGTTGATTTGGATGTAACTTCTGTCTTAGTGCTTTTGTAATATCTTGCTATCCATTAAATGGAACAATACACCTATGCAGAGCTCTGGGACATGCATTTTGTCTACGGCACAGCTACTGGAAATGCACACACAAAACTGAACGCCTGTTTCAGAAACAATATGCAAACGGGTGCCACTCAATACATACGACGTTCCAAAATATTCACCAGTGACTCGAGGAAACAGGTTCCCTGCCCGCAGCGCATCGTGTAGGTTGTCTGCAACAGATTCCGACAGTCGCTGTTGAAGAGGATGTACTTTCGTGTGTAGAACAGCCATCTACCAGCACAGGTGCCATTGCTCATAACATAAGAATTTCATGAAGCACTGTGCGGCGAGTCTTGCATGATATAATCAGCTGCACCCCTATCATCCACAGAAAGTGCACGGATTGTCTATGGAGAATTTCCCATGACAGGTGCAATTTTGCCGATGGATTCCACAGCATTGCCAAAATGAGTACGATTTTGTGAGCATTTTGTGAGCAGAATTTTGTTCATGGATGAGGAATCATACCAGAGATTGCTTTTTCAATTGCCGTAACAGCCATGTTTGCATGAAACACAATCCCAATGTGTGTAAGGAACAAAATTTTCTGTAATGTAGTTCCTTACATTCTAAGGTTTATACTGACTCAGCAATCTAACATTTGTTTGTCTACTGACGTCATCAAAGTACAGGTCGCACCATCTTTTTTCTGCTTTCAACACCATCAAAGGAAAAGTTATTGATTTTTAATATAATTATGGTTATAAACACTTTGGAGAACATGGGTTTCTATTCGAAAGTTACTATATTCTGACCCCCCCCCTGCTATATGCTCCTTAAGTTTGTCAATAACCTTTTGAAACACCCTGTATATGAATTATTTGTACTTTATCATCAACATATTCATCTTTGTATCAAACTCATATAAAAAAAAAAAAAAAGTGTTCACGAAGTGTAATTCGTGAACTAAAGAACCATCAGTCTCGTTGAAGTCAATGAGATCCATGGTTCTTCAGTTGGACATGCAATAAAATGGAAGTGGTAGGGGAAGAAAAGAGTGAGACATATCTTAATATGTATGTTGATGTATAATGTAAAGCCTATGGTTCTTGTGGAATTCATACTAATGTGGAGGTGTCAAATCAATACAGTTTAACAATGGTTATGAGTAAAACCTTTTTCGCATCAAAAAACCCTTTAAGTATAAAACTCAAGTTTTATATTAATCTAGATTTTATTGATATAATTGTTTTATCTGTAGCACGTTCTAGGGATGCAGGGCTGCCACTCATTTCAAGCAGTAAAAAAGTTGAAAAGTATCCAAAATTATTTTAAAAGTAACCTATCTATTGTGCAAACAGTAACCAAAAGTAACCTATTCTATTTCACAAAAAGTACCCAAAAAGTGTGTGTGTGTGTGTGTGTATATATATACACAGTGTGGCAAAGAATTTTTAAGACTGGGTCTGTAAAATGAAATAGAAACACATTATAATTTATTTTGGTTTGTTATTCAAAATAAGTCCCTCCGGCTTCAATACACTTGTTACAGCGATTTAATAATGATTCGAATGCCTGCTCCAGTTCACTTTGCGGAATTGCCTCCAAAGCACGCGTCGAAGCTGTTTGTATGGTCGAAATATCATCAAAATAACACCCTTTTAACGTCATTTTAAGTTTTGGGAATAAAGAAAAGTCGCAGGGTGCTAAATCAGGCGAATACGGTGGATGATTCAACACACAGCCGGTTTTTTTCGCCAAAAATCTACGAACAAGAAGTGAGGTGTGACTGGGGGCATTATCGTGCAACAAACACCAACTGTTTTCATCCCGATATTCTGGACGAATGAGACGAATTCTGCCCATCAAACGCCTCAAAACATTTAAATAAAGCTCACCAGTAATTGTTTGTCCACTTGGAACAAATTCTTTGAAGAATGTAATTGGAACAATACTATCAAAGAATGTAATGAGTATTGTTTTGATTTTCGATGGAACTTTTCTTGTTTTTTTTGGCTTGTGGCGAGTTTTCTGACTTCCATTCCGCACTTTGTCGCTTTGTTTTAGAATCATATTGAAAACACCATGTTTCATCAACTGTAACAATCGATTTTAAGAAGTTTGGATCATTTACAGCGGCTGAAATGATGTCTCTGCAATGTGCACTTCTCCTCGATTTTTGTTCATTGGTTAACGGGTGTGGAACAAATTTAGCACAGACTTTAGTTTTGCCCAAATCTTCATGCAGGATGGTTCGAATCATTTCTTTGTTGATGTTTAAAGACTCTTCCATCATTCTTAGTGACGCACATCGATTGTTTGCCATGAAATCACGCACTTTTTCAATAACCTCAGGTGTCCTAGTTGAACTTGGTCTTCCGGTATGCTTATCATCTTCTAGCGTATCTCTTCTGTCCAAAATACATTTGTGCCCCAGGAAAACATTTGATCTACTTAAACAAAACTCACCGTAAACTTGTTTTATCATTTGGTACATTTCCGAGGCACTTTTACTAAGTTTTGCGTTAAATTTAATAACAGCCCTTTGTTCCATCTTAATAATTCAACATGAAAAAAATTTTACTTCTCTAATGAACGGCCGTTTCGTTTGAGTTACTTTAACAACTGCGCAGTACTTTTGGCAGAAAGCAAGCAGATGATCACGGTTTATAACGCATTTGCGATTACACTGGTGGCACCACCGTAGGCTGAAATCTAGCGCTAGTCTTAAAAATTCTTTGACGCACTGTGTGTATATATTTTATTAATGGCCTCCTCATCACCCCTTATAGCCATCGATCGACCCACTTTATTTCTATTTTATTTTTTAAACTACTTTATATACTTGAACATGAATAGAAAAGTAATTTAATTATAAAAATATGGAGCAAACATGTGACAAATGTAGTTTGTTTATCAAAAAAAAATACACTAAAATTATTTATTACTTATGGAAAAAGTTGGTAATAATTATGTAAATTATTTTGCAAAAGTTCTGCTTTGTAATACTTTAGATTTTTCCTTAATAATAACACATGAACAGAAAAAGTAATATAATTGCAAAAAATAATGGAATGAACATTATTAGTGACAAACAGTTTATTTAGTTAGTAACAATGTACTAAAAATATGAGTAAAACCTTTTTTTTTTTTTTAGAGCTGAGTGGCAGCAACTATAGTGACGTAGTCCTGATGATGAACTAGGCTTTAGTTCGAAAATTTGACAACCAACTTTCATGAATAATAACCTCTATAAGACCCGTAAAAAAGTTACTCCACCATACAAAAATATTTATTTTTTATGGAAAAAGTTTGTAATAAGACGTGTCCTCTGCTTATCTAAATTATTCTGCTAAGTTCTGCTTCTTTACAAACAAGATTTTATTGTTCTTTTACAACTATCATTCCTTCAAGCATTGCTTGGGCAATCTTTGCTTCCCCAAGATCATTTCTGTCCAAAGCTTTCTTTAACTTCGAATGCACTTCTTCAAAAAACTTGTCACTGGTAATTTTTTTCTCATTACGATCTGTTTTAATTCTCTTCAGATCTTCTTGTAGTTTTTCAATACACTGTTTTCTCTTTTTAATTTCTAATTCACTTTCTTCTATGATCTTGGCATATTTTTCTTCTTCCTTAAGTTCAACTGCTGCTCCATTTTTTTATTCTTTGATGTGTCATGCAGGAAGAGCAGGCAGATCTTGCCAAAGCCAGTAGTTCCTTGGTGATTGGGATTAATATTGGTTTGTTTCCATAGTTTTTTAAAGCACATTGAATATTAATTCGTGCATTTAACATATGCACTGACATGGATGCCTTGTCATCAGTCAAAATTCTACCAGATTCAGAGAAACCTCTCTCAACATTTCCACTCCCATGAGACAGAGTAAAACACTTGTATAACTTCTGCAACATTTGGATACTTCAGCATGCCATTAAGGAGTTTGAGATTAATGTATGTTTTCCAGTACTCATCAATTGGAGACTTTTTATGTGCATCAACTTTTTCTAACTGTAGCATTTTCCTCCACTCATCTTGAAGGATGTCAGTGGGAATATCTATGGGAAGAGCCTTAGCAACCTTTACAATATCCGTAACGCTGCGATTTGAATTTTTCCCCTTAGGCTGCAGAAAACACGTGTTTAAGAAAAGATGCAGATACAGATAGCGATGTTTTCTGTTGAAGATGTTTACAACTGGCAATATAATGTTGCTGTACACCCCTTAGAAACAGAATGACTTCTTTTTCTGGCAAGTCTTTCATGTAAGCTTCCACTATGCAGTTAACCACAACAGTTTTGAATGGAAGAAGGTTGCCTGACTGAAAGATTTGTTCCTGATCCCATGAACATGGTGTATTCAGTTTCTTTAATACGTCAGTCTTGCAAACTCGACCAATAAGAGAACAGCAGAGTATTTTCAGTTCATCATACAAAATATGGATGAGCGGTTCTTGCTTTTGAAACCTCTAAGTGAATCCTGTAAACAAATCAGCACTCGACATGCCAAAGTCAGTTCAGCTTCGACATGCCAAAGTCAGTTCAGCTTTGTATGTTGGTTTTTTCAGGAATGAGCTGATAACTTTGAACTTTGTAGTTGACATTGAGGCTGCACATGTTTTAGGGATAAAATTCAAGAAATATTTCTCCAGAGCAGGACTTTGTTCAAGCAGGCATTCACAAGAATCTCAAGGTCAGCCACCTTGATGGCACATGTTTCAATAATTTCTTCCTTGGCACATTCATTTCTTGCTGTACTTTGCTGTAATCTTACCATCTACTATACATAATATCTAAAGTATTTTACCAGATATTGTCAAAGTATTTCTCACGTTGTTTGCTCTGTGAGGCACGTGCTGCTGGCCCCAAGAGTTCTCTTACATTACGGACCTTTGGTTAGTTATAAAAAAAATTTGGAGAAATAAAACAGTTAGGTTATATATTTTCAGTTCCACATTCCTTCACTTGCACAATCAAACGTTTAAAATTTACTATTAATTAAAAGATTTTAGTAGAAAGAGTTATAGTCATTAGGTCAGGAGACGTCTCACACGGGGTTCGTCGTTACGGCGAGCGCTTTCTGCGGTACATTTACCACCATCTTCGGGCCATTATTTCTACACGTGAAGAAACCTCATGTAGAAATAATGGCCCGAAGATGGCGGTAAATGTACCACAGAAAGCGCTCGCCGTAACAACGAACCTCGTGTGAGAAGTCTCCTGACCCGATGAGTATAACTCTTTCTACTAAAATCTTTTAAATAATAGTAAATTTTAAACGTTTGATTGTGCAAGTGAATGAATGTGGAACTGAAAATATATAACCTGTTTTATTTCTCCAAAAAAAAAATTTTATAACTAACCAAAGGTCTGCAACGTAAGAGAACTTTCGGGGCCAGGAGTACGTGCCTCACAGAGCAAACAACGTGAGAAATACTTTGACAATATCAGGTAAAATACCTTAGATATTATGTATAGTTTAATTAAAAGCATGTTTATAACATAAGACAACCTATAAGGTTGTCTCATGAATTGCATTTTTCGTAACTTCCCATCTATGTGGAAAACCATCAAAGAAATTGAAACTGTAATAGCAATGTCTGAATATCCCTCTCCTAATTCATTAAGACCCTTCAGGAAAGCATTATGAGCCACATGTATGTTGCATGTGCCAATGTTAATGAGGCCACTACCTCTAACAGATAACACTTCTTCATTAACTAGTCTGTGCACTTTTATATTGACGTTGGGTCCATCGCTTCCTAAAAACAACATGTGATTTAAGAACAAATCCAATTTTTCTAAGGCCAGCAATATATGCTTTGATAGTTCTTCTGCAGTTGCATGACCTAAGAAGAAAGATTCAAGGTGCATAACCTGTATTTTCCCCTTATTTTTTGACCAATATCTTATTAATATTTGAAGTTCTTTTTCATTTTCTGCATTTGTTGTCTCATCAAACTGAATACTGTAATATGAACCCTGAGCATCTTTGATCATTTTGTTATGAAAATAAGGACCTAATGCTTTCATAATAAGACAACTCACTTTAGTTTTCGACAAAGAAAACTCATCAGGTACACACTGTGGAAACAAGGACTGAAATATATCACTTATTCCATCGCATGAAGCAGCAGAATAATTGCTAACAACAGTTTTCAGTGCCCAAATTAATTCTTCTCTAATTGCACTGTCTTTTGAATTGTGTAAAAGCACTACACCTGTAGTACTGACTGGCTCTGATACAGATAAGGATGATCCAGATTGATGGTTATCACGTATTGGAGCTGCAGGTGGTCCAATTCTTGCTGACAAATGTAGTTGAAGAGGAGACATCTTTGTTGAAACATTTTTATGTTTCACAGACTGTGCATGCTGAGTCACAGACTGCAACCCTTTAGTCACTGTAAAGTTGCACTCACAAACAACACAATATCCTTGATCTTCAGAGTTTCCCTTTCTTAACCACTCAGATATTTTAACACCGAGGCAATCTGTTTTTGACAGCCATGAAGTCTGAAACTTGCACTTTCCCATGTTATTTTCTGTATTCAGAATTAATCTTAAAAAAAAACATGACCTTAGGTAAACAGGTGATTGCTACATTACATTGTAGTTGATGTTTCTTGCTGTTTATTGCTAAAAAAGTAACTTAAAGTAACTTTGAATTAAAAAGGTTACCAAATAGAGACTTCAAGAAAAAGAGTAACTTTTAGTTGAAA
Source organism: Macrothele yani (assembly GCA_039090855.1). Taxonomy (NCBI): domain Eukaryota; kingdom Metazoa; phylum Arthropoda; class Arachnida; order Araneae; family Macrothelidae; genus Macrothele; species Macrothele yani. Next base: position 948,587 of record CM077008.1, on the reverse strand, counting down.
AAGTAACCAAATAGCAGCCCTGGATGTCATCATGTTTTGTTTTACAAGTTAATAAGATTTACGATCTGATAAAAAAATACACACCCGTTTATTTTGCCCTTGCTGTTTAAAAAAGTGTTCTGGCACCCCTGACCATTGCAGTATTTATGAACTATGAAAATATTACAGAAGCAGAAATACATTTTTCAGTGAACACAATTATTTTACAAAATATGTGTCTAATCTACAACACAAATGGTTTGATGTTTGCAAACCAAGAACACAGTGACACCACTGTGTTCTGGGGTGCTCTTTGGCCACACATGGCCCTTGCAGCATAAAAATTAAATAGCCAACCACTGTGTTCTCGGTTTGCCTTCATTGTAAAAATTCATCTTGTTCAATTTTATCTGGTGCAGATTTTACAATATCATGAATTTTATTTTTGAACTTCACAACAACAAATAGCTAAAATTGTTGAGTGAGTCAGATACTTACGGCAACGTCTTGTGAGTAGATTCATTACAAGCGTACATAAGAAGCCCCGACAGCCACTACGGATATTGTAAGTACATATATAGTTCATTATTTCTTGATTTTAATCGCTGATACTGTCCCACATACATATATAACATACTTTAATAATCTCCTGGTTGCAGAACTTACATAACGTGTGAAACAGTAATGACTGACATTTAATGTCAAATACAGTAATGTAAGCTGAGCCCATCTTATGGATTTATGATGTCAGAAGCTGACTTAAAAATACACATAGCACCATGGATTGTTGGCTACTGTGGTGTAAATGTAACGCGCTCAGCTAGACATCGAGAGATCGGTGGTTCGATTCCACGGCGGCGACTGAAAACCATTTTTCGGTTGCTATGTGTTTCTGGAACGTGGAAAGAGCGATGTATGTATGTATTTATTTATTTATTTATTTTGATAACATCTTGATGTCAAATACTTTAATGGAATTGCATTTCATTTTGTGACCAGACTCTTATATATTCATATAATCCAGTTTCATTAGAAAGTTTCACGTGGCAGATTTATACTTTGCTACACAAGTTTCTAACAAACAATCTGCATCACCTAGAGACTAGTTTCACTAGGTATCATTGACTAGAAAAACTAATTCAGTTTTATTAAAGCATTTCCTTAGAGTTTCCTACAAACAGCCACAACGAATTGTTCTAATAAAACTGAATTAGATTTTCCAGTTTTATTCAGTTGAAAAATACAATTACCAGAGGCCAAAAGTCTGAGACCATCCATAAAAAAAAAAAGTAGGTTTCCCAAAAATTCCAGCTCTTCAGCTCCAACCACAGAGTATAAGTTCACAAGAAAAGGAAGGAGCAACTACACGAGAAATGCATCGTGAAAACTGTTTGACAAGGTGAAGGTAGCATCATGGTTTGGTGGAACAGTGGTGGGCAGACCTGCCAACCTCACAGAACAAAAAAACACAACACTCAGACAAAAAAATCGTAGCACGGCGCATGCTGATAATTTTTTAAGCCTATTTCAGCTATATAAATTCTTGATGAGAATGTAGGGATTTCTTCCCTACATCAAAATTTTATTGAGAAACTAAATTTAATCAGCATACACTTTTATTTTTTTGTAATTATTAGAAAAATAATTACGATTACGGGAGAAATCCTCACTCTGCCTAACTTCCGTTTCCGGAAATTTTGAGAGGTGGATAACTTGCATGTTAGGGGATCTGCAAGATGGTTTAATTGGGTTCTGGGGATGTCGTTTTTGTCTGCAGGACCAAAATAAATCTGCGATGTGCATTGACCGTCACTGCGATTCTGCTACAAAGATTAGTAGAAAATGAATCTGCGACGTACGCCGGCCGTCGCCATGATTCTTCTATGAGGGTGGGTACAAAACAAATCTGCGATGTATGTCGCCACGATTCTTCTACGAGGGTGGGTACAAAATAAATCTGCGATGTATGCCGCCGCGACTCTTCTACGGGGATGAGTACAAAATAAACCTGCGATGTACGTCGCCCTGATTCTTTTACGGGGACAAGTACAAAATAAATCTGCGATGTACGTCGTCCGTCGACGCGATTCTGCTATGAGGATGAGTACAAAATAATTCTGCGACGTACATTGTCCTTCACGAGAAAAAAATTACGATTATGGGAGAAATCCTCACTACACCTAACTTCTGTTTTTCAGGAATTTTGAAAGGCAGAAAACTTGCATCTATGATAGGGAGTCTGCAAGATGGTTTAATAGGGTTCTGGGGATGTCATTTTTGTCTGCAGGACTAAAAATAAATCTGCGATTTACATTGCCCGTTGCCGCGATTCTGCTACATGGCTTCTGCCTGAAAAGGGAAAAAATGGAGGAAAACATGACTATTTTTTAAAAAAAAAATCGTATTTTTGGCTGCAAAATTGTATTAGCGTACTGCAGCATGATTTATCGTACTAAATATGATAAAATCGTAACAGTTGGCAGGTCTGGTGGTGGGTAATTTGATTCAAATCAAAGGAACAATGACTAACCCAGACTAGACATCTTATTCGACAGGGATTTGTCTTGCAAGACAATGATTTCAAACATACATCCAGGCAAAGCTTCTAACTGTGTGACATCTAAGGCAAGGTGTTCTGAAATGCATGACTTGACCTACCTGATTTACATCTGGTTGAAATTTTGTGGGATGAACTTGGTTTTTCTGTGCAAAATTATGACTAGGTCTGAAGAGAAGTAATTATATCTAGAGTCTGAAGAGCTGTAAATTTTGTGGGATGAACTTTCGATAGACATCTTCACAAGACGTGCCCCCAAAACAGTGACAGAACTGTGAGATAGGACAATTCTGCCCATGCCTGCAGCATGGCCTCTAAATGACCCCTCACAGAGAGGCCATGCAGCAGGCATGGTTAGAGTTATGAGCTGATCATCTGAAAAAAAATTTGGACAGGATGTTTAAGGTCTAAAGAAATAATAATGACTAAGTGTGATTAAAAGTATCATCATGTCATGAGGATATCACAGACACACAGAGCAAGAAATAAATACACGTACCTTATTAGTGTTGGCAACATCCACATTATTTGAAGGTGTGACACCATCTAAGGGACACTTCTGCAATGTAATGTACTGTTTACGAAAAAGTATCACTGAAGACGTAAGAAAATTCAACTGTGAACTAGTGAGGAAAGCAATTGAAAACAACCAAAGCCTAAAGATAGCAAAGGGACATCTCAGTAAGGGAAGAAAACAGATTATGGCTCTGAGAAAAGAAGATGGTTCTATAACAAGAAATAGAGGCGAAATTTTGACAGGAGTGAAAGATTTCTACTCCAAATTATATGAAAGGGATGATACATGTACTCCAGACATCATGAAAGGTACCAGAGTTCTTCCAGTCCTCCCAGCAGAAGTTGCACATGCAATCAAGAACATGAAGCGGGGGAAAGCTCCAGGAGAAGATGGAATTACTATAGACATCATACAAGAAGCAAGTGGAGAAATTGAAACAGTACTCGCCCAAATTTTCACTCGATGCCTTAATGAAGGGAAGATTCCTGAGGATTGGAACAATGCTACAATGATCCTGCCACATAAAAAAGGTGACATTGAGGATCTCAGGAACTACAGACCTATCAGCCTCCTATCAGTGGTTTATAAAATCTTCACTAAAGTTCTTTCACACCGCTTGAAGGTAACACTGGACATGGCTCAACCGAGAGAACAAGCTGGATTCAGGAGTGGCTACAGCACAATAGATCATATCCATGTGCTGAGAGAACTAATTGAAAGAGCGAGGGAATATGAACTTCCATTGTGCATGGCTTTTATCGATTATGAAAAAGCCTTTGATTCGGTGAAACCATCAGCAGTTACCACGGCTCTGAAATCCTGCGGTATTGAAGATGCATACATTAATATTATTAATAACATCTATGAAAATGCAAGTGCAAAGATTCGGCTGTTTGAAAATACAACACACATAAAAATTGGAAAGGGAGTGAGACAAGGTGACACCATATCTCCGAAGCTCTTTAATGCCACATTGGAAAATGTTTTTCAATCACTGAACTGGGAAAACAAAGGGATAAAGATTAATGGAGATTATCTAACCCACCTTCGTTTTGCTGATGACGTAGTCATTTTTGCAACTACCCCATCAGAGCTGCAGAGTATGATCCAGGAACTTGCTGACAAGAGTAAAGAAGTGGGATTAAAAATGAACTTTCAGAAGACAAAAGTGATGTTCAATGCTTTTACAAGAAATGAAGATTTATCGATTGATGGAGAAAAACTGGAGATAACAGATACGTATGTTTATCTTGGACAGCAGATATCAAGTGAGGGTCACATTGATGAAGAAATTAATCGGCGTACAAAACTTGCCTGGAGAGCTTTTGGAAGAAACAGCATAATTTTCAAGAGCAATATGCCATTATGTCTTAAAAGAAAAGTGTTTGATCAATGCATCCTTCCAGTGCTTACGTATGGTGCAGAGACGTGGACCTTAACTAAAAGAGACATACAAAGGCTGCAGACAACTCAAAGAAGCATGGAGAGGTGCATGCTTGGTATAACCAGGAGAGATAAGAAGAGGAACTCGTGGATCCGAAAAATGACGAGAGTGGAAGACATCATGATCAGAGTTAAATTCCTGAAATGGCAATGGGCTGGACATACTGCCAGAAGGACAGACCATAGATGGACAGCCGAAATTTTAGATTGGATTCCAAGGGACAGGAAAAGACCCAGAAAAAGACCACATGGGAGATGGGTGGATGAAATTCGTAAATATGCGGGAGTGACATGGAGGAGACTGGCACAAGACAGACCGTTGTGGAGGAAACTTGGGGAGACCTTCGTCCAGCAGTGGATTGATAATGGTTGACAATGATGATGATGATAATCCATTACTGAAAATCACAAATTCTAAATATTTTACCCTAACTTGAAACTAAAAAGAACGTTAATATTAACAGCTGCTTCATTACAAATTAAAATATGATTAAAATACCAACAAATTACATACTAAAAGAAACCTATATACATAATCTCAAATTATATTACGATATACAGTCATGGCCAAAATTCCTGCACCAGTAGACCGGAAGTCAATTTTTGATGTCTGAAGTAAACTTATACAGCGTAATGGTTAAGTCAGGAATACATATTATACATCATTTTAAAGGAAATGTTATGCTGAATTCAAATATGTTTACAGAATGTTATTACCAGTAATAGAAGTGAAGTTACCAGCAAAAATGTGCAAGTGAGGAAACCCAAATCCAGTTCTGCAAAAGCATTTGCACCCCTCTAATCCACTATAGTCATCTGCTGACTTAGGATGCAGCTGCTTGTAGTCAGTTGGCAGAAGTACATGCAGAATTCCTGGTGATATTTGAATTTCGGAATTTCAAAGACCTGAAAATTGGTCCTGCCTCTTCAAACCATGGCAAAAATTATTACTTTGCATGAACTTGGATTCAGTAATCGTAAAATTGCTGTTAAATGTGGCTGTATCATTCTACTGTCTTGGGCACCATTAAAAGAGTTGCAGAAACTGGATGTGTGGGAAACTGAAAAAGAACAGGTCCACCAAGGCTGTGTGCTGAACGTGATGATCGCATGTTGATTCGTTGTTCCTTAAAATCAAGGTTTAAAACAGCCACTGATTTAAGAAATGAGTGGGAGAATGAAGTAGGCATTATTGCATCTACACGTACAGTTCGTCGTAGGCTACAAGAAAATTGACTGACTGCACAAAAACCTTTCTTTAGTGAACAACAATGGCTCTAAAGAATTGCTTTGGCCAAGGCACACAAGAATTGGACTGTTGATGAATGGAAAAATGTTACTTTCAGAGATGAAACAACTGTTATTATTTCTGCTAATAATGGAAATAATTATTCACGTTATTGGGCTGGTGAAAGATATAATGCATGCTGCATCCAGCCAACAATCAAGCATTTGCATTCGGTGATATTGTGGTCCTGTATTTCAGCCAGTAGTGTTGGCCGTCTGCACATTGTTGATGGCACATTGAATGGATCAAAATATGTGGATATTCTGGAGTACAAACTGCTACCATCTGCACAAGACATGGGTTTGTGGAAGTTTATCTTTCAGGTTGATAATGCGCCATGTCATCAGTCAAAGTTGGTTGATGAGTAGTTTATCCGAAAAGTTGTAAGAAAACTTCAGTGGCCAGCACAGTCACTGAATCTTAATCTCATAGAGAATCCGTGGGTGAGATTGAAGTAAAAGATCCATCAACAAATACCCACATCTAAAACAGCAAAAATTGAGTCTGTAAGGGCCATATGGTACCATGTTATCCCCAATGAACAACAAGAGAAGCTCATTAGTTCCTTGTCAAGAAGTCGCACTTTGTTACTAAGAAACCATGGTTATCCAATTAAATATTAAAGGGTATTTTGCTTGTTGGTAAGTTATTTCAAGTGTTCTGCAAGTTTCAATAATGTATGTACTGTACAGTAATTTTATGTTAAATGCATTGTACACTAATTTCACAAATTCCACTATTTTTTGCTTTTTATGACTAAATGCTGTACTTTTGCTTGCAACTTCACTTCTATTACTGGTAATAACATTCTGTAAAAATATTTGAATTCAGCATAAAATGTCCTTTAAAATGATGTGTAATATGTATTCCTGAATTTACCATTACGCTGTATAAGTTGACTTCAAACATCAAAAATTGACTTTCGGTCTACTGGTGCAGGACTTTTTGGCCACGATTGTACATCGTTAAAATAACATGCTGAAAGCTCCCTTGAAACACATCTGGCACTGAAACTTTTCCTGCATTTTATATGCATCATCGAGTTTCAAAAACTTTCACTCCATCTACAGCAGCAATGGCACTGAAAGACTGAATACTACAGGATTCTCCTTGAGCAAACAGGTGATTCAACATGTCACAGAAAGATTTTTTTTTTTTTTTTTTTTGAGGGAGCTTTCAGCTCATTATTTTAATGACGTATATGGTAATATAATTTCAGGTTTTGTATATAAGTTTTTTTTAGCATGTGATTAGTTGGTATTTTAATCATATTTTAAATTGTAATAAAGTATCTTTCAATATTAATATTCTTTTTAGTTTTGAGTTAGGGTAAAATAATTAGAATTAGTGATTTTCAGTAATGGATTATCTATATATTAATTCTATAAGGTTTTTTACTGCAAGACCTATTTTGAGAGAATGGCTGAATGTAAAAATATGGTTGAGGTATCAAAATAAAGGTCTTACCATGTAGATGTGCCAGTTAAACAGAAAAATGAGATTGGGGCAACGGTTCGGGTGTTGTGGGGTGGCAAAGTTCCCATGTAAAGTCTATGGGAGAAGGGTGCGATTGACTGAAACAACTCTCACGAAACACGCGCTGTCAAAGGCGGAAGCATTTAACAGCGCGTGTTTCGTGAGGACTGAGATAGTACAAAGTCCGAAGTTTTCTCTTTTCTAAGCTAGCTGTTGCACAAAGCAATGGTCCATTCACCTCCATACGCTGCTTCATGTTGTCATGGAAATGCTAGCAGGTGATCGTATCGAAGTTGTTCGCATCAGAACAGCGAAGACTCTAAGACCCGCTTGTGTTATGCCGTTAGACTGTGTGATGTATATATACAATTTAATATTCATTTGATCGAGTTTATTTACATAGGTAAGACATTTCCCATTATGTAAAGATGTAAATAAACATTCTGTTGACCACTGTTAGGGAAAATAGTTAGAATGTACATATTGAGTTGTGCCATCTATATATTCATTCTATACGGTTTTTTACTGTGAGACCTATTTTGAGAGAACAGCTGAACATAAAAACATGGTTCAGATATCAAAATAAAGATCTTACCATGTAGATGTGCCAGTCAAAGAGAAAACTGAGATTGGAGCAACGGTTCGGGCATGTCGGAAAGGCAAAGTTCCCATGTAAAGTCTATGAGAGAAGTGTGTGGTCCTTATCTACATCAAGCACTCAGTTCGGTGTCAGCCTTGGTGTGTGTATGGTGTTTTATGATCAGTCCTAAAGTAAGTAAATACTTTATTGCATACTTACCCGTAACAGAATGTCTCTCCCGCAGAAAAAAAGAAAATGTAAGAGCCTTACCGGAAGGCGTGAGCGATCAATAGGTTGCAACCAAGGTATATAGATTAGAGAGAGGTAGGCCCGTCCGCAAGTCAACTGGTATTGGCTGACCTCCACGGCGCACCCGTGACGTCAACGGTGCGCTGGCTCGGAGCAGGACTGGCCCGACTGACCTGAGAGAAGTTTCTGTAAAAACGTATTCACAGCACCACGCAGTTTACCACCAAGGTATATAGATTAGTTTACCACTACCACGAGCATTTACCCCTAAAAATTTACATTTCTTCTGAGTGATTAAAGAAAATTGTATAAATGAAATAAAAAGGAAATGTAGTAAATAAAAATATGAAATAAATAGGGGATGTAGTAAATAATGCCCAGAAGAAATCGCGACTCGTTCGCAAAAAATAAAAAAATAACCAGTTTCATTCTGTTGATAGCTAGCCAAAGTTTTTGATTTGATGCCATGTCTATTTAGTAAATAATCAAATGGCGGCAACAACTACTCATCGCTTTTTTTAGTTAATGCTTATTTTTACTTAATTAACTTTTGGACACTAACACTAGTGTAATGAAAGTAAAATTGTAATGAAAATAAAACTTGTTTAAAGTTTCCGAAAAGTCTGAGTAGTAAACAATACAAATGGAAACGTACCTTGAATAAGAATTCTTGTTTTTCCTCATGTACTTTGCTTCTCATTCACTAAAGCTGCACTTTTCACCCACTGTTTGGCCTTTTTCTTTGTTTTATTTGCCACTTGCATTTTTAAGGTCTGATTTAAGAACTTCACTCGGATGAAAATTCGAAGCCTTGAATACAACTTTAAAGCTTTCTCGTCAACATGAGGATACAATTTTTGAATTCTTCGAATAAGCATTTAACTATTCCGTTTTGTTTTGTTTTTAATTTGACTCTGTGAATTCTCGTAAAGTGCTCCTCAAAACGTTTGATTAGTTCAAACCACTGATTAGATTGCTCTGTAAGTCCTCTGTTACTGCTTGTAACCATGATGATATATCTTTCTCATTAGTTGCTTCTTTAGCCAGTAAGGGTAATTTAACACGAAAGGATATGTATCCTGCTATGTATTTCAAAGCATCTTCCTCTTTTTTCCCCAGTGCCACATCCTGAATACATTCGTTACTTGTTTGACCATTCATATTTACAAATCCCAAGTCAACAGTTTCGGGAAATTCTGTGGCGACGTTTTGTTTTAAGTCGGGTTGCAAACCTTTTAAACAAAGAGTTGTCATGAAAGTTTCGTCGCTCTTTTTACGTTTGAATGTGGAGAAGGCTCAATGAGTTTGCCATTCAGTAGCAAAAGGCGCAATCTATACTTAAATTCACTGGGCAAAGGATGACCATATGCATGTCCCATACCTCTGATTTGTGAAAATAAATTTCCCAGGCAATCTTGGTTTAATTTAGTGGTGAGGAGGAAACGAATGCCTACACCACTTTCAGTTATATGCTCATAAAGGCTGATTAAAGATGTTATGGAAACAATAAAACCTTGCTGAAATGGCAAAAGATTTTTTTTTTCCGCACACTCGCATTTGCGTTATCGAATCTTTCATGCTTTCCAAAATGTTTTTCTGTTCCTGTATATTAGTACCATAAGGTCGCCTTAGACGAACACCGTCCGACGAACAACGAGAATTTAGTACGTCAATTGAGTCATTCACAAGTTGAACGAAGTTTGCTACTTCTGTTTCATTCGGGAAAATGTACCTAATCGCTGAAGCAATGTGATGCGAAAAAGTTGGGCGGCAAGTGAAACGTTCATTCGTTCAGCACTTCTAACATTGACATGAGTAATACTGAATTTAGGGCGCAATTTCAGTTCTCCCTTTTCTTTCTCAAGGAGAGTTTGGAAAATATTTTTATTGATGACAGTTCCCATTTTAAGCTTTATCCCACTGTCGAGTAAGTGGTTTCTTAACAGTTTTAGAAGATGAGGCACATCAGCAAATACAAATATAGGCCTTGCATTATCCACTGGGTTCTGAAAAGAAGTTTTGTATAAATTGATGCCAAGTGTTTTCCACAGTGACTGGTTACCGCCACCCAAATCCGATGTCATGGCTACAATCTGGAATCCAATTTTTTGTATTTCTGTAATGATGTGAAATAAGATATCTTTCGTCATTCTGCAATCAAAATCATAAAAAACAGGTTGTTTCCATGAATATGTCAAGCCCCTTATCATGACAACTTGAACAGATTTATGAGGACCCATGACCGTATCTTCAGCATGATCGTACACCATCTTTCCATCAATACTCATTTCATCCATTAATAAAACGCAAAATCTTTCAAATCGAGTTAGATTTTTGGCATTCTCAGCCATTATTTGGAGGACCTCCCAGAGAAATCCTGGAGCAAACTTAATGTGAGACACCCATTTTTTTAAAGTACTTATACCAGGCAACGGAATATTATGCATTTGGCTCCGAATGAAAGAATATGAACGCTTTGATAAGCCGCGCAGAGTCAGAGCCCTAACTATATCTTCTGGTGTCCAGTTAGTTCTTTTTCTCATTAAAAGTGCTCGCACTTGGGTTTCAGAAAAAACTCCCCGTAACAGGGCATTTACTTCATTTGAAATCTTTTTCTTTTCTTCTGCTGTGTTATTTTTCTTGGGTTTTATCTTTTGTAATTTGGAAATTCTAGAAGACATCGTACGAATCTTCATATATAAATGGTGTGCCCTATTTTGCCAAAATAAACACTGTTTCCTTAAACTGCCATTGGATTTAGTGAGGTCATTTACCCGGGCATTCAGTTCAGCAATTTCCTGGTTTTTCATTTCAATATCCTCTATTGATAAAAATGGCAGATGATTACTATTATCTACTTCAGGACGCACATCTTCTGTAGGTGAACATAACTTTAGTTTTTTGGAGGAATATTCTCAGTAACTTCTACCACATAACATTTTAGTTCTCTGTTGTGAAGCCTCTTCATTCGTTTCTTGCATTCGGGTACAAGCGGTGAAGTCGTTTTGCAAATACTTACATGAGGTACAACACCTTTCTTCAATCGTTTCGTACTATTACCTCCCAATAACTCACTTTTCAGATCTCTTGTAAAGTCTTCATCCGCGAAATGCGATGAACATATTCTTGCATTTTCAACATTGAAAACATCTTCACGACGACACGCGTTCAACCACTCCTTTCTTTGAAGCACATCTTTCAGAAAACGATGATAGGTAACACCCGAAGCAGTTTTTTCGTGGTTTTTACAACTTGCAACGGCGTAGCCTGGCATGGCTTTTAGAAAACGCTTATTTTGTTATCCAAGCAAACACGTACTTACACTATATGTAAGATACAATGTAATTAAATATATTTTAACTACATGTTAAGATAACTATTTACAAAGATGTACAAAGAAAATTTAAGCAGAACCACATGCAATATGTGTGTGTTAGCAAATAATCAACGAGCAACGAGTATGACTAAACACAATGAAACACGAACGGCGATCTTTTGCTCCCAGCGCACCGTTGACGTCACAACAACAGCGCTCCCTCACCACAAGTTGCCACTGCATCCTGAAAACCGGTTCTCTGGCCTACCTCTCTCTCTACATACCTTGGGTCACAACTATGTCTCAGACAAGAGAAAATGAAGAGTATTCGCAACGTGAATCTCATTCCAACAACATTTACAAACACAATTGTGACTGAAGAGTGCAACTGTGTTTGTAAATGTTGTTGTGTACTGAAAGAGTGCGCTATGCAGTTGAATTTTTGCAAACGATCAAGATCAGTGCACTTCCGCCTCACATTCTATGACTGAAAAAGGGTGCAGTAGTGATGCTCATTACGAACCTGGCCGACCCGGTGGCGCAGTGGTCCAAGCGCTGGCTTATGATCATTCATTCGTGAAGGGTTCAGGCTCGAATCCCTGAGAGGCATGGATGTTGTGTTTGTCTTACAGCACTGGCTCTCTCCCTTCCCTGGAACCATATACCCTAAATTAGGGACGGGTGACTGCTTATAGACCACTGAGTTGCTCACGATAATCGTTAAACCTTCAGTCAAAAAAAAAGAAAAAGAAAATCACAAACTTGGACACAAGGAAATGTTTAGTCGACGGCACACACATATGATCGTAAAGTCGCTCTTCCAAAATACAATTTCTGTGGAAATTTTGTGCTGAGAACACAAGGGGTCACTGCACACCTTGCCATGCATTTCGCTAACTACAAGCGACAGCACTTTCCCTTTTACGATCAAACGGATTCAATTTCCGATCATATTGTTCTTTGCGATGACAATAGGAGTCAAGGGCAGACACTTGCTAAAATCGGAATATACCTGCCAGAACCAGTCTTCTCACATGGTATGCTCTATGTTGCCCTATCTCAAGCAAGATCAAAGGGATTCTGTTGCAGTAAAGATCACTCACGAAGATGCACGTGGATTACCTGTTGCAGATGGATGGACTCAAAATATAGTCTTTAGTGAAGTGTTTGAATGAATTTGAAACATTTTTTGTCAATCAAATACAATTTGCATTTGTTGCTTGATATGAGTTTATTCTTTAAAAAAAAAACGTCGATTTTGATGGGTTTTGACTTGTTATGATAGTAAAATGGTGAACAGTACATTACATTTCTGAAATGCCCCTTAAATGGTGTCACACCTTTAATATAATGTTAACATCACCAATGCTAATGAGGTACATGGATTTATTTCTTGCTCTACGATACATTTATGGCATGACATACTTTTAAATAGTATGGTGTGTTAATGGATACGAGTTCTTAAGTAACTCAATATCATAATTATATGGGTGATTATTTTCATGAGGGTTGTATTTGATGTTTTTGCTTTCATGGGATTACAGCTTGTGTTGTTCTTACACAGTACAGATAGTTTGGACATAAACCCATTTACCCATTTTACTCGTACCTTTTCTGTTGCAGAACTTTTTATGGGTGGTCTCAAGACTATTGGTGTGTAGTATACTTTTCCTCCTCTTACTAACTGGATTAGATAAGTCTATAAGGGGAATCTAACAAGTTTTATTAAAACAGTTCCTTATGGAGGCTTTATGCTTTGTCTCTGGAGTCTGTAGTTGATGTCTTGTCTCTACACTAATGTCTTTAGGCATCATTGGCTAGAGACTCATATGGCAAAGCATAAAAAAGCCATAAAGAACTGAATAAACAAAGACATTGCTCTTTCCACATTTATCAACACATAGCAACTGAAAAATTGTTATCCGGCTACTGCTGGCATTGTACTCCAGATCTCTTTATATCTAGCAGTGCGTGAAATTGAGAAGAAAAATGACTCCATCATCAGTGACTGGATGGGTTATTTGTAGCCAAGCATTTAAATCTAAAGTGGTTAAGTAATGGTAAAGGAGATGACATAAATCATAACCATAGTGGAGAAGGTGAAGTGTAGTGAAAAAAATGAATCATATGAGTTATCTCTGAAAAAAAAAAGAACTTTTCATCTTGACATGTGCACAATTCCATTATCTCTACTAAATCCACTAACTCCACACATTTAGTGTAGTCATTTTACGTTGCTCTGATTCACTGTAAGTGTTGCCAAATTATAAAAGCTGTTCAAGGAAGTAATGTGCCGTTCAGTTAGAAAATGTTTAACTATGTAGTAACCAAATGAATATAAAAACTCAAAAGGATGATTATTTTTTAGAGGAATATGTCATTACAAACAAAATCAAAGACAACAACAAGACAGGCTGAAGAAGAAGAAGAGTTTTCTCCGAAAATTTGCAATTTAAATGAAAAAATTTCCTAGTAAAATTCCCATAATAGTTGTTTTGGATTAGTAATTGAATTAAGAAACTAGGAAGCCATTTCTCAACATGAGCTTTATTCAAAAAATCTTATTTCAGATGTATTCTGTTTAGGATTTTTATGCTTATATTCGCAGATAATTATGTTTACTATTTTAAGCTTATATCCAAATTGTTTGCTATTTTTTTCTTTTTTGTAGATTTTTTTAATTAATTTACTGCTTGAATAAGAGAAGGTACTGTGTACCAGATTTCTGACAGCTGCAATCTTATGACTTATCTTCATAATCATCAACCATGGGTACAATTACCATAGGTGTCTGTTGCCATTTTAACTATACTGTCCCATTGAAGTCTGTTTGTTGCAGCGTGGCTCAGTTCTTGAAGAGTTCCACTGCACCTGTCTTTAATATCATCAACCCACACACAGTGACAGTGTCCTCATGCATTTCTTCCGTTCATTAAGCCAAACACCAATGTCTTTATGTTTCTGTCATTTTTCATTCTGCAGGTGTCCAAAGAGTCTTAGTTTTTTCTGTACGATTTTTTGGAACAGGGTCTCTTTTAGTCGTGTTCTTCTGTACACTTCATTTCTTATCCTCTGGGTCCATCCAACTCATAAGATTTTATGATAGCACTTTCTTTCAAAAGCAAGTATCCTTCTCTCAGATTCCTTTGTCAGTGTCCAAGTCTCTCATACATATATAGCATGCTGCTAAAGATGCATGTCTCGAGAATGCTTAACTTAGTTTTGAGGCTAATAGCTCTGCTCTTCCAAATTTTATCCATGGCTTTTAACAGTGTTATAGCCTTTGCTATTCTAATTAAAATTTCTTTTTGCTGTTTAAGTCATATGTTATACAGCTTCCGAGATAAGTACATTTTTCCACATTTTCAAGTTATTTGTATGACTTATGGGTGGATATAATTGATGCTACATTTTTATGTTTTCTACACACTACACTTGACATTGTAGTTCCTCATCTGTTTTAATGAAATCAATGCCCACAAAAGATTTTTTTCTTTCTATTTCCCCAATCACACAATGAAATACAACAAAAACCAACTATTCACCGTTGGTCAGTTTCTGGAATTTAAATATGAAGTAATGTAAAACAGATAAAATCTGCTAACATGCCTCATCTAGTAAGCCATAGCAAATCTTTATTTGGTAAAGAAGTTTTGCTCATATTTCTTTTCCAAGGTCGAATTGTATTCTGTTTTCTTCAGGGTCAGTATCTGTTCATGGCTAACTTGATAGGCTAAAACTTCCCAACTTACTGAATGGTTTTCCTTGGTCATACCAAAGCTGTTGGCATCTAGTTGTTAGAGATCTGATATACAAGCACTTCTCTACACTGTTATTCAATTAATTTTACTTTACACTTATATGAGCCCCAAATATACCACCACCTTATCTTACCACCAGTTCAGTATATTGAAAAAATTATGGCAGTTTAATGAGGTTTGACTGTATAAAGTTAAAAGTGGGTAGACAAAAATTATAAATTTCTAAAGAAATAGCAAAAGTAAAAAAAAAAAAAATTCAAGAATAGGGCCTGCTACACATCCATACTTGACGCATTCACTTTAAAAGCATAACTGGACATAATTCGTTAAGTAAGCTTTGACATGAACACATATAAAACACAAATTCAATACAACATAAAAAGGTAACCACAAACCTTGTTTTTGGCAAAAACTAAAACATTTCTGGCTGCTAAATCCCTGTGTATCAACTTTTTACTTTCAAGATATTGCATGCCATCACAAATTTGAAGAGTAAACTCGCAAAGGGACACAATGGGGAAACTTGGTCGCAAAGCTGGTTCTTTTAAGCACTCTAGCAATGAACGTAGCGGAGCAAGTTCTGTCACCTACAAAAATTATTTTAAAAATTTACTTCTTAAACATTTAAATAAACTTCCAGGGAAATATGCAGAGCAAAAATTATACAACTATAAAAATGTTCTGCATAAATTTTTAGCATTTTAACATCAACACTAAGATATCCAAACTCACTGAAGGGTAAACAAAGCCATGAATTACGAATAAATGGTGATATGTTATGAACTACTTCCCATGAGTTTTAAATCACTGAAGGGGATTTACCATAAGAAAAACAACAGTACGAAATGCATATGATAATTACCCAAAGATAAAGCACTATAGTCATCATACTGTTTTAAAATGAATCAGAACGCAAAACATGCATCTTGATCCACTTACAATAACAATATATTATATCAATTCATCAAATATTTCTATTTGTTGAATTCTTTACGTAGTTATAATTCATGTTATATATATGTCAACAAATCTGTTGTTGCATAATTTACTGTTTCTCATGTTATCATTAAAATGCCCACGGGGAAACGTCAATATAAATATATAATAAAATTTCAAAATGTTACTCACATTTAGTCATGAACTTTTCAGGATATTGCAGAGTTTTCTGTAGTTGAAGTCTTCAAATGGATAGGTAAGAAGTCTTAAAATGGATAGTTAAAAAGCTGCGTGAATGTGACTAAATCTTCAAATGGATGTGACGAAGTCTTCAAATGAGTAAGTAAAAAGCTGCAAATGATTATCACTATTTCTGAGTCGTTATTTAAAAGATGATTTATGAACGTTAAAAGAATTAAAAATTCAGAACCTTATGTTGAAGGAGAGTCGAATTGGCAATAAAATATCTTGTATCGATGACGGTTCAATCCTCATTTCCCGTAGCACAAGTTCCCATACTAATTTCAATTACCATTTTGTAAATCATCTTCGGTGGGTATAAATGAGTTATTTCTCATTCATGTTGTTTCTTGGCCACTCAACTCGAATCTACTGGCAGAGTCAGAAGTTCCACATCGGCAGAACCACCACGCATTCGGTTTTTGGTTTGATTGCGCACCTCACATCGTGTGCGTTTCTAATTGGATCGTTCGAATTTGCTTCCGATTCCAATTTGTCAGGTGTCGCCATCTTCTGTTTGTTGATAGATTTATATTTTATCTTGTTTCTGTATTTTTTATTTTTATTATGGTCATTTTCTTTTTCTATAAGGTATCTCCAAGCATATGGAAGATCCATTGGGTCATTATTACAATTTGTTTCCCTAGTTTTTTGTATCATCACTGCTTCCGATGTTAAAATTTGATTCTTTGTTTTATGTGATGTTATTAATTTTGCTTCTGATCAATCTGGGATAGCCTCATTTTCTATGCAATGTTGAATTAAAGATGTTTTTGTTCTCTTTTTTGTTCCAGATGGATATATGTTCACCCAATCTAGTCTTAAATCTTCTTTTAGTACTTCCGATGTATACTTTATTTTTTTCTCCATTTCCTTTTGTTTCAGTATAGTTTTCTGCTGGTATACAGTATACACCTGCTTTATCAAGTATTGATCTTTTTTCGCTTCCAGTTGTCAATATGGTTTCGTTATCGATAACTGTTTCCGCTAGTATCATTTTTTCTTTTGTGCATTCCTTCTTTAGTATATTCGTTAGTGGAGGAATGTAGGGAAATTTACTCGCAAATTTCATTTCAGACAACTGCAGACCATGAAATTCAGAAAAAAAAATCAACAAATGATCCACACTGGTGGTCTTGATCCCACAACCTATAATTTCATACAAAAAAATTGTGATTCATGGGATGACCAAACAGTCCAAAAAATAGGATAAAACGATCTCAGTTAAAAAATAACTAATTTTTAATTACAAAAAATGCAATTCATGAGACAACCTTAAAAGTTGTCTTATGTTATATAAACATGCTTTTGATTAAACTATACATAATGTCTAAGGTATTTTACCTGATATTGTCAAAGTATTTCTCACGTTGTTTGCTCTGTGAGGCACGTGTTCCCGGCCCTGAGAGGTCCCTTACGTTACGGACCATTGGTTAGTTATAAAAAAAAAATTTGCAGAAATTAAACATACGTGTGGCGCTAGTAGCGCCTCGGAACATGCAAAGCAGGTTTGCTGTAAACACACGCTGTAACGTTCGTGAGCGTTAGTTATCATTGAGATTCGACGTAGGGTGTTGATGTTAGTCAAGAATGCCTTTAAGAAGACGAAAAAGCCATTATCAACAGCTCACTGAGTTTGAACGAGGTCGTGTAATAGGGCTAACGAGAAGGTGGATTTTCTTTCCGCAATATTGCAGAACGACTTGGCAGGAATGTAGCCATTGTGCATGATTGTTGGCAGCGGTGGTCAAGGGAAGGTACTGCCTCAAGAAGACCGGGTTCCGGCCGGCCACGTGGCACTACTGAGAGGGAAGACCACCGTGTATGGCGTATGGCCGTGGCACATCGTACTGCGCCTGCGGCAGCAATTCGACCTGCAGTTGCCACCACAGTGACACAACGAACTGTTACAAATCGGTTACTTGAAGGACAGCTCCGAGCCAGACACCATGTAGCGTGCATTCCACTTACTCCAAACCACTGCCGTTTGCGACGTCAGTGGTGTCAAGCTAGAGCTCATTGGAGGATGGAGAGGAGATCTGTTGTGTTTTCTGATGAAAGCCGGTTCTGACTGGGTGCCAGTGATGGCCGTGTGTTGGTTAGAAGGAGGCCAGGTGAGCGCCTGCAACAAACCTGTCTGCGGCCGACACACACTGGACCTACACCTGGAGTTATGGTCTGGGGAGCAATTTCCTATGGCAGCAGGAGCACTCTCGTGGTTATCCCATGCACCCTGACGGCACAGTTGTACGTCGGTCTGGTGATTCAACCTGTTGTGCTGCCATTCATGAACAGCATTCCAGGGGGTGTTTTCCAACAGGATAACGCTCGCCCGCATACCGCTGTTGTAACCCAACATGCTCTACAGAGTGTAGACATGTTGACGTGGCCTGCTAGATCACCAGATCTTTCACCAATCGAGCACGTATGGGACATCATTGGACGACAACTCCAGCGTCACCCCCAACCAGCATTAACCGTCCCTGTATTGACCGACCAAGTGCAACAGGCATGGAACTCCATCCCACAAACTGACATCCAGCACCTGTACGACACAATGTATGAACGTTTGCGTGCTTGCATTCAACCTTCTGGCGGTTACACCGGTTATTAATGTACCAGCATTTCACATTTAAAATGGCTCTTCTCGCGCTTACAATAAGCTGTGATCTTGAAACCTTAATCGATTAAATATGTTACCTATACAAATGTATTGCCGCTATTTCATTCCTCTACAACTATTTTTTCATGGTGTTGGGATTTTTTTCCCCCCGTCAGTGTATTTTCAGTTCCACATTCATTCACTTGCACAATCAAATGTTTAAACTTTACTATTAAAAGATTTTAGTAGAAAGAGTTATACTCATCGGGTCAGGAGACGTCTCACAAGGGTTTCGTTGTTACGGCGAGCGCTTTCTGCGGTACTTTATCGCTATCTTCGGGCCACTATTTCTACACGAGGGTTCCTCGCGTGCGTGTAGTTTTCGAGTTGCATGTCAGGAATCGATGGGAAGGTTTGCTGCCTGTAGGTGTTAGGTGATTTGTTTCCAATGTGTCGCCATCTATTGGATGAGTTGGTAGGTATCAGTCGCAAGTATAATTCCTTTGTGTAAGTATTTTTGGGCTATTATTATTTGTTCGTAGAAGCAGGTGTATTTTTTTCTTTGTTTATTGATGTGATTGTTTGTAATGTTCTTTTTTTTTTTTTTGCCTTTTTTACGGATTTTTTTTTTAATTTAATTTATAAGTGATTTCCAGGCTGTGTCTAGTGTGGTGGGGTCTTGTAAGTTGCATATTTTATCTTTTTTTTGTTCAATTATAATGCTTTCAGAAATCCTTAATTCTTTTTCATTTGTGTGGGTGGTTAGTAATTTAATATTTTCAAAATCAGGATATTGTTTATGTTTAACACAGTGTTGGATAAGTGCAGATTTTTCTTCTTTTTTGTTCCGGTTTTTTATATGTTGATGTAATCTTTTTATTAATCTATTTTTTGTGCTGCCAATGTATGATATGTGGTCTTCAGAACTCTGTGAAACAATAGGAATTTCATATACGCCTGCTGATTGTAGTATATTATTGTTGCTTTTTTTCTTTATAATTAAGTCACCAGTATTCTGAACTGAATGTCCAAAAATAATGTTTTGTTTCTTCATTAATCTTAAAAATTTTCCACTTAGTCCTCTAATAAAAAAAAGAAGAAATCTATAAAAAAAGGCAAAAAAAAAAAAGAACATTACAAAAAATTCCACTTAGTCCTCTAAAAAAAAGAAAAATCCATAAAAAATAAGTCAAAAAAAGAACATTGCAAAAAATCCCACCAATAAACAAAGAACAAAAAAATATGCCTCTTTCTACGAGCGAATAATATAGCCCAAAAATATTTACACAAAAGAATTATACTTATGACTTATAACCTACCAACTCATCCAAAAGATGGTGTCACATTAGAAACAAATCACCTAACACATACAGACACACAATAGAATTATATTTATGACTGATACCTACCAACTCATCCAATAGATGGCGACACATTGGAAACAAATCACCTAACACATACAGGCAGCAAACCTTCCCATCGATTCCCGACATGTAACTCCAAAACTACACACATGCGAGGAACCTTCGTGTAGAAAGTGGCCCAAAGACGGCGGTAAAGTACCGCAAAAAGCGCTCGCCGTAACAACGAACCCCTTGTGAGACGTCTCCTGACCCGATGAGTATAACTCTTTCTACTAAAATCTTTTAATTAATAGTAAATTTTAAACGTTTGATTGTGCAAGTGAAGGAATGTGGAACTGAAAATATATAACCTAACTGTTTTATTTCAGCAAAAAAAAAAATTTTAACTAACCAAAGGTCCATAACTAAGGGACCTCTAGGGGCCGGGAGCATGTGCCTCACAGAGCAAACAACGTGAGAAATACTTTGACAATATCAGGTAAAATACCTTAGATAATATGTATAAACTAATTTTTAAGTGCTTCTGTGTTACTTTCAACAGATTAATGGAGCAAAAATAATGAGTTTTTTTTTCAATATTTCTGTAGTCAGACCTGACAGTTCCACGGTTAGATTTCATAATGAGCACTTCTATAGTTAGACCTGCCGAAAGCCAAACCCACTTGTGCCATGTAAATATTTTAAAAATTGAAGTGCCACAAAAATGTTTATTTTTGTTTTAATTGATAAACCAATGCATTATCCGCAGGGCCTAAATTTGTAACTTTTTAGTACATAATCCATAGATTATGTGATGGGAATTACAGTACTTAATCCAAGAAAATTGTTACTGCCATGTTCAAGAAGCCTTACATTTTAATAACAAATGAAAACACGGCTTCTCCAAGAAGTTATTCTTCTAAAACTTCTAAGTTTGTTATGCAGTTTGCTTGAGAATATTTGACTTATACTACCTTCAGTATTATAAATATTTAATGGGAATTATAGAGGATAAATTTATTAAGGTATATCACCTCTCAAATTTTTGATCTAAACACTAGATCTTCGTCAGGAGTTCTTGCGTCTTACTACCTCCACAGGTCTGACGGCCAAGCCTGATTTATAAATATTTAACAGGAATTATCTAGGATAAATTTATTAAGGTACATTACCTCATAAATTTCCAATCTAAACACTAGATCTTTGTCAGGAGTTCTTGCATCTTACTACTTCCACAGGTCTGGCGACCAAGCCTGATTTAATAAATTTATCCTCGATAAATCCCGTTAAATATTTGTAATACTGAAAGTAATACGAGGAAGCCATGAAGTCATTAACTATACTACCTTGTCAGACAGCTATATTGAATGATCAAAAAGGTTCAGTTTTACCTGAGAAAGAGCAACACTTACTCAGTTTCGAAAATGAGTAGGCCTGCCAAGTGGAAATTAGATAAGTGAAATTCAAATATTTACTAGTACATATAATTTATTACTACTACACTTGCGGTGTTAATATCCAAAATCTGTGACTGTCATAACTCTGATGTCACAATGATTTAAATGTTTACACTCTCTTCATCCTGATGAAGCCGAGCCAGACACTCTGCGAAACTATAATTGATGTAAAATAAATATTTCACTGTGAGAAACGTTGGTACTTTTATTCTATATTTACTAGTACACTCCATAAGGAACTTAATATTTTTAGATTTAAATTTGTTTCAACAGATACTGTGCAATGCACTATCTTCTAACATATGTCCAAATGCTTTGTCTATACTCCAACTGTTATTACTTTTCTCAGATCACATTATATTTACTGCTGACACCTTTCTCTTCATTAAAATCCATTTGGTTCAATTTAAAATGTGTTCTTTGATACCATGTAAGACTAACTTTTAAAATAGACATGTTTTTAATTTTCTTTGTTTTATGTCGACTTGTTTTTGACTTCGTCTGTTCTGTTTTGGTAACTTTACGTTACAAAAATATTTCCCACATGTTGATCCATAACTGCCTTGAGCTCTCTGCTGAGTTCTGGCTATTACTGCCAGAAAACCTTCAATATAATGGTGTAAAACTGACCATCATGATACAGGTAGGTAGCAATTTTTTTGAGTCGAAAAATAGAGAGATTAAATGGGCAAACACAAGTGTGACAACAGATTAAATTATTACATCAGCAGCAATATATTTAGCTTGAACACTGCTGTCATAAGTGCAATTTTTGTTTACAATCCTTCCAAAAAACAAATATTTGTATTGTTCTGGACAGAATGAACAGCTTTATATCAATGTGAAGTATATACAACAGCAATGGCTTACCACCACAGCACAGTCACAAAATTTCCAGGTAGCCAAAAAATTTATCCTTCATATCTATTGCTTTGATCCAGTACTCTGTGCAGAGTAAACAAGAAAGATGACACCAAATTTTTGCTAGTAACGAGTATGTCTTTTGAATCCTTTCAGACTCAAAAGTTTCAAAGTTATTCATAGCCAATGGAACCAGTTAGAAAAAAATCAACCATATTTCTACAATCAATAAAACATCCAAAAATAAGACCAACTACTTACTCTTACCAGCAGCTATAAAGTATGTTACCAAAATTAACAAATGGTGCACAATAAATGTTTTATAGCAGAAGGAAGACATCAGAGACAAAGATATTTTCAAGTCGAATAGCTAACTAAGAAGAAATATATTGTAGAAGGAAACATGATATAACTCTATGCTCTCCTAGCAGATGAATTTTGCATAATGGAAAAGTTGAAAATATGCAAAAAGTATTCTTCATAGCAAAAACTATGCTAAGGAAAAATAATTTTTCCAGTACATCTCCTGGAAACAAAGCAAGAAAAAAGTTTTGACATTTATGCCTCCTAGCGGGAAAGCTGTGCATTACTTAAAAAGGGTGATGAACTCCATCTTTATTGTAGCAAATGGCATACACTAGAAATAAGAAGTTTTGTAATAGGATTTTTAGAGGCAGAGGTACAGTTCCAAACAGAAATACACAAACCTCACCCAGCAACAGAACTATGAACTATAAAAAAAAAGCCACAAGTACAAGCCTTAAGTGTTCATAAGATAAATGGCATCCGGTGAAAAAAAAAAAGCCACAAGAAAGAGCCTTAAGTGTTCAAAAGATAAATGACATCCAGTGTTAATATAATTTCTTAAATTGAAAATTTAGAAGCACAGATTTCAAGAAAAAAATGATTAAACATTTGCTCCTCCTAGTGGAGAAATTTTGCATTATCTTGGAAAGGAAATACACAATAAATAAATATATATATATATATGGCGGGGATGTAAGGTCAGGTCATGCGTAACATCACAGCCTCTCCTTGACAAATGTCAACCCCGCCTTCTCGTGGTACATCCTGTTCCCACTAAAGGGACTCTGTCGACCGCCAATAGCGTTATAACTATACCATCAGGATTAGAGGAAATGCTATCCCACACTCACCAACCCGCTTGGCCAGCGTGGTAAGTTATGGCCAAACCCCTCCAAAATGACTCCACAACTTAAATCTTGGCCCTCAGTCTCCGGCAGCTGGAATGCACCTGGCCAAGGCAGCGGCCAGTGCGACATGAAAGCAGAGGGTGCTAAGAATCCCCGGAGGAGCGAACTAGGCTGCCATCTGATGCTGACCTTGGCTACGTATAACGGACGCTCCCTATCTTCTGATTCAAGGAGTCTTGAATTGGAAGAGGAACTACAAAGGATCAAGTGGGACATTGTTGGGCTAAGTGAGGTAAAGAGAAAAGGAGAAGATCTCATTGAACTGAAAAGTGGACATCTCTTCTACTATCGTGGGACTGATACTGGCAGAACTAGTGGTGTTGGATTTATAATAAACAAGAAACTGAAGGATAAAGTTGTAGAAGTTGAAAGTTCCTCTGACAGAGCTGCACGACTCGTTATCCAACTCTCGAGAAGATACAAGGCTCAGATTATTCAAACTTATGCACTCACCACACGTCATCCTGAAGAAGAAATTGAAGAATTTTATAAGGAAATTCGTCATCTAAATAATAAAGGTAAGCAGCACTTGAAAATAATTATGGGAGATTTCAATGCAAAAATAGGGCAACAGCAACAGAATGAAACTTCAGTAGGTAAATTCGGTCACGGCAACAGAAAACAGCGTGGAAATACTCTCGTTGAGTTTGCAGAGGCAGAAGGGTTTTTCATCTTGAACTCCTTTTTCAAGAAAAAGCCACACAGGAAATGGACATGGAGACACCCAATTGGGACGACAAGTGAAATTGATTTTATTATGTGTAACAAAAAATTCGTCATAGAAGACTGCAGTGTGCTAAACAAGTTCAACACAGGTAGTGACCATAGATTGGCGAGATGTAAGATGCACTTCAACACTAAACTCGAACCTGGCAAGCTCATAAAGCAAACAAAATGTATGAACATAACCAACCTTAAAAAACACCATAATACCTTCAAGTTGGAACTGAAGAACAAATTATCTGCTTTAGAAGGCCTAACATCGGAAGAAGTGGATATTTCTGAAGTTAACACAAAAGTAACCAAAGCTCTTATGGAAATAGCAACAAAATTAGCTGGGTCTAAGAACAAGTTGCGTGTGAACAAATTATCAGGAAAAACTAAAATGTTGATGCAAAAAAGAAGAGAGATGAGGACAACTAAAGAAGATGTGACTTCCAAAGTGGAATATATAGAGCTATGCAAGACAGTACGAAAAAGTATCACTGAAGACGTAAGGAAATTCAACTGTGAACTAGTAAGGAAAGCAATTGAAAACAACCAAAGCCTAAAGATAGCAAAGGGACATCTCAATAAGGGAAGAAAACAGATTATGGCACTAAGAAAAGAAGATGGTTCTGTAACAAGAAATAGAGGCGAAATTTTGACATGAATGAAAGATTTCTACTCCAAATTATATGAAAGGGATTATACATGTACTCCAGACATCATGAAAGGTACCAGAGTTCTTCCATTCCTCCCAGCAGAAGTTGCACATGCAATCAAGAACATGAAGCGGGGAAAAGCTCCAGGAGAAGATGGAATTACTGTAGACATCATACAAGAAGCAAGTGGAGAAATCGAAACAGTACTCGCCCAAATTTTCACTCGATGCCTTAATGAAGGGAAGATTCCTGGGGATTGGAACAACGCTACAATGATCTTGCTACATAAAAAAGGTGACATTGAGGATCTCAGGAACTACAGACCTAACCAGCCTCCTATCAGTGGTTTATGAAATCTTCACTAAAGTTCTTTCACACCGCTTGAAGGTCACACTGGACATGGCTCAACCGAGAGAACAAGCTGGATTCAGGAGTGTCTACAGCACAATAGATCACATCCACGTACTGAGAGAACTAATTGCAAGAGCGGGGGAATATGAACTTCCATTGTGCATGGCTTTTATCGATTATGAAAAAGCCTTTGATTCGGTGAAACCATCAGCAGTTACACAATGGCTCTGAAATCCTGTGGTATTGCAGATGCGTACATTAATATTAATAATAACATTTATGAAAATGCAATTGCAAAGATTCGGCTGTTTGAAAATACAACACACATAAAAATTGGAAAGGGAGTGAGACAAGGTGACACCATATCTCCGAAGCTCTTTAATGCCACATTGGAAAATGTCTTTCAATCACTGAACTGGGAAAACAAAGGGATAAAGATTAATGGAGATTATCTAACCCACCTTCGTCTTGCTGATGACGCAGTCATTTTTGCAACTTGCAACTACCCCATCAGAGCTGCAGAGTATGATCCAGGAACTTGCTGACAAGAGTAAAGAAGTGGGATTAAAAATGAACTTTCAGAAGACAAAAGTGATGTTCAATGCTTTTACAAGAAATGAAGATTTATCGTTGATGGAGAAAAGCTGGAGATAACAGACACGTACGTTTATCTTGGACAGCAGATATCAAGTGAGGGTCACATTGATGAAGAAATTAATCGGCGTATAAAACTTGCCTGGAGAGCTTTTGGAAGAAACAGCATAATTTTCAAAAGCAATATGTCATTATGTCTTAAAAGAAAAGTGTTTGGTGTTTGATCAATGCATCCTTTTTTTTTTTTTTTTTTTTTTTTTTTGGTTGGAGGTTAAACGACCACCGTGAGCAACTCAATGGGCTATAAGCAGTCGCCCGTCCCTAATTTAATTTAGGGTCACTGGCTCCAGGGAAGGGAGAGAGCCAGTGCCGTAAGACAAACACAACATCCATGCCTAACCGGGATTCGAACCCGGACCCCTTACGGACGAATGATCAGAGGCCAGCGCCTTAGACCACTGCGCCACCGGGGTGGCAATGCATCCTTCCAGTGCTTACGTATGGTGTAGAGACGTGGACCTTAACTAAAAGAAACATACAAAGGCTGCAGACAACTCAAAGATGCATGGAGAGGTGCATGCTTGCTGTAACCAGGAGAGATAAGAAGAGGAACTCGTGGATCCGAAAAATGACAAGAGTGGAAGACATCATGATCAGAGTTAAATCCCTGAAATGGCAATGGGCTGGACATACTGCCAGAAGTACAGACCATCGATGGACAGCCAAATTTTTAGATTGGATTCCAAGGGACAGGAAAAGACCCAGAAGAAGACCACATGGAAGATGGGTGGATGAAATTAGAAAGTATGCGGGAGTGACATGGAGGCACAAGACAGACCATTGTGAAGGAAACTTGGGGAGACATTCGTCCAGCAGTGGATTGATAATGGTTGACAATGATTATGATGATGATATATATGGGATGTAAGGTCAGGTGATGCGTAACATCACAGCCTATCCTTGACAAATGTCAACCCCGCCTTCTTATGGTGCATCCTGTTCCCACTAAAGGGGCTCTGACGACCGCCAATAGCGGTATAACTATACCATCGGGATTAGAGGAAATGCTATCCCACACTCACCAACCCACTTGGCCAGTGTGGTGAGTTATGGCCAAACCCCTCCGAAACGACTCCACAACTTAAATCTTGGCCCTCAGTCTCCGGCAGCTGGAATGTACCTGGCCAAGGCAGCGGCTAGTGCGACATGAAGGCAGAGGGTGCTAAGAATCCCCGGAGGACCGGACTAGGCTGCCATCTGATGCTGACCTTGGCTACGAATAATGGACGCTCCCTATCTTCTGATTCAAGGCTTCTTGAATTGGAAGAGGAACTACAAAGGATCAAGTGGGACATTGTCGGGCTAAGTGAGGTAAGGAGAAAAGGAGAAGATCTCATTGAACTGAAAAGTGACATCTCTTCTACTATCGTCGGACAGATACTGGCAGAACTAGTGGTTTTGGATTTATAATAAACAAGAAACTGAAGGATAAAGTTGTAGAAGTTGAAAGTTTCTCTGACAGAGCTGCATGACTTGTTATCCAACTCTCTAGAAGATACCAGGCTCAGATTATTCAAACTTGTGCACCCACCACAAGTCATCCTGAAGAAGAAATTGAAGAATTTTATGAGGAAATTCGTCATCTAAATAATAAAGGTAAGCAGCACTTGAAGATAATTATGGGAGATTTTAATGCAAAAATAGGACAACGGCAACAGAATGAAACTTCAGTAGGTAAATTCGGTTACGGCAACAGAAACCAGCGTGGAAATACTCTCGTTGAGTTTGCAGAGGCAGAAGGGTTTTTCATCTTGAACTCCTTTTTCAAGAAAAAGCCACACAGGAAATTACCATGGAGACATCCAAATGG
The DNA here is from genome assembly GCA_039090855.1 of Macrothele yani. Lineage (NCBI taxonomy): Eukaryota > Metazoa > Arthropoda > Arachnida > Araneae > Macrothelidae > Macrothele > Macrothele yani. The sequence continues at coordinate 920,589 of CM077008.1, read as the reverse complement.
GACAAGTGAAATTGATTTTATTATGTGTAACAAAAAATTCGTCATAGAAGACTGCAGTGTGCTAAACAAGTTCAACACAGGTAGTGACCATAGATTGGTGAGATGTAAGATGCACCTCAATACTAAACTTGAACGTGGCAAGCTCATAAGACAAACAAAATGTATTGACATAACCAATCTTAAAAAACGCCACAATACCTTCAAGTTGGAACTGAAGAACAGATTATCTGCTTTAGAAGGCCTAACATCGGAAGAAGTGGATATTTCTGAAGTTAACACAAAAGTAACCAAAGCTCTTATGGAAACATCAACAAAATTAGCTGGGTCTAACACAACAAGATGCCTGTGAACAAATTATCAGGAAAAACCAAAATGTTGATGCAAAAAAGAAGAGAGATGAGGACAACTAAAGAAGATGTGACTTCCAAAGTGGAATATATAGAGCTATGCAAGACAGTACGAAAAATTATCACTGAAGACGTAAGGAAATTAAACTGTGAACTAGTGAGGAAAGTAATTGAAAACAAACAAAGCCTAAAGATAGCAAAGGGACATCTCAGTAAGGGAAGAAAACAGATTATTGCACTGAGAAAAGAAGATGGTTCTGTAACAAAAAATAGAGGCGAAATTTTGACAAGAGTAAAAGATTTCTACTCCAAATTAAATGAAAGGGATGATACATGTACTCCAGACATCATGAAAGGTGCCAGTACCAGAGTTCTTCCAGTCCTCCCAGCAGAAGTTGCACATGCAATCAAGAACATGAAGCGGGGAAAAGCTCCAGGAGAAGATGGAATTACTGTAGACATCATACAAGAAGCAAGTGGAGAAATTGAAACAGTACTCGCCCAAATTTTCACTCTATGCGTTAATAAAGGGAAGATTCCTGAGGATTGGAACAACGCTACAATGATCCTGCTACGTAAAAAAGGTGACATTGAGGATCTCAGGAACTACAGACCTATCCAGCCTCCTATCAGTGGTTTATAAAATTTTCACTAAAGTTCTTTCACACCGCTTGAAGGTAACACTGGACATGGCTCAACCGAGAGAACAAGCTGGATTCAGGAGTGGCTATACAGCACAATAGATCATATCCACATACTGAGAAAACTAATTGAAAGAGCGAGGGAATATGAACTTCCATTGCGCATGGCTTTTATCGATTATGAAAAAGCCTTTGATTCGGTGAAACCATCAGCAGTTACAATGGCTCTGAAATCCTGCGGTATTGAAGATGCATACATCAATATTATTAATAACATCTATGAAAATGCAAGTGCAAAGATTCGGCTGTTTGAAAATACAACGCACATAAAAATTGGAAAGGGAGTGAGACAAGGTGACACCATATCTCCGAAGCTCTTTAATGCCACATTGGGGGGTGTCTTTCAGTCGCTGAGCTGGGAAAACAAGAGGATAAAGATTAATGGAGATTATCTAACCCACCTTTGTTTTGCTGATGACGTAGTCATTTTTGCAACTTGCAACTATCCCATCAGAGCTGCAGAGTATGATCCAAGAACTTGCTGGCAAGAGTAAACAAGTGGGATTAAAAATGAACTTTCATAAGACAAAAGTGATGTACAATGCTTTTACAAGTAATGAAGATTTATTGATTGATGGAGAAAAGCTGGAGATAACAGATGCGTACATTTATCTTGGACAGCAGATATCAAGTGAGGGTCACATTGATGAAGAAATTAATCGGCGTACAAAACTTACCTGGAGAGCTTTTGGAAGAAACAGCATAATTTTCAAGAGCAATATGCCATTTTAGTTAATTTTAAAGTAACATGAAAAATTTCACAACTCACCCATTTAAACTTGAATATGAGGATTGAGAGCTACATTTATTATGCTACAGGATTACAAAAATACTGATCTAAAAGCTTTTGTTTCATATATTTTCAGTTCTACATTCATTCATTCTCACAATTAAACGTTTTAAATTTACATTAATTAATAGAATTTAGTAGAAAGAGTTATACTTATCGGGTCAGGGGACGTCTTACATGGGTTTCGTCGTCGCCACGTTATGGCGAGCGCTTTCGACAAGGTCGATGTGTTATCGTCGGGCCTTCTACATCTACACGAGGGTTTCCTTGCGTGTGTGTAGCCGCTGAAGTTGCTTATCGGGAAAATGAAGGGAAAGTTTTGCGGTTTGTATGTGTTAGGCGAATGCTACTCATGTGTCGCCATCTACTGGATGAGTTGGCAGGACATCAGTCGTAAGTACAATTTTTCCTTTTCGTTTTTGTGTAGCTATTTTGAGCTATTGTTATTTATTTGTAGAAACAGGTGTATTATTTTTAGCCCTTTTTATTAAATGGTGTGACTTTTTGTAATGTTTTTTTTTTTTTCTTTTTTTATGGATTTTTTCGTTTTTTATCAGTGACTTCCACAGGCTGTATCTAGGTTGGTAGGGTCTTGTATGTTGCATAATTTATCTTTTTTTTGTTCAATAATTATGCTTTCAGAAATCCTTAATTGTTTTTCGTTTGTGTGGGTGGTTAGTAATTTAAAATTTTCAAAATCAGGATAATGTTTCTGTTTAATGCAGTGTTGGACAAGTGCAGTTTTTTCTTCTTTTTCGTTCCAGTTCTTTATATGTTGATGTAATCTTTTTATTAATCTATTTTTTGGTGCTGCCAATGTAAGAACTCTGGTCCCCAGAACTCTGTGAAACAATAGGAATTTCATATACGCCTGCTGATTGCAGTATACTATTGTTATATTTTTCTTTATAATTAAGTCACCAATATTCTGAACAGAATGGCCAAAAATAATGTTTCTTCATTAATCTTAAAAATTTTCCACTTAGTCCTCTAATAAAAGGGAAAGAACCTGAAAATTTGTATTTCTTTTTGGGATGTTTTGACTAGACTCTTAATTTCTTTTTGTATTCAAAAATCAGTTTTTTAACTGTTTTTGTGCCATATCCATATTGTTTGGTTGTTTTAATAATCCATTGGATTTCTTCTTCTCTGTATTTTCTATTTGAGGTATGTGTGAATGAAGGCTCGTTTTACACAATTCCTAATACCATTTACTTTGAGTTTTTGGGTGTTCAGATTGATATGGGATCATTATAGGTAAATAGGTTGGTTTTCTAAAAACTCTGTATTCAAAATTTAAGTCTTTTTTTATTAGTTCAATATCTAAGAAGTTAATTTTTTCATCTTGTTCAAATTCCAAAGTTAATTCAATCTCTGGGTAACAAGTGGTAAATTTATTCTTCAATATTTACCACTTGAATAAATTAATTCAATCTCTGGGTAAGAAGTAGAATAAATTTACCACTTGTTACCCAGAGATTGAATTAACTTTGGAATTTGAACAAGATGAAAAAATTTCCTTTTTATATATTGAACTAATAAAAAAAGACTTAAATTCTGAATACAGAGTTTTTTAGAAAACCAACCTATGTACCTATAATGATCCCATATCAATCTGAACACCCAAAAACTCAAAGTAAATGGTATTGGGAATTGGGTAAAATGAGCCTTCACACATTCCTCAAATAGAAAATACAGAGAAGAAATCCAATGGATTATTAAAACAACCAAACAATATGGATATGACACAAAAACAGTTAAAAAGCTGATTTTTGAATACAAAAAGAAATTAAAGGGTCTAGTCAAAACATCCCAAAAAGGAAATACAAATTTTCAGGTTATTTCCCTTTTATTAGAGGACTAAGGGGAAAATTTTTAAGATTAATGAAGAAACATTATTTTTGGTCATTCTGTTCAGAATATTGGTGACTTAATTACAAGGAAAAAATATAACAATAGTATACTACAATCAGCAGGCGTATGAAATTCCTATTGTTTCACAGAGTTCTGGGGACCAGAGTTCTTATATTGGCAGCGCCAAAAAATAGATTAATAAAAAGATTACATCAACATATAAAGAACTGGAACAAAAAGAAGAAAAACTGCACTTATCCAACACTGCATTAAACAAACAATATCCTGATTTCGAAAATTTTAAATTACTAACCACCCACACAAATGAAAAAGAATTAAGGATTGCGGAAAGTGTTATTATTGAAGAAAAAAAAAGATAAAAGATGCAACTTACAAGACCCTACCAACCTAGATACAGCCTGGAAGTCACTGATAAAAAGCGAAAAAATCCATAAAAAAAAAAAAAAAACATTACAAAAAGTCACACCATTTAATAAAAAGGACTAAAAATAATACACCTGTTTCTACAAATAAATAACAATAGCTCAAAAATAGCTACACAAAAACGAAAAGGAAAAATTGTACTTACGACTGATATCCTGCCAACTCATCCAGTAGATGGCGACACATGAGAAGCAATCACCTAACACATACAAACCGCAAAACTTTCCCTTCATTTTCCCGATAAGCAACTTCAGCGGCTACACACACGCAAGGAAACCCTCGCGTAGATGTAGAAGGCCCGACGATGACACACCGACCGTGTCAAAAGCGCTTGCCGTAATGTGGTGACGACCAAACCCATGTGAGAAGTCTCCTGACCCGATAAGTACTATTCTTTCTACTAAAATCTGTTAATTAATGTAAATTTAAAATGTTTGATTGTGAGAATGAATGAATGTAGAACTGAAAAAATATGTAACCTAACTGTTTTATTTCTAAAAAAATTTTATAACTAACCAAAAACCCATGACAAAAAGACCTCTCTGGCCGGGAGCACGTGCCTCACAGAGCAACACCATGCAAAATACTTTGACAATATCAGGTAAACAATACTTTTGATATCATGTATTTTTTTTTTCGTGATAGTGTTTCGTTTCTGAACCACAGATAAAGCTTTTCTTTTGATGCCTTTAGATGCCATATTTCTAGCTACGCATTTCAACAATAAAACTAAACGTTTAACTTCATGTATGCGAGGTGCAACATCTGAGCCTAACTTTGACAGAATGACTAACTTTCAGCAGGTGTTTCCTTTCCCAGCCTTTCCCCAGCCCCAAAGATAAGGCGATTGTGATACACAAAGGGCAGACGCAAAAGAAGTGTGGGGAGTAAACATGACCCCCTGCGTTGACTGTGGGAAGCCGGCAGGGGCTTCTCTTGCTACATGTACACGGAGAACAAAGAAACGTTTCCTCCCAACTTCTTTTACATGTACTTATCTGCTGGACGAGTTCTAAAATCGTATGTTTTTACTTAGAAACTTGCGACACTTACAACTTAAGCAGGAAAACTTGAAACATAGTTACTTCTTAAGTGGGAAAAATTAACATTAGCACTATGGAAAAAAAAAATCGGGACTCTAAAAATAAAACTTCTTAAACGGGAAAACTTCTTAAGCGGGAACTTTTTAAGTGGGATGCACTGTATTGACAAAAATAAGATATACATTTATGCCCCTTAGTGGAAAAACTATGCACTATTTTAAGCAGAAGGTATTCTCAAAAGGTTTTCCAAGGCGAGTGGTGTCGGTCCACAAAATAATTTTTTAATCGCGTTTTCAGAAGCACAGATTTTGCTGCAAATATATCAGAAACAGAGAAAAAAAACACTTATGCTCCTGGTGGCCAAACGATTCTTTATGAAAAATTAGAAATTATATGCAGAACATTTTCCACTAGGAGCTGTATCCGACACAAAGAATTTTTAAAATAAGACTTTTAGAAGCAGAGATACCTAGGAAATTGCAATTTGCTTTTACGTTCCCCAAGCAAATAATTTATGTATTACTTACAAAAGAAACTAAGCCCAAAATAGTCTGTTATAAATGGCATTGAAAGGAAGAAAGAATTTTTCCAATCAGATATTGAGAAGCAAATATATGGAATAAAATGTATTTTGAATTCGTATCTGCATCTATGCCCTCTAGCAGCAAAGTTATTCACCAGAATAAAACAGAGCAAGGATCATCGTTCTCACATATCAAGCTTCCCAAGGCAAAAAAAAATTTTCTAACTGAACTAAAAGTTGCACAGATATGATGTCCACAGACAGAACAAAACAAATTTATACTACAAGCACATACTTTTTTTTTTTTTTTACAAAAGATCTGCTAAAAACTAGAAGAAGAAATTTTGGAAAGCTGGAGATTATTATTAGATGATAAGGTTAAAGATATGTGTAACACCATAACAGAGAATATGTGCAGAAATGAAGGGGATAATCAAACTTATTGATGTTAGTATGCAGGAAAAAGTTATTAAAAGTGAGCAATTTAAATATCTGGATCAGTGCTGAAGGATAATGGTGTTCTAAGGGGAGAAGTGAACTGCACAACACAGGCAGGATGACATATCTGGAGGAAAATGTCAGATATGCTCTATCTATGACAGATGCAATGAAGGTAAAAACTGAAAGTTTTCAAGGTGGTGGTATAATCAGCCTTGCTGTACTGTATAATGCTGAGACTGGCCAATAATGAAATGTTTGGAAAATAAGTTAAAATGTTGACAAAATGAATGTGGCAATGGTATACAGTGTCACTAAAAATAAGCAAGAATGATTGAATGAGACCACAAACAGTTCAAGTGACCAAGTTATCAAAGGAAGTCCAAGGTGCAAGACTGCACTGCTATATGGCAATATATGGCAATGAATATTTCGGAACCTAAATTTTACACTCTTTTTGAATTTTTAAATATATGTTTTAAATAATTAAAAAAATAGATTTTACACTTTAGAATCCTGTTAACAGGGAAATATTTATGCAGAACACAAAATTACGGATAACAATTCACTAACAGATGGATAGCAATTCATAACAATTCATTAACAGAGAAAAGAGGATACAGGAAGAAACATTACTAGCATCAAAGCATTTGTCTCAAGAACAACTCCATATAAGCGAACTATGTTTTCATGATCGATGGTATGCATGATTGCAGCTTCTTTTAAGAATTCCATGTGGTTTTTTTGCATTCTTTCTTCAGAAAGGCACTTAATTGCAACTTGAATCTGCAAAGAAATTACCCAAAACTACAATAAATACAAATTTAAATATAAGTGAGACAAGAATGCATGGCAGTCTCTACAACTTCAGTTCAGGTGATTAAATGACAAATTGCACAGCTAACACATATGTTGAGAAACTTCTTTACTTGTAAATTACATTTGCAAACTTATAAGAACTCTCGATTTTCAGTTTTCATCCCTTACTTAAAAAATCTTGGTTAATATCATCATCAAAAGTTCAGAATTAAACCCAAACACAACATTACAGAGTTTGCCCTAAAAATTAGAATGTTTACATTATAATTTCTAGGGCAAACTCTAATGTGTTTGGGTTTACTTCTGAACTTTACAAAATATTAACAAATGCAGCTAGTAGAAATGCCTTACAAAACATTTTTCTAGCTACACTTGTTAATATTTTGCTGTATCAACTAAAAAAAAAAGGTGTAGTACTTAATAAATCATACAACATAACATTCTGATCAACTATTTTGTAAAAAGGTTTATCAAAATCTTGTATAACTGAATGGTTAATTTCAAAGATGCACAAGGAAAGGAGATATTAAGAAAATTTACTACTACCCATTTTTTTGAAAAGTCACACATTATTCCTGATCAGAGATCTCTACTAAGGTGTGTTGCATAAATATAGAGACAGTCTACTTTGTGCCGTGAATGCAATGCGAATATAGGTAGGAAGCTGAAGTGGTATCTAATTAGACATAACCCTACAATAAACGTTTTGATCCGTAGAGATGACCGGATTGTGTGAAAAGAATACGACAAATAAAACCTACTAATACTCAAAAAATGCTAAGCTACCAATCATACCATCCATCCTACATTAAATATAATGTAGCCGCACAGTTCCTAGAAAAAATAGAAGCTTTAGATTCTGAAATAACTTCCAAAGAAATCCATAAAAAAGAATTAAAGAAGTCGCTGACAGATAACAATTACCCGGAAAATTGGATAGAAAAAAATTTAAGGAAAAAAAGATTAGTCAAGCCATAAAAAGTCTGATAAAAACATTAAACTCACTAAAAAATAACTTACCATAAAGGGTTGTTTGTAAGGCTGCAGAGAATTAGCCTTAACTTCCACATTTGTCTTGCTCCTCACTTACACAATAAAATAAAAAAATATTTTCCACAGTTTAAACAAAAAGAAAATAATATGCCACTACAAGAAGGAGTTATCTACAATGTACACTGCAATTGTGGTAACATATATGTAGGAGAAACTGGAAGACAACTCCGCACCCGTGTAGCAGAACACAAAGCCACAATTAGGAACATTACAAGCAAAACAGGCCTTGATAAACATGTACAAAGTACTGGACATTCAAAGGACTGGGGATCTTTAAAAATCCATGCACACCAACAACAAACACTACCTAAAACGGAAACTTGAAGAAAGTCTACACATTGAGAGAAGAAAAGGTTCCATGATTAACAAACATAGCGGTGTGACATTACCACTTGAGTGGCAGCACCTTCTATCTTAGCCAGTATTGACGAAGGGTTGGGGTACAATCCGAAAATTTGACAAAGTGAAAACTTATATCCTAGTAATCCCCATAATACACAATTTAACTACAATAAAAAAGTGAAATAGTGTAATTTTAGGTGTCTCATAAATATAAAGACAACTATGTAAAGTAGACACATGCAAATGAGATGTACAAATTAGCATGTTGTACGCATGTGCATGGGCCGTAATTCGGTCCAACCTACAAAAGACAGCGGACCTGCCGTCAGACATTCATTTGCCGAAATGCCACGCAACAGTCAACTTCCTGGTGAGGAGGTACAGAAGATTTGGAGACAGAGCAAATGGATTGCCAGTAGCAAAAATTTGTAAAGCCATGGGGAGGAGTAGGGCAGTCATTTACAAGACTTTGTCGAGACGTGGTGCGTTAAATGCCAGAAAACGGCCTGGAAGGCCTCAAATAACAATCAAACGAGATGATCGTGCCATCATGTGTTTAGTTTAATCCCAAAGGTAATCATTACGTCAAGTTTCTTGGACTGTTGGTGTCACCGTCTCAAAGGATACAGTTCATCGACGAATCAAGGAAAGTCTTAACATTGTGCTCCGTAAAATATGCCATTGCCACACCTCACGCGCCACCACAAGGAAGCTAGATTGTTATGAGCAAGCAGCCACATGCACTGGACAGACGAGTGGATCACAACTATTTTCTCCGATGAGAAAAAGTTCAACCTGGACGGCCCCGACGGTTGGAACTGCTATTGGCATGATGTACGACGCGAGCCATGCACCTTCTTCACCAGACAGAAAGGAGGGGGATCTGTGATGGTTTGGGGAGCTTTTGCGTTCAATGAGACAACGGATATCGCTTTCCTGCAAGGCAGGCAAAACTCTGAAACGTATCAGGACATACTCAGCAGACACTTTCTACCATTTGCCGAAACTCTAGCGGGTGTTGATTATCTGTTCCAGCAAGACAATGCCTCTACCCATCGATCTGCATCAACGAAAAGCTGGTTTAACACTCATCATGTGCCCATAATGGATTGGCCAGCACTCAGTCTAGATCTGAACCCTATCAAGAACCTCTTTGGTATCCTCGCTTGTGATGTGTATGCGAATGGATGGCAGTTCTCAAGTATGGTGACATTGGAAGAGCAGATTGAACGAAGCTGGTACACACTCCTTCCAGAATACTTGGTGGACAGCATGCCCAATCGGGTTTTCAGTGTTATTCGAAACAACAGCTCCACTATTCATACCGGAAGTGCTCATAAATAGCAAGTCTTTATATTTTTGAGACAGCGTATTTCTGTTTTTTTCTTGTACTTGGCGTTGGAATTGTTATGTTTCCGTCAAACTTTTGTGCAGCTGAGTGTCCTATGCTATTTTTGCTGTAAATATGAGGTGTACATTTCAGCTCGTTGTTTCTTTTTTATTCGAGAATTTGTTCTGTCTCTATACTTATGCGACACACTATACCTACAATATTCACAAAATAAATTCAAATAAATACTTGTACATATGAAGCTCTTGTTAACCCATCATAGGTGGATCACCTCTGTGATCCACCTATTTTTGCTGTAAATATGAGGTGTACATTTCAGCTCGTTGTTTCTTTTTTATTCGAGAATTTGTTCTGTCTCTATACTTATGCGACACACTATACCTACAATATTCACAAAATAAATTCAAATAAATACTTGTACATATGAAGCTCTTGTTAACCCATCATAGGTGGATCACCTCTGTGACAGTGAAGAAAACTGAAGTAAGAGCATAGTCTTGGAGAACTGCAAGGCATTTCTCTGGATTATAAGAAAAATAAAGCTGTCATTGAAACAAGAACCTACATTAAAATACTCTTTTCTTATTTTTCCTATTGAACATGCAAAACATACTGAGCTAGTTCTTCAGAAAGTGTTCAACCGATGACACTACTGCTATAACCAGCCATTACAGTTAAAAAATTTAAGGAATAGTAATATATTTTAATCAATAAGTATTGGTTAAAATATCTATGAACTGAAGTTCTAGTTCAAGACTTAATATTAAAAACTGATGTTAACACCAACCATTCTTAATATACTGCAGGAAGAAGGTCTCGAAGTCTCATCCACAATTCTATCTTGGTCAGTTTTCTTCCATGTCATTCTGGTATGCTTTCAAATTTCACCCATCCATCCATCTTCCCCATGGTCTTCTTCTGGGTCTTTTCCTGTCCCTTGGTATCAAGTGTAGTGTTTCAGTTGTCCAATGGTGGTCAGTTTTTCTAGCAATATGTCCAGCTCATTGCCACTTGAGGATCATTAACTTTAATCATGATGTCATCCACTCTTGTCAATTTCCCAATCCATAAGTTCCTATGTTTCTTGACTGCATCCAGCAATGGAGATGTGAGTTGTCTGTAGCCTCTGTATATCTTTTTCAGTTTAGGTCCATGTCTCTGACCCATAAGTAAGAACTGCAAGGATGCACTGATTAAACAATTCTTTTGAGATATAACGGCAAATCACTCTTGAAAATTACACTATTTCTAGTATATGCAAGTTTTATATACCTATTCATTTCTCCTTCCTTGGATGTAGTCCTCACTTGATATCTGTTGTCCAAGGTAGATGAAAACATCAATCACTTATAAATTTGCCCCATCAACCTGTAATTCATCAGTCCTCAAATAAAGCATCGCATATGAGGTTTTTTTTTTTTTTTGTAGTTCATCTTTGATCCCACTTCTTTATTCTTGTCAGCGCATGTTCCTGGATCCTACTCTGAAGATCTGAAAGGGTAACTGCAAAAATGACTGTCAGTAAAATGAAAGTGGGTTCAACTTCCTAGCCTTTCCAGTTCAATGACAGAGACATTCTGCAATGCAGCATTTAAATGCTTGGGAGATATGGTATTATACTGCCTCACTTCCTTCTCAATTTTTATAAGTGCTGTATTCTTGAACAGTCAAACCTTTGTACCTGTATTTTCAAAGATGTTATCAATAATGTTAACAAATGCATCTTCAACACGGCATGACTTCAAAGAAACTATAAATGTCAATGGCTGCACAGAATCAAAAGCCTCTTCATAATCAGTCATAGCCACACATACTGGGAATTAATAATATATATACAGGGTGTCCAAGAATTATTGGACACATTACAAAATTATATAAAACAAAACATTAAACAGATAGAAAGAAACTGACTGTACTAACTTACAATGTAACTACACAAGGTAATACATTTCGATGCGAGATCCCTTGGTTGCTCGTAGTATGTCCAAGCGATACTCTATTTCATGCCATGTATTGGCAAGCATCTGAGGAGTTATGGAATTAATAGCAGCTGTGATATGCTGCTTCTGTTACTGCAAATCAGTACCAGGTGTCTGATAGACATGATCTTTCACATAATCCCACATGAAATAATCTAATGGAGTTAGATCTGGAGAGCGAGGAGGCCATGGAATGGGACCACCCCGCCCAATCCATATGTTGGGGAAAAGCTCATTCGGGCACTTGCATACACACGTTGACCAATGCGGAGGCGTGCCGTCTTGTTAGAAAATGTCGTCATATCTTTTGATCTGGGGTATAGCGAATTTTCTAGCATATCCAAGTAAATAACACCATTTATGGTTTTTTCGCAGAAGAAGAAAGGGCCAATCACTTCTCTTTTTGATAGGGCGCACCACCATTAACTTTTGGAGAATCACGTTCCAGTTCAATAGCAGCATGAGGTGGTTCACTGCCCCATATCCTACAGTTGTGACGATTCACTATACCTGATACATGAAATGTGGATTCATCACTAAAAATTACAGTACTGAGAAAGTTTTCGTCGTTTTCCACTCGATTCAGCATATCCACAGCAAAATCATATCGCAGAGTGTGATCATTATTTACATGCATCTTTTGCACTATTTGAATTTTATAAGCATGAAACTTTAATTTCTTCTGCAAGATATTGTGAACTGTCGATTTCGGAATGCACATTTCTCTGCTTGCTTTACGAACGGATTTCCTCGGGCTTCGTCGGAAACTTTCATTACCTTGGTCAACCGTCTCGCCGCTGACGCTAGGCCTACCGGCCCCTCCACGATGTTCCACATTGCCAGTTACTTTAAACTGATTCATCCATTACTTCATTGGATTCGTTGACGGAGGATTAAAACCATACTCTAAACGGTACCGTCTTTTAACTATAATGACAGACTTTAATTTCACAAGCCATAAACACACATCACCTTCTGCTGTATGAATGACATAACTACTGATTGCGCATTTCTCATACATTTCTCATCAGACCACACCTAGCGCCATTTATTGGATTCTGGGAATAACAATTCTGCAAAACAAAAATATAGAAACCGTGTTAGTAATACGTGACATAGAAAAACAGACGTAGAAAAAAACCTTCAAGACGTGTGAAAGAACTTTAGTGAAGATTTTATAAACCACTGAAAGGGGGCCGATAGGTCTCTAGTTCCCGAGATCCTCAATGTCACCTTTTTTATGTAGCAGGATCATTGCAGTCCTCAGAAATCTTCCCTTCATTAAGGCACTGAGTGAAAATTTGGGAGAGTACTGTTTCGATTTCTCCACTTGCTTCTTGTATGATGTCTACAGTAACTCCATCTTCTCCTGGAGCTTTTCCCCGCTTCATGTTCTTGATTGCATGTGCAACTTCTGCTAGGAGTACTGGAAGAACTCTGGTGCTGGTACCTTTCATGATGTCTGGAGTACATGTATCATCGCTTTCATATAATTGGAAGTAGAAATCTTTCACTCTTGTCAAAATTTCGCCTCTATTTCTTGTTGCAGAACCATCTTTTCTCAGTGCCATAATCTGTTTTCTTCCCTTACTGAGATGTCCCTTAGTTTTCTTTAGGTTTTGGTGGTTTTCAATTGCTTTCCTCACTAGTTCGCAGTTTAATTTCCTTAAGTCTTCAGTAATACTTTTTCGTACTGTCTTGCATAGCTCTATATATTCCACTCTAGAAGTCACATCTTCTTTCTCTCTTCTTTTTTGCCTCATCTCTCTTCTTTTTTGCATCAACATTTTGGTTTTTCCTGATAATTTGTTCACATACAACTTGTTCTTAGGCCCAGCTAATTTTGTTGCTGTTTCCATAAGAGCTTTGGTTACTTTTCTGTTAACTTCCGAAATATCCACTTCTTCTGATGTTAGGCCTTCTAAATCAGAGAATCTGTTCTTCAGTTCCAACTTGAAGGTATTATGGTATTTTTCAACGTTGGTTATGTCAACAGATTTTGTTTGTCTTATGAGCTTGCCACGTTCGAGTTTAGTGTTGAGGTGCATCTTACATCTCACCAATCTATGGTCACTACCTGTGTTGAACTTGTTTAGCACACTGCAATCTTCTATGGCGAATTTTTTGTTACACATAATAAAATCAATTTCACTTTTCGTCACATTTGGATGTCTCCATGACCATTTCCTGTGTGGCTTTTTCTTGAAAAAGGAGTTCAAGATGGAAAAACCCTTCTGCCTCTGCAAACTCAACGAGAGTATTTCCACACTGGTTTCTGTTGCCATCACCGAATTTACCAAGTGAAGTTTCATTCTGTCGCCCTATTTTTGCATTGAAATCTCCCATAATTATCTTCAAGTGCTGCTTAACTTTATTATTTAGATGACGAATTTCCTCATAAAATTCTTCAATTTCTTCTTCAGGATGACTTGTGGTGGGTGCATAAGTTTGAATAATCTGAGCCTTGTATCTTCTCGAGAGTTGGATAACGAGTCGTGCAGCTCTGTCAGAGGAACTTTCAACTTCTACAACTTTATCCTTCAGTTTCTTGTTTATTATAAATCCAACACCACTAGTTCTGCCAGTATCTGTCCCACGATAGTAGAAGAGATGTCCACTTTTCAGTTCAATGAGATCTCCTTTTCTCCTTACCTCAATTAGCCAGAGGATGTCCCACTTGATCCTTTGTAGTTCCTCTTCCAATTCAAGAAGCCTTGAATCAGAAGATAGTGTCCATTATACGTAGCCAAGGTCAGCATCAGATGGCAGCCTAGTCCGGTCCTCCGGGGATTCTTAGCACCCTCTGCCTTCATGTTGCACTGGCCACTGCCTTGGCCAGGTACATTCCAGCTGCAGGAGAATGAGGGCCAAGATTTAAGTTGTGGAGTCATTTTGGAGGGGTCTGGCCATAACTCACCACGCTGGCAAAGCGGGTTGCTGAGTGTGGGATAGCATTTCCTCTAATCCCGATGGTATAGTTATACCACTATTGGCGGTCGTCAGAGCCCTTTTAGTGGAAACAGGATGCACCATGAGAAGGCGGGGTTGACATTTGTCAAGGAGAGGCTGTGATGTTACGCATCACCTGCCCCTTTTACGTGTGTGTGTGTGTATGTATGTATGTATATATATATATATATATATATATATATATATATATATATATATATATATATATATATATATATATATACACTACCTGCCAACTAGTAATTGGACACCCCTGCAATCGACTATATCTGAGGTCCTGATACACGTCACGCCTGCCGCCGTTAAGTATCGTGTGGGAAACAACAACGGAACCAGTCGCATGCAAGATGCCGCATAGTTCAGAGCTCTCCGATTTTGAGAAAGGTGTAATCGTCGGGCATCACAGAAATGGCCGATCCATACGTGACATATCCAGCAAGTTGATGTCAGAATGTGCCCCGACACGGCAGACCCACAAAAGTGGGAGTTAGAGACCGACGGGTGCTGGCCAGAGAAATTCAGAAGAACCGCACCAAATCGATGGGCCACATCCGCGAGGAGTTTCAACAGGCATCCGGGAGTATTCTTTCGATGAATACCATCCGTAAGGAAGCCCATCTGCTCGGTTATCATGGACGTGCTGCCGCCCACAAGCCTTTGATCACCAAGTCCAATAGCGCTGCTCGGCTAACGTGGTGCAAAGAACGTCGACAGTGGACCGTTAAACAGTGGAAACAGGTTCTCTGGAGCGACGAATCAAGGTTCACCCGCAACTGCTCGGATGGCAGGGTCTGGGTTTGGCGTCTGCCTGGAGAACGCCTCCTGCCGGAATGTATTGTGCCAACTGTGAAGTTTGGTGGCGGTGGAGTTATACTATAGGAGGGGGGGGGTCTCCTGGTATGACACGGGACCCTTGGTCGCAATTCCTGGTAGACTCAACGCCGAGACCTACTGCTCCAATTTGGATGACCATACGCTTCCTACGTTGTGGCAGTTTTACGGGGTGGACCCATGTTACTTTCAGGATGACAATGCCACCTGTCATGTTGCAAGGTCCACCCTGGCTTGGTATGGTGACAATGGGGTTAATCGAATGGACTGGCCTGCGCAGAGCCCGGACCTTAGCCCTATCGAGCACCTCTGGGACGAGTTGGAGCGTCGACTTAGGGGTGCCCCCACCGTCCGAAATCGGTGAAGGAACTGACCTGTCTTCTCCAAGCCAAGTGGAAGAAAATACTGCTAGCCATCGTACAACGCCTGGTTGAGAGTATGCCCCTAGGGTCGCAGCTGTAATTGCCGCTCGTGGAGGCTCCACCAACTATTGAAGGTGAATAAACTTCGTTTTTCTTTGCTATCACACATGTCCAATTACTTGTTGGTAGATAGTGTGTGTATATATATATATATATATATATATATATATATATATACAGATATCAAGTGAGGGTCACATTGGTGAAGAAATTAATCAGCGTACAAAACTTGCCTGGAGAGCTTTTGGAAGAAACAGCATAATTTTCAAGAGCAATATGCCATTATGTCTTAAAAGAAAAGTGTTTGATCAATGCATCTTTCCAGTGCTTACGTATGGTGCAGAGACGTGGACCTTAGCTAAAGGAGACATACAAAGGCTGCAGACAACTCAAAGCAGCATGGAGAGGTGCATGCTTGGTGTAACCAGGAGAGATAAGAAGAGGAACACGTGGATCCGAAAAATGACAAGAGTGGAAGACATCATGATCAGAGTTAAATCCCTGAAATGGCAATGGGCTGGACATACTGCCAGAAGGACAGACCATCGATGGACAGCCGAAATTTTAGATTGGATTCCAAGGGACAGGAAAAGACCCAGAAGAAGACCACATGGAAGATGGGTGGATGAAATTCGAAAGTATGCGGGAGTGACATGGAGGAGACTGGCACAAGACAGACCGTTGTGGAGGAAACGTGGGGAGACCTTCGTCCAGCAGTGGATTGATAATGGTTGACAATGATGATGATACCAACCCGCTTGGCCAAGTTATGGCCCAAACCCCTCCAAAATGACTCTACAACTTAAATCTTGGTCCTCAGTCTCCGGCAGCTGGAATGTACCTGGCCAAGGCAGCAGCCAGTGCGACATGAAGGCAGAGGGTGCTAAGAATCCCCGGAGGACCGGACTAGGCTGCCATCTGATGCTGACCTTGGCTACGTATAATGGACGCTCCCTATCTTCTGATTCAAGGCTTCTTGAATTGGAAGAGGAACTACAAAGGATCAAGTGGGACATCGTCGGGCTAAGTGAGGTAAGGAGAAAAGGAGAAGATCTCATTGAACTGAAAAGTGGACATCTCTTCTACTATCGTGAAACTGATACTGGCAGAACTAGTAGAGTTGGATTTATAATAAACAAGAAACTGAAGGATAAAGTGATAGAAGTTGAAAGTTCCTCTGACAGAGCTGCACGACTCGTTATCCAACTCTCGAGAAGATACCAGGCTCAGATTATTCAAACTTATGCACCCACCACAAGTCATCCTGAAGAAGAAATTGAAGAATTTTATGAGGAAATTCGTCATCTAAATAATAAAGGTAAGCAGCACTTGAAGATAATTATGGGAGATTTCAATGCAAAAATAGGGCAACAGCAACAGAATGTAACTTCAGTAGGTAAATTCTGTCACAGCAACAGAAACCAGAGTGGAAATATTCTCGTTGAGTTTGCAGAGGCAGAAGGGTTTTTCATCATGAACTCTTTTTTCAAGAAAAAGCCACACAGGAAATGGACATGGAGACATCCAAATGGGACAACAAGTGAAATTGATTTTATTATGTGTAACAAAAAATTCGTCATAGAAGACTGAAGTGTGCTAAACAAGTTCAACACAGGTAGTGACCACAGATTGGTGAGATGTAAGATCCACCTCAACAATAAACTCGAACGTGGCAAGCTCATAAGACAAACAAAATGTATTGAACATAACCAACCTTAAAAAACACCATAAGACCTTCAAAGTTGGAACTGAAGAACAGATTCTCTGCTTTAGAAGGCCTAACATCGGAAGAAGGGGATATTTCTGAAGTTAACAGAAAAGTAACCAAAGCTCTTATGGAAACTGCAACAAAATTAGCTGGGTCTAAAAACAAGTTGCATGTGAACAAATTATCAGGAAAAACCAAAATGTTGATGCAAAAAAGATGAGGACAACTAAAGAAGATGTGACTTCCAAAGTGGAATATATAGAGCTACAAGACAGTACGAAAAAGTATCACTGAAGACGTAAGGAAATTCAACTGTGAACTAGTGAGGAAAGCAATTGAAAACAACCAAAGCATAAAAATAGCAAAGGGTCATCTCAGTAAGGGAAGAAAACAGATTATGGCACTGAGAAAAGAAAATGGTTCTGTAACAAGAAATAGAGGCGAAATTTTAACAAGAGTGAAAGATTTCTACTCCAAATTATATGAAAGGGATGATACATGTACTCCAGACATCAAGAAAGGTACCAGTACCAGAGTTCTTCCAGTCCTCCCAGCAGAAGTTGCACATGCAATCAAGAACATGAAGCGGGGAAAAGCTCCAGGAGAAGATGGAATTACTGTAGACATCATACAAGAAGCAAGTGGAGAAATCGAAACAGTACTCGCCCAAATTTTCACTCGATGCCTTAATGAAGGGAAGATTCCTGAGGATTGGAACAACGCTACAATGATCCTGCTACATAAAAAAGGTGACATTGAGGATCTCAGGAACTACAGACCTATCAGCCTCCTATCAGTGGTTTATAAAATCTTCACTAAAGTTCTTTCACACCGCTTAAAGGTAACACTTTACATGGTTTAACCGAGAGAACAAGCTGGATTCAAGAGTGGCTACAGCACAATAGATCATATCCACGTACTGAGAGAACTAATTGAAAGAGTGAGGGAATATGAACTCCATTGTGCATGGCTTTTATCGATTATGAAAAAGCCTTTGATTCGGTGAAACCATCAGCAGTTACAATGGCTCTGAAATCCTGCGGTATCGAAGATGCATACATTAATATTATTAATAACATCTATGAAAATGCAAGTGCAAAGATTCGGCTGTTTGAAAATACAACACACATAAAAATTGGAAAGGGAGTGAGACAAGGTGGCACCATATCTCCGAAGCTTTTTAATGCCACATTGGAAAATGTCTTTCAATCACTGAACTGGGAAAACAAAGGGATAAAGATTAATGGAGATTATCTAACCCACCTTCATTTTGCTGATGGCGTAGTCATTTTTGCAACTACCCCATCAGAGCTGCAGAGTATGATCCAAGAACTTGCTGACAAGAGTAAAGAAGTGGGATTAAAAATGAACTTTCAGAAGACAAAAGTGATGTTCAATGCTTTTACAAGAAATGAAGATTTATGGATTGATGGAGAAAAGCTGGAGATAACAGACAGGTACGTTTATCTTGGACAGCAGATATCAAGTGAGGGTCACATTGATGAAGAAATTAATCGGCGTACAAAACTTGCCTGGAGAGCTTTCGGAAAAAACAGCATAATTTTCAAGAGCAATATGCCATTATGTCTTAAAAGAAAAGTGTTTGATCAATGCATCCTTCCAGTGCTTACGAATGGTGCAGAGACGTGGACCTTAACTAAAAGAGACATACAAAGGCTGCAGACAACTCAAAGCAGCATGGAGAGGTGCATGCTTGGTGTAACCAGGAGAGATAAGAAGAGGAACTCATGGATCCGAAAAATGACAAGAGTGGAAGACATCATATGATCAGAGTTAAATCCCTGAAATGGCAATGGGCTGGGCATACTGCCAGAAGTACAGACCATCGACGGACAGCCGAAATTTCAGATTGGATTCCAAGGGACAGGAAAAGACCCAGAAGAAGACCACATGGGAGATGGGTGGAAGAAATTCGAATGTATGTGGGAGTGACATGGAGGAGACTGGCACAAGACAGACCGTTGTGGAGGAAACTTGGGGAGACCTTCATCCAGCAGTGGATTGATAATGGTTGATGATGATATATATAACAAGAAACTGAAGGATAAAGTTCTAGTTCTAGAAGTCTCAGATTATTCAAGCTTATGCACACACCACGAGTCATCCTGAGGAAGAAATTGAAGAATTTCACAAGGAAATTCAATATCAAAATAACAACAAGGACAAACAGCACTTCCAGATCATTATGGGAGATTTCAATGAGAAAATAGGGCAACTGCATCAAAATGAAACTTCAGTAGGTGAATTCGGTCATGTCAACAGAAAACAGCATGGAAATATTCTCATAGAGTTTGCGGAGACAAAGGTTTTTCATCATGAACTTCTTTTTCAAGAAAAGGTAACATAGGAAATGGACATAGAGACATCACAATGGGACAAGTAAAATTGATATTATGTGTAACAAAAAATTCGCTATCGAAGATTTCAGTTTTCTAAACAAGCTCAACGCAGGTAGTGACCATAGAATGGCGAGATGTAAGATGCACCTCAACACTAAACTGGAACGTCATAAGCTCATAAATCAAACAAAATGTACTGACATGACCAACCTTAAAAATCATCATAATACTTTCAAGCTGAAACTGAGGAACCGGTGCTCTGCTCTAGAAGGTCTAACATCAGAAGAAGTGGACATCTCTGATGTTAACAGGAAACTAACCAAAACTTTTACGGAAACAGCAATGAAAATAGGTAGTACTAAGAACAAGTTGCATATGAAGAAAATAACAAGAAAAACAAAAATGCTAATACAAAAGAGAAAGGAGATGAGGACAAATAAAGAAAACTTAACTTCCAAAGTAGAATATATAGAGTTATGCAAGATAATTCTGAAAAATATCACTGAAGACATAAGGAAATTCAATTGTGAACTAGTAATAAAAGCAATTGAAAATAATGAAAGCCTGAAGAAAGCAAAGGGACATCTCAGTAAGGGAAGAAAACTGTTTATGGCACTGAGAAAAGAAGATGGCTCTGTAACAAGAAATAGAGGTGAAATTTTGACAAGAGTGAAATATTTCTACACAAAACTATATGAAAGAGATGATACACCTATTCCAATCATTACAAAAGGTGCCAGTACCAAAGTTCCTCCTGTCCTTCTGGCAGAAGTTGCACATGCAAATAAGAACATGAAACGGGGAAAAGCTCCATGAGATGGAATTACTGTGGACATTGTACAGGAAACAAGCGGAGAAATAGAAACTACACTTGCCCAAGTTTTCACTAGATGTCTCAATGAAGGAAAGATTCCTGAGGATTAGAACAATGCTACAATGATCCTGCTACATACAAAAAGGTGATGTTGAGAATCTCAGGAACTACAGGCTCATCAGCCTACTTTCAGTGGTTTATGAAATCTTCACTAAGGTTCTTTCACATCACTTGAAGGTAACACTGGACATGGCTCAACCAAGAGAACAAGCTGGATTCAGGAGTGACTACAGCACCATAGATCATATTCATGTATTAGGATAACTAATTGAAAGAACGAGAGAATATGAACTCCCATTATGCATGGCTTTTACTGATTATGAAAAGGCCTTTGATTCTGTGAAACTATCAGCAGGTACAATGGCTCTGAAATTCTGGCTTTTAGCATTGAGCAAAGAAGTGGGATTAAAAATGAACTTTCAAAAAACAAAAGTGATGTGCAATGCTTTTACAAGAAATGAAGATTTATCATTTGGTGGGGGAAAGCTGCAGATAGCAGATACCTACATTTACAGCACATATCATGCAAGGGTCACATTGATGAGAAAATGAATCAGCATATAAAACTTGGCTGGAAAGCTTTTGGAAGAAACAGTACAATTTTCAAGAGCACTATGCCATTATGTCTTAAACGAAAAGTGTTTAATCAATGCATCCTTCCAGTTCTTATGTATGGCGCAGAAACGTGGACTTTGACTAAAAAGACATACAAAGCCTGCAAACAACTGAAATAAGCATGGAGAGATGCATACTTGGCATAACCAGGAAAGATAAGAAGAGGAACTCTTTTATAAGGAAAATGATAAGAGTGGAAAACATCATAATCAGAGTAAAATCTCTGAAATGGCAATGGGCGGGGCATCTTGCCAGAAGAATGGAAAACAGATGGACAGCCGACATCCTAAATTGGATTCCAAGGGTCAGAAAAAGACCCAAAAGAAGAAGATCATATGGGTGATGGATGGATGAAATTCGAAAACATGCTGGAGTAACATGGAGGAGAGTGGCTTAAAACAGACAGTTGTGGAGGAAACTTGGGGAGACTTTCATCCAGCAGTGAATTGATAATGATTGATGATGATATATATAAATGCATATGCTCATATGACAAACAAAATGCACTGACATAAACAACCTTAAAGAACATAATATCTTCAAGTTGGAACTGAGGAACAGATTCTATGCTTTAAAAGGCCTAACATTGGAAGTGGATATTTCTGAAGTTAACAGAGAACTCACAAAGGCTCTTATTAAAACAGCAACAAAAATAGGTGTTACTAAGAACAAATTACATATGAAAAAATTTCAGGAAAAACAAAAATGTTGATGCAAAAAAGAAGAGAGATGAGGACAACTAAAGAAGATGTGACTTCTAAAGTGGAATATATAGAGCTCTGTCAGACAGTACGAAAAAGTATCACTGAAGACATAAGGAAATTCAATTGTGAACTAGTAGTAAAAGCAATTGAAAATAATGAAAGCCTGAAGAAAGCAAAGGGACATCTCAGTAAGGCAAGAAAACAGTTTATGGCACTGAGAAAAGAAGATGGCTCTGTAACAAGAAATAGAGGTGAAATTTTGACAAGAGTGAAATATTTCTACTCCAAATTATATGAAAGGGATGATACATCTATTACAGACATTACGACAGGTACCAGTACCAAAGTCCCTCCGGTCCTCCCTGCAGAAGTTACACATGCAATGAAGAACATGAAATGGGGAACAGCTCCAGGAGAAGATGGAATTACCGTGGACATTATACAAGAAGCAAGTGGAGAAATTGAAACTACATTCGCTCAAGTTTTCACCAAATGTCTCAATATGGGAAGATCCCTGAGGATTGGAACAATGTTACAATGATCCTGCTACATAAAAAAGGTGATGTTGAGAATCTCAGGAACTACAGGCCCATCAGCCTCCTATCAGTGGTTCATAAAATCTTCACTAAGGTTCTTTCATATTGCTTGAAGGTAACACTGGACATGGCTCAACCAAGAGAACAAGCTGGATTCAGGAGTGGTTACAGCACTGTAGATCATATCCATGTACTGAGAGAACTAATTGAAAGAACAGGAGAATATGAACTACATTATGCATGGCTTTTATTGATTATGAGAAGGCCTTTGCTTCCATGAAACCATCAGCAATTACCAGGACTTTGAAATCCTGTGGTACTGAAGATGCATACATTAGCATTATTAATAACATCTGTGAAAATGCAAGTGCAAAGGTTTGGATATTCGAAGATACAGCACAAATAAAAATTGGAAAGAGAGTGAGACAAGGTGACACTATATCTCCCAAGCTCTTTAATGCTACATTGCAAAATGTCTTTCAATCACTGAACTGGGGAAACAAAGGGAGAAAGATTAATAGTGATTATTTAACTCACCTTCGTTTTGCAGATGACGTAATCATTTTTGCAACTACCCCTTCAGAGCTGCAGAGTGAATAAGATCCAAGAACTTGCTGACAAGAGTAAAGAAGTGGGATTAAAAGTGAACTTTCAGAAGACAAAAGTGATGTACATTGCTTTTACAAGACACAAAGATTTATCAATTGATGGAGAAAAGCTTGAGGCAACCGATACCTACATTCATCTTGGGCAGCAGATATCAAGTGAAGGTTACATTGATTAAGTTAATTGGCATATAAAACTTGGATGGAGAGCTTTTGGAAGAAACAGTACAATTTTTAAGAGCAATATGCCATTATGTCTTAAAAGAAAAGTGTTTAAGCAATGCATCCTGCCAGAGCTTACATATGGAGCAGAGATATAGACCTTAACTAAAAAAGGCATAAAAGACTGCAGACAACTGAAAGAAGCATGGAGAGGTACATGCTTAGTGTAACCAGGAAAGATAAGAAGAGGAACTTGTGGATAAGGAGAAAATGACAGAAATGGACAACATCATGACCAGAGTGAAATCCCTGAAACAGCAATGAGCTAGACATGTTGCCAGAAGAACGGACCACCAATAGACAACTGAAATTTTAGACTGGATTCCAAGGGACATAAAAAGACCCAGAAGAAGAACCCATGGGAGATGGATGGATGAAATTCGAAAACATGCCAGAATGACATGGTGGAGAAAGACTCGAGACAATTGTGGAAGAAACTTGGAGAGACCTTCATCCAGCAGTGGATTGATAATCCCCAGTGTGCCCATCCCGCTTGTTCTTGATATTATTCAGAACAAACTTCCCCTTATCCCAAACCTTTCCCCGTCCAAGGGTTCGGCTATCATGTCAGCCTTACGGCTTGTGCTCTTCAGGATAGTAGTTCGTTTTTTAAAAAATTCAACAAGGTTTTAATTCAGTTTCTTATTTCATCGATGTTAAAGGATTTTTTTGCATTGTAAAAAATTCATCTTGTTTAATTTTATCTGGTGCAGATTTTACAATATCATGAATTTTAACTTCACAATTGAAAGAATTCACATTCTTAGATGGCGCATATATGAAGCCCCGACAACCACTATGAATATTGTAAGTATAGATACTTATTATTAATATACTTGACTTCAATTGCCAATACTACGTTAACGTCCTTTTGCAATCTCCCGATAGCTGAACTTGCATAACATGTGAAACAGTATTTACAGACATTTAATGTCAACCGAATTAAAATATTGTAGCCACGTAAAAAGTATGTTCATTAGCGAAAATTGAACAACGACATATGTAAAATTAGGCAGTTTGACTCTCACCATAGATGGTTGGTGCAGTGTGAAGAATAAGCCAGTCCAAGCTATTAGGGTCCATACCGGAACAGAAAGTTTTCTCTGTATGCTGACGATACTGGTTCAGAAAAGAAACCAGCAAAATATGGTGCTTCTAAATTAGAAGCGGCCATAAAGGAGTACAAAGACAATTTTGGAAAGCCTGTTTTTGCTGTTGTAGCTGAGAGCAAAAACAAAATGACAAAAATGTGGATAATTTTAAATGAAAGATATCCAACTCTCATAACATATGGATGCTCAGCACATCTGTTGAATTTGTTAGAAAAAGATGTTTCCCCAAAGACTGTTTTAAAGCAGATTGCAGTGGTGCAAAAATATTTTCGTAACATAGGCCTACATCAACCACATGGATGGTTCAAAGAAAAGCCTGGCTTAATGCCACAACTACCTAACGAAACAAGGTGAAACTTTCATCCTGATTGTTTTAAAACATTTGTGGTCAATTATCACAAATACAGAGAAATATCTTAAGAGCATATTGAAGAATTTGATCAATCTATTTAAAAAATCTTGGATAAAATGGGCATTTACCATGAAGCTATGAATCCAGAAAAGCAGTTATCCATTGTTGCTAGCACACTGGACACACTGAGAGAGACACAACATCTGTTTCAGTTGCTGTTGAAATATGGCTAGATTTACTACAAGAAGAAATCCTGCAGCTTTACCATCTAGATTTTAAAAAAGGTTTGAACAAGCAATTCTTGCACCACATTTTCTAGCAAACCTCATGGATCCGAAATACAGAGGTCAGAAATTTAACCAAGAACAGGAGAGCATTGCAGAAGAGTCGATATCCAACAGTCCCCCCCTCCCGATTACACAGTCGAATAATATGACCATTCCTGGAATCACTGTGTACTCACTCAGGTGTATCACAGAGTGCATGTGACAAGGTCAACCACACGGAGATATAAGCAGCTGACCAGGACAGATGAGCCATAGTGCGTAATGTGAGCACAATGGGCAGATGTAGTGATTTGATGGATGTTCAAAGAAGAATGATCATTGGTTACTGCACCAAGGGTGGAAGCATCTCAGAAAAAGCAGACTTTGGGGGCTGTTCGCAAGGTGCTGTAGTAAGGGTGTACCAAGAATGGACCGCCGGCACGCCGAGTACCTCCAGACATCATAACTGTGGATCCCCAAAGGCCATCAACCCCAGAGGAAAATGTCACCTCTGTCAACTTGTAAAGGGCAATCTACACACAACAGTGCAGCAATTAACCATGCAAATGAATGCTGGGGCACCCAGGTACATGTCTCAGATAACAATAGAGTGAACCCTGTTACTCATGGGTCTCCAGAGTCTACGCTGCGTCAAGGCACCCATGTTAACCCAGGGCCATTCGCAACGATGTCTGCAGTTTGCATGGGACTACCGTCATTGGACAGTGGAAAAAAGGTTGCCTTCACCGAGGAATCGAGGTTTCTACTCCGAAGAAGTAGCGGGCGGTGGTGAACACAGCGTTACATACATGAGAACCAACACCCGGACATGCTTGTGGGTCAAGTACAGGCCAACGGTGGCAGTGTGCATGTCTGAGGGATGTTTTCCTTGTATGCCCTGGGACAGCTGGTACCACTGGATGAGTTCCAGAATGCGAATGGCTAACTGTCCATTCTCGCAGACCAAATGCATCCCTTCACATTGGGTGCTTACCCTGGTGGCGAAGGTATCTAAAGGACAATGTACCCTGTCACGTCGCTAAGGCGGCGCATGACTGGTTCCAGGAACACAACAACGATGTCTCCATTTACCCTTGGTCGGCGAAATCGCCAGACCTCAGTCCCATAGAGCACTTGTGGGACTATTTGGATCGACAAGTTCGGCATGCTGACCCACAACCATGTCATCTCCAGGACTGTGCTCTGCAGCAGTCCAAATGGGCACATGTGCCTCGGGCAACCTTCCAGGGCTCCATCGAGTCCATACCATGCCATCTTGCCGCTGTCATCCTATTATTAGGTAAAAAGGTAGGTGGTTATATTATTCTGATATGACTGTGCATTTGCCTGGTGTAATGGCTTTCAAAATTAATGACACAGACTGTTGCCTAACATCAATGATGAAAGAAAGTGTCATCAGCCAGTTTTCTTCCATAAAATGATGGCAAGTCATGGTAAAAAAGTCTGAAAAGGGTTCAAATTCAAAATTGCCTGCAGGATTTTGTAACTTTTTTGTATGCCTACATTCAGCACCAGCTTCATCTGCCTCCATTGAGAGAATTTTCTCTGTTTCAACTAGTTTGGAATAAGTAACAAAATAGGCTTGGGATAGAGAAAGCCACAAAACTTGTTCAGTTTATACCTTTTTGGATCAAAATTTCCTGTAGATTGGTAGTTTTGTTTCTGGCTAAAACCCCTGAGATTACATTAATCATTTAAATGTGGCTGTTGTGCAGAAAAAAACTCAGAGGTTTGAAAATGTTTGCAAATTGTGTGGGTCACAAAACTATGATAATTTCAGACTGCTTTTGAGGTTCTAGTAAAATACAAAGCAAAAATACTTTATTATCTGTACCATTGTTTAATTTTTAGGCGATCTTTGTAAATAGTCAAAAACCATTGCAGTTTACATTCCACACACAAATAAGATCTCAGGCAAATTTTATTTAAAAATAATATTTTAGTTAGAAGCTAAGTATGTTATATTCTGTTTATTATTTGTTTTTCTATAGAGTGAATAGATAATGTTGGTCTATTCTATAGTTATTCTTTATAGGTGGAAAGCTATTTGTATGCAACCATTTATTATTTTCAGGATTATTGTTTAATTTTCTTATTTCAGATCAGTTGCTTTGTCAGCTGATCTGAAAGGATTGTTTTGTGTTGCTAAACAATCCTTTTCATGCCTAGTGCATGATCAGTCAATCCTCTCTACTGGTGGTCCTCCTGGTCCATTCGGAGCCGCTCCACCATGTGACAGTGCCATCACGCGTCCATTGCTCCCAACACAGTCAGACGGTATGGTCAGAACGATCCACATGACGGGCTATATGGCACGCCGACTACCTTGTGGTTTTTAGCTCTATGATTTGGCCTCAAAGTCCGTACTTTGCATAAATTGACATCTCTGGTGTCTATCCGGCATTCTTGTCACTCTCTACTCTTGCGTGCATTGGCCGGTGCTTTTCACTTTCATGGGGAATCGACTACACGCCAGTTTATAAGTCTGCCAGTTCATGCTTGCAGCGCCACCACAGGGTGCGAGGTCATGCGCACTAGCACCAAACGTGGATTATTTGCATACCATCACGCACTCTATCTATTTGCAAAGTTTCACGGTTGTAGCATGTTTTATTCTCGGTGCGCAAATTTCATTGTCTGTGAGTATATGCAAATTTCGTGCACACTTAATAATTAGCCAACTTATCATGATTTTTCACTTTGTTCCTTAATTTATGGAAACCAGTGTATAATAATGGCTTAGTAATATGTTTTTGTTAATATTACATAGTAAAGAAGCTGTTCATTACATATGTCAATTGAAGTGCGTCAGTTAATTGCAATTGTTTCTACATCTATTGAATTTGCACAGTAAGATTTCTTAATTGCAAAAAGAATTACATTCAAAGAGTTGATAATCCTGAAACAGTATAAAACCACAATTAGTCAAATTAATAGATGTTTCTCAACTTTTTAAAATTGTTTTTTGAGCTGTTTTCTTGAAGAGAAAATGTTGATTGATTTAGCACTTAAATATTTGTAGGAATAGTGGTCAAAAAAATAAGTCATTAATTGTTTGATTCTTTGTAGGATCAGTAGCTACATCTTTCTTTTTCCATTGTTTTCTTAGATAACCTGACAAGGCAGTTAAAATTAATCATTTTATTTGTTCCATTTAGTAAAATGCTCTGAAATATTTACACAAGATTTCAAAATAATTTTCACCATGTTCTGATTTTGACATGCATTTATCACATGTTTTCAACTGTTTGTTCTGTTGAGGAGAATTGAATTTACACTGAGCAACTTAACAGGCTAATTATTTTATTATTCAATATGTTGACAACTGAATTCATCTCACCCTTTGACATGGTGAGGTTTTAGAATATATAGTATATAGCTATATTATAAGGGTTGCTATACACCAAAAGAGAATAAATCTAGTAATAAATTCTGTTTTATTGTCATAAAGAAGCAAAGGAATACATTTCCCGCAAGCTTTTGCCGCCTTCGGATGGTTTTGCAAGGCGGATAATATGCTAAAGGAGAAAATAGAATCAACTGGAAATTCAAATTAATTGTAAACAAAATAAAGGAATATATTATACAAACGAGCAGTGGCTTGTTAACACGCACGTGGTCATGCAGCAATCGGAAAAAATGAAATAACGTGACAGAGTGATTTTTTTTTTTTTTTTTTTTTAGGCGCTGATCGGCTGGGGTCTTTTATCCGGTAGGAAGGTGTGGTGGAACTATATCGAGGAGGATGCACTACGCTGATGGAAGTTCTGCTGAGACATCGGTATTGCGAACGTCACTGCGCATTAGAATTTCGATCATTTCTATGAGAATCGCAGCCTTTAGGTTGTGGTAGGGGGCGATGTATGTGGTGGATATCCTGGCAGCTTGGTTTGGCTAATTTGGTGGCTACCTCTCGTGATAAGGCAGTCAATAGTTTCCCTTGTCTGATATCTCTTTTGTACTCTGATACCACCAATAAACACTACATCAGAGTCACGAAGAGATCCTTTCGCCAGTGGGAGTCAGAGCACGAAAGAGACGTCAGACAAGGGAAATTATTGACAGCCTTATCACGAGAGGTAGCCACAAAATTTGCCAAACCAAGCTGGCAGGATATCCACTGCATCGCCCTTACCACAACCTCGAGGCTGCGATTCTCAGAGAAACTATTGAAATTGTAACACGCAGCGACATTTGCAATATCGATGTCTCCGCAGAACTTTCCTCAGCATGGCGCACCCTCCTAGACATATTTCCACCACACCTTCCTACCATATAAAAGACCACAGCCTACGAGCACCTGAAAAAAAATTGTACTCTGCCACATTTCATTTCTTTGATTGCCACATGACCATATGCATGTTAACGAGCTGCTGCTCATTTATATGATATATTCCTTTACTTTGTTTACAATTAGTTTGAATTGCCATTTGATTCTATTTTCTCCTTTAGCATATTATCCGCCTGATGAAGCCATCTGAAGGCGGCGAAAGCTTGTGGGGAAATTTATTCCTCTGCTTCTTTATGCCAATAAAATGGAATTATTTACTACATTTATTCTCTTTTGGTGTATAGCAACCCTTATAATACAGCTACTAACTTGCTTTTTCCACGGCAAATATGGGTTCGTACTTTGAACAAAGGAAATCTAGAATCAAGCTGGAAACCGAAAGATGTAACCTCCAATTCTTACATACCTGCAAAGAATCCGCCCTCATTCCTGCATTTCTATGGTTCAAATTGACCATAGATAACCCCTAGTTCCAACGAAAGAAGATGCACTTACAGCAGGAAACCCTACACTACCTTATTAGAGATAAGAGAATCATCGTTATGAAGCTGGAATTTAGAACATTCTACCATCTTGCAAAGTTGGCAAATGAAGCGGCCCTCTTTTGCTCGGCCTCACGTTAAGAAGAATCGACTTCCTTGCGTGCCACCAACAAGAAATCCGCTCAGCAATTCATCGTAGCAAGATTGAATGCCTACGCAAGACCAAAGCCCAACCATTGATGCCTTCACACACTCTCTTGATCCTGATCGTCAACGTTTCCTCAAAGACTCTCACACAAGATGAACTCCAAGTACTGCAGAAATGCCCTAAATATTCCTTCAAATCACCCATCTGCCTCAAAGAAATCATACCCCAGATCGAGAGCATCCTACAATACATTCCAGCCAACGAGAGAGACCCTATTCAAAACTAATGTGCCAGCAAGCTAATGGAACAAGTAAAACGAGCAGAGATCGGCAGAAGTTGAAGAATCCCCACAGCTATCAACCAGCTAAAACTAGACTATAGTGATGTTTTCACATTAACGGATAAATCCGGCCAGATTGTCATCATGGACAGCCTAGACTACGATTAGAAACTTAAAACGTTCATAGACCAAACACAATCGGTCTTACTCACAGTTAATCCTCTAAACCGCTGGATAGCACAAACCAAAAGGAAAGTAAAGCTGCCTGTGCTACCCGACACTATAAAGAAAGGTGCTAAGTTGCCTCCGGGACCTACAATCCCCAAACTCTTCGGGCGTTTAAAGCACCACAAAGCAGGTAACCCCATCAGATCGATCATTTCTAAAAGACAGGCTCCCACCACCAACCTTGAGAAGGCCCTTTCCAAGTTTTTGAAGCCGCTCCTGCCACCTTCAGAAACAGTGCTCCTCTCTTCAACTGACTTTATATCTAAGCTGAGAAACATCGTTCTAAATCCTATAGATATCATTGGGAGCTTTGATGTCATTTCACTTCATCCCTCTGTACCATTTCCAGAAGCCAAGGCGAATGTCAAACAATTTTTGCTAGACTCCAACCTGTTTACTGCCTTAAGAGACATCGCTAGAACGCTCGACATGGTTACAGAATCCAGCTTTTATGAGTTCAACTCTAAAGTCTACAAACAAATGCATGGAGTCTCTATGGGTTCTGCTCTATTACCGATACTCGCAGAAGCTGTACTATGCCCCCTGGAGAATGGGCTCCTCACCACCCATACCAAAACTCCGAGATTATGGCCAAGATATGCCGACGACATTTTCTTCGTATGGGAATACGACATGAACTCCCTTCATGACTTCATCACCAGTATGAATGCCATATATGATGACATAAAATTGAAAGTGGAATTAGAAGACAGAGGCATGCTACCTTTCCTGGACATTCTAATTAAGAGAACTCCTGTAGGAGCGTTAAGCACCAATGTACACTATAAACGCACCTATGTGCCAAACCCTATACTACCTTCTTCCAGCAACCCCGAGTCACACAAATATGCTCTCTTCTAGCACAGAACAAGGAGAGCAAGAATTCTTTGCTCGGAAAGAGATGACCATGAAGCAGAAGTCCACGACCTTAGATCCCTAGCAGTCAATGGAGGATTTGATACCTCCCGTGTGGAAAACATAATTATGAAAGCAGCAGCCGAAACATGGAGCAGCGCACCTAAACACAAAGATCCACCTTTACAATTCATCGGAGAAATCCCATACATACCCAGAGTCACCTACTTTCTCAAGAACCAATTTAAAAAATATAAGCTAGGTATCGGGCTACAACCTCCTAGACCATGTCTGCTCTACTTCGAGGGGAAAGATGCAAAGCTACTAAACCTACAGATGCCAGCATCTATGAGCTCTCGCTAATATATCCTGACACCACCATTAAACACTACATCGGAGTCGCAAAGAGATCCTTTCGCCAGCGGGTGTCGAAGCACAAAAGAGACATCAGACAAGGGAAACTATCGATTGCCTTATCACGAGAGGTAGCCACCAAATCAGCCAAACCGGGCTGGCAGGATAACCACCGCATCGCCCCCTACCACAACCTCAAGGCTGAGATTCTCAGAGAACTGATCAAAATTCTAATGCGCAGCAACATTTGCAATACTGATGTCTCTGCAGAACTTCCCTCAGCATAGCGCACCCTCCTCGACATAGTTCCACCACACCTTCCAACCGGATAAAAGACCACAGCCGATGAGCGCCTGAAAAAAAAATTGTACTCTGTCATGTTATTTCATTTCTTCGATTGCTGCATGACGATATGCATGTTGACGAGTCGCTGCTCATTTGTATAATATATTTTTTTATTTTGTTTACAATTAATTTGAATTTCCATTTGATTCTATTTTCTCCTTTAGCATATTATCCGCCTGACAAAGCCATCAGAAGGCGGCGAAAGCTTGTGGGAAATGAATTCCTTTGCTTCTTTATGCCAATAAAATGGAATTATTTACTAGATTTATATGGCATATAGTATTCATGTGCTAGCCATAACAAACAACTTTCATGCTAAACTAAATATCTGGGGTGGGGATCTGAAAACTAAACTTTTGACTCAAGTTCTGGTAGAAATCATTGGGCATCAGGTAAAACCTGTATCCAAAAAAAAAAAATGTTTTCGTCTGCTCATGTTCTTATTTGACACATCCACACACAGAAACTTAGTCAAGATAAAAGTTCTGCCAAAGTGAGGTTTCCATGATGTTTGCAAACATGTAATATGAAAATCCTGTACATGTAAATTGCTACCAGGTAGGATTTTACAAAAACGAAGTGTAAAAAAAAAATCAGAAGCAATGAGGTAGGAATTTTGTCAAAACTAAGAGGTGCAGAGCTGTTTGCAGCGACAGGTGTAATGAGGGGACTATGAGCTGTAATGCTCTGGAATGGATAACAAGGCAAGGGAAGGGAGGGTGACACTGTATAATCACTGAAAAGATGTCTAAAACTAGGGCTTGAGTCACACTATTTCAGGGGAGTCCCCAAATCACTGTGAATATTAACATTTTTCTTTTTACATTAGTAATTTTTTATAGGCTTTCCTTCTGTAAGTAATCAAATTTTCCTTCAGAAATGTCCATGAAGTGAATGACAATGTGAGAGTGGAGGACATGTATTTTACACAATAAAAGGCTTACTGCAAAAGCATGGACCATTACAGGAAAACAAACCTCTTCATGACAATATAGAATGTTACTCCATATATTTTTTTTGATTCCAACTGTGCTTCAGGTACAGTTATATCTCACACTTCCTGACAAACTTTTACTAGCAACTGCCTTGGTGCCAACCACAATATTAATTCACCTATTACACAAATTCATTTTGAAATGTATTACCATCTGTATAATTCTCATGATCATAATCCACATACTATTTGCATACATAAGGTAATGAAATACTTTACAGCATTAATATTTTCAAGGGTAAGAGCCTGTATTGGCACAGAGAAAGAAATCTGGTACAATTGCAATTAGTCTTCAGAACTAAGCAACTTACTGGAAGTACCTCCATGCCACTGGGTAGAAACAAGTGATTTGAACATCTTGGAATCATCCATGTAAACCAGCCAAGTGAGAAAAAGTCTGCATACTGCTTTGTGCACTAATCCCATACCACATATGTTACATGTAATGTGCTCATGAGCAGGGTGGGAAATTAGTGGTCGCAGTGCGTGAATGCAACCATGTTTTCCCGTGTTGCGACCGGAATTTTGAAACTCGGGGGCCATTTGCGACCAGATTTATTTCCTTTTATTTTTCAATAAAAGTTTAATTTTCTAGTGATTTTTTTTTTTTTAATTCTAATTTTAGAAAAGAAGGAAAATGCTTCCGTCAACTGATGAGCATCCTGAACCTAAGTTATGACGCCGCCAAAAAGGGATTAGTTGCCTTCAGGTGCGCGATCCTATAAAAGCTTTAAAAGTAGGGGCGGGGTGTCTGAAGAGGGTATTGCCCTTTCCATGTCCCTCGGGTCAAGTTGAAGATTGGTCCCATTCACCACAGTGGAACCAAAGAATATAAAAAGTCTTTGTCAGAACATCGAAAGGACTTTGTATTCTCGTGCCAGGCAGACCGCTGCCACCCATAGAAGTGAGGGGAAGAGGGGGGATACCTGCAAGAGGCGAGCTGAGAATGGAAATCCGAGCGAGTTACAAAAGACGCCTCCATCCACCCTTATTCCAGTTACTGTCCTTACAACACTTTTGGCATGGCTTCCAGCAACTTGCTGATTGACACAGTGGTAAATGCACTATCGTTTGGTCGTACTCATAACTCGTAACCACCCTGCCATCTTTCCTGCTCCGTCAATATCTGTGCTACCCATTATCACCACAGTGGCTCAGTTATTATTCAGCTATCAGAGTGTCAGAGATGAGCAAATGGAAAATCAGTGATTTTTTTTTTAGCAAGCCCCTACCTAAAAGTATTAATTTAAATCTTACAATTTCTAATTATGATCAGCAACAAGCCAGTAGTTCTGCCGTTGCTGATGAAATTTGGCTAGAAACGGAAATTCTAGATCCCTGAAAAATTGTAGCAGTGAAAACTCTATTAAAATGGAAGAAAGAATTTTCTTGGCTACAAGTAGAGCTAAAAGACGAAAGTAGGATTATGTGTTGCTCCACATGTCAGGGAAATAAAACAGTTATTCTTCAAAAGGGATCATCTGTAGCTGCAACATCTTTTATTACTGGATGCAGTGCATTTCAGCATGAAACTGTAGTTCACCATAATGAATCAAAAATTCAGACATTCCATCTAACCCAATACTTGGCAACATGGACATTTTTGATCCCATTAATTTGTCTGAAAATGATGACATATTCACATATGGAGTAGAAAAGCTTGATTGCATGCATGTTGGGTAATTTGACATCCTGTATGCATATATCCCCTGAACAAACCAGAGAAGAATTTCTTAAGTAGAAACTATGGGCCAAAAATAAGGCTTAACAAAGTAATGAAGTCTTGTGGGATCGGTTATACAATGAATTTTCAGACTCGGAGGAATATGAAAATTTGCTGAAACTTATGCCTCTTTTCCATTGTATTCCAGTCAGTTTGTGAACACAGGTTCAGTGCTATGAACTAGATGAAAACAGATCTGCAAAAGAAGTTTAAGATAACCACTTTAAATTATCTGTTGACCATATAAAAATCAGGGGGCTGAGTTTGAATGACTTTGATCCAAAGCCAGCCATCAAGATTTGGTGGGAAGAAGTGACTGCTGGATGAACTTGCCATCCAGAACATGAAATTATTGCAGCATATTAAAGGAATCCCAAATTTACTTCTAAATATTGTACATATCTATTTTTTCTATTTGAACTTCATTCAACTTTTGTAGCATATGCCATATACACACTGACATCATACAAATTGTACCACAGATACACACATGACACACGCACTAAATCACATATTCGGCCTATTCATCCGAAGACAGAGACCATGAAGCAAAGTATAAATTACATTGGCCCATACTACTGGAACTCATTACCGGCAAAACTGACTTCTTTAAACAATTTTAACCTTTTAAAAAAAAAAAAAATTTAAAAACTTCATAATGAATTGCGGCTCCTCAAATTGACGATTTGCAGAGGAGGGGGAATATGACTAGTACAATGACTTGTATATCTCAATGTAAAATGATTATTCAATGGTATTATCGGCAATGTTTATCATCATCTTTAAATATCATTACCTTTTTCCTTTTTTTTTTCTATGCAACACTGATTTTTTTGTAACTACAACTACTGACCTCAGTGTAAAATTAGCCTAAAGAGCATGGGACCCTGCCAAGCATGGCTGGCCTTTTTCTCCTGCTTCCTTGCTGTGTTTCAATTGATATTTTTGTAACACTGGTTTTAGCTCAGCAAAATAAATGAATTGAATTGAATCTACCTACCAACTTTTCGTAGTGCACTTAATAAATGCCTTGACTCTTGACCACAACATATACCTAACTATCTGCTGCACACCGTGGTTTACTACCTACATTTAGTGACAGTTGCTGCAAGTGGCTACAAAAAGTGTTTACACAAAAGACAGAACACTTAATAATGTAGGTAAAGATATGGAAATTTTATTTTTAAGTTAAACATCTTTTATTGTTGTATTTTAAAAATCCAAAATAAAATGAAAAATAGGGAATTTCTAAATAATTAATCAGATTAATAGAAGCTCACTAAGGTGATTTAATACATGCAAAGATTATTAAGTACACTACTCGTGTATTTTATAATATTTCTCATGTATTCTGGAGAGTTAATTCTGCTCTTTCTGATCATACAGATCCACAGTCTTAAGTTTATATATATTTTTTTCTCTGGTTAAAATCTCCGCGAGTTGGCTTCTTTCTGTTTGAGGAGGCCATCAGCCCCACCCTCTCTGCCCCCCAGCGACTAGGGAGTGGCGGAAGAGGTCAGCCATGTTTTACTCTTGTGAGGAGAAAGCTTTTGTCACACAAGAGGTAAGCTCTCTTCCTTGTTTTTGGGTTCTAGGTTTTATAAGTTCAATGTTTGTACTTCATGTACTTTTTCTCTGTTGATTTTTAGCTTTTCAGCTTTTAGGCACTGGCTTGTCTGTTATCATTTTTGCGGGTTTTAACTCTTTCTTTTCTTTGTAACTTTGAGCGTCTTTTGGGGTACCTAGGAACAGAAGTTGGCTAAGCTTGTTCCTTTTCTATGCGCTGTATTTTCAAAGTAGTTAAGTTCTTAATAACTAATTAATTATGCACTTAAAGCACTGCTGAAATACTTTGTACATATTGCAACTAACTGTTTAAGGCATATAACTTTCACAAAGTTTTCTTTAGTTAATTATTGTCTTTAACTTATTCTCGTTTTCGTGTCTGTCATAAGTTGTAGAGTAGGCGGTTTTAGACTCAAGTTTTCTTTCAAAAATCTGTTTTTTAAAAATTAATATTTCCTTTTTTAATTGCAATGTAAAATTTTGGATTTCTTTTGCATTGATTTTCAGGTTTAAATTCTCTCTCAAACGAACTTGGCATTTCGTTATAGCTGAAAATTATTTCTAATTATTATGTCACTCTCACAGCTTGAGTTCTCTTTAATCTTCTCTCTGTTTAATAGTAACAGATGAAGAGCATGGGTCGGGCCAGGAAGGTTAATGGATGCAAGCGAAATTGTTAACTAGTGCTAGGTCATGCAACTCTGCGGAGGACATGACATATATATATTTTTTAAAACTATTTTAGGTGGGAATGTTACTTGCATCTATGGCCTTGCAGAAACCCATTTCCAACTAGGTCTTTGTGGAAGTGAGAAAATGCAGAGTTTTTGCTGGTCCTTGATAAAGCCAAGGCTCAGTATTCTCGACACCTTCTACATTCAGTCGTTTTATTTTATTTTTTTATCTTTTCTCCTTTTACTCACACAGGTAGATACATAACCTTTTCTATGTGGTACTTGGTGTGAGTCAAAATTATATATGTATTTTTTTGCTTAGGTATCTTCTTAATAGAATGTGAATTCTGAATTTTCAAAACTGCTGCGTTGCGCGTTTTGATCTTCAGGTTATTATGCAACTTTCGTTTTAAATTCTAAAGTTTTTCCTTAGTCTTCAGTTTTGCTCTTAAGTATATATATATATATATATATATATATATATATATATATATATATATATCATCATTGTCAACCATTATCAATCCACTGCTGGACGAAGGTCTCCCCAAGTTTCCTCCACAACGGTCTGTCTT
Source organism: Macrothele yani (assembly GCA_039090855.1). NCBI lineage: Eukaryota > Metazoa > Arthropoda > Arachnida > Araneae > Macrothelidae > Macrothele > Macrothele yani. Next base: position 882,792 of record CM077008.1, on the reverse strand, counting down.
GTGCCAGTCTCCTCCATGACACTCCAGCATACTTTCGAATTTCATCCACCCATCTCCCACGTGGTCTTCTTCTGGGTCTTATCCTGTCCCTCGGAATACAATCTAAAATTTCGGCTGTCCATCGATGGTTTGTTCTTCTGGCAGTATGACCAGCCTATTGCCATTTCAGGGATTTAACTCTGATCATGTCTTCCACTCCTGTCATTTTTCGGATACACGAGTTCCTCTTCTTATCTCTCCTGGTTACACCAAGCATGCACCTCTCCATGCTGCTTTGAGTTGTCTGCAGCCTTTGTATGTCTCTTTTAGTTAAGGTCCACGTCTCTGCACCATACGTAAGCACTGGAAGGATGCATTGATCAAACACTTTTCTTTTAAGACATAATGGCATATTGCTCTTGAAAATTGTGCTGTTTCTTCCAAAAGCTCTCCAGGCAAGTTTTGTACACCGATTAATTTCTTCATCAATGTGACCCTCACTTGATATCTGCTGTCAAAGATAAACATACCTGTCTGTTATCTCCAGCTTTTCTCCATCAATCCATAAATCTTCATTTCGTGTAAAAGCATTGAACATCACTTTTGTCTTCTGAAAGTTCATTTTTAATCCCACTTCTTTACTCTTGTCAGCAAGTTCTTGGATCATACTCTGCAGCTCTGATGGGGTAGTTGAATATGAACTTCCATTATGCATAGCTTAACTTCCATTAAGCCATGCATAATGGAAGTTCATATTCCCTCGCTCTTTCAATTAGTTCTCTCAGTACGTGGATATGATCTATTGTGCTGTAGCCACTCCTGAATCCAGTTTGTTCTCTCGGTTGAGCCATGTCCAGTGTTACCTTCAAACGGTATGAAAGAACTTTAGTGAAGATTTTATAAACCACTGATAGGAGGCTGATAGGTCTGTAGTTCCTGAGATCCTCAATGTCACCTTTTTTATGTAGCAGGATCATTATAGCGTTGTTCCAATCCTCAGGAATCTTCCCTTCATTAAGGCATCGAGTGAAAATTTGGGCGAGTACTGTTTCGAATTCTCCACTTGCTTCTTGTATGATGTCTACAGTAATTCCATCTTCTCCTAGAGCTTTTCCCCGCTTCATGTTCTTGATTGCATGTGCAACTTCTGCTGGGAGGACTGGAAGAACTCTGGTACTGGTACCTTCCATGATGTCTGGAGTACATGCATCATTCCTTTCATATAACTTGGAGTAGAAATCTTTCACTCTTGTCAAAATTTCGCCTCTATTTCTTGTTACAGAACCATCTTCTTTTCTCAGTGCCATAATCTGTTTTCTTCCCTTACTGAGATGTCCCTTTGCTATCTTTAGGCTTTGGTTGTTTTCAATTGCTTTCCTCACTAGTTCACAGTTGAATTTCCTTACGTCTTCAGTGATACTTTTTCGTACTGTCTTGCATAGCTCTATGTATTCCACTTTGGAAGTCGCATCTTCTTTAGTTGTCCTCATCTCTCTTTTTTTTTTTGCATCAACATTTTGGTTTTTCCTGATAATTTGTTCACATGCAACTTGTTCTTAGACCCAGCTAATTTTATTGCTGTTTCCATAAGAGCTTTGGTTACTTTTCTGTTAACTTCAGAAATATCCACTTCTTCCGATGTTAGGCCTTCTAAAGCAGAGAATCTGTTCTTCAGTTCCAACTTGAAGGTATTATGGTGTTTCTTAAGGTTGGTTATGTCAATACATTCTGTTTGTCTTATGAGCTTGCCACGTTCGAGTTTAGTGTTGAGGTGCATCTTACATCTCACCAATCTATGGTCACTACCTGTGTTGAACTTGTTTAGCACACTGCAGTCTTCTATGACGAATTTTTTGTTACACATGATAAAATCAATTTCACTTGTCGTCCCATTTGGATGTCTCCATGTCTATTTCCTGCATGGCTTTTTCTTGAAAAAGGAGTTCATGATGAAAAACCCTTCTGCCTCTGCAAACTCAACGAGAGTATTTCCACGCTGGTTTCTGTTGCCGTAACCGAATTTACCTACTGAAGTTTCATTCTGTTGCCGTTGTCCTATTTTTGCATTAAAATCTCCCATAATTATCTTCAAGTGCTGCTTACCTTTATTATTTAGATGACGAATTTCCTCATAAAATTCTTCAATTTCTTCTTCAGGATGACTTGTGGTGGGTGCACAAGTTTGAATAATCTGAGCCTGGTATCTTCTAGAGAGTTGGATAACAAGTCATGCAGCTCTGTCAGAGGAACTTTCAACTTCTACAACTTTATCCTTCAGTTTCTTGTTTATTATAAATCCAACACAACTAGTTCTGCCAGCATCTGTCCGACGATAGTAGAAGAGATGTCCACTTTTCAGTTCAATGAGATCTTCTCCTTTTCTCCTTACCTCACTTAGCCCAACGATGTCCCACTTTATCCTTTGTAGTTCCTCTTCCAATTCAAGAAGCCTTGAATCAGAAGATAGGGAGCGTCCATTATACGTAGCCAAGGTCAGCTTCAGATGGCAGCCTAGTCCGATCCTCCGGGGATTCTTAGCACCCTCTGCCTTCATGTCGCACTGGCCGCTGCCTTGGCCAGGTACATTCCAGCTGCTGGAGACTGAGGGCCAAGATTTAAGTTGTGGAGTTATTTTGGAGGGGTTTGGCCATAACTCACCACGCTGGCCAAGCGGGTTGGTGAGTGTGGGATAGCATTTCTTCTAATCCTGATGGTATAGTTATAACGCTATTGGCGGTCGTCAGAGCCCCTTTAGTGGGAACAGGATGCACCACGAGAAGGCGGGGTTGACATTTGTCAAGGAGAGGCTGTGATGTTACCCATCACCTGACCTATATATATATATATATATATATATATATAGTCCTTTGCCCCTAGAAAACAGAGATGTGTCCCCAGATTTCCAGCTGCACAGGAACTTTACTTTGCCCATGCCAGATTTTTCTAGTTTCCTACCCTGCTCACAAGGTACATATGTTATACATAACACTCATTTCCACAGTAGAAATTACTGCTTTCTACTGTAACATTCATTTCCACAGCAGGAAGAACTTTTATTTTTCAAAGTATTTTACAAAATAAAGAATTATCTAATAAATCTGCAAATCTACAGATTTAAATTTAGAATCACCAAATTTAGTATCCTATCTCATGGTACTCTTAGACCATAAACAGTTTTTTGAAGGAGTTCGAGCCCGGGGTCAAGGGGCCCCCATACAAAATTTTTGTAAAAAGTTCCATTTTTTACTTTATTTTGAATTCGAATTTAATACTTTTTGTTGTGATAAGTGTAAGAATTGATTTTTTGTGGCAATTGGTTTCTAGTGAAGAACTGCAACACAATTCAGCATTGGAACTGAAGGTAAGTATTTCAATTCCTCTTCCTTTCTTTTTTGTTTTGTACAAGAAAATCCAATTAAATCATTTTTTTTTTTTTTTTTTTTGGCAGAAATATTACTGCATCACAACATTTTGCATTGGCAGTGACAGTAAATGTTTTTCATTCCATTTTTTTTTATTTCTTTTTAGGACTAAAAATTAAATTAACTGATTTGTAAATCAACTCACATTAGCAGTTCATATGGAGATCTATCACTAGTCCTGATATTGCTACTATTTCCTTTTATGTGCTATATTTCAATAATAATAGGAATATTCTAGAAACTTATTGTTTACCTATGCATTCCGCTTCGAGAGATGATTTACATTTCATACACGTTGTTAGGTTCTCCCTCGTTGATGTCTTTGTCCTTTAGTCCGTAGTATATAAAGCAACACTCACTCATTATACACTTTTCCATTTGGATAGAATCTGTAGATCTTAACCTTTGGACTTCAAAAATGCCAACTAATAACCATTATTGATGCTCTAAATTTTTTGACCAGCCTTTGGGCATTTTCAGCAGCGTGGCGAGTCCCCACCGACGTTAGTGGTTCTTTTATCACCAATGGAGTGTGATACTCCGATGTTGCGATTCGTCGGAGACTCAATCTTATATACGCTTCTTGAAACCATGCTGGTGCCATCTCATACCTGTCAACCTCTTGAGGTGATAACCTGTACATTGAACCCCTAAAAACCTTACAATGACTAAATAACCCTAACGCCAAAAAAAAAAAAAAAAAAAAAATTGATTTTTACAAGCTCAACTGTTTTATGACAGCAACTGATACACATGTATTAATTATTTGCATTTTTGAACTTCACTTTTAGTTGGTAAAGTTCGATGAACACTTACCGCACGTGGGCCTTGGCTTTCAGTTCATATTTCCGTTATGTGGATGCGGCACGGGGGTTTTTCATTTGGCCACGGGTCCGCTTCTTTTTTTTTTTTTTTTTCCCCCGTTGGAATTTATTTTGCCTCATCACCAAATGAGTTTTCTTTCCTTTGCTGCATCCTCATTTACTTCAATATTTATTCATAACCCGAGTACTTTCGGTAATACTCCTTTACCGTCTTCGAGGGGACGTTTTGCTCCGACTAGCACGGACCGTGTCAGCTGGGCATTTCGGTGGTTCTCACTGGCTGCTTCTGTCATCGGCTATCGCTTCTTCTTGGGCGTTGTGGCGCCATCTCTTGTTGGTCAGTGATCTAATTTTTCGAACTTTTTCATTTTTTTGCTCAATTTTAATTAAATTTCTCCAGCTGTTTCTCAAATTATTAGGGTCATTATGGTTGCAAACTTTTGTCCTATTTTTTTCAATCATTACCGACTCTGCTATTCTGAGGTGTTTTTCGGATTTACAGCTTTTAATGATTTTTATATTTTCGAATTTAGGATATTTTTGGTTATCCAGACAGTATTGGATAAGTGCTGTTTTTTCTTCTTTTTTCTGCCAGTTTTTTATGTGTTGTTTTAATCTGTGTTTAAGCTTATTTTTGGTACTTCCTATATAAGCCATTGGAGGATTTTCAGTAATAGGAATTGAGTAAATACCTGCTTTTTCTAACATTTTTATTTTTTCATTATTTTTTATTACTATATTTTTGATGGTATTTACTTTTCCTCCAATTTGAATGTTATGCTTTTTACAAATATTATTAATTTCATTGGTAGTACCTTTTATGTAAGGAAAACCATTTAAATATTTGACTTCTTTTTATTTACTACAGCATTATTTTTTATTTTCTTTATTACTTCTGTGTCCCATTTTTTTATTAAATGGTTAGGATAACCAAAGCTGCCTGCAATTTTTTTTATGAATTTGATTTCTTCATTGATGAACTGACTATTTTCAGAATGCGTATATGCTCTTTTAATTAAGGTTTTTATACTATTGCATTTTTGAGGATAAGGATGTGCTGAATTGTACGGGATTAGGACCGGAACAAATGAACTTTTCCGATAAACCCTGTATAGTAACTTATCTGTGGATTTGATAACATGTACATCCAAAAAGGCTAATGCATTATTTTTTTCTATTTCAACAGTGAGTTCTATAGTTGGATATAAAGCGCTGTAACATTTTGTTAATTTTTTTAATTCTTCTTCGTTCAGTTTTGATAGAATGAAAATATCCACGTATCGACAGTACACTTCTGGTTTTTCTTCCATACGATGCAGGACATTTTCTTCAATTTCGTTCATCACAACCTCAGCATATAGAGTTGATAATGGTGAGCCCATTGGGCCTCCTGAATTTTGCTTGAATATTTTGTTCTTGTATGTAAAAATATTATTTTCATATAAATAGACAAACTTTTTTGAATTCATGAATTTGTGTGTTATTTAAAATTTTAAGATTTTGCAACTTCTTAATGATAATTTCAATAGCTTCTGGAACAGGAGTGCTTGGATATAATGCTTTAACGTCCATGCTTGCCATATTTAAGTCCTTTAGGCCAGTTTTTACATTTTTAATTTTCTCTATAAATTCATATGTGTTCTTGATGGTGAACTTGTTGTTCATGAAAAAGGGTGCTAGGAATTTGTAAATGATTTTCTCTAATGTTATCAATGGTGAGTTTTTTTTTTGAAACTATCAGTCTCATTGGAGCACCATCTTTGTGCGTTTTTATCTTTGCAATGATACGTGGTATGCCTGCTCCCATTGGTGGAAAAGAGCGCTTGATTTCATCAGGTAATGTGCTGTGATTTCTTATATCCCCTAAGAATTTAATTTGATTATCAGTTGGGTCTTTCATAATTTCGGTACCGAAATGCCCAGCTGACACGGTCCGTGCTAGTCGGAGCAAAACGTCCCCTCGAAGACGGTAAAGGAGTATTACCGAAAGTACTCGGGTTATGAATAAATATTGAAGTAAATGAGGATGCAGCAAAGGAAAAAAAACTCATTTGGTGATGAGGCAAAATAAATTCCAACGGAAAAAAAAAAAAAAAGAAGCGGACCCGTGGCCAAATGAAAAACCCCCGTGCCGCATCCACATAACGGAAATATGAACTGAAAGCCAAGCCCCACGTGCGGTAAGTGTTCATCGAACTTTACCAACTAAAAGTGAAGTTCAAAAATGCAAATGCATTAATGCACGTTAAATAATATAACCTCCAATATCGGAAGTAAATTGAAATGTATTAATTATTTGCATATTTAATCTAAGAGTGTTTTGTATTATAGTCAACACATGCACGTTTTGCCTTCGTCAAAATGTCATCAGTGGATTTAAAGCCTATGCAGCAAGTGTCAGTGTTTATTTTACACTGTAAAAAGGAGGTTAGTGTATCTGCATTCAGGGACTTCCTACAATCTGTATGGAATTTCTTCATCATGGAGAAAGTTCTTTCACAGTCAGCATTACTGTGAGGCAAAGTAAGGAGTCGTTGAATAAGCACTTTAAGATTTGGGAAGCGGATACCACCAGTACTGGTTCTCAAGCTTAAAATATCCAGCCAGTAGCTACAAAAGCTCTTTTTCTGGCCATTGTCTGACAGTACAGGTACACAGTCACTAGAGATCAAAGAATAGTCATCAAACTCATCCTGTAGAGCTTCCTGATCAAGATGTGGAGCAAATGTATCTGCCAATCTACAAATATGTGTGTACTTCAGGCTCTCTTTAGTGGTTGGGTCCAATACTTTCAGGTCTTTCAGCACCTGATTTTCAAATGGAAATTTGTCCACTATCTTTCTCACTACTGCAACATAAAAGTTTCTCACATCTTCAAAGAATACCTTTTTGTCTGCACCATTAAATTCCATTTCTTCCATTAATGTTCTGTTGGAGAGGCCTACTGCTAGTGTGCTGTCATCATGCTGCACTTCACGATTATCAAACTTGATTTGCCTCAAATCAGGAATTTGTTTGACATGTTTCATCTGCACAAATTTAACCATAAACTTCCTGAGTAACCTGTCCATCTCCTCCATCATACCACCAATCTGTGATTCATCTGTTTGAAAAAGTTTATTAAACTCATTTAAAAGTGGCAAAACAAAATGAAGAAAACGCATGGTCATCTGGGTCAGCGGTGATTTTAAAAGATCGTGTATGTTTTGTACTCTACCAGGTTTTTCAACATCACAGTGGCTTTCAAAATAGGATGAAAGAGCTGAATACTGGTTGAGAACCCTGTCTACTACTTTGTGCAGTGATAACCATCGGGTTTGGCAATGTTTCAATAAGTTCAGGTCATACACCTCAGTAAAAAGTTGTAAGTCCTTGTATGTCTTTCGTCGTTTAGAACTGCACTGAAAATAGTAGTAAATGTCAATCAGTAGGTCATCTATTGGTACAGTCAGTTGCTTCACTCCAGCTTGTGCACACAAATTGGCCAGGTGGCAAATGCATCCAATACTGAAGACAGGATTTCTCTGCTTCACTCTGGTAAGTACAGAGTTTGCTTTCCCCACCATAACACTGCAATTGTCACTAGCAAAGCCAATGCAGTTACTCCAAGGAATATTCAGCCTAGTGAATGTTTTGTCAATGTCATTGAAAATGTCCTCACTGGTTTCACCACTACATACTGGCATGTCCAACAATCTTGTTCTGGGTCCCAAACCATCTTCAAAAATTCTCACCATAATAGCTAATCTCTTATCACTTTTCTTGTCATTTGATTCATCAATCATCAGTGAGAAGGGTCACTCCCTGCACAGATTGATAACTGGTACTGTTGCTGATGAAGCTAAGCAGTTTTTAATAATAAGTGTAGTTTTGGTCCGCTTTAAATGAAACTTCTTGGCAATGGCGCTGTCAGGAAACATTTTAACTGCTAAGTCAGAAAAGTGATCAGCTACAGAAGCAGGTAAATTGTGCTGGGCGACAAAATTAGCAAATAAAACTTCAGCCCTTGTTAACATTATCTTCTTGCTTTGGATGTGCAAAGAAAGTTTCGATAGATGCTTCCTTCTTCATTTTAATATTTTTTTCATGCAATTTTGTCTTAAAGTGTTCTTTCAGATCATATAAGCCAGACGCTACAACTTTAATGTCTTTGCTGCATATTTTACAAAAAGCATGGGTAGATCCTATCTTAGATACATCAACAATGCCAGGGAATAGTTTAATCCAATCAGCTTGAAACTTGCCATGACCTCGGTTTCTGTCTTCCAACTTACGTTTCTTTGAGTTTGAGTTCTCGGCCATTCGATGAGTGAAATATTCAAATTAAACTGAGAAAAAAATATTTTGGCTTACCTAAATCCTACACCACCAGCTTTCCCCAAACGTGTAATTCCTGATGAATAATTCCTACAAAAAACTTGTAATTCCAGTGAAAAACATCTGCTGAATTAGCACAAAATTTACGAAAATATTGTTACTTTTTCAAAACAAATCTGTCAAGAGAATTTGTGATTATGGTTACGTTGAGATAGCTTGCCGATGTTCAGTATAAAGCGAGAAAAGCGTGGGTTTTGATTGGCTGTAGGGATGGGCAAAAACTTCCATGCTTTTGAACATTGATGTTTACGGCCTATAATAATCAATGTTGGAGAGCCCGTTAATTGAAAAAGCATCGAGGTTTGATGACCCAATATTTGAACAAACTGGTAAAGAATATTTTCTACAAAAAATAAATGTATTTCTTTTTGTTGCATTCTTATGAAGAGGAAGAAGTTCAATGCATCGACGTTTCAGGAACGAGTAACCACCGATTTCTCGCCGATGTGCCCATTCCTAATGCCAAGGCCCCACCCCTGAGAGGGTGGGATGACACCTGGACTCCAAGCTCGAGGTCATCTCCTCGCAATATCCCCTGTTCTCAGCAGCTGTTATCCTCACCTCCACCGATTCCCCTACCAATGCTGAACTCTGTCCTATCAGGCTGTAACATTAAGCAAAAACAGCGAGGACAGAAAAGATGAGTTGGGACGCAGCGCCATCTATTGACTTTGTTCGCATTAACAAACTGATTCCGTATCATTTGCATTTGAGATTTTATTTATATTCACTTTCACAGTAACAGATGGATATTTGTATTCTGAATTCTTAGTACTTGGGCAAGATAATTTTTCTGTAGGAACTGGTGTAATTCACGTGTAAATCTCATTCCTCCTTTATTCTTCAACGATCTAGGGTCGAGATTTTGGTAAATGTGTAGATTAGCGTCTTAAATTATTTCGTCGGAAAAATGTTAGTACCTGGAAAAAGTGCGACGTACAGATTTTAGAGTATAGAAATTAATGGCAAATGGTGCAGAAATTTCATATTTTAAATGTCTATTAAAGATTTTTATCGTAACATTTACCTGCAAGTTCGATGCTGTGAAAAGACGCTGCTGTAGGCCTAACGTATCGAACATACAGGTAAATGTTACGATAAAAATCTTTAAAAGACATTTGAAACAGAAAAATTCTGCACCATTTGCCATTAATTTTCATAATCTAAAACCTGTACGCCGTACTTTTCCGAAGTACTAATATTTTTCCGACGAAATAATTTAAAACGCAAATCTACACATTTACCTACTTATTTTACTTAATATGAGTTTATATAGCTGAGTTTTTGTTTTAAAATTGAATTAGGTATGTAATTATCAGGATGAAAATGCTTACCACAAACAACAGTTGAAGGTAACTTGTCATTTGGAGCAAAATCCTGAAGAGATATTTCTTTCAGCAACCGTTGCTTTAGGTTCTGATTTGAGGGAAACTCATGGAATGAAAATCCCACGTTTTTCTTCTTAGAAGATGTGCACATGGGCACACAGCAGTAAACCATTTTGAAAATGGGTTGGATTTTGTTGTGAAAACAACAGTTTGGTTTTAAAACTAGAAGGGTTTTTTTAAAAGAAACAAGAAAAAACGACAAACATACACAATCCCGTAATTCAAACAACGCAGAAACTGAGGTGTTTATACCTTGGGACGCAGTGCCATCTAACGGCTGAAATCGTCCCTAATGCCCACTGGCCAATCACCAAAAGTCTTTTGTCTTCAACAGTAATGTTACAGCCTGATAGGATCCAGTTCAGCCTTGCCCCTACACACAACTATGACCAGTGTTCTTCAGACCTCACAACAATCTTACTGCCACATCAAACCGTAAGGACGCGCATCTTTCGCCAATATTTTCGCAGAATCTGTTTGTTTTTTTTCTCTCACAGCATTTCTCAATCAGTGGCGATTTGGCAAAAGTTTAGTGCGAGCCACGGAATAAACATAAAACATTTGGTATTACGAGAATAGATCCAAAAAAAAGGTTACAATGGTCATAAAAAATGATTGATTAACAATAGACAGAAAATTCAAAAGGGAATTAGGAGGCATACTTGCCAATCACTTTTACACATAATCACCAAATCGTCCATTTATATCACCAAATCTGTTCAGGCATTTATCGGAACACAAGACCAACTTGTTTAACCCGGCTCGGTAGAAATCACGTCCCTGCCCATTGATCCAGTTCTCGGCAGCTGTTTTCACATCACTGTCGGAAGAGAACCTTCTTCCAGATAAGTGTTCCTTCAATTTTGGAAAAAGGAAGTAGTCACTGGGTGCCAAATCTGGGCTGTATGGGGGGTGGCTCCAGACTTCCTACTTGAACTTTTGCAGCAATTCTTGAGTTTTGCGTGCAGTATGGGGCCTGGCATTGTCATGCAGGAAGATGACACCATCACTCAACATGCCATGCTGTTTGCGTCAGATGGCTTCACGTAACCTTGTCAAAGTGGCACAATAGCGATCGGCATTAACGGTATGGCCACGCTCCAGATACTCGATAAGGATAACACCGCATGCATCCCAGAATATGGTTGCCATAACTTTACCGGCAGAGGGTGTAACCTTAAACTTCTTTTTCGTTGGTGATCCAGTGTGTTTCCACTCCATACTGGCTCTTTTGGTTGTGGGGACGAAGTGATGAAGCCAAGTTTCATCCCCAGTAACGATGTGATCAATGAACTGCTGGCCGTCGGCATGGTAATGCTGCAGAAACGTGAGGCTTCACATCATTCGTGTGGCTTTCTGCTCCTCAGATAACACACGTGGTACCCAGTGGGCACAAACCTTGGAATATCCCAAACCATCAGAAACGATATGCTGAACTGTACCATAGCTGAGTCCCAGCTCTGACACCATTGCACGCACAGTTACTCGTCGATCATTTTGAATCATTTTGTCAACTCGTGCCGTGTTGATTTCTGTCGTTGACGAACTTGGACGGCCGCTCACTGCCCTGTTGCGGTTTTCCACATCCTCTCTGCCCGATTGAAAAGAGCAACACCATTTCGCTACATGTTGTCGGCTGATTGCTTCTTCACCATAAACTTCCACTATTTGACTGTGAATTGCAGATGCGGACACATTCTTTGCCCATAAGAACCGAATTACGGCTCGCACCTCCAAGCGGGACCACTTTTCTAAACGTCTTGCCATTTCAATCGCTCTCACGTGTCTGCGAACTTACACTGACTTCCCAAACAACCCCTGTCAGACAACTAGCACCATCTGTCTCCACTCTGGGCAACAAATGTACGCTCCACACTAATTACTTTTCCAATGCTGCAGCTTGTAACCTTTTTTTTGGATCTATCCTCGTATATCTGTAAAAAAAAGTTTCCACAGAGGGTCATTAATGTAAAAAATTTAAACTTTTTTTTCAGGGATAAAAAAAAAACGTACAAAGTGTTTGTACGGCCGTACACGAGCGAAAGCGTAAAAAAACATACAAAATACGGGTAAACCGTACAAGTTGACAGGTATGCCATCTATGTTTCCTTTTGCTTACTATTATTTTTTTTTATGTATTGTTACCTATTGCCGATGCTTTCTTTATATTCTTTTCTTTTTCTTGTGCTACTCCCTCGTCTTTTTGCCGGTTTTTTTGGTGTTCTGTTTCTTGCCTGATTAGAACTTTCCAGTGACTGGATAATATTTTGGGGTCATCGTTACATACCCTCGTTTTATTTTTATAGGTTAAGATTGACTCCTCCATTCTCATCTGTCTCTCAGATCTTTTATATTTTTTTTAGCATTTTTATTTCTTCAAATTTTGGGTAAGTTTGGTTGTCCATACAGAATTGTATGAGGCTGTTTTGGCTTCTTTCTTTTAGCCAATTTGATATACGTTGTTTCAGCCTTTTTTTTTTTTTTTTTTTTGTACTTCCTATGTACAATATTGGAGGGATGTGAGCTATAGGAATTTCATAGGTTCCCAATTCCTCCAAGATCTTGTTCCCTGTTTTGTTGTTAATAATCATACTCTTCATTGGACTCAATGAAGAGTATGATTATTAACAACATTGGACTCATTGAAGAGTATGATTATTAACAAAACAGGAAATAAGATCTTAGAGGAATCAGGAACCTATGAAATTCCTATTGCTCACATCCATCCAATATCGTACATAGGAAGTAAGAAAAACAAATTAAAAAAAGGCTAAAACAACATATATCAAATTGGCAAAAAGAAGCCAAAACAGCCTTAGTACAATTCTGTACAGACAAACGAACTTGCCCAAAATTTGAAAAAATAAAAATACTAAAAAGAAATAAAATATCAGAGAGACATAAGAATGGGGGATTCAATCTTAATCTATAAAAATAAGACGAGGGTATGTAACCATAATGACCCCAATATATTGGGTTGTCGGAAAAGTCATGACGTATTTTGGCACCCGATGGCGGTTGGGCGGTTTTGGAAGTACTAGAGGCATGTGCAGCTCTGTTATTGCTATGGCATTCGACAGGTGCCAGTTATAGCTGCAGTCGAAAAGGAATAGTGAGCGATTTGGTTGATTTGCAGAGATTTGCCATCAAGTTGAAGATGGAAGACCAAACTGTGTATTTTTGCCATATTTTACTGTTTTACTTCCGTAAAAGGAAGAACGCGCGTGAAGCTTGTGAAAAGTTGCACAAAGTGTACGGTGATAATGCTCTACAAGAACGTCAGTGCCAGCGGTGGTTCGCCAAAATTCCGTGCTGGTGCTTTTGACCTAAACGCTCCACGGTCCAAGAGGCCAACCGAGGTTGATGACGACCAAATCAAGGCATTGATAGAGTCAAACCCACGTCACACTACACGAGAGATTGCAGATAGATTGCACATCCATCATTCAAGCGTACATGACAACCTGAAGAATCTGGGATATGTAAGCAAGCTCGATGTGTGGGTTCCTCATGAACTCAAAGAAGCTCAATTGACGGCGTGTATAAACATCTGCGATATGCTCATTAAACATGATGAAAACTATCCTTTTTGAAGCAACTGATAACTGGTGACGAAAAATGGATTGTGTACAACAATGTGCTGCGCAAACGATCTTGGTCCCTACGTGCTGCTTCGCCTCAAACGACATCCAAAGCAGACATTCATCAGCGGAAGGATCTGGTCTCAGTGTGGTGGGATTTTAAAGGTGTCTTGTTTTTCGAGCTCTTACCATGGAACCAAACAATCAATCCGAATGTGTACTGTCGGCAATTGGACAGTTTGAACGAATCCATCATCCAGAAACGTCCAGAGCTCGTTCATCGTAAAGGTGTTGTGTTCCGTCACGACAACGCGAGACCACACACAAGTTTGATCACTCGCCAAAAATTATTGGAGCTTGAGTGTGATGTGTTGCCACACCCAGCATACTCGCCTGACCTTGCGCCGTCAGACTTCCACTTGTTTCGCTCTCTTTAACAGTGCTTGCATGGTATAACGTTCAATTCAGATGAGGCTGTAAATCAGCATCTTGTACAGTTTTTCACCACACCAGACAGGTCCTTCTATGAACGAGGCATTCTGAAGCTCACTGAAAGATGGCAAAAGGTTATCGAACAAAATGGGCATTATATCATTGATTGATCTTTGTTCTTTCTATCAATAAATGACGTTTCCAAAGCATGGCTAAAATACGTCATGAGTTTTCCGACAACCCAATATTATGCAGTCACTGGAAAGGTCTAATAAGGTAACAACATAAAAAAAAATTAATAAACAAAAGGAAACATAGATGGCACCAGCATGGTTTCAAGAAGCATATATAAGATTGAGTCTCCGACAAATGGCAATATCGGATTATCACACTCCATTGGCGATAAAAGAACCACGAACATCAGTGGGGACATCGCCACGCTCCTGAAGATGCCCAAAGGCTGGGCGAAAAATTTAGAGCATCAATAACGGTTATTAGTTGGCGTTTTAGAAGTCCAAAGGTTGAGATCTACGGATTCTACTCAAACGGAAGAGTGTATAATGAGTGAGTGTTGCTCTATATACTTACTACGGACTAAAGGACAAAGACAACAACGAGGACCTAACAACGTGTATGAAATGCAAATCATCTTTGGAAGCGGAATGCATAGGTAAGCAATAAGTTTCTAGAATATTCTAATGATTTATAAATGTGTGGTTTTTTTTAATTTTTCAGATTATGCCTACCAAAAAAAGCAGTTCAATTGGGAAAGTTTCCACTGATGCAAAACGAAAAAGGACCATGAGGGAAAATGAGACACCTGCACAACTGCAGGTAAGACTTGCCAAAGTTAGAACACAGGACTCCAGGGCTAATGAGACACCAGAGCAAACCTACAAAAGACTTACCAGTATTTGAGCAAGAGCCTCCACCTCCAGAGGTTTTGCTTTGCAGCGAGATTTAAAATGCGCAGAATTTGCCTATAATCCAAATCAGAATTACCACGAACATCCAAAAGTAGTGATTGGCAAAATGGAGATTGTTTATGTTCATTGTCAAGCATACAAATGTAAAGAGGAGATTCCAGGAATGTATTACTCAAACAGCAAGGTCAAATTGCCATTGATTACTCCACCACTTGAGCCTCTAGAAGCATTAATGACTGGAACCACACCAGTTTCAAAACTCTTTCTGGCCAACATAAGAAAGTACAACTCTTGCTTCCAAATAACTTCTTTTGGCGCAACTCGAGAAATCTGAACACCAGGACTTATGCCTACTTTCAAAGTGCAGGGCCAAGTTTACTATCACTCAGGTCTATTGCTCCCACCATTCAATGAAGAGCCAAAGTTCCTGCAGATTTTCTTCATGGGAGATGACATCACACAGGCCAAACAGAGATGCTCCAACATTCCCAATACTTGACAAAATATTGTTCTGGACTTGCAACAATTCCTCCAACACCACAATTCCTGTGTGAATCTGTTCAAGACAGCATTGGAACGAATGCCAACAGATGATTTCCAAATTGTGATCAAAGCTGACAAAACTCCAGGTCAATATCAAAGGTGATTCAATGCTCCCACAATTGATAAATATAAAGTTGCCATTGTCACTGTGGGCAACGAGTTTGATCGCAATGATATCCTCCAGAAGAGAAACAAGTCTCCAGAAAGTAGCAGAAACTCGTAGATCTTACGATGCTCTCCAATACCCGATTATCTTCTGGCAAGGCAATAACGAATATTACTTTATGATTCCTCAGATGATCCAAACAAAAGCAACCCACTTCCTAGAAAGAAGGTCCCTGCCATGGACTTCTATGCCTACCAAATCATGAGCCAAGTTGGAGATAAGAATTGTGTTATAATGTCGTCAGCTGTTCCATCAGTTCATTGCAGACAGCTAAGATTGAGAGTGAACGCTTGCTCTGCATCAACCAAAAGAAACTGCATGCTGATGATTATTACTATGTTCATCTCAGGGATGTCATAGCCAATGATGCCAATTCCAGTGACTTGGGGAGAATGGTAATTCTACCAGCAACCTAATTGGTGGCCCAAGACACATGCAAGAGTACCTGCAGGATGCAATGACCTATGTCAGAAACTATGGACGCCCTGATCTCTTCATAACCTCCACATGGCCAGAAATCCAAGAGAATCTTCTGGCTTGTCAGATAGCAATTGATGGGCATGACCTAAATATGAGAGTTTTCAACCAAAAACTAAAAAAATTGAAGGACGTCATAACGAAAGGTCATATTCTTTCATATACCCATATCCTCATCTGGCAGCGAGAAAAAATCCGACCAACTGAAATTGACACGGTCATATCAGCAGAACTGCCAGATTCCCAACAAGATCCTTTGCTGTTTGAAGTCATCACAAAAAACATGCTCCATGGCCCATGAGGTGCACTGAACAGGAAAGCTCCTGGCATGGTGGATGGCAAACGCTCCAGGAAATATCCTCAGGAACTGCAACAGGAAATGCAAATAGGCCAAGATGGGTATCCTTTGTACAGGAGAAGAAATCCTGGAGATGGTGGATTCTCAACAAAAATCAAAATGCACATTGGCCAAACATACCAGGACGTGGACATAGACAACAGATGGGTGGTTCCATACTATCCACTGTCGCCCAAAATGTTCCAGGTGCACATAAATGTTGACTCTTGCCAGTATGTCAAAGCCATAAAGAACATCTGCAAGTGTATGTAAACAAAGGAAGTGATCAAGCAGTTTTTGGGCTGAAACAACATACAGCAATTGTTGATGAAGTTAGACTTTTCAATTAGGAAGATACATCAACAGCAATGAGGCAGTTTCATGAATACTCAGTTTCCCAATTCACAAACGCTATCCGACTGTTGTTCATCTCAGTGTCTACCTTGAAAATGGTCAAAGACTCTACTTCAACCCAAACATCTTTCAGCAGCAGCAACTTCAAAGGCCACTGAACACAATACTGACAGCTTTCTTTGGACTTTGCAAGCACGATCCTTTTGCCAAAACCATTCTTTATTGTGATGTTCTGCGCTACTACACTTGAAATGCATCTAGAAAAAAATTCCAGTGACGCAAGCAAGGAGCTAATGTTGAAGGGCATCCTGGAGTAAAATCCACAGATGCTGTTGGCTGAGTTTACACAGTTCATTCATCAAATGCAGAGTGCTTCTTTTTGAGAATACTGCTCCACATTAACATGGGACCAGCATCGTTTGGCGCCTTGGAAATGGTGAACAATTAAGTTTGTTAAACTTTCTGAGAGGTATGCCAAAAGAGAGAATTGTTAGAGAATGATGAACACTGGGAATAGGCAATGACTGAAGCAACTGCCACCCAATCACCATTGGGCCTGAGACATCTCTTTTGCATTTTGCTGACCACCTGCACTGTCTCAAATTCACTTCAATTGTGGGGAAAATGCCAAGATCATCTGAGTGAAGAACTTTGCAAATTGACTTTTCACCAGACATCTTCAACAAGGCTCTCATCCTTCTAGAGGACCTGTGTTTGTCAATGGCTGGACAAAGCCTCAGGCAGTGCAGACTGCCATCTCTCCAAAGAAACACTACCACCAACAATCCTTCAATGAAATTCTGCAGAAATGAATTACAATGCCAATGACTTGGAAGCATATGCAATGTTGCTGTTAATGAACCGCTCTTAATTAGAGACCAAAGACAGGTATACAATAAAATTCTGGACATTTGAGACTTTCGCTAGACTCTGCCAGTTATTCAAAGGTCAACTCCAGCTGACAAACTCAATGCATGCCTAAAAGCATCTCATCTTCGGAGGCATGTCAAAAAAAAAAAACCCCACCAACATGTGAGTTCATCTGCAAAGCTGTAAAGGCATGCTTCAGTGGGAGAGTTTTCATGTTAGGTGCTTCAACTTGGTAATGGTAAAATTCCAGCTGAGCCAGAAACTGGACTGATTGCATTTGCAAATGGATTTTACAACGTTTTGAAGACTGTTGAAGAACTTGCAGGAAACGTTTTTCCAAACATTGAACTCAACTACCTGAATTATGAGTGGCTGTGTGAAATAGCAATTCTACCTCCAAAAACTGACAGCATCAACAAGATCAATGCTCACATTCAAAGTTTACTTCCTGGAGCCACCACATCCTACAAATCAATTGACACTGTCACAGAAGCAGCACAAGCAGTTCTCTACTCAACAGAGTTCATGAACTCATTGGAGCCCCACAATTTGCTTGTCAAACATGGGGTGCAAATTATGCTGCTGAGGAACTTAGACCCACCGAGAGTTTGCATCAAGAATTTATTCATTCTCATCATCGAAGCAACTGACTGGCTGTGCAAAAGGGGAAGAAGTCTTCATTCTGAGGATTCCACAGATTCCCACAGATATGCATGGACTTCAAGTGTCTGAAATTCCTGATTTGCCTGGCCTTTGCCATGTCCATCAACAAACCACAAGGCCGGTCATTGGCAGTGGCTAGCATTAATTTGGAGGAACACTGCTTTTCACACAGACAACTACGTTGCCTGCTCAAGGGTTGGCAATCCTAAAAATCTCTACATTTCTGTTCCCAATGGAGAAACCAAAAATATTGTTTACCAAAAAATAATAACCTAAATGAATTAAAATAAATTTATTGGAAAATTACAGGAACATCTTTTTCATTCATAAACTTTCACCCACAGAACTTGCCAATTCCATGAATAGTAATATTTACCCAGGAAATAACAGGTACTCCTGCTATATGTATATAAAAAACAACAAAATTCAAATGGAAAAACTAAAAACACTTTGTGCCTAAGGACTCTACATAGAATAAAATTCAAAAATGACACACAGTATTAGGTTTGGGTCATGCTGTAAAAAATTGTTTTCATTTGATTTGTACAAAATTTAGATAGTGAATTATCACCAAATTCTCCTGAGCAACAGCGGGCAATTCAACTAGTTCATTATAAAAGCATAATGAAGTTTTAAGAAAATCACCTTTTGTTAATGTCCTGCACTTAAACATCAAATAAACTGAGCACAGTGTAAGTTTTAATGCCACACGGGTAATATAACAGCACATGGAGGGTACGGAGCTAATCAGTTGCTGGGCTTGGGGCTCCTTCAAAGAAATAATTGCACTCTGCCAATACTCCTGTAAATCATTAAGTTCAAGGTTTGAAAGATCATTGATGTCTCACATACCTAATACAAAATATTAATATGCATATAAATTAATACAAACTTTCTTTGTGTATATCAGTCTTGACTTATATTGACATACCATTACTTCTGAAAAGGTATGTAGTACAAGTTAACATCAATATTTACATCAGTCTTTTTATTCTCATGTTAGATCTTTCCCTTAACATGGCAATACTATGTGTGTTGCTGACAAAGACTTTTTATAAATTACTCTGATTACTTGTGTACCTTGGGGGATGAAAAAAGAAACATGTTGAAATAGGGACATTGAAATAGCAAAAACTTATGTTATATGACAAAATCTACAAAACAGAAAAGACATTGCATATACAAGGTCGAGTCACATTATTGTGACCACCAGCTAATACACTGCCGGAAAGTGAAAAAAGAACACCAAGAAGGAATTGGCAGACTATCATGAAATTCACATATGTTAATGGGGTTGAGTTTACGTAAATGTGATGTTAATTTCGAGACCAACCGGTGAGCGCTTATGCCACAGCACAGCATAATATGCAAATTATCGTCGGTGGTATTTAAGGAGTACGGCAAAGTGAATGTAATCAGTCGTCGGCGTACGGACACGTACGAAGACCCTGAAGAAGCTGCAATGCCTGGACATGGAAGACGTGTAGGATTGCAGCAGTTATCGGACTTTGAGCGAGGTCGTCTAGTCGGACTCCGTGAGGCCGGGTGGTCGTATCGTCGTATTGCGGAGCGAATTGGACGGGAAGTATCGGTGGTGGTACGATGGTGGCGTAGATGGTCCGAGAAACATTCCCACACGAGAAGACGTGGAACCGGGAGTCCCAGACGGACTGATGAGCGGACCGATTGGCACATAAGAAGAGCGGCATTGTCAAGCAGAACATCCACTGTGATGCAAATCCGAACTGCCGTTGCACCTGAGGTTACTGTGCGAACAATCCACAACCGTCTACTGGATGCAGGACTGCGTGCACGTGTGCCTCTGGCATGTGTACCTCTGACTCCAGCCCAACGTCAGCAACGGCTGCAGTGGTGTTGCCAACGTCTGCACTGGAGAATGCAATGGCGATCTGCCGTGTTCAGCAGATTCTGCTGGGGAGCCTCCGATGGCCGTATGCGTGTTTGCAGATGCACGGGGGAGCATCTCCACCCTTCTTGCATCCGCCAGCGACACACAGGGCCTACACCTGGTCTTCTGGCATGGGGAATGATCAGCTATCACTCCCGTGCACAACTAGTACTTGTACCGGGTACGTTAAACAGCACCTCCTACATCAACATTCAGCCCGTTGTTGTGCCATTTGTAAGGTCGGTCCATTGTGGTGTTTTCCAGCAAGATAACGCACGCCCACACACGGCAAGTGCAACGCAACATGCACTTCAGAGTGTGAGACAACTTCCATGGCCTGCATGTTCACCGGATTTGTCCCCCATTGAGCACGTGTGGGATTTTATGGGACAACAACTTATCTGGTCTCCATGGCCAGCCACGACCATCCCCGATTTAGGCGTCCAGGTTGAGGATGCTTGGAACTCAATACCCCAAACTTACATCCAATATCTGTACGACAGACTCCATGCCAGAATTGCACAGTGTGATGCAGTTCATGGCGTTTCAACCTCGTACTAACCATGTTACATGGAAATGTTATTTTTCAGTTTACCAGCAAATACAGCTGTATTTTGCCATAATGTTTTGATCACGTTATCCTCTGTATTCTGTTATTATGCTGTATAAATTTCGTTGGTATCAGACGTCTCCTTTTTGGTGTTCTTTTTTCACTTTCCGCCAGTGTATAACATCCAGAGTAACACTGTATGCAGCGCAGACAGCAGCTAGACGGGCTGGGCTTCAATAAGGTGCTGGAAGGTGTTCACAAGTATATGGAGTCATGCTGGCTACAGTGCATCTGACAGCTGCTGGAAGGTGTGTGGTAGAGGATCCAAAGAGCGAACAACACAATCGGGGTGGTCACAGAGATGCTCAATCGGGTTTAAGTCTGGGAAATAAGGGGGCCAGGGAAGTACTTTGAAGTCTTAATGCGCTTCCAACCACTCTTGAACATTTCTACCTGTGTGACACGTCGCATTGTCATGCTGAAAGATCCCATCTGCCCCAGGGAAAACAATCAGTATGTATGGGGTCTGCAAGGATGGATTCATAACTAATTCGGTCCATAGTGCCTTCCACAGGTATGAGTGGACCCAGGGAATGCCACGAAAACATCCCCCAGACCATAACGCTGCTCCCACCAGCTTGTGTTCTTCCAGCAAAGGTTGAAGAGTGTTTGGTATATAAGGCAAGAAACATCTGAGAACAATGTCCATCCGTTTAATGAAGCAGAAAACATAACTCATCGGAGAAGGCAATCCTTAACCAATCAGCGGAGGTCAGATTCCAATACTGCTGTGCAAATGTAAGACTCTTCTGCTGATGCACCTTCGATAGCATAGGTTCAGTGACCATCCGTCTGCGTCAAAGCCCCATACGCAGCAGGGTTCGCTGAACTGTCATTTTAGACACACTTCTGGTAGCCCCCTGGTTCATTCGGCCAGTGAGTTGCCCCACTGTAGCATGTCGATCAGCCCTCGTGCGCCTTCGAAGCTGAAGTTCACCTCTCACATCAATGGCACGTGGTGCTCCGCAGTTTCCACATCGCTTATTCGCAATGGTGCCATTTCTCCAATCACAATACACTTTAACCACAGCAGCATGCGAACAGTTTACAAACTGTGCAGTTTCAGAAATACTGCCACCCTTGGCCCGAAAGCCGATAATCATTCCTTTTTGCAAATCTGATAAACTGCTCGTTTTATCCATGACAGCAACGAGTGATATGTTTTCAGAATGCCTACAGCACACCTTATATACCCTCCACGCCACATGCATTCTTTCATTGGCTATGCGCTGTTGACGTCAAAAGTAAGAAGTGGTCACAATAATGTGACTCGACTGTGCATATAAATGAAATACAGATTTTTTTTTCTTTCTTTAGCATAGTTATTTTTTGTAATCATATTTTTCTTTATTTTACAATTTTCTGGTGTCCATGAGTAACATGTTTTTTTGTTGTTGTTGTTGTTTTGTCTTTTATTGAATCACTATGCATTTTGTGTATTCCTAAAAAAAAAAAAAAAAAAAAGAAGAGGTGTCAACAGCATTCTCACCCTTGTTTTGGGTACTCCTGAAAACCAGCATTGTTTTTGTTTTTTGTTTTTGGCGGTGGTGGTGTTAATGGTAATAATTTCCAGGGATATGCCAAACCGTTTGTGCTATGAATGCTGAAGTTTCTTTTAATGTGTTTTAATTGATATTGCCTTGGCCATTCTTAATTAATTTTCATTCTTGCATTAGCTTAACACATATCTGTTAAGTAACTAAACTTTCACTTACTTTATACTTTTATTAGAAAAAAATTACTTTCTGACTTTATTCAGAAATCAAAATTATATTCAGTTGAATAAGTCCCTTTCTGTCCTTTTTTTCTGAGAAAAACTTAGAGGAAAAGGAGCATAAGAGATCTTTAATTGAATATAATTTGCAATTTTAATTTTTCTCCCACCATTTTTGTAGGATATTAGCTATAGTACACTGCTGGACAATTGCTAAGGACGGATCATAAACGGCTATATAGCGCATAAAAAAGTAAGTGTGGTTGGATGCCAAGTGAAATAAAATAATGTCAGAATGCCAAGACATTACAAAAAAGTCAATTTATTGGGCTCTGAAATCCAGAAGGCTTTGGAACGTGTTCAAGGGACAAACAGGCCATTTTGTGCAGAATATGTAGTGAAAAAAATGCAATTACCATACACAGGCATTCCGGCGTAAGATGTCAATACGGGATATGGCCACCATGGAGGGTGATGCAAGATTCCCCACGTCTTGTCATGCTTTGCACAACATTATCAAGCAGCTGTTGGGGTAATTTATCCCATTCCTCTGTCAGTGCACGGATGAGGGTGTCCTTGTTTATTGGAGGGCATTGGCGACCAGCAAGACTCCTCCCCAAAGCATCCCACGCATTTTCAATGGGATTCAGATCTGGAGAACGTGCTGGCCATATGAGGCGTTGAATATCCTCGCTCACAAGACACTCCTGGACAGCGACTGTTCGATGACATGTTGCGTTGTCGTCCATGAAAATGAATCTATCACCGACAGCACCACGGAACATGCGAACATGAGGTAGCAGAACATCATTAATGTATCGTTGGCCAGTCATAGTCCCAGTTGGAAGCACATAGAGGGACGTACGGCCATTGATCAT
Organism: Macrothele yani; assembly: GCA_039090855.1. Taxonomy (NCBI): domain Eukaryota; kingdom Metazoa; phylum Arthropoda; class Arachnida; order Araneae; family Macrothelidae; genus Macrothele; species Macrothele yani. The sequence goes on along the minus strand of CM077008.1, from coordinate 859,342 downwards.
GATGCCAGCCCATACCATGACCCTACATGTCGGATATCGGTCCCTTTCCTGTATGTTTGCTGGACAATATGCAGTAACACTATCACGCCAGATCAGTTGTCGTCGACAATCAGACGATAGACTGTATCTACTCTCATCTGAGAAAGAGGACAGCAGACCAGTCCTTATCAGTCCAATTGCCATGTTGATGGTACCATTGCAAACGGGCGGTACGGTGACGTCTGGACAATGGGATGCACACAACAGGACGGCGGGCGTATAGTCCTCCTTCATGCAAACGTCTGGCGACAGTTTTTCGGGAGATCCGCTTGCCAGTAGCAGCCATAAACTGATTTGCTACCTCACTAGCTATGCTGCGCCGGTGTCTTTTTGTTGATAGCACTATGTACCGATCTTCAGGCGTACTGCGAACACGACCTCCCCCGTGACGTTTGCTACACTCTCCATTTGTTTGAAATGATTTCCAAAGCCTTGAAACAACACTGTGGCTGACGTCAAACTCCCTGGCAACATCTGTTATTTTTCGCCCTTCTTAAATCTTGCCAATAATATGGCCACACGTAAAATCATCTAGGTGATGTCGGGAAGACATACTGAAAATTGCAAGTTCGTCAATTGATTCTTTCCCTTTCAACTTTGCGTTTGAATAACAACGATCAATACGCGTCAAATCCTTTATATCTCTTATCAGCGTTATGACGTCACGAACAAGTTCGGCAATCCAAAATTTGCATACGCACAACACGTCTTACTGTATCCCGCACTTATGCTAATTTCCACATTTTCCTGCCTTCCATTTTATGGTTTCTATCGTTGCTATTGTCATCCGTCCTTAGAAATTGTCCGGCAGTGTACTTAACTGAACCTCATTTTACAAGTATGCTACTACTGAAATTGCTTAAACAAAAATTCTACATTTTTTAAGTAATGCTGGTCTACTTACTCTTTCTCCATCCTCATTTGTCCAAACACCTTGCTGAACAATGCCAAACTCCCCTACACCCAACTGTTTATTTAACACAATATGGTCCATGGGAATTATATGTTTGCTTGGAACTTTAATGCTGCTTTTTTCAGAGCATGAATCAAAAACATAAAGTGAAGTCCTATCACTGTCATCTTTGGTTTTCGGTAGAATCATCTGTAAAAATACAAATAATAATAGATGTATTACATTCATAAGAAAATCCAAAAAAATACTGGAGTGCAAATAAAAATTAGTTTAAAATTTAGCATTATATCATTATATAGGGTGTTTTCAAAAGTCACGGCTCACTTTAAAAACTCAAAAATAAATTGGAACAGAAAAATAGAGTCAACGGGTATTAATACGAGATGATATAACCTATTTAAGGGACATGTGAATGACCCCCATGCCCCCACCTCTAATTGGGGGGGCTGGCAAACTATCTCAAACGAAACAAGTCAGGAAAAAATTTTCACAATTACAAAGTTGTACAGCGTTCTTGCTTTAGTGTAAATCCGCAAAAACATTCTCCGAGTTTAGGCTGTGCCCTCTTCAGTGATTAGTATATCTACAAGTCTTGAAATGTTTCTGTCTTTTCCTGAGCGTCAGCAGAAAAGGCATCTGAGGAGATTATTTTCGGCAAAGTTAAGTGTTTGAAAGCACACCTCACTGAAATAAGCCCCCCCTCCCCCATCCAACTTTCCTCAATTTTCGTCAAGAAGTTGTAAACTCACCTAAGCTTTGCACAAAATCCAGTAGATTTATGAAGTTCATGCAGCTTTGCAGTAAATTTCGGGTTTCAGTTCGTGTATCTAGAACTTTAGAAGAAAATCTTGGGAATTATGCTCCGAGCTCTCCCTGAATCCCCGAAATAAATTATTACCTATGGTTAGCTCTTCGAGAGCTCAACAAGCACAAAAATAGACTGACATTCACTGTATCCATACCAGCTGCCTGTAGTTTTACGCAATCATTTGGAGTGTGTTGCTTTTGTTACAAGGGCGTATAAAGAATTGGGGAAGGGGGGGAGCTGACGAAAAATGGAAGTTTTGAGATACACCAGAATAAAAAAGAAATTAAAGAAAAATAGAAGAAAAAAATTAAAGCATTTTTTCTAATGTAAGTTGAGGGGGCCAAAGGGGAATGCCCCTTACCCCCTCTAAATATGATCCTGTTTTGTTACATAGTCTACGATAACTGTAGCATTAGGAGATGCAAAGACTTGTGCTACAGTTGTGTGCAGTTATTGGCATTTCTTGTGCTCTGACATCAGAAAATATGGGTGCTTCAATTCAAAATTTATGAAATATGGCAGAGTTAAAATTTACCATAGCAGGCCAGGCTCTTTCACTTGCTTCGTTACCTTATCGAGCTAAACCTTTGCACCAAAGTTGAATTTTGTCTATCCCTTATGGCGATTCCTGTATCACGTACAATGGGTCAAGTGCTTTCATTCCTGAGCACATTCAATGGGCCAAGTACTTATGCAGTATCAAATACTTTGGAAGTCTTGATATATTAGGAGTTTAAAAAAGTAAATGTGCATTTCCCTAGAGAATGTTTTCATGGAAAGTGTCAACTGGTAAGAAAAAATTGAAAAGAAAAAAACAAAACAGTATGAGTTCACTTGCACACATGAATTCCATATTGCAGCTAGTGGCATAAGTTTCCAAATTTCTCACATTAAAATAACCAACTTATTATTTTTCCTTAATGTGAGCATGACAGTGGTACATTATCATTAATAACAGAAACAAACCATATTCTTACAAGCAAGTTAAATAAACGGATTTCAGACTGCAATGAATAAATAATGGTGGCTGCACAAATTAATGCAAATTTATCAGTGCTTCAAAACTGAATTGCAGAAATACTCAAATCTGAAAAAATATGCTTATCAGAATAATAGACTGTGTACATATTTGTTCAGTTAAACATTATGAGAACACAGGATCCTGCCAGTGACATCCATTTCTCTTAGAGCTGGTGTCTTTTGTGGATGTGAGGCTTTCTTATGCAAATACTTGTTAATTTGCACCCACCATATACAACTGTGGCAGTATGCAAAGTTACTTTTTATTCTGAGAATGAGGTTTGCAAAAGTAAGAGTCCATTTGCAAAGTACCTTAATCAACAAACCACAATTTATCTTTTGATTTCACTTGTATTATTAGTCTGCAAGCATTTTAAGTGGTTTCTCCCTTTTGTTAACTGACTCGGAACACTCTTTGCTATGCCAGGTTTATGAAAAGGTGAAAACGTTAGTTAATTCTAATTTGTATGTGGACAAAAACTACTAACGGGAAGGTATTTGTTCACTGAATATTACAAAATCATATTAATTTTTGGAGATCGATGAAACGCTTGTGCTGCTAGAGAATTACATGTAAAATGTTTCTCTGATTTGCTGTGTTCAAGTTCTAGACCATAAGACGTGTTGCTCTGCGCTTAGGAACAGCAGGCACTTTGAGTCCTCGACCACGCACTGGAAGAAGTCAAGGATCTGGTGCACTGGTACATGATGAACATGTTGTTGCTTATGTTCTTTTAAACCCACAGATCAGTACCAGAGAAATTAGCTTAGCATACAGTGTTTCCAATGCCCGAATTTTGAATCAGCACGATTTGCACCATACCACATCCATTTACAGCAGGTTTTATATCAAGGTGATAGGGAACTATGGCTGGATTGGTGCAACTTCATTCTATCAAAAAATTAAGCTCAACTAATAGCATTTTTTGAAGAACATACGTCATTCTTACAATTTCCTGTTTCACATGTTAAATTCAAAGGTTCTACAAGACCATGGAAGGCAGTGAACACAATTATTTTAGGGAGTGGTGTTATAAAAATGTTTACAGTAATAATGCAAAATGTCAACTCACACACTTTCCACTTGAACTTCTCACTGGTTGCCCAGTGCTCACGTTAACTATACATCGACATATCACATATTCGATGATATTGGTAAAAACAAAAGAAAAAAAAATGCAACAGTGAAGTAAAAGACCATTTAAAAATTGAAATATAATCAGAATAAAACTGGAATAAAATCGGAATAAAACCTGAATAAGATTGGAATAAAATCGAATAAAAAATGTCAGTGATGAATGATTAAAATCCAGCAAAGCTTTTTTGTCCACACACACCTCCCCTGTCATTCCAGGTGCGTTTCAACTGTAAAATTCACAGTCATAATCAGTGGTCAGCGATGTATTTGCCCTAACTAAAGCTCAACTGTTTTTTCTACTGACATGCAGTGAACTGATGAGGCCTGTTTCTCTCGTGAGACTGTAACAAACAAACACCATTCTCATTTTTGGGCTCTGGATAATTCTCAACAGAGAAGAGATTTCAATCATCAAAGAAAATTGTTTGTCACAGTATGTGTAGGATATGGAAAAACACAATTTTTGGTCTTCTATTCTTTGAAGGAGCACTTACTAGAGGATATTATTGTGACCATCTAAAGGAAGTACTCTCCCATTTTGTTTGATGATGATCTACATCAAACTCGTCTTCTCATGTGGTGTCAACATGATGGAGCTCCAGCACATAAAAAGGATTACAGGATATTACGGGAGAGTAGAATGGGCACCTAGGTCACTGGACTTTAACACCAGTGAATTTTTATTTTTGGGGGCCATTTGAAATTTAAGTTTATGCAACACCACCTCATGATTATCAATGATCTGAAACAGTGAATTATTGATGCCTATAGGAATATTCCTTTGCATTAGTAGGTTAAGTTGCCAGAAACTGTACTTCATAGAATTCAAACACGCATTGTAGCTGATGGGGAACAGTGAATTTTGTGAATAATTTACATGCAATATTTTTCCCACAATTACTACTGGCGCTGTTATTAGAATGAGTTACTATATTAAACTGACAAGTTTATGCAGTTCAGCCTTATTTTAGACTAAAAGCCATGATGACAGGTGACAACTGCTTTGTTGAATCCAGCTATCAGGTTGGTGGTAAAAAACAAATTTCCTCTATTTTGTTTCTTCCATATATATGAATCACTATTGTCAAGGTCTCTTAGTTTGAGTCACTTTTTCCCTGAAATATCTGTTGATTTTTGTATTTATTGAGCTCCTGAAGGGGTAACCATAGCCAATTTATTTTGGGGATTCAGAGAGAGCTTAGGTCAATAATTTCCAAGATTTCCTTCTAAAGTTCTAGATACTTGAACTGAAACCCTAAATTTACTGCAGAGCAGGATTTAACACAAAGCTTAAGTGAGTTTACAGCTTCTCGGTAAAAGCTGAGGAAAGTTGGACGGGGAGAGGTGCTTTTAAATGCTTAGCTTTGCCAATGAAAAAAATCATCCCTCAGATAACTTTTCCTCTGAAGCCCAGGAAAAGGCAGAAACATGCCAAGATTTGTGGGGAAAACAACTTTTTCTTTTAGATATGTTTATAGCTCAAGAAGGCACAGCCCAAACTTTGAGAGTCATTGGAATTTTTTTCCCCACTAAGGTAAGGACACTGTATCACTGTATCACTTTATACTTGGAATTTCTTTTTCCTAACTTGCTTCGTTTATGAGATAGCTCGCAGAGCCCCCAATTAGGGAAGGCGTTGGGGGTCATTCACATATCCCTTACATAGATCATATCATTCCTTATTAATACTCATTGACTCTGTTTTTCTGTTCCAATTCATTTTCGATATAATCATTATCATTGTCAACCCTTATCAATCTACTGCTGGATGAAGGTCTCCCCAAGTTTATTCCACAATTGTCTGTCTTGAGGCTGTCTCATCCATGTCACTCCGGCATGCTTTCGAATTTCGTCCATCCATCTCCCATGGGGTCTTTCTCTGGGTTGTTTTATGTCCCTAGGAATCCAGTCTAAAATTTTGGTGGTCCATTCTACTGGCAACATGTCCAGCCCATCGCCATTTCAGTGATTTCACTCTGATCATGATGTCATCCACTCCTGTCATTTTCCTTATCCACAAGTTCCTCTTCTTATCTTTCCTAGTTACGCCAAGCATGTATCTCTCCATGCTTCTTCCAGTTGTCTGCAGTCTTTGTATGTATTTTTTAGTTAAGGTCCATGTCTCTTCTCCATACCTAAGCACTGGCAGGATGCATTGATTAAAAAAAGAACTAAGGGACACAAATGTTGTTTTTTTCAGTTTTCCTTAAAAAAACAAAGTGTTCTCAAAGCAATTATTCAGTAAACACAGTAAATGCCTTCATAGGTTGGAAGCTCATGGTGGTCATTAAACTCCAAAACAACAAAAATATTTTTTTTTAAATGCAAAACATTGTAAAAAATGGTAATAGTACAGAAAAGTAATTTCATGCTTTTTAGAAAAAATTTCTAATGAAATGCACGTTTCCTTATTCCTTAGAGTATTTTCTTTCTATATATTAAACAATGGAGCATGCAACTTTTTTTTATTAAGGCAAAATTCAAATTGAAAATCATTATTTACATTGTCCTTGTGGGAAAATGCACAATTTCAATGACCCCTATGGTTGCTTTCATGGCACAGTATAGAGTAGCATAATTGCTTTACAAACTTTGATTTCACTGAAAATGCATAGTTTTTTTATAATACAAAAAAGGAAGGACCTTTCAAGATCTGGAAAAAAGGGAAACAAAATTTCAGAACTCTTTGAGAATTCCAGGGGCCATGCACACTCTGCCACATGACAGATGCTTAAGTCATCCACAACAATATAAAAAAAAATTCAAGAAATTTCATGATATTCAAACTATCCTACAAACACAATCTAAATAAGCTTAATAAATTGTTAGAATCTTGAAAAACATGAAAATAAACTTTATGCAGATATTTGATAATATTATTTCACTGCAATTTTCGATTTTTGTAGTAAATTCAATGTTTTCCATACTTTGTAGCAGACAGATGATTGCCACAGTACTTGGAGTCTCCCAACTTCACAGATTGCAAGTCATCTGAGAAACCAAGTGGGAAAAGACTCCATAACCTGAACAACACATAAGCTGTGCTGAATTCTGCAGGTTAAGCAAATCCTGTACTGATGAACTGGGAATCCAGTGCTTACAAAATTTTGTTGCAGGGGGGTGAGTCACTGATTAAGATGTGTGATTTTTGTGATCATGCAGAAAGCTCCCAGTGAGTCTTTCCAAGCTCACTGAGGGGAGGGGAGGTGATCTCTTAGTAAGCAGTTCAAGTTACTGCTACAATATTTTCTGATTGCTGTACAATAATGCACGATTGCACAGTACTACCTAACAGAACTGTAACTGTGGCTTACTATTAGTCAGTTTACAAAATCAGCATGAACCACATCAGATGAAAACAAGAACAGTTAGCAGGACATTAGATACAATTCGTGAAACTACAAACTATGAGCAAACCACTGAAATTTTGGCTTGCAAGGGCACTGGTATACACCCAACCCTGCCTACAGGACATACGAGGGTTGTACAGAAGGTAATGCAAAAGTGGGCATAACTTTTTTATTAACTGACAGAGGTCGTTCAAATTGCCCATATTGGTAGAGTAACTCTTCCTCTATAGTAACCATTCATTCTTCATTGCCAGTAAATAATGGTTTCCAAACAGAAGCAAAGTGCCATCACTGAGTTCTTAACGAAGGAAGGGTGCAGGCTGTCTGACATCCACAGAAGGCTACACAGTGTTTACGGAGATGACACCATTGACAAGAACAATGTGCACAGATGGATAAAAAAGTTTAAAGAAGGGGGAAACCAACATTGAAGACAAACCACGTGGTGTGAGATCATCATCTGTGACCACTGACACGAATTGTCAACGAATGGATGAATTGATTCGTGCGGAGAAACAATTCACAATCCATGTGCTTGTTGCACAACTGGACTGTAGTCACAATACCACACAGAAAATGGTGGAAGACTTAGGGTATCGGAAAATGTGTGCAAAGTGGGTACCCCGGCAGTTGACACCCAATTTGAAGGAGAGAAGGGTGGAAGTCTGCTCTGATCTGATGGAAGCGTTTGAAGCCAATGAAGACACATTTTTTTCTGATCTGGTGACAGGAGATCAAACGTGGGCATATCTTTATGATCTAGAAACGAAAAATCAATCCATGGAATAGAGTCTCACCTCTTACCAAGGCCTAAGAAGTTGAAGAGCCAGCGATCAGCACAGAAAGTCATGGTGACTGTTTTTTGGGACGACAGGGGTCATTCTCCTTGATTTCCTGGAATGTGGCTGTACCGTGACCAGAGAGCAGTACATTGAGACACACAAGAAGCTTAGAGAAGCCATAAGGAGGAAGAGACCGAACAAGAATCTGAAAAGGATCCACATTCACCATGACAATGCAAGGCCACACACATCTTTAGCAACAAATCAAGCGATTGGCAAATTAGGCTGGTGGGTGGTTCCCCATCCACTATACAGCCCAGATCTGGTGCCAACCGACTTCCACCTGTTTGGTCCAATGAAGGACAGTCTCCGGGGACAATGATTTGATGACACAGATGAGATGAAAGTGGCTGTGAAAAAGTAGGTACAACAGTCCACAGCTGAATTTTTTCAAAGAGGATTCGAGAGTTGGGTTCAACGATGGCACAAATGCATCGCTTGTGATGGAGACTATGTTGAGTGGTACAGTAGTACCTTTGTATAGAGAAAGAGTTACTCTACCAACATGTGCAATTTGAACAACTTCTGTCCGTTAATATAAAAGTTATGACCAGTTTTGCATTACTTTTGGTACAACCCTTGTATCTTGCAATTCCCTTTTATTATTAATACTGAAAAGATACCTTTGACGATGGTAATCAGAAATACAAATGATGTTGTTCACACAGCAGAGACAATTTTTAAACAGTCCTAAAATGGATTCCACAGTGTGTCAGATAAGCTCCCAAAATGTTAGGATATGTACCTTATATTCGGGGAAACCAATTTCAAAAAGGAGTGCACCTGCACTAAATCGGAATAAATCAGGTTTTATTTTTAAAACATTATCCTGCCTTTACTGAACAGTTCTCATACAACCAAAACATATGGCCCACAAAAGTATTTTTGTGTGAGAAAGCCTCTTATTAGAAGAATTCTTGATACTGTCATATCACGAATAAGTTACGTTGAAAATTAGAAGTGGTGGGACGTTTTGGTAGCGACTTCTGCCTTCATCAGCCATGGAATGAAACACGTGGTAAAAGCATCAGTTGTTGCCAAGATTTCAAAATCGCTTTCCAAATGATAGGGGTGTTAAAAGGTGAATCTGTATTGCAGGTGTTAGGAGTAAAGTAGATTTCAATGCTTTTGCTGTACCAGAGGGCTTTCCGATTGCTGAACGAAGTTATCCGCTTAACATTTTGCCAATCAGGAATCGTTGACGTATCGCTGATGGTTAAAACTGAAAGGGAGGTGGAAGGGCTGCCTCTCTTAACATCAGCGATATGTTCCATTAATCGCTGGTTTATACTGCGGAAAGTACCACCAATATAGTTGGTAATGCCTGTTGATAGGGATAGAGTAGATACCTTGTTTGTGTGTTAAGTGTTTCCCTGGCGATTCTCCTGACAATGAAAGCCTCTTATTCACCAACAAACAGAAGAAATTCATAGAAACCAATTCTGCATTTCCTTATTCACAGGCACTCATTTTCTGTAAATTTAACATACTGTAAACTTTTCACATTTAAAAATAAATAGTAAAGAATACGGTAGAAATTAAAATATCAACTAAACACGATAAAACAGAAATGTAGCACACATACACTACACGCAATAAAACTTTATTGCTAAAACACACACCATGAGATCTTTCAAGGATCACAACGTCTCCATCTTCAGATGTAACATTCACGGGCAAGACCAAGATATATAACGCTAAGCATTTTGTCAATCAGGAACATGAAGCGAGGAAAAGCTCCACGAGAAGATGGAATTACTGTAAACATCATACAAGAAGCAAGTGGAGAAATCGAAACAGTACTCACCCAAATTTTCACTCGATGCCTTAATGAAGGGAAGATTCCTGAGGATTGGAACAACGCTACAATGATCCTGCTACATAAAAAAGGTGACATTGAGGATCTCAGGAACTACAGACCTATCAGCCTCCTATCAGTGGTTTATAAAATCTTCACTAAAGTTCTTTCACACCGCTTGAAGGTGACACTGGACATGGCTCAACCGAGAGAACAAGCTGGATTCAGGAGTGGCTACAGCACAATAGATCATATCCACGTACTGAGAGAACTAATTGAAAGAGCGAGGGAATATGAACTTCCATTGTGCATGGCTTTTATCAATTATGAAAAAGCCTTTGATTCGGTGAAACCATCAGCAGTTACAATGGCTCTGAAATCCTGCGGTATTGAAGATGCGTACATTAATATTATTAATAACATCTATGAAAATGCAAGTGCAAAGATTCGGCTGTTTGAAAATACAACACACATAAAAATTGGAAAAGGAGTGAGACAAGGTGGCACCATATCTCCGAAGCTCTTTGATGCCACATTAGAAAATGTCTTTCAATCACTGAACTGGGAAAACAAAGGGATAAAGATTAATGGAGATTGTCTAACCCACCTTCGTTTTGCTGATGACGTAGTCATTTTTGCAACTACCCCATCAGAGCTGCAGAGTATGATCCAGGAACTTGCTCCCAAGAGTAAAGAAGTGGGATTAAAAATGAACTTTCAGAAGACAAAAGTGATGTTCAATGCTTTTACAAGAAATGAAGATTTATCGATTGATGGAGAAAAGCTGGAGATAACAGACAGGTACGTTTATCTTGGACAGCAGATATCAAGTGAGGGTCACATTGATGAAGAAATTAATCGACGTACAAAACTTGCCTGGAGAGCTTTCGGAAGAAACAGCATAATTTTCAAGAGCAATATGCCATTATGTCTTAAAAGAAAAGTGTTTGATCAATGCATCCTTCCAGTGCTTACGTATGGTGCAGAGACGTGGACCTAAACTAAAAGAGAAATACAAAGGCTGCAGACAACTCAAAGCAGCATGGAGAGGTGCATGCTTGGTGTAACCAGGAGAGATAAGAAGAGGAACTCGTGGATCCGAAAAATGACAAGAGTGGAAGACATCATGATCAGAGTTAAATCCCTGAAATGGCAATGGGCTGGGCATACTGCCAGAAGTACAGACCATCGATGGACAGCCAAAATTTTAGATTGGATTCCAAGGGACAGGAAAAGACCCAGAAGACCACATGGGAGATGGGTGGATGAAATTCGAAAGTATGTGGGAATGACATGGAGGAGACTGGCACAAGACAGACCGTTGTGGAGGAAACTTAGGGAGACCTTCGTCCAGCAGTGGATTGATAATGGTTGACAATGATGATATATAATGCACCATCGTCAGAATCTGATAATATCGCAACGCCATCTAGGATTTACACAATGCATCTAAAATAAAACCCTGAAAATGTTCAAATAAAATAGTCCATGGTTTAGTTATGACCTTAGGGACATAATCATTAAAGCAACGAGATCCGAAAGATGTAATATATGTAATATATAGGCTCTCCGTAAATAATAACAGCGAGAGCTTACCTGGAGAGAGTATATAATGGGCACCTCATTCCACTTTGGAACATACATTATATTCATACGCCCTTTGGATTCCGTGTAGGAAGGTCGCACATTGTGTGAGCTCCTGCGAGTGAACTTCTGTGCAAGCTTTTCGTCGTCGGCGGCCGTTCGTCTTGTTCTGCGATTAGATAGTTTCTGGGTTACCAGTCTATCCGAATCAGTCCGGTTAGGGGATCTTTTAGTTGTTAAGCTTTTTTCAAAGCTCAATTAAAATTTTCTCGAATCCACTTCTCTTCGTTTCAGCTTCCAGCCCATCGTAAAAATTAAGAGAATTTCAAGTTCTGATGTTGTAGAGCAAAAGCCTGACGCCAAGAAAAGCGATGCCGTTTCCCGTTCCACATCTACTTTCATGGGAAATCCGGAGTCAACTGAAAAGCCAGATCCAAGAAGATCTAGAAGAATTAAGAACCTTCCGCCGGAACTTTGTAATAGTATCCAAAAAAGAACAAGAAGATTGGTAGGTAAAAAAATTTCTTATTCTGTGCCTCAGGAAAATTTAGGCACGTCATCTGACAAAAAAGTTGTCGATGACTCTTGTATGTCTGTGCCAATTCTAGACATAATATCTGAGAAAATATCAGATATGTAAAAAACACCGGTGAGATGCCTGGGCGATGGGATTTCTGAAAAAATTACAAATATCATTAAACCACCGAAGAGATGCTCGGGCGATGGGATATCTGATAAAATATCAGATATCATTAAAACACAGGAGAGATGCCCGGGCGATGGGATATTTGTAAAATTTTCAGATATCATTAAAACACCGGTGGGATGCCCGGGCGATGGAATATCTGAGAAAATACCAGATATGATTTATGAAAAGTCCGAGAAAAATCCGGACAACCTTACCCAAGAGGAAGGTTTTATGGAAAATAGACCTGAGACGGCTTCGACGTCAGGCTTTTGCAATAAAAAAAAAGGCCCCAATTCACACAAGTAAAGAAAGACTTTACACAGAAAAAATTCAAACTTTAGAAAATTTCAAAAAGTTTGAGAAAAATAAAAAAAACTGTGCAAAAACAAAACAAAAAAATTGTTGAAAAAAAAGAACAACCTCAGTCATCATACGAGCATAAGTTAAGCTCAAAAATAAAGGAGGCAGTTAATGACACAGAATTAATGAAAAATGATGCAAATAAATACCTGCGTAATATTAATTTATTACACAGAGAAAAAAAAAAAGTTGTCCTTAAAAGCAATGTACAGAATTCTGTGCTAAAAGAAAGAATTGAAAAACATCGCAAAAATTTCCAAAACACAAATGTGACAGAGAGATTGATTGCTGATGTTGACAAATATTTAGGCGAAAAGGAAAAAAAAAAAGGCCCTTTTAAGAGCATGGTACAGAATTCTGGCCTAAAAGAAAAAATTAAAAAACATATGCAAAAAAAATTCCAAAACACAAAAGTGATAGAGAAATTGATTGTTGATGTTGATAAAAATTTAGATGAAAATGCTACGCGTAAGCAAAAAACTGGTTACTCCAACCGTGGAAAAACCAAAATATTTCGCTGGCAGGCTTAGCAAAGAAATTAAAGAGGCAAAAAAAATTAACTGTAATGAAGATGCTCAATTGCAGTATGCTAATAACAAGGATGAAGAAATGCTTCGGTTAAATGCTGTTACCAATGCCCAAGATAGTATTACTGTTAGCAGCATTGCCGTAGAGAAAGACGTCTTAAAAACAAACAAAGAAGTGAACAGCGGAATGCTGCCTTGTGAGTGCACCACCTCGTTACCCTTGCCCATTTTCTCTGAGGAAGGTAAAAAAAAAAAAAAACCGGCCCGTTTAGGAGCCTTCCTTTTTCTGAGGATGAAGGTTGCAGTATGCTAATAAATCAATTGCAGTATGCTAATAACAACGAGGAAGAAATGCTTCGGCTAAATGCTGTTACTAGTGCCCAAGATAGTACTACTGTTAGCAGCATAGCCGTAGAGAGAAAGACAGCTTAAATAAAAAAAGGAAAGGCCCTGTTAGAGGAACCTTTCCCTTTTTCTCTGCGGAAGAAAAACACCCTCATAGTGGAACCTTTCGCTTTTTCTCTGAGGAAGAAAAACACCCTCAAAGTGGAACCTTTCCCTTTTTCTCTGAGGAAGAAAAACACCCTCAAAGTGGAACCTATCCCTCTTTCTCTGAGGAAGGGAAAAAAAAACGGCCCATTTAGGAGCAGTTCTTTTTCTGAGGATGAAGGTTTAATAACGGAAACAAATGGCCTTAACATTCTAATTTGGAATGCGCAGGGTATCAAAAGACAACACAGAGAATATTTAGCCAACTTAAAGTATAAAAAAATTGACGTTGCGTTAATTAATGAATCATGGCTAAGCGATAAAATTAAATTCAAAATTCCCAATTACAAGGTTTATAGGAAAGACAAAACCACCAAAAGCGACGGAATTTTGATTGCGGTTATTGATAGATTAGAGCAAAGTGAAACACCTTGCAACACTGAAGATGGTCAAGAAGCCCACTCAGTTATAATTAAAACCAAAAATAACCCGATCAAGCTTACAGCCTTTTATAATCATCCGTCACATACGGTTACCAGTGAAGCTCTGGACAAGCTTTTTGAAGAAGACATCCCCATCATAGTAGCGGGGGATTTTAATAGCAAACACCGCTATTGGTACTGTCCTAGAGCTAATAAAAGTGGGAACAATATTTTCAGATATCTCTTAAATAAAAATATTGATCTGGGGGCACCTTCCGAGCCCACCAGAACAGCGTTAAGAGGAACTAGTAATGTGCTAGATTTTGCGCTATTCAAAAATAATAGATATTATTATGAAATCTATACTGCAGCAGCGCTCTCATCTGATCATAACCCCGTTCATTTACAGCTTTTTACTGACAAAACTGTAATGGTAACACCCAAAATGGTCACGAACCTAAAGCAATTCAAAGAAAAAATTAAATTAGTATCACCTCCAGAAATCGGAGATTGCAATAGCAAAGAAGAAATTGACAATGCTATTGAAACCTTTAACCTTGCCATTAAAAAGGTTATGGAGGCTTGCCAAACTCCTGCCAAAGAAAAAAAGAAACCCGTATTTCTTACCCAAAGAAATGGTTAATATATATCAAATACGTGGAGATAATGTAAATGGACGATGTCATCACTCTTTCCACGTTATTTTTTAAACAACGCATAGCGACTGAAAAATTGTATTCCGGCACTGCTGGGATCGAACCCCAGAACTATCGATAACTAGTCGAGTGCGTTCGACTAGTTATCGATAGTTCTGGGGTTCGATCCCAGCAGTGCCGGAATACAATTTTTCAGTCGCTATGCGTTGTTTAAAAAATAACGTGGAAAGAGTGATGACATCGTCCATTTACATTATCTCCACGTATTTGATATATATTAACCATTTCTATCGCCCTTTGAATTTATCAGCTACAATTAAAATAGCTGTTGCGTTAAATGCCACCAGATGACGACATCTCAGTTGCTGAGACCATCAATACGCATTCGTGTAGTCAGATGCTGACTGATAAACCACGCATTGCGCTGAGAATTGTTGGCGCTGTAGCGTAAATTCGAACGCACTCGACTAGTTATCGAGAGTTCTGGGGTTCGATCCCAGCAGTGCCGGAATACAATTTTTCAGTCGCTATGCGTTGTTTAAAAAATAACGTGGAAAGAGTGATGACATCGTCCATTTACCCAAAGAAATATTGGATCTTATTAAGGAGAAAAATAGGTACCGCAGTAAATGGCAAAGAACCAGAAATAAAAGATTTTATGACCTTTATTGCACCCTTAACAGGCAAATCAAAAGAGATATCAGAAAGTTTGAAAACGGTTCATGGGGTCAATTATTAGAGGAAGCACATATTGACTACTCTGAAAATTCGAACAAAAAAAATAAAATGACCCTGTGGAACCTTACTTCAAGTTTGCAAAATAAAAATATCAGATTACTCCCACCTCTCCAGAAAGCAGATGGGACGGTTGTTAGAACCGATGAAGAAAAAGCGGAAATCTTTGCAAACTCACTTGAAAAGCAATTTAAAATAAATGATATCCCTGACACTGAAGTAGCCATTAAAATGCAAAAGGCCCTGGATTTAATATATATATGCAAAAGGCCCTGGATACTTATTTTAAACATGCGGAGGATGTAGAAAATTCTAGAGTCATTGCCCAAAGTGCACAACTCTAAGAAGAATTTACTAGTAAAAAAAAAACTGTATTAACATCCCCAATTAAAAGTAAACAGAAAGGCTCTTTTAAAAAAAATAGAAGCACAAGGCATAGAAAACAGCAGCCAAAAGTAGAAAATGCTACGGCCTCTTTTACGTCCGATAGACAAGTTAAAGGTGCTATGACCTCTCACGGGTCCGGAACGCCAGAAACTGGAAAGATAAGAAATAAAAAAAGCCCTTTTAAGGGCAAAAAAAAAAAATTTTGTTCCTCCTGACTTTGAAAAACCACTACCCATCAGTGAAAGAGAAGTTAGGTTTCATATTAATAACCTTAAAAATAAAAAGGCACCGGGCAAAGATGGCATAAATAATAAAATTCTGAAAACATTACCGGAAGGGTATGTGCAAACCCTTACTAAAATATACAATTGTGCCATTAAATTAAATTATTTCCCAGATGATTGGAAGACAGCAGAGGTAATATTATTACCGAAGCCAGGTAAAAACCTGGCAATTCCTGAAAATCACAGACCAATTTCGTTGCTCCCAACCATGGGAAAAATCTTTGAAAAAATTATACTTGTTAGAATGCAACAGTTCTGTGAAGAATACCCAGTTATTCCATTTATTCAAGGAGGTTTTCGTGACAAACACTCCACGGTGCACCAGTTCTCGAGTGTTACTGAAAAATGTGCAGAAGGAATAATGAATAAAAAGCACACAGCGGCCATTTTCCTGGATGTAGCTAAGGCTTTTGATAAATGTCCACACGAGGCAATTATCTACAAACTAATAGCACATGACTTCCCACCGTGGATTATTCATATAATCAAATCCTATCTTGAAAGCAGAACATTTTGTGCAAAAATTAATGGGAAGAAATCTTCAAAAAAAATAATTGAAGCCGGTGTTCCACAAGGCAGTGTACTTGCTCCTACGCTATACTCAATTTTTACTTCAGATTTTCCGAATTTTAACAACAGGAATCTGACTACAGCACTTTATGCTGACGACACTGCACTGGCCTACACTTCCATGAATAAAAATCAAGCAACATTTATGTTGCAATACTATGTGGAAAAACTGGAGAATTACTTCCTAGACTGGAAAATTAAAATTAATACTGACAAGACACAAGCAATTCTGTTCTCCCATAAAACATACAATTACAATCCTGACTTTGAAATTGAATTGTATGGTAAAAAAATACCTTGGGTAAAGGATGTCAAATATTTAGGCCTCATTATGGATCATAATCTGAATTGGAACAAGCATATTAAGGAAACCCTGGCTAAAGCTCTTAAATTAAGAGGATGTCTCCAAACCCATAATTAAAAATAAAAGGCTTAGCAAAAAAAATAAAACCTTGTTATGGAAAGCATGCTTCAGCCCGGTTATTACCTATGGCTGTCCTATCTGGGGTAACTGCAGAAAGCAGCAAAAAAATAATATTACCTCGTTTCAAAATAAAACTCTTCGTATGATGGTAGGACTAGATGGAAAAACATCAAATAATGCTATCCGTAGTATGCTAAATATCAGCTCTATATATTATACTATGTATGATCTAGCGCAAAGGTATTACGAGAAAGCCAAAAACCATCCCAATCCTCTTGTCAAGGAGGCCCTTAATTATGTTGTCAATGATACTGACAAATTTAAAAGACCGAAGGCTATTTTAAATAAAATTCCTGAAAAGAATCCAGTTCACAGTTATACTTCCAAAAAAATAAAAAATAACTGGGACTAAATTGAAGTTATTCCTCACACGTAGGAGGAAAGCAAAAATCGAATAGCAGTTTTGGGGGAAAAAAAAAAGGGCCATTTTAGGAGCCGAGCAAAATGTTGCATAAAAGATTTATCTTTTTTGTACTAAATATCTCTGCCCCTAAAAAACAAGGTGTTGTTGGTCTTGTCTTTTATATTAAAATTTGTTGTTGTTTTTTCCTGATTAAAAAAAACAAAACAAAAAAAAATAAAAAACGGCTCTTTTAAGAGCCGAGCAAAATGTTGCATAAAAGACTTATCCTTTTTGTACTGAATATTCTGACCCTAACCAAACAAGGTGTTGTTGGTCTTGTCTTTTATATTAAAATTTGTTGTTGTTTTTTCCTGATTAAAAAAAATAAATAAATAAATTAAAAAAAACGGCTCTTTTAAGAGCCGAGCAAAATGTTGCATAAAAGACATCTTTTTTGACTGAATTTCTCTCCCCGCAACTAATAAGGTGTTGTTGGTCTTGTCTTTTAAATTAAATTTTTTCTTTCTTACGCATTAGTTCTGACAAAAAATAAACAATAATAATAAATAAACAAAACAGGACTAAATTTTTTCCGCTGTTGCACATAATTGTGCAACAAGCAGACAAGTAGCGAAGAAAAAAAAAATGATAGGCCCTTATACTAGTGGCTCCCTAAATAAGGAATAAAAACCCTGATTGTGGCTTTTTTATCTTTCGGCTGTTTACTCAAAATGAGTATCTTAAACCTCGACGGTGTAATATTGTGATCACACCACCTCAGCTATGGTTACTCTGACATGCCTGTCAAGAATCGACAGAAGTAAACCTGAGAAAAATTCCTTTAAACCAATGGGGAAAAATCTTTACTCTCATTGGCTGGCGAGTAACGAAGCAAGAGCGGACCCGTGAAACACACTGAGCAAATGGCCAGTTTTGTCTTATCCGGTGTTGAACGTCGATTTCTCTCTGAGAAACTTATTCTGTGTGTGATGTTTTTTTTTCAGGTTCCCCTTTCCCGTGTCCTTTCCTTCTTTTCCCCCTGTACTCATCTATGGCACAGGTGTACCGGGCATTTTTCTGCGGAGTGAAATATCGCTTGGAATGGCTTGTTGTTACAGGTAAGTATGTAGGGCAGCTTACAACTTCACTTCTTAACGGGTAACCGTCTACTCCTTCTCCTCTAATATTTCCATACTTTCCTTTTGCACTATTCTATCAGGGAAATCTGTTCCCAAATATCTTATCTTCTTTTTCACCTGACAAAAGGCGCAGAGCGCTGAGGGTTCGGGTCTCTCAACCTCAGATAGGAAATTCTCTCTCTCTCTCGACTTTGGAACATGAGAACCAATCACAACTAGACGAGACAAGACGGTTGTTAACTTACCATTACGAATATCATATTTATGCTCTCGGACTCTGGTACTCAAGTTCCTTTTTGTACAACCAATACACATGGTATCATTAGTCTCTGGAACAACGGCTTGTAGAGGTATGGTATATACGCCGTATCTGGTATGTGGATGTGTGCAATATCCCGATCCTTCTTGATTAAGGTACAAATATTTCTAGATGCGAGGCCAAAGTCAATATTGTATGGTTTACACTTATTTCTTAGTGCATTAACAATCCTGGGCACATACGGAAGTGATCCCACAAAACGGGGTTTACATAAATCTCTAGAGAGAGTCGAAACATTAGACTTCTTAATTTGCCGGAGCAAGCGATCCACCACTGAGGCCTCGTATCCATAATGGCAGGCAATTTGTTTTTCTTGACCAGTTCCAAATGTCGCAATCTATGGTTGGACTAGTGCGAAAATGCTCTGCGGAATAAAAACCAAATAGCCACAAATTTGTAATTAGTCGGGTGACAAGACGAGAAGGGTATAATTTCAACACTGGAAGACTGTTTTCTGAGAACGAAAAACTGCAAATGGTTCGAGGGGGTCCATTTCAAATTGAAAACCAAAAATGGCAGTCTCCGGTTTTGTTCAATTTCAAGGGTGAAAGTGATGAACGGAACTTTTGAGGAACAATAATCAGAAAATAAAACTAGATCTGAAACAATTTAGGACCAAAACAGCAAAATGTCATCCACGTACCTCACAATAATAGCTGAGTTCGAGGGTAAACCAATAGAATATTCTCCTCCACACACCGGGTTCCCTATCACTTCGTCCGTGTTCATTTTGCCCACACTCACTTTAGTCCGGTTCATTTCGTCCAATGTTCACTTTGTCCACTGTTCATTTCGTCCATCATTCACTTGGTCTGCATTCATTTCGTCTTCAGAATGAATGGAATACCGTGGAAATTTTCTTTTTCGATGGAATTTTCGTTATAGGCAGAAAACAACTCCAGCGGACATTGCGTGCATGTGATTTTTTTCCTGTCTAAGTTTGTTCGATTAAAATGTATCGATTTTAAATGTTATTTAAAGCTAAACGAGAACTGAACTTTGAAGAGCTTTTTAACTCTTTTTGTGTGTACGATGTCAATCGCTACAGCAAGACTCACGCTATGTTTGGAAAAAGACTATAAGGTGGAATTTTTTTAATAACACTGCATTTTTACTTGGGCACTAAATATCTACATACGATGTAGAGTTATTAATATTCCATTTTACTTAAACACTAAATATTAATTACTATGCCTCATGCGTAGGCCGTTTTGACAGGTTTTTTTTTTTTTTTGCCGATGTCATATTCATAATGCTTACCTATCAAGGTAATATAATATTATTGTGCTTTTACTGAGGCACGAAAAATATTAATTCATGGTCCCTAGGCTTAGGCCTTTTTCAAAGTTTTTATTCTACGGATGTCATATTCATAACGTTTACATATCAACTAAAGTTTAATAATACTGCGCTTTTCCTTAGGCACTAAATATTATTTCATAGGGCCTAGGCCTTTTTTACAGTTTTTATTGTTCGCATGTCATATTTTATGACGTTTACGTATCAAGAAAAGGTAATAATATTGCACTTTTCCTCAACCACTAAATATTATTTCATAGGCCCTAGGGCCTAAACCGAGGCTTTTTACCATTTTTATTCTATGGATGGCATATTCATAATGTTTGCGTATCAACTCAAGCTAATAATATTGCGCTTTTAATCAGACGCTAAATATTATTTCATAGGCCCTAGGCATCGGCCTTTTTTGAAGTTTTCATTGTACGGATGTCATATTCATAATGTTTACGTATGAAGACAAGGTAATAATAATGTGCTTTTACTTAGGCACTAAATATTCATAGGACCTAGACCTTTTTCACAGTTTTTATTCTATGCACGTCATAATTATAACATTTACGTATCAAGATAAGGCAATAATAATGCGCTTCTGCTGAAGCACTATAAATAGGTTTAATATATATCAAATACGTGGAGATAATGTAAATGGACGATGTCATCACTCTTTCCACGTTATTTTTTAAACAACGCATAGCGACTGAAAAATTGTTTTTCAGTCGCTATGCGTTGTTTAAAAATAACGTGGAAAGAGTGATGACATCGTTCATTTACTATAAATAGGCCCTAGGGCTAGGCTCTTATCGTATTTAGTCTGCAGATGGCATATTCATAATGTTTACGTATAAATTCAAGCTAATAATATTGCGCTTTTAATCGGGCACTAAATATTGTTTCATAGTCCCTAGGCCTTTTTTGCAGATTTTATTCTACCGATGGCATATTCATAACGTTCACGTATCAAGTCAATGTAATAAAATAGTATTGCGCTTTTCTACAGGCACTAAATAATATTTCATAAGGCCTAGGCCTTTTTTACAGTATTTAGTCTACAGATATATTCATAATGTTTACGTACAAAGTCAGGCTAATAATGTTGTGCTTTTCCTTAGGCACGAAATATTATTTCGTAGGACATAGGCCTTTTTCTACAGCTTTTATTGTACGCATGTCATATTTATAACGTTTACATATCAGACAAGGTAATAATATTGCGCTGTTGCTCAACCACTAAATATTTCATATGCCCTAGGCCTAAGCCTAGGCTTTTTTTACAGTTTTTCTTCTACGGATGGCATATTCATAATGTTTGCGTATCAACTCAAGCTAAATATTGCGCTTTTAATCAGGCACTAAATATTGTTTCATAGTCCCTAGGCCATTTTTTCAGTTTTTATTCTGCGGTTGGCATATTCATAACGTTCACGTATCAAATCAAGGTAATAGTATTGCGCTTTTCTACAGCCACTAAATAATATTTCATAGGCCCTAGGCCTTATTTACCGTATTTAGTCTACATATAAAAAAAATATTTTTTTTATATATATATATTAGTCTACATATGTCATTCACAATGTTTACATATCAAGTCAAGGTAATAATATTGCACTTTTGCTCAGGCACTAAATATTGACAGGAAAAGACCCAGAAGAAGACCACATGGAAGATGGGTGGATGAAATTCGAAAGTATGCGGGAGTGACATGGAGGAGACTGGCACAAGACAGACCGTTGTGGAGGAACCTTGGGGAGACCTTCGTCCAGCAGTGGATTGATAATGGTTGACAATGATGATGATGCTGATATGCCTAGGCCTTTTTACAGTTTTTATTTTATAGATGGCATATTCATAATGTTTACGTATCAAGTCAAGGTACTAAAATTGTGCTTTTGCTCAGGCACTAAATAGTAGTTCATAGACTCTAGGCCTATTTAACACTTAACACTTTTTATTCTATGGATGGCATGTTCATAATCTTAACATATCAAATCAAGGAAAAAGTATTGCGCTTTTCCACAGGCACTAAATAATATTTCAAAGGCCCTAGCCCTCTTAGCCTTTTTGCAGTTTTTATTCTACAGATGTCATATTCATAACGTTTACGTATCAATACAAGGTATTAATATTACGCTCTTGAACAGGCACTAAAGGTTAGTTCATAGGCCCTAGGCCTTTTTACAAATTTTATTCTACAGATGGCATATTCATAAAGTTTACGTATCAAGTCAAGGTAATAGTATTGCGCTTTTGCTCGGGCACTAAATATTATTTCATAAGCCCTACGCCTTAGCCTTATTTGCAGCTTTTATTGTACGGATGTCATATTCATAATGTTTGCGTATCAAAACAGTCTAATGGTATTACGCTGTTCCTCAGGCACTAAAAAATAATTATATAAGCGACTATGTCTTCCCCTTACCTTTGGAAAAAAAGTATGTAAATGAAAAACTTTAAGAGTAATGGATCTCACTTTTTTATTTTGCACATTTTTTTAGCATGTTTTTTGTAAAAACAGATCTTGCTTATGGTATTTATTTGTCCAATTTACCTTGTGGAACACTACACGTTTGTGTTTGAGAAATTCTGTGGGTCACAACTCTCTCGCTAGGAAGTGTTTATGTATGTTCTCTTCAAGAGTCCTCTTGACAATTTTTTTTTTTTTTTTTTACGCTATGCCATTTGCTACAATAGAGATGTGGAGCTTCACCCTTTCATTTCCCGCTTGAGGGCGTAAAGGTCAAACACTTTTATTTCAGCATCTCTGCTCCTGGAGACCTATTTGAAAAGTTCTTTTCCTTAGCATAGCTTTTTTCATGGAGAATACTTTTCAACTATTCCATTATGCAAGATTCTTCCGCTTGAAAGCGCAGAGTTATGTCATGTTTCCTTCTATATTTCTTCTTTTAATTGTTCAAATTCAAAATCAGTCTGTCTCCGATATTTCCTTCTGCTATAAGAAATATTTTGTGCGCCATTTGTTAATCTTCGTAATACACTTTTTAGTCGCTGGTGGAAGAAAGTAGATGTTTCTATTTGTGGATGTTTTACAGATTGTAAAAATCCGATTGCGATGTTTTTCTAACTGGTTGCACTGACTGTGAATAACTTTGATAGATTTAATTCGCGTCGGAATAGATTCAAAACACATGCTTATTGCAACCTAAAATTTGGTGTCATCTTTCTTGTTCTCCGTAATAATGCTTGCCTTATTGTTGCATATGAACAATGTATAGAAGCATCGTTCCGAATCACTCTTGTTGCACTTTGTTGTTCGGGTTACAACGTTCCGCATAATATTAGGACTGCCTTAATATTTTTAGTTGTAAATGCATTTATGGCACCTCTATTCATAGTGATTGTGGAATAACTTTTTTACGGGTCTTATAGAGGTTATTTTTAATGAAAGTTGGTTGTCAAATTTTCGAACTAAAGCCTAGTTCGTCATCAGGACTATGTCACTGGAGTAGTTGCTGCCACTCAATTGGAAGAGTCCATCCGCAATTATCGTTAATTGTGGTACTTCTTCTTCTTGCTATTTCGATCCCTTCTTCTAGTTTCCTCTTTACTAAGTTTGACTGGTGGGCGATTATTTTCACTGAGTCCCAATTTATAAAGTGTCCACTTGCTTGTATATGTCTGTCTAGCCCTGTTTTGTTCCCAATGTTCCTAATAGCTGCTTGGTGTTCTTTCATTCGGACCTTAATACTTCTCCCTGTTTCTCCTATATAGCTGAGTCCGCAGTTACAGTCGATGCAGTAAATTACTCCTTCCTGCAATTGGATGTCCAATTCTTTCTGCTTTAAAGCTGGCAGGAATTTCTTTATTTTGTTATTAAGATCTGGAGCTAGCCTGATATTATATTTTGCTCCGATCCTTTTCAGTTTCTCGAAAAGTCCCTTGTGGTACGTAATTTTGCTGGTGAATTTGAAGTTGGTTTTTTCCTGCTTCTTTTTTGGCACTTGTTTAAATATTTTCTCAACATATGGGGAGAGGTAATTGTTTTCTGCCAATATTTCCTTTAATTCTTCTTTGTGAAGATCTTTTTGAGTAGCTAAAGAGACCAGGATTTCAATTTTTTCCAAAAATTGTCTCGCTGTATTCGATTTAATATAATCAGGGTGGAATGAGCAGAAGTCTAACATCTTCCCTGTGTTGGTGGGTTTTCTAAAAAGCTGAGTGAATATTTTCCCTTCTCTTGAGGTCAAGGTTAAATCTAGGTAATTGATGCTATGGTCTTTTTCCTGTTCCCGGGTGTACTGCAAGGCATTCTCTAGTAAGTTAAATTCTTCCAGAATCTGAGAGGGTAGAGATTGGTCCACAGTATCTACTATAATTAGGACATCATCCATGTACCTTACATAGAGAGCAAACAAGGAGGGTTGTATAAGGATTTTTGCCTCTAGTTTACTTATATATTTTTGTTTTTTGAATGATGTGAGTAAATCTAAAGGACGCACAGGTTTTTTTTATGAGCATTATTGTTTCACATTTACTTTTGGGGGGGGTAATCCAGACAAAATTAATCCTTCTAAGTTCAGCATTGGTACAGGTATATGAATACATAAAATTGTATAACTTTAATTTAATTTAATCCAAGTTTTTAAATTTTTATTTCGTAATATTTTCATTAAACATTTTGAATTACAGCTTTTATGCTTACATGATTTTTTATAGTTTTTGTCGGATTTTTTTTTTAACTTTCTCTTTTTTTACATTTTTTCACAGTAAAGTCATCCACAGAAACTCTTCCACATCGAAAATCTTTTCACGGAGCAGTGTCCTTATCTTTCCGAGTGAGGGGCGGGGCATAATTTGCTGCTTACACAAAATATTAAACAGGGAGGGGGTAGGGAGAGACTGACAGAGTCACCATTTGCATTTTTAATGCTATTTATAATGCTATTTATATGAGGAGCATACATGTAGTAGAAAGGCGTGGGGGAGGTTTCCAAGATTACCATTATAATTTTCACCCTAATTTTTTTATATCCAGGACGCGAAACGGAAGATTGGTACCCCGCAAATGCATACAAGATTTTAAGCTACAACCTAAATATGTAGTACGTGTAAACATTAAATAAAAGCAAATTAAAGGGGCCTAACAGATCAGCCTTCAGGTGTTTACAACGCACCATGGCGGCGGGCCTTTTTGGAAGATTTTAAGATACAACCTAAATATTTTATATGTAAATATGTAATAAAAGCTAATAATATGGACTTGACTGGTCATTCTCCAGGTGTTTACCAGGCACTTAGGTCGCGAGCCTTTTCAGAATTCCTTAAGACACAAGTATCATTTGATGACAGTAATTCATGAATGGTATGCCAAATGATTTCCACATAGTTTCAATATTAATTTCAGTGTAACTTAAATCTTCCAAAAGTTTGAAAAATTGCAGTGTAATTATCTCGACTGGAGGTGGAGCCGGAAGACCCCAAATTAAATGTACACTGAGAGTGCTCGGAATACGACAGTTAAATACAGGAGCAAAAAACAGGTAGTTACCACTAAATCTGAAGAAATACCCGATAACATCCACTAAATCCGAAGAAATAGCCTTAATACGATTGTGTTTTTCCTCTGTTATCGGGTATTTCTTTGGATTTAGTAGCAACAACCTGTTTTCTGCTCCTGTATTTAACTGTCAGATTCCGAGCACTCGGGTCTTTCCATCTGAAGATGTGGCTGTAGCAGCCACAAAAGATCTTGTAGTGTTTTTAAATATTTAACATTTAATAAACACTGTATTTTCTCCTGCAAGTTCTAATTGTGCATCTAAGGCAGAATTCTTGAACTTTGCCTGGATCTAAAAGACGATCTGCTCCCACTCCTCTGGAGCGGGGGGGTTCCTCCAAAATATTGCTTGTTGACTAATTCATGGATGACATGCCAGGTGATTTCCACGTAATGTTACATAGAAAAGTTGGACGTGCACGAACAGCTATCCATATGTCTGATCGTGCACATCCAACTGTTTTAGTACTATTAACTTATACGACTAGACCATATTAATTAATGTTTATGCAGGAATAAAAGCTCAACATTATTAATTTGACTTGTTATGCAAACGACTAAACGTTATGAAAATGAGCACAGCCCTGTCCGAGACCCATATTTTTAATGCTTGGGTAGAAATGCAACGTTAGGACAACCTCGCATGACACAAATAATTTATTTTCCCATTTCACCAACTCACCACAAACTACAGGGAACTGGAAAAAGTGAAATCAAAAGTGTGATTTTCATACAACCCCCAACAGTTTTGTGGCCAGCCTACATGGAAGTGAACACGAAGTAATCAAAAATACAAATTTTATACAGCCCCTAACGCTTTTGCGATCAGTTGTTCGCCTTATCTTTTACCCAGGAAATCACAAAATTTCTTAATTTCTAAGATAATGAAAATAAGATATGAAAAAAAAAATTGTGAATAACTATTTCAGAAGCAGGAGAAAATATAGCAATGCTTTTTTTTATGCAGAAAAACTTTTTGGCTTTCAAATTGCTTCTGTCCAGTTTTACATGAGGCCAGGCTGTCCGCATCCATTTTCAAACGACTTCCTTTCAAAAGCACTGCATGAAGATATTCAATGCTGATATTTCTTAGAGAAAAACAGAAAAAAAGCCGTTATATTTATTGGCTTAAACAGAGAACATCATTCTAAAAGATATATACTATGTCAGGGTTACGAAGAAGCATGATCAACACCTGGTTTGAGTTGCACCGATGCCAACAGGTATGTGGAAGTGACAAATCAGTCCTTTGGTGTTTTGTACAACTACCACCTCCCAGATTTGGTTTAGAACAGAGTGTTGAATGTATCATCCAGTAAAAACAAAACTGAGGCATAAGCGACAAAGCTTAGTAACCAGACCTCTAGACTGTATGCACTATAATCCAAGTTAACTTAAGAGTGTACTATTGTCGAAGGTATGAGGAGCAACTGCCTCAGCTATGATAAGTAGTGAATAGCGTTTAGAATAAAAAAGCAACAGAATTATTGCTCAGAATCATCATTTTTCTTTGTCCAGCAGTTTATCAGACAAAATTGTTATTAAAGACAATTTTTCAAAATGGCCGAGTGGTTTAGAAATAGATTTCACATGAGAAGTTAATCAAAGAAGAGCTTTGCTCTATCGGCCGCTGAACTTTCCAGGTTTGAAATCTAACTTTGTGATTCAAGAAGAGGTGGTATGGGTGGAAGACTTTTCACAACACAGAAACAATAAAGCGAGAAATGGCTAAATGCGATGGGTGTGTATTGGCCGTCCATCGGAATTTGGTAGTTGGAGGGATTGAAATATCCCACAATTAGGGGCGATAGCATGCACGAACAGATCTTCCGTCTCGTGCAACTACCCTGAATCCAGGGCTCTGAGTCACAAGGCGATGCAAGGTGTTAAATTGCCTAAGGGTACTACTACTCTCTTCGGATTACTCTTGGGATTATTGAAGTCAGTACTGGATGAGAGAAGAGGGGGGAGTGAAGGACAAAAAGAATCTCCCTGAGTGTCAGAAAAGGAAGTTTGACTTGAGAAAACAATAAAATGTATTGTTTTCATAAAATATATTGTTGACAATATAAAATATTCTTGTATTTAAGAATACTTAAAATCTCTTCAATTTGACCTAAATTTTTTTGCTTAGCATAAGATAATTTTCAAATTATCATGATGTCCTAATCTTAGGTGTCCAACCTAAATATACTCTTTAATTACCATGTTTGGACAACACGGGAACGCAAGAATGCACAATATTGTCGGAATGAATCTCTTTGATGGTTAAGTATTAGGGCTGTCGACCGATCAATATTTTTAATCGGTTAACATTTCACCATTGATCGATTAATCGGTAATTTGATCGAGTGAAAAAAATACTGTCACAAAAAATATACAACTGTAAATTACATTATGCATTATTCTATTATTATATGGATACTAAACACGTTGTCTGAAATGTTAGAGTGTTGAATACATCATAGCCTGTTAATCTAGTAGTATTCATTGCTTTACTTTATCAAAAAATCAGAAATACAAATTAATAATAATTACCTTGAATTTGGTTTGCAGTCATTGCTTTAGCCAAGATTTTAGGCACAAGAGTTTGTCAACATTGGATGGTTTAAGCGAAGTACGAAGTTTGTTGACAACAATACCAGCGGCACTAAACACTCTTTCACTTGGCACAGACGTTGCTGGAATGCACAGCAACCATTTTGTTAAAGTAGCCAGCAACGGCAATTGTAATGAATGAGTTTTCCACCACTAAAGAGGATCTGTAAAATCGTCGAGTTCAGGCAAGCCCTGATAAACTTGAAGCTCTAATTCTATCTGTGTGCTGACATTTGTGTATGCCTTTGTTTCTGGAATCAACAAATTGTCAAAACACAGTTTTCTTCGTTTCTGTTGCACATTACTTTGTTCTTGGTGTAAGGGCAGCTGTTGATTTGTGCTACTGGATGAAATTCTGTTCCTCACTAGATCTTGGTTTTTTTCTGGTATACAGCGAAGTGCCTTGAATTGAGGGTCAAGGGCAGTAGCTTCTTCGTACTTGTCGTATAAAGGCCATTGACTGAGTCTTTCCATCAGATCATCAAGCAACATAGCTTTAAATCTGCAAATATATGCTGGGTCGGTATCGGACAATCTCATTGCGCTTTTGAGATGTGTAAAAGCAGGAATTACAACACTGGCAGTTACGTACTTGTGACAGAGTATTTCAGTGATTTCCAAGCAAAGGTTTCAATACACTGATTAGCTTCTCAAGCACTTCCCACCCAACTGTTGTCAGAACAGGGGTATTCGATGCGTTGGCTACCAGAACGGTGTCTACTGCCGTTTTAGCTTTCACCAGACTTTCCACCATGATGTAGGTACTATTCCAGCGTGTCACTATGTCCTGTTGCAGCTTAGTATCAGGAAGACCAAGTTCTTTTTGCATAGACGAGAGTGTAGCCTCTAAATGTGAACTGTGTTAAAATGTCCTACAATTTTTCAGCATTTAGCTAGAACCTTTTCTATCGATGCGACTTTAAGAGCTTTATTTATACTTAATTGTAAAGTATGTGCTGAACATCTTACACTGTCAAACATTGATCTGTTAATGCCAAGAACAATATTTCTGGCATTATCAGTGCAGATGGCAACAAGCTTGTCAGTTAGTTCCCATTTTTCAACGGGTTCCTCAAATTCAATTGTACACTGATTTGCAGTATGCTTCTCAATCACCTGTTTCACTTGAAGAGTTGCATCACAATAATACCACTCATTGTCAATCCAGTGTACTGTTAATGCTAAGTAGCTGTCGTTGGCGAGTGAGGTTCAAAAATCTCCAGTTAAACTCACATAGGAAGCTCTCTTTAATTCCTTAAACACTCTTGACTTCTGAATGTCGTAAATTTGGACAATTTTGTTCATAATGGTACTTCTGGCAGGTAAATTGTAACACTTAGAATTCAGAGCTGTTTGCAACAACACTTTCAGGCCAAGATCTTCAACAATACTGACAGGTCTCGAACTAAATGCAATCCACAACGCTAATTTATTTGTTAATTCCTGTTCTTTTAATGCAGAAACAGGCTTTTCGAGGAAGGAATTTATATCCATTTGCTTCATAGCGGTGGCATTTGAACTAGGCTGATCCCATGGCGTATTTGATACAATTTCCATGAATGGATGTTGCGATTGTAAATGATAACGTAAGCTAGTCACACTTCCAATGTACTTATTAAACTTTTTTCTCACATTTTAAACAATAAACATGTCTGCGATCAATAACTTCCCCACTGTCTTCTAATTTAAATCCAAAACAAGAGGATAATTTCCCTTTTAATCCCTGAAACTTCATTTTTGGAGCTCAAATAAACGTGACAGCAAGAGATGAATCGGCGTTCAAACTAACTTTCTGCTCATCCCAGTTGGCTCTGCTACCAATAAAGGAACACTATTTGCTTTTTCAATGAGGAGAGAGGGGGTAAAAAATTTGCCCCAGACTTTTGCTCTTGCACTGCAAATTCTCCCTGTTGACGGATACAATACTTCGGCAACAGTACGCAACTTGGTCCCTGGGTAATTAAGCCTAATTGCATACCCCCATTGATTCCAAGAAACACGTGTATTAATCGCCCATCTTTCCTATTGAAAGCTGAATCTCATTGTGAGGACCAGCGGCGTATTTTCATCTGCATCGATGTAATAAAACCTCGGGGACCACTATCCAAGCTCAGAAGATGCCGGCCATCTGTTTTATCGACCTTACGTATTGAAACAACTGACTTTTCCCAGACGATTCAGCTGAGACAGAAGTAGAAGAGGTGTGGCACCACGTAATGGCTAACGGGGCTGCATTTTCCCTGAATAGCTACACTGCTACAGTGAACAAGTGGATAGCAGGGAGGGGAAGCACAGACAGACCACCATATGAGAAGCGAGCGTTGTGCACAGCAATAAAAGAACGGGGGAACCGCGAGGTCGAGAAGCTCTTAACGAAATGCTGGCAGGACAAGTACAGTGTTAAAGGTGGAAGTTCGGAATTGACATTGGACTTTGAAGACTAGCATACTGACACACAATGAACGATGGAATCCCTGCTGATAGTGGTGACTGCTAGATTTAAACTCCCATCGCCATGAAAAGGCTATTTTCCAAGAAGTAAAGACACAAGCACAAATGTTGTATTCAACAAATTAAAAAATATATGCAGTTTTTTGGAAGTTCCTAAAGAATTTTATTTTTGTACTAATTTTTTAAGTAACCAATTAATTGGAAGAAGAAAATAATCGGCGATTAAAAAATAGAAGAAAATAATCGGCGACTAAAAAAATTGATCGATTAATAGATCAAACCCGACAGCCCTATTAAGTATACATGGTTCCTGATGTCTTGAGTCATAAAAAAATTCCGATGGCAAATTCGTCAACTGAAGAAAATAATTCCAAATTATGAAACATCCACATTATTAGAGCCTAGCATATAAAAAAAATATATTTAAACAGCATTTTTTTTTCTGCTGCAGTTTCGGTCACTTTTCGCACAAAACTATATTTCAGAACTTGTGTGTTGCATGCCTCCATTTGACCAACACGACTAAGTGTTTTCTAATAAATTGGGCAGAGTACCGCGCATACATATTCCTGCATTACCTATCTCAGAATATAAGTTATGTTACTGACTATAACTTTTGGGAGAGTAAGCCAGATCCAGGCCCCTTTTCTTCGCCTTTTCCACGAGAGAAAAACAATCCGCCATAAAATAATTTTTTTGATCGTACCTGAAATCAGAAATAAATCCGTATTAGCTACCCGATGGCCGAGTGGTCCGAGGTCAGGGATCCGAGGGCTAATCATTCACCAAAGATAGGTTCTGGTTCTAATCTTGGCGAGGCATGGATGGCGTATTTGTCTTACGGCACAGCTTCTCTCCGTTTCCTGGAACCAGTGACACAAAATTAGGAATGGGAGACTGCTAATAGTCCATTGAGTTGCTCACGATATACATAAGATTTTTAATGCTGCCGAGACACGATTAATAATGGAAATAATTGCAACTTTTAAAGACGATACTTTTATTTGCAATTAAAACCAACTAAAAACAGTAGAAAGATCTTTCAAACCCACTATGGGTTCGTCATCAGTCACAGTGAGGGTGAAGCACCGTGGTTATACATACGAAAGCAATCGCCCACAATACAACAGAATGGTAAGGTGTTGCTCCAACCTTTCACACGCACATTTGACATGTATACAAATAATGCAAATAAACTACAAAACATGGTTATAAGTTCGGATAGTGTGCACAATGATTTGATATAAAATGTTTCCATGAGGTCGGTAGCAAACTTTCTGTAAACAATAAGCCAGAAAAGTCAGTAAACAAACTTTCTGTAAACAATTGCAACGATGATGGTTAAACCTAAAAACAAAACAAAAGGTGGAGATACAGCTGCAAACAGAAGTGTACAAATTCCACCTACCGACACAGAACTGTGATGTTAAAACTCCTCAAATACTAACCTAAAGTGTTCCAAAAGGATAATGACATCCTGTGTTGAAAGAATTTTTTAAATCGTATATGTACAAAGTACAATACAAGCAGAGATATTGAAAAAAACAGATAGGTGCCCCACTAGCGGCAAAATTATGAATTATTTTCAGAAGAAAATACGCACAACAAATTCTCATAGCTTGTAGTATCTGACAGAAAAAAGAATTTTTTAAATTGGGTGTTTAGTAACGCAGGTACTGCTGTAAACGGAAACTTGAAGTTACATACTTAAAATCAGAAATCTAGTAGCAAACATATGCGTTAAGAAAAACTGGAAATTATATGAGAAACATTTCGCACTGGACACGCTCTCCAACAAAAAAAGAATTTTTCAAATCGGACTCACAAGTACAGGTATCGACAAAAATAAGATAAACATCTACGCCTTCTAGCGGGGAAACCATACGCTGTTTTAAACAGAAGGTATTCTCAAAAGATTTTCTGAGGTCAGCGGTATAGGTCCACAAAAGAATTCTTTCAGAAGCTCAGATTTTGCTGCAAATACATCAGAAGCAGAAATAGACACTTGCACCCCCTGGTGGCCAAACCATTAATTACTGAAAATTAGAAATTATGTGCAAAACATTTCCCATCAGAAGCTGTTTCTGATGTAGGAAGAATTTTTCAAATCGGACTTTTAGAAGCAGAGATATTGAGGAAAACGAAATTGATCTTTACGCCCCCCTAGTGGGAAATCTATGCATTACTTGAAAAAGAAACTGTCTAAAAAAGCCTTCGTTGTAAACAGCATCGAAAGGAAGAAATTTCTTCAATCGGATATTTACAAGCAAATATATGGAATAAGGGTATGCAAGGTAAGGTGATATGCAAATATACCATAGCGTCTCTTGACAAATGTCAACCCCTGCCTTCTCGCGGTGCATCGTGTTCCCACTAAAAGGACTCTGGCGACCGAAAAATAGCAGTATAACTATACCACCGGGATTAGTGGGAATGCTATCCCACACTCACCAACCCGCTTGGCCTGCGTGACGAGTTATGGCCAACCACCTCCTCCCCCACGCCCCCACCAAACCCAAAAGATGGTGACGTTGATTAAGAAATTAATCTGCAAATAAAACTTGGTTAGGGAACTCTTGGAAGAAACAGTACAATTTTTAAGAGCAATATACCATTATGTCTTAAAAGAGAAGTGTTTAGTCAATGCAGAGTCGTCGACCTTAACTAAAGACATACAAAGACTGCAGACAACTTAAAGAAGCCTGGAGAAATGCATGCGTGGTGTAACCAGGAAAGGTAAGATGAGGAACTCTTGGATAAAGAAAATGACAAGAGTGGAAGACATCATGATCAGAGTAAATTCCCTGAAATGGCAATGGGCTGGACATATTGCCAGAAGAACGGACCACCAATGGACATCCGAAAATTTAGACTGAATTCTAAGGGACACGAAGAGACCATGAAGATGACCAGATGGGAGATGAGTGGATGAAATTCGAAAAGCATACTGGAGTGACGTGGATGAGACTGGCTCAAGATAGACTGTTGCAGAAGAACCTTGGGGAGACCTTTAACCAGAATTGGAATGATAATGGTTGACACTGATGATGATATGAAATAAAATGTAGTTTGAATTCGATGTCACCTGCATTTACACCTTTCAGCAGCGAACTTATGCATCAGGAAAATATCGGAATGCAAGGATCATCATTCTCATGTTTTCAGGCTTCCCAATGAAAAAAGAAGTTTTCAAATCGGCCACAGAGAGACGGGCGAACGGACGGAAAAGAACGATCATTTTTTACAAAACACGCCCTAAAAAGATCAATATTATGTCCTCAAGACTACGGTCCTCAATCTTATGTAGTGTTATGTGCATGGATATATATATTTTTTTTTGGTGCACTATTCTGTCCCTGTTCGCAAATGTCTTGAAACTTTCATCACTGCTCTCATTTGAGCAAGAATGTTTGCCGTATATCTTAAACACATTTTTTTTTTTTTTTTTTGATGCAGTAAGAATGTTCATAGTTGTGTGGGAGCTGAGATATCTCTCCTTTCGGTACTAAGAGAGCGCTACCTGTGCAACAAAAATAAATGTCAACATAACATTGTTCAGTATAAAAGAGCCCTCTTTTTCTTTTATTCCTTTTTTCCCCCTTTTTTTTTCTTTTTTTTTTTGTGAGAATCTCTGTTCGGTCGTCGGCAGGATCACCATATGGTGGGAGTCTACCTTCTCAAAGAAGGCACCCTATGCAGTTCTCTTTGTGTATTTCAACTCTTTATCCTGGATATGTTTTTATTACTTTTTTCTTACAAATGAGTACACATATATTAAGCTGCAACATATTACATTTTTATACACATTACATAAATTTATGAATATGTATATATATATATATATATATACTACTGTACATTATAGTGAATTGCATATTTCCACTTACTTGAAAAAACTTTTCGAGTCACACATTGGCTTGTTTTTGTGTGACATATTTTTGCCATACTTTTACAATGATCAGAATTGTAAATTGTGCCCGATTGACTTCAAATATGACATTGTTGGAACACTGCCATAATTACTTACAACTCTGGCAATCCTTTCGGTCAAATCTCAATATTTCTTCTTTTGCTGCGGAAGAATTTGCCCAGCTTGCAGTCGTTCTTTTAAAGCACAAACCGAAGACTCTTCAAGCTGAAGACGTTTCACTAAAGTTCTGATACTTGGGTGTTCTATTCCAACTGTTTTGTTTAAAGCACTGTGCCAGCCTTCCAAAGAATTAGTCGTTCTTGGGAGACCAGCTATCACTGATTCATATTGAGACCACAAGGATGCTTCATACATTGGTCGACGGCGGCGGCCTCCTCGAGACAATGTGCCAATATATGTTGCCTCGAAGTAATCCACAACACTGTCTAATTCCTGTGAAAAATTCTCTGACGTAGTCAAAGTTTCGAATGCTTTCTCGACTGCAGTAATTGGGACAAAAGCAAGTGCCGGCAGGCAGTGCGTCAGAAGCGAAAAATTTGCATCTTCTAGATATCTGGTTTGCAAACCAGCAGTTTGCAAACACCAACAGATTGATTGGCTCAGATGGAAAAAGCATCCATGCACAGAAACTTGAGAGAACCTTGTCTTGAATGCTGAAATAGCTGCTGCTTCGAAATCAATTATTACCGATTCTGGCGACAAAACGCCTGCTACATCAATCGTATGCAAAAGTTCAAGATATGTGGCAGTGCTTTTGCTTTTGAGAAATGCGAAGACACATGACACACTTACAGAATTTTCCAAAAGGGCATGAATTGTGTAAAGTTGTAAGAAGCCATGAGGCAAGACATAAAAAAGTCCCATCTGCTAACCAATTCTTACGTTCACATAAAAGTTCCAGGGACCTCCTTGAACAGAACAAAAGATTGGCTCCACACGGAATATAAAATTGTTCCCCAGAAGTTGTCTCCTGTTAATCACGAGGTATAACTACATCTGCATCCTCGACTGGCATGTTCCAACGACGCTTTCTTTGAATTTGTTGTGCTATGGCTACCTTTGACTGTACTTCTGCTACAATTGCGGTTGGAACAGAAAATTTTTTTGACAGCACAACGTTTCTTGTGTTACTGCTGCTGTCACAATCAGTTGTTTGAATAGTATCTACTATTTTAGCCTTGGCAGCATCTGCTACGGATGGAGCATGGAATTTGTGCTCTCTGGGTTCTCGTATAACATCAGTCCCACAGGCTTTCATCCGTACTCCGCAAGTTCGGTTTTGACAGCTCCAAACTGTATTTCCATCCTTTTCTGTGTGTCTGGTGAAAATAAAACCTTTATAAATGGCTTTTAACCTACCCTTGGATGATACTACAAATTCCATTGTTCAACTTGCAGCAAGAACTCCGACTATGTTAACCTTTTCCTTAAGAGTGATAGCTAGAACTGATTGCTTCCTTTGCTAACCAGCAGGCACTGGTGAGAACCTTGTAACTAAAATGAGCTGTATTGGTCGCCTTATCTTTTTTTTTTTTTTTTTTTTTTTTTTTGATTGGAGGTTTAACGACCACCGTGAGCAACTCAATGGGCTATAAGCAGTCGCCCGTCCCTAATTTAGGGTCACTGGTTCCAGGGAAGGGAGAGAGCCAGTGCCGTAAGACAAACACAACATCCATGCCTCACCGGGATTCGAACCCGGACCCCTTACAGACGAATGATCAGAGGCCAGCGCCTTAGACCACTGCGCCACCGGGGCGGCCGCCTTATCTTCTCTAGGATTGGAAATAGAAGGGGGTGCAACAAATACTGTAGCCTGGAGCAATGGTTCGTAAACTGGGTGCAGTGGATGTTTTCAAAGGCTTGTTTGGAATACCATTAAACAATTAGCTTGGGAGCCTGGGGGACAGCCCTGCTGGGGGAGGATTATCTTCGGTCTGTCCCGTCTCTGGTGAATTCTCAGAAATTAGGAAAACGTCATTTGAACCAAAACTATACTTGGATAAATATTTCGGATCCAGGTAAACTCCTACACGTTCTCATATAACGGGATGTACACAAATTGCATTTCGTTCTAAGATCTCGTCAAAGTGCAAGAGTTTTCTTAGTGGAACTAAACGAAATGCACCAGTTTTTGTAGTGATATAAATGCATATGTAAGATCATAATGACACAAGGTCTATACAGAAGCTTTCTGACTCACTAAATTTTGAGTTATGATTTTAATATTTGGCATGTGATAACATGTAATAAAAGCTAATCAAAAGACTCAACAAATCGGTCTTCAGATGCTGACAACACACCTACACCACGGGACTTTTTGGAAGTATTGAAGTTACAACCTAAATATTTTATATTTGTAAACATTTTATTAAAGCTAATGAAAGGAGTCCAACGGATAATTTCTCAGCTGTTTACAAGCACCTAGGCCGCTGGCCTTTTTGAAAGATTTGAAGTTACAACCTAGGTATTTGTT
Organism: Macrothele yani; assembly: GCA_039090855.1. Classification (NCBI taxonomy): domain Eukaryota; kingdom Metazoa; phylum Arthropoda; class Arachnida; order Araneae; family Macrothelidae; genus Macrothele; species Macrothele yani. The sequence continues at coordinate 822,183 of CM077008.1, read as the reverse complement.
AATCATTTTATAAAAGCTAATAAAAGGCACTCATCATTCATCAGATTGGTAAAACAGGGACTATCTGAAGGACAAAGAAACAACTCGCCAAATAAAAATTATGTGACTGAATGATAAATTATTCACATTGTCAGTGCAGAAGACATTGTTAAATTGACAGGAACTTGTCACTACTAAAAATTGAGTTACAACGTAGCGTTTGCAGCATACAAAACGCTTCAGCCTATCTCCCAAAAAATAGACATTTTATATACGGGCCATTAGCGTTTGTGTGATCAATTTTTCTGTGCTTAAGCACTAGTCAATGTCATTAGAAAATTTACGTACCTGTAAGATATAAAAAATATCGTTATGAACCCTGAACACCTATTCTAGAGTGGACAGCAAAAACCTTACTTTCTGTATTTTTTTAATTAAGCCCTCCCCCAATGGTACAGATAGGCCTTGCAGACCTCTTTGGGAAGGGGAGCTAAAGACTACAAGATGTTATCTTACGTTGGCAATTTCATGAAACAAAGTTTTCCACATCCTTGCTCTGAGTCCTAGGAGAATCTTCACTAATAATTATAAATGCAACTGATTTGCGAATCGCAGGGAACCTCTGACAGATTGTCTATGCTTCTCACCCCTTCCTTCCAGGACAAGGTTCTGCCATTAGCTGATGCCTACATACAATTCATTCATTTTTTAATTCTGGTTAAGGCATTTAAAAAAAATGCAATTTGTGTACATCCCGTTATATACGAATGTGTGGAGTTTACCACTATGGGAGTTTACCTGGACCCGAAAATTTATCCAAGTGTAGTTTTGGTTCAAACGACATGTTTTCCTAATTTCGGAGAATTCACCAGAGAAGGGACAGACCGAACATAATCCTCCCCCAGCAGGGCTGTCCCCCAGGCTCCCAAGCTAATTGTTTAATGGCATTCCAAACAAGCCTTTGAAAACATTCACGGCACCCAGTTTACAAACCACTGCTCCAGGCTACAGTATCTGTTGCACCCCCTTCTATTTCCGATCCTAGAGAAGATAAGGCGGCCGATACAGCTCATTTTAGTTACAAGGTTATCTATCACCAGTGCCTGCTGCTTAGCAAAGGAAGCAATCAGTTCTAGCTATCGCTCTTAAGGAAAAGGTTAACATAGTCGGAGTTCTTGCTGAAAGTTGAACAATGGAATTTGTAGTATCATCCAAGGGTAGGTTAAAAGCCATTTATAAAGGTTTTATTTTCACCAGAGACACAGAAAAGGATGGAAATACAGTTTGCGCTGTCAAAACCGAACTTGCGGAGTACGGATGAAAGCCTGTGGGACTGATGTTATACGAGAACCCAGAGAGCACAAATTCCATGCTCCATCCGTAGCAGATGTTGCCAAAGCTACAATAGTAGATACTATTCAAACAACTGATTGTGACAGCAGCAGTAACACAAGAAACATTGTGCTGTCAACATTTTTTTCTGTTCCAACCGCAACTGTAGCAGAAGTACAGTCAAAGGCAGCCATAGCACAACAAATTCGAAGAAAGCGTCGTCGGAACATGCTATTCGAGGATGCAGATGTAGTTATACCTTGTAATTTACAGATGACAACTTCTGGGGAACAATTTTATATTCCGTGTGGAGACAATCTTTTGTTCTGTTCAAGGAGGTCCCTGGAACTTTTATGTGAACGTAAGAATTCGTTAGCAGATGGGACTTTTTATGTTGCGTATCATGGCTTCTCATAACTTTACACAATTCATGCCCTTTTGGAAAATTCTGTGTGTCATGTGTCTTCGCATTTCTCAAAAGCAAAAGCACTGCCACATATCTTGAACTTTTGCATACGATTGATGTAGCAGGCGTTTTGTCGCCAGAATCGGTAATAATTGATTTCGAAGCAGCAGCTATATCAGCATTCAAGACAAGGTTCTCTCAAGTTTCTGTGAATGGCTGCTTTTTCCATCTGAGCCAATCAATCTGTTGGTGTGTGCAAACTGCTGGTTTGCAAACCAGATATCTAGAAGATGCTAATTTTTCACTTCTGACGCACTGCCTGCCGGCACTTGCTTTTGTCCCAATAACTGCAGTCGAGAAAGCATTTGAAACTTTGACTACGTCAGAGAATTTTTCACAGGAATTAGACAGTGTTGTGGATTACTTCGAGGCAACATATATTGGCACATTGTCTCGAGGAGGCCGCCGCCATCGACCAATGTATGAAGCATCCTTGTGGTCTCAATATGAATCAGTGATAGCTGGTCTCCCAAGAACGACTAATTCTTTGGAAGGCTGGCACAGTGCTTTCAACAAAACAGTTGGAATAGCACACCCAAGTATCAGAACTTTAGTGAAACGTCTTCAGCTTGAAGGGTCTTCGGTTTGTGCTTTAAAAGAACGACTACAAGCTGGGCAAATTCTTCCGCAGCAAAAGAAGAAATATTGAGATTTGACCGAAAGGATTGCCAGAGTTGTAAGTAATTATGGCAGTGTTCCAACAATGTCATATTTGAAGTCAATCGGGCACAATTTACAATTCTGATCATTGTAAAAGTATGGCAAAAATATGTCACACAAAAACAAGCCAATGTGTGACTCGAAAAAGTTTTTTTCAAATAAGTGGAAATATGCAATTCACTATAATGTACAGTAGTATATATATACATATTCATATAAATTTATGTAATGTGTATAAAAATGCAATACGTTGCAGCGTAATATATGTGTACTCATTTGTAAGAAAAACGTAATAAAAACATATCCAGGATAAGGAGTTGAAATACACAAAGAGAACTGCATAGGGTGCCTTCTTTGAGATTTTGAGAAGGTAGACTCCCACCATATGGTGATCCTGCCGACGACCCAACGTAGATCCTCACAAAAAACAGAAAAGGAAAAAAAAAAAAAAAAAAGGCTTATTTATAATGAACAATGTTATGTTGACATTTATTTTTGTTGCACTCAGGTAGCTCTCTTAGTACCGAAAGGAGAGATCTCAGCTCCCACACAACTATGAACAAAAAAAAAAAAAAATGTGTTTAAGATATACAGCAAACATTCTTGCTGAAATGAGAGCAGTGATGAAAGTTTCGAAAGACATTTGCAAACAGGTACAGAGAATAGCGCACCAAAAAAAAAAAGATTATCCATGCATGTCACACTACATAAGATTGAGGACCGTAAGCTTGATCTTTTTAGGGCGTTTTTTGTAAAAAAAGACTGTGCTTGTTTGTCCGTCCGTCTCTCTGTGGACAATATATCTCGGCAACTATTAATCCGATTTGAAAACTTCTTTTTGCATTGGGAAGCCCGAAAACATGAGAATGATGATCCTTGCATTCCGGTTTTTTCCCCGATGCATAAGTTCGCCACTAAAAGGGCGTAAATGCAGGTGACATTGAATTCAAAATACATTTTATTTCATATCATCATCATTGTCAACCATTATCATTACAATTCTGGTTGAAGGTCTCCCCAAGTTTCTTCCACAACGGTCTATCTTGAACCAGTCTCATCCACGTCACTCCGGCATGCTTTCGAATTTCATCCACCCATTTACCATCTGGTCATTTTCATGGTCTCTTTGTGTCCATTGGAATTCAGTCTAAATATACGGATGTCCATTGGTGGTCTTAAAAGAATTCATGAAATCGTCATCACACGCGTAAGTTACGTTGAAAAATTATGAGCGGGACATTTCAGTAGCGACTTCTACCTTCATCAGCCATGGAATGAGACATGTGGTAAAAGTCAGTTGCCAGATTTCAAAATCTCTTTCCAAATAATAGGGATGTTAAAAGGTGCATAAGTATTGCAGGTGTTAGGGGTAAGGTAGATTTCAATGCTTTCGCGGTATCGGAGGACATGCCTATTGCTGAACGAGGCGATTCGCTTAACATCGTGCCAATCGGGAGCCGTGGACATATCGCTGATGGTTAAAATTGAAATGGAAGGGTTACCTTTCTTAACATCAGCGATATGCTCCATCAAACGCCTCTTTATGCTGCGGTAAGTACTACCAATATAGTGGGTAACGCCTGAGGAAGTGTTGATAGGGATAGAGTAGACACCTTGTAAATCTAGGGGTTTATTCAGATCTCTGTCCTTAAGGATGAGTTTGAGAACGCCATCAGCGATACGTCCGCGGCTCCCGATTGACACAATGTTAAGCGAATCACCCCGTTCAGCAATCGGCATGCCCTCCGATACCGCGAAAGCATTGAAATCTACCTAACCCCTAACACATGCAATACTGATGCACCTTTTAACATTCCTATTATTTGGAAAGCGATTTTGAAATCTGGCAACAACTGACGCTTTTACCAGGTTCTCATTCCATGGCTGATGAAGGTAGAAGGCGCTACCAAAACATCCCGCTCATAATTTTTCAACGTAACTTACGCGTGTGATGACTATTTCATTCATTCTTTTAATGTTTTGTGTGTTAAGTGTTTTCCTGCCAATTCTTCTCACTATGTCCAACCCATTGCCATTTCAGGGAATTTACTCTGATCATGATGTCTTCCACTCTTGTGATTTTCTTTATCCACGAGTTTCTCATCTTATCTTTCCTGGTTACACCACGCATGAATTTCTCCAGGCTTCTTTCAGTTGTCTGCAGTCTTTGTATGTCTTTAGTTAAGGTCCACGACTCTGCATTGACCAGGGTTCGTACACTTTTGGGGGAAAAAAATTCAAGGACTTTCCAGGTCTTTTCCAGGACATATACAAAAAATTCCAGGATTATTACGCTTTACAGTATCATGTTCAAATTATTTTTTAAAAGTAATTTCAGTTTTAAGTAATAAAAATGATGAAAGATGCAAATGGATGAATGTGCTTTATGCAAATGGATCAAGTTTATCAAGCACAAGATCGTAAAGAACGAATTCTGTTCTTATGCCCTGACCTTTGAATTCAAGTTGGACCACTTTCTACAAGGGTAGGTTTCTCCTCCCTGATAACATACCAAAACTTTGATGCAATCAAACATATTTTATGTGAGTTAACACTCCTAAGCTTGGAGAACGAATACTGCTCTTATGTCTTGGCCTTTAAATTTAATTTCGACCTTTTTCAACAGGGTAAGTTTCCAGGTTGTACCCAACAGCATACTAAAATTTTGCCGAAATCCAACCGCTTTCATGCGAATTATCGTACAGACAAACACAAAGCATAAACGTTTCTGCAACCATAGTTCGAAAGGGTTAGTAATTTCGAAAATAAAAACATAACGAACAGCGCGAAAACTAGCTCATAAATAGAATATTTGAAACTACGGTATGCACTCTCAATTATTAGGGATGGTAGAGGGGAAGGGAATAGAACTGTCCAAAATTAGCATGTTTTCATTACGCTAGGCCCTTAAGCACAGCTGAATTCCTTCAGATACCCCCAATGTTCAAATGATTGAAATGTGCTGATGTTCATGGAATGAAATGGTTGATCAGCTATGATGACCGCATAAAAGTTTGAGGGGGAAGGGGGAGGGGCAAATTTTTTTTTTTTAGTTTATGCAACATTTTACATCAGTCCAGTATTTATCTTGTCATCATCAACAATCGCAATGCAACTACCGCTTACGATCGCGGATGTCGGCAACAGAAAATCTGCCATATCACTAAGTGATACAAAACACAGTATCCTGTTACAATGTATTATAATTGAAAAAAAAAAGGATGTGGAAAAAAGAAACTTTCAGAAATTAAGATCATCAAGTCATGTGTTTCAAAAATCTGTTTTCCTTTATAATGTTTAAAAACATGTATTTGCTTTTTTACCTGCAGTGTATAATAAAAACTGTTGATTTTTTTTTTTTTTTTATGGAATCAGACGTCCGTATGCCTGATTGTCTTCATCTGAGTTCACACGTTAGCTACTGTGTACAAGTAGACCTATTTTTTCAGCTGAAAAATATGTAGTTTTGTATATATTCACAGTATAAGTCATTCCTTATTCCCACAGAAATGAATTCAGCATATGCAAAATGAAGAACATCAAGACCCGCCCAACACCATGTTTCTGATTGTCTGCTGTTTATATTCAAGAAATGCAAATATGGATCAATGGTGAATGCAGCAACTATGATTTTTATTTATTACCAAGAAAAAAAAATAAGAGCTGTAAACCGCTGAAACGAAACGGATATTTCTCTCACCCCCCATGCACAAAAACATTACGATTAAGATCAAACAGCAGGAGGACACGTCCACGCACGCACACAACCTTTGGAATGCCCTGATGGAACGGCTTCTTTTCATTTGGCACATCGCCATAAATCACCACCTGCAGCTCACTGAACTGTCAAGTTGCACCCTTCCTCCTTCACCCTAACTATAATAGCAAATGTAAAAAAAAAAAAAAATACTCCCCAATTTTCGACAAAATTACCAAATTTACGTCATGATGTTGCAATTTACTAAAATACCATTTATCTGCTGAACATCACTTAAATCCATTGAAAACTTTTTAATTATAGATGATTTTTTTACTAAAACAGTAACTCAGACGTCTGAATAAAAATGTATGTTTGTAATTCAAATAGAGTCCATATCATCACAGAAAAAAAATTTAAGGATCACTCTGTATAAAGCTTTTCCCGTAATTTATAATTACCGTTTCTTTTTTCAATCCAATTATGCAACGGATTTTTTTTTTTTTTTTTGCATCTGCTAAAGTTTCTAACGGAATTTGGCGAAATTTGCACTAGAACTTTATTGTGATGTATCTTTAACCACTGTAAAAATTTTACTGAGTTATTTTCAAAATTCGGAAAAATGGATTTCTGAAAATTTTCTCCTAGTCCTTTTGAGCTGTGGAAGTGATAAACAGGTGTTTGCTTTCTTCCCAACCAAGGGCTTCAAATCAGCGCTCCCAGCTGTCAATCAGCCGTTGCTATGGTAACGCCCTTTCTGCTGCAGGCTCACTCTATCCAAAGAGGCACACATACTTGTCCATAATAAAAATTGCCAATGCTAACTTTTTAAGTTTTAAACCAATTCAATTGGAATTTTGGAAGTGAGCTTCTGTAATCCAATTATAGTGAATGTAAAAATTTCAGCCACTTTCGTGAAAAATTCACAAAGATAGTTTTCTTATTTTTTATCATAAGTAGCGGAAGTCTCTTGAGGGGAGGGAGGGTGGCATGCACATAAACAAGAAGATGATTGTGTTGTTCAGGCATACTCCTCACAGGTGGGTGCCAGCTGACTTGGTACATACGCGACCCCCCTGCAAATGCCTCTTCTTTCCCCTTACGTTCTCAGAGCTGCCCGACGGACATCAAGCTCTCCTTCCTAACAGACCTACTAGTAATCATCTAATTTTATTGCACTAGACCGTTGCCGGCGGTTTCTTTGAGAACAGAGGAGAGGAACTTTAAAAAATGAAGGGGTAACAGTAACACGATTACCTAAAAGGGCATTTTTAAGCACTAATTTCAAATTTCAAGGCTTTTCAAGACAGTATTAAAAAAACACCGTTTTTCCAGGATATTCCAGGCCGTGAAAACGTAATCATGATTTTCCAGGTTTTCAAGCACGCGTGCGCACCCTGATTGACTAAACACTTCTCTTTTAAGACATAAGGGTATATTGCTCTTAAAAATTGTACTGTTTCTTCCAAAAGTTCTCCAAACAAGTTTTATACGCAGATTAATTTTTTCATCAATGTCACTACTTTTTGGTTTGGTGGGGGGAGGAGGTTGGCCATAACTCGTCACGCAGGCCAAGTGGGTTGGTGAGTGTGGGATAGCATTCCCTCTAATCCCGGTGGTATAGTTATACCGCTATTTTTCAGTCGTCAGAGCCCCTTTAGTGGGAACACGATGCACCGCGAGAAGGTGGGGGTTGACATTTATCAAGAGACCCTATGGTATATTTGCACATCACCTGACCTTGCATACCCTTATTCCATATATTTGCTTCTAAATATCCGATTGAAGAAATTATTTCTTCCTTTCGATGCTGTTTACAACGAAGGCTTTTTAGACACAGTTTCTTTTTCAAGTAATGCATAGATTTCCCACTAGGGGCGTAAAGATAAATTTCGTTTTCCTTAATATCTCTGCTTCTAAAAGTCAGATTTGAAAAATTCTACCTGCATCAAAAACAGCTTTTCGTGGGAAATGTTTTGCACATAAATTCTAATTTTTGGTAATTAATGGTTTGCCACCAGGGACGAAAGTGTTTATTTCGGCTTCTGATGTATTTGCAGCAAAATCTGAGCTTCTGAAAGAATTCTTTCGTGGACCTATTCAGCTGACCTCAGAAAAACTTTTGAGAAGACCTTCTGTTTAAAATAGGATATGATTTTCCCGCCAGAGGGCGTAGATGTATATCTTATTTTTGTCGATACCTGTACTTGCAAGAGTCCGATTTGAAAAATTATTTTTTTGTTGGAGAGCGTGTCCGGTGAGAAATGTTTCTCATATAATTTCCAGTTTTTCTTAACGCATGCGTTTGCTTAATATCCAGACTCACAGTCGCCAGGTCGCCACTGGCGATGATCTTCATCGTCGTGGCGACTAAATATGTTTGATTAAATTGGCAATTCTGGCGACCTGTACAGAGAAAACATTTATTTTATTTAACTTGTATTGTACGGAAAAAAATTTTAAATTATACGGAACTCGCACATTTTTGAAAAATTTTACTCCAAATGTACAGAAATCGCACGAAATGGCACAAAATTTGAGTTGTACGGAAGTCTGCCATCACCTTTTTCATTCTGCTTGAACAGCAGAAAAGAAAAAAAAACTTTATAAAACAGGAAGGGCATCGGTTTTTGATCACAAAGAATGCGCCAAGGCTGATAGTTCATCGTAGGGGGAACGAGGTTGCGGTGGGGATGAAAAGCCGGTGGTCGACAGCTCAACTGTCTGCGTCGTAAAAGTCCAACTGGGAGAAATTTTTATTTTAAAAAAAATTCTCCAATTTTTTAAATAACTGAATGCAATTTTAACAGTAACCAAGACATGTCAAAATAAACTCCCATGTGAAATTTCGTCAAAATCCGATGAAAACTTTAGAAGTTAGGCATTTTCTTTTAAATATTTTTAATGCATGTTTGCTGAAAGCTTGCATATTCAATAGGAAAATTCTAAAATTTGGAATCGGCATAGTTCGGATATCCAGACGATTCCGGATTTTCAAGGTTGTACTGTAATATTTCCATACCTGCGAACTACTACGGAATGTCTGTAGTTTCTACGGATTTAGTTGGCTGACTACAGACCTCGCTGTTGAAACTATGAATTCTACGAATTTTCATTTTTTTTTTTTAATTTTATTATTTTATGATATACACGAGATTCTTAAGCGAACTCACGGAATTCTGCAATTTTTTTTGTCATCATTTAGATCGTTCTCAGGATCAGCGTAAAACTGAAGACAATTTGAGGGTCGGTGGGTGGGGAGATTTTGGAGACGGTATTTCGTGTCTCAAAACTTTCGAAAACAGTAGTTGAATGGAGTTACAGTAATCGTAATTTTTTTTTTCTCCTGATGTTGCCTTAGTGTAAATTTGTATTGTTAAATATGATTTTATTGCATAAAAGTATTTCAGCTTGAAAATGTAGGCAACAAATTGCGAAAACGGAGGTTAGACGCCGCAAAAATTTCCCCGTAATCTCAGACATCAGATTCTTCCGCGAAATCGAGGAACTCCGCCTTTTTCGTTATTACGTTGCTCATTCGCGAGATCAATGAACCAGTGAACACAATTGGGGGGGGGGACGGAAGACGGGATATTCGTCGGAGGACGGAATTCCATCTTTACGAAAATTTCGAAAACGGAAGGTCGACGGAGTTCAGATTTTTTTCCGCAATCGTAAATTCCTTTTTTCTTGCGATGTAGCCTCTGCCCAGTATTATTGTTAAGTAATATTTAACTGCATAAATATTTGTATTTCAGCTTGAAAATAGCGGGAAAATTTCCAAAACCGAAAGTCGGACGGTGCAAAGATTTCTCCTGTAAGCAAACGCCCCCTCCCAGCGCGATGTTCCCACTCTCCTGCATTGTTTTATTACTTCAGTTTCAACTTTTAAGGATACTATAACTGAAACATGCAAAATAAAACATACTGATATTAATTCATCATCATCATCATTGTCAACCATTATCGATCCACTGCTGGACGAAGGTCTCCCCAAGTTTCCACCACAACGATCTGCCTTGTGCTAGTCTCCTCCATGTCACTCCTGCATACTTTTGAATTTCATCCACCCATCTCCCATGTGGTCTTCTTCTGGGTCTTTTCCTGTCCCTTGGAATCCAATCTAAAATTTCGGCTGTCCATCGATGGTCCGTCTTTCTGGCAGTATGTCCAGACCATTGCCATTTCAGGGATTTAACTCTGATCATGACGTCTTCCACTCTTGTCATTTTTCGGATCCACGAGTTCCTCTTCTTATCTCTCCTGGTTACACCAAGCATGCACCTCTCCATGCTGCTTTGAGTTGTCTGCAGCCTTTGTATGTCTCTTTTAGTTAAGGTCCACATCTCTGCACCATATGTAAGCACTGGAAGGATGCATTGATCAAACAAGTTTCTTTTAAGACATAATGGCATATTGCTCTTCAAAATTATGCTGTTTCTTCCAAAAGCTCTCCAGGAAAGTTTTGTACGCCGATTAATTTCTTCATCAATGTGACCCTCACTTGATATCTGTTGCCCAAGATAAAGGGCAGAGAAAAGGGGTCTGGATCTAGCTTACTCTCCCAAAAGTTATAGTCAATAACATACCTTATATTCTGAGATAGGTAATGCAAGAGTATGTATGCGTGGTACTCTGCCCAATTTATTAGAAAATATATATATATATATATATATATATATATATTAGGCTCTAATAATGTGGATGTTTCATCATTTGGAATTATTTTCTTCAGTTGATGAAAATTGCCATCGGAATTTTTTTACGATACTTAACCATCAAACAAATTCATTCCGACAATACCATGCATTCTTGAGTTCCTGTGTTGTCCAAACATGTAATTTACGAGTATATTTAGGTTGGATACTTAAGATTAGGACATCTTGATAATCTGAAAATTATCTTATGTTAAGCAAAAAAATTTAGGTCAAATTGAAGAAATTTTAAATATTCTTAAATACGAGAATATTTTATATTGTCGACAATATATTTTATTGTGGAATAACTCTTTTACGGGTCTTATAGAGGTTATTTTTTCTTCAAAGTTGGTTGTCAAATTTTCGAACTAAAGCCTAGTTCGTCATCAGGACTATGTCACTGGAGTAGTTGCTGCCACTCAATTGGAAGAGGCTCTAATAATGTGGATGTTTCATCATTTGGAATTATGCTTTAGTTCGAAAATTTGACAACCAACTTTGAAGAAAAAATAACCTCTATAAGACCCGTAAAAGAGTTATTCCACAATCACTATGAATAGAGGTGCCATAAATGCATTTACAAATATATTTTATGAAAACAATATATTTTATTATTGTTTTCTCAAGTCAAACTTCCTTTTCTGACACTCAGGAGATCCTTTTTGTCCTTCACTTACCCCCTCCCCCTCATCCAGTACAGACTTCAGTAATCACAAGAGAGTAGTACCCCTTAGGCAATTTAACACCTTGCATCGCCTTGTGACTCAGAGCCCTGGACTCAGGGTAGTTGCACGAGATGGAAGACCTGTTCATGCATACTATTGCCCCTAATTGTGGGATATTTCAATCCCCCCAACTACCAAATTCCGATGGACAACTAATACACACCCATCGCATTTAGCTATTTCTCACTTTATTGTTTCTGTGTTGCGAAAAGTCTTCCACCCATACCACCTCTTCTTGAACCACAAAGTTAGATTTCAAATTTGGACAAGTCAGCGGCCGATAGAGCAAAGCTCTTCATTGATTAACTTCTCATGTGAAATCTATTTCTAAACCACTCTGCCATTTTGAAAAATTGTCTTTAATAACAATTTTGTCTGATAAACTGCTGCACAAAAAAAATGATGATTCTGAGCAATAATTCTGTTGCTTTTTTATTCTAAACGCTATTCACTACTTATCATAGCTGAGGCAGTTGCTCCTCATACCTTCGACAATAGTACACTCTTAAGTTAACTTGGATTATAGTGCATACAGTCTAGAGGTCAGGTTACTAAGCTTTGTCGCTTATGCCTCAGTTTTGTTTTTACTGGATGATACATTCAACACTCTGTCTAAACCAAATCTGGGAGGTGGTAGTTGTACAAAACACCAAAGGACTGATTTGTCACTTCCACATACCTGTTGGCATCGGTGCAACTCAAACCAGGTGTTGATCGTGCTTCTTCGTAACCCTGACATAGTATATATCTTTTAGAATGATGTTCTCTGTTTAAGCCAATAAATATAGCGGCTTTTTTTCTGTTTTTCTCTAACAAATATCAGCATTGAATATCTTCATGCAGTGCTTTTGAAAGGAAGTCGTTTGAAAATGGGTGCGGACAGCCTGGCCTCGTGTAAAACTGGACAGAAGCAATTTGAGAGCCAAAAACTTTCTCTGCATAAAAAAAGCATTGCTATATTTTCTCCTGCTTCTGAAATAGTTATTCACAATTTTTTTTTTCATATCTTATTTTCATTATCTTAGAAATTAAGAAATTTTGTGATTTCCTGGGTAAAAGATAAGGCGAACAACTGATCACAAAAGCGTTAGGGGGCCGTATAAAAATTGTATTTTTGATTTCTTCGTGTTCACCTTCCATGTAGGATGACCACAAAACTGTTGGGGGTTGTATAAAAATCACACTTTTGATTTCACTTTTCCAGTTCCCCATAGTTTGTGGTGAGTTGGTGAAATGGGAAAATAAATTATTTGTATCATGGTAGGTTGTCCTAATGTTGCATTTCTACCCAAGCGTTAAAAATATGGGTCTCGGACAGGGCTGTGCTCATATTCATAATCTTTAGTCATTTACAAAACAAGTCAAATTAATAATGTTGAGCTTTTACTCCCGCATAAGCATTAATTAATATGCTCTAGTCATATAAGTCAATAGTACTAAAACAGTTGGACGTGCACGAGCAGACATATGGATGACTGTCCGTGCACGTCCAACTTTTCTATGTAACATTACGTGGAAATCATCTGGCATGTCATCCATGAATTAGTCAACAAGCGATATTTTAGGGGATAACCCCCTTCTAAAGGAGTGGGAGCAGATCGTCTTTTAGAACCAGATTTGGTCATGCCGAGTGAATTTTGAGAGTATAGTAGAGATCTGGTGTATCACTTTTGAGTTAGATGCAGTGTACGTTTAATTTGGGGTCTTCCGGCTCCAACTTCAGTCGAGATAATTACACTGCAATTTTTCAAACTTTTGGAAGATTTAAAAGTTACAGCCTATGGAAGATTTAAGTTACATCACACTGAAATTAATATTGAAACTATGTGGAAATCATTTGGCATACCATTCAGGAATTACTGTCATCAATGATACTTATGTCTTAAAGAATTCTGAAAAGGCTCATGGCCTAAGTGCCTGGTAAACACTTGGAGAATGACCTGTCAAGTCCATATTATTAGCTTTTATTACATATTTACATACAAAATATTTAGGTTGTAACTTAAAATCTTCCAAAAGAGGCCCGCCGCCAAGGTGCATTGTAAACACCTGAAGGCTGATCTGTTAGGCCCCTTTAATTTGCTTTTAATTAATGTTTACACATACCACATATTTAGGTTGTAGCTTAAAATCTTGTACGAGTTTGCCGGATACCAATCTTCCGTTTCGTATCCTGGATATCAAAAAATTAGGGTGAAAATTATAATTGTAATCTCGGAAACCTCCCCCACACCCTTCTGCTACATGTATTATTACGGAGAACCAGAAAGATGACACCGAATTTTCGGTTGCGATAAGCACATCTTTTGAATCTATTCCAACGCGAATTAAATCAATCAAAGTTATTCACAGTCAATGCAACCAGTTAGAAAAACATCGTAATCGAATTTTTACAATCCGCAAAACATCCACACATAGAGACATCTAATTTCTTCCACCAGCGACTAAAAAGTGCGTTACGAAGATTAACAAATGGCACACAAAAAATTTCTTATAGCAGAAGAAAGTATCTGAGACAGACCGATTTTCAAATTGAACAATTAAAAGAAGAAATACAGAAGGAAACATGACATAACTCTGCGCTTTCAAGAAGAAGAATCTTGCATAATGGAAAAGTTGAAAATAGTTGATAAGTATTCTCCATGAAAAAAGCTATGCTAAGGAAAAAGAACTTTTCAAATAGGTCTCCAGGAACTGAGATACTGAAATAAAGTGTTTGATCTTTACGCCCTCAAGCAGGTAATCTGTGCATTACTTAGAGAGGTTGAAGCTCCACATCTCTATTGTAGTGAATGGCATAGTGTAAAAAAAAAATTGTCAATCGGACTTTTGAAGAAAACGTACATAAACACTTCCTAGCGAGAAAGCTGTGACCCACAGAATTTCTTGAACACAAACGTATAGTGTTCCACAAGGTAAATTGGACAAATACACTATCTACCAACAAGTAATTGGACACCCCTGCAATCAACAATATCTGCGGTCCTGATAGTCATGTTGCCAGGTCCACCATGGCTTGGTATGGTGACAATGGGGTTAATCAAACGAACTGGCCTGCGCAGAGCCCGGACCTTAACCCTATCGAGCACCTCTGGGACGAGTTGGAGCGTCGACTTAAGGGGTGTCCTCACTGTCTAAAATTGGTGAAGGAACTAACCTGTCTTCTCCAAGTCGAGTGGAAGAAAATACCGCTAACCGTCATACAACACCTAGGTGAGAGTATGCCCCGGAGCATCGCAGCTGTAAATGGCCGCTCGTGGAGGCTCCACCAACTATTGAAGGTGAATAAACTTCATTTTCTTTTGCTATCACAGGTATCCAATTACTTGTTGGTACATAGTGTAGATACCTGTTGTTTTTTTAAAACGTGCTAAAAAAAACTGCAAAAAAAAAAAAAAAAAAAAAGCGAGATCCATTACTCTACAAGTTTTTCATTTACCTACTTTTTTTTCCAAAAGTATGGGAAAGACATCGTCGCTTATATAATTATTATTTAGAGCCTGAGCAACAGCGTAATACCATTAGACTGTTTTGATACGTAAATGAAATGAATATGGCATATGTACAATAAAAGCTGGAAAAAAGGCTAAGGCGTAGGACTTATGAAATAATATTTAGTGCCTGAGCAAAAGCGCAATACTATTACCTTGACTTGATATGTAAACTTTATGAATATGCCATCCGTAGAATAAAATTTGTAAAAAAGGCCTAGGGCCTATGAAATAATCTTTAGTGCCTGTTCAAGAGCATAATATTATTACCTTGTCTTGACATGTAAACATTATGAATATGACATCCATAAAATAAAAACTGCAAAAAGGCTAAGGCCTAGGGCCTTTGAAATAATATTTAGTGCCTAAGTAGAAGCGCATTATTATTACCTTGTCTTCATACATAAACATTATGAATATGACATCCGTACAATGAAAACTTCAAAAAAGGCCGATGCCTAGGGCCTATGAAATAGTATTTAGTGCCTGAACAAAAGCGCAATATTAATGCCTTGACTTTATACACTGCTGGACAATTGCTAAGGACGGATCATAAACGGCTATATAGCGCATAAAAAAGTAAGTGTGGTTGGATGCCAAGTGAAATAAAATAATGTTAGATTGCCAGGACATTACAAGAAAGACAATTTATTGTGCTCTGAAATCCAGAAGGCTGTGGAACGTGCTCAAGGGACAAACAGGCCATTTTGTGCAGAATACGTAAACGTGAAAAAAATGCAATTACCGTCCGCAGGCGTTCCGGCGTAAGATGTCAATACGGGATATGGCCACCATGGAGGGCGATGCAAGAATCCACACGTCGTGTCATGCTTTGCACAACATTATCAAGCAGCTGTTGGGGTAATTTATCCCATCCCATTTCTCTCAGTGCACGGATGAGTGTGTCCTTGTTTATTGGAGGACATTGGCGACCAGCAAGACTCCTCCCCAAAGCATCCCACACATGTTCAATGGGATTCAGATCTGGAGAACGTGCTGGCCATACGAGGCGTTGAATATCTTCGCTCTCAAGACACTCCTGGACAGCGACTGTTCGATGACATGTTGCGTTGTCGTCCATGAAAATGAATCTATCACCGACAGCACCACGGAACATGCGAACATGAGGTAGCAGAACATCATTAATGTATCGTTGGCCAGTCATAGTCCCAGTTGGAAGCACATAGAGGGACGTACGGCCATTGATCATGATGCCAGCCCATACCATGACACTACATGTCGGATATCGGTCCCTTTCCTGTATGTTTTTTGGACAATATGCAGTACCACTATCACGCCAGATCAGTTGTAGTCGACAATCAGACGATAGACTGTATCTACTCTCATATAAGAAGAGGACAGCAGACCAGTCGTTATCAGTCCAATTGCGATGTTGATGGCACCATTGCAAACGGGCGGTACGGTGACGTCTGGACAATGGGATGCACACAACAGGATGGCGGGCGTATTGTCCTCTTTCATGCAAACGTCTGGCGACAGTTTTTCGGGGGATTCGCTTGCCAATAGCAGCCATAAACTGATTTGCCACCTCACTAGTTGTGCTGCGCCGGTGTGTTTTTGTTGATAGCACTATGTACCGATCTTCTGCAGGTGTCGTACTGCGAACGCGACCACCCCCGTGACGTTTGCTACACTCTCCTTTTGTTTGAAATGATTTCCAAAGCCTTGAAACAATACTGTGGCTGACGTCGAACTCCCTGGCAACATCTGTTATTTTTCGCCCTTCTTCAATCTTTCCAATAATACGGCCACGCGTAAAATTATCTAGGTGATGTCGGGAAGACATACTGAAAATTGCAAGGTCGTCAATTGATTCTTTCCCTTTCAACTTTGCGTTTGAACAAAAACGGTCAATACGCGTCAAATCCTTTATATCTCTTATCAGCGCTATGACGTCACGAACAAGTTCGGCAGTCCAAAATTTGCATACGCACAACACGTGTTACTGTATCCCGCACTTATGCTAATTTACACATTTTCCTGCCTTCCATTTTATGGTTGCTATCGTTGCTATTGTCATCCGTCCTTAGCAATTGTCCGGCAGTGTATGTAAACATTATGAATATATCATCCATAAAATAAAACTGTAAAAAAGGCCTAGGCGTAAGGCCTATGAAATAATATTTAGTGCCTGAGCAAAAGCGCAATATTATTACCTTAACTTGATATGTAAACATTGTGAATATGACATCTGTAGACTAAATACGGTAAAAAAGGCCTAGGCCCTATTAAATATTATTTAGTGCCTGTGGAAAAGCGCAATACTATTATTACCTTGACTTGATACGTGAACA
Source organism: Macrothele yani (assembly GCA_039090855.1). Lineage (NCBI taxonomy): Eukaryota > Metazoa > Arthropoda > Arachnida > Araneae > Macrothelidae > Macrothele > Macrothele yani. The sequence goes on along the minus strand of CM077008.1, from coordinate 804,821 downwards.
TTATGAATATGCCATCCGTACAATAAAAACTGCAAAAAAGGCCCAGGCTTAGCGACAATGAAACAATATTTAGTGCCTGATTAAAAGTGCAATATTATTAGCTTGAGTTGATACGCAAACATTATGAATATGCCATCCATAGAACAAAAACTGTAAAAAAAGCCTAGGCTTAGGGCATATGAAATAATATTTAGTGCATGAGCAAAAGCGAAATATTATTACCATGTCTTGATATATAAACGTTATAAATATGACATGCGTACAATAAAAACTGCAAAAAAGGCCTAGTCTTAGGTCCTATGAAATAATATTTAGTGCCTAAAGAAAAAGCACAATATTATATTATAACTTTATACATAAACCTTATGAATATGGCATCTGCAGACTAAATACGGTAAAAAAGCCTAGGGCCTATGACATATTTAGTGCTTCAGCAAAAACGCATTATTATTGCCTTATCTTGATACGTAAACGTTATGAATATGACATGCATAGAATAAAAACTGCAAAAGAGGCCTAGGTCCTATGAAATAATATTTAGTGCCTAAGTAGAAGCGCATTATTATTACCTTGTCTTCATACGTAAACATTATGAATATGACATCCGTACAATGAAAACTTCAAAAAAGGCCGATGCCTAGGGCCTATGAAATAATATTTAGTGCCTGATTAAAAGCGCAATATTATTAGCTTGAGTTGGTACGCAAACATTATGAATATGCCATCCGTAGAATAAAAATGGTAAAAAAAAAGCCTCGGTTTAGGCCTAGGGCCTATGAAATAATATTTAGTGGTTGAGCAAAAGCACAATATTATTACTTTTTCTTGATACATAAATGTCATAAAATATGACATGCATACAATAAAAACTGTAAAAAAGGCCTAGGCCCTATGAAATAATATTTAGTGCCTAAGGAAAAGCGCAGTATTATTAAACTTTAGTTGATATGTAAACGTTATGAATATGACATCCGTAGAATAAAAACTTTGAAAAAGGCCTAAGCCTAGGGACCGTGAATTAACATTTCATGCTTCAATAAAAGCACAATACTATTATATTACCTTGATAGGTAAGCATTATGAATATGACATCGGCAAAAAAAAAAAAACTGTCAAAACGCATGAGGCATAGTAATTAATATTTAGTGTTTAAGTAAAATGGATTATTAATAACTACATCGTATGTAAATATTTAGTGCCCAAGTAAAAATGCAGCGTTATTAAAAAAATCCCACCTTATAGTCCTTTTCCGAACATAGCACGAGTCATGCTGTAGCGATTGGATTGACATCGTACACACAAAAAGAGTTAAAAAGCTCTTCAAAGTTCAGTTTTCGTTTAGCTTTAAATAACATTTAAAATAGATACATTTTAATCGAACAAACTTAGACAGGAAAAAAAAAATTGCATGCAAGCCATGTCTGCTGAAGTTTTCTTCTGCCTATAACGAAAATTCCATCGAAAAAGAAAATTTCCATGGTATTCCATTCATTCTGAAGACAAAGTGAGTGTGGACAAAGTGAACGGTGGACGAAATGAACAGTGGACAAAGTGAACAGTGGACAAAGTGAACGCTGGACGAAATGAACACAGACAAAGTGATCCGTCACCCAAAGACTGCATCAAGACCTCTGCAAGTATGGGGAAGATAGGGGAGCCTAGGCGTCCCACTCTCCTGATGGTAGATGGTGTCATGAACTGATGGTAGATAGTGTCATCAACACTAGAGGTTCAGGCCGTGCAACGCAGTAAGCATGGCCTGAACCTCTAGTGTTGGAACATCAGCTGTCAACAGTTTGGACTATAATTCCATGAACAAATGTGACAGGAACGCTGGGAAATAACGATTCTATGTCGAGAGAGGCCATCAATAAGTTGAGACTCGGGATGAAGAAAAGGTCGAATCCTGGTCAAGGCCTGAATTGAATTGGAAATATAGTACATGGAATTAGAAATTAAAGGTTTCAAATATGCCGCAAAAGTCGATTCCAGTGGGCGGGTAGGACTACACGAACTAGAAACAAGAGGCCTTAAAGGTAAATCGGGTTTGTGCAACTTAATTTGTTCGAATAATTCAGTTCTGGAGCCACACGGGGGAGACAAAGATGAAATCATAGATGAAGGGAGGCCTGCAAGGGTTTTCATACGAGCCAATGCTGATATAAGTAACCTGGGTGGGATCAGTCTGGACAACAACAGTATTGATCTTGGAAATTGCTGTACACATTTTCTGATGGTACTCCATTTTGTCTAAAATGATAATCTGATTTGACTGGTCCACCAAAATTATAGCTATCTGTGGATTATCACAAAGTTCCTTTAGTGCCCTGCACTCAGAATTGAATGCATTGTTAAGTTGTCGATCACAATGTCGTTCCCGACAGCAAAGAGCACTGGCCAGTCTGTAACGTATTGGATCCTGTTCCTCAGGACAGACCCCATGAATCACAGTTTCAATCTGAAACACGACCTTAAAAAATGTTTGGTGCAAGTTTTGGGCACACGAACTTAGAACCACGCTGGAGTGCCCTGGTTTGGCAGGTACTCAGCATGATGGAGCTGAGATTCAGATAAGGTGGTTTATTGAGCAGCTCTTGAAATTCACCTCTAGGAGAATAGTGATTAGTAAAATTCTTAAATGATACAGACCATGCGACTAATAGTCTCAACTTATGTATGTGGCGTTCCTGTATCTTAGTAATCTCAGTTGCAATAGCCAGACTAGACAAAATAAATGTTCTGTCCATAACAATGGGATGGTTGTTTTTAGTATGAAATAAATAAGCATCATAGATACATCTGAATAAACAATCGTTGAAATATCTCTTCATTCTGATTGCACAGGTAAGTCATCTAGATCTGTGTTTCGCAAAATAGTAGCATCACCATGAGAACATGGGTGACAATTCAAAGTCAAAAATTTTGGTATGACTTTTAAGTCTGTACAATTCAAAATAAAATTGAGATGGGCGTGTTGAATTGCCAGGCTATGACGTACGCTGAAGAAAGATCTAATGGTCCACATGGTATCTCTAAAAATATATGTACTACATTAAAAGAGACGCATTAATTGGTGCAAGATGATTCGTGCTAAAAATGGTAGAAGTTAAAATATCTACTAAACATGATAAAACACAAATATAGCACACATACACTACACATAATAAAACTTTACTGCTAAAACACACAACCACATGACATCTTTCTAGGATCACAATGTCCCCATCTTTAGATGTAACATTCACGAGCAAGATCAAGATGTATATAACACACCATCGTCAGAATCCGACAATATCGCAACGCCATCTAGGATTTACACAATGCATTTAAAATAAAACCCTGAAAATGTTCAAATAAAATAGTCCATGGTTTAGATATGACCTTAGGGACATAATTGTTACAGCAATGATATCCGAAAGATATAATATGTAGGCTCTCCGTAAATAATAAGAGCGAGAGCTTACCTGGAGAGTCTATAATGGACACCTCATTCCACTTTGGAACATGAGAACCAACCGGTCGCAACTAGATGAGACATGGCGGCTGTTAACTTACCATTACGAATATCATATTATGCTCCTGGACTCCAACCCCAGATTACGACATTTGGAACTGGTCAAGATAAAACAAATTGCCCGTCATTATGGATACGAGGCCTTGGTGGTGGATTGCTTGCTCTGGCAAATTAAGAAGTCTAATATTTCGACTCCCTCTAGAGACTTGTGCAAACCCCATTTTGTGAGATCACTTCCGTATGTGCCCAGGATTGTTGATGTACTAAGAAATAAGTGCAAACCATACAGTACTGACTTTGGCCTCACATCTAAAAATATTTGTGCCTTAATCAAGAAGGATCGGGATATGGTGCCTCCACATACCAGATACAGTGTATATAACATACCTCTACAAGCTGTGGTTTCAGAGACTAATGATATTGCATATTGGTTCTACAAAAAAGAACTTGAGTACCAGAGTCCGGGAGCATAAATATGATATTCGTAATGGTAAGTGAACAACTGCCATGTCTTGTCTAGTTGCGACCGGTTCTCATGTTCCAAAGTGGAATGAGGTGTCCATTATAGACTCTCCAAGTAAGCTGTCGCTGTTATTATTTACAGAGAGCCTATATATTACATCTTTCGGATCTCGTTGCTGTAATGATTATCAAATAAAGGTAACTTGATCACACTAGTTGCGTTAAATGAAAACTTTTACAAAAAGTTCGTAAGTTGGAAGCTTTCGACCTTATCTTAGGTCTTCATCACGCCAATGGAGGACTAAGATTGTTGCCATATTCTACATTTGAATTTTCTACTGGGGATAACTTATACATTGGAAGCACATACAGGAGCATTAACCATAGAATTTTAGAACATAAAAAAGATGTTTCGAAAGCCAATCCTAAATACTGCCTTGTCTATTTTGACAATGGAAAACACTTCTGCAGTTCCCCACTGGAACGAAGCAAAACGAATTGCTTCTTTTGACAATTGTTTTGCCCTCCGTTACCATGAAAGCCTGGAGATTATTTTCAACTCAATGACTTGTAATTCCGAATCTCCTCTCTACAGTCCGATGATCTGGAGATCAATTCTAAGTTTTGGCAACAAAAATAGGAAAAATTCAAATGTAGAATCTGGCAACAATCTTAGTCCTCCATTGGCGTGATGAAGACCTAAGATAAGGTCGAAAGCTTCCAACTTACGAACTTTTGTAAAAGTTTTCATTTAACGTACCTAGCATGATCAAGTTACCTTTATTTGTTAATATTGTTACGTGTTTTGCCCATCATCGTCATGTAATGATTATGTCCCTAAGGTCATATCTAAACCATGGACTATTTTATTTGAACATTTTCAGGATTTTATTTTAAATGCATTGTGTAAATCCTAGATGGTGTTGCGACATTGTCGGATTCTGACGATGGTGCATTATATATATCTTGGTCTTGCTTGTAAATGTTACATCTGAAGATGGGGACGTTGTGATCCTCGAAAGATCTCATGTGGTGTGTGTTTTAGCAATAAAGTTTTATTATGTGTAGTGTATGTGTGCTACATTTGTGTTTTATTGTGTTCAGTCGATATTTTAACTTCTACCGTTTTTAGCATGAATCATTTTGCATCAAGTAAAGAATACTCTTCTCAACCAATTTATCAGGGGATTAAATGCTTTGATAAACATTCATGTCAGACAACCATTTTTTTTTTCACATAGGCTTAATTTACTTGACAGTTACAATACTTACATTTTTTATCTTCCTTAAATATGTTTGAGGATAATATTTTTGAAAATACTTTCTCAATCGTCTTTGTTCTGGTTTACTCATACCAAGTTGAGCAAGATCCTCTTCTTCAACATATTTCAGCTGAGCAACACTGTTTATTTTAAGTTCATTTTTTAATGGACTGAAATAATGAGAAAGTTCAGTTTCAAGCAGAAACTCGTACAGTGTAGGACCACGGATTACAGCCATCCTCAACCTAAAAAATAAAAAGTTATTCACTAAAGATGTAAAATTATTGTACTTAAATCACATTTGTGTAAAGGAATTTAAAAATCATGTCCACACAAAAATTACAGAAAAATGTATTACAACCATAATAGACCATATATATATGCAGTTTTTATTTTGGGAAAGCCTTCTGCATAATCACGGGGATAAATGTTTGAAGCCAAAACAGTGACATGTAAGGACATTTTTGCAACTTTCAAATGGAACAAACTGGTTAAATACAATCCTTAAAATATGAAATGCCAAATTACTGTTGTTTTCAAAGTTGACATGATCACTACCCCCTAACACAGTCACCTAAATCACCTGATGAGGCCTATAGTAATAATTGCTATTCATATATACAGTATATTAAGATAATACAACGTAGTTTGTCACAAATATTTATTTTTTCAAGCCGACCATGGTTTAGCTGGTTATTGACCTAGCTTCATCAGGACGAATGGCATGTAAATATTCAAACTGTATATGACATCAGGGCTGAGCACAACCACATAGCTCTAAAATAGTTGAACAAGTGATAATTTTTCTGAAAAAAGTAACGAAAAAGTCTAAAAAAATTCTAAAATAGTAACCAAAAAGTGACCAAAATTTCACAAAATATAGCCAAAAAAAGTAACTCACCTCCATAATAATAATTGCTTACCTATCAAGCAGAGGTCATTATGGGTAACAGTCAACTTGGAATAGTTAATATAAGCAATTTTACTGTTCCCTTTTTTATTTTCCCATTTTGAAAAGAAAATACAAACTGGATAGCAATACAAACTGGATAGCATGGAAATGCTTGGCCCAATTTGACGATGACACTACAGCTACTTTCTGACTTCCTTTCTTCACACTTGAGACATCAAAAATATTGCAGAAGCTGATGTGAATCTCCTAAGCCAGTTTGCTTAAGTATGTGTCTACAAGCACTAACAAAATGTTTCTGCACTTGTCTGCAAAAAACAATTTGGTCTTTTTTTGGAAGTTTGGCTAATTCTTTCTCCACATCATCACTGCATGATCTCTGTGATCAGGGTTAGGTTTTGGGAATATTCAAGTAGGCTAAAATCCACATTGTTGCTTGCCATTGCTTTAGCGGTGCATATCCGCCCAAAGAGGGTATAAACAAGTGACTTCAGTGAATCATACATTACATGATTCAAAGGTTCATTTCTCTGGAAAAGTTTTGCAAACTTTGTAAATATGTGGACACTACTGGTAACAAAAAAAATTGAGCCTTCATTGTTTGATCTTTCAAATAACTTACTATCTTTTTGTAACTCTTTGTATTCATTAAAGTTGAGCGGTTCTTTGGCACATGTATTAGGAAATACTGCACAATGGCATCCCACTGTTCTAATAGTCTCGAAGCAGCAGGCTCCAGGGTCAACCATCTTAATGGGACATGTTTGATGAAGTGGTGGGTTGGAAGTCTTAAACCTTTTTGGATTTTCTCAAAATCTTCCAACCTCAATGGCCACCCATTGAAGAAATAATACACTGATATTATCAGTTCCAAAACATCTTCACCCAGACCCTGAAGTCCTTTGTGAAATGCATTGTGTATAACATGAAGGTTGCATATGCCAATATAAGATGTCCTTTTTTCCTCACCCTTAGCATTTCTTCATTCATGAGCCGAATAACTGTTTTATTACATTTGGACTATCGCAGCTGAGGGCAATCAGATTTTGGTGGGGCAGCTGAGCATTATCCAGTGCAGCACATAAGTTATTGTGTATAACTATTCCTGTCACTTGACCTATGAAGAAAGTTTCCAAGTGTTGAGAAACCACTTCATTTTTTGAGTCTGACCAGAAGCGAATTTAGGTTTGTAATTCTTTTTTTCCAGTACTATTCGTTGTTTAATCAAAACTCAAAACATAGAAAGATGGCTGTGCATCTTCAATAACTTGTTTTCAGAAATAAGGCGCTAAAGCCTCAGTAATGATGTAAGAAAGTTTCTTACAATTTAAAGAAAATCCCTCAGGAACACACCCAGGAAACATGGCTGCAAAGGTTTCTGCAATACTGTCACATGAAGTAGATGACAAATTACACCACACTGCTTTCATTGCCCCTATGAGTTTTACAGTTCTTGCCATGCACATTTGCAAGGTGTGAGTAGCATTTGATGAAGATGACTGTGAAGCAGCACCATATACACACTCACCTTTAGATTTTGTGCCATGTTTTAGATTACCTGCAACCAACTGCAGTTGGCCTGGATGCAACTTCAAGTGAATATTTTCCTTGTGTTTTCTAGAATTGTAATGCTGGGTTACTGCTTGGAAACCTTTTCCTACATTCACAGTACAAGTGCATATGTCACAAAACAGTTCTGAATCACTCTGCTTTTTTGCCCATGTAAAAATTTTATATCCTGAAGAATCAGTCTTTAGAAGCCAATTTCCTTTGAAATGGCATTTTTCCATAATGAAGCAGAATATCCTCTTCTTGGTATGAAACCTTAAATCTGGCTTTCTGGCAGGACATTTCTCAAGATCTAAAAAAGAAGTAAAAACTGTGTTAGAAAAAATAAAAACAAAAAGTAAAAGTAGCAAGTTTTCAACAATCTTTTCTGAACTGTTTTGAATTTCCGCAAGAACACCAGAATAAAAAAAAGTCCAAAATAATAATAATAAGTACAATTGAACTTTAATAGTTTTATTTAGCACAGTATAAACACATTTCACAAAGCTAATTTCCTACAATCAACGCTGCACCCCGCTGATAATTGTAACATCAATTTATATTTCCATGAGCTAACAAAATTTTAAATGATGATAAAACAGAAATGCAAGTTCGTTAATTTCAGAAGAAAGGAATTTCTGTAATGAAGATATTTTTTATTTTTGCTGATATATATTTCAGCAGTTTTGAATTTCATATCTCACATCGATCACTATTTAATGGGAAACACCTGGTCATTCAAAAACATTGCTATAAGATACTTTCAGAAATTCAAAACACTTCCCTTCAGGTAGGTTTTGAATGCTCAGGTGTTTGACTCTATAAAACTGGCAGAAAATTTCTCAAAAGACAAAAAAACAAATATTTCTCTGCAACTTCAACTTCATGATTACTGTTAGCGATTATTTTTTTAAACTATTTTCTGCGAATCAGTGTTAAAGTGAGACCAGAAAAACATGCATGCATCAAGAAATAACTTTACGCGGTAGGGTTGTAGAATGATGTTTTTTTTAGGGGTGGAGACTGTTTTCCGAAAATTTCACATTAAGCCATTTGTTTTCGAAATGTGAAAAAATCCCAAACATTCGTCAAAATCCCCCCTAATTTTTATGCATCAGACAGCAGAGGTCCCAACTTTCTGAGGTGCCTTTCAGTCATCACCATACCAAGCTTCATCATTCATGCGCGGAAATAGTATTTCACAAGAAATTTATTACAATTGACGAGAGAACTTGAAAAAAAAAAAAAAAAAAACGGGATCATGATTACGCGGTTTTTAAAATCATCTTCCAAGTTAGTCAAATAATGTTATTGGGACTTGTTTTCGATGTTCAAAAGTTTGATTACACTTTATATATTTTAATGTTCATTATATTATGAATAAATAAATCCATTGCTCTTTCCACGTTAAGCAACGCACAGCAACCGAAAAAACTGTTATTCGGCCGCCGTCGGGGAATCGAACCTCGAATCTCTCTATATCTAGCCGAGCGCGTTAGCCTTACACCACAGCGGCCAACAATTCACGGCGCTATGTGCATTTTTCTTTTTCGATCAGCATCTAACGTCATAAATCCATAAGATGGGCTCAGCTACTGAGATGTCTCCATCTGGTGGGAATTAACGGCACTGCTATACATTAATCATAGCAATTAAATCCAAGGGCAAGATGCAAACTGAAAATCCTCTAAATACGTGACATCCAGGGCAAGATTTCATCTTTTTTGCTCACTAGCAAATTTTGCTAGTGACCAAATAGTTTGCTAGCAAAACATTTGCATGACTAGCAAGTAAAACTAAATCACATCGTAACTTATTTTCTAATAAAGTTACACAGAAATTTAAATATGTGCATAAATATTTTGACTTACCTTTTTGAATAATGAATAGAATCTTAGATAAGTTTAGTGACTATCTTTATTATTAATTTCGAACAAATTCTCATACCACATGAATATATTTCACTGACATTTTAATTCAGATTTCTTCCCATATGGTTTACGCTCAGGGTGTCTGACTTTGTCATCATACCACTTTATAACTGCTGACCGTGGATTAAAAATCTCTTCTTGTGGCCCTTCTACAGTATTTCAATTGTCATCAGAGCATTTAAAGTTTCAACAGACAAATTGTTCCTCCAATCCCCTTGTATTCTTTTTAAAAAACTGAATCCCACCTCACAACATGCAGTACTAAGTGGAAGTATCGCACAAATTTCTGCTAAACTTCTACACACTTCATATCTGCCAACTACCACACAATGCCGTAGTTTCTACGGAATTAGTTGTCTGACTACGGAACTCACTATCAAAACTACGGATTCTACAAATTTTCATTTTGTTTCAAATTTTTTTTTGCTATTATTTTTATGATATACACGAGATTCTTACAGGGATTCACAGAATCCCACTTCATTTTATTTTTTATTATCAGTTAGATCATTCTGAAGATCGATATTTGGGAGAGGGGGGTCGTCTTCCATCTGGAGACGAAATTTCGTGCTTCAAAACTTTCGAACACAGTAGTGAAATGGAGTAAGAAAATTATGCCGTAATCGCAAATTGTTCTCCCAATGTTGTCTTTGTGTCCGCTTTTCTTGTTAAATATCATTTTATTGCATAAATGTTTGCATTTTAGCTTGAAACTGTGGAGCACAATTTGCAAAAACGGAAGTTGGCTGCTGCAAAATTTTTCTGTAATCTTCAGGCATGAGATTCTTCCGCGAATTCAAGGAATTCCGGCTTTTTTCATTATTATTGGAATTCCGTCTTTACGAAACTAGAAAACGAAAGGTCGATGGAATTCGGATTTTTTCCGTAATCATAATTTTTTTTTCTCACGATGTTGTCTCTGTCAAGTATTATTGCTCATTAACATTTTACTGGATAAATATTTGTATTTCAGCTTGAAAATACAAGGAAAATTTCCAAAACCAGAAGTCAGACGAAGCAAAAGTTTCTTCCGTAATCGTTTACCCCCTCCACGAACACGTTTCGTAAAAAAGTGTCTATCTATGCCACGCAATAAAGGCGATCGCTTGGCTTAGGGTACGACAGGAGTTGAGGACAAAGTTTGTGGGGCAAAAGAAGGGAGGGTGGCAAAGCAGGTGGTCAAACAACCGATCCATCCCAGAGCTCTGGGTTGCCACAGCAACCATTGCCGACGTCACGTTCAGTTTCTGTAATAGACCAATGAGGGCACGATGGAGAGGAGTTTCAATGCGCTTCTACGACAGTTTGGAAGGGATGAAAGATATGGGGAGGATGGGTATTAAGTGTCAAATGGAAATTGGCGAAAGAGAATCGCTGATCGTCGCTGTTTTAACAAGTGATAATAGAAACTGTTATGTAAACTTCGTGGATTAATAATGATTTTTGGTTACTTTAAATAAAGAAATGACCTTACTAGCAATATTTGCTACTGCGATTTTTTTTCACTAACAAATTTGATTTTTCACTAGCTACTTGCTAGTTGCTATTCGGTGAAATCGCGCCCTGATGGCATCATTTGAATAAATAAATCCATCGCTCTTTCTGCGTTAAGCAACGCACAGCAACCGAAAAAGTGTTATTCGCTGTCGGGGAATTGAACCCCAAATCTCTCGTACCCAGTGCCGTTTATGCCCACCAGATGGAGACGTCTCAGTAGCTGAGCCCAACTTACGAATTTATGATGTCAGATGCTGACTGAAAAAGAAAAATGCAGATAGCGGCGTGAATTGTTGGCCGCTGTGGTGTAAGGCTAACGCGCTTGGCTAGATATCTAGAGATTCGGGATTTTTTTTTTTTTTATTGGAGGTTTAACGACCACCGTGAGCAACTCAATGGGCTATAAGCAGTCGCCCGTCCCTAATTTAGAGTCACTGGTTCCAGGGAAGGGAGAGAGCCAGTGCCGTAAAACAAACACAACATCCATGCCTCACCGGGATTCGAACCCGGACCCCTTTCGGACGAATGATCAGAGGCCATCGCTTAGACCACTGCGCCACCGGGGCGGCAAGAGATTCGGGATTCAATTCCCGACGGCGGCCGAATAACGATTTTTTCGGTTGCTGTGCGTTGCTTAACGTGGAAAGAGTGGTGGATTTATTTATTCAACTGACGCCACGTATTTAGAGAATTTTCACTTGGGATCTCATCCTTGGATTTAATTGCTATAATTAATATATAGCCAGTGCTGTTAATACACACCAGATGGAGACGTCTCAGTAGCTGAGCTCATCTTACGGATTTATGTCAGATGCTGACTGAAAAAGCAAAACACACATAGCGCCGTGAATTGTTTACCACTGTGGTGTAAGGCTAACGCGCTCGGCTAGATATCGAGAGATTCTGGGTTCAATTCCCTGATGGTGGTCGAATAACAATTTTTTCGGTTGCTGTGCGTTGCTTACCGTGGAAAAAGCGGTGGGTTTATTTATTCAACTGACGCCACGTATTTAGAGGATTTTCACTTCATTATATTATTTTCATTCACCAATTATGATTAGCTAATCAATGAAGTTTGCTTCTCTTCTTCGCTGAACGATTACCTGACACCCCCTCCCCCTTCGTCCATAAAATTCGAAACGTAAAGATCTGTTAACAAATTGGATCTATTCAATAAATTTTTCTATAATTTTGTTGATATTTATTTCCATCAATGTATGGCGAAATCCACCGGAAAATACCGAGGCTTCCGTCGAACATAATTACATAGCGCGACAGTAGTAATTTCGTAAAACTGGGAATTCAGCTGGCAGAAATTTATAACTGGCTAAAAGGAGGTTACAAAAAAGATAATTTGCCGATCCCAATCAGAGCACAACTTTGTGATAAAAAGAGCCACCGGGAGCACGTCATTTTCGAGAACTTAATCGTCCATAACATTTGAACCGTCGAGGATGGGTGGTCTTTCGAGCGTCGTATTAAATCTTTTCTTATTTACAAATTTTCTATAAATTCATATTATTTTAACGAAAAAGGACACAAAATTGAGATCTGCAATTCTTTCAACCTGCCCATAATCAGACAGCCAAATCCGTAATGGTTGTTACCTCTGGGACAGTAATCAGAGTTTTCAGAAGGCAATTGTTTTTTCATGAAAGTTAGTGCTGACAGTGTAAACAACCTAATTTCTCTTCGATATTTAACGAAACATAAAGTTAGCTATTGACAGAAGAGGCCAAGCCATAAGTATCGAAATCCCTAAGTTTACAAATCAGAAGCAATATCAAGGGCCCAAAAGCAAAACAAGATATATATCTTGATGTATGGCAAAATTAGAAAAATATTAATCCGTAAAAAATGACTCAAACAAAAACCAATAGCAATCTCAAACATGGCCTCCGGCCATTTAACGATAACAACGCCACCGAATAAACTAACTAGGAACTATACATAGTTCATAAATGAGTGGTAGGCAATGCACATAACTAACAAACAAATTAAGAAGTAGGTAGTATAGAACACGCTAAGTTTCGTATAACTACACTACCTACTTCTTAATTATACATAGTTCACAGTATCTTACCAAAATGTAACAATTGCTTTATTCAAAGAAAAAGCAAAAAAGGGTTTCTTGAAATCCAATAATCTGACATTCGAATTTTTGCACGATTACAATATTACAATACTTCCTCATACTAACATATGAGAAAGTAAAAATATAATCCAAATATATAAGCATGTCAGAAAATGAGATATTTATAAAATGTTAAACTTAATATAAATAAATATAAATTCATAAAATAGCTGACATTCAACAGCAATAAATGATTTATAAAATATAAATACATATCTCACTGAAAGTTGAATGTGTGGTACCAATTCATCACTTGGAAAGCAGTAGCACAAAGAGTTGTATGTCAACCATGTGACTGACAAAGTTCAGAATTCATTTATTAGTTTTCCACGGAATATTTGAAATACACAAGAGAGAAACACGAACCACACGAAAAAGTATAATAACTTTACCAACAGTCATAACACAAATAACATAAAAAACAGACATGTGTACAGTTGTAGAGGAGAATGTGGCCTAACATCCATTTTTTTCTAAACACACAGCTTGCAGTGAGCTTTTGTGTTCTAGGCTACAAGGAGTACTTGGCTTTTCGCCAAAAGAGCATGCTTGCTCTCCAAGCCCACAAATGATCGTTGCAAACAACAGGGGTCAATTTTTTTTTTTTCATAATGTTAATTTTTTTTTTTTTTTTTTTATGTTCCAAATTTACAAAAAGTGACTATTTTGGGTCAAAAAGTAACTTTTAGGGACCGACATCGAAAAAAGTTGAAAAAGCAATCCGTGCTCAGCCCTGTGACATCATAAATGGTGTTTACAGTCATGTGTTTTGGTTAGATGCTTCCACACACTTGATAGGCTTGATAGAAATGGTGTGGATGCCATGTCATTAACAAGTCACGAAGACTTCTGACATATATGGAAAGCTTCCAAAATATCAAGTTTGGTGGTTGAATCTGGCTTGTTAATTAGTTTTGCTTTCTCAAAGAGAAATTTATGGTCCTTTTCGTAACAGTGTTTAGCCATCGATTACTTCTTTAGGTCACAATTTCAAAAGTAGGTCTTGTGCCCCTTCAATCGAAAACGCAAGGCTCTGCTGCGGGTCTGTCCTATACACGAAGCGCCACATTCACATTGAATCTGATAAATTCCCCACGAGTTTTTGTCTTCAATATAGTCCTTTGATCCTAAAAATCTCACTTTGTATATGGGTTTAAAAATCACCTTAAAATTAAAGGTTTTGAGAATTTTTGAAATTTTAATGGCAATGTCACAGGAAAATGGAATAATGGCAAAATTCTCTCATAATGGGCGCATCACAGGAGCTAACGTGGAGATAGGCTTCAATTTCCGGACATGGAGATAGGCTGCGGTTTCCGGAATTTTGCTAAAGCCTTGTCTATAAGGGTTGTATCCTCGCTGTACTGCAACACGTTTAAGGAAATAAAGTTCTTTTTCCAAACTGTCTTTATCTAAACATATAGGTATCGCGTGATACACAACTGTTAAAGGCGCTGAGTTTTTGTTGCCAATAGTGATTGGACTTGGCATGTCGAGGTGAGAAAAATGCGAAAGGCTTCCGATAAATTGTGGTTACGAGAGATCCATTTGAGCAAGTTCCCAGAACGTTAAGGAATGGTAGGCATCTGTTATTTTCAGTTTCATAGCTGAATTGAATGTGAGGATCAATGGAATTTATAAGTTTGACTAATTCTGGAATTTCAGAATGTTTTCCCTTCCATAGAACAAAAGTATCGTCTACATATCGTATCCATAAGTCAAATTTCGCGAGTTTGAAAAGTTTTTCTTCAAATCGATGCATGTAGATTTCACATAATATAAGTGACAGTGGGCGGCTGCCCATGGCTAGACCTTCCGTCTGTTCATAAAACATTCCACGGAAAATAAAACTGTTCTGTTTTATGCAAATGTCCACTAGTCTTGCAATTTCTTCTACTTCAGGTTGGCTATAATGATGCTCTATAAGACTTGATTTTGGGGATTCCAGAGCTCCTTTTACTGGAACATTGGTGAACATAGATACCACATCAAAGGATAACATTAGTTGATGTACGCAGGGGTGTAGTTTGAGTTGATTGGTAAACTCAACGGAATTTTTCACAGAGGTTTCGTTTGGAGTGGCCAATGTAGACAATTTTGGAGATAAGAACTTGGATAACTTATACAGCAGCGTATAAGTTATCCAAGTAGCGTATTCTTGTATTTTTTACCATTATTTTTAAAAATCCAAAAGCATTTGAAGAATGACGTTTAAATTCTGAATGAAATAAAATCATTCTAATTCCTTCGGCATTTCTTATCAGGGAAAAGCTAGTTTGACTATTGCAACTAAATAATAATTTGCACTATTATCAAACTCTCTAATTGGCTCATTTTTGAAAACTTTGCTTTGTCGCACTGCAGAATAATAAATTATGGCAAAATTAACATTTAGGCATCCCATTACCTTGCAGACAGCTTTTAGGTTTTCCTTTGTGCATTGCAGACTTCTGAAAATGATTCAGCTTCTAAGATAAGAACTGATCACTCTGTTGGTATTTATTTTAATCTGTTTCACCACCATAGGCCAATGATCCAATTTTCTGAATAAATTTCTTCCTGGTGGAAATTTAATAATTTCCTGTTAGACGTTCAGATTTGCCCACTGCTCAACCCATGTTAATTTTAAGTGAATGTTTCAAATATTAGTTGCCTAGTATGTAAAATGCACACAGCACTCAGCAGGTAGACTTTTATGTAAGGAGTGATATAAGAAAACTTTTCCCAGTGACAGAAAATGTAAAAAGGATTAGTGAAAGAGATCACATGCTTCTCTGAAATTAAGGATTAATTCAGGTGGTATTTTTTCTGTGTGTAATTAGCATTAAATAAGATTTTTTAATTAATATGCATTAAAATTTGTTGCTAATACAGCAACCAATTCAAAATATGCAAGAAAATTATTAAAAAGAGTTTGAGATATATTATAATTGAAATTCACATAGCAATAAATCAGATGTTAAGCTAACTAGGTAGGTTACCCATATCTCCAGCAAAATAATTTTGTAAAAATTCTAGTAAATTCTGCACTCCATATTTTAGATGCAAATATACCTCCCACAGGATGATATTTCAAATTTTAGGGAAGCATCCTCACTTCTTGAAATATCACCTTTCAAACTCTGATAACTTTCTCATGGGGAAAAAAGGATAACTGCAGTACAAAAACAGAGTTGCAAAGGATTCTTAATCATTAAAGAAAAAACTGAGTAGGTCATTGAAGTAGGGCCTGAGGCCTTATAATCAGTTATAATCATCATCTGATTATCTTTACTTTTTAATTCTGATGTTCCTGCAGCAAATTAAGCACTGAAAGTGAACTTAATTTTTCTATCATCCACAGCTGAATTTTTCATTATCATTATTTTTTATTTATTTTTTTGCATTGCACTGTATGATATTAAACTTTAAGGATTAAAACAATTAACTTTTTTTAGAAATATGATCTTATGAAATATTTTCAGTCTGCTTCACATTTTGCATGCATCATAAAAAAATCAACTGAGCAATATGCTGATAAATCCCTTACGTATATTTCACAACTATCTCAAACAGAGACCAGAAACTTAGATTCCTGATCACAAAAACTGAACTAAAACTAAACACAGGGCAAATTTCATTGGATGTTAGAAGAAAAAACTAATTGGCTCTGCTTAACAAAAATAGAAATCCAAACTGAGATTGGTGCTTTACAACCAAAACTTCTGAAAGTACAGTTGGCCCTCCATATCTGCGGGTTCTCAATTCACAGATTCAAACAACTGCGGGTTGAAATAGTCGGAAAAAAAAATTCAAGAAATTTTCAAAAAGCAAAACTTGAATTTGCTGTGCATCGATTCCTGTGAAGTAACACAAAAAAAAAAAAAATTTTATATAGACATTGTTGCCGACCATTCACATTTCAGCTCTGCTATCAGCAAGAAGCAACTCTCACTGTTAGAAGTGTTGGAAGAAGTGTCCTTAGCACCAAAATGTCACCTTAATAATGAGGCAAACAGCATCTCCTCTTACACGTGTGGTATCCGTGATCGCCACGTGCGTCCTTGACCTTGCTTGACAGTTGCATGCGGATCTCTGAATCTCCAATCTCCGGCAAAAAGGCAAAAGCAAAACAGAATTTACCAACAAGTTGTTTGAGCATTGTTCACCTCACGTCTCAGTCGTTTGCTACTTGTGTTGTGTGCCCCCTTTATTTCTGTGAAAAAATGGCTCCTAAAAAGCAATTAAGTGGTCAAAGCAAAGGCTAAGAGGGAGCATAAAGTGGTATCTCTCAATGAGAAAATAAAGATCTTAGATCTTTTGAAAAGTGGCATGTCGCTTGCAGAAGTGGGCCATAAGGTCGGTAAGAATGAATTGAGCATTCACACAATAAAGCTGAAAGAAGCTGAAATTCATGTGTTAGTGCTGCCCCTACAATGGCAAAAATTGTGTTTCTAGTTCGTGATAAAGTGCTTGGCACAGACTGAGAAAGCATTAAGTGTGTGGGTAAAGGACATGTCACAGAAGCATATCCCTGCTGATGGCAAAATTATGCATGAAAAAGCACTTTGCTTCTATGAGCACTACTGTCAGGGAGCTGAAGAGAATAAGAGAAAGGAGTTTAAGGCTAGTACAGGATGGCTAGCTTGCTAGCTATATAAAGCGCTACAGCCTCAAGAACTTAAAGATCATGGGAGAATAGGCATCAGCATTCCCAGAAGAGCTCAAAAAGCTCATAGAAGAGAAAGGCTACCTTCCAGAGCGTCTTCAATTGTGATGAAAAGGGCTTGTTCTGGAAGAAGATGCCCAATCGTACCTACATCCGTAAGAGTACCAAGCAGACCACGAGGTTCAAGGCCTGGAAAGATCGCTTTACTCTGGTGTTGTGTGGCAATGCAGCAAGTCACGTGATCAAGCCAGGCCTTGTCTACCAAGCAAAAAATCCCAGGGCCCTTAAGAACAAAAATTGCTTGCCCATGTTCTGGCAACACAACAAGAAAACTTGAGTGATGACCATCTTGTTCTTGGAACCATTCCAAGAACAAGATGGCCATCACACAATTTTTCCTGAAGTGAAGAAATACCTAAAAGAGAAGGGGCTTCCATTCAAGGTCCTCATAATTGACAATGCTTTGGGTTTCTCCAATCTCTCTGCTTTGCCGACAAGAACATAGAAGTAATGTTCTTACCTCCTAACACTACATCTTTGCTACAGCCACTTGATCAGGGCATCATCAAGTGCATTAAGGCAACTTACACGTCTCACCTACGGGAGGATTCGTGCTACCCTTGATGCTAACCCTGACTGCAGCATCATGGATTTATGGAAGAGCTTCACAATTGCAGACACAATTGTGCTTATTGCAGAAGTTGTAGATGCCATAAAGCCCGAGACAGTCAATGCATGTTGGAAGCCATTGTGGAGTGAAGTATTCAATGATTTCAGGAGCTTCCCCACTATTGATGCAGAAGTCAGGAATATCTTGGATGTTGCAAGAGAAGTTAGTGAGCAAGGTTTCTCTGACATGACTGAGGACGACGCTAAGGGACACATAGAAGAACAGAGAATCCCTTACCAATGAGGAACTCGACGATCTGCTTAAATTCTCTACCGAAGATTATGATGAAGCAGAAGACTTAGAGGAGGCAGTCATCAATTTGGATACTTGAAATATTTGCAGTAGTTTTTCAACAGGCGCAAGTGTTGGAGTATAGATAATCCTCCAGTACAATCCTTTGATGGAATGAAACCTACGTGCCACCCATGGGATAACAACATGTCTACAACCGCTGCAATATTTGTTTGATGATGCAAAGAAAAAGAAGGAACAGCTTCCTATAACAATGTTTCTAACTAAAGCATCCACAATTGTTAAGCCTCGACCTTCAACACTTTAAGATCCCCAGCCGTCAACCTCTACAGGTCCTGACATTAATATTAGTTACCCTCCTCCAAAGCGTCAACGTCTGCAATCGTAACCTGGTTCTTCTGACGTAGATGATCCTTCTGTCCTCCAGCCAGAAGGTTTAAGGTAGCCTGATGGCTTACTGCTCACCTACAGTGCCACACATCTCGTCGCTTCACCACATCGGTATTGTAGGCACCATACAAAAATCATCATCATCAGATGAGGGTTATCAAGAGAGAAGTTCTCAATTTATAATTACAGTATATGTTCTATACATAATTGTATTTTAAATATTCTGTGCTTTATTCTATGTATTTCATTTTACAGTCATTAAACGAAAGCAATATGTAAGTGTTGAATGAAAGAAAATGTTACATTGCTGCTGACATGTACTATGTAGTTAGGCCTAAGATGGTTGCATCTGTACTGAACGTGTACAGACTTTTTTTCCTTGTCATTATTCTGTAAACAATACAGCATAACAACCATTTACATAGCATTTACATTATATTAGGTATTATAAGTAATCTAGAGATGATTTAAAGCATACGGGAGAATGTACGTAGGTTATATGCAAATATTTCGCCATTTTATATAAGGGACTTGAGCATCCGCGGATTTTGGTACCTGCAGGGAGTCCTGAAACTAATGTACCGCGGATACCAAGGGACGACTGTAGTTTGGAAATCATATTATAATGAGTTGTAAGTTTAATTAAACCTTGTTTGTATATAACATGCTTTCTATTGACACCAAGATCAGATTAATAACATGGTTAGATCCCAAGGCATTCAAAAAGTTGAGTTGCAGATCTTTGAAAATTGCATAGGTATTTAGAATTTTGATTCCTTTAATTTTCAAAATGATTCAGAGGATAAATTCAAAAAACTGGCTTAGCTCTGCTACTTAGAGCACCATTTTTTATTAAAATTGCAAATGCTGAAGTTAAGCTGTGTTGACCTGAAATGGAACAGCCCCACACACATATACTGTATATATTTAATGCTGAAGAGCAACATCTTGATGTAAATATCAGGACTAACCCTGCAACAATCATACAGTGAACTTCTCATGCACAAAAGTAGGATCAAACTTGAAGGACATTTACATGAAGCCTATCACTCATAATCAGGTACACGTAAACCAGTTCTATGATTTATTAACACTCCCTACCACAAATTTGTATGTAATGATTTGCATATATCCAGAACAGATGAACCAGTCAGAATTAGCCACATGTGGAAAATGTATATCTTAGTAATTAAATTGGAAGTTCTTTTGAAATGCTGTTGGTATACCTCCACTGCACTGGCTGATGCATTTCTTTACATTTGAGATAGAATATTGCAGGTGCCATTACGTCATGTAAAAACTTCTCAAACAATTCTCTTGTGGCAGTTGCTGACGGGTTTGCTTATGATTTAAATCATGGGTTGCTCATTCAGAGAAGAGTTACATTTTCAGCTGAACGATGAAATTTTCAAGTTTTCGGATGTTATCTAACTTACCATCACTGTTATACTTACACCATTAAATGGATTCACATCTTCAAAAATTTATATGTAAAACACTTATTTTAAAAAGTAAAGAAACATATTTCAATCAAACATAAATCAAATACAAATAAACAAACATTGCAAACATGTGAAATAGAAATTACCTTCTTATTTCTCCCATTCAAGTGATTTAATTATATTTATTAATTCATTAAACTGAGAAGTAGACCTTCTAAACTAACAAAGAATGCAAAAGCTCTTTGCTTTCTGAATATGTGACATCACTGTCTCCTAAACATAAGCAAATTTAGAAAGTCTGTTCAATTGCATATTAAATACCATTCAAACAAATGAAAAATGCCATTTGACTTTATGAAAGTCTTATTTTTCTATGCATGCATCTTTAGCATTTCCTTGTGGAACTATTTCTACAGCATGATGGCACACAGAGTCATGATTTCTACAGCGTTCTGGCTGTTTCGTTTTGATGGACAACTATTATTTTGAACTCTTCTGAATTTATGAGGTGGAAGTACTTGGAAACCATGTGCTATCTGGATATGGAGGTTTTTTGAGCAATGCTTTGTATTGCCAAGGTGAGCGAGAGACCTTTTTATAAGGTAAATGATTGTTCTCTGATTAAGTGCTAATGTTTGAACTAAAAATTAAACAGTTGAGTTCAAAATTTGTTTGTTAAATTCTTGTGCAGTGTCAGTAACTGAATGTTTATGTCAACTTTGCTTAGACAGTCCTTTCTGTGGGATTGAGCTAATTGGGTTGGACAGAGAGCTGTGCAGGTTAGACCATCATAGACTGCATAAATATTCCAGATAAAGCCCGAGTTACTTAGCATACCACAACACAACAGGACAGGAAAATGGCAATATTTGGTGGCATTTCCTTCCAGCAATTTACTTTGTATTATCATTTCAGTCCACTGGGATGATATGAGTCACCTTTCATGCAGTGATGTAAAAGTGCTTAGCATGCCTTATAGGCACTATTTTTCTAAGTTTAGCGGCACTAAGGCACTATTTTTCTAAGCTTAGCGGCACAAAGGCACTTTTTGTGTTTAGCTGAAAAGAAAAAGCACTAACTGCTTTGATGATCAAGTGCGCAAAAATAGAACTGTGTTCTGTATGCAAGCACACTAGTATTTTAACCAAATGTCCGTACAGCAGAGATGGCCGCCCTGGTGATAGAGTGGTCCGAGGCACTGTGCTTTGATCTTTTGTCCGAGCTTGGCCCTGGCTTGAGGTGCAAGTGGTAAGTTTGTCTGATGGTGCAGGAGCTGTTCTTTCCCTGGAACCAGTGTTCTGAAACTAGGGACAGGCGGCTGCTTATAATCTTACAAATTACTCATGGTGTAGCCGTTAAACCCAGAAACAATTTATTTGAATATATAATGTAGAGATAAGACTATGCACTCTGATCACGCACAAGGACATCTCGTGAATCATACGGGTTCTAGTGCAAAGACAGCATGTAAACTTCCGTGTCTTGATGCCAGTAAAAATAAAGTTATAGGCAGTGGAAATAAGTGAATGCCACACTGGTGGCACAGGCTTTTAACCATTTGTCTGAGACGGGTCAGTGTTCGAATCCCGGTGAGGCATGGATGTTGTGTTTGGCTTACGGTCCTGGTCTCTCCCTTCCTTGCAACCAGTGGCCCTAAATTAGGGACGGGCAACTGCTTATAGCCCATCAAGTTGCTCATGGTGGTCGTTCAACCCCCAAACCAAAATATAAAGAGCAAGAAATAAACAGAATTTAGTAGTTGTGAAGGTCCAGTCATTTACAGAAGTGAAGGACATTCCTACTAAACTGTTCGCCACCAACTATTGGCTCTAGTAAAAGTAATTCCCTCAACTCCCTTCTACGTAACACAAAAGAAACCCCGTAAGTCCACCTCATCATTTTAGGAAAAACTGCATATTAGTTATTATATTGATTTGACTATGTTAGTTGCATCTGCTCAATGTAACTAATGTACTATTTATTCTTGGTAGAGGAATCTTGTAGAACGAGAGAGCGGCATTAAAATAAAAAATTTATATTTCAGCATATAACTTTCATGTAACATTCTTGTGCTTATTTTTGATTGAATTCAGCAATTTTAATATAAATTGATAAAATTAGTAAGTAATGAAAATTTAATAAAAATGCTAAATAAAAACAGTAAAAGGTTTTACAGGGCTTTTGAAAAAATGTATTTAATTCTTTTCAGGTTGTTTTTTTACTAACCCGTCACACATTTTCATTTAGAACTAAATCACTGCTTTCATGCTACTATGCAAAGCAAAAACCTTATATATATATCACATGTCAGATTAGATGAAACCACAAAGTACAATACCCTTCCTCCTTTTAATAGCACAATAATTCTCATTCATGTTAAATATGCAAGAGGTTACTGGCACCCAATACCAAGGAAAAGAGAACATGAACCAAAGAAAATCAACACTAAAGTCTCTCACAAGCCTACGCATAAGCCCTCAGCATTCTCACAGGCCTACACATAAGCCCTCAGCATAAGAAATGGTGAACTAATTGCTCAAATGACATTTACCCAGAATATTTTAGGTAGCATACAAATATGCATCACAGTACCTAAGTTTATGGAGCAAACAGGCATTAGATTAACCAATCTCTTATCGAATGGGTTTTGCTATTCATGCACCATATACTTTGCATGAATTATTGGACAAAACAAGATAAAAGAATCTGCACTTTACTGTGAAATTCATATCTATGGCAACCCACCCTAATTGAAGTTTGCTTTTCGGGAGACTTCATTCCATTCTTGATT
Organism: Macrothele yani; assembly: GCA_039090855.1. NCBI lineage: Eukaryota > Metazoa > Arthropoda > Arachnida > Araneae > Macrothelidae > Macrothele > Macrothele yani. The sequence continues at coordinate 781,370 of CM077008.1, read as the reverse complement.
GGCATTAATCTACGAAACAGCCCAAACCAAATGAACTACGTGAAGTTTTCAGTTTTCGTTACTTTGAATTTTTCAATTCCCTTGGAAGCTACTCTGTCTGGCGAACTGCCATATAAAAAAAAAAAAAAAAAAAAAAAAAAAGACTACTACGAAACCACAGCGCTCATTTAATAATCGCCATACATATCCTAGCGAGGAAAAGAAAGTATGAACCAAAGAAGAAAATCAACAGTGAAGTATCCCACAGGCCCTATATATAAGCCTTCAGCACAAAAAAGTGATGAATTGCTCAAATGCCATTTACCCAAAAGAATATTTTAGGCAGCACATGAATATGCATCACAGAACCTAATTTTATGGAGCAACTAGGCAACATTTAGATTGACCAACAAATCTCTTGTCGAATGGGTTTTCCTTTTTGCAAGCATATGTACTCTACACGAATTACTGGACATTCAAGATATAAGGATCCGAATTTCGCTATAAAATTCATTTCTAGTGTAACTCGCCATGTAGTTTTAATATGGTACTCTTAAAGTGTTGACGTCTGCTTTTGGGGGGACTTCATTTCCTTTCTGACTTTCTGATGGTATTTTGTTTACAAAATAGCCAAAGGTAAAAGAACCATGTGAAGTTTTTATTAATTTGAATTTCCTTGGAAGCTTCTGTCTGACAAATTACCATATAAAAAGAAAAAAACAATGAACCCACAGTGACTGTAAGACACTGATATTGATTTCAGTAACTTTACTCGGAATTACACGTTTCTCATAAAAGACATGAAAAACTAAACAAAATAATATAAATCATGGCCATTTGAGTAAACCTAAAGCTACAGAATTTAAGCAGACACTTTACTTACTGGACAAGACACAATTTTTTAAAAGTTCAAAGCAGTTCGAACCTTCCTTTAATCAGCTACATTTGTATGACGTCAGTAGTCACATGACATACAAAAAACAAGCAGACGAAACAAACAAGGCGCCAGAAAAATAATTTACGCACTTCCACTGTACTTCCAGTCAGTCATCTACAACATGATCCTGGTTGTTTCCGGTTGTTAACACACGCACAAAGCAAAACAACAACAACAAAAAAAAAAAGATAGCTGCTCCTATTTTCATGCAGAAAATTTTAAAAAACCGTTCACAATTAATATTTCTAAAAAAGCAAAGGATAACACATTTTCTTGAAGCAATCGGGTTTATTCTGGTTGCATATGTTGCACACATAGGCGTAGCCAAGGGGGTGGTCCTCGGTTCCGGACAACCTCCCCCTTGAGGGAAGATTTAGTATGAATTGAAAGTGATATATATGTATATATGGGCTTTCACCAATGAACCAAATCCATGGACCCCCCCCCCTCTTTAGAAATTACTGGCTACGCCACTGGTTGCACAGGTTCATCGAGCAAAAACACAGTCAACATTTAATAAGAACTTTTAATGTCCATCTCCATTCAGGATTGTTTTCCTTTTTCTTTTTTTTTTACCTTTGTTCTGAGAAATATGGGAACTAGAAAAAAAACTGAATAAACGAAAGCGAATTTTCGCAAAGCACCGATCCATCAGTGGGGCAGCTCGTGGTTGGAAAAATATGTGAAGAGCAAGGAGGTTAGAATAATACAAAATCCTTGGTGAAGAGCTATAAGAGCGCAATATGAAAAGATACCTACTGTCTACAATGAAAATCTCTTAACGAGGACTTGCCTACTTTTTGTATATTAAATCATTTCTTCTTCCTTTTAAAACTGCAATTTTATGGCTTATGTTGTCATAAAATGGTTGTTTCTTCATGACGATCAATAAAATATCTTTCCGAAAGCAAGAAAAACTCCTTTCGGGTGACACATTCGCAGATGGAATTGTTAAAATAAGGGAAACCAATTTACAAGCTTTTGTAAAAATGTCTTTATCTCCATGAAACACACCAAGAAGTTATTGAGTCAATATACTCCTCAATTTTTCATCCGCATACACAAAATTCAGGTTAGTTTTAATGCGCTGGTGTTTAGTAAATAGGCTGACGTAAAAAATGTTGTAGATTTTCAAGAGCGAGAAAAGTTAAGTATAAATTATATTGTTGAAATTTGGTTGTACCAGCAAGACAGACAAATTGAAGGTTTCAGTCCTTTTTTTTTTTTTTTTTTTTTTTTTTTGATTGGAGGTTTAACGACCACCGTGAGCAACTCAACGGGCTATAAGCAGTCTCCCGTCCCTAATTTAGGGTCACTGGTTCCAGGGAAGGGAGAGAGCCAGTGCCGTAAGACAAACACAACATCCATGCCTCACCGGGATTCGAACCCGAACCCCTTACGGACGAATGATCAGAGGCCATCGCTTAGACCACTGCGCCACCGGGGCGGCGTTTCAGTCCTGAAAGCTTATATACATTTCCATAAGGACGCGGTCCAAAATTTCAAAATAAAACTGTTTATAATTTTGAAAATTTGTTTCTTGTGTAAAAATAGCATATTCTAGTTTAGGTATGTCGTTAAACTCATTAAATTCTAAATGAAGCTACATCGGTGTCAGAGTGGTCTAAGCAATGTCTTTTGACCGTTTTCCCGAATGGGCGCTGGTTCGAGTCGCGAATGATGGTCAATACATCCACAAAACAAAAATCAGATTACACAAAACAAAAAATTGGATGCATTACACAAGACAAAAATCAGATGCATACAGGCGAACTGCAAGTACTTAAAGAAATATAGAGGGATTTCAGCCAATCACGAAAACGATATTGAATAGGTGACTAATTCAGAGAGCTGAGCTATAGCGTCTAAAAGGGGAAGTGTGCCGTGCGAACTCAAAATCTGCGTTCGAAATATGTCCCACGCCGCATCGCGGCTTTCTGCAGACGGCGTCTGTGTCAAAGATTGTGTGTACTGTTGTGCAATGTGAACCAAACAACAGGGGTTGGATTAGGATATGTACGATTTTCTTAAGTGTGTGATTATGGAAACACATTTTATGGTTCAGTGAAATGTCTACGTCTGGCGCAGAGTGCAGCGTCGGCAAATGTAATTGAAAGTATAATTATGCGTGATTTAAATTGATATGCTACCTCCTCGAAGAATGCCTACCAAAAGGCTAACAAATGGCTTGTATGTGCCAAGTAAAGAAGTGCTGTTTGGAAAATTTAAATGTATGTCACTTAGTAGCGGCTAGTGGTAAGCTGAGTCGAATCTGACGAAAAAGACAGGCTACGGTGCGAAATAGTCACGTGCACAACTTAGTGCTGTCGCCAAGTCAATCGGTTGAACAGCCATTGCGTTTCATTGTTGGTTCACATTTGTTTGTATTGAGTGAGTGTTCCGTTTATTGCCATTTGGATACACGTATAGTTTTGTAAGGTAGGTATTATTATATTTCTAAGGTAAGGTTAATTCTTAGTAAACGTTTTATTTAGTTTTAGTAATAATTATAGGTTTAATGAGTAGATCTTAGTTTCACACGTGTTGAAATCTGTTCATGTCTCGTGAATAGTGAAGTATAAAGAAGTGAGTTATTCTGTAGTGTTGAATTCTTATTTCAAATAGAATAATTAATATATTTTGCCAATGCCGATTCACATAGAGCTTGAATATTACCAGAAATCAGGGCAACTTTTCAGGAAATTAGCCTTCGTAATTTGTATAACATTTGCATCTCCAACAATCGTTAGCCCTTTCTTTACGAAATTAATGCTTGAACTGTTGTTGCATTGTAATGTGTCTCTGAATTAAAGAGTACATTTTTTAATTTCGTAACTTAATGCAACTGTGATATAGCATTTGTCTGATTGAATTTACTAAAGCTGTCTGAACAGTGTGGACAGATTATGTTGAAAAACTTGCATGATCAACTTTATTCTAACTGTACAAAACATAGGGAACTACTTTCGATTAAAAATTTCATATCTAGTTCTTCACTTGTATTAAAAGGTGTAATTCTTTTTACAGGAATTGCCAAAATTTGCCATGCCACAGTGTTGCAGTGTTAGTGGCTGCTAGTTAAATTATAGAAGTCAAAAGGAGACTTACAACTTTTGCCATACCAATTGTCTTATACAAAATCTGCTGCATACATTTAAACAGACAAAGTTCTGATTTTAGATTTCCTTGTTCATTTTCCGTGGAATGTTTGTGTATGAGTAGCTTGAAAACTAAATAGGAAAACATAACTCTCCTCAGTTGGAAAATACTCTTGAACAACTTAGTGAAAGCCAAACATGACAACTGAAATTATTTGAAATCACGTGAAAGGAAAATTAAGAAGTTGAAAGTCTGAACGCTTAGTTTTGTGTGCCTCTCCTTAGTGCATAGTGTGCACAGAGTAAGTCCTGAGATAGGAAAAAGAGTTCAAACTTATCAAATATTTTATATGCAAAAGTGTATAGCCAGGTTGGTTAAAGAGTATTGAAATGTATTTTTCTTCTGTAATAAATGAAGATAACATTTCTGAAAAGTTATCTTTGAAACTGGAAAGTAAAGATCCGTCATATTTGGTTTAATTTTATTTGAAACTTGTATACCAGGAAGCAGTACTTCAGTTAGCTTCGTAACATATTTCCAATCTTTTTTCTGCTTCATCACATATTCACACAGTGATGCGGAGTGGTTGGTGGCATTCTGTACTGAAGATTTGTATTTAATATTTGGTGGTGTCTTTTTTTTTTTTTCAAATTGGAACTAATACTGTTTGTGCAGTGGTTGCCCGTCTTCAAAATGGACCAGAGGTCCTCATTTACTAGCAGGTTTGATTTCATCTGTCAAAATTCATTTGAAAATCTATGGACTATTTTCTTTCCGTGGAAGATGATGCTGTACTCCTTCGCGTCATGGGGTCCGGCTAGTCCCTCAACGACACCATACCCGTACGAGTTCCATGTCACTTATTTTCAGATTAATAAATGTTAGCAGTAATATTGTAGCATTTTTGTTTATGTTTCAATACTGTACCAAAAAATTCCAGGAAATTTCTCTTATTTTTTCATACTTACCACTATGACTTCATTGCCATAAAATTTTTGATAAAAACACCTGTGAGAAATTAACTGAAGTGTTACTGTGTGTGTGTGTGTCAGAGCTGAGTTCGGGCTGAATTTCAAGATCCTGAGCCTGAAGTATGTCAGCTCGAGCAGGCCCGAAAACTATGATTAACCTGTTAAGCATTGAAAAACGTCTTCCAGACTTCCACTCTTTCCTACCCATGCAATTAACTGATGTCTTTCTCAGCTGCGGAGTGGAGAAGGGATGTCTATCTATTTCTATAGTTACCTTTAACCATTCATTTATTCCCGAAATGTTTTTTTGGGGGAGGGGGGACATCTGGAGGCACAACAAACTATGTCGTATGTTGCTCAATAGAATTAGCAGGGAGCTGCCCCTTTGAGGTAGGGAGCAAAATTCCGTCAGCTTGCTATCTACTATCTATGCTTCTTAAAACTTATCCTTGGCAGAAATCCTGTAATTCATGGCCTATGGTATTTTGTTATCCAAGCCCGGAATGGATAGCCCTGCAGAATTCCTACTCCCCATTTGACCCAGTTGCTGAAGAATTCTCTTTCACAACTAGAAAGTGTAAAAAAAGTCTCGTGTGCTAAATTATATAAAATCACATTAAAAGAAAAAGGAAGAAAATTCTTCCCCTCTCTCCAAGCCCGAACTCCAGTAAGTATTACACAGCCAGCGCCCGGTTCGGGCTCGGCCCGTCTCAGCACTGGTGTGTGTGTGTACTAGTGCTTAGCTTGACATTTATAGTAGGTATATTGAAAGTAAAAATTTAATTTTACTATAATGAGCAAATTTGGCTTCTAGTAAAGAATGTTAGTAAAATGTATAAATTCCCTAGTGTTATGAAAAACTACTAACCAATTCTGCTTAATTCCTTTAGAAATGTGTGGGAAATATTTATTTATACTGTTAAAATGTTGTCTAATCTAAAAAGTGATATCAAATATGTTTTATAAAAAAGTAGATCACAGGTATGAACATTACAAGAGTAGATTTTAGGTAAAGAAAATAATTGACATAACTCATACATAAAATATTCAGATGGTAACACACACTGGAGGATCTAAAGCTGAGATAATTTTGATGTAACTTGTGATGATTCAAACTATTTGAAACAGATGTCTTAATTTCTGCCATTGGTTAGCAAGAATTCTTTTTTTATTTTGTTGTGTGTATCTATAACTTTGTTGCAGATGCTATCACATAAAGGAAGTTTGGGTAACAATCTGAAGCTGAATACTGTTTAGCTTGTGATGACTTCCTTCTTTCAAACTATTTGAAACAGACATTTGAGGTACATTTATGTAAAAGAATGGACCCATTTGTTTATTTTTAATAGTATTTTTTACTTTGTTCCGCTTGAAGATACAAGACAAATTCATAGTCAATAGGTAAGTTGATACTTTATCCAAATGTAGTATTTATGCTAATTTTTAAAACAAACTAAAAAATTAATTTCTGAATTGTAGCAAAGTGCTTTAATAATATGAGGGTGGATCAAAAAGTTAGTTACACTGTTGAATAAAAAAATCAAGGATATACTCAGGGGATGTATGTTGGTTTACAACATTAATTCATTTTTCGACATAGTCGCCTAAGGACTGTAAACATTTATCGGAACGTGCGATTAACTTTCCCATACCTGTACAAGAAAAGTCCAGTTTGGTGCAACTAGTTAAGGACCGCACTTTTCACAGCCTCATCCGTTGGGAATCATTGTCCACTAAGCTCCTGTTTCATTTTACCGAACAAATGGTAGCCGCATGGGGATAAGTTGGGGCTGTAAGGTGGATGCTGCCACAATTCCGACTTGAATTAATGCAGCAATTCCCTTAGTTTTCCGTGCTGTGTAATGTTCTTGGACATCAGTGTGACACCTTCGCTCAACTTACCCCGGCATCTGTCCTTAATTGAATTTCGCAAATTTAATGGTGTTTGGCAATATGAGTCACTTGATGGTTGTCTCTTTTGACAGAAATTCTGTGTAAACAACAGATTCACAGTCATCATGACCACTCCCGCAGACAGAGACAGTTGGACTTTTCACGTCTTCCTTGTTGGGGAGGTGACATGTTTCCATTCCATGGACGATCGTTTGATTTCAGTTACGTAACAGTAAATATGTGATTTCAGATTGCTTATAGAGATATATTTCCCACGTATAATAAGAAGAAATATTTCTTCCCCAGTGTTTACCTGTATAACTGGGAATTTGCTAAGCATCGACCTGACTCTAAATAGCTGAGCTACGATGAAGCAAGGCTCGCTTTGACTGGCGAAAATCTGATATGAAATGTAAACTAGAACAATCTGTAGGATGCATAATGCTGTATTTAGTTCCAGAACAGTCTGCTGATATACCAAATGTCTTCCACATATTCCTGGTCCAAGAAGCCCCATCACACGTAATGAAATTAACAAACAGACCTGCATTTTCAGTGAGAATAACAGCTTTAATAATTAATTTTGCTAGCAAAGTTCCACTTATATTGTTACTTGTGGCAAAAACACCAATTATTTGGGTCCAATCTCCATTTAATGGCTGAAACACCATTACCAGTCCGTGATTACATGGGGTATACTTAACAGTTTTGAAGTGTATGGCCCAATATGAACAAACCCTAATATTTCACCAGATGATTTTGCATGCAGTTTTTCTGTAAGCTTCACTTCATCTATTAATATACCACCATGTCTTGCAAAAGGCTCCATTTCACTTGTTTTCTTTGAAATAGTTTCAAACGTCAGTGCATTGAATCCAAAACTGCTGTTGTAATTTGAAATATACTTTCTAATAGTTGTTCTATTAGGTAGGATCATGATTTTGTGTTTCCGTATGTGCTCGTACAATTTTGGACTTTTTATGTGCATTAGTAAGCATTCAAGTAACCATTCTTTGGTATATGACATACCTCTTGCAGATTTCTTTTTTGCTGCCTTATAACAATGAATAACCATTTGCTGCTGCTTAATGCGTAATTCTGCTATTTTTTCATTAATGGAAAGTTCTGTAAAATTCCTTTTTTTTTTTATTTTTTTTTTTTTTTTTTTTTTTAAGTTTAATTAGAGAGCGAAATAACTAGTTTCTTCAGCCTGTTGATTTTCCGAACTGTATTTTGATACTTATTTTTAAATGTAGCCTTTCTTCTATGATAAGCTATTTTGTGCAAAAGTAAGCCCTGCAGATACTTACATCTGAGGCAAGTCTTTGTTGTTCCTTTAGTTACACAATTTTTGCTGTACAAATTATTCTAAAAAATAACTCCACTTTCAAGGTACTTCATGTTATTTTCAAATTCTGAAATGGAGCCTGTGCCATGACATACTGTTAGCCTATCAGTGTCTCGAATAATGGATTTTGATTCATCTTTAGAAGTAATATTAGAAACTGAGTTAATTTTTATTCCACGTAAATACACTTTACAGGTAACCTCTGGTTAACTTTTGGTAACAACAACCAGTTTTTCTGTTGTCAATGAATTTGACAATTCACATTTGAATGAATGAACATGGAAAATTATGCACTTTGAATTATTTGCAGGAATTTGCTTACCCCAAAATACTGAAGGCTGTGATATTCAGAAGGCAGTTCCGTGTAACTCTTTGGGAAGTGAATTCCAAGCTATTTAAATTACCATCAGGCTTATCATCGGTTTCCCTAACTTTCCTGTATTTTGCCAGAGTTTTTGACAAATAATGGGGAAGGTTTGGAAATATTGTTGGAATTGCATCTGGTGTCAAGATGGGCCGATCTCTGGGTATTAACACAGTCTCCTCATTTATTTTATGCACAAAATTTCGAACCACAAATCTCTCAAAGTGCAGTTCACATACAGCACTAAATTTGTCGTAAGTTTTTATCTGCACATCTGCACCGGGAATCAATCTTTGCCACTGCTGTAAAAGTTTATCATTTTTGGGTATTCCAAAGAGTGACGGCTTACTGTTTTTGTACTGAGTATTGCAACCTGGCACAAAACTATGGTTATTTCTCTTCCGCATAATGAGCTAAGTATAACTTATATACAATATTTAGGTAATCCACATTCCTTCTAAAACCTAAAACATAACACGTTTTCGTCTAAATTACCGTTCTTTTCACAGTAAGCAACACGAATTTAGTTTCCCGCTCCCATCACAGTAAGAAAGAGGGAAGGGAAGGCGATCGAAGCGCCATCTACGAAGGGACAAATTTCGGTATCCACGCCAATCATTACGTACGCTAGGCGCTCGGCACACTTTCCCTTCTAGACGCTATAGCTGAGCTGAGTTTCTTTTTCTTTTTTTTATTGGAGGTTTAACGACCACCATGAGTAACTCAATGGGCTATAAGCAGTCGCCCGTCCCTAATTTAGAGTCACTGGTACCAGGGAAGGGAGAGAGCCAGTGCCGTAAGACAAACATAACATCCATGCATCACGCGATTCGAACCAGGACCCCTTTCAGACGAATGATCATAAGCCATCGCTTAGAGAACTGCGCCACCGGGGCGGCCAGCTCAGCTTCACCTGCTTCTTCCGCCTCCATACATTTACCACTTTTCTGCTATGGCAAACTTAATTACATTGGCGTATTTGTTTTTCATTTTTGTTGTGGGAATGGCGGTGTGAGAAATCCATATATTCTTTTTGATCTAATCGTCATAAACCGTTAAAAGAGAAGACTCTCTCTCGGAGCTCGAGCCCGCCTGTGCCACCCCACCGGCGCAGTGGTCTAAGCGCTGGCTTGTGACCATTAGTCCGAGATAGGTCCGAATTTGAATCCCAGTGAGGCATGGACAAAGACCTTGGAGAGAATAGATTGGCAAATACCTACCTGTTGCAAATCGTGCTTTAAATAGTTCTCATAAGAAATAAATATTGTCAGGTTTGGGTCAGGTACTGTTTTAGACATGGATACAACGTAACGGCCCACATAAAAAACGGGTATTTTCACAAGTAAGTTAAATGTTTTGCTCATTGTTGTTCATAATGTCTTTGGCTGTAGTTCAAACAATTTTTATTGGTCTAAAAGCATTACATAATCCAGTGCCGGATCTAGGGGGCAGCTGGGGCGCAAGCCCAGGCTGCTGCATTGTGAGGGGCACCAAATTGGCTCTGCGGAAAGAAAAGAATTTTCGAGAGGAACGAAAAGAAAAGCGGAAAATATTTTTTTTTATTATTCCGAAAAAAAAAAATTAAAGAAAGAAAGATTTTTTGCTTAATAGACTTTTTGATTTTTTTGCTTAAAGAAAGATAGATTTTTTTGCTTAATGGAAAAAATCTGATATAAGAAAATACCTCAGAGAAGGAGAACAAACGTTGTCCCTTTTCTGTGAAACGATGTCAGCCGCCCCGGTGGCGCAATGGTCTAAGGCGTTGGCCTCTGATCATTCGTCCGAAAGGGGTCCGGGTTTGAATCCCGGTGAGGCATCGATGTTGTGTTTGTCTTACGGCACTGGCTCTCTCCCTTCCCTGGAACCAGTGACCCTAAATTAGGGACGGGCGACTGCTTATAGCCCATTGAGTTGCTCACGGTGGTCGTTAAACCTCCAATAAAAAAAAAAAAAAAAAAGAAACGATGTCAGGTCAGATCGGGAACAAAAGTAGCATTATCGGAAAATTACGTGAGAAATGTTGGCAACACTAGCGCTGGTCAAACCAGTTCAGCCTTGCGCTGGCTAAGCAAGGTCTTTTTCTTGCGTCTTTTCTTTTGCACGTGCGCGGTAACATAGGAGGTAACAGCCTAGGGCTCTCTCCACACGTGCAGTGCTAAACTAAACAAAAAAAAAATTATTCCCCGCAATTCCTAACGAAGAAGTAAGATGCTGTCAATGAAAAGAAAGTTGTCAGGAAGTCAAAATGCTAAAAGAGCTCAGAAGAAGAAATGGAAATTCAACAATTAGCAGAAATGTTTTCAACGTGGATGAAGTCGTCTGATCATACTGACCAGGTCAGTGAAGAAGGTAAGGAGAGAAATTGTTATCGTCTTATATTGAAAACGTTAAAAATAGCCCATTGTAATTTAATAAAGATCCGTGTAACCCCTCTGCCGGGGCCATAGTAATGGTATAACGAAGTAAATCTCTCCGTCATTTCTATCCGCGCCAGGATTCGAACCCGGGTCCACTCATTCCGGAATAAGTTGCTCTACCAATTGAGCTACGCGGACATTTTATTCTGATTCCTATCTGCCTTTATGTCGTGTACGTCCTTCTGGCAGGTACGTCACATCTCCTGGTACGTTACATCATCTCCCCTTATTTTATTATTTTTTTTTTTCGAAGTGCTGCTCTTATTTTTCCTATCTCGCGGTGTGGAAATAACATCACACCATTGCGAGATTGTGAACGGTCGGGTCATCCGGATAGTTCGGGCGCCATTATAACGAAGTGAATTTCTCCGTCATTTTTGGTCTACGCCGGGATTCGAACCCGGGTCCACTCATTCCGGAATAAGTTGCTCTACCAATTGAGCTACGCGGACATTTTATTCTGATTCTATCTGCCTTTATGTCGTGTGCGTCCTTCGGGCAGGTACGTCACATCTCCTGGTACGTTACAATGGTTTTTAACCCTTATTAATATAACTACCTTGCTGTTGATTTGTTGTTTTAAAATAACTTTTATTTTGTTTAATGTGATCGGAAAATATGTTTAACTATGTAAATTTTCGAAATTTTTACTAACTGCCGAGTTGTCGTGTGGTAACTTTCTCGCTGATTTTAACCCTTTATTTGCACTGTGTCCGTATGAAACGGACGATGGAAAACTATGGACCAGGCCCTGATTTATGGGAGGGAACATGGGGCACGTGCCCAGGGCCCCCGATTTTGAGGGGCCTCCAAATTTGAATTAAACGTGTACTTAGTTAATGGGAATTTTGTGTGTGTATATTTAAAATTTATTTTTTTTACTTTTGCATGCTCATGAATCATGTGTTTATAAATGTGGTACTTACACGCAGTGAGTTGAGTTTCACGTAAACACGTGGCCATTAATAAGTTTCAGTGGTTTAAATTAAGGTGGCTATTGAGGAGGAGGATCGCTTCCATTGATTTTTTTTTTTTTTTTTGATTGAAGGTTTAACGACCACCGTGAGCAACTCAATGGGCTATAAGCAGTCGCCCGTCCCTAATTTACGGTCACTGGTTCCAGGGAAGGGAAAGAGCCAGTGCCGTGAGACAAACAAAACATCCATGCCTCACCGGGATTCGAACCTGGACCCCGTTCGGACAAATGATCAGAGGCCATCGCTTAGACCACTGCGCCACCAGGGCGGCCCTTCAACTTCCTGCACACGGCTTGTCGTTGTCGTAACTGTAACCGCGAACGCGATGGCTTGGTGGCAAAAAAACTTCCTTGCTTGGTTGTAGTCTGATGGAATGTTGAATATATGTTAATTTTATATATAATCAAATTTAGTTAGTTGTTGAATTTTACTACTGGTGAGTCTCTTGAGTGTAATTTGTCTTTGGAAGCCAGTAATCTGACTTCAGAATGATCTAACATCACAGATGCTCCTAATTTGGGAAATCTTTTGAATTCATCTAATGAAGAGCGCACAAGTTCCACAATGAATGCAGTGGATCCTGCCTTATGGGGAGAAATTACAAAAGAAATGCCCGAATGCTTTTTGAGCAATCCACCAGTCCAAGATTTGAAGTTGCTGGCATTCACAGGGAAGGATATCTGTGGTAAAAAACGTTTCCAAACAGAAGGTAATTTTTTCAGAATAAAAATAAAATAATGAGAAGGTAAAACGCTACTGGCTTCTTTTATCCCCATCAACTTGCTTACTATTCTGCTGGATATGCAAATTGTATGCTAGGAGCACTACAGCATTAGGATCCACAGGTTTTTCTGACTAAAAGCATACAAGTGAACGTCTTACAGAGCATGAAAATTCACACATACACAGGCAAACAGTGTGTGACTATTCATTACGCATGAATGCTTCTGCACGCATTGACTGTCAGATAGTTATGCAGTATCGGAATGAATCCAAGTACTGGCAAGATGTTTTGCATAGAGTTGTTGCAACAGTTAAGTATCTCTCAGTTCCTGGGTTGCCAATGTATGGTGATGATGAAACAATTGGATCAGTTCAGAATGGAAATTTCCTCGGCTGCTTAGAATTAATTGCAGAATTTGATCCATTCTTAGCTCAACACTTGGAAAAATGTGGGAATCCAGGAAGTGGTAACACCAGTTACTTATCTTCAACATGTGTGGATGAATTTGTTGAATTAATGGCTGTACGTGTTTTTAATGCCATCACTGATGAAATAACAATATCAAAATATTTTTCTGTCATAGTTGACTCTACTCCAGACATTACACACATAGATCAACTGGCTTTTATCATAAGGTATGTCAACAAAGATTGTGAAGCAAAAGAACGGGTTTTCACATTTAATCCATTCCATGGACATACTGCAGAAAACATTACAAATACCATGATATTTTTTCTACAGGAGGCTGGCCTGGATATTATAAATGTCAGAAGCCTAAGCTACGACAATTCCAGCAACATGTCTGGGAAGTATTCTGGTGTTCAAACATGCATTAGGGAAATCAATCCACTAGAGGAATATGTGCCATGTTCTGCTCACAAATTTAATTGGTGTGAATAGCATAGATAGTTGTGGTAAAGTTCTTTCTTTTTTCACATTTTTGCAAAAACTTTATACTTTTTTTCTGCATCAACTCACCGTTGGAAGACGCTTCAGGAGAAAGTCCAGGAAGCACATGGAAATTCATCACTCACACTGAAGAGTCGGTCAGTTAACAGATGGTGTGCAGATGCTGCAGCTACACGATCAGTGAGGGAAAATTATCGTGAAATAGAGAAAGTTTTAGTATTTCTGTCAGAAAATGTAGATGATTCTCCACTAACAAGAGATGAAGCAAAATCACTGCTGAAGAAAATGCGAACAATGGAAATATCGATCAGCACAGTAGTTTGGGACACAATACTTCAGAGATTAAACTGTGCAAACCAAACTTGCCAGAATCCAAAAGGAAATATTTCTGAAGTACTTAAACTTTTCCAGTCGTTAATTGAACTTTATTCAGTTCGTGAGGGAAATTTTTGAAGTCTATGAAGAGGAAGCTAAACGATTGGTGTCTGAAAATGTGCAATACCATGGTCATGATTCCCGAAGAAAAAAAGTGCCCAAGAATAAACACCTAGATGAATGTAACAGTGAACATATAGAACTTAGTGCAAGGGATATATTTAGAACTCAGGTTCATTATGTGCTTTGTCACTCAGCTTTCAAGCAGAAAAAGTGCTTATGAAAATATAATGAGAAAATTTGAATTTTGTACAAAAAAAATCAAGATCTTAATTTTTTGAAGGGGCAAAAGCATTGCAGGAATACTATAACAATGACCTTGACGACCAGTTTGCAGATGAGTTTTTGCAATTCTCCTCAATGATGGGGGAGCATGCAACCATTCCCCAGATGCTGCAAACTTTGAAGCCACATTTTCGAACACTGAGACTGCCCTTAAAATGTTCATGACATTACCGATTTCAAATTGTGCAAGTGAGTGATCATTTTCCTTGCTAAAAAGACTTAAAAATCACTTACGATCAACCATGCAACAAACGAAACTGGCATCATTAGCTCTGCTGTCCTTGGAGAGTGATGTGACACAGTCTTTAAATTACGATTCTCTAATATATGACTTTGCATCTAGGACATGTAGAAGAAAAAAATATTCAACCCAACTGTTTTTTCCTGATATAGGAGGTAAAATTTCAATTCTTTTTATTCATTCCTAAAAATAACGAATAGTAACTGAGTTATTACAAATAAAAAGATCTGGTGCCCCAAAACAGCACTTTGTCATCATATTGTCAGTTTTGTTCGACACTGGACAATTTATACATGTCATTATGTGCTCATTAGATTTTGGTAAAAATTGGGTAAATGTGTAGTTTAGCATCCTAAATTATTTGGTCGGAAAAGTTGTAAAATTTCTAAAATGTGTGTCGTACAGATTCTAAAATGTGCAATTTAAGGGGAAATGGTGAAAAAATTTCGTCGTTAGAATGAATATTAAAGATGTTTACCGAAATACTTGAACTCCAAGTATGAAGAGTCAGCAGACGCTGTGGGAGGCTTTAATTAACGCTGCGGCGTTGACATGAAGCTGTGCTCCGTTGAAAGGAAGGATCGCTGCAGCCAGGAAATTCACGGGCGGAATAGTACAACAGGAACTGGGTACTCTGTTGTCAGGAAAGAGTGTAGTGCTACGCTACAGAAAATAGTTAATTTCGGTGTCAGTTTTTGACATCGCAATCGGACAGTTTCTTGTTTTTTTTTTCACATGGGATTCTTTGATGCTGAATGTATGAACTCATTTCTCCGTGTAATCGGACAGTTTCTTGTTTTTTTCACATGGGATTTTTTGATGCTGAATGTATGAACTCATTTCTCCGTGGAAGCTTTTTTTTTATTTATTTAGTAATCAAAGTTTCACTTTGAGACTTGCCATCTAACTTCTGTTAGAGAGAATGCGACACAACGCTTTTCTAGAAACAAGAAAGGCACGTGCATACTTACTATTTCATATCACGGAATTACATGCCAAAGAACGAAGACAATCTCTGCATGTTTCTTTAAAAAGTGAGACAGAAATTACAAACTACATTCTTTAGCGTAGCAGTATATTCTGTTACTCTTTCCTGACAAGAGCGTACCTGATTAATGTTGTACTCTTCTGCCCATGAATTCCCAGCCGCAGCAAACCTTCCTTTCAACGGAGCAACGCTTCAGGTCGTCGCCGCAGCGTGTGTTTACTCATCCTACTTGGACTACTTGGAGGTAAGTTTTTTCGGTAAACATCTTTAATATGCTTTTTTTTTTTTTTTAATTTTGCAGCTTTTCTGACCAAATAATTTATGACGCCGAAGTACAAAGCTTTTACCAAAAATTGAACCGGACTAGGTGTTCCCCTCAGCTTTTCAGATTATTATTATTATTGTTTGTTTTGTTTTTTTGTTTTTTTTGTATAACTCACTCTTCCCCATCAACACAAAATTTTATGTTTTGCAGTTTTCTGATATATTGATCATGATGCGCTGATTTGATCTTGGTAGAAACCGGGAAGCTGGAAGTAGGAGTTCCCGTGGCACTTTTTCAATTTTTTATGCAGCTTCACATCTCTATTTATGAGGAAGTCCAGTGGAGGTCACCATGGATTTTTTTTTTTCTTGTTTTAGTTCACATTTTTTGTTGGATGCATTGTTCTCATGTTCTAGACGCAAGAATCAGTACATTGCAAGACCACAATATTCACTAAAATTAGGAAGTCCATCCATTTTGTCATAGATATATTGTTATAGTTAGAATCTATGGGGGTCATTAACACCACAAACAACTGATCAACCAGTTGTCCCCGCACAGCCAGAGTTGTATAAAAATAAAATGTATCTGCGTACACAGCTATTGAAACAGAAAATTTGATGCCAACCAACAAACCATGTCAACAATAGAATTAGTTAATTTAAAGGAAAATTAATGAAACAAATAATTATTAGAACATTACAGATTCCAATGAGGACAAAATAAGTACATTCCAATTGAATGTGCAGCAATGTGTGTTAAATGAACTTTTATGGCAAAATATTAAAATATTGGATGACGAACCTCTTAAAAACAAAAGATTAATTAAAGAAAGTTTTTATATTCAGAAAAACAGTTCTATCAGTGAACCTTTAAAAATTATAAATATGATTTTCAACAAGTTAATTAAAAAATACTGGACTTACAAAATGCATAAGGAAATTATTTTTATTTAATTGGCAACTGAAAGGGAAACCTGGCAATAAAATTTAAATTCTGTGTAAACAAAACTTTTAATACAGTTCGTATACATTGAGAACAGGACTTGATAAAATCTAGAGGCCAGAAATGTCTATAAAAACAAAAGAACTCAGAAGATGTGAAAAATAATTTTCTTCAGTTAAAATAGAATTAAGTATATTAATCTGACTAAAGTGTTTTAATTGCTGTATATAGGCCTAACATTTTTATTTTTTAATCTACATGTAAAAACTATCTGCAAACCTGCTAATGATTTGGAAACTATTAGCGTACACATGTACGTCTACATTCTGCTACTCTGCACAGTGACTATTATTTGGTCGATAGAGAATAAGGAGGGGGCCCCGGAAATGTTTTGTGCCCTGGGCCTCGCATGTAGTAAATCGGGCCCTGCTATGGACGTGATCAATGCGTAATCTGGGTTAATATTGTAAAAACAAAAGTGGCATGACAGTTTATTAAATCCGGGTTTGTGATGGGGGAAGGGGCAAGTTTCTAAAGACGTTAAATCGAACAAAGTGTTTCGCAAGGTATTTTTATTTAGATATTTTTGTGGGTGTTTTAAACGGCGTAACTGAAAGTGATGAACGAGCTTTTTTTTAATGGCCGCTTGCGTGTATGAAACAGTTGTATTTGCAGGCTGAAATTTTTGTATGTGGTGCTTGTGTTTAATTTATGGATGGTTTCTTGATGTGTTTTAAATGTTCAGTGTTTTTATCAATGTGCGTGTTTGAAATGTTCAGTTATTACGGTGTGTTTAAAATTATGTTTATTAATACTCGTAATCAGTGATCGCGTTAACGCCTGAACAGGCGTATTTTACACATCAAAAATGGAATTGAATACCTAAAAAAAAGATGGGACGCATTTTTACTTCTCCAAAAATTTTAAAACCCGTACCTAGGTTGTTGTTTATTATTATCATTAGACATTGCTATATATACCCCCCCTTGAGTTGGCTGTGGAACACAGAAGTTGCGCCATCGATAATGTAATTCCTTCCTCGTTCCCCACCCCAGGCTCTGCCTCTGTTTTCTCGGTTTCGCAAATCTCGGGCTGCGGGTAAGCACGTGTGGACAAACGACTATCTCTGTCACCACTTGGGAAGAGAAATTCCAGTGACCTTGATCTCTTCTGCCGTGCCCGGTGAACAACAGAGCTACAAAAACGTCGTAAATAGAGAGAGGAAGGCAACTTTTTTTTTCGCGAGTTCTGAAGGAAAAAAAAAGCTGTTCTGTATAAAAAAAAAAGATTGGGGGCGGGGGCAGATTCCCGCTATTTACAACTGAAATGTTTTCTGTTGTACTTCTTTTTGGGGGGAAATCTGAAAATATGAGCTAGTAAGCGTGGTATATAATATTTTACATATATTCTGCGTATTTTTATACTTTAAATTTAATGGAATTCATATTTCTTACGATTACCACAATACTTCCTTTATATAATTATCGTTATGATTTACATGCTGCATTTGTAGGAATCATACAATAGAACTTTATTTCATTTGTAGGAAAACTCCCTACTGTCCTACATAATGGTATTTTATTTCATATCTTCCCACAAATATTCCCAGAGAGCTGACGCAAATTGAAAATGAAGGAAGGCACAGTGAGCACCACGAGGAAGATCAGATAGTTGTAGTTAAAGAAGATAAGAACAAGGTCCAACTCCAAGAAAATTACATGAAGGAAAACGAGAAGCGTTCAGATCAAATGCAAGATGACGAAGAGGGTATAAATGTAGATTTACGTATTGGTGGCACAGGAAAAAACATTGCGTCAACTTCTAGTGAATTGGATTTAGATTATCATGATCGAGGAAGTTGGCCTGAAAAGTTTTACGATGCCCAAAGATACTATTTGATAAGGATGAGAGCTGAAATTCGAGATGTCCATGAGCCTAATGATCTTGCTAACAGTCTAAGGGATGGTAGGAAGCTTACCGAAGAATGGTTTTACAAACAGCTTTTAACAAATTTCAGAGTTCGGAGATCATGGTTAGCGTATAGTAAGTCGAAAAAGGCACTTTTCTGTATCCCCTGCAGCTTATTTTCAGATTCCATTCCCGATCAAAAGTTATCAACTCTAGCTAAAAAAAAGATGGGTTCACTCAGTGGAAGAAATTAGTGATCAAATTCCAGAGCACGAAAACTCGTTAAATCACAAAATGTGTTTTTGTTCATGGAAGACGCTGGAGTCATCATTGGTAACAAGAAAAGGCATAGATAAAGAGCTTCAAGAGCAAATCAGAGAAGAGGAAAAACATTGGAAAGCTGTGTTGCTATCTATTGTTGATGTCATTGTGCATTTGGCAATACAGGGTAGCCCGTTTAGAGGATCAGAAGAAACCAATGACTTTGGTGACCCTAGCAGTGGAAAGTTTCTCAATACCATAGAGCTCGTTTCACATTACCATGCCCTTTTACGAGAGCATATTGAACTCCGCAAAAAAGGTCAGCTTACTTATTTTTCTCACGCAATGCAAGATGAATTTTTGAAAATAATTTCAAGAAAAATTAGGGAAAAAATACTGAACAACATTAAGGAAGCAAAGTATTTTTTTATGATGTTTGACTGCACTCCTGACGTAAGCCATCAGGAGCAGATTATAAGGTACATACGGTTTGATGAGAATGGTTCAGAAGTTGTTGAGAGCGCCATTGATTTCTTCACTGTGACGGATAAAACTGGTTCAGGCCTGTTAGAAGCAGGGCCTGATTTACGCCTAGGCACGCAAGGCACATGCCTAGGGCCCTCAAATTGAAAGGGCCCCAAAATCTTGGTTAAAAAAGAAGAAAAAAACTTTCCCTTTTTCAAAATATTTATACGTGGGTAGATGTGATGTGGAGTAACTATATATAAATCGCTGGCAAAACACAAGCAAGTACTGGCAGCCGCGGATGGCTTAGTGGTTAGTGTTTCAGACTATCGATGCTTGGTCCCCAGGTTCAAGCCTGGGCTGATCTTTCAGAGATGGTGTGATTTACTAACAATCGCTGAATATCCGCCGTGCATCGGACGAGCACGTTAAGTGACGGCCCCCAGACTGGACCCACTGGTTAAATGGGTATCCTTTCCTATACCCCACTTGAAATTCTCTCACCCCTCTATGTGCAATATCGTACTTGTACGGTGGCGCCATCTACTGTACTCTAATCTCACTACAAACTGTTCTGTCAAAGTCGCTAGACTTGCTCTCATTCCTTCCGTTTCTGTGTCCTGCCCAAAAGGCGATCTCGCTGTAGGTGGCTGGGACCTAAACTCTACTCCCTGTGGACGGAAGTCCTACAAGAAAATGACGCTGTGATCAAGCAAGTACTGGCAATGTCATATGTGATATTTCTAGTTAATATCAGTAAAATTTTCCAGATAATTTGGGGAGGGTTTTTGTGTGAGATTAAACAAAAAATTGTCGTGTTGTGTAATAAAAACTAGCATTATGTGTATGTTTGTAATTATGGCTTACTAAGATCAACTATATATTTCAATTTCAAATACTGCATGGTTCTGAAGCAATTTTTAAACATTTTGACATTTTAGCTCCCAAAAGTTATATTTGAAAAATCTTTGGACTTAATTCGGGCAGGGTTTGAATCCCCTTAAACCTCTCTCTTAAATACACCCCTGGTTAATATGGTAATAGTATAGTTTAGACACACCTGGCAAAAAATCCAATGTCCAATTGAATTTTACCCGTCATATGGCTTTGTCACACACACCTGTTTCATTGATGAAGGTTCAAGTCGCTGCCCCGGTGGCGCAGTGGTCTAAGCGATGGCCTCTGATCATTAGTCCGAAAGGGGTCCGGGTTCGAATCTCGGTGAGGCATGGATGTTGTGTTTGTCTTACGGCACTGGTTCTCTCCCTTCCCTGGAACCAGTGACCCTAAATTAGGGACGGGCGACTGCTTATAGCCCATTGAGTTGCTCACGGTGGTCGTTAAACCTCCAATAAAAAAAAAAAAAAAAAAAAAAGGTTCAAGTGTTTTCTGATGCAAATCAGTAAATCAGTAGGACAGCATAAAAATCTAGGAGAAAACAATATTTTTACCAGGTACTACCGTAATTTAATGTCAGTCTTATAAATGTACTGTGTTTATTAAATTATTACGCGGGTCACACTACCTACTCGACTCCGTAAAGTAAATGTCGAGTGGAGGGGGCCTCGTTTTGGGTTGTGCCTAGGGCCCAATTCTGTGTAAGTCGGGCCCTGGTCAGAAGCCATCATAAATAAACTGAAAAGGGATGGGTTGGATATCAGCAACTGCATGGGTCAGTCGTATGATAATGGTGCTAATATGACTGGAAAGAACAAGGGTGTTAAGAAACGTATCTTGGATAAGAATCCCTTAGCCTTCTTTATACCATGTGTAGCTCATTCACTCAATTTAGTGGGTTTTCACGCTGCTTGTGTGGTGGTAGAGGCAGAAACATACTTTGGTACACTGCACCGTCTCTATTTATTCTTTGCTGCATCAACTTCAAGGTGGGAAGTTCTTCAGGCTCATGTGATAACCACACTGAAATCGCAGACACAAACCAGATGGTCAGCCAAAATTGAAGCCGTGCGAGTTGTTGTTTTCCAACTGGAAGAAGTCGTGAAGTTCTTAGATGAACTTAAGAACTACAGTGACTCAAACTTGGAAACGAAAGATGGGGCCAAAAATCTTTTGAAAGACCTGTCAACATATGAATTTATTGTGATGACCTGTTTCTGGTTCAAAGTTTTGAGTCATATTCACCGGGTGAACAAACTTCTTCAAACAGAGGATATAACAATTGATTTGTCTGCAAAGCACATCCGTGGACTTCTGGAATCTTCTCGAGATATTTGTGCAAATGATGCAATCACTGAAGGCAGAGGAACTTGGGTTGAGCCCCAATTTCTGTAAAGTTCGAATGAGGAAACGGAAGACATTTTTGGATGAAGAGGTTCAAATGTCTACAGAAAAAATGCAAGATCCTTCTTTTGAAGTAATGGACAGGGTGCTTTCAGAACTGAGAAGGAGATTTGAGGCAATCGAGGAACTAGGTAAAAAATTTAGCTTCCTTCACGGCTCCAAGTTCCAGTCACTTTCTGCAGAAGAACTAAGGTCGAAGGTAGCTCAGCTTGGGGAGACGTATTCAGATAATATCTGTAAAGCTGAGCTTGAACTAGAAGTAGAGAGCTTTAAGCATCACGCTCTGAGCCTGGACAGTAATTTGAAAACTGCATCTCCTAAAGCTCTACTAAATTTCATTTTCAAATGTAGACTTGAAGATGCGTACCCAAACATTTCAACAGCACTTAAGATTTTGTTGACACTTCCAGTGACTTGCATCAAACGAACGAAGTTTCAGTAAATCAAAGCTGATTAAAACGTATGTACGGAACACTATAAGACAGCAACGTATCTCAAACCTAAGTATAATTAACATTCACACAAAGTGGGATCACAAATATCATGTGATGAAGTCATTAAAACCTTTGCAGCCAAGAAAGCTCGCAAGATAAAGTTATAGGAATTTTTTTGAAGTATTTTTGTACACTTTTAGTAGAATTTTTTGTGTTCACACCATAAGTGTAATACCTTTATTTTGATAATCTGGTACAAATCCTCCTGTATACACTTTTTTTAATATATTTATTTTGTTCAAACCATAACTGTAAATAAATAATACCTTATTTTTGAAAATCTGGTAAAAAGCCTCGTGTGGAGACGGGGGCGGGGGCGCCTGTCTGAGGTTTTGCTCCACCAAAGAAAATTTCTATAGTTCCGGCACTCCATAATCATACACGCTGTTAAAACATGAGAAATAACTTGAGAACAAACATGAATAATTACAAATGCCGGAGCAGGACCCCCATCCGGAAATAAACCAGAAAGTTAAAACGGGTGAGAAACTATCACAGTGTCTACATATGTACTGTAACGTACCTGTCAGAAGGACGCACACGGCATAAAGGCAGATAGGAATCAGAATAAAATGTCCGCGTAGCTCAATTGGTAGAGCAACTTATTCCGCAATGAGTGGACCCGGGTTCGAATCCCGGCGTAGACCAAAAATGACGGAGAAATTCACTTCGTTATAATGGCGCCCGAACTATCCGGATGACCCGACCGTTCACAATCTCGCAATGGTGTGATGTTATTTCCACACCGCGAGATAGGAAAAATAAGAGCAGCACTTCGAAATAAATAAAATAAGGGGGAGATGATGTAACGTACCTGTCAGAAGGACGCACACGACATAAAGGCAGATAGGAATCAGAATAAAATGTCCGCGTAGCTCAATAGGTAGAGCAACTTATTCCGGAATGAGTGGACCCGGGTTCGAATCCTGGCGGGGATAAAAATGACGGAGAAATTTACTTCGTTATAGTACACATAGAAATCAAAACATTAAGCTAAAGGAATAGGAACACATAGGGTACCTCAAGGAGTAATTTGATAACAATATATGAGGACGACATCTGTCGGAACAAAACTAGCCTCCGGAGAAAAACATAAAGTTAAAAGATTTAAGTGGCGATACATTGCCAACAATCTCTCATGAATAGACCAAAACATGGTGCAAATTTTACAGGAAATCATAGTGGTCGACATAGGTAACCAACGTATGAAAACACAATGCAAAATCACAGGGAGGAAACACAACAAACTTATACACTATTAAAAAAAACGAAACACATGTGCAAATCTCAAAAAACACCAGAAAAATAAAAAAATGCCACGTGCAAGGAGCTATGCAAGTGATTAACAGATAAAACACGTGGGCACTAAGAAAACTCCTCTGCTATACAATGCACTGTAAGTTTGCACATTATGCAACATAATCAAAAAACAAAAACGGCGGCAGAACAGTACATGAAAAACAATATAATGATAACACTAAGGAAATAAGCAAAATGCAACAATACAGTGGAGGCAAACAACAAGACAGAAGTACTAGGAAATGAGCAAATAAATTCTCATAACGAACCCTGGGTTATGTCATAGTGAGAAACGTAGGAGTCAGCCGATTTCCATGGCATCAAGCAACTCATCCCGAAAATGCACAATATATAAACAATAATCATATATACATTAGAATTCCTCCATTAGCACATGGTACAATAGAACATAGTAATACTGAGGCAAGTCAATGGTTCAGCACAGTACCAATACAATACAAATTACTCGGGATTACAGCTGCATCACAAATATACTACAGAACACATGCACAGATCAGCAATGAAAAGGTTAGAATACGTCGTTCAGCGCATTCGAAAACAAGAGTCCTCAAACACATGAGGACACCACCATAATAGAACAACGCATGGTGGATAACCTGTGTCAGGAGGAAAGATACAGAGACACAGTAGTCAAGCTCCAAAATAATTATCCTCTTAATGCAATTTAAATGTAGCACAATAATCACGACAATGCGAGGAAGAAACAACAAACAAAAGGCTACAGAACAAAGAAAACTCCTCACGTTCCAACTTGCAAGGAGCACTGAGTGGTTAAAACGATGAACTAAGGGTGGTACCATCAATCCGGAACCAACCGGCATCCTGCGCCCAGACCTGACGAAACCATGCTAAAGAATTAGTTGATTGTGCTTCTGCATATTCGAGGCGGAGGTGAGCTGTTAAGCGGCTGCGAAAATAGGTGAGGATCGTGTCACTCGCAATAAGTGGATTAGCAGAGTCTGCGGCATTCCGGAGATAAAGATGATAGATGTATATTGCTTGTTTCACCAAAACAAAGAGAAAGGCGCAAACGAGATGGAGGGTGCTTCGTTAAAAGCAACCAGGAATAGGGGAGAAAAGGTAGATTGCGAGAAGTGATATGGTTCACGAAACGAAATACACAATGCAAAACAGGAATCAGGATGGGAAAATGCCAGTACATATGGTCGATATCTCCTATGGATTCACAAAATGGGCAAATGGAAGAAGAAAGGAGAGACATACGGGATAGAAGAAGAGGGACGGTATAACGAAGTAAATTTCTCCGTCATTTTTATCCGCGCCAGGATTCGAACCCGGGTCCACTCATTCCGGAATAAGTTGTTCTACCAATTGAGCTACGCGGACATTTTATTCTGATTCCTACCTGCCTTTATGTCGTGTGCGTCCTTCTGGCAGGTACGTCACATCTCCTGGTACGTTACATCATCTCCTCCTTATTTTTATTTTTTTTTCGAAGTGCTGCTCTTATTTTTCCTATCTCGCGGTGTGGAAATAACATCACACCATTTGCGAGATTGTGAACGGTCGGGTCATCCGGATAGTTCGGGCGCCATTATAACGAAGTAAATTTCTCCGTCATTTTTGGTCTACGCCGGGATTCGAACCCGAGGCCGCTTATTCCGGAACAAGTCGCTCTACCAACTGAGCTACGCAGACATTTTATTCTGATTCCCATCTGCCTTTATGTCGTGTGCGTCCTTCTGGCAGGTACGTCACATCTCCTGGTACGTTACAACGGGAAGCCGGCGGTGAAGATGTCGCCAGTGAATGTTAAACTCCAACGGTGCAGAAAGAGGAGAAGAGGCAGGCCAGATGGCCTGAGAGAGGGGAGAAGGAACATCAGAAATTGGGTGCGGAGCTGCGGTTGATGTACGAAAGAAACACTAAAAGGAAACAGTGGAAACTGAGAGAATAGGGACAGAAACACTTCGAATAGGGAGACGAGGCCATGAGAATTGACGAGAGATAGATAAAGAAAACCTAGGGAAGAGCATAATCAGTAGCATGGGAAGGTGAAGGATAGGAAAATAAGGAGGTAAGGGGTTTCCAGGTCAAGTCGGAATTAACGACTGTGCGAACAGTTAGTATACCGGAGCGGATCCAGGAAGGCAAAAGAAAAAAAGGCTGTCGGGAGGAATGGACGAGGGTGGAAAAGAAAAGAGGTTCATCCAAGAGATCGAGGGTGGTGATCGGAGGGGCCCGGGACCGGGAAAGAGGAAGAGCGCGGAGGAACGTCAGCTTCAGAAAGAACCGGAGGAAAATTAATGGAAGATGAAGAGAAGGAATCCATCTTGAGATAAAGGAGAAAGATGGATCGTGAAGAGAGAGAAGGACATCAAGGGTAGAAGAAAGGGACGGAGTGGGAGCAACCAAGATCCGAAGAAAGGAAACAAGTCGGTGAGCACGATAATGTATGTGCATATCCGGTAAATTGATGCCTCCGTGCTCCTGTGAAAGGCTGAACGTCGCCGCCGCGACCCAGTGCTTTGTGGTCCAAATCATCGATGTACACAGACTTTTGACATGATCAAGGCGAAACATAGACAGGATAGTAGGAGACCAGGTAAAGAAACAGTGACAAGAGGTATCGATGTACAATGGCAGCACGCTGATGGTAGGAAGTGCACGAGTGCGTTGATTTCTAGAATCCCACCGTACGGTGAAGACGTGTGCGTAAAGCATCCCCCGAAGCAGCTGCTGCCGTAAACGGATGCCCAATATAAGTACCAAGGATTTTCTGAGACGAAGAGGACCACACCGCACCCCATGGGGCATCAGTACGGCCCACCCACGACTCGCACTATAAGCCGGTGCTTTTTGCAGCATTAAGAGCAGCACCAGATAAGTCCGCATAGGATCGATAAACTTGATATAAAACATCAAAGAGATGATCGTAACGCAAGCAGAACTTAGCATCATCGGCTTACGCAGTATATACACAGCAGTGATGCCTAGTGCTTTCGACTGTAGGTGGCATAGCAGAGAGAAGGGAAAAAAGAAAGGGCTCAAAGGCCAAGGCAAATAGTTGTCCCGAAAGGGGACAACCCTGCCAGATCCCACGTTGGAAAGGCATAGCCGCCGTCAAAAAGAAGGCCGTCCGAACGTGAAGACGGGCACCCCGGTAAAGACAGAAGGATAGAAACGAAAGAAGGAGGGAAACCAAAAGAAGCAAGAACAGTACAGAGATCATCGTGAGAAACGTTATCAAAGGTAGATTTTTGATCGATATTAAGGAGTGCCAAAGGTTCAGAAAATTTACGAGCAAGGAAGGTAAGAAGAATTAAAGTGGTATTATTATTAATGGACCGACCAGGCACATTGTATGACTGGTCGGGAGAAACAAGAAAAGGAAGGACAGTATTTAGTCGGCGAGAAAGTAATTTAGTGTAGAATTTATAATCTAAGTTGAGAATTGAAATGGGGTGCCAATTCGTCAAGTCCAAAAGGTCTCCCTTTTAGGCAGGAGAATAATATGTGCTACAGTAAAGTCCGGCGGTAACGCAGAAGAAGAAAGAGCACAAGAGAAAAATGCGGAGAGAAGGGGTAGTAAGGACGGAAAGTAAGCACGGTAAAACGAAAGTGGAAGACCGTCAGGTCCTGGAGAAGCATGCGGGTTAAGAGACGCGAACGTCTCTCGGAGTTCAGAAGGGGAAAATCCGATTGTTAGAAAGAGCAAAGGTGAGCTGGGATCTGAGGGAGATTAGAAAGAAGCGAGGAAGAAGAAAGCTCGTTAGTCTGCGGTACCGCTCGGTACTTGTCCACAAAGGCATTCCGAACATGGGAACACACGATGGATTGATCATCGGTAACGGTACCATCAGCGAGGCGGAGATGTCGTATGGAGGATGAAGCTCGCTTCTTAGACTCCATTTTAGCAAAGTATTCATACGACTGCGCAGACGAGGAGATATGACGCCAGCACATCCGCCGGACAGCTTGCCGTGCCAATGGTTTAAGAAGTGCAGAGAGATCACTTTGATACACGGTGTACATAGGGTCTGCCGGAGTCAGATTTGACAGATGACCTCGTAGATTGGCAATCTTCTGGAAACGTTCGGTGCAAACAGTAAAGGAGTAATTGCGAACAAAGAACTGTAGATCACTCTTAACCTTCAACCAAAGATGCAGAGCATTCGGTGTTGTCTAAAAGACATCGCCTATCGGCCAGAAATTGATTTATTGCGGCACAAAATCCAGAGTCCGTGAGAAGCTCATCATCGAAAGTCCACGTGCGACGTGTACGAGGAGGTGTAGAAGTCTCACAGACAGTGAGACATACTGCACAGTGGTCGGAGGAAACCGTAGGAAGGTGCACCACGTCTGTAATTGACGGAGTCATCGTCGTCGAGACATACACACGATCAAGTCGTGCCAATGGAGAGCCACGTGTCATCGGACCATGCCGCGTGTAGGAAAAGTCAGTTGGTCGTAAATGCCGATAAGCGTCAACAAGCTGAAAGTCAGGAATGATAGGTGAAAGCAAAGATGTGAGATTACGACGGTATTCACCTCTTGATGAACACCTATCGAGGGAAGGCTCTAGAGTACAGTTGAAATCCCCACCCAGGATAACAAAATTCTGAGCTGGGAGAGCAGCAAAGGCGTCTATAAGACAATCCCAAAAGGGTGTCACCAGAGATTCATTCTGCGGGAAATGTGTGTTCAAGCACATGATAGGTAACATTATCAATAGTAAACAAAAAACACTGTAGTCGACCCGGAGATATAGATGGAACTGCATATGACGAGAAGAGATGCAACAGACGGTGATGGACACCAACTGCTACACCGCCCCATTTCTCAATATGACATAGTCATGGAAAAAAGTATATGGCCATGTACGCCATAAATGGTACGGGTTATGTGCATCGCAGTTAGTCTCTTGTAGTAGTAGAAGATCTGCCTGGGCAGAAACCAAATCCTCATACACAAGAGAGTTAACCTCCGGAGTAGCAAAACCCCTACAATTAAACGTCGTAATCTGGAATGTTCAAATCCACTGTCGGCTGATGTATTGTGGAAGTAACAGCCTTAAACTTCTCTACTTGGCGGTGAATCGTTACAACAAGTTCGCCATAATCACCAGAAGCTTCGTCCACACTCTGAATAGCTGCTGCCACATGGGTGAGCTGTTGAAAAACAGACGGTATGAGCTATGAGCGCACCCGCTTCAAGAACAATAGTTTTTATTGCAGGCCGTTTCACATCAAAGCAGAGCAAATTATAAATTTGCTTATGAGATAAAGGTTGCTCTAATATTTTGTAATGCCGCAGCTGTTGTGCAAAATCATCAAAGGGAGGAACACCCAAGGACACCTCAATGTCCATTGACATTTCATAATCTTTTTTTTTTTTTTTTTTGATTGAAGGTTTAACGACCGCCGTGAGCAACTCAATGGGCTATAAGCAGTCGCCCGTCCCTAATTTAGGGTCACTGGTTCCAGGGAAGGGAGAGAGCCAGTGCCGTAAGACAAACACAACATCCATGCCTCACCGGGATTCGAACCCGGACCCCGTTCGGACGAATGATCAGAGGCCATCGCTTAGACCACTGCGCCACCGGGGCAGCTTCATAATCTTTGAACGCAGCTGGAGAAGTACACTTCCTACTTGAAGCACGACGAGAGTGACCAGGAGGCTTTCCGCGTTTAGCCTTCGCGCCGCGACCGCGGGAAGCCAGTGGCTTCTCATTTCGAGATCTTGAGTCTGCCATAGATCCATCACTGGGAGCAGGGTCACCAGTACTGCAATAGGTATCCTCTGAATCTGCGATTGAAGCCTCAGCAACCGAAACACCTCTGCCACCATCTGAATGTCCAGGAACATCAGGGGTGCGGAAAGGTGCAGTCGATGGAAGATCAGGGTAGTGAGCAACAGTTACAAGTGGTGGTTGGGGTACTGCCGAGTCAGTATCCAACGTTGTGGAAGATGCTAAGGAAGGACATGCAGAGACAGCTGGCTCTGCGTTTCGAGAAGGATTTAAACGATCCAGAGCAGTAAGCGGTCGAGAGAAGACATATCTACACTCTGTCTGATTATGTCCAAATTCCTTGCACTTCCCACAGTGAAATTTAGTAAGCACGTCAATACGTCTCATATGATCACCACATTTAACATTGTACTGAGTGAGACAGACTTCAATGGAATCTTGTGTAGGGAATACCATCCGTGCAACTCGTCGAGCTCCTTGGATAGAACGGGTGACCGCTCGGACATCCGGCTTGGCGGGCGCTGCGGAATGAGTGTGTATCGGGCCGACAACACGACCCAAACTAGAAGCAACAACATATGACATGGAATCTGACACTTCTGGTGGCACTGGATAGAAGGATACACTCACAGGACGATGTGCAACTGGATCAGGGTACAAATGCTGATCTCGAATAGCGAGACCCTTCAAAATAATTTCGTGATCATATTCAGCTTTCTTAAAATAAACAATTACAATAGTAGGACGACGTGCCATAAATTGAATACAATCAGATGGAAACATACCTTTTAAGGCGTCTTCATACACATAGAGAGGTGTATTCGGCAAGGCGACAAAACAAACTCCTCGATCCAGGATTGTAGTGTAGGTTTGTCATTCTGGTGAGGCTACTGGAATGTCCAATTCGAAAGAGTTCTCAACACGATCAAGGTGAGATTTCAAACTAGGTGCATCAGTGTACGTCTCAGCAACAGCAGGACGAGATTTTGTTGTCGCAGTGAATATGAAGGTGGAGCCGCTTGGCACGACGCTATAGGCCCAGGAGATGCAGCAGGAATAGTGTCCATGTTAACAGGATCCTTGAGGAGCGTTGACGAAGGCGAGCTGATCGGTGACATCACAGCAGGAGGGTAGCGAGTTGAAGCATCATCGGAAGGCAGCTGAACTCCGCCGTAAAGGGAAGACGGCGTAGTGAAGCCAGGCATGGAAGAAGAAGAACGAGTACCATCGGAAGTGAGGTCGGAACACTTGTCCTCACCTCCGGAAGTCGCCATCTTCAATGGCGTCGCCCAGACAGGGCCAACCGGCCCGGTCAAAACGTAAACAAACGAAGAAACAACACAAAATAAGCACTCACCAGCTCGGGAAGAAAATCAAAACGAAGCCCCTGACCTTTAACTGAAGGCTGGGACAAAAGAAACCACTCAAAACACGAAAACACTTACTCACTAGGTCAAATTACGAGAGCTCGAAATTGGCTGTAGTTCAAACAATCTTTATTGGTCTAAAAGCATTACAAAATCAAACACGCTGTTAAAACATGAGAAATAATTTGAGAACAAACATGAATAATTACAAATGCCGGAGCAGGACCCTATCCGGAAATAAACCAGAAAGTTAAAACGGATGAGAAACTATCACAGTGTCTACAATTGTACACATAAATATCAAAACATTAAGCTAAAGGAATAAGAACACATAGGGTACCTCAAGGAGTAATTTGATAACAATATAAGAGAACGACATCTGTCGGAGCAAAACTAGCCTCCGGAGAAAAACATAAAGTTAAAATATTTAAGTGGCGATACATTGCCAACAATCACTCATGAATAGACCAAAAACAAGGTGCAAATTTTACAGGAAATCATAGTGGTCGACATAGGTAACCAACTTATAAAAAACACAATGCAAAATCACAGGGAGGAAACACAGCAAACTTATACACTATAAAAAATACAAAACACATGTGCAAATCTAAAAAAACTCCAGAAAAATAAAAAAAATGCCACATGCAAAGAGCTATGCAATTGATTACCAAATAAAACACGTGGGCACTAAGAAAACTCCTCTGCTATACAATGCACTGAAAATTTGCACATTACGCAACATAATCAAAAAACAAAAACGGCGGCAGAACAGTACATGAAAAACAATATAATGATAACACTAAGGAAATAAGCAAAATGCAACAATACGGTAGAGGCAAACAACAATACAGAAGTACTAGGAAATTAGCAAATAAATTCTCATAACGAACCCTGGGTTATGTCATAGTGAGTGTCCAGTTGCTGATGTGTCCAGTTCTTGTGTTCCTGGCACCACAGAAACCGCCGTCTCCGATGAGCAGGCGTTAATGGCACACACCGCCTTTGTGCAGCCTCCTGGCCACGGTAAAACATGAAAACGGACGTCCAGTTGTCTGTTGCATGTGCCTTGCGATTTCTCCCGCTGTCTGCCGTCTGTCTCTTCTCGCCTGTAGGACAATATACCGGTCGTCCGCCGCCGTGGTTGCTCGTGGACGACCACTTCTAAACTCTCTGACAGCTGTTCCTGTCGTTTGAAATGCTCTCCAAGCTCGTGAAACGATGCTGTGAGCGATCCCGAACTCCTCGGCCACACTGGTCCCACTTCGACTTTCTTCCAACTTCCCAATGACGCGATATCGGGTAAAGTCATCCAGATGTCGTCTACTAAATTTCCTGTTGGCCATATCACACGGTGGTAGCAACTCGACGTCGTTCAAACCGATGTACACCGTGCAATAGCTTTCACCAAATTGCTGAGCTGCTTCATATGTAAAGGATTTTAGGAAGGGGTGTCTGACCCCAGGTCTTAAACAACCCTTAGAAATAGGAAGCTAGGAGATTTGGGCTAGGGTGCCTGATAGGAAAGTGACACGGAAGCGAGGTAGAAAGGGGGAGGAAGACGCCCTTATTTATTACCGGGGGTGGTGGTCCGACGGCTTAACGTGCCCATCCGACGCACGGCGGATATTTAGTGGATCCAGCGTTCGTACCTGCTGGGATCGAACCTGATGTCTACATGGCAGTCACGAACGTTGCCCACTAGGTAACCCGCGTCCCACGAATTGCTGAGCGTACACCGCCCGTGTGGTTTATACCCATCCAACACCCCCCTACGTCATGCTGCATATATGCGCATGCCCTACCGTACCGGACCCTAGTCTGTCTCCTGAGTGGTATTTCGGTCCCTTCTGCCTGCTCGTTTTGCTAATTTCTTCTCTTCGTCCTTAAATTTTGCACACCAGTGTATATAATTATCATTTACTTTCCCCTTCCCTCCTAAGTGACGGTAATATACTGTACACTCAGTAAACAAAATATTAGAGATAAGGGTGATGAGCAATTGACATAGGCATCCTCTGCACAAAGTGACTCAAATTCAAGCTGAATTCAGGCGATAAATAAGCGGACAACAGGGCTTTCCAACAGTGTATCACAATCGACAAACGGCCATTATTGACAAGGTAAGAGCATGGCTCATATACTTTTTCCACCACAGAATTCCAGGACATTTGGAATTATTTCCAGGACCCATGATACAAATGCTCCTATTTATAATATAGTGAAACCATAGGTCTTTTCAACCTGTAACCTACAACTAACAACTCCCTACAGGCTTGAGCAAACTTCATATGGAATGAAGAATGTTGAAAATGTCTTCTGCAGCTAACAAGAAACTTAGAATCATAAATAAATACTAAAAATACCAAAACTGGCACTGAAAATATAAGTCGATTTAATTTTTATAAATCTTTTATGTACGTTACGCTACGCTGATTTTGAGAAAATTTGATTGCTACTTTGGCTTTAGTTCAATTATTGAAGCCAATTGTAGAATAAAAAATCATAAAACTTGAAAATATAGGTAAAAAATTTATAGTTAGAACATGAAATGCATCATTACTGTCAAAATGCTTTCATATACCACACAATCAACACAAACTAAATAGTATTTATATTCAAATATTCTGAAATAAAGCTCACATTGGAAATTTAAGAATAAGAAAAGGTAAAATATTTGAAACTTTTTCAAAGGAACAAAAGGACTTATTTCTTAAACAGATATTCATGGGAGCAAGGATTTGTGTTACATTTTACTCAGGAAAGGAATTTTCAACATAATATATGTGCTTCTAATATTGATGCTCTAGCTATGTTTTATATTTGTACTCACCAGCAAATGCAGTGTGCACAAAAATTCCCAAAATGAAACAAAAGATAACAGGAAAACCTTAAATCCAAGGCCTATGTGCACAGCTGCTTACATCAGTGATAAATTTTTCCATTAGGTAGTTTAACTGGGCGTTATTATAGAACTAATTATAGAACATGGAAGGTGATTAGTTAGCTCAGAAAATACTAAGAAACAACTAGATTTAAGATTCTGATGTTAGAAAGCAATCTAATTTCAAAGCGAGTTTTTATATGAAGCATTAATCAGCAAATTTCAGCAAAAATCAAAATAAGCCACAACTAAATAAAATGGGTTTGAAAATATCCTTCACGCACTTCTAATCTGTTGTTACTAAACAAATGTGCCGCCCCGGTGGCGCAGTGGTCTAAGCGATGGCCTCTGATCATTCGTCCGAAGGGGTCCGGGTTCGAATCCCGGTGAGGCATGGATGTTGTGTTTGTCTTACGGCACTGGCTCTCTCCCTTCCCTGGAACCAGTGACCCTAAATTAGGGACGGGCGACTGCTTATAGCCCATTGAGTTGCTCACGGTGGTCGTTAAACCTTCAATCACAAAAAAAAAAAAAAAAAACCAAAAAAAAAAAACCAAGTGTGCTCTAAAAATATCCTTCACACTGACCTGATCGGTTGTTTCTAAACAAGTGTGCACTATTACTTCATTTTAATGCACAAATTTTCACAATTAGTACACATTTCGTGCATGTAAATATTAAAGCCTATATGTATGAAAAGGTTCCACTATATGATCTGTTCAGTTAATGATATGTAATAAAAGGGAAGGTGGAGTAAGTGCAAACTTCAGTAACGCTTCATTTCCAGGTATTTTTCCTCCAATTCTTTTTCTAGATTTTTTAATGACTCAGTTTTTCTTTTGGCACTTTGACGCAGAGAATTTGCTTTGGCTACAAAAGTCAACTGACTCATTTTTTCAGCTTTCTCAGAATAAGAATCAGATGATTTCAGCACAGCTGATATGTCCTCCTTTAGCCTCTTTTTTCATTAATCCATCTATGTGATCCAACAATGACTTTCTTTTATCTCTTCCAGACTTTTCTACCTCCCCTTTTCTTTTTTCACCAAGATACAAATGATATTTCTGACGAGCACCAGCAGCAGAAATCAGAAGTTCTTTTGAGATTGTTACATTCTTTATGCCTCCAACTGATTTTATATGGTCACTGATAATGCGTTTTGCTACAATTGTCTCATGATGAAGATTTTCAACCATCATATGTTTGTTTTCAGAAAAACCACGCTCAATCATTGCTTGTCCATGAGAAAGGAGCAATGTAATCTTTACAACAGACCACAAATGTTGGAACTCGGACTTGGTTGCAAGCAAGCTGTGAAAATACGCATCTACACGATCAGATTTAACATCAAAATCAGGCATGCAAGCTGCTTCACTGATTAAGGAATTATATTCTCCTATAATTGCATCACAGTGTGACTCTTCTTTGCCTGCATTTGTGAGAATCAGTAAAATATCACTGAATTTTTCTACAGTAGCAACCCTATTTCCCTTTTTTAAATGTTGGGGATCTATACAGGCATGTTCCGAACCAATGAATATTTCAGAGGTGATTTCTCAGTAAGTTTTTTGCTTAACTTTATCAAAGAATTTTTACAGTTTATGTAAAACTTGTCGGACACAGATTTCTTCCTCTTCAAATCTGTAATGTTATTTTGTGTCACAAAGCCTATAGTAATGCTGTTTATATCCTTGTGATATTTTTTATTTTCAAAATCCAGTTGTAGTAGTTGCATAGGGTTTGTGATGGCATCTAACTGCTCATCCTTAATAAAACGTCTGATAACTTTTTTTAAAACATTTTCTAAATTTTCACTAATGAATGGCATCATTGGCTTATCTGTTTGGTATGACACTAAAAACGGTTCAATATCCTTGGCTAAGCTTAGAAAAAAATTACATTTTGCAACAAATAGCTCATTTCCTAAACATTTTTTTTTTTTTTTTTTGATTGGAGGTTTAACGACCACCGTGAG
Organism: Macrothele yani; assembly: GCA_039090855.1. Taxonomy (NCBI): domain Eukaryota; kingdom Metazoa; phylum Arthropoda; class Arachnida; order Araneae; family Macrothelidae; genus Macrothele; species Macrothele yani. Next base: position 745,908 of record CM077008.1, on the reverse strand, counting down.
CAACTCAATGGGCTATAAGCAATCGCCCGTCCCTAATTTAGGGTCACTGGTTCCAGGGAAGGGAGAGAACCAGTGCCGTAAGACAAAAACAACATCCATGCCTCACCGAGATTCGAACCCGGACCCCTTTTGGACGAATGATCAGAGGCCATCGCTCAGACCACTGCGCCACCCGGCTTTCCTAAACATTCCCGCAATGTTTCAAATGTCGTATTTGCAGGATCAGGTACTTCTTTCTTTTTTTTTTTTTGGACACTGTTTATATATTTCTTCAGAAAGGGTAAAACTTCTAATGCTCTCTGGCACACAGCAACATTTTCAACCCATCGATTCCTGCAAAATTTTAAAGGGAATATATTACAACCAGAGACATTAATAAAATCTTCTAGTCTGGCAGGAGCATCTTTCAGCAACCGATAAACGATGTCAAAAAATGTTCCACTTCTGGAAAAACTGAACATGCACTTCGGAAAGCATTGTGCATTATATGCAACCCACAGCTTCCAACATTAAGCAATGTAGAAAGTTTATCTTGCTTTAAGTGTTGCATCATCATTTTGAAAACTTTCCAGTTGACGTTAGGTCCATCCATGGATAGTTGAAGCAAATTACCTGGATCAAGAACTAGACATTTTTCGGATATTTTTTCATATAAAATATCAGCTGTTGCATGCCTTATAAAGTCAGAAGAAAAATATCTGGTACATACCAAATTTTCTTCCCATTATCGAATATGGCAATGAAGTTGTTTATGCTGTGTATGTTTATTCAGAGACTCGTCAAATAACAAAACATACCCATTTGTACGTTTCACACTGTCTTTAAGGGTAGAAGAAAAATAGGGGACAATGCCAAACACAGACAGGTAGGCAGATTTCCTTTCCCCACAAGAAAATTTTTCAGCGATCGAGCTGTCGGGAAACATTAATTTGAAAATATCTTTAATATTTTCACATGATTTCAATGAAAAATTGCTACTCAAAGCTTTTAGCACCCATGTAATTTCCGCTTTTAAAACTGCTTCTGAAGAAAATGATCCTGCAATTGTAACTGGAGTTCTGCTGCTACCAGATGTCGATGGTACATTGGGATCGGATTGCTTTTGGGTTGAGGGTGTAAAGAAAGTCCTGATATGACCAACACTCTTTCCAGAACGCAAATGCGCATGGTCTTGATGCTTTTTACCAGTTACATGACTTTTAAGCGCTGCTTCACCCATGTTGGATATATCAAAACTTCGATCACAAATCTTGCATCGTGCTCTAAATTTAATTACATCTCTGGATAGCCAACCTTTATAGTCCTTTTTAGCAAGCCAAACTTCGTTAAATGTGCACTTTCTTTTTGACATACTGAATTTAAGTAAGCAAAGCAAATATTACAATTTTAATTAAAACATTCACACCGCAATTATATTATTAAAAAAAATACTGGAAGTACCAAATAATAGACCCTAAGACATTTCCGTGAGGAACAAAACTTCGCCGGGAACTGAATGGTGAACAAAGATTGCTTCACGAGGGTGGAATCGAAACCATACGCGCAGAAAGTATCTACCTACAAAATACGTCATAGTTTAAAGGGCAACTCGGGAGCAGCCAGAACAGATGTTTATCACAGCTAAACACAGGAGGCCTACAAAAATCGGGACTACGATTAAAAAATACCAAAACCTAAATTTGCGAAACCGGCCGAAATATATATGAACGCCATTAATCGCTAATAGGAATGGACTTCCTGAATTTCATGTGAATCGCTTAAAAACTTTTTTAAAATTTTCATAAATGCGCTCAATTAAAATTTTTAGAGCTAATAAAAAGCTTTTAGCCGATTCATTTGAAATTCTAGTGATCAGCTTCTTATATGCAGTCATGGTGTATGTCAAGATTTCAGTTATTTCACAAGAAACTTGCAGTGTTAGCTTTAATATTTTTTGTACAGTCTTGTCCTGAAACAAAGGCACTGATGAGCAGGAAGGGTTAAGTGTGGGTGATAGCTTCTGCCTTTGGATCGAGAACCACTCACAGAGCAAGTAGTCGATGAGATGCTACCTTTCTTTCAAAGATTACTACACCCGTCCCCCCTTTTTGAATTATTTATCAGCCCAGTTATTATGCCACTTTTTCTTTTAATTTGAAGCTCCAACCGAAAAAAAAAGCTATTTTTTTTAACATTAAACACTAAGTATTCTTTGTTATTTTACCTAAAATCCCTAAATTTTGGTATTTTTAGTAAACTATCTAAAAATTCGCCAAAATCGGAAGGTTTTGGCGAGTCTCCCGGGAAAACCAGTAGAGTTCCTTACATTCTAGTTACATTTTTTTTTCATCGGAAGAACCGCGCAGGGTTTTTTTTTATGATCTTCCAGTAATTCTGGATGCACGGAAATGGCGCTGAATTTTTAAATTTCCCTTTCACAGCAATTAAAGAACAGCGACTGAACCTATTCAACGTAAAACAATTAAATAAACAAAACAGTGTTCCAACACCATTTTCCCGCTCTTGGTGTGAGGAAGAGCAAGAAGTTAAGGTCGCGCACGTGTCTCCTTCATCCCACCCGCAACCCTCTATCTACCTCCAAAGCCAGAGCCACCAAAAACACTGCTTTCCTACGCGACCTCAATCTTTTCATCTGTCCGTCTTTTGTACACACTTAACCACTAACGTCCTCGAACAAATGATTCACTTTTTCTCATTCCCATCACACTGAACTACTTGCAATTGTAAACAAACATTTTTTTAAATTTCTTCCTTTGCATAACGCCATAAGGCAATTTGTCACATTTTAATGACCAGGAAGCAAACGCAGGTTTTAGCCAAACAACAATGAAAAAAGTCACGATAGCGCTGAGCAGTATTTTTAACTGCTGTTAAAATAACTAAAACAACGCAGATTCAGCAATGCAGACATACAAGAAAACCAACAGCCCCCCTCCCGAATTATTTTGCCGGGGTGGGGGAGGAAAACTTGTCAGTTTTAAATGTAGAAAAATCTTCAACTACAAAACCTCGCGCAGAGGCAAAAAATGCAGGAACTGATAAAATTCCAGGACACGTAACAGAATTTTAGAACATTTCCAGGACAAAATGGAACGCGTACGAACCATATATGAGGTTTTATACCAGAGGTGTAGGGTGTACAGAGCAATTTTATGCCTAGTCAAGGCTTCACTAACAAGTTTTTGCATTACCTGTGATGATTGGTAAGAAAATTCTTGCCGCATTTGTTGAAAGCTTATCACTCAGGAAACAGGGTGTTTCTGTGTGTCTTCAATAACTATGGTGTAACTGAGAATCTCCTAAAAGTGTGTAAAAGCTATATATGCTAGCAGTAGAACATATGTATGCAGTGGCGGCTTTTCAAGTGAAGTAGGTGAAGTGCCTCTTCACCTATTTTACTTAAAATAAAGTTTTATTCAGTATTTTTTTTATAATATATTATTTTTTGCCTTTATTCAGTTCCAAAATACTCTAAATTTTGAATATATATTAATTCACATGGCGCGCTCAATACGGAAAACAAATCCTTATACACAAAACAGTGCAAGTGAAGAGCCGAAATGAGAATGCTTGGAAGTCTGCAGTTTTCCGCCGAGTTGCCATGGTAACCGTGACGTCACCCTCACCAATCTGCTCGCTCAAGTGAAATGTTTCAGCTTCACGCGCCTTACCTCTGCATCTTTCAGTTTTTGAGCGTAAAGTCGTGAGACATCACGGTGGAGTGGGCGGACTACCAGGGTACCAAGCAATCTGCTCTGGCTTTTTCCTTGTGGTACTGTGGTACATTATTTTCCGAAAAGAATTTGTTCTTTCGTGCTTTGTGATTATTTGTTGAAAGCTTTAACTGATATTTTAGGTTTGTGTACAATTTAACTAATAGTGATAGTTTTTAGTATGCATCCTGTGGACGACATTGTTTGTAATTTATTGCAAACTCCATTTACTCTGTGGAAAGATGAAGATAAAAAGAGACATTTTGCTTCAAGGACGACCAACGGATTCTCTGACAATTGTTGCCAAGATCGAAATCAAGAAGAGCGGTAAATCTAACAATATTAATTTGAAAAATTGTTGGCTTACTGAATATAAATGGATTTGCAGCACTTCTCTGTTGATTTTTTTGGCCCTGCTTACTTTTTAGTAATAAACATTCGGCGTGGAATAAAGACGGATTCTCAGATTTATTAAGCGTAACACGGTCACTTCATAAACATCGTGATTCTAGCAAACACGTGAAATGCGGATTAATGTTAAGGAATTTTGAAAAAATTCAAACCATTGCCGATGCCCTGAGGAAGAATGCTAGGCTTTTGAAAACGCATTTTAACGAAAACGTTCGTTTAAATACTTTTCCTGCAGACAGTGATTGATGCAGTATTAGTCTATAATGTATTTGAGCAAACAAGAACTAGCATTCCATCGCCATGACGAAAGCATGGGCTCGATAAATCATGGAAATTTCATTGAATTACTTTCATTGTTGATATGAAGAAGTTCTTTAGAAATTGAAAATCAATACGAAAGGATAAAAAACTATTCAAAATGAATTAATTGAATGTATTTCTGAATATATAAACGATCACGTCAAAAATTAAATAATTTTTGATTGTTGATTCGAAAGGTGTATTGGTTGAGGGATTTTTGGGTTTCCATGATTTGAATGAAGATAGTACGTCAGGAGCTTTATACAAAATGCTAGACAAAATTTTGGAACAGTCTGATTACCAACACAAATAAATAGGACAATGTTACGATGGGGCAAGTATAATGTCTGGACACTTAAATGGGCTACAGAAAAAAAAGTCAAAGATAAAGCTTCTCAAGCTGTTTTTGTTCAATGCTTAGTTCATCGTTTGAATCTTGTATTACACCAGAGTCTTTCTAAAATTTCTAAGTGTCGAATACTTTTTGCTAGCCTCAGTGGAATTGCTTCGTTTGTTCACCATTCTGCGAAGCGGTCTTATACCAACAACCGCAAGATGCAGACCAACCATAACAGAAACTCGATGGCCCTCCACTTCGAAATTAGTAAGTGTAGTTGTTGAAGATTGGGATAAATTGAAGGAAGTGTTCGGATTTCTGACGAATAATCAGACAAAAAATCAATTCATCTTGCCAAGGGGTTTTTGAATGATATGAACACTTTGGAATTTACATTTTTGGCTGCACCGATCTATTATTCGAACTTTTGAAGAAAAAATAACTAAACATAAACTACTGTGTAACTCGAATTAAAAAAAACCTCGTGAAATTTTGAGCCATAAAAGGAACGATGAGTTATTTGAAACACAGTTTGGAAAAGCTAGCAAAATCACAGAAATAAGCATCGGGATATGCTGCTCTTACACAGGAAACAATTTTTCAAAATTATAAACAACTGTATTTTGATTTTTGAAATTTTGGACCACATTCTTATGGAAATGGATAGAAGATTTCAAGACTGTAAGAAACTTCAATTTGTCTGACTTGCTGACACAACCGAATTAGAATAATTTAATTCATGCTTTCCCACTCGCGCTCTTGCAAATCTACATTTTTACGGAAACATATTTACTACACACCAGCTCCTTAAAAATGAACCGAGTCTTGTATATGCCGATGAAAAATTAAGGAATATATTGACTCAAGAACTCCTTCGAGTGTTTCACGGAGACAAAGACATTTTTTCAAAAGATTATAAATTGGTTTTCCTCAGTTTAACAATTCCATCTACAAGTGTGCCAGTGGAAAGAAGTTTTCTTAACATAATACAAACTTGCTCAAGAAACACTAGTTCCCAAGATAGATTTGTTTCTCTGGCAAATATTTCTATTCAGGAAGACATTTTATTGATGCTCACGAAGAAACAACCATCTAACCATCTTATGACGACATAATCGACAAATTTGCAGCTTTAAAAGGAAGAAAAATTTATTTAAATTGATTTAATATACAAAAAATAAGTAAGCCCTCATTAAGGGATTTTCATTGTAGACAGTACATATCTTTTCATACTGCCCTTGTGCCTCTTCAACTTTTTCCAACCACGAGCCGCCACTGTATGTATGAGGGAATGGTATTTTATCAAGATAGCTTTCTATTGGAGCACGATTCAGACATGGTTGTGTAATAACATCATGACTTTTCGACATATTTATGGATGCCCAAAAGTGTGATGCTAAAATGGACAATACTGGTTTATGTCTTGGTAATATCCATGCGTGCAGGTTGCTGTATGCAAGAAACACACTTGTACCATCCTCACATTCACTGTCATGCTGATTAAGGTAGAAACTATTACCATAACATTTCACCTTTAATGTTTGCTATGCAACTGCCATGCTTTGAATTCTAAGTCATTTAGAATTCTTTTTATCAGATAACAGTCCTGTTGGCCAGGAACAAAAGTGAGTTGCAGGGCATGTTTCAGATGTATAATATTTGTATAAAATTCAAATTAAGCATAAATAAGGTGGAAACCAAAGGTGTGGTTTTTAGCAAAGAACCGTTAATACTGAATGCAAGATCAGTCTAAATGGCACAGCGTTATACAAGTCGAACGAGTTTGTATATTAAAGAACCGTGTTTGACAGGTGAATTCAGCTGGAAAATCATGCTTTATGAAGGTCTCACAGAATTGATGCGTTCTCACAAATAGCTGTGTATGAAAGCTTAATTCTTTCTACTCTGGTGTATGGCAGTGAAACCTGGGTACTACTGCTGAAGATACAGGAGCTGTTTGTGTACTGGAGACATGCATTACTTATGGGGAGGTTAGTGAGTAGACACATTTTGATCATATGAAGATGTGTAATGTGAAGCACAATGCTGTTAATAGGGTAGACACACATTCTGGTATAGTTTGGCTGTGATGAAAGAATGACTGATTAAATACTAAGAAAATGTTTTCAGCCCAAGTGGTAGGAAAGATAGGCCAAGGAATTCATGAAAGATCAGATTTAGGAATGCCTGCAAGAATGTGTATGAAATACAAAAGGTCTTGTGTGAGACAGGAAGTCAGTAAAGCTAGATTGCCAAGACTGATGTGAATGATACATCTAACCGTTTGATACATCAAACAGTAAATAAAATCTAGCACTATCAATAAATTTGATTAGCAATGGTTTTGCTTTGTGGAGCTAACCTTCAATCTCAGAGAATGGCTGAGTGATATGTATTTCAGGCAGATTTTTTATAATAAAAACTATTTGTTACCATTAGTAGATGTTAGGGTCAAAATAAGTTCCTCACTGCAATAAACTTCATGCATTTGCAAAAAAAAAAAAAAAAAAAAAAAAAAAAAAACAGCTTCGCACCACTTTTGTATGCTTTCATTCAAGGAAGCATAACAAAAACTTTGCCACATGAAGTTGTCTCCCTTTACTCTTCTGCTTATACACTGAAGAGCAATTAAATTAGAGATACCTGTCTAGTAACGTGTAGCACCACCTTTCGCCCTGATGACGGCGGCGATTCGTCTCGGCATGGACTCGACAAGCCATACGGATCCACGACCCTTGAACAAGCTCCCACAGTTCACAAAGATTTGATGGAGGTGGGTCAGAGCCTCGAACATCTCTCTCGATGGGATTGAGGTCAGGTGACCTAGCTGGCAAAGGAAGCGGGGTCACGTTGGAGTGTCCATCCAACCATTCGGATACAATTAGGGAGCGATGGCACGGTCCAGTCTTGTTGCAGGATCAGTGGATGTTGAAGACGCACAAACGGGAGCAAATGGTCGTCCAGGATATCTCGGTAACGTTGACCTGTGAGGGACGATGTCACACGTACCAGGGGTCTCATTTCAATCCACGTAAAGTTCCCAGACGAGAATGCCACCCTCACCAGCTTGAAGAGTACCCTGCTGGCAAAAAGGATCCATCATTTCATGTGGTTTGCGCCGTACTCGTATCCTGCCATCCGCATGTACCAACGTGAATCTCGACTCATCAGTCCAGGCATCACATTTTCCCACTTGGCTAGGGTCCAGTGGCGATGTTCCTGCGCCCATGCTAATCTTTGCACCCTGTGATGTGCAGTCAGCAGCGGTACTCCCGTGGGACGATGGCTTTTGTACCCCATAGCGAGATGGTTCTGGATGGTGTCTGCCTAGACGTTTCTGTGCACCAGCGTTAAATTGCAGTGATTTCTTGCACTGTGGCCTGTCTATCCGCTGTTACAATGCAAGCTAACCGACGATGACCCTGCTCATCCACATGCTGTTGGCCCTTGCAGGGATGGTTTTACCGGATTCGATGTACTCACGGTGCACCCGTGACACAGTGGCTAGTGAAAATCCCAGAGCCTGCACAACTTCCGAGATGGAGTGACCCATTCGTCGGGCCCCGACAATTTGCCCACGATCAAAGACGCTTAGATCCTTCGTCTTACCCATACTGCGTCTGACTCTTACTGATTCACGTCGCCTCACTCCTTATATTGTCGGATTGCTGCATATGTCATGTCGTTTTCGTTTACAGGCCCCCCACAGCGCCACATTTGCATAACGCCAGCTGTCTGTAATTCAACTGCTCTTCAGTGTAATTCGTTTAATTTATTTTCAATCATTTTTCTTCAGTCCTTAAAATTATATGCTTCCAAAAAATGTGACTGTTTCCTGGCACTCTAATGTAAAAAGAAACTGATTGTGTGTTTGTGCAAATGCAGTATTTCTAATTTGTCCTGATAAGAGATCAACAAATGGCACTTAGTCCCTAAAAGCAACATCTGTATATTCTCCTGATACAGGAGCTTACAAATTTAGAAGTAGGACTACTTGATCATATTTTCTATTCCTTTCTAAGATCATGAAGAATGACAGCCTTAGGCAAGAAAAAATGAATATTTACGGTATTTTTTTTTTTATCTAAGGTATGCAGATTTATCAGAAAAAGTTCCAAAAGCTTGTGGTTATATAAAATGAAGTGCTTAGGGATCTGAATGCATTTCTGAAACATGAGGCACCTACAATTGAAGTTTTAACAAATCATTTAATTTTATGCAACACAAAAACAAGTGTTCCTTTCAAGTAGTGCTGTTTTTCAGGTGTGGTCGATACACCACTGCAGGTCTTAACCCCAATATTACAATTTGTTTTCATCTCAAGGCACTATGAACCTGAAATAACTGATTTGTTGCATTTTACTGATATAAGAGTTAGAAATGACAATGCGAGCAAAACAATAAAGCAACTATTCGTAGGTATTTGTAACCAATTGCATTCTGTTTTTCAGTAGTTGAATATTGTCTAACTCACCAAACAAATTATCTCAGTGTTACCAGAATAACATAAATTACAGCAACAGACCCATATGCACTTCACAAGTGTTCTGAAAATCAGTCAGTTACAGCATTTAATGTCAGTTTTTGTAACACCAGTATGAAAGATAAACATGATCCAAAACAGTTGGCAATGCCAAGTTCAAATACAGGGTGGTCATGTTTTATGTGAATTTTAAATAATGTGATAAAAAAATAACAATTCCTTACATTTTACACAAAATAAAAAAATAATAATTTAAGAATAACAATTTCAAAGCTGGTGGATTAAATGAATTGCAAACGGTGGTTACATTATTGCCAAATAATTGTGCCACTTTACTGTAGTGGGGAACAGAAATCTCCACCACCCATTGTCAGTATGTACTGTATGAATGACAGTGATGTACAGCTAAGTATGTCTTTAATGTGCATTTTCTCAAATGCTATAACAATATCAATCAGGCACTTAGGAAGCAGTGACCATAGAGTTAAAACACAATCAATAGCTTCGGAACAGAATTTCAATGGTGTTGAATTACTATGACCAAAAAAAAAAAAAAAAAGAAAGAAAACTGCAGTGATACATCATGCTGTTAATTTAGAACATTCTACTACATTTCTGAGTTAATGCTGAGAAAAACAGCAATAAAGCAGATATACAGTTAAGTTTGCAAAAGTAATTGTAAAATTGGGAAACTAAATTGGGAAAAATGCTGATATGGGTGCAAGATCCCCATGTAATGTGCTCCTACAACAAGCAATCATATGTGCTAAGGCATGAAGTATTTTTGATGACAGTGACAAAAAATTTTAATGCCCTTAGGTCGTGGCTGACATTCCCATTGTCAAAAAATAGTAGGGTTAACTGCATTTGCAGACTTTGAAACTCGTGAAAATTTCCTAAGGGATGTTACAGACTGGGCAGGGGAAGGTAGGAATACTGCTAAGCAAAAGTTTAATGTAGATGAGATTGGATTGTACAGGTGGGAGATACTGATAACATAGGTATCCATTAAAGAAAAGGCAATGCCAAGTTCAAAGCTGCCAAGGATCAGCTAATCTTCCCACTGGGTGGCAATGCAGAGGAAGACTTCAAATAGGAAATGCTAGATATGTTATCATTCAAAATCCAAAAGGTACTGAAAGGACAATAAAAAAAAAAAAAAAATTATGGACTTCCAGTCCATTAGAACACAAACAAAAGACTGGATGTGTTTTCAGATATTAATTTGAGAGAACTCTCTGCAAATAGGAAATTTAATTTAAAATCCTTTTGCTCCTGATAATAAATAAAACATATACATACACTGGCGGAAAGTGAAAAAAGAACACCAAGAAGGAATTGGCGGACGATCACGAAATTTACATATGTTAATTGGGTCGAGTTTACGTAGATGTGATGTTAATTTCGGGACCAACCGGTGAGCGCTTACGCCACAGCACGGCATAATATGCAAATTATCGTCGGTGGTATTTAAGGAGTACGGCGAAGTGAATGTAATCAGTCGTCGGCGTACGGACACGTGCGAAGACCCTGAAGAAGCTGCAATGCCTGGACATGGAAGACGTGTAAGATTGCAGCAGTTATCGGACTTTGAGCGAGGTCGTCTAGTCGGACTCCGCGAAGCCGGGTGGTCGTATCGCGGAGCGAATTGGACGGAAAGTATCGGTGGTGGTACGATGGTTGCGTAGATGGTCCGAGGAACATTCCCACACGAGAAGACGTGGAACCGGGAGTCACAGACGAACTTATGAGCGGACCGATCGACGCATAAGAGCGGCGTTGTCAAGCAGAACATCCACTGCGACGCAAATCCGAGCTGCCGCTGAACCTGAGGTGACTGTGCGAACAATCTGCAACCGCCTACTGGACTACGTGCACCTCTGACTCCAGCCCACAGTCAGGAACGGCTGTAGTGGTGTCGCCAACGTCTGCACTGGAGAACGCAATGGCGATCTGTCGTGTTCAGCGATGAAAGCAGATTCTGCTTGGGAGCCTCCGATGGCCGTATGCGTGTTCGCAGAAGCACAGGGGAGCGTCTCCACCCTTCTTGCATCTGCCAGCGACACACAGGGCCTACACCTGGTCTCCTGGTGTGGGGAGCGATCATTCCCGTACACAACTAGTGTTTGTACCGGGTACGTTAAACAGCACCTCCTACATCAACATTCAGCCCGTTGTTGTGCCTTTTGTAAGGTCGGTCCATCGTTGTGTTTTCCAGCCAGATAACGCACGCCCACACACGGCACGTGCAACGCAACATGCACTTCAGGGCGTGAGACAACTTCCATGGCCTACATGTTCACCGGATTTGTCCCCCATTTAGCACGTGTGGGATTTTATGGGACGACTTATCCGGTCTCCACGGCCAGCCACGACCACCCCCAATTTACGCGCCCAGGTTGAGGATGCTTGGAACTCAATACCCCAAACTTACATCCAACATCTGTACAACAGACTCCATGCCAGAATTGCACAGTGTGATGCAGTTCATGGCGGCTCACCCTCGTACTAACCATGTTACATGGAAATGTTATTTTTCAGTTTACCAGCAAATACAGCTGTATTTTGCCATAATGTTTTGATTACGTTATCATCTGTATTCCGTTATTATGCTGTATAAATTTCGTTGGTATCAGACGTCTCCTTCTTGGTGTTCTTTTTCACTTTCCGCCAGTGTTTATACCATATATTAATATATACACTGAGGTGCCAAAAGTCATGGGATACATATCTAGTATCGTGTAGGACCTCTTCTAGCGCTGTGAAGTGCAACTGCATGTGGCATCGATTCCACATGTCGCCGGAAGACTTCAAGAAAGATGTTGAGCCATGCTGCTGGTCATGATAATTCAGCACACGGTGTCGGCCACTGTGCTGCCTTCCATGAGGTATTCTCTATACACACGCGACACCGTGGATCAGGGAATGTTGAATGTTTGCACAACTTCGGAAATTGAATGTCCCATTCATTTGGCTCCCACTAAAAATTGGAATACTGCTATCCCATGACTTTTGGCACTTCAGTGTATAATCCCAGTTATCCTACAGCTTTTAACGATTTTTCAGATAACGTCAGACATATTTCTGCTTCTAGATATAATCTACAGACCAAGGTGTAATATAGACCTTTAATCTTATTATGCAAGATCAAGGTTTGATGAACTTCTCAAAATGATGAATGATGGCAGAACAATAGTGAAGGAGTTTTAAGAAGGCATTTAACATGCAAGATGACATTAAAACCATCGAAATTTAACTGCAACAGATTCCTATGCACTGCGAAAATGGTATAACAAAGAAAATTTGCTCAAAATTCTACCCCAACTTAAAAGGCTTTAAACTTTGAAAACAACATGACAACTGCTAATAAGGAATCTCTGAAGGTGGTGCGGAAGGTAAGTTTGGGTGAAGTTGGCAATTTGCTTGGGTGGCATACTAAGGATTAAAAATTGAAATATTGCTAGAATAGAAAAAGTCAGCCGAAAGGACAAAGTGACACCACTAATCAGCTTGAGTTACCTGCACATCAACTAATGGTATGATGACTGCCACAAGCTTTTTGGCCACATTTCAGCAGCTGTTGCCACTTGTTTTTAAAGATGATCCATACCATCTTTCTTGGCACATACTGACATCACAGCAAAACAAATGAAGTAAAAAAACAACTGAAACCATATTAATAAGATACTTTCTTAAGCAAGACTTTCAGTGGAATCAGAGCAGCCTTCTTTTTTTTTTTTTTTTTTTTTTTTGATTGGAGGTTTAACGACCACCGTGAGCAACTCAATGGGCTATAAGCAGTCGCCCGTCCCTAATTTAGGGTCACTGGTTCCAGGGAAGGGAGAGAGCCAGTGCCGTAAGACAAACACAACATCCAAGCCTGACCGGGATTCGAACCCGGACCCCTTACGGACGAATGATCAGAAGGCAGCGCCTTAGACCACTGCGCCACCGGGGCGGCCAGAGCAGCCTTCAACATCAAGCTATGGAGGCAGTGAATCCTAATTTGGTGCCTATAGCATCTCCTGTTCCTTTAATGTCATTGTAATATCATGAAGACCCTCTTCCCAATGAAGATAATTTTAAAGTTTCTTTTGTTTGAGGAAGAGGCAACCCCAGACTACAGGTGTGTGTGTGTATCGGAGGGCCTAAGGCTATTTTCAATTGTAGACCAAATTATTCATCAACAAAATGTATTAAGTCCCCCTCCTCCACCAGTCTCATATTTGTAGAATGACAAACCAGTTATCAATGAGAGAAAAAACAAAACAAAAAAAAACAGCACAGTAAATAATTTCTTATTTTCTTTAAATCTTTTAATTGAACGTATATCCACAGCAGGACAGGAGAGGTGGAAATGAACTTAAACAGTGTTCAATGAAATATTAGCAATGTTAACAAAAGATATATCTAAATGTGTTTCCATGTGTAAAATGAACGTTCTCCACCATAATTTGTGATCATTTGACATAGATTAATCCTTAAAGAAGATTCAACATTTCAAAAGCTTTCTACAACATTAGATCCAATAACGATTTGATACAGCCAAATGCTCCCCAAGGGCTCATGTCTGTGGGTACGGGAGTGGGGAACCCAAGGTACCTGATGCTGGACCATGCCTTACTTCATGTAATATGCAGCTGTTATATTATCTATAGACTGGTCCCAACTCTTCTTGCTCCTTTTTCATTCCAATGCTATTAGAGTATTCGAGGGCTAGGGGTGAATCTTTTCTATTGACTTTATTTTCTATCTTGCAGTGGGAGTCTGCTACTCTCCCAGGTTTGGGACCTGACCATAATGGTCTCCTGACAAAGGCAACGAAAAACTACCTCAGTATCTTTTTTCCAAGAAATATAGCAGCAATTATAATATAGTCAGCAATTATTGTTTCCACAACTGGAAAAAATCGGCAAACGATCCACAACTGGGTTTATTGGCAAACGATAGATATCATGCCCGGCCGGAGAAGATATGGGGCTTTTCAGGTCATTACTCTACGAAACCCCCATCTGGACAAATGGGATCTAAAGTGTAGAGAAAAATAGGAATAAAATAAGGCAATCAGGAGAGAATAAGACTGAAGCTATAGAATGGCAACTTGGAACGTAAGAACAATGTTGAGAGCTGGAAAACTAGAGAACTTGAAGAAAGAAATAGAGAAGAATAAACTAGATGTGTTTGTCCATGTGAAGTTAGATGGGAAGATATAAGAGATTTTGAAAGTGATGGATATAGAATTATATATTGCTGCAGAACCCGAGGGGAAAATGGAGTGTCATTTGTTTTGAATAAAAAGGTTAAAAACTCTGCGGAAAAAACAATTTATAAAAGTGACAGGATGATTATGATCAAACTGAAAGCAAAACCTGTGGATATAAAATAGAAGAGATAATGGAAAAAGACAGAACTAAAAAGTGTACCATTTGGATGCGAGACTGGAATGCAATAGTCGGTGAGAAGGTAGAAAAAGGAATAACAAGAGGATACGGTCTTGGAAATAGGAATGATATAGGAGAAAGACTTAGAGTTGTGTTGTTGTTGTTTTTGTAAAAGACAAACTAATTATTGGTAATACTTGGTTTAAACTTCCAAGGAGAAGATATACATGAAAATGCCAGGTGATATTGCAAGATACCAAATTGTTTATATATTAATCAAAAACAGGTATAGAAACAGCATAAAAAGGATATCAACTTATCCAAGAGCTGATATTGATTCAGACCACAATCTACTTGTTATGGAATCAAGAATATGATTAAAAAAAATAAAATAAAAATCAAGAAAAGGTTAAACTTAGAAAAAGGTGGAACTGCTGGCAAGAAATTCAGAGAACTGGAGAATAAAATAAGAAACAAAGAAGATACACCTGAAGAGACCTTTGACGCTAATGCAAAATGGAATCAACTGAAAAACCTGATATACGAAACAGCTGTTAAAGAGATAGGTTTCATGGAAGGGAAAATAATTAAAAAGCCATGGAATTACAAATGAGATAAGAAAAATGGATGAAATAAGATGGGAAAATGTACACACTGGAGAGGGAAGAAAATACAAAGCATTAAACAATGAACAGAGAAGAGAAATTGATAAAGCAAGACAGGAATGGCTAAAAGAAGAATGCAAAGAAATTGAAGAAATGGGTAAAAGTGGGCGATATGATAAAATGTTTGAAAAAGCAAAAGAACTTGAAAATATCAATAAGAAAAGCAAAGATCTATCTGCCTGTCTCTCTGGAATGCTTGATGTCACAGCAATGTCTGCATTGTTGCACCATCACTTATCGATCGATTTGTGTGTGCTTTTGCGATGTCAAAATGATTGCCTGCTATATAATAGCACGAGATCATTTTTAGATGTCAAGGTGATCACGTGCTAATTTAAAAACATTGGATTATCAATGACTCGAGTTCTATTTATACGATCTACAAAATTTGAATGAATTAAAATCTTAATATCATGGCAAATTGTGTTTGTATATCAATTTAATTTAGCACAATTTGAATATTAATTTGTATGCTTTAATTATGTTTTTATAAATTAACTAACTTTCCAAGTTTAGTGCTGATTATATTATACATTTTGCAAAATATCAATCTATCTAAACGCTCTAACCTACAATAAACACTGAAATCTTGAGATGTCAAAGTGAGCAAGATTGCATTTAAAAGCAGATGTCGCCCCAATAGCACATTGTCGAGAATTTAGATAATTACGATTTGCAATACCAGATGTCACATTATTTTGTAGAAAAAGCTTTGGTATGAGGTTTTAAATTAACCGTCAAATAGGACAGTCTAAAACAAGCCGTGAAGGGAATAACAAGTGCGCCAGAGAAAAAGTAATTTAAAGTGAAAAATCAAAGTAAAAGTTATTAAGGTAAGCTTACACAAAAACAACTTTCTGAGTTCAGTGCTGATTATAATAACACATTTTGCAAAATATCGATCTATCTAAATGCTCTAATCTACAATTGTTTAACAACAAATATTTCACACAGAATGTTATTTATTGTGAGGTGTTTTGAAAAACGGAAATAAATAGCATGTAATTTTTAGTTCTAACATGAATGAGTTCTTAGACTTACTATATAAGTTTTTACTATATTTCCTTACAGAAATCCAGCGTCTATTTTATTTGTTTTCAATCTGCTTCAATTAAAAATTTCACTCCGTCACAGGACAGGCAACATCCACTATGTATTAATATTTATTTAAAGCTTAAAAAACCCATCTTAGGACAGGTTATATATGCTAGTTTATGATATTGAAGTGCAGGGTGAAAGATGGAAAGAATGCATATGCAAAAAATGTAAGGCCAGAGAAAATTGAATAAGAAGAGCAAAGTGAAATATTAATAGAAGATAGAGGTCCTGAAATACTAAAGAGTGAAGTTGAAACAGCAATTAAGGAATTAAAAGGTGGAAAGATGGAAGAAGTGGATGGAATACCCAATGAAATACTAAAACAACTAAATTACAAAGGTATAAAAGAAATATGGAAATTATGCAACCTTATTTACAAAACAGGAGAATGGCCTAAAGATTTCACAGAGAGTATTCTTATACCAATTGAAAAGAAAAGTAATCCTACTAAATGCAGTGACTATAGAACTATAAACATACTCTCGTATGCTTCTAAAGTACTGCTTAGAATATTGAATCGACGGCAGTATAGCAGAGTGGAGTATTTTGAGGAGGATAATCAGTATGGATTCAGGAAAGATAGAGGAACTAGAGATGCAATCAGAGTGATGAGGACCATATGCAAAAGGAATATAGAAGTAAACAAAGAAGTTTATATATGTTCCGTTAACCTAGAAAAAGCGTTTGACATGGTGAATTGGGAAAAGCTGATGGAAGTGCTAAGTACAATAGCATTCGATTGGAGAGACCAGATGTTAATAGCTGAATTACACACGAACTAGACTGCCATAATAAAGACAAACACAGGAAAAACTAAAAAATGTGTGATTGGCACGGGTGTAAAATAAGGATACTGTCTGTCACCAAAGCTCTTCAATATTTTTGCAGAAGAAATGATAAAAGAAACATTTTGATGAAGAGAAAAAAGGAATCACTATTAGAGGAAGAACAATACGAAGTATTAGATTTGCAGATGACCAAACAATATTAGCCAATACTGAAGATTGAATTACAACATCTAATGCAAAAATTTGAAAGTGTATGCAAAAAAATATGGTATGAGAATTAACACAAAACAAAAACAATAAGTCTCCAGGAAACCAGGAAATGTTGAGGTGATGATGAATGGAGATAATGTAGAGCAAGTGAGATTATACAAATACCTTGGGAGTATATAATCCAAGAAATTGGAAAATGTGAGATGGAAATAAAAGAAAGAATTAATAAAGGAAAATATGCATTTTATAACAAGAAAAATTTTTTTATTAATAAAATGAATAAAAATGTAAAGAAAAGACTTATGAAGTGCTATGTTTGGAATATATATTTATATGGGGTGGAAACGTGGACAATGGGAAGAAAGAAGCTAAAATGTTGGGGGCATATGAAATGTGGTTATGGAGAAGAATGGAAAAAATAAAGTGGATTGAAAAAATTACCAATGATGAAGTATTGCAAAGAGTTGAAGAAAGGAATTTACTAAAGACCATAAGAAAAAGAAAATATAACTGGATAGGACATGTGTTAACAGGGTGTCTACCATTTTCAGGAGACTCAATTTCTTGACCTTTCATAGACTTTTACGGGACATTTCTTGACCCTAAAGCTAAGTTTTCTCGACTATTCTTTCTGTCAACAGTGTAGGAGTCTGGCCATTTTAATTCATTAAATATAAAATCTGGTTATGTAATTAAGAAATTAAAATGGTAAATTGAGTATATAAAATGATTTCTAAAGAGTTAAAATAAATAGCAATTTTTTTTACCAATAAAGCTTGCATTTAGTGAAAAACTCAAAATATTGCACTATAAAGAATTATTTGTAACCGGGAAACCTACACGTAACACAAAAGTACATGAAGCGAGTATAGGAAGTACGTTATAAAGGTTTAGACTGTTATCAACAATTAAAATGAAAAGCAATTTATTTCAATTTTTGATAACATTATTTACTCAGCAAATAAATGATATTCCAAACAAGCTTCACACTCTTGCACAAAGTATCTGAACATATGCACAACTGAAGAACTGCACTCAATATCAGGGCCACACTTATAAATTTTATTTACAAGCTGTTCTATGATTTTGAAAGTTTTAATGAGAATGTATGTTAGTTTACATTTTCTTTAGTAATTTATTCAACTGAGTCTTCTTATGAGCCACTTTCCCTGACCATGTTTCCAGTTCAATCAAGCCTGCAGTGCTAAGTCTTTTATTGTGTGAGGCTAACAATTCTTTCACATCATCAGTTTCCAAATCAAGCTTTTTAAGTAGCTAGAGAATTTCTTGAACAATATTATTAATCTAACAGTTGATTCAAATTCTTCCAAATCAGTCACAAATTGTGGACAAAAAGTTTAGGTCAAAGTCCAACCATGCATTACTGTGTCATCCTTTCTCGTGCACTATCGAAGTTCCTGTGATACTGCATATAAAATATTATAATCACGACTTGAACAGTTGCCTTGTCCTTACTAATGGTTACTAAAATAAGCTGTCTTCAGATCACAATGAGATAAATAATACGATTCAAAAGTGGCAATAGCTCTTTGTTCCATAGGTTGAACTAAAAGTGTGTTTGTTACGTAGCAAAAGAAATAAAAAAGTTACATAAGAGTATGGTCTGTTGAATATGTGGGGTGGCTAGGACCATTTCATAGAGTTTGAAAGTTTAGTAATTAACTCACCAGCCTCATATTTATTATTTCCACTTTTTTGTGTAATTTTATGGATTTCTGTGGCATTTTACCAATATTTCACTTTCAGCATCACTCTTTCTTTTATTGAAAGACATTTTTACAAGAATGTCCTTAGTAAATCAATAAAAAAGGCAATACCAATGCGAATTCCTCCTCCTCTGATCTGAGAAGCCAGAAAAAAGTGTACTGTAAACAAAGATTTCTAGACTTCAAAGTATGCAGCTTCTAATTGGTGGAAATTTTCAGCGTGATGCTAATAAGTTATGTCAGGAACGGGTAAAAATGTTGTACATACATTATAGCGAACATGCATTAAGTAGACATGTAAGGCTCAGTATTACTGTGCATACATAAAACTAAAAAAGTTATCTAAATCAAACATTTCCTCACTGGATAACATTTATAGCCCCCAGGCCACTAATGAAGACCTTTAACAATCAAAATGCAATGTATAACATAGCTTTAACTCTGCAGTTTGTTTGTATGTGTATGCTGCTTTAATTTCTATTTCTATTGCATTAGCTTCTTCAGCCTTTTCCAATAACTTTTTCTTTCTTTCAGTTTTTTAATTCTTCCCACAGCACATCTGATTTCCTTTTCTTTCTCTGCTTGCTGAGTTTTCTGTTTTCTTAGTGCTTCTTTACATTTTGATACAGCATTTAGTTTTATTATTTTGAATATATGTTGAATATGTGACCTGATTATTATTATTTTAATATAATGTTATTCTGTCCATCTACTTTGCGCTTAGTACATTTGTACATAATTTTCGGGTGAAGTTCCACCAGGAAGTACCCAAACCTATGATTAGGCCTTAATTTTTATTTATTCTTTTTTTTTTTTCTGTGCCTAGCCTAGGCCTATTAAAATTTTTGAAAGTGTGATATTTTTGTGTCTGTCTACTCAACATGCAGTGCATTTATAATTATTTTCATGGTGAAATTCCGTTGGAAAAAATATCCAAATCTGCAGTCAGGCCTTTCCTTTTTTTGTGCCTAGCCTAGGCCTGACTAAAAACTTTGAAAGTGTAATATTTTTGGGTCTCTCTACTCAATGTGCAATGCATTTATACCGACTTTTATGGCTTAGTTCCATTGGGAAGTACCGAAATCTGCAGTTAGGCTTTTTCTCTTTTTTCTACCTAGCCTAGGCCTGATTAAATATTTTCAAAACGCTGAAAAAAATTAAATAATTCTCTGAAGGAGTGGAAGTGCACTGACTGATATTCGGAAAATTATAAAGACATAATTTTAAATGCCTATACACCTCTTCATACTGTTTTGCTAAAACGTGAAAAAAAAAAAAACAAGAAAGATTACACCAAATTTTGGATTGTAATATGCACATCTTGAATCTTTTCTGATGTGAATTAAATTTATCAAAGTTATTCAAAGCCAATGCAACCAGTTAGAAAAATATCAATCAGATTTTTTCAATTGATAAAACCTCCAGAAATAGAAACAGCTACTTACTTCCACCAGCAGCTAAAAAGTATGTAATGAAAATTAACAAACTGTGCATAAAAAATTTCTCACAGCAGAAGGAAGGTATCGGAGACAGATTTTCAAATCGAACAGTTAAAAGAGAGAAATAAAGAAACCTGATATAACTCTATGCCTAATGGGAAAGTAAAAAAATATTCATGGAAAAAAATATGCTAACAAAAAAGAACTTTTCAAATATGGCTCCCGGAAGAAGAGACAGTGAGAAAAAGGTACTGACCTTTATGCACCCTAGCAGGAATTTTGTGCATTGTTTAAAGAGGATAATGCACCACATCTCTATTGTGGAGAATGGCATACAGTAAAAATAAGAAATTTTGCAATAAGATTTTTAGAAGCAGAGATACAGCTGCAAGCAGAAGTACACAAACACCACCTAGTGGAATAACTGTCAACTATAAAAATAATCCTCAAATACTAACCTAAAGTGTTCCACAAGGTAAATGGCATCCGGTGCTGAAAGAATTTCTTAAATCGTACATTTAGAAGCAGAGATATTAAGAAAAACAGATTGAACATTGGCACTCCCTAATGGCAAAATTGGGCATTATTTTGAGAAGAAAATAGAGTTTTCATAGTTAGCAGTATCTGACCGAGAAATAATATTTTATATCGGGTTTTTAGTCCCGCAGATATTGCCGTAAACGGAAGTGAGCTAACGCCCTCTAGTGGCAGACTTGTGCATTAAGGAAATTTTGGAATTATATGAGAAACATTTCACAGCAGAAACATTCCCCCTAAAAGAAAGAACTTTTCAAATCAGACACTTAGAAGCAGGGATATTGACAAAAATAAGATATATGCCCCGTGGCGAGAAAACTATGAGCTATTTTAAGTAGCAGGTGTTCTAAAAATGTTTTCCGAGGTGAGCGGTATTGACCTAAGAAAGAATTTTTTCAGTCTACTTTTTCAGAAGCTCGGATTTTGCTGCAAATACATCAGAAGCAGAAATAAACACTTACGCCCCCTGGTGGCCAAACCATACTTTATCAAAATTTAGAAATTATATGCAAAACATTTATCAGGAGCAGTATCCAATGCAGAAAGAATTTTTCAAATCGAAGCTTCAGAAGCGGAGATATTGGGGAAACTCCAGTTACCTTTGTGCCCCCTAGTGGAAAATCTATGCATTACTTGAAAAACTTGAAACTATATGAGAAACATTTTGCACCAGAAATGCTCTCAAACAAAGAAATCATTTTTCAAATCGTACTCTTGGAAGCAGAGATGTAAAGAAAATCAATAAGATATACATCTACGCCCCCTGGCGGGAAAAGTATGCGCTATTTTAAGCAAGAGTTGTTCTCAAAACGCTTTCCTAGGTGAGCTGTATTGGTGGTCTACGAAAGAATTTTTCAGTAGACTTTTTCAGAAGATCGGATTTTGCTGCAAATATATCAGAAGCAAAAATAAACACTTACGCCCCTGGTGGCCAAACCATACTTTATCAAAATTTTGAAATTACATAAAAAAAAAACAAAAAAAACATTTCTATTAGGAGCAGTATCCGATGCAGAAAGAAATTTTCAAATCGGAGTTTTAGAAGCAGGGATATCAGGGTAAACGCAAGTTACCTTTGCGCCCCATAGTGGAAAATCTATGCATTACTTGAAAAAGAAACTGGGTCTAAAACAGTCTTCATTATAAATGGCATCAAAAGAAAGAATTTTTTTCAATCAGATATTTAGAAGCAAATATATGCAATAAAATGCATTTTAAATTCGATATCATCTGCATTTACGCACTCTAGCGGCAGAGTGTCACATCTGAAAAAACTAGGAATGCCAGGATCATCATTCTCACATTTTATGTTTCCCAATGCAAAAAGAATTTTTCAAATCAGACTAATAGTTGCAGTGATATGGTGTCCACGGATGGACAAACAGATTTGTATGCACAATCTTTTTTACAAAAGACGTGCCAATTTCCCGCCAACTACTTCCCAGACTGCGGTAAATTCCCGAGATCCCTGAGATTGCAGTCACAGCACACAAACATGCAGCAGCATTTATTCTGACTTGGAACGATTTGCAGTTTTGGAATCGTACTGATCAAAACCTGTTCGAACATCATTCCTGCTGGCAGATAGCAGTACATGCGAATTCGCCGATTTATGGCATCATCGACACGCGGCGGCTCGATAAGAACCGGTTTAATCATCGTGTTTTCTTCGTGATGGATTCCCATCATTCCTGAAGGAATGTCTGATGTCCGCTACGCAATCGTGTGATTTCATCGGCATCGCAACGTGATATCGCGAAGGACGACGCATCGTAGTACTGCTAGCTAAAAAACGGAGCCTCGATGTAAAACTGAAACCTGTTTTTCGCGTTATACCAGTACATCACTCAGACCGAATGACACCGACGAATTTTTCTGCGAAGCAAACAAGCAGGTTTTGGTTACTTTCGACAAAAAGACCTTTACTGTCGGCCCACAGTTGAGTGAACCGCAGCTGACAAAGTGCCAAGCAGAGGCTATGAACGCTGAAGGGGAGAACGGTATCACGGTGTATCTCTTCGGAACTTGTCTGAAGGAAGGAAATTACGTCATCATCATGGGCAAAGACTTCTCCTTTTTAGCTCAAAGCTGAAATTTGATTTTTTTCAGGGTAAGGCACAAAGAAAAAAAAAACCCGAAAAAATTGACTGTGACCTACGACCTTAATTCCGTGACTGTTTTCTCATTTCGTGACCTGGTAGACACCCTGGTAAGAGGAGACGGCATATTGAAAAGAGTGATAGAAGGGAAAATTGAAGGAAAGCGACCAAGAAGAAGTAGATGACTAATGATACTTGATGATATAATAGTCACAGGAAACTATCAAGAATTGGAGGAAGCAAGGAACGAGGAACTGGAGGAAGAGAACTTGCTAAGTTACCTTTGGACCTGTTAAGAGACAGAACACTAATGATGATAACCAAACAAATTTGGTCTCATAGTCTTTTTTTTTTATATATATTTGAGAGACACACAAAATCAACAAATTGCAAAAATTCAGTTGTGAAACTCATCCAAAAATCCAAGTGTTTCTTGCAGAGATGTTTGCTACCATCAAAAGCTGTAGTTGGAGTGACAGATGAAAACCCAGACAGTACATTAAATGTTCTGTCAACATCTGCACACGCAAAGATTTGATTCCAATGTGCTGAGTTTATCAATAATTGGGATGAAGGTATTAATTTTGAGTTTCTCTGCAGTTGAAAATGTATGCAGTCTCATCATCATATTTGTTCTGCTGCTTTCACAATTTATACTTAACATTCCCCACCCTTTCTGTGCCTCATTTTTTGTAATCATAAAAATTATTCCTAATTTGAGCAATAACAGTCAAGAGACTTTCAATAGGTTAATGGCTGCATCAATTTCCAAACTTTGTAGGCCCAAACTACATCTGTTGAATGGCTGAAGGATGTCCTTCCAGAACTCACACAAAATACCAGTTTCAAATTATTAATCATATCAATCAAAATTTTGGCATCTCTTCTTGCAGTTGATATTTGGAAATTGTCATCTTTAATGTTGTATAGGGTTATGCGGATGCTTTCATACCCCTTAACAATCGCATTAATAGCTTCAGCGTTAGCACTCCAAGTTTGCTACAGATTTAAGTACAGAACATCCTTTTGATAATGCCTAAGTAAAATACGACAACTACTAGTTTATCATATTTTACTTTCATTTTTGTATTTCTCAATGAATTCCAAAAATGAAAATACTTCAACACAGCAGGCTTTGACTAGGTTGAGGGAATATGCTGTGCAAGGAATATAATCTGCAAAAGCATTAATTTCTATTATCTTTATTTGCATTTCCGAATACTTGCCACTCATGTTACTGGCATTATCGTAGCTTTGACCATGACAGAAGGTGATATCTATGCCACTTTCAGAAAGAAATGCTAACAATGAAGAGGCAAGTTGCTCTCTTCATGATTTGGAACACTGAGAAATGTCAGAAAATGTTCAACTAGCCCATTGCTTAAAACATAGTGCAAGATTACTGTTAGCTGGTCTGGGTAGGACACGTCTGAGGTTGTGTGTGTGAATCAACTAACACTGGGTACTTTTGATTTCATCAACAATATTTTTTAGAACCCTATTGGCAATAAGTTCAATAAATTCATTACGTTGTTTGTGATAAGTAAGATGTATGACCTTTTCCACGATTAGCATATTCATTGATATGCTGGGTCAAAAAGGATCAAATTTTGAAATTGACCCTACAACTTTTACCAAGGTAATTGCTATTGTGTTTTGATACAACATTTTCGTTGGAGCCGTGAAATGCCAATCTGTATTCCCCAAGAAAAATTGTTTCATACAATCGTCTTAAACGATTCTTCCAATGGTCACAAGTTTCCCAAAACTGTTTTTCATGAACTTCAGTCTATTTTACTGCTATTTTTTTGAGGATAATTGCTCACTGAAGATGCATGTTGTTTACTTTTTGCATGCATTGAAATGTATACTGGATTTTTCCAGTCATTGAAGCCTTTGCAAAGCATTCTCCTATTCCTGTCATCTGACAGCAAGAGGAAGTAGAAACAAATACTTTTTTTTTTTTACTTGATGAATAGAGGGACCATTCTCGCTGCCCAATTTGTTTGCTGGGTTTCATGTACTGAAACATTGACTGTATAACAATTCTGGTCAGCATAAACACGTTTTGCTAAGATAAAATCAGCATCCAAATTCTGAAAACACTGCAGTCTTTTTCCAAGAAAGTACTCTATTTGACCTTGCAAAGAAAAGTTTCACTCACCTGGATCTGTAGAAGAGCTTCTTCCAGAAGCATTGCCATTAATAAGCACTGGACGGACTGCTGGCTGATTGGAAGTGGATTCTGATGATGATGATGAGCACAAACTATCATTGAAGGTGTCTCTGCTGGGTACTTGAAGTTGAACTTTTGGTTTTGCACCATCATCAGTTAATTTGACAGTTTAGTAAAAAGATAAGAAGGGGTGTTTTTAAAAAGAGACTTATGTTGCAATTGCTTTTCTTCAGCTTCTTTCAATTTTTGTCAACCTCCTTTTTTTGACACTGTGTACCAAGCAACGCAAGTTGCAGGCTGCAAGCATTCCCAGATGTGTGTGCTCCATTCGTGGAAGAGAATCTGAGAAAATGGGTTGCTTTGATTGGCTTACGTTGTTACTTACTCTCTCCAAAACCAGGACCCCCCTCTGCTTCTATGCTCTTGCAATGGGTACTCTTACCAGAAACACATGTGCCCACCACCACAAAAACCGTTCTTTAGTTGCACATGAACTTGACACCCAGATTGCAATTCCCATCCCAAAGATCCCAACTACCATTTGATCAGAAGTAGAACAGTCGGTGCTTTGGTAACATGCATTCCTTCATATTATTTGCCTCCTTAAAGGTATTAAACACCAGCAAAATACGTATATTTACGTGCAAATCATTAATGACATATCATTAAAGAGCCAATCACGTACCCAAAAGTTCTTGGTCACTTTTTTCTTAACACTTCATGCACGTCGATTATAACATCATGTAATGTAGTTGGCCTTCAAAGGTTGAAAAACGCCTTGCTTATAATATTCGTTCTTCAGGTCATGAAACATTTTTTTTAATTTTTTTTTTATTCACAGGACAAAAACGCTGATTTCATTCTGCCATCTGAGATGTAACAGAGCTCGCCATCTCCATAAAAACCACTCAATTAAAACCACTATGTACATAATTACACTATTTACATTCCCTGGCAGTCAAATCCTTGTCAACTGTGACTAAAGTAGTGCTCCATCTGCCTCAAACGCCGTACAAAACATACCGCAAACGCCAACCTTAATCAGCCCCGTCATACACAATCTTCTAGCGCTTTCAACAGACTCACTGTCGTCATCAGGAGGCCAGTGTGTCTCTCTGCCTACCACAGCTCAAGTGAGCAAAGTCATTGAGGTTCCTGCTTCAGTCGCAATCTCTGCATCTTCGTATCTCTGGCACCATCTGTTGTCAGTGCTGCTCTCATTTCTTTTTTTCCCTCTTAATTGTTGTTCAATTTTTATTAAGGCCTTCCACTGTTCATTTAAGTTGCTTGGCTCATTAATCTTGCATACTCTTGATCTGTTTTTTTTTCAATTAATACTGATTCCACAATTCTCAACTGCCTTTCGTTTTTACAGCTCTTAATAATTTTAATATCTTCGAACTTCGGACATTGGCGATTTTCTAGACAATATTGGGTTAATGCAGTCTTAGCTTCTTTTTTATTCCAATTACTCATATGCTGGTGCAATCTATACTTTAACTTGTTCTTAGTGCTGCCTATATATGACAAAGGTGGTTTCTGGTTTATAGGAAACTCATATACACCTGCTCTATCTAGTTGGCTGATTTTTCGTTTTTTATTACTATATTTTTTATAGTATGTACCTGATTTCCTACTTGTATGTCATATTTGCCACAAACCTTATTAATTTCAGCAGAAATACCTTCAACATATGGAATTGCTCCTACATATTTTAATAGTTTTTTTTACCATTATTGCCTTTATTATTTGCTTGAGTTACTTCATAAATCCATTTCATTAATACCTGTTTAGGGTAACCAAAATCATGTGCAATTTTTTCAATATATTCAATTTCTTCTTTTTTATATTGTTCTTTTGATGAGTGTGTTAAACTTCTTTTAATTAGTGTTTTAACACTATTTTTTTTAAATGGGTGTGATGACTGAAAAGGTATTAATACAGGAATATATGATGATTTTCTATGCACTCTGTATTGCATATTATCATTTGTTTTGATTACCATACTATCCAAAGATGCCAATGTATTATTATGTTCCTGTTCCACTGTCAATTCAATAGATGGATAAATATCATTATACTTTTTTGTCAAGTCCTCAAGTTCTTCATTTTTTAGCCTGGACAACAGAAAAATGTCGTCAACATACCTGCAGTATATCAGTGGTGGATCCTCTAGTTTACTTATTATTTTTGTTTCTATGTCACACATTATCATTTCAGCAAATAAGGTTGACAATGGTGACCCCATAAGTCCAATATAATTTTGTTTGTAAATCTTATTATTGAACATAAAAATGTTATTTTCATATATGTACAATAAAATTTCTTTTAATTCTTCAATTTGTACTTCATTCATTGTATTTAACATATAATTTTTCAACAATAATGTCAATTGCCTGAGTACTGGTGTGCTAGGAAACAGAGCACGGACATCCATACTAGCCATACGATATTTACTTAAATCTTGTTCAATTACTTTAATTTTTTCAATGAATTCGTAAGTATTCCTCACAGTGAACCCTGTCTTCATGAACATTGGTGCCAAATACTAGTAGATATTTTTTTCCAACTTTATTAATGGGGAATTCCTTTTTGATACTATTACTCTAATAGGTGTATCAGGCTTACGAGTTTTTATTTTTGCAAACATTTTTGGTATTCCTGTACCCATAGGTGGGTATGCTTTCTTTATTTCTTCAGGCAAGGTGCTGTGATTTCTTATTCTAGCCAAGTATCTTACTTGACGTTGCATGAGATGATGGATTGCCAAAAAGTACATGAACAATGGGAGAATATGTATGAAGTTTATCAGAATAAATCCAACTTGGCCTTGAGCTTCTCACAGAGAGCTGTTTAGCAGAGGGGAAAGAAATTTGTTTCCACGTGGCTTGCCGAAGACTGAAGAATTAATACCTAACCTTGAGGAAATGACACGTTATGTACCTGCAGAAGATCGTGAAAAATTTAGAAGTAAATTGTATAGAATTGTTTTGAAGGAATTTCATGAAAAGGGTAATAAAAACAAATATCATTTAGATAAAATTCAGTATAAGAACGAACAAATGATAAAAATAAGAGATGACCCAATGATTAAATTTTGTGAAGCTGATAAAACAGGACAAATAGTGATTTTAAACATAGCTGAATATAATCAAAAAATGAATAGAGCAATAGAAGATATGAATTGCAGCATTCTGACAAGAGACCCAACCGAATCTCAAGTAAGATACTTGGCTAGAATAAGAAATCACAGCAACTTGCCTGAAGAAATAAAGAAAGCGTACCCACCTATGGGTACAGGAATACCAAAAATGTTTGCAAAAATAAAAACTTGTAAGACTGATACACCTATGAGAGTGATAGTATCAAAAAGGAATTCCCCATTAATAAAGTTGGAAAAAAATATCAACAAGTATTTGGCCCCAATGTTCATGAAGACAGGGTTCACTGTGAGGAATACTTACGAATTCATTGAAAAATTTAAAGTACTTAAACAAGATTTAAGTAAATATCGTATGGCTAGTATGGATGTCCGTGCTCTGTTTCCTAGCACACCAGTACTCAGGCAATTGACATTATTGTTGAAAAATTATATGTTAAATACAATGAATGAAGTACAAATCGAAGAATTAAAAGAAATTTTATTGTACATATATGAAAATAACATTTTTATGTTCAATAACAAGATTTACAAACAAAATTATGGTGGACTTATGGGGTCGCCATTGTCAACCTTATTTGCTGAAATGATAATGTGTGACATAGAAACAAAAATAATAAGTAAACTAGAGGATCCACCACTGATATACTGCAGGTATGTTGACGACATTTTTCTGTTGTCCAGGCTAAAAAATGAAGAACTTGAGGACTTGACAAAAAAGTATAATGATATTTATCCATTTATTGAACTGACAGTGGAACAGGAACATAATAATACATTGGCATCTTTGGATAGTGTGGTAATCAAAACAAATGATAATATGCAATACAGAGTGCATAGAAAATCATCATATATTCCTGTATTAATACCTTTTCAGTCATCACACCCATTTAAAAAAAATAGTGTTAAAACACTAATTAAAAGAAGTTTAACACACTCATCAAAAGAACAATATAAAAAAGAAGAAATTGAATATATTGAAAAAATTGCACATGATTTTGGTTACCCTAAACAGGTATTAATGAAATGGATTTATGAAGTAACTCAAGCAAATAATAAAGGCAATAATGGTAAAAAAAACTATTAAAATATGTAGGAGCAATTCCATATGTTGAAGGTATTTCTGCTGAAATTAATAAGGTTTGTGGCAAATATGACATACAAGTAGGAAATCAGGTACATACTATAAAAAATATAGTAATAAAAAACGAAAAATCAGCCAACTAGATAGAGCAGGTGTATATGAGTTTCCTATAAACCAGAAACCACCTTTGTCATATATAGGCAGCACTAAGAACAAGTTAAAGTATAGATTGCACCAGCATATGAGTAATTGGAATAAAAAGAAGCTAAGACTGCATTAACCCAATATTGTCTAGAAAATCGCCAATGTCCGAAGTTCGAAGATATTAAAATTATTAAGAGCTGTAAAAACGAAAGGCAGTTGAGAATTGTGGAATCAGTATTAATTGAAAAAAAAAACAGATCAAGAGTATGCAAGATTAATGAGCCAAGCAACTTAAATGAACAGTGGAAGGCCTTAATAAAAATTGAACAACAATTAAGAGGGAAAAAAAGAAATGAGAGCAGCACTGACAACAGATGGTGCCAGAGATACGAAGATGCAGAGATTGCGACTGAAGCAGGAACCTCAATGACTTTGCTCACTTGAGCTGTGGTAGGCAGAGAGACACATTGGCCTCCTGATGACGACAGTGAGTCTGTTGAAAGCGCTAGAAGATTGTGTATGACGGGGCTGATTAAGGTTGGCGTTTGCGGTATGTTTTGTACGGCAGATGGAGCACTACTTTAGTCACAGGCAGATGGAGCACTACTTTAGTCACAGTTGACAAGGATTTGACTGCCAGGGAATGTAAATAGTGTAATTATGTACATAGTGGTTTTAATTGAGTGTATGAATGTGTTGTGTACCTTTGAGTGGTTTTTATGGACATGACGAGCTCTGTTACATCTCAGATGGCAGAATGAAATCAGCGTTTTTGTCCTGCGAATTTAAAAAAAAAAAAAGATGTTTCATGACCGGAAGAACGAATATTATAAGCAAGGCGTTTTTCAACCTTTGAAGGCCAACTACATTACATGATGTTATAATCGACGTGCATGAAGTGTTAAGAAAAAAGTGCCCAAGAACTTTCGGGTAAGGGTATTGGTTCTTTAATGATGTCATGCATTCCTTCTTAGAACAGCCCAGCTCATTGTTTACTCCCTTCCTTAAAAAATAAGCCCCCCCCAAGTACAGTAAGTATGTATCATAATCATCATCATTATCAACTATTATTAATCCACTGCTAGACGAAGGTCTCCCCAAGTTTCCTCCACAACGGTCTGTCTTGTGCCAGTCTCCTCCATGTCATTCCCACATACTTTCGAATTTCATCCACCTATCTCCCATGTGGTCTTTTCCTGTCCCTTGGAATCCAATCAAAAATTTCGGCTGTCCATCGATGGTCTGTCCTTCTGGTAGTATGTCCAGCGCATTGCCATTTCAGGGATTTAACTCTGATCATGATGTCTTCCATGAGGAGAATAAAGGAAAATCGGGAGCACTTTTATATATATATATATATAAATCTTTTAAAGGTGTACTACAAAGTTGCCTTACTCATCCAGGAACTGCGCACTGCAGCAAGAACCACTGGTGGAGTATATAAGTCAAACTCTCTACACCTTCAACCAAGAACTTCCCGTAGAAATCCCTGAATCCCACTAAATTAACACACACAAACTAAAACTCTCACAATTCACATACAACAATAATAAAAAAATATATAACAATAATAATAATAATTTTAAACACTTGGGGTTGGGTATCGGGAGCCACTCATCAAGGAAAGACTCCCCCGGCCCCCGAACCCTGGTTCAGGTTTCATCCAGGTGTCTTTGAAATATGTGATTTCCGAAACAAGGGTTACATTTTTTTTTACTTTAGTGTTATACACCTCGTCTTCCCTAATTTTTCTTCGGGCCTCAATTGAAAATATCTTTTTCCGAGTTGCCCCAGAGCATTTAACCAAACATTTGCTGACATCCATTAAAACACAAAAACAATTAATTTTCGTTACAGTTTTTTGTGAATTCCGA
Source organism: Macrothele yani (assembly GCA_039090855.1). Taxonomy (NCBI): domain Eukaryota; kingdom Metazoa; phylum Arthropoda; class Arachnida; order Araneae; family Macrothelidae; genus Macrothele; species Macrothele yani. Next base: position 714,282 of record CM077008.1, on the reverse strand, counting down.
CAGAGGTAGCCATAGAACATCGTATGGTTACTTTCAAAAATTCAAGCTATGTCTGGGAGTGGGTTCGGCAGCTGTTGGTATGCTTTTGCATGATATGGAGGGGATGTGTTAGGATCGAAGTTTAGATTTATTGGAGTTCAGTGGTAAGGTTTAAAGTTATTTCATTTCGGGTAAGTTTTTGTATTTCAGTTCTGTGTTGTTGGATCAGGTAGAGAAGACCAGGTGTATAACACTAAAGTAAAAAAAAGTTTAACCCTTGTTTCGGAAATCGCATATTTCAAAGACACCTGCATGAAACCTGAACCAGGGTTCGGGGGCCGGGGGAGTCTTTCCCTGATGAGTGGCTCCCGGTACCCGACCCCAAGTGCTTAATTTTTTTTTATTACTATTATTTTTTTATTATTATTATTGTTGTATGTGAATTGTGAGAGTTTTAATTTTAGTTTGCGTGTGTTAATTTAGTGTGATTCAGGGATTTCAACGGGAAGTTCTGGGTTGAAGGTGTAGAGAGTTTGACTTATATATATATATATATGCACACTATCTACCAACAAGTAATTGAACACCTGTGATAGCAAAGGAAAACCTTTTTATTCACCTTCAATAGTTAGTGGAGCCTTCACGAGCGGCGATTACAGCTGCGACCCTCCAGGGCATACTCACAACTAGGCGTTGCACGACGGCTAGCTGTAATTTCTTCCACAAGGCTTGGAGAAGACAGGTCAGTTCCTTCACCGATTTCGGATGGTGGGAGCACCCCTTAAGTCGATGCTCCAACTCGTCCCAGAGGTGCTCGATAGGGATAAGGTCCGGACCCTGCGCATGCCAGTCCATTCGATTAACACCATTGTCACCATACCAAACCAGGGTGGACCTCACAACATGACAGGTGGCATTGTCATCCTGAAAGTAACATGGGTCCACCCTGTAAAACTGCCACAACGTAGGAAGTGCATGGTCATCCAAAATGGTGCAATAGGTCTCGGCGTTGAGTCTAACAGGAATTGCGACCAAGGGTCCCGTGCCATAACAGGAGAAACTCCCCCATAGCATAATTCCACCGCCGCCAAACTTCACAGTTGGCACAATACATTCCGGCAGGAGGCGTTCTCCAGGCAGACGCCAAACCCAGACCTTGCCATCCGAACGGTAGAGGGTGAACCTTGATTCATCGTTCCAGAGAACCTGTTTCCACTGATCAACGGTCCACTGTCGACGTTCTTTGCACCACATTAGCCGAGCAGCGCTATTGGACTTGGTGATCAAAGGCTTGTGGACGGCAGCACGTCCATGATAACCGAGCAGATGGGCTTCCTTATGGATGGTATTCATCGAAAGAACACTCCTGGATGCCTGTTGAAACTCCTCGCAGATGAGGCCCATCGATTTGGTGCAGTTATTCTAAATTTCTCTGGCCAGAACCCGTCGGTCTCTAACTCACAGTTTTGTGGGTCTGCCGGGTCAGGGCGCATTCCGACAGTCACCTCTCATCTTCCACTTGCCAATCAGGTAGGCCACAGTCGATTTTGGGTACTTCACCTCGCTGGATATGTCACGTATGGATCTGCCATTTCTGTGATACCCGATGATTACACCTTTCTCGAAAGCAGAGAGCTCCGAACTGCGTGGCATCTTGCATGCGACTGGTAGTTGTTGTTGTTGTTTCTCACACGATATTTAACGGCGGCGGCCGTGACGTGTGTCAGGACCGCAGATATCGTCGATTGCAGGGGTGTCCAATTACTTGTTGGTAGATAGTGTGTATATATATATATATATATATATATATATATATATATATATACTGAAGAGCAAAACTGAAGACTAAGGAAAAACTTTAGAATTTAAAACGAAAGTTGCAAAATAACCTGAAGATCAAAACGCGCAACGCAGCAGTTTTGAAAATTCAGAATTCACATTCTATTAAGAAGATACCGAAGCAAAAAAATACATATATAATTTTGACTCACACCAAGTACGACATAGAAAAGGTTATGTATCTACCGGTGTGAGTAAAAGGAGAAAAGATAAAAAAATAAAAAAATAAAATAAAACAACTGAATGTAGAAGGTGTCGAGAATACTGAGCCTTGGCTTTATCAAGGACCAGCAAAAACTCTGCATTTTCTCACTTCCACAAAGACCTAGTTGGAAATGGGTTTCTGCAAGGCCATGGATGCAAGCAACATTCCCACCTAAAATTGTTTTAAAAAATATATATATGTCATGTCCTCCGCAGAGTTGTATGACCTAGCACTAGTTAACAATTTCGCTTGCATCCATTAACCTTCCTGGCCCGACCCATGCTCTTCATCTGTTACTATTAAACAGAGAGAAGAAGATTAAAGAGAACCCAAGCTGCGAGAGTGACATAACAATTAGAAACAATCTTCAGCTATAACGAAATGCCAAGTTCGCCTGAGAGAGAACCCAAACCTGAAAAACAATGCAAAAGAAATCCAAATATTTACATTGCAATTAAAAAAGGAAACATTAATTTTTAAAAAACAGATTCCCGAAAGAAAACTCGAGTCTAAAACCCCCACTCTACAACTCATGACAGCACGAAAACGAGAATAATTAAAAGACAATAATTAACTAAAGAAAACTTTGTGAAAGCCATATGACCCAAACAGTTAGTTGCAACATGTACAAAGCCCTTCAGCAGTGCTCCAAGTGCATAATTATTTTAGTAATCAAGAACTCAACTAGCTTGAAAATACAGCGCAAAGAAAAGGAACAAGCTTAGCCATCTGCTGTTCCTAGGTACCCCAAAAGACGCGCAAAGTTACCAAGAAAAGAAAGAGTCAAAACCCGCAAAAATGTTAACAGACAAGCCAGTGCCCAAAAGCTGAAAAGCAAAAAATCAACAGAGAAAAAGTACATGAAGCACAAACATTGAACCTATAAAACCCAAAACCCAAATACAAGGAAGAGAGCTCACCTCCTGTGCGACTTAAACAATCTCCTCACAAGAGTAAAACACGGCCGACCTCCTCCCCAAGGCTTCTGCCGCTCCCCAGTCGCTGGGGGGCAGTGTGGGTGGGGCTGATGGCCTCCCCACACAGAAAGAAACCCACTCGCGGAGACCCCAGCCAGAGAAAAAAATATAAACTTAAGACTGTGGATCTGTATGATCAGAAAGAGCAGAATTAACTCTCCAGAATACATGAGAAATATTACAAAATACAGTAGTGTATTCAACAATCTTTGCATGTATTAAATCACCTTAGTGAGCTTCTATAGATTAATCAGAATCTTATTAATTTTAATGTTGGTTTTACTATTTTTAGTATAGCTATCCTAGTGATGAATAACTAGTTTTCTTTTTTATATGTTTTTATTTTCTTTTATAAACAGATTTTTAAGCTTTTTTTGTGATTTTGTTTATATTATTTAATTTTTTGTTTTAATAGGACCTTCATATCCATAGCACTAAGGTTCCTTTTAGTAGTTAATAGTCATCCTCTAGCCAACTTCCTTACGGCTTTGATTGGTCAGAATCATATTATTAACTGTGTAGAAAATTAAAGCAGATCTGCCAACCTTACTCTATTATCCAGAATAATTTTTCTTAAAGTTCTTTTGATGAAAGAAGAAGGAATTTCGTTCTCTAGAAAACTATCTAATAGTATATTAATGTGGTAATTGAAGTCCAAATTGTTGCTGCAGATTCTTGAAATTCTTAGGATCTGAGAAATTAGTACATTCTCAATTACTTTGGTTGATATGTTATTATTCCAGTGTAGATATTTAATTACTTTGAAAGGAAAATTAACTCTTTTATCAAAGAGGCTAATAGATGGGTTACCTCTGTTGAGCTTAATGCTTAAGTCTAGGAACTCAAGTTCCTGATTACTGTGGTTGGTTTTACATAAGTTAAGAGAGCTAGGATAGATATTATCAAAATCACTCTCTATAACTTCTGAATTATTGATACACAGCAGATCATCAATATATCTAAAAGTGTAAAGGTAGTTATCTGAGCAGGTGGGGTGATTTTTAATGAATTTATATTCCTTAAAGAACAGGAATAGATTAGCGATATTCGTGGACGTTGATGTTCCCATGGGAATACCGTTCACCTGCTTATAGAGAGTATTTTTATATAAGATATGGTTATTTTTTATGCAGCAATTGAGATAAGAGTTCCAAGTTCCTACATCAACAAATTGGTTAAGTTTAAATTCTGCATACAGCTCTTTAAAGGTAGTGATTATATCAGATAGAGGCAGATTAGTATATAGGTTTTCAAAATCATAACTATTAATATCTAGGGGACAAACTTTGAGTATAGTAGAAATTACTTCTGCATTATTATTAATTATCCAAAAATCTCTGTACATCAAGTTAGTACAGTTTCTAATGTGTTTCAAAACCTTCTTTAAGACATCTTCAAAAGCAAGATCTATTTTCTTTTTATGACTCCTTACTCCACTAGCTATGGACCTGAACTTCACAGGATCCTTATGAAACTTAACCGTTGCAAAAAGAAATGGAAATTCAGGCTCATATCTTCTAGTTTGTGGAATTTTAAGTTTCTTGAAGAATGCCTTAAACCGATTTTCTAACTGCTTGGTAGAATAACTTACTGGCTCGTATGTTACTCTATTATTGAGTTCCATAGTTAGTTGCAACATGTATAACTTCTTACAGATAATTGCAAAATTATTGCTAGCTTTATCCGTAGTGGTAAAAATAAATTGGTCTTTTAGTTTGGAGAGTGACCTTTTAGCTTCTCCAGAGAAAAAGAGATTTCTGTCGAAACAAAAGTCCAGACCTGCCAACTCACCGGTGAAGCTATTGATTATATTATATTTCCATTCTGCGAAGGCCTCAATAGGCTGATTGTACTTTAAACTGGTTTTTACGATGCACCTATTAACATCTTGAGTGAAGCTCTCAAGAATCCTTTCTTTGGAAATTGTGAAGGAAGGTCTGAATTTAGAGCCATACTCTAATAAATTCCTAAGCTTTTCATTTTCAACAAAACTCAAGTTTCCGGTGATAATATGGTTGTAATTCTTATCATAGTGAACTGTTTCTTTATGTTCATCACAAGAACATGTAGTAATTACAGGAATGTAGCTCGAAGAGTTAAGTTTGTAGTTTTTAACTATTGACCCTAAGGTCTTAACATATTTAAAACTTACAATAGACTGGTGCCTGTGGATGGGAAAAAAAATTGCATTATTGTAGAACAGCTTCCTTACATTGAGCTTATCGTAGGCTTTATTTAGAAACCTGATAGTTACAAAATTACTAGAAAATTCTTTAAGAGAAATTTTATCTTTAAGAATATGTTTAAGAATGTCCAGAACCAAAGCAAAAACATGCTTATCAACATGGTCAGCAGTTTCATTCCAGAATTTGAAAAAACTTTTAAGGACAGAGTGCTTGAAGGACTTGAGAATTTTGTAAGTATTTTTAACGAAATTAGTGCCAGTTTTAAAGCTTTCCAGAGTTATTAGCAAGTTAGCAAAATCAACTTTGCCTGATGTGCGAAATAACCTCTGTCCTCTATTACCTCTAGTGCAGCTCTTATTATTAACAAGAAAGAAGAGTTCACGAATTGAAAATTTATGCTGATTATGCTTATTGTCAGATAGAGTGGAATTAAGACCATAGGGATAAAGAGACTGATGCTGCAAAATTTCAAGGGATTCAGTTTCTAGCCGAGCATAGAGGTCAGGGATAATATGTAGTACCTCTATTTTCACTTTGTCAAAACCATGAGTATGGAAATGCTCTAATTCAAAGGTAGAGTACTGGTTGGCGTTTGTGGAGGGGTTCACTCCTGAATTAGAGAACTTGTTAACTAGAGACCGGTCGGGCCAGGAAGGTTAATGGATGCAAACGAAATTGTTAACTAGTGCTAGGTCATACAACTCTGCGGAGGACATGCCATATATATATTTTTTAAAACAATTTTAGGTGGGAATGTTGCTTGCATCCATGGCCTTGCAGAAACCCATTTCCAACTAGGTCTTTGTGGAAGTGAGAAAATGCAGAGTTTTTGCTGGTCCTTGATAAAGCCAAGGCTCAGTATTCTCGACACCTTCTACATTCAGTTGTTTTATTTTATTTTTTTATTTTTTTATCTTTTCTCCTTTTACTCACACCGGTAGATACATAACCTTTTCTATGTCGTACTTGGTGTGAGTCAAAATTATATATGTATTTTTTTGCTTAGGTATCTTCTTAATAGAATATATATATATAAGGGATGTAAGGTCAGGTGATGCGTAACATCACAGCCTCTCCTTGACAAATGTCAACCCCGCCTTCTCGTGGTACATCCTGTTCCCACTAAAGGGACTCTTTTTTTTTTTTTGATTGAAGGTTTAACGACCACCGTGAGCAACCCAATGGGCTATAAGCAGTCGCCCATCCCTAATTTAGGGTCACTGGCTCCAGGGAAGGGAGAGAGCCAGTGTCGTAAGACAAACACAACATTCATGCCTGACCGGGATTCGAACCCGGACCCCTTACGGACGAATGATCAGAGACCAACGCCTTAGACCACTGCGCCACCGGGGCGGCCAAAGGGGCTCTGACGACCGCCAATAGCGGTATAACTATACCATCGGGATTAGAGGAAATTCTATCCCACACTCACCAACCCGCTTGGCCAGCGTGGTGAGTTATGGCCAAACCCCTCCAAAATGATTCCACAACTTAAATCTTGGCCCTCAGTCTCCGGCAGCTGGAATGTACCTGGCCAAGGCAGCGGCCAGTGCGACATGAAGGCAGGGGGTGCTAAGAATCCCTGGAGGACCGGACTAGGCTGCCATCTGATGCTGACCTTGGCTACGTACAACGGACGCTCCCTGTCTTCTGATTCAAGGCTTCTTGAATTGGAAGAGGAACTACAAAGGATCAAGTGGGACATCGTGGGGCTAAGTGAGGTAAGGAGAAAAGGAGAAGATCTCATCGAACTGAAAAGTGGACATCTCTTCTACTATCGTGGGACAGATACTGGCAGAACTAGTGGTGTTGGATTTATAATAAACAAGAAACTGAAGGATAAAGTTGTAGAAGTTGAAAGTTCCTCTGACAGAGCTGCACGACTTGTTATCCAACTCTCGAAAAGATACCAGGCTCAGATTATTCAAACTTATGCACCCACCACAAGTCATCCTGAAGAAGAAATTGAAGAATTTTATGAGGAAATTTGTCATCTAAATAATAAAGGTAAGCAGCACTTGAAAATAATTATGGGAGATTTCAATGCAAAAATAGGGCAACGGCAACAGAATGAAACTTCAGTAGGTAAATTCGGTCACGGCAACAGAAACCAGCGTGGAAATACTCTCGTTGAGTTTGCAGAGGCAGAAGGGTTTTTCATCTTGAACTCCTTCTTCAAGAAAAAGCCACACAGGAAATGGACATGGAGACATCCAAATGGGACGACAAGTGAAATTGATTTTATTATGTGTAACAAAAAATTCGTCATAGAAGACTGCAGTGTGCTAAACAAGTTCAACACAGGTAGTGACCATAGATTGGTGAGATGTAAGATGCACCTCAACACCAAACTTGAACGTGGCAAGCTCATAAGACAAACAAAATCTATTGACATAACCAACCTTAAAAAACACCATAATACCTTCAAGTTGGAACTGAAGAACAGGTTCTCTGCTTTAGAAGGCCTAACATCGGAAGAAGTGGACATCTCTGAAGTTAACAGAAAAGTAACCAAAGCTCTTATGGAAACAGCAACAAAATTAGCTGGGTCTAAGAACAAGTTGCATGTAAACAAATTATCAGGAAAAACGAAAATGTTGATGCAAAAAAGAAGAGAGATGAGGACAACTAAAGAAGATGTGACTTCCAAAGTGGAATATATAGAGCTATGCAAGACAGTAAGAAAAAGTATCACTGAAGACGTAAGGAAATTCAACTGTGAACTAGTGAGGAAAGCAATTGAAAACAACCAAAGCCTAAAGATAGCAAAGGGACATCTCAGTAAGGGAAGAAAACAGATTATGGCACTGAGAAAAGAAGATGGTTCTGTAACAAGAAATAGAGGCGAAATTTTGACAAGAGTGAAAGATTTCTACTCCAAATTATATGAAAGGGATGATACATGCACTCCAGACATCATGAAAGATACCAGTACCAGAGTTCCTCCAGTCCTTCCAGCAGAAGTTGCACATGCAATCAAGAACATGAAGCGGGGAAAAGCTCCAGGAGAAGATGGAATTACTGTAGACATCATACAAGAAGCAAGTGGAGAAATTGAAACAGTACTCGCCCAAATTTTCACTCGATGCCTTACTGAAGGAAAGATTCCTGAGGATTGGAACACCGCTACAATGATCCTGCTACATAAGAAAGGTGACATTGAGGATCTCGGAAACTACAGACCTATCAGCCTCCTATCAGTAGTTTATAAAATCTTCACTAAAGTTCTTTCACACCGCTTGAAGGTAACACTGGACATGGCTCAACCGAGAGAACAAGCTGGATTCAGGAGTGGCTACAGCACAATAGATCATATCCACGTACTGAGAGAACTAATTGAAAGAGCGAGGGAATATGAACTTCCATTGTGCATGGCTTTTATCGATTATGAAAAAGCCTTTGATTCGGTGAAACCATCAGCAGTTACAATGGCTCTGAAAACCTGCGGTATTGAAGATGCATACATTAATATTATTAATAACATCTATGAAAATGCAAGTGCAAAGATTCGGCTGTTTGAAAATACAACACACATAAAAATTGGAAAGGGAGTGAGACAAGGTGACACCATATCTCCGAAGCTCTTTAATGCCACATTGGAGGGTGTTTTTCAGTCGCTGAGCTGGGAAAACAAAGGGATAAAGATTAATGGAGATTATCTAACCCACCTTCGTTTTGCTGATGACGTAGTCATTTTTGCAACTACCCCATCAGAGCTGCAGAGTATGATCCAGGAACTTGCTGACAAGAGTAAAGAAGTGGGATTAAAAATGAACTTTCAGAAGACAAAAGTGATGTTCAATGCTTTTACAAGACATGAAGATTTATTGATTGATAGAGAAAAGCTGGAGATAACAGACACGTACGTTTATCTTGGACAGCAGATATCAAGTGAGGGTCACATTGATGAAGAAATTAATCGGCGTACAAAACTTGCCTGGAGAGCTTTTGGAAGAAACAGCATAATTTTCAAGAGCAATATGCCATTATGTCTTAAAAGAAAAGTGTTTGATCAATGCATCCTTCCAGTGCTTACATATGGTGCAGAGACGTGGACCTTAACTAAAAGAGATATACAAAGACTGCAGACAACTCAAAGCAGCATGGAGAGGTGCATGCTTCGTGGAACCAGGAGAGATAAGAAAAATGACAAGAGTGGAAGACATCATGATCAGAGTTAAATCCCTGAAATGGCAATGGGCTGGACATACTGCCAGAAGGACAGATCATCGATGGACAGCCAAAATTTTAGATTGGATTCCAAGGGACAGGAAAAGACCCAGAAGAAGACCACATGGGAGATGGGTGGATGAAATTCGAAAGTATGCAGGGGTGACATGGAGGAGACTGGCACAAGACAGACCGTTGTGGAGGAAACTTGGGGAGACCTTCATCCAGCAGTGGATTGATAATGGTTGACAATGATGATGATGATGATATATATAATAAATGAAGAAAGAGTAATAAGCCCAATATTACAAAAACCCTCCAGTACCTTGCAATGCTGCAGGAACTAGGAAAGGAATATATAAAAGACTTCGCTGAATATATTAAAGACTTTTGCTGTGATTCTTCAAAATTTAAGGCTTCTTTTTGCTTGTTGTGTGGTTCTGTGGTTTGCTTTTAGGTTGTTTTGAAAGTTCTTTCCTTGTTGTTTTGGGTGTTCATGGTGTTGTGATTTGGAGTAGACATGAAGTCTTTTATTTATTTATATGCATACTTGGTGTAACCAGGAGAGATAAGAAGAGGAACTCGTGGATCCGAAAAATGACAAGAGTGGAAGACATCATGATCAGAGTTAAATCCCTGAAATGGCAATGGGCTGGACATACTGCCAGAAGGACAGATCATCGATGGACAGCCAAAATTTTAGATTGGATTCCAAGGGACAGGAAAAGACCCAGAAGAAGACCACAGGGGAGATGGGTGGATGAAATTCGAAAGTATGCAGGGGTGACATGGAGGAGACTGGCACAAGACAGACCGTTGTGGAGGAAACTTGGGGAGACCTTCGTCCAGCAGTGGATTGAAAATGGTTGACAATGATGATGATGATGATGATATTCAACAGGAACATATAGCCCTATTTTTAACAGGATCTATAGCCCTATTAGCATAATGGTAGATCTGGCCCTGGGGAGAGGAAGGTATGAGAAGATCAAAGATTGTGACTGCAGAATAACTATATTTTCCACTATGCTGTACATTTTTTTATTTTACTAAAAAATGTTCAGGCGAAGTGTACTATATTAATTAATAAAATTGATATTAACTTTTATTTATTTAGATATGATTCATTTATTTACTGTGCTTTGACGGAAAAATATGCTACAGTGGTTATTATAGATTCATGAGCTCCAAGAATGCGTTTGCCCTTCTTTACATTTATTCCTATGAAAAACTTATTCTTGAATTATGCAAGGTCTTCAGGAACATATCCCTCACATAAAATGTGACTGCATTGTATATTGAAAAATAAAATTACTTATTACATAAGTGTTAGATATTTAAGATCATCACCGATGCATTTTTTCAACAAGTCTTTGCTTTTAGGACCTTTAAAACATATCAACTGCAAAACGCATGTTGTCCATATTATTTCAGAACACTTGAACTTTTTTTAAATTAATCTTGTTTACTTGACATTTTCTAAATACATTCCCTACACTAGATGAAGAAAATCTCATAAAATTCAGAAGTGATCAACCAATGAACATATTTTTCAACCTAGCATAACTAAAAGCCAAGCAGGCAACAAGAAAAGGATATCCAAAAACTAAGTGACAAATAAATCAAGCCACCCTGATCTCCCCATTAATGTGCTTTGTATTTCAACCATTTCTATCATAAGTACAAATAATGCAGCCATAAAAATGACCTTATAACATCAAATGTTTGTGTAGCCTTATTCAAACAATATTTAAAAAAAAAAAAAAGTAAGAATTCAAGCATGTGTTCTCATTAAACGTATGTATGCCAAAAATTTTTTTTTCAAATCTGAAACTGGCCTCTAATCACACTCTGCACACTGGTGTTTGTTGAAAATGCAACACCAGGAAAAAGAGTGCAATTCGACTGAAACTAACTGGATGGGTAGGTCAAGTGAGGAGTTGCAAATTATTACAACTACAGAGTAGATGCAAAGGATTTGCACCAGCCATGCCCTCGTAGCTGTACCAGAGGTATAAAAGCAGGATTCACAGGGTAAGTTGCCATAGTCAGTTCATGGAAATTGTGGCAGTAAGGTAGTGACAGTAACTGAGTATATCCCACCACAGCAGACAAGATCCATATGTGCAGCTGGCAAACTTTGAGCAAGGCCAATATATGTTGGACTGCAGGAAGCTGGACTTTTCCTTCCACATCACCACCACTTTATATTGGACAAGATGCAAGTACAGTGATACAAAAATGTCACCAGTGAGAAGAGGAAGATTTGATGCACTGATGTGCAGATTCTGGAGCCCAACAACAGACGAACGCAAATGAAGACCATCATCTCCACCATATGGCATTGGAGGACTGAACAGCAGTTTCAAAGGTTAACAATGCAACAGTAGAGGTCTGTAATACATCAAGGGTTGTCTGCAAACTGTCCAATGCCATTTACTTCAGAGAGGCCTTGTTGCTCGCCATCTGTTGCTTTGACTTCCCTTGACCTTAAGCCACAGATGTCAGCGGCTGCGATGTGGCCAAGAACACAGACACTGGTGTGATGTGAATGGAAAGCATAGTGTTTTCTGGTGAGTTGCGGTTCAACCTTATGACCCACGACGGACATATCCTTGTACTATGACACCATGGTGAATGGCTGCTGGAAGCATGCATTGTAAAGCATCATACATGCCACACACTGAGCGTTCTGGTGTGGGGTGCTGTTGGGTTCCATTCACGTTCCCGCCTCCTACGCATTGCAAGAACCATGACCAGCCAGCAGTACATCTCAGTTGTGGAGGCTGAAGTGCTGCCATATTTGCAGGTGAAGCCATTGTTCAACAGGACGATGCCCAACCACACGTGGTGCAAAATGTCTTGCAGCTTTTGGATGCCCAACCTGTGCAAAGTCCTCCTTGGCCAACACATTTGCCTGGTTTGTCACCCATTGAACAAATGTGGTGTAGTATATGCTTGTTCTACATCAGGCCAGTCAGGCTACACCACCAGTTACCAAAGATGAACTTTGGCTATGAATCGAGATAGTAGGGAAAGACTTTCCACAGTGACATCTTGAACCTCTTCCAGTTGATGGCCATGCAGTGTACAAGCTGTTATTACCACTCGTAGTGTGTACACAAGGTACTGAGTATTGTGCGTTCCACATCTCTTACAGGTTTGTACTTCTGATCACTTGCATCATATGTTATGTACCCTATAAATCTCACTTCAAAATCTCAGGTCTTTCTTAGTGCTGCATTTTTGACAGCAGTGCATTTGTTAAGGTGGGCCATGAAACTAGAAATGAACAAAATATCAACCTACAGTCTAATGGCAGTCAAACTGACCAACTGGCATGCAAACAGGGTCTGGAGTCTAACTATTATAAAGCAATAAATATCAGTATACTAGTCATACAGAAACAAAGTCAAATTGCTATTAAATGAAGAGAAACCTAACTTTGATTACAGAACTACAAAATTCTTAACTACTTAACTAATGGTACATGGGCAGTTCTTGAAATAATGGCACATATTGCAGTCTATCAACAGTTAAGCATCAGTGTGAAACAAATATAACACAAGTCATTCTGACATGGGAAGATCATCAGTTTTTAGAATTGATTGCCAATTAATAGAACTGGTGAATTATCTTCTTCAAACTGATATCCCCAAATACTGCTAAAATTTTACTCTTTACTAAAGCCAAGCTCCTTTTTCAAGAATTTACCATCAACCAAAAAGGATTTTCACTGTACATTTTCTGGAGTCTTTAAAACATATGGAAATTTGTTTATATATTAATAAGTTGTAAAAATTGGCAAGTTACATTAAAAGCTTATCTTAAATACCCACACGGGTTGCGAATATTCAGTACATTTCTTCCACTCTAAATCATGAGTGACACTAAATCTTGTTACAGAACCAGCTGTTCAAATGGTAAAATTATAAATTGTGGCACACAAGTTAAGATTTTCACTACGCATATGTTCAACTGATAAATCAAGAACACTCGCGCCCTTCAATTTTTAAGCAAAAGATAGAGGACGAAAAAAAAAAAAAGCACAATTTCTCGCAATATTGGCTACAACAATAAAAATAAAGAGCCTGATAAATGGAACCAAGATAATCGTCAGTGAATGAAAAGATCTTGATTCAGGATTGCACAAAAAAGTTGTATTCACAATGCACAAAAAATTACTTCTACATTTTTTGGCAGAAGTTAAACCATGGTATAAATTGAAGAATACTGTACATGAACATTCTATATCTAATTTTCAAACAAGTAATATGAAAGAGTGTATTGAAATCAAAATTATAATATCACATCAGATCAGAGAATGCAGCAAATTCTAGTCATAATTTCATAAAACATTTTATAAATATAACTCTAATGAATCTTTATTGCTACACAGTTCAAAAGATATGCACACATAAAATACTTAGAGAATACTAATTTTTTTCTTTTTACAATTTAAATCAGCTAAAATTAAGGCAGAGCACTTTTATCTGCACCAACATTTTCGTAGAAACAATTTACAAACTTTCAGAAGAGATGGCCATAAAAAGCTGATGAAAAAAATAAGCTTGAAATAGTAACAAGGAGCATTTGTAAATACAGTACTGAAATGATAAAGAAATCTTGTGAATGGGGTGAGGAACAGATTGCAGTAAATGTTGAACTGGGCACAAGTTCTGGATGGATGATTCATGAGGTTATGTACAGAGAAAAAATAAACCTATGCCTTTGAATCACCATTATCATGGGTGATAGTCCGTTCTTTGTAGTAGATTTCTTCTGTTTCTTTGTCACACAGCAACAGCAAGATGGCACCGAACAGGAATATAGCAGCACCCCAGCCCACACCATATGCCCAGCCAAACTCCCACACTGGTCTATTGCTCTTCTCAATCTCAGAAGCAAAACAGGCAGGATATATCACCAAGGCAATAAGGACTGACAACACTACAAAACAAAAACAAAGAACAAAAAAACATATGTAAATGTGTTTCATCATAGAAAAATTCCCTTTAGATACTATATCACTGAAATAAAAAAAGTTTTCAAAGTTATCATTCTGAAAGAGAGAGAGAAAAAAAAGAGCTATGTTTTGGGGAAAGCATGGCAAAGACGCGCATTACAAAATGTTCTTTATATTTCTTTGTGGTGCGAACCTCTGAATCTCAGAGAACAGCTTAGTGATATGTATGTATGTATGTACAAAATGTTTTCTTTTGATACTTAGGTTTTTCTTTGGTAAACTCACTGCACTAAGCTAACTGCAAATACAGAAAACCTAGTCATTTAGCTGATTCAGCTTAATTCAGTTAGAAATGTGTGAAACCACTGCCAGTGGTAATGTTTACCCTAGAATTTACAAATATTTTTCAAGCAACAGAATCATTAGCACTAACACCAGATGAAACACTTGCATGTGTGTTTTTTCAACAGACAACTTAAAACCCAAAACAGGTGTCTTCTTTCAGAAAACCACATCATTTTTTTTTTTAAGAGTTGAAATCAAGAAGAAGCAATAATTATTAACACCTTGGAATTCAAAGAGTAAATTTAGAACTATAAACACATTTTAATGCATTACATGATATTTTTGTAATATTCAATACATTGGTTACAAAAGTAGAATTAAATGAAACAAAAAAGAATTCATTGTTTTACAATATAAAATTGTCACAAAAGTTTATAACAATATTTAAATATCAAGAGACTACATTGCTGAGAAATGTGTATTTTATGTGACAAAAAAATCCAAGAACTGACAAACAAGTTTCTTTGTGGAGCTAACCTCTGAATCTCAGAGAACAGCTTAATACATTTGTATTACATTTATCAATGTAATACTAAATGTATTACTTAGATAAATGCAGTTTTTTTTTATGTTCTGAGCATGAGTTCAGGTGGTGGTATATGGCAAATTGTCAGTAAAAAGAGTATAGATTTTGTTAGTGGAAAAAAGTAGTATTAGTGAGCACAGGTAATGTATTTTTCAAAGGTGCAATTTGATTTACTGTGCGTCATCTACAGCACATATTTTTAATCAGAAAGTTCATCATACTTGGTTACAATAAAGGACACTATTCTCATTTTTGAGAAGAAAGTCTGGGTCACTCACATAATCATTAAAACAAAGATTTACAGATTAGAATATCTTTCTTTCACTTTACCTTTGAACTAGAATTGCACTTGACTGATCCTGCACTGAATACTATTTCAATTGTTTCTTTTCCTTCATCAGCATAAATTCTAGCCGACTATGTGATTACTTTGAATGACGAAAGAGGGACACAAGATTATTATTTTTTTTTTGTACTAAGACAGAGAAACAGAGCTAAGCTGTCTTGACCTCCAAAAGCTTATGCTTTCAATGGATAAAAAACACAGCATGAGAGAATTGCATCTTTGTGGTCTATATTTATACAAACTGCAACCCTCTCTGTGTGTACTGATGTATATGTTTGTGTGAGTCTATATGCAATGTACGTTGAGGAAGGTAAAAGAGGTGAGATGTGGTTTTCCTTCACACAACCAGAGATGGAAACAGGTCACAGGTCAACAATTTCTTGCGGGTCCAACGGGTCGGGTCAAGGTGTTCCGTACCAGATTTTATTCTCGTTTTATTTTTTAAAAGAGAAAAATATATTCCAAAGAAAAATGTGCAGTGTGGAATTCTGTAGTCGATACTGGTGCCCACGGAGTGAATAATGATTTGCTATGCAAAAATATTGTTGTCTCTTTCTTACATGGTTCATACCCTTTTCTGTGGAAAAAAAATAAGGACTTTCTAAGGACCTACACTCCAATTGATATTTTGTGTCATTGGAATATCACCAGGTGTGTGTACGTACAGGGCTTGACAAATATGTTCTATATCTAAGAGCCAGTTTCAAAATTTCGGTGCCAGGTGAGACGAAGACAATAACGAATGAACAAAAACACGTTTGGTTATGACGCTGGAACAAAAAGTGGTAAACCATATTTGTTCTGTGGAATTAACTTTTTTACGGGTCTTATAGAGGTTATTACTCAAAAACGCTGGTAGTCAAATTTTCGAACTAAAGCCTAGTTTGTCATCAGGACTACGTCACTGGAGTAGTTGTTGCTACTCAGCTGGAAGTGTCCAACCGGAATTATCGTTAATTGTGATACTTCTTCTTGCTATTTTGATCCTTTCTTTTACTTTCCTCTTTACTAAGTTTGACTGGTGGGCGATTATTCTTACCGAGTCCCAATTTATGGAGTATCAACTTGCTTGTATATGACTGTCTAGCCCTGTTTTGTTACTAATGTTCCTAATAGCTGCTTGGTGTTCTTTCATTCGGACTTTAATACTTCTCCCTGTTTCTCCTATATAGCTGAGTCCGCAGTTACAGTCGATGCAATATATTACTCCTTCTTGCAATTGGATGTCCACTTCTTTCTGCTTTAAAGCTGGAAGGAATTTCTTTAATTTGTTATTTAGATCTGAAGCAAGCCTGATATTATATTTTGCTGGTGAATTCGAAGTTGTTTATTTCCTGCTTCTTTTTTTGGCACTTGCCTAAATAATTTCTCAACGTATGTGGAGGGGCTATTGTTTTCTGCCAATATTTCTTTTCCATATTTGTTGTCAATTTTTTTCTTTTTTACCCAGACCATTTATTGCAAAATAAAGTTCCCATCTGCTTCATTCTTTCAGTAGATCTCAAAAACATTAGTTCCAATTCACTTCATTCTTTCAGTAGATGATCTCAAAAAAATTAAAATTTCAGATTTTGATTTTATTAAAATACTATTTGCAGATGTCATATTTTGTACATATTAATTCAAAGTACCATATTTCTTTTTCTTCGTATAATCTGTAGACCATAAAATTCAGAAAAAAATTTCCTTCGTGAGATCCACAAGAGCATATACACTGGTGTGCAAAAATTAAGGACGAAGAGGAGAAATTAAGCATAACAGCTGAACGAACAGGCAGAACGGACCAAAAGACCACTCAGGAGATAGACTAGGGTCCGCGGTACGGTAGGGCATGCGCATATATGGAACATGACCGGGGGCGGCAAGCGTGTTGTGCGCTCAGCAATTCGGTGAAAGCTATTGCACGGTGTACATCGGTTTGAACGACGTCGAGTTGCTGCCACTGTGTGATATGCCCAACAGGCAATCCAGTAGACGACATCTGGATGCCTTTACCCGAGGTCGCGTCATTGGGAAGTTGGAAGAAGGTCCAAATGTGACTAGTGTGGCCGAAGAGTTCGGGATCGCTCACAGCATCATTTCACGAGCTTGGAGAGCATTTCAAACGACAGGGACAGCTGTCAGAGAGTTTAGCAGTGGTCGTCCACGAGCAACCATGGCGGCGGACGACCGGTATATTGTCCTACAGACGAGAAGCGATAGATGGCAGACAGCGGGAGAAATCGCAAGGCACATGCAACAGACAACTGGACGTCCATTATCGCATTTTACCGTGGCCAGGAGGCTGCACAAAGGTGGTCTATTTGCACGAATAGATGCCTGCTCATCGGAGACGGCGGTTTCGGTGGTGCCAGGAACACAAGAACTGGACACATCAGCAATGGGGTCGAGTTCTCTTTACGGATGAGAGCCGATTTAGTCTGACGAGCGATTCTGGACGTATACACATCTGGAGAGAGCAGGGAACACGCAATCACACCTCCAACATCATCGAAAGGGACCGGTTTGGAGGTGGCGTAGTTCTCGTTTGGGGTAGTATCATGCTTGGTAGCCGTACTGACCTCCACATCTTCCAAGGAGGTTCAGTCACTGGTGTCCACTATTGTACCGAGGTTCTCCTGCCTCACGTGCGTCAGTTTAGAGGTGCTGTGGGTCCTGAGTTCCTCTTCATGGACGACAACGCTACACCTCATCGTACAGTGGCTGTCGCAGAGCTGTTAGACAGCGAAGATATTCAATGCATGGATTGGCCCGCAAGGTCCCCGGACCTAAATCCAATCAAACACGTGTGGGACCTTCTCGTGTGATGCTTGGCAGCATGTCGCCAGCTGCCAGCAATGATTCCGCAGCTGCAACTGGCGCTACAAGAGGAATGGGCTGCGATGCCTCAACAGCTCCTTGACAACCTCGTCCTCAACATGGACATACATTGTAAATCTTGCAACACAGTCAGGGGTGATCATATCCCTTACTAAAGGTTGAATTTTTCTTGGCAACCGCCTGTTACATGGACGTTTCTGTCTTCTGTCCAGTTGTGCTCGAAGCTACCTTTTCAATAAAGTGCCTTTGTATCCTTTGGATTCCTTGTTTGGATGGTTTTGCTCACTTGTCCCATATTCTTACATTTTGGGGATCTTATGGTATGATTTGAGTCGATGTGGAGCACTTCTGCACGACGTTACATTCGAAAAACCGTCTCATCCTTAATTTTCCCACGCCAGTGTATAATCCAAAGGCTGTGAAAAAAAAAAAAAAAAAAAAAAAAAATCCCACATATACAAATAATCTGCTGCAGCACATGATTCGTAGATGGTGAAATTCTGAGAAAAACAATTTTTTCCTTTGCATAATCTGCGGCAGCATGTCTCAGACCATGATATTTCAAAAAAAAAAAAAAAAACGGTCCACTCCTGCCAATAGCCTTGTTACTAATAACTAGTATTGCGTGGTATATGTAGACTCTATTTTACGAAATGATTCATCTCTTTGTAAAAAATAAGTATGTGCCCCAACAAAATGTCACAACAAATAAGGACTCTAATGAAACAAACTTAACACGTGCGAAACACAAAGTTGATTCCCCAGTGAGGGCATGGTTGCGAGTTTAGGCTTGAAACTTCCACCAGTAAAAATCAGTAAGACATATTCAGAATTCCACAATGCTTGACAGGCAGGAAATCCAAACAAGTGAATGCGCAGTGCACAAACCTCCACTTACCATATGATCATACTACCTCTAAAATTGCAGTTTAAGACAAGATGAGACCAAAGAAGGTGTGTGTGTGGGGGGGGGGGGGAGGCTGAACATTTTAACTGGTGAAAAAATTAAAACAGACAGCAAGAATGCGCACTACTGTCAGTTTGTCTTTTGTTGAATCTGCACAGCACCATTGCTTAATTTTTCTTTCTGCTGATATTCTTTCCCCACTTCTTCATTGTTGCTTTTTCTTTCTTTTCTTGTTTTTTATGCCCTCTGATAACAACGATCAGCCTGAGCACCATGAGCGCATGATTTTATAGCTTCAACTATTTTAGATAAATGGCGTAACTTTGAGAATATTAATACTTTTGAACACCATGCATTAATTTTTCCAAATTTTCCAAATTTGTCGCTTCCGTTCTCGTGAATTTCCTTTTTCCCTTATCAAGATTAAATGTAAAAACTTATGGGAGTCAGTGATTACGGGAAATCTGTCCGACTTCCGGTTTTGGAAATTTTTCTCCTATTTTCAAGCTGAAATACAAAAATTTATGCAGTAAAATGATACTTAAAAATACTAAACAGAGGCAACATAGCGAGAAAAAGGAAATTATGATTAGAGAAAAAATCTGAACTCCGTCCTTCGACAAACATCTACTTCTCCCACCCCCATTCTATTTATTTGTGCATCGATCTCCTGAGCGGAATTCCTTGAATTTGTGGAAGAATCTCATGCCTGAAGATTAGGAGGAAATTTTTGCGGCGTCTAACTTCCATTTCCGCAAATTCTTGCCTACAGTTTCAAGCTGAAATCCGAACATATATGCCATAATATTATATTTAATAAGAATACTAGACACAAATGCAACATCGGGAGAAAAAACTTAGAAATAGGGCAAATTCTTTTAACTCCATTTAACTACTGTTTTTGAAAGCTTTGAAACACGAAATGACGTCCTAAGACAGAAAATGGCCCACCCCCAAATTCTCTTCAGTTTTGAAATCTTGAGAACAATCTAAATGATGACAAAAAAAAAAAAAAAAAAAAAAAAAAAAAAATGTGGAGAATTTAATGAATCTGCTTAAAAATCTTATGTATATCATAAAATAATAGCAAAATATTTTTTAAACAAAATGGAAATTCGAAGAACCCGTAGTTTCAAGAGTGAGTTCTGTAGTCAGACAACTAAATCCGTAGAAACTATGGACATTCCGTAGTAAATGGCATGCATGACAGTCGTATAATTCGCACCTATTATGTGAATCGAAATTTCCAACCAGAAAACTGCGATTTACAAGACCGACTCAGAAATCCAAAGATGCAAGTAAGAAATGATCATCTTATTGAAAAAGTAACTGCCATTTTGAAGTACTTCCGTTATATTTAAGTTAAGGCTGTCTTTGAATGAGTGAGAGAGAAATTCTATCATATATCTGCAATGTAAATTCTTTTGTACACATTTTCTCAAAGACTATTTACTTTGTAGTGTTTGAAATTTTGAGAACAAATAAAAACTACCTATAGCTAATATGTGCTGCAGTTATTATTCCGAAAAAATTGTATTTTTTTTTTTAATTCAATTTATCTGACTCGAAAGTATTCCAATTTGGGCACTAGATGGCGCGATAAGTTAGTTTAGCAGTGTTTCTGTCTGGAAGAAATGAAATCTCTCATGTGTCTGATTTTTTAATTAAAAAGTGGCACTATCTGGGGGACACGGGTGCGATTCCTACTCCAGAACGATGAAATTTTCAAGTTTTTGGATATTATCTGACTTACCATCCGTGTCATATTTACACCAAAAAACGGATTGTCACCTTCAAAATTTGTATTCTATGGTGTAATTTCATATTCCATTCATGATTTATCTGCTCCTCCGGGCAATCACGGGATAGGATTCTTAACCTCCAGATCCGCTAAACATGAATGCCGGTTGCTTCAACTAGCAAATCCTGTGATGGTTATATGTATTTAAATTAATCAGAAATTTGAGATTTGGTAATTTTGGGTGGTGTAGTTGTTAGCATAACCGGGTGCTATCTGGGAGACACGGGTGCAATTCCCGCTCCAGGACGACGAAATTTTCAAGTTTTCAGATATTATCTGATTTATCATCCTTGTCATATTTACACCAAAAAACGGATTTTAATCTTCAAAATTTGTATTGTATGGTGTAATCCTGTATTTCATTCATGATAGCTTTGCCATGGTATTTTTGTTTTTAATATTGATTTTTGCGGACAAAATACATTTGCGTAATCCTAAATACTGATTCCCATTTGTAATATACTCCATGGTCACTGTCATAGTCAGCCATTATTTCTGGATTACACAAAATTAGTGGCACTGAAATTTAGCATGTAACCAAATTTTATTATTAAAAAGGAATTTCAGTTATTAAATATCAAGCAGTTATTGGGATGAATATATATATATATATATATATATATATATATATATATATATATATTACATTTATATGTATAAACACTGCTGGCTACCCAAAATGCAACACCAAGAAGGAAGCAGCTGATTGGCCTGAAATTCGCAGCATGCGTTGCCAGCAAGAGGACATGCAAACGATTAGCATTGCAGGGCCTATGCAAATCATGTGCGCCCGGCACGCCACTGAGAAGCACTATAAAAAGGGTGCACAGAAGGCGGGGTGTAAGTAGTGGAAGTGTGTTGTGCTGCCGGACCTGTGTGTGGGAAGCTTCCTGATGCCTTGTCACAGAATACGGCAGTCATTCCAGCCCGTTTTAGAGTTCGACAGAGGACGAATAGTGGCTTATCGCAACAGCGGTTTATCGTACCAAGACATCGGCGCCCGTGTAGGACGACATCCAGCCACAGTGAGGCGAGTATGGATTCGGTGGGTGCAGGAGGGACGGACGGACGTATCGACGCGAGCGATTGCAGCACCAGCGGCACACCACCGAACGGGAGGACCGGTATGTTGTGCGGCGGGTATTGGCAGCTCGCACCGCCACATCACGAACGTTAGCGCAGGAATTAGGGTGTGTTGCGCAGCAACCTGTGTCAGCACGTACCGTTCGGCGGCGTCTGCAGGAGCGGGGACTTGTCGCACGGTGCCCATTGCTCCGATTACCATTGACATTACATCACCGGCGAGTGCTGCGGCAGTGGGCCGTTGAACACCGCACATGGACTATGGAATGGCACGACATTGTCTTCTCCGACGAATCCCGCTTCTGCCTGCAACACCAGGATGGTCGGATCCGCGTGTGGCAGCACCGCGGCGAGATACTGTATGACACCTACATTATGCATTGCCATACCGGTCCGTCACCTGGCATTGTGGTTTGGGGTGCAATTCGATATGACACCCGCACCCCTCTGGTACGCATCGCCAGTACACTCAACAGACACCACTACATCTCAGACGTTTTGGAGCCTGTAGTCCTCCCTTACCTACAGGACCTGCCAGCGGCCACATTTCATCAGAACAATGCGCGCCCGCACCTGGCACGCATCGTGCAACAATTCTTCATAGCTCACCTGGTGTCACTGCTGCCATGGCTCGCCGGGGTAAGTTACGGATTTGGGTCAGGTCCAGTTATGGGGCGTCTGGGTCCGAAATTTTTGATCCAGTTTTAACTCTGTACACAACAGGATAATGAAAGGCAAGGTGAATGTGTAAATAGCTACTCACAGACTAATTGGACAATGTCACTGCATTAACAAAAGACATGAATATCAGGGACACCACTGTCTTTCAGCTCATTCATCCAGCACATCAGACATACTACACTGGTGTCCAAAAGTTAAGCACAGTTAAAAAAAAAAAACATTTTAGAACAAACAAAAGGGGAAAGAGAAGGGTAATAAAATACAGAGGGTGTAGGAACATGCAAATGTGGAAATTATAACACAATGCCATATGACAAACAATAATTGGCATAAAAAGTGAAGCAGCACATTTGTGGAGTCGAAAAAGAGCTGAAAAATGTGAAAAGTGACATTTCTTGTCATCATTGTGCCCTGCTAGTAGAATTTATTTTTTATTAAAACAGGATGTTAAAAAGAGAGCAAGTGGAGATATGTTTATATATGTGATCAGATAATCGGAATTCCGCAAGATGCACACTAATGTTGCTAGAGCAACTTACTAGTATGAATCAATATATTGTATCCAGACTTCGGAGGTCCCAGGACACGGAGATGTTAATCGTCAACCTGTGGCACATCATCAACGTATTACTACAGCTCAGGATGTATTTGGCACTAACAGTGAGATGCAACAGGTTGATATAAGTGACAGTGCTTACTTTTGAGCTGTCTTTGGCTCATGGACCAGCTGTTTCACGGCAAGCAGTACACAGATGACTCGGTAAACAAGGACTAGAAACAAAAGACCTGCAATGTGCATCTCACTCACTCCATCAGCAAGAAATGCCAGGGTCTTGTGGTGCACACAACTTCAAGACTGGAATGAAAATCATTGGGCCAATATCCCCTTCTCCAATGAATCCACATTCAGTCACTAAAGTGACAGCCATTGTGTTCTCATCTGGAAAATACCTGGAACCCATTATTACCCCACAAACATCCAAGAAATGCACCATTACAGAGGTGGTAGTGTACCTGTCTGAGATGGTGTTACATCCAATGGGCACACACAGCTCCATGTTTACTCTGGTGGAACTTTAACAGGTTGGAGATACACAGACAAAATCTCTGTTCCCTATGTGTTTTTTTTTCAGGGTGTTGTTGGCCCAGATTTCCTCTTCATGGACGATAACAGGAGAACTCACTGAGTTGCTATTTTCAATGATTATCTGGAAAGTGAAGATATCTACCATATGGCATGGCCAGCACATTCCTCAGACCTTAACCCAATACAGCACGTGTTGGGATGCAATAGGAAGACACATTACAGGTCATCAGCTCTGATCTGCTCTTGTTCAAGAGTAGGATTTGCTGCCAGTCTTCTTGTTTACCTTGACAGAGCATGTGATCATCACATTTACCGTGCATGACCTTTAGGTCCTATTTAGACCCAAAGGTCATGTTTGGTAGATGCCAGTGTGAACTGACAGGCCAGTCACCAAGCGACCATATCCTTGACATGTTCAATGGATGATACATCAGACAAGCTTGTAGGTCGAGGAAGAAATGGCACAGAATATCTAACACTTTTCCCTCCACAGTGGCCAAGATGAAGCCAGGGACAGTCTGCAGATACAGATTCCAAAACATCATGGATTTACTGCTGGCTGTTCAGGGTCCTGGTTATGTGCATAAGGAAGGAACATGAACAAGACCTACCAGCACCCCACATCATAATACTCTGTGTCAGGGCTGTATGTTCTGAAATGCACGACTCTAGCAGAAGTTTACCAGAGCACCTTTATACACGGGTTCATTTATTATGATAAATCAGGTTAAACCATGACTTGTCTGTAAACACTATACCATGCCATTCATCACTCCCAGTGCACCTGTTCTTGCAGCCTCTGATATACATGATATAGGGTAAATGGAAGTTGTAGCCATCAGAGTGTGCGGATTTTTCTTGACGTGTAACAGACCTCCAATACTGCACCAATGTTTGGGACATGGCTCTGTGGTCCACCAACACAAAGTACAGGTGCCATTTTCCAGTTCATTCATGAGCCGCTGCTTGTCAGTCATTGCATCATATCCTCCTCTTTCCATAGCTGCCATACTTGCAGCACGGTGCTAGCATTTCTTTTGACATAAGATATTATGAAGACAAAAAGCTTTCTGCAGTCCTACAAATTTTCCCTGCTCGAAGTTAGACAACTGTACATACAAATTTCTTTTGCTGCAGTGTGGCACTCACTCACTAGCAATGCTACACTGTAAGCAATCACATGATGCAATTATGGAAACTGCTGTCTACAGCCCCCTTTTATGCCTACACTGGATCAGATGAGGGTGTAGCTCCCACACAGTATTTGCACACATGCTGTGGCTGTAATCTTTTGCATCCCCTACTGTGACCCAATCCTTCATACACATTTCTGTCATATCTAAGTCACTCTTGTTGGTGTTACAAATTTAACACATAACAGTGATACAAACCTCACAGTTCTAGTGTTACTAATGCATATTTGCCAACTTCCAAAGATCAAAATTCAGAAGATTGTAGAAAATTTTCCCTAGAATTCAGGTTTTTCTTAAAATTTATTTTTTTTAAATTCAGAAATTTTTCAAAATAAAAATTATTTTTGATGTGTACTATTGCATATTGAAGTAAACCATAGTACAGTGTTAAAGTTTACTATGTCATTAGCTTTAAAAATATTTTTTTCTTGTAATACAGATCATTTATTTTAAAAAGCGATCTAAGTAGAATCACAAAACAAGATGATATAAAATAAAGGGTGTATCTGAAATAATTGCACTCTTCAAATATCATTTTAGCAATTAACTTTGAAAATAAAATATGTAAAAAATGAATCATTCATTCATGCATACATATCATATATCATATCATATTATATATCATTAAGCTGTTCTCAGAGATTCAGAGGTTAGCTCCTCAGATAAAGATTATGTGCCAAGTACACATTTAACTGATAGAACTAGAATTTACTTACTGTTGGTGTATCAAATGTCTCCATTTACAACAATCTCTGCACATCGCTCCAGCTTCATTAACATCCATCACACGCTGCACACAAGACCTTTTGTACTTCATACACATAATCTTTTTCTCAAGCAGACATTCCTGAATCTGGTGATCCCATGATTTCCTTGGCCTTCCTCTACCTTTCTTTCCTGCCACTTCGGATGAAAAAATTCTCTTAGTCAGCACCTCATCACTCTTCCTTTCAACATGGCCAAACCACCTAAGCATATAAGTCTCCACCTCACTAACAACATTTTGCCTCACATTACACATCTGCAACATCTTTTCATTCCTCACACGATCAGCGCATCTGACCAGAAACTCCCCTAAGTTACGCATCTCCCCAGCATATAAATGACTCCTATGTCTTTTCTGCAGTACCCAGGTTTCATTGCCATACACCAGAGTAGGAACAATTACACTTTCATACACAGCCATTCCGGACTTCCTTGAGAACCCATCATCATTCCTGTGAAATCCTCCCAAGTCAGCTATGACTTTCAATGAAGAATTCACTCACCTATTAATTTCGCCATCTAATTTGTTCTCTCTGTCAAACATACTTCCTAAATATAGAAACTCATTCACCTGACGAATCTCTGTGCCATTAAGGCTTATCTGGCATTCAGTACGAACAGTTCCTTGCTCAAAAACATAACTTTGTTTTTTCCCTTATTTATACTTAATTTGAATTTCATGCAAACTTCATACATCCAAGACAACATACTCTGCAACTCACTTTTGCTCTCTACCAACAGGACTGTGTCATCAGCATTGAGCAATCTGCAGACATGCATATTACCAAGACATAACCCAGTATTATCCATTTTGGCATCGTGCATGCATCCATAAATATATTAAGCAGCCAGGGTGACATTACACAACCTTGCCTGACTCCTGCATCAATAGAAAACCATTTCAATAAAACATCATTCACTCGTACACAAGCTCTACTGCCAGCATAAATGGCCTTCATACTATTACGTAGATTCCCAGTAATACCATATTTATTCAGTACCTTCCGCAGAAGAGTCCTATTAACTTTGTCATAAGCTTTCTCTAAATCTATGAAGGCTGCAAACACTTTTTTACCAACAGACAGATACTTTTCAATCATCATACGTAAAGCAAAAATCTGATTAGTGCAGCCCTTACCATGCATAAAGCCACTCTGAACATCCCACACTTTCTGTGACATAAGACCTCGTACCCTATCAATAACAATCTTTCCAAATACAGGGTGTCCCACTCGCTACTGAACCCGGCATTTCTTTAAAAATATTAACACCAATGAAGATATTGCAACAAAATCTGAAGTGGACTGGTCTCATTTCATGCAAAATGTGACAACATCACAACATGTGCTGGAAGTAGCCACCATTTGGGTCCAGACAACATTGAACCCGGCAGCTGTCCACCAGCCAGCCGGACACGCCTCTCTGCTGCTTTTTTATGACATTTTGCTGAGAGTGACTACACAATACAGTTGTTGATAGCGAGTGCTCATGGCTGCTCGCATGTGTGAAAATGTATCGGTATACTCTGGAGGAGCGAGTGTTTATTGTTCGCACTTATTGGAAAACAGAATCTATAAAGTCTTGTCAACAGCAATTCTTGGAGAGGTTTGCAGGCAGACATCCGCCGAGCAAGTCTACCATTTGGGCATTGTCAAAGAAATTGGAAACCAAGGGGACTTTGTCAGACGACCATGCAGGAGGTCGTCCACAAATGTCTGAGGAAACGATCCAGAATGTAAAAGCCTGACTACTTGCATCTCCCAGGAAGTCACTTCGCCAACTGTCACAGGAAACAGGGTTGTCCAAAAGCACTTGTCAACATGCTGTGAAAAAAAAAAATATAATGCATACCATATATCTTCATGGTTCACGAACTGAAAGAGCCTGACCACGTGAAACGAGTGACATACTGTCTATGGTTTCAGACATTTCTTCAGGAAAATCCGAGCATTCTGGACTACACATGGTTCTCGGACGAGGCGTGGTTTCACCTGTCCGGATACGTCAATTCTCAAAATTCCTGTATTTGGGCCAGTGAAAATCCCAACGCAATACGTGAAGAGCCTCGTCATTCACAGAAAATTGGTGTTTAGCGTGGGATGACCCGGCACCGCATAATTGGTCCCATTTTCTTCGACACAACCATAGCAACAGCTGCGTATGTGGAAATCATCAACACCTTTGTAAATCAATTGGATGACAAAGAACTCTCCATTGGATATTACCAGCATGGTGCAGCAACATCACACACCAGTGTGACCAAAATTCCATCCTTTTTCGGCAACCGCAATATTTTGAAGGGTCTATGGCCACATGCACGCCTGATCTGACGCCTCCTGATTACTTTTTATGAGGATATCTAAAAGGGAGAGTTCACCAAAAGAAACTGCAAACCATAGATGCCTTGAAAGCAAACAACACCAAAGAAATTCAGGCAGTGACAGTGACATACTGGCCAGGACTTTCCATAATATGGTGCACCGGGTTGAATGCTGTCTGGATACAAATGGTGGCTACTTCCAGCACATGTTGTGATGTCATCACATTTTGCACAAAATGAGGTAAGTCCACTTCCAATTTCGTTTCAATATCTTCATTGGTGTTATTATTATTAAAGAAATGTCGAGTTTGGTAGCGAGTGTGACACCCTGTACTTTCCCTGGCACACGCAGCATCCTGATACCACGAAAGTTCTTGCATTAAGTCTGATCACCCTTTCCCTTATACAAGGGAACAATGATAGCATCTAGCATCCCTCCAATTCTGAGGGACCATTCCTAGCTCCCAACATAACTGGCAAATTTTAGTTAAGCAGTCAATCACAGTCGCCACCATATTTCAGCATCTCAGCAGATATGCCATCTACTCCCGAAGCTTTACCATTCTGAAGAGATTTTAGAGCTTTATACACCTCTTCTCTTGAGATCCCACTAGCACTTCCATCTCTCACTATGACATCATCTGCTTCTGCCTCAGAATCATCTTTGCTTTCATGACATAATAAATCAAAGAAGTACTCACCCCATCTTTCACTTAGCTCATTGGGCTCCCATATCATTCTTCCAACCCTATACTTTACACAACTTAGAATTGTATTTCCTCTCTTTTTCCTATGCTTTATGTACCTCCAATGTTTTTCTATCTCTCCAAAAAGCCAAATTTTGCCTTTCCTTCCTACCTTTTGCCTTACTCTAGCAAACCAGCTTTGCTGCCTCACGCTTCTTACAATGATATTCATCCTCAGAAACTATACCTTACAAAATTCCCAAGTATGCTTCCTTCTTTCTCTTTACTGCTTCTTTAACATCACTGTTCCACAACTCCAAAATTGAATTACTTATGCTTCTTAATAAAAATTACATACTAAAATTACTGCAAAGAGACAACTTGTTTTTTTTTGGGGGGGGGGGGATAAAAAGGCTGAAAATTCCGCTTGTTGGCATGGTTTTCTCTTATGGCACTTGATGAGCAAAATGTCTGCAAGGGTATAAGTTGACATGGACAAGCGAAACCAAGTTTTTTTTTATTTTTAACTAAGCTGGAAATGTGTTCACATTCGGCATTGCTGTGAGGTATTGTCAAAACTGCTAATAAAACTTTCAGAATCGTATCATACTTTAAATCTCCTGACACACTGGATACAGTTCCTAATAAACTTATTCGAGTATCAGTAGTTTCTTCATTTGATGGTAAATCCAAAACTTGAAGAGCTATGAATTGAGATTCAAGTTTATCCATTGCATCATCATGATTTTCATTCATTCAGCAAAAATGAAAATTTTTCAACAAGAAAATTCACACTATTAAAGGACATATTAGCTATGTTTTTCACATTAGCCACTTCAGCTTTCTTAAACAATTCATTTATAATGGAGGGAACTTCTTCACAATATAATCGTAGACTGTTACAAAATATTTCCTTACTGCGGAAAAAAAATGTCTTTCTTTGATCAACTTTCAAAGTACTAAGTAACTGACATGTTTGATTTCCAAGAACAAGATCAGAATCGCTAAATATCTAAGAAGACCAAAAGACAATGGAGTTATCTATATTAAAAACTCACCTCCTTGCCCTTGATTCTACGGAAATGAACATATGTATTTAACACATGTATGACCTCTGACATTTTTGCTTTGGGGCAACTCCGGTGGGAAGCACGAAAATCACTAACATTAACTCATTTAAAAAAAAAATCATTTTCATTTCAACTATTCTCTATTCATATTAAACACTAATACTAAAATGAAATGCAAATAAGAGTAAAAAAGGTTTAAGATAAAATTTATAATTCATGTTTAAAAATATTTTAATTATTAATGCAACTCCAAGAACACAACATTCAAACTCAGACAAAAACATTACTATCTAAAAATTACTATTAACTAAAATAACTTAATTTAAAAGTTCGTAACAAACTTAAAATTTCACCTTCCACACTTCTCACTCGTTGTCTCCCATTTGTCGGCAAACGTTCATGCTCACTAAGAACGTTTGCTTTCTCCTGGAGCATCTTTAAAAGCACAACAATGTCTAACACTGACAAAGGAAGCTTTATTATTTGTCATGCTGGAGAACACTTTTTTAAACCAGTAAAGTATCAAGACCACAAACATTGGGCTTATACATAATTTGTGCCCATGCTGCCATTGTGGTGTTGATAACGCTATTAGTTTAAAAAAGTAAATATCCCCCAACATGACAAATAATGAGAAAGCTTCCTTTGTCAGTGGTTGACAGTGTTGTGCTTTTGAAGATGCTCCGGGAGGAAGCCGAAGTTCTTAGCGAGCATGAACGTTTGCCAAGATATGGGGGACAAAGAGTGAGAAGTGTAGAAGGCGAAATTTTAAGTTTGTTACAAACTTTTAAATTAAATTATTTTAATTAATAGTAATTGATAGATAGTAATGTTTTTGTCTGAGTTAGAATGATGTGTTCTTGGAGTTGTATTAGTAATGAAAATATTTTTAAACATGCATTATAAATTTTAGCTTAAACCTTTTTATTCTTATTTGCATTTCATTTTAGTATTAGTGTTTATTATAAATAGAGAATGGTTGAGGTGAAAATGCATTTTTTTTAAATGTGTTAATGTCGGTGATTTTCGTGCTTCCCACCAGAGTTGCCCAAAAGCTAAAATGTCGGAGGTCATGCATGTGTGTGTTAAATATGTTCATTTCCATGGAATTAAGAAGGAAAGGAGGTGAGTTTTTAATATAGATAACTCCATTGTCTTTTGGTCCTCATAGATATTTAGCATTAGTGTTATACACATTAAAAATGCTTATAATCAGTGAGATAAGATGAATCTTTTCTCATTGACATTTATAGTAAAGCATTAAAAGATCAGAATCCTTTCTTTGGTTGCTAGGGTCAGGGTAAAAAACATGTAAATCATGCCTTTGAAGAGCTGCTGGCTTAAGAAATTTAATGTACATTTTTCTTAACTCATTACATTTCCCTGAGAATATGTATGTATCTTGGGTGAAGATGACTGCAATGCAACAGTTTTCTTTTCAAATTCTGAAATAACAATCAACAAAAAATATAATATACTTGGTTAAACTCTGAGGATAGAAAGTGATTGTTTTGAAATAGGAGTATTTTCCTTCACTCTTTTAGAAGCAGACAACTCCTCTTCAGATTTTCTTTTTGTTTCTCAGAAATTTCACCACCTTTGCTAACATCAATATGTAGAGTTTTGTGAAGGTATAATGAAGCTTGAGATTTCATTTTGACTTCATTCAAGAAAAAATTAATAACAGATGCCACTGATCCATTATTCTGGTTAGTGTGTTGCCAAGAGACAGCCATCATATGCATACATGCTTCAGGATTTTCCTTGTTTTTGTGTCTTGAATTTTTGAAACTCCCTTAATTTTTCTTTACATTTTCAACTCTTTTCTACCTAGTAATATGTCTACCAATATCTAGTCAATGTTCACTGGCAAAGTTAAAGATGCTTTTTCTGCTGTTAAATTAATTAGGTGGCATGGACAATTAATAACAATTAATTCCTGCTGCTGTTCTTTCAGAAATGAGGCTACAGCATTTTTCTGTCCCAACATTACTGTTATGTTGTCAGCGCCAAATGCGATACAATTTGAAAAATGGAATCTGAAAATGTTCAAATTCATAATATTATTTGCATCTACATTGGCAATAATCACCAAAAAGGGCACATATTTACGTGCAAGTCATTAATGACTTCACAATCAGAAAGGCCAAAAACTTACCTAAAAGGTCTTGGCTTCATTCTTTTAATACACTTCGTGCACGTTAACGAGAACATTTTGTTATGCAGCTGGCCCTTTGGGGTTGAAACTTTCATCATATCTGCTCTCAGGTTGTTGTTATTATAATTCCTCAGGTCATGAAACAGTCATATTTTCATTCACAAGACACTAAAAAATGCTGAATTCTGACTGCTGATTGACATGCATGATATCCAGGGGCGGGTTTAAGCATTACAGTGCCCTGGGCCCAGAAAAATCAGACGCCCCTAAGTAAACTTATTGCAAGAAATTTAAGGCCAATTAGAATTTCATATTTAAATTACATATTACATATAGATTTTTTATCACACAAAGAATCAGCATTCTCAAGAACAACCCAACGTTGTATATTTTTAGCACATGTATTATTTAAAACTGGGCACTGAAACAAAAATTTATAAATGTCGTTTTCTCACAAGTTTAATTCACATAATTTTAAAACATCATTTCACAGTAAATTTTTATATTTACAAATGAAATTGTTTTTTTAACACACTTTTGAAACATTTTTTTGCAAAATTTTGGATTTAAATTTACAACGTACGCAATATTAATATTGGAATTATTTTTAAATATAATGATAGTGCTGCTACCATTGTTTATTGCACTGGTTTATTGTATATCAATTAAGTGACTGAGAGATAGAAGAAATGAATGAACATAACTTATATATAGTAAAATTACTCTCCGCTAAAAGATTTTTTTCTCGATTTCTTTGTGGCGAAATCCTCTACTATATATCATCAAGTGTTAATGTTTCTGCAATGCTCAAATTAAGTGACAAAGTTGTCAGTGCACTCGTTCTTTCTTGAGAACTAGATGTCCTCAAATAATTGTGGATGATTTTTGAAAGAGAGAAACTTCTTCCTCCAGAAGCATTAGTGATGGGTATGCATAGGTAAATCCTTAAGATAACATCAATGTTCGGAAAAGTTGAATCAATTCTTTTTTTCCCTAATCAGTTTCAACATATCCTCAACAGGAACACTAACACTTGAGTCTGTCACTGCTTGTCTATCTAAATTATTCCAAAATTTCTGGAAATGAAGACATTCTTGTTCAAATTCTGGGCCTAAATCTTGAGAGTAAACTGTCAGTAGGTTTTTTTGCCTTTTGAGATACTGTTGTCTCATCAACATCTGATAATTGCATTAGAAACCCAAACATGGTCTCCATATCGAAATACGCATCTTGTCAACGTTTCAACTGCTGCACCAAGTTATTAATGATCGTACGAAAAAAGCATATTCGCATATGTTCCTTTCCAGTGAAAACAGTTTCTTTATTGCCATTCATCTCTTGAAATTGTAGTTTTATCCGACGGGTTCTAGTAAAAATTTTCTTATATTTGTCGCACTGAGACAAGTTTTCCATCTTCTTCATGCTTATCAAATTTATTCCGGAGAACACTTAAATATTTAATAAGTGAATCGTACAGTTCTACAGCAACTGAAAGGTCAATATTTACTTTCTGCAGTGTTTTATTGCAACTATTAATTCTTTGTAAAATATCACTCCAAAGCTCTAAGAGAATGCCCATTTCTAACAAATTCACCTTTCTTAATAATCCCTCTGCTTCTAATTTTTCATCGGTGTTTTCTGCGAAGTCTTGAAGTGCATCTCCAATGCAGGAATAACTAGAGCGTAAGGCCTTGCATGGATCAACTCTTGCTGACCATCGGGTTTCACATAACCTTCTGGGTATAAGAAGTGGCGATTGTGGTCCAGATTCGCTGTGGAGCTTATAACTATCTTGAAGACTTGTCTTCAAGATTTGCCACCTATGTGACGAAGATGACCAAAAGTTGTATATATTCCTATACGAACATAAAAAAATATGTAGCTTCAAGGCAGCATCCCGCTGCGGATTTCCCAACCAAATTAAGAGAATCTATATTTTGAGGTTACTCACCTTTATTCCCTGAATCTTTTAGGAGGTTTTCATCTCTACACATTTCCAACACGTATTTTTCTTATTTACATCGTGGTTCGAGGCTACAACAAAAAAAAAAAAATAAAAAAATAAAAAAATTTCAACTCACACAAACCTCACCCCCCTTCCGTTCTCTATGACCAAATTCAGATTCAAAATAATCCACCACAAATATACACAATTGAACTCCCTAAAACACATTAATCTAATTAAAACATCAATCGATAAAAACCTATTTACACATTTCTTAAAACATCAAAGTTAAAAAGCTGTAACCCAAAATTATTTACAATTGCACATAAGTACCAATTTAAAATAAACCCAAATACCTGACACAACCACTATATTCAACAATCACGGACCTCTCTCCCCTCAGAAACAAGCATAACAACCAAGCACTTTCACAGCCACGGCCCAGGCCATTTTCAAGGAGCGGACGCAACAGATGTACCACCTGTCACCATCCACGAAACGTAGCGAATGTTCCAGTGATCGTGCGGCATCATATTTTACGTTCTCTGCAGTGATTCAGGCGCAGTGGCGCCATCTATCAGATGACCCGATAGCCTTTTTCTTTCTTACCTATAAATATCTGTTCGATTTATTTGATTCTTGAAACTAATCATCTTATATTATAAGAATATATACTAATCATTTTATATGCTAACACATTTTTATATATATAAAATGTGTTAGAATATAAGATGATTAGTTTCAAGAATCAAATGATTAGTTTCAAGAATCAAATAATTAGTTTCAAAATCAAATATTCTAACACATTTTTATATATATATAAATGTGTTAGAATATAAGATGATTAGTTTCAAGAATCAAATAAATCGAACAGATATTTATAGGTACGAAAGAAAAAGGCTATTGGGTCATCTGATAGATGGAGCCACTGCGCCTGAAAACGTAAAAATGAGATGCTGCTGCGCGATCACTGGAACATTCGCAATGTTTCGTGGATGGTGACGGGTGGTACATCTGTTGCGTCCGCTCCTTGAAAATGGCCAGGGCAGTGGCTGAAAGTGCTTGGTTGTTATGCTTGTTTCTGAGGGGAGAGAGGTCCGTGACTGTTGAATATAGTGGTTATGTCAGGTATTTGGGTTTATTTTAAATTGGGCATATGTGCAATTGTAAATAATTTTGGGTTACAGCTTTTTAACTTTGACGTTTTAGGAAATGTGTAAATAGGTTTTTATTGATCGATGTTTTAATTAGATTAATGTGTTTTAGGGAGTTCAATTGTGTATATTTGTGGTGGATTATTTTGAATCTGAATTTGGTCATAGGGAAAGGAAGGGAGGGGAGTGAGGTTTGCGCGAGTTGAAAATTATTATTATTATTATTATTTTTTGTTGCGGCCTCGAACCACGATGTAAATAAGAAAAATACGTGTTGGAAATGTGTAGAGGCGAAAACCTCCTAAAAGATTTAGGGAATAAAGGCGAGTAACCTCAAAATATAGATTGTCTAAATAGCACGTGAATAATTAAGCAGCTAGATGATATTTGCAATGCTGTATGAATATATGACAAATCAAGAGTGTGCTGCGCATGGAATATAGTAGGCTAAACTGTTATGACTTTTTAATCGAGCTTGAAGACTTCTTGAATATTCACCACCATATTTCTCGCATTGTCATAAACTTTGGCCTCTGCAGTCTTTTCTTTAAGATCTATTTTTAAATCTTGTAACAGCTTCAATAAATCCTTCTCCATGTCTTCTGCTTATGACCAGTGTTGGGCAAAGGAACAAATAAATCGTTCCACTGGTTGTCCATTTTTCAGAACATAACAAAAAATAACAGTCAACTGGTCAACTTTTGACAAATCTGGAGTGGAGTCTATAATAATAGAGTAATATTTGCTCGACTTCAACTCTAACTATTGCGTCAGCGACTGATAAGGCCATTAATGAAATGAATTCTTCACATACATCCTTCGAAAGGTACGAAACATTTCCACTTCCCTTATTTCCAAAAATTTTCAAATGTTGCTGCGGAAAAGGGTCAAATTTTGAAGACCATTATAAAGTAATCCTTTTGAGGCAGATCTAAATCGATCACTATAAGATCTTTTTGAAACTGCAAAATCTATTTCGTTTAAATTTTGATTCCGATGATGTTTGTAATATAATCAACAAAAGAATCGTCTACTTTCCATTTAGCAGGATCTAATATCATATGATGTAACAAAAGTTCATTTCCTTCAACAGATTGAAAATTTCCTCCAAGATTTGTGTTAGACTTACCTTCCTGGTCCTCACCATCAGAAGATTCAAAAATTTGATCTTCGCCCTGAGCCCTTAGTTCTTGTTCAGTTGGTTCCTTCACTTCTTCATCGGTAGATCTTGCAACCAAACACTGCATTTTCTTTTCACTAACTATATCATCTTCTGCCGGTTTAATAAGTGTTTTAGTTTCGGTATTTTTTTTTTAAGTTGCCCTCCTTTTTCAGTCTTTTTAAGCTTTCTTTTTCTATTTTCGCATCCAGCAAACTTCGTAGTCGACATTTTCGCTGACGTTGATGATTAATAGTAATGATTTACCCCAAAAGAACAAAGCGAGAATGAAAACACACATGTAAACTTACGAGGGGCGGAGGGGAATCCCAAAGCAGGCAGCTGGTGCCATAAGCTGAATTGGAATGCATTCTAACCAGTCACTGCTAACCAGTACTCTGCCCTTCTTTGTCACCCACATTACCCTGGGGCCTTGATCTTGAATTCATGGAGTCCGATCTTCTTTCTGGTCTTTCAACCCACATCCCAGGGCTGTCCTCACCCTCAGATTTTTCAATGCCTTGTAAAAATTATGCGCCTATTATCTCCCACTCTTGTTCCCCGTTGTCTGCGAGCTCTGTAGAAGAAATGCCCCCCCTCTCCGCCCTATTCTGAGTTTTGACCTTGCTAGGAAGCAGGAAGAAATAACTTCCTCGGAGGCTTCTGAGTCTTACTGAACTAACTTTCAAAATGAATTAATATTTTTAATAATTCAACACGTCGAATGTACTAACACCATTTAATATTTTCTTAAGAATTAAAGGTATTATTCAGTGTATAATGTGTAGAAATGAAAAATCCCATTTCATTCTCTTTTTTTGGGGGGGGGGGTCAAACGTCTTGTGCCACATGTATCATGTATTAGGGGGGTCTGAAGGGTATAAAGCACACGGGCGGTGCACGCTCAGCAATTCGGTGAAAGCTATTGCACGGTGTACATCGGTTTGAACGACGTCGAGTTGCTGCCACCATGTGATATGGCCAACAAGCAATCCAGTAGACAACATCTGGATGACTTTACCCGAGGTCACGTCATTGGGAAGTTGGAAGAAGGTCGAAGTGTGACTAGTGTGGCCGAAGAGTTCGGGATCGCTCACAGCATCGTTTTACGAGCTTGGAGAGCATTTTAAACCACAGGAACAGCTGTCGGAGAGTTTAGCAGTGGTCGTCCAAGAGCAACCATGGCGGCGGATGACCGGTATATTGTCCTACAGGCGAGAAGAGACAGACAGCAGGAGAAATCACAAGGCACATGCAACAGACAACTGGACGTCCATTATTGCATTTTACTGTGGTCAGGAGGATACACAAAGGTGGTCTATTTACACGACGACCAGTACGGTGTATGCCATTAACGCCTGCTCATCGGAGATGGCGATTTCTGTGGTGCCAGGAACAAAAGAACTGGACACAAATGCAATGGGGTCGAGTTCTCTTTACGGATGAGAGCCGATTTAGTCTGACGAGCGATTCTGGACGTATACACATCTGGAGAGAGCAGGGAACACGCAATCACACCTCCAACATCATCGAAAGGGACCGGTTTGGAGGTAGCGGAGTTCTCGTTTGGGGTGGTATCATGCTTGGTAGCCGTACTGACCTCCACATCTTCCAAAGAGGTTCAGTCACTGGTGTCCGCTATTGTACCGAGGTTCTCCTGCCTCACGTGCGTCTGTTTAGAGGTGCCGTGGGTCCTGAGTTCCTCTTCATGGACGACAACGCTACACCTCATCGTACAGTGGCTGTTGGAGAGTGAAGATATTCAACGCATTGATTGGCCCGCAAGGTCCCCGGACCTAAATTCAATCGAACACGTGTGGGAATTTCTCGAGAGATGCTTGGCAGCACATCACCAGCCGCCAGCAACGATTTCGCAGCTGCGATAGGTGCTACAA
The DNA here is from genome assembly GCA_039090855.1 of Macrothele yani. NCBI lineage: Eukaryota > Metazoa > Arthropoda > Arachnida > Araneae > Macrothelidae > Macrothele > Macrothele yani. The sequence goes on along the minus strand of CM077008.1, from coordinate 676,019 downwards.
GAGGAATGGGCCGCGATGCCTCAACAGCTCCTTGAAAACCTCGTCCTCAGCATGGACAGACATTGTAAATCCTGCAACGCAGATAGGGGTGATCATATCCCCTACTAAAGACTGGATTTTTCTTGGCAGCCGCCTGTCACATGAACTTTTCTGTTTTCTGTTCAGTTGTGCTCGAAGCTACCTTTTTAATAAAGTGCCTTTGTATCCTTTGGATTTCTTGTTTGGACGGCTTTGCTCCCTTGTCCCATATTCTTACATCTTGGGGATCTTATGGTATGATTTGAGTCGACATGCAACACTTCTGCACGACGTTACATTAAAAAAACTGCCTCGTCCTCAATTTTTGCATGCCAGTGTATTACATACTCTTGATCTGTTTTTTTCGATTAACACCGATTCTGCAACTCTCAACTGCCTTTAATTTTAACAGCCTTTGATGATTTTAATATCTTCGAATTTTGGACATTGATGGTTTTCTAGAGAATACTGGGTTAATGCTGTTTTAGCTTCTTTTTTATTCCAATTATTCATATGTTGGTGCAATCTATATTTTAACTTGTTCTTAGTGCTGCCTATATATGATAAAGGTGGTTTCTGATTTATAGAAATTCATATACACCAGCTCTATCAAGTTGGCTGATCTTTTCATTTTTTATTACTATATTTTTTATAGTATGTACTTTGATTTCCTACTTGTATGTCATATTTGCCACAAAGATTATTAATTTCAGCAGAAATACCTTCAACATATGGAATAGCTCCTACAAATCTTAATGTTTTTTTACTATTTGTACCTTTTTTATTATTTGCTTGAGTTACTTTATTAATCCATTTCCTTAATACCTGTTTAGGATAGCCAAAATCATTTGCAATTTTTTCAATATATTTTAATTCTTCTTTTTGATATTGTTCTTTTGATGAGTGTGTTATAAATTCTTTTAATAAGTGTTTTTTAATAATACCATTTCTTCTATGCGTTACTGGGTGCGACGACTGAAAAGGTATTAAGACACGAATATATGATGATTTTCAATGCACTCTATATTGTATCTTGTCATTTGTTTTTATTACCATAATATCCAAAAATGCCAATGTGTTATTTTGTTCTTTTTCCACTGTCAATTCTATGGATGGATAGATATCTTTAGATTTTCCTGTCAAGTCTTCTAGTTCCTCATTTTTTAGCCTGGATAACAGAAACATATCATCGACATACCTGCAGCATATCAGTGGTGGATCTTCCAGTTTACTAATTATTTTTGTTTCTATGTCACTCACTATTATTTCAGAAAACAAGGTTGACAGTGGTGACCCCATAGGTCCACCGTAATTTTGTTTGTAGATCTTGTCATTGAACATAAAAATGTTATTTTCATATATGTAAAATAAAATTTCTTTTAATTCTTCAATTTGTACTTCATTCATTGTATGTATCTGATATAATTTTTCAACTATTATGTCAATTGCCTGAGGTACTGGGGTGCTAGGAAACAGGGCACGAACATCCATACTAGCCATATGATATTCACTTAAATCTTGTTTAATCTCTTTAATTTTTTCAATGAATTTGTAAGTATTCTTCACAGTGAATTTGGTCTTCATAAATATGGGTGCAAATACTTGTAAATATTTTTTTACAACTTTATTAATAGGGAATTCCTTTTTGATACTATCACTCTCATAGGTGTATCAAGCTTATGAGTTTTTAGTTTTGCAAACATTTTTGGAATCCCTGTACCCATAGGTGGGTATGCCTTCTTTATTTCTTCAGGCAATGTGCTGTGATTTCTTATTTTAGCCAAGTATCTCACTTGAGATTCAGTTGGGTCCCTTGTCACAATGCTACGATTCAACTCATCAATTGCTTTATTCATTTTTTGATTATATTCAGCTATGTTTAGAATCACTATTTGTCCTGTTTTATCAGCTTCACAGAATTTAATAGTTGGATCATCTCTTAGTTTGATCAGTTGTTCTTTTTCATTTTGAATTTTATCTAAATGATATTTGTTTTTATTACCCTTTTCATGAAATTCCTTCAAAGCAATTCTATACAATTTACTTCTAAATTCTTCACGGTCTTCTGTAGGTACACTACGCGTCATATCATCAATATTAGGTATTAATTCTTCTGTCTTCGGTAAGCCTCGCGGAAACGCAAATTTCTTTCCCTTCTGCAAAACTGCTCTCTGCGAGAAGTTCAAGGCCATGTTGGATTTATTCTGATAAACTTCATAATTATTCTCTTGTTATTTTTTCAGGTAGAACCATTTAATGGTGGTTTTAACTGTTGTAACTTTTTACATGTTATATTTCCTTTGAGTGAAAAGCAATTTCTCGGTTGGAAGTTATTAATATTTGCTGCGAATATATATCATGGTAATCGAATGTGATTCAAGGAAAAATATTTCACGTACCTCTTGGTTGTAGGTGGTTGATGTTCAAATTTTTGCATGGTTGTTCTCATCAGGTTCTTGGGTGTAGGCTTTTTTTTAAGTTAGTTCACACGTTTTCTTGAGTAGGATATACTTTTTTAGTTGAACTACGGGAGGCACATGAAGACAAAGGAGATGTGAAAATTACATTGGAAAACTTGAAAAACAGAAAAAGAAATCACCAAAAATCTTCGTCAGACTTCCTGGATGTATTGTCCGACACATTTCGGCAGATCTGTGTGCCATCTTCTGGGACTTCTGGTCCTCCGTTCCCTCTGCTGTTTACGTTGAATATGCCACGTGCTCAGTTTGGGAATCTTTGTGTGTTATACGATGACGTATAACACACAAAGATTTCCAAACTGAGCACACAAAAATTCCCAAACTGAGCACACAAAAATTCCCAAACTGAGCACACAAAAATTCCCAAACTGAGCACGTGGCATATTTAATGTAAACTGCAGAGAGAATGGAGGACCAGAAGTCCCAGAAGATGGCAGACAGATCTGCCGAAATGCATCGGACAATACATCCAAGTCTGACGAAGTTTATTGGTGATTCCATTTCCTCATGCGAATATTTTTACGAGTGATTCATTTTTCCGTTTTTCAAGTTTTCAAACATAATTTTCACATCTCCTTTGTCTTCATGTGCCTCCCGTAGTTCAACTAAAAGTATATCCTACTCAGGAAAACGTGCGGACTAACTTAAAAAAAAGCCTACACCCAAGAACCTGATGAGAACAACCGTGCAAAGATTTGAACATCGACCACCTACAACCAAGAAGTACGTGAAAGATTTTTCCTTGAATCACATTCGATTACCGTGATATATATTCGCAGTGAATATTAATAACTTCCAACCGAGAAATTGCTTTTCATTCAAAGGAAATATAACATGTAAAAAGTTACAACAGTTAAAACCACCATTAAATGGTTCTACCTGAAAAATAATGTATGGAAAACATGTTTTTTTTAATGAGAGTAACAAGAAACTTACCTTTACTAGAAGGTCTGTTCTCATTTGAAACAGATACATTTGACGCTGATAATCGCTTCTCTCACTCATTCGCACTGTGATAGCAGGGCTGATACCACCTAGCCTCCTGAAGACAACCCTGGTCGGGTAGAAAGCTGCTTGAGGCAATCTACGTTGGGAATGGCAGAGGTGTGGTACATGAATGAGAGAGTGAGATGAGTTTTGTGTAAATAGTGGGCAATGAGATGAGTTAGTGTAAATAATGGTATTTTAGTTTTAATTTTTTTGTTAGATGTTTTTGGTGTTTGTAAATAAGAAGTTAGTTTATGTTAGTGAATGTTCATGCAAGTAGGTTTACTGAATAGTAAGGTTTTATAAGTCAATTAAACTACCGATTAGGATTATGTAAACATCAGCGAAATAATAGGTTTTTAAGTAAAATAGAGGTATCTTAGACCAAGTATCATTGCCGCAGTACAGATTAAAGAATTACTCATTCAGTCAAATAAAGAATAAGTTGAAAGAATTACTTATTCTGTCAAATAAAAAACAAGCTGAAGACAACATAAAACTGCCGCACCAGAAGCCCAAACCAACTGTAGAACTCAAAATGGGGGAAAAAACGTGCAAAGAAATGTATCTGTTTCAAATGAGAACAGACCTAGTAAAGGTAAGTTTCTTGTTACTCTCATTAAAGTAATTGTAGGCACGTAAACTTTTGAATGGTTATGGTAATACTGTGACTTTTCAAACAATGAATGTTTTTTTTAAATCTCGATACATCGAGAAATACGTGCGTACTGTAACTTTTTTTGCGATGACTAGTTTTGAACTTTTTCTTTCATATTCTGTGATGTCAAACTATTTCTCTCAAGGTTACATCTAAAACCTCGTCTTTCCAGGAACCATAGAAATTTCTATATTCTTTATTATATATTATATTCAATAAATGTAAACATGTCTTATTCAAATTAAAAATTAATTTTCTTTTATTTACAATTTCAGCTCTTAATTCTTTTTTTTTTTTTTTTTGACATTCATGGATGATTTTACTAACCCCAGTCACTAAAAAAAATAGTAAAATAATCCATGAATGCCAAAAAAAAAAAAAAGAAAAGAAAAGAAGATATTAAGAGCTGAAATTGTAAATAAAAGAAAATTAATTTTTAATTTGAATAAGACATGTTTATCTTTATTGAATATAATATATAATAAAGAATATAGAAATTTCTATGGTTCCTGAAAAGACTAGGTTTTAGATGTAACCTTGAGAGAAATAGTTGACATCGCAGAATATGAAAGAAAAAGTTCAAAAATAGTCATTGCAAAAAAGTTACATGCGATGATGGATAACCAAAATGTACATGAACAACAAGAGAATATTTATGAAGTTTATCAGAATAAATCCAATATGGCCTTAAACTTCTCACAGAGAGCAGTTTTGCAGAAGGGAAAGAAATTTGCGTTTCCGCGAAGCTTACCAAAGACAGAAGAATTAATACCTAACATTGATGATATGATGCGTAGTGTACCTACAGAAGACTGTGAAGAATATAGAAGTAAATTGTATAGAATTGTTTTGAAGGAATTTCATGAAAAGGGTAATAAAAACAAATATCATTTAGATAAAATTCAAAATAAAAAAGAACAACTGATCAAACTAAGAGATGACCCAACTATTAAATTCTGTGAAGCTGATAAAACAGGACAAATAGTGATTCTAAACTAGCAGAATATAATCAAAAAATGAATAAAGCAATTGATGAGTTGAATTGTAGCATCGTGACAAGGGACCCAACTGAATCTCAAGTGAGATACTTGGCTAAAATAAGAAATCACAGCACATTGCCTGTAGATATAAAGAAGGCGTACCCACCTATGGGTTCAGGGATTCCAAAAATGTTTGCAAAACTAAAAACTCATAAGCTTGATACACCTATGAGAGTGATAGTATCAAAAAGGAATTCCCCATTAATAAAGTTGTAAAAAAATATTTACAAGTATTTGGCATCCATATTTATGAAGACCAAATTCACTGTGAAGAATACTTACAAATTCATTGAAAAAATTAAAGAGATTAAACAAGATTTAAGTGAATATCATATGGCTAGTATGGATGTTCGTGCCCTGTTTCCTAGCACCTCAGTACCTCAGACAATTGACATAATAGTTGAAAAATTATATCAGTTACATACAATGAATGAAGTACAAATTGAAGAATTAAAAGAAATTTTACTTTACATATATGAAAATAACATTTTTATGTTCAATGACAAGATCTACAAACAAAATTATGGTGGACCAATGGGGTCACCACTGTCAACCTTGTTTTCTGAAATAATATTGAGTGACATAGAAACAAAAATAACAAAGAAAGGTAACTTGATCACGCTAGTTACGTTAACTAAAACTTTTACAAAAAGTTCGTAAGTTGGAAGCTTTCGACCTTATCTTAGGTCTTCATCACGCCAATGGAGGACTAAAATTGTTGCCAGATTCTACATTTGAATTTTCCTATTTTTGTTGCCAAAACTTAGAATTGATCTCCAGATCAACGGAATGTAGAGAGGAGATTCGGAGTTGCAAGTCATTGAGTTGAAAATAATTTCTATGCTTTCACGGTAACGGAGGGCAAAACGATTGTCAAACGAAGCAATTCGTTTTGCTTCGTTCAGTGGGGAACTGCAGATGTGTCTTCCATTGTCCAAAATAGACAAGGCAGTGTTGGGATTGCCTTTCGAAACATCTTTTCTGTGTTCTAAAATTCTATGGCTAATGCTCCTGTATGTGCTTCCAATGTATAAGTTATCCCCAGTAGAAGAAGAGATAGGAATGCAGTAAACTCCTGGGAGGTTCAGGCTTTCAACTTTGTCCCTATCCCTTTGTAGAAGTTTCAAGATGTTTGGGGTAGATTTAATGGCAAGATGGTAACCAAAACTTCTAAAAGGATCTGTAACTTATAAGCATAGGAAGGATGGTAAGGAACAGAACCACAGAATTTCAGGTCTTCTTTCTTGTGAGGAAGGAGGCATTCGATTTTCGAATGGTTTTCATATTTCTTTATGAGGGAGTTAACTGTAACAGCAGGGAAACCATGAGAGAGGGCTATTGTAGAAATTTTGGAGAGTTCTTCTTGAAGAGAGTTGGTTGTTGCAAATGATATGAGCTCTGTGGATGTAGGACTTCAATGCTGCAAGCTTGTAGAGATGCAGGGTGCAAGATTTGTAGGGAATGATGTTAGTGGCTGCAGAAGGTTTTCGATAGACGGAGCAGAGTAATGGAGAGATCAGCGTTTCTGCAGATAGATACATCCAGGAAATCAATTTTGTGATTTACTTCCTTAGATATAGTGAGCTTAATGGAAGGAAATTTTTCTGTAATGGAGTTGATCAGTATCTGTAGCTCAGACTCGGAATGTGGCCAGCTAATGAAATTGTCGTCTACATATCTTAACCATAGGGAAGGTTGAAAAGGGTGTAGAGGAATTATGGAAACTTCAATATGTTGCATGTAGATTTCAGCAAGCAGAGGGGAAAGAGGTGAGCCCATGGGGAGACCAGATTGTTGCCTATACACAATTTTGTTGAAAACAAAACAACTGTGTTGATGAATAGTGTGGAAACAATCATAAAGATCTTTGATAAGAGGACCGGGGGGTTCAAAATGAAGAATCAATTTCTTCATGAGGAGCATGTAGGAATCAAAATATGGTACAGAGGGAAACAAAGATTCTACATCAAGAGTATACAGATTATCACAAGGGGAAAGGAATTAGGAAGGTTGTGGATGAAGTTTGAAGTAGAGACAACTGTATGAGGATGGTTGGCTGCCAGGGATTTGCATTTGTGGACCAATCTCTTTTCAAGGTTTACAGCTGGAGAAAACGAATATTCCACTAAAGGTCTGATGGGGTTACCAGCTTTATGCAGTTTCACTTGCAGGAAGAGCCTGGGAGTTCTGAAGTAAGGAGGGGGTGATATATCACCAAGGAAGGATTGAAGAGTTTCTTTCTTAGCTAATCTGTCAACTGAGTTTTTGAGTGAGTTGGTGGTGTCTGACTGTAAAGGGATGCAGTTAGCAGATGTAAGAAAAGAAAGCACTTTTTGGTTTAGAGTTTCTTTACCAATGATGACTGGGCAACCAACTTTATCTGCTTTGCATACGGCTAGGTCATTTTCTTGAATAAATGACCTGAATTCTTTTAAACAAGAGGAAGAGTACTTGATTGGCACAGAATTTTGCTTGGATAAGATAACAGCAGCGTTGGCACGAAGGATAGGCTGCTGAACAGTCTCAGTTCTGTGGATGGCTGATTCTATAACAGAAACAGTTTGTGGAAGATTGATAGGAAGAGCAGGTGAAAATTTTGGGCCTAATGATAAGAATTTATCCAAGCTAGGAGGAATAGTGACAGAAGAAAGATTTACATACTTTGGCTTGTCAGTAGAGGCTGATGACGGAGATGTTGCTCGACTTTTTGCTTGGAGAGTAGAAAATTGAATTTCTTTGTATGGCGAGCATATTCTTTTACTTCTATTGTTGAGAGAGTTTGGTTGATGCGAACCATGAAAATATCAAGCAAAGCAGGATGAGTGGTAGCAGCCAGTGATTGGTAGCTAATGTAGCAGGAAAGTTCAGTTTTAGCAATGGAGGAACGCAGGTCACGGATAGCGGCAGATAGGAGGTTATGGCTGGTTTGCTGTAGTAACGCACGGCACCGTCCTTTGAAGATGGGTTTGCAGATCTGAAAAGCTTGGGGAAGAATGCCAGAAGTCTTGCAGGAAACAAGAAAACGAAGGCTGCAAAGAGAATTAGTGACTTGAGTCCGAAGTTTCCGGAAGGAAATCCAATCTTTCGTCCAGTCCAAAATAAAATGCCCGGAAGTTGCGTAGCTTTTGAAACATGACGATTATGGGCAAAACACGTAACAATATTAACAAAGAAAGGTAACTTGATCACGCTAGTTACGTTAACTAAAACTTTTACAAAAGTTCGTAAGTTGGAAGCTTTCGACCTTATCTTAGGTCTTCATCACGCCAATGGAGGACTAAAATTGTTGCCAGATTCTACATTTGAATTTTTCCTATTTTTGTTGCCAAAACTTAGAATTGATCTCCAGATCAACGGAATGTAGAGAGGAGATTCGGAGTTGCAACTTGATCACGCTAGTTACGTTAACTAAAACTTTTACAAAAGTTTTGGGGAACTGCAGATGGAAGACACATCTGCAGTTCCCCACTGGAAACAAGCAAGCAATTGCTTCGTTTGACAATCGTTTTGCCCTCCGTTACCGTGAAAGCATAGAAATTATTTTCAACTCAATGACTTGCAACTCCGAATCTCCTCTCTACATTCCGTTGATCTGGAGATCAATTCTAAGTTTTGGCAACAAAAATAGGAAAAATTCAAATGTAGAATCTGGCAACAATTTTAGTCCTCCATTGGCGTGATGAAGACCTAAGATAAGGTCGAAAGCTTCCAACTTACGAACTTTTTGTAAAGTTTTAGTTAACGTAACTAGCGTGATCAAGTTACCTTTCTTTGTTAATATTGTTCGTGTTTTGCCCATAATCGTCATGTTTTCAAACTACGCAACTTCCGGGCATTTTATTTTGGACTGGGACGAAAGATTGGATTTCCTTCCGAACTTCGGACTCAAGTCACTAATTCTCTTTGCAGCCTTCGTTTTCTTGTTTCCTGCAAGACTTCTGGCATTCTTCCCAAGCTTTTCAGATCTGCAAACCCATGCTTCAAGAGACGGTGCCGTGCGTTACTACAGCAAACCAGCCATAACCTCACATCTGCCGTGACCTGCCGTTCCTCCATTGCTAAAACTGAACTCCTGCTACATTAGCTGCAATCACTGGCTGCTACCACTCATCCTGCCTTGATATTTTCATGGTTATCAACCAAACTCTCAACAATAGAAGTAAAGTATGCTCATCCATACAAGAATTCAATTTTCTACTCTCCAAGCAAAAGGGAAGTCGAGCAACATCTCCGTCATCAGCTCTACTGACAAATAAAAGTATGTATCTTTCTTCTGTCACTGCTATTCCTCTAACTTGGATAAATTCTTATCATTAGGCCCAAAATTTTCACCTGCTCTTCCTATCAATCTTCCACAAACTTTTCTGTATAGAATCAGCCATCCACAAGTTTGAGACTGTTCAGCATTTAAATCCTTGCCAGCATGTATCTTATCCAAGCAAAATTCTGTGCCAATCAAGTACTCTTCCTCTATGTTTAAAAGAATTCAGGTCATTTATTCAGAAAATGACACCATATGCAAAATGATAAAGTTGGTGCCCAGTCATCATTAGTAAAGAAACTCTAAACCAAAGTGCTTTCTTTTCTTACATCTGCTAACTGCATCCCTTGTCAGACACCACCAACACTCAAAAACTCAGTTGACAAGATTAGCTAAGAAGAAACTCTTCAATCCCTTTCCTTGGTGATATATCACCCCCTCACTTACTTCAGAACTCTTCCTGCAAGTGAAACTGCATAGCTGGTAACCCCATCAGGCCACTTTAGTGGAATATTAAAGTTTTCTCCAGCTGTAAACACTTGAAAGAGATTGGTCCACAAAATGCAAATCCCTGGCGTATCCATCAGTTGTCTCTACTTCAAACTTCATCCACAACCTTCTAATTCCTTTCCCCTTGTAATAATCTGTATACTCTTGATGTAGAATCTTTGTTTCCCTCTGTACCATATTTTGATTCCTACATGCTCCTCATGAAGAAATTGATTCTTCATTTGAACCCCCGGTCCTCTTATCAAAGATCTTTATGATTGTTTCCACACTATTCATCAACACAGTTGTTTTGTTTTCAACAAAATTGTGTATAGGCAACAATCTGGTCTCCCCATACCTCTTTCCCTCCTTGCTGAAATCCATGCAACATATTGAAGTTTCCATAATTCCTCTACACCCTTTTCAACCTTCCCTACTATGGTAAGATATGTAGGCGACATTTTCATTAGCTGGCCACATTCGAGTCTGAAGCTACAGATACTGTCAACTCCATTACAAATTTCCTTCCATTAAGCTCACTATATCTAAAGGAAAAATCACAAAATTGATTTCTGGATGTATCTATCTGCAGAAGCGCTGATCTCTCCATTACTGTTCCGTCTATCGAAAACCTTCTGCAGCCACTAATCATTCCCTACAAATCTTGCACCCTGCATCTCTACAAGCTGCAGCATTGATCCTACATCCCACAGAGCTCATATCATTTGCAACAATAACTCTCTCTTCAAGAAGAACTCTCCAAAATTTCTACAATAGCCCTCTCTCATGGTTTCCCTGCTGTTACAGTTAACTCCCTCATAAAGAAATATGAAAACCATTCGAAAAATCGAATGCCTCCTTCCTCACAGAAAAGACCTGAAATTCTGTGGTTCTATTCCTTACCATCCTTCCTATGCTTATAAGTTACAGATCCTTTTAGAAGTTTTTGGTTACCATCTTGCCATTAAATCTTTAAAACATCTGAAACTTCTACAAAGGGATAGGGACAAGTTTCCTCCCAGAGTTTACTGCATCTTCTTCTTCTACTGGGGATAACTTATGCATTGGAAGCATACAGAGCATTAACCATAAATTTTAGAACACAGAAAGATGTTTCGAAAGGCAATCCCAACACTGCCTTGTCTATTTGACAATGGAAGACACATCTGCAGTTCCCCACTGGAAACGAAGCAAAGCGAATTGCTTCGTTTGATATCGTTTTGCCCTCGTTATGAAAATTATAGAAATTATTTTCAACTCAATGACTGCAACTCGAATCTCTCTCTACATTCCGTTGATCTGGAGATCAATTCTAAGTTTTGGCAACAAAAATAGGAAAAATTCAAATGTAGAATCTGGCAACAATTTAGTCCTCCATTGGGTGATGAAGACCTAAGATAAGGTGAAGCTTCAACACGAACTTTTGTAAAAGTTTTAGTCGTAACTAAGCGTGATCAAGTTACCTTTCTTTGTTAATATTATTCACGTGTTTTGCCCATAATCGTCATGTTTCAAAGCTACGCAACTTCCGGGCATTTTATTTTGGACTGGACGAAAGGTGGATTTCCTTCCGGAAACTTCGGACTCAAGTCACTAATTCTCTTTGCAGCCTTCGTTTTCTTGTTTCCTGCAAGACTTCTGGCATTCTTCCCCAAGCTTTTCAGATCTGCAAACCCATCTTCAAAGGACGGTGCCGTGCGTTACTACAGCAAACCAGCCATAACCTCCTATCTGCCGCTATCCGTGACCTGCGTTCCTCCATTGCTAAAACTGAACTTTCCTGCTACATTAGCTACCAATCACTGGCTGCTACCACTCATCCTGCTTTGCTTGATATTTTTCATGGTTCGCATCAACCAAACTCTCTCAACAATAGAAGTAAAAGAATATGCTCGCCATACAAAGAAATTCAATTTTCTACTCTCCAAGCAAAAAAGTCGAGCAACATCTCCGTCATCAGCCTCTACTGACAAGCCAAAGTATGTAAATCTTTCTTCTGTCACTATTCCTCCTAGCTTGGATAAATTCTTATCATTAGGCCCAAAATTTTCACCTGCTCTTCCTATCAATCTTCCACAAACTGTTTCTGTTATAGAATCAGCCATCCACAGAACTGAGACTGTTCAGCAGCCTATCCTTCGTGCCAACGCTGCTGTTATCTTATCCAAGCAAAATTCTGTGCCAATCAAGTACTCTTCCTCTTGTTTAAAAGAATTCAGGTCATTTATTCAAGAAAATGACCTAGCCGTATCAAAAGCAGATAAAGTTGGTTGCCCAGTCATCATTGGTAAAGAAACTCTAAACCAAAAAGTGCTTTCTTTTCTTACATCTGCTAACTGCATCCCTTTACAGTCAGACACCACCAACTCACTCAAAAACTCAGTTGACAGATTAGCTAAGAAAGAAACTCTTCAATCCTTCCTTGGTGATATATCACCCCCTCCTTACTTCAGAACTCCCAGGCTCTTCCTGCAAGTGAAACTGCATAAAGCTGGTAACCCCATCAGACCTTTAGTGGAATATTCGTTTTCTCCAGCTGTAAACCTTGAAAAGAGATTGGTCCACAAATGCAAATCCCTGGCAGCCAACCATCCTCATACAGTTGTCTCTACTTCAAACTTCATCCACAACCTTCCTAATTCCTTTCCCCCTTGTGATAATCTGTATACTCTTGATGTAGAATCTTTGTTTCCCTCTGTACCATATTTTGATTCCTACATGCTCCTCATGAAGAAATTGATTCTTCATTTTGAACCCCCGGTCCTCTTATCAAAGATCTTTATGATTGTTTCCACACTATTCATCAACACAGTTGTTTTGTTTTCAACAAAATTGTGTATAGGCAACAATCTGGTCTCCCCATGGGCTCACCTCTTTCCCCTCTGCTTGCTGAAATCTACATGCAACATATTGAAGTTTCCATAATTCCTCTACACCCTCTTCAACCTTCCCTATGGTTAAGATATGTAGACGACATTTTCATTAGCTGGCCACATTCCGAGTCTGAGCTACAGATACTGATCAACTCCATTACAGAAAAATTTCCTTCCATTAGCTCACTATATCTAAGGAAGTAAATCACAAAATTGATTTCCTGGATGTATCTATCTGCAGAAACGCTGATCTCTCCATTACTCGTTCCGTCTATCGAAAACCTTCTGCAGCCACTAACATCATTCCCTACAAATCTTGCACCCTGCATCTCTACAAGCTTGCAGCATTGAAGTCCTACATCCACAGAGCTCATATCATTTGCAACAACCAACTCTCTCTTCAAGAAGAACTCTCCAAAATTTCTACAATAGCCCTCTCTCATGGTTTCCCTGCTGTTACAGTTAACTCCCTCATAAAGAAATATGAAAAACCATTCGAAAATCGAATGCCTCCTTCCTCACAAGAAAAGACCTGAAATTCTGTGGTTCTGTTCCTTACCATCCTTCCTATGCTTATAAGTTACAGATCCTTTTTAGAAGTTTTGGTTACCATCTTGCCATTAAATCTACCCCAAACATCTTGAAACTTCTACAAAGGGATAGGGACAAAGTTGAAAGCCTGAACCTCCCAGGAGTTTACTGCATTCCTATCTCTTCTTCTACTGGGGATAACTTATACATTGGAAGCACATACAGGAGCATTAGCCATAGAATTTTAGAACACAGAAAAGATGTTTCGAAAGGCAATCCCAACACTGCCTTGTCTATTTTGACAATGGAAGACACATCTGCAGTTCCCCACTGGAACGAAGCAAAACGAATTGCTTCGTTTGACAATCGTTTGCCCTCCGTTACCGTGAAAGCATAGAAATTATTTTCAACTCAATGACTTGCAACTCCGAATCTCCTCTCTACATTCCGTTGATCTGGAGATCAATTCTAAGTTTTGGCAACAAAAATAGGAAAAATTCAAATGTAGAATCTGGCAGCAATTTTAGTCCTCCATTGGCGTGATGAAGACCTAAGATAAGGTCGAAAGCTTCCAACTTACGAACTTTTTGTAAAAGTTTTAGTTAACGTAACTAGCGTGATCAAGTTACCTTTCTTTGTTAATATTGTTACGTGTTTTGCCCATAATCGTCATGAAACAAAAATAATTAGTAAACTGGAAGATCCACCACTGATATGCTGCAGGTATGTCGATGATATGTTTCTGTTATCCAGGCTAAAAAATGAGGAACTAGAAGACTTGACAGGAAAATCTAAAGATATCTATCCATCCATAGAATTGACAGTGGAAAAAGAACAAAATAACACATTGGCATTTTTGGATATTATGGTAATCAAAACAAATGACAAGATACAATATAGAGTGCATCAAAAATCATCATATATTCCTGTCTTAATACCTTTTCAGTCGTTGCGCCCAATAATGCATAAAAGAAATAGTATTATTAAAAAACACTTATTAAAAGAAGTTATAACACACTCATCAAAAGAACAATATCAAAAAGAAGAATTAGAATATATTGAAAAAATTGCACATGATTTTGGCTATCCTAAACGGGTATTAAGGAAATGGATTAATGAAATAACTCAAGCAAATAATTAAAAAGGTACAAATAGTAAAAAAACATTAAGATATGTAGGAGCTATTCCATATGTTGAAGGTATTTCTGCTGAAATTAATAAGCTTTGTGGCAAATATAACATACAAGTAGGAAATCAAAGTACATACTATAAAAAATATAGTAATAAAAAATGAAAAGATCGGCCAACTTGATAGAGCTGGTGTATATGAGATTTCTATAAATCAGAAACCACCTTTATCATATATAGGCAGCACTAAGAACAAGTTAAAATATAGATTACACCAACATATGAATAATTGGAATAAAAAGAAGCTAAAACAGCATTAACCCAGTATTGTCTAGAAAACCATCAATGTCTGAAATTCAAAGATATTAAAATCATCAAAGGCTGTAAAAATGAAAAGCAGTTGAGAGTTGCAAAATCGGTGTTAATCGGGGGAGAAAAAAACAAAAAAAAAAACACACACATCAAGAGTATGCAATATTAAAGACCCAAACAACTTAAATGACCATTAGAAAGCCTTAATTAAACTAGAACAACAATTAAAGAGGGGGGGTACAACACTGACAATAGATGGAGCCAGAGATACAAAGATCTGGATTTCGCGACTAAAGCCGGAACCTTGATGAATTTGTTCACTTGATATGTGGTTAGCAGAGTAGAGGGAAACATTGACCTCCTGAGGATGGCAGTGTTGCTGTTGAAAGCACTTGGGGATTGTTTGTTGCTGGCCGAATGAGGTTAGGGTTTGCTTCAGGGTATTTGCGAGGTAAGAGGCAAATGGGGCGCTACGTAAATCACAGTTGACAGTGGTTTTGACTGCCATAAAATGTAAATAGGGTAATATAAATTATGTAGATAGTGGTTTTAAATAGTGTATGAATGTGTTGTATATATAGTACGTAACTGTGTTAGTATGAGATATGTAAATAGTACGTTGTGAAATTGGTATTGAATTGAATATGGGTGTGATGTAAGTGAGTATTTATTCAGTGTATATGTATGTGTTTTAGAATGGAGTACCATTTTTAGAAATGTGAATTTTTAAAGGCAAGTTGCTGAGGGAAGAGTGAAGGAAAGAAAGAAATAAATAGAATAAAAAAGAAAGAAAAAAAGAAATTGTGTAATGAAGGTCGACAACACTCACATAAAAAGTGAGTACACGTCTAGTTTTGACGAGATATCATGCATGTCAAATAGCAGTCAGAATTCAGCGTTTTTAATTGTCCTGTGAATGAAAATATGAATGTTTCATGACCTGAGGAATTATAATAACAACAACCTGAGAGCAGATATGATGAAAGTTTCAACCTTAAAGGGCCAGCTGCATAACAAAATGTTCTCGTTAACGTGCACGAAGAGTATTAAAAGAATGATGCCAAGACATTTTAGGAAGTTTTTGGCCTTTCAGATTGTGAAGTTCAAATTCATTAATTACTAAATTGGCAATATTTCTTCCAGTGACATCTCCATTTAAATTTGGAACCGATAAGAGGCAACTTTGGATTTTTTTTTTCCAGCACTGTCCTGAGAGATTGCCACAATAGAATATAATTTGCTTTCACTATCATTACTTCCATCAATGGCTACACAGAATGCAATATTTTGCAGATGCTCAGCTATTTTGATTTGCTTCACACTGCTCATTTCCCAGACAATGGCAGCAATCTTTGTCCTTACACAAGAACATTTCTTTGCAATATCAGATTTATTTATTTTTTTATTTTTTTTGGAGGTTTAACGACTACCGTGAGCAACTCAATGGGCTATAAGCAGTCGCCCATCCCTAATTTAGGGTAACTGGTTCCAGGGAAGGGAGAGAGCCAGTGCCGTTAGACAAACACAACATCCATGCCTCACCGGGATTCGAACCCGGACCCCGTTCAGACGAATGATCATAGGCCATCGCTTAGACCACTGCGCCACCAGGGCGGCCACCAATTTCAGATTCAGGAAACATCTTCTTGAACAACTGTCCAGTATGATCTGCACCATTGACTGTGACATTACATTGTGTTCCACCAAAAATGAGGTGAAATAGCATTCAGCACAAATGACCTCTAAATCAGCAGTATTACATTCAGATTTTTGAAAAAATGAACTCATCTTAGAATTTTTCTCTGCTTCCTTCACATTTGATGCATGCTTTTGTGATTTTAAATGCATTGAAATGTCATGTTTTCCTGCATGGCATATCTGGAAATCACACACTCATACACTAAAGCATATTTGTCTCCTTTGTTGGACCGTTTTATGTTCGAAAATTCTAATAAATAATTTCCTCTAAATGTCTTCGAATATTGTCTTGTATTCATTATTAAGTACTTCTTAACTGATCTCACTTGAACTCAGTCTAAAAACACTGGCCAACTTTTGGGATCATGAAGTTGAGCACACACAAAATGCCTAGCTTCCATTCAAAACTAGAGCATGGAAAGACTGAAACAACGGCAGAAGTTATGGAAAGACTGAAACAATGGCAGAAGTTTCTCCTCACTTTAGTTTTCCCCATGCCAGGACTGGATAAAACAAATTTTAAAAACTATTTCCCACAAATTCTTCACGTAACTGGCTGAAATTTGCATATATTACCATAATTGTCTAAAAGATGTGATGACCCAAAAAATTTCAAGTGAATTGATAAAAAAAAAAAAAGTTTTTGAATTAGCCTTAAAATGCTGATTACGAATTCTGGGCTTGCCAGCCACATAATAAACAGCAAATTAAAAAAAAGTCTTGTTTAAAAAGTTTTTAATTGACATGAAATTTAGAGGGCTCATTCCTATTGGCAATTTATGGTGTTGATCAAAATTTCATACATTTTCGTTAAAAATCCACAGAGATAAACTTTTGTATTTTTATTCCATTGCCATCAAAATGTGACGGGACTTTCCCCTGCAAGCTTTGGGACCGACTCTAGAGGTGAGAAACCACTGGCTGCTGTGAGCGGGATCACATAGAGAGAGGTACAGTGTGTGCATGTGTGTTTCGATCCACACTCACAGAAGTTCAAATTGCACTGCAGGAAATGCCAGGTGGAAGTAGCTCATAAAATTTTACGGACTTAATTGACAGAATGATACAGGCAACCAAACCCCTCCCTCTGCTTTCACATTCTCAAACAATGTTACACAAAATCCTTTATTCTAAAACAATGTGAACAACTTTTAAATAATGCAGAAATAAAATACCAGTATTTAAAAATGATACATTTCATTTCTTAAAACTTAGCAAAAAAAAAAAAAAAAGTCTCAAATTTGTCAAAATCCATAAGAAGCCACAGCATCTGTAAAATTGTAAGGTAACACAGATTTCCATAAAAATTACGGAAAAATCAGAAGACTTGGTAGGTATGGGATAGTATGCAGGGCCGGATTTTGTGCCTTTGGAAGAACCAGAAGAATTAATTTGTGATGAGGTTAGAAAAATTGAAGTATTTGACACCAAGTAAGAAGGGAAAGACATTGTGTACTAAACGTTCAGTAAGGTCCAACTCTTGGTAAAGAGGGATGAATTTGTTGATGCAGAAAATATTATCAAAATTTCTGATGCTGTCTTAGTTTTGAAGAAAAGCTTTAGACTGTGGAATTAACTTTTTAGGGGTCTTATAGAGGTTATTATTCGGGTCTTATAAAAGTTATTATTCAAAAAATTTGACCACCAACTTTTTGAATAATAACCTCTATAAGACCCGTAAAAAAGTTAATTCCACAGTACAATATGAATAGAAGCACCATAAATTCATTTACAACTAGGAAAAGCTTTATGTGGCTTTCTTTTTGGAGTTTTACCACTGTGCACTGCCCAGTGATAAAACTCCAAAAAGAAATGCCGTATATACTCGCGTATAAGTCGACCCCCCACTTTCAGAGGAAAAAATCGTAAGAAATCGGAAACTCGCGTATAAAGTTGATCCCGGAATGAGAAAAAAAAATTTAAATGAATTTATTCAAAAACATTTGAAACGAAAAAAATTATATATATAATACTAAATTTAGTTTGCATACCCAAAAACTTCATCGGAACCCTTCAAAATCCGATTCAGAGTCAGACTCGCAACACAGTTCAAAAAAGTCTTTCTCTGTCATCGGCGCGTCATCATAAACATCAGCATTCCCATCTATGCCTCTGTCATCAGAACCACTGTCATCATCACTCATAAAAATCTCATCATCCTCTGTGCCATCAAGTTTGTTACTAATGCAACATTTCTTGAATGATTTCACGACCATTTCTGCAGGTATCGCATCCCAAGCATCCTTGACCCATCGCGCAATCAAAACGATATCCGGCTTCTTTAGATTTCCGCCCTTGGTTTCAGTCGGCAAATCGGAACTTATCCAATCTGCCCAATACCTCCGCACATTGTCCTTGAAGGGCTTATTAAGGCAGACATCTAGTGGTTGAAGAACAGATGTCAACCCACCTGGGATGACAGCACGAGTCGTTTTTGAATTTTCTGCAGTTTTTTTCACTTCTGCACAACGGTGCGCAAAAAACATATCCCACACCAAAAGAGAAGGTTTTCTCAAAAGTGCACCTGGCCTTTTGTTCCACACATTCTGTAACCAGTCAATTGTTACGGATTCGTTCATCCATCCTTTTTCATGGGCACGAACGAGCACACCAGACGGAAAGACAACGCTTTTCGGCAGAGTTTTGCTTTTGAAAATAATTACTGGAGGTAGCTTACTGCCGTCGGCCAAACAGGAAAGAACATCCGTGAAACTGGATTTTTCGTGGCCAGTCGTTTTGATCAAGATATTTTTTTCGCCCTTTTGGTTCACCGTCTTATTTCCAGGAAGGTTGAAACACATGGCGGTTTCATCCATGTTCCCTATTTGGGAAAGTTCAAAAGCAGTCTCTTTTCTCTTTTGAATTACGTACTTTTGAAATTCCATTATCTTTGCTTCGAGGTCACGAGGTAACTTTTGTGCAATTTTGGTGCGCTGGCGTAGACACAACCCATAGCGGTTCATGAACCTTGTGCACCAACCCGGTGAGGCACAAAAAGTGTTATTTGCGGCTGCAAACTTTACATCTTTTGCGAGCTTCACTGCTCGCAAACATATACCAGTTCGCGTTACAATGTAACCATTTTGTCTGCAGCCCACAATCCAATCATTCAAGACACTTTCCAGCTCTGGGAAAGATGTCGTTCCACGGCGCAGCGCCTTTTGCGATTTTCACCAAGTCCGGTTTTTTTTTTACACCAATCTCGAATCAGTTTTTCGTTAATGCCAAATTGACGTGAAGCAGCACAGTTGTTAGTATTTTCTGCAAAAGAAACCACTTTCAACTTGAATCCTGCATTATAGGACATCCGTTTCTTTACACAATCCGTGTCACCCATAATAAGAGAAGCGAGACACGTGCGATTAAGAACAAGCAACACCTAACACTGGCTGTCGCATGGCTCCGTTACCAAAGAAAAATGCTTCGCGTGATATTCTTTGCCGTTACGTCGAAGATCAGTGCAATCAACTGGTAGTCGGAAGGGCGGAGCTTTCTATGTGCGGCTGTGACTGCGCTGTGGATACGCAAAGCCAGGAGACAGGAGACTTCTCAAAGCGCGGAGAAATTCTTAGGTTTGCGATTTCATAATTCTACCACATCAGCGTTTTTTCTTTCTTTCTTTCTTTCTTTTTCTTTCGGAGGGTTGCGATTTTGTAATTAATACCGCATCGGCATGAGGGGGGGGATGGATGGATTGCCTTTTGCCTCACGGGAAGAACTTTTGGACTTGCGATTTTTTTTAGACCCTGCGTATAAGTCGACCCTATTACTTTGAAGCTCTCATTTTGTCCCAAATTTCTCGACTTATACGCGCCTGGACTGTCATCCTCAGCATCATCTTCATATGACCCAACAGTGTTTTTCAAATTATATTTTTCTCAGGAAATCATTGATACAATTCTTCTCCACACAAATGAAGAAATAATTCATCAAAGACAAAACAAAAATTAGGAAAGGGTAAGCCACTAAAAAGGTTGCAATTCATGGTATCTTTACATAAACAACTGACAAAAAGAATGACAGCAACACAGACAAGACTCTTCTCAGAACAAATAAAGAACAAAAAGCAGTTATTCAGGAAGCACTAGGAAGAAACGAAAACCTTCGTACTAAGAGTCGTGGACCACGAAAGTACTGCAGGCATATATTGTTCCTACACCAAAACGAGGCATACAACTACTTACTGCATTGACTTCCAGAAGTCAATTTGTTGGGGCATCAAAAGAAGAAATGCATGGAATAAATGCTACAACTTTTCTTTCAAAACTTCTTAGTTTTTTTTTTTTTTAATGAAATCTACAGTATCATTTAATATAAATACCTTCAACTGAGTATTAGGAAAAACTGATATAATATTTCATTGTGGAATAACTTTTTTACGGGTCTTATAGAGGTTATTTTTCATGAAAGTTGGTTGTCAAATTTTCGAACTAAAACCTAATTCGTCATCAGGACTACGTAGTCCTGATGACGAACTAGGCTTTAGTTCGAAAATTTGACAACCAACTTTCGTGAAAAATAACCTCTATAAGACCCGCAAAAAAGTTATTCCACAATACACTATGAACAGAGGTGCCATAAATTCTTTTATAATATTTCAGTTATTCATTTTCTTAATTTTGTTTTTGAAAAGCATGATGTTTTAATATGTAGTTTATTCATGTTATTTTGAATTTATCTACGTCAAACTTTTAAAAGTTTATCAAAATTAAATTAGTTAAATAAAGGAATGAAAAATTTCTAATAACTTTGTCAAAAACCACTTTTATTTGTAAATATCTACCATATGCATAATTTTTACTCATCGTTACCAATAGGGCATTATTGACTAACATTACAGTTTTAGGGTTAAAATGTACAGGTTTCAGAAATATAAAAAAATTACTTCAGCCATTTTTATTACTAAATAAATGCATCGCTCTTTCCACGTTCCAGAAACACACAGCATCCGAAAAATTGTTTTTCAGCCGCCGCTGTGGAAACAAACCAACAGAACTCTTGATATCGCGCAGAGTGCGTTACATTTACGCCACGGTGGCCAACAATCCACGGTGCTATGTGTATTTTTAAGTCAGCTTCTGACATCATAAACAATTTTTCGGATGCTGTGTGTTTCTGGAACGTGGAAAGTGCGATGCATTTATTTATTAACTGTCGCCACGTATTTGGAGTATTTTCATTTTTATTACAATATGAAATTTCCTCAAAACCTGATTTACAACCTAAAAGATTTCTAGATCTGAGCAGTACTTCATATAAATAGTGCAGTAGATACTTATTAAAAGACTTGAAAGGTGATCTTAGATAATAAATGCTTACGTACATGCACCAACCATAACATAAAGGGCAAAACGATACAGTGAATATTTGCGAGTCGGATCTTTACTGCATAAGCCCATTCCTGTCATGATTGTGGCTGTAATATCCATTAGGAGGGTTACCACACATAAGGCTGCAGCTCCCTGGATGTACCCTGAAATAAAATAGGGATGAGTGAGTCAAATGATAATGAAACAACGTAAGTTGTGACAAGTTAAAAAGAATACAGCCAGTTACAACTTAAATCTTTCTAGGAATGTAGCTATTACACCATACAGAAGATCATAATTAAGATGAAAAGCAAGAAAATTTGCAGATAGAAGAATGTACTGCTTTACAGGAAACAACATATAAAGATCACAGGCTGCACTTCAAATAAAAGACTAACTCTACTGTGTTTTCCACTAATACATTTATTTTGATTAGATCATTTTTTTACAGAATGTTACCTCTCAAAGCAATACAAAATTTTACAGAATTGAAAAATGTTCACTAGCGTTTACTTATAATCACGTTTATTATTGACAAAAATAGTTTCAGATCCAGAAGTCCAGCTACCACGCAAAAAAGCCAAGCAGTGCTTTGGCAAAGTGGCAACATTACTCAAAGAACTAGATATGGCAAAGAAGAAACAATCTACAATAATTCAGGAAAGAATAATATAAAGCAGCTTATTTGACAATAAAAACAAAAGATCCCTGATCAGGCAGAGGTGGAACAATTAACTTTTTATGTGCTTCAAAATGTGAATGGTCTTGAAACATGTTAACTGCAAAAATGGAATTTACTTGCTTCTTCATCCCCTTGCAAGCAAAATTACTTGCTTCCAAAATACATCAGCATAGCACTTGTGCATTTTTGAACTTCCCTTTTTCTTGGTAAAGTTCGATTAACACTTACCGCACGTAGGGCTTGGCTTTCAATTCTTATTTCCGTTATGTGGATGCGGCATGGGCGTTTTTCATTCAGTTGCGGGTCCACTTCATTCCCCCCCCCCCCCGTTGGTATTTAACTGGCCTCGTCACTAAATGAGTTTTTTCCTTTGCCGCCTCCTCATTTACTTCAATAATTTTTCATAACCCGAGTACTTTCGGTAATAATCCATTACCGTCATCTAGGGGACATTTTGCTCCGACTAGCACGGAACGTGTCAGCTGGGCATTTCGGTGGTTCTTGCGGGCTGC
This sequence comes from Macrothele yani, assembly GCA_039090855.1. Lineage (NCBI taxonomy): Eukaryota > Metazoa > Arthropoda > Arachnida > Araneae > Macrothelidae > Macrothele > Macrothele yani. The sequence goes on along the minus strand of CM077008.1, from coordinate 653,041 downwards.
TTCTATTATCGGCTATCGCTTCTTCTTGGGCGTTGTGGCGCCATCTCTTGTTGGTCACTGATCTCATTTTTCGAACTTTTTCATTTTTTTGCTCAATTTTAATTAAATTTCTCCAGCTGTTTCTCAATATATTAGGGTCATTATGGTTGCAAACTTTTGCCCTATTTTTTTCAATCATTACCGACTCTGCTATTCTGAGGTGTTTTTCGGATTTACAGCTTTTAATGATTTTTATATTTTCGAATTTAGGATATTTTTGGTTAGCCAGACAGTATTGAATAAGTGCTGTTTTTTCTTCTTTTTTCTGCCAATTTTTTACGTGTTGTTTTAATCTGTGTTTAAGCTTATTTTTGGTACTTCCTATATATGCCATTGGAGGATTTTCAGTAACAGGAATTGAGTAAATACTTGCTTTTTCTAACATTTTTATTTTTTCATTATTTTTGATTACCATATTTTTGATGGTATTTACTTTTCCTCCAATTTGAATGTTATGCTTTTTACAAATATTATTAATTTCATTGGTAGTACCTTTAATGTAAGGAAAACCATTTAGATATTTGACTTCTTTTTTATTTACTACATCATTATTTTTTTTTCTTTATTACTTCTGTGTTCCATTTTTTTATTAAATGGTTAGGATAACCAAAGCTACCTGCAATTTTTTTTGTGAATTTGATTTCTTCATTGATGAACTGACTATTTTCAGAGTGCGTGTATATGCTCTTTTAATTAAGGTTTTTAGACTATTGCATTTTTGAGGATAAGGATGTGCCGAATTGTACGGGATTACAACAGGAACAAATGAACTTTTCTGATAAACCCTGTATTGTAACTTATCTGTGGATTTAATAACTTGTACGTCCAAAAAGGCTATTGCATTATTTTTTTTTCCTATTTCAACTGCGAGTTTTATAGTTGGGTATAAAGAGCTGTAACATTTGGTTAATTTTCTTAATTCTTCTTCGTTCAGTTTTGATAGAATGAAAATATCATCCACGTATCGACAGTACACTTCTGGTTTTTCTTCCATATGATGCAGGACATTTTCTTCAATCTCGTTCATCACAACCTCAGCATATAAAGTTGATAATGGTGAGCCCATTGGGCCTCCTGAATTTTGCTTGAATATTTTGTTCTTGTATGTAAAAATATTATTTTCATATAAATAGAATAAAATTTTTTTGAATTCATGAATTTGTGTGTTATTTAAAATTTTAAGATTTTGTAACTTCTTAATGATAATTTCAATAGCTTCTGGAACAGGAGTGCTTGGATATAATGCTTTAATGTCCATGCTTGCGATATTTAAGTCCTTTAGGCCAGTTTTTACATTTTTAATTTTCTCAATAAATTCATACGTGTTCTTGATGGTGAACTTGTTGTTCATGAAAAAGGGTGCTAGGAACTTGTAAACCAACAGGAAAAAAAAAAAAATGAAGTGGACCCGCAACTGAATGAAAAACCCCTATGCCGCATCCACATAACGGAAATAAGAATTGAAAGCCAAGCCCCACGTGCGGTAAGTGTTAATTGAACTTTACCAACAAAAAGGGAAGTTCAAAAATGCAAATGCATTAATGCACGTTAAAAAATAACCTCCAATATTGGAAGTAAATTGAAACTTTAAAGCACACGAATTATTCTTTCAAGTGGTTAGATCAAAGGCAGATTAGGCCTCACGATGTACTATCGCAATCTCTTTTCGAACCGTGAATTAACAACAATCACCAAATTCAAACATCTTAAAATCAAATGTATGAAATTTGAAGTTCAAGAACGTTTTCTTGTAACTTGCAGAGACTTTGGATTTATCCCCAAATTTTTGAGACTTAAGAACAAGCCAACAAGTAAGAAGGATTATTACATCCTGCATCGTTGTCAACAAAAAAGACTTAGTAACGAAATTATAGCTAAAAGAAAACAAATTTTCAGACTTAATGCTCAAGTTTATGAATTATGGAAGCTGATAAGCAACTCAAAATATGCACAATTTGATGGCACTTGGAAAGATCGCATTTTGGATACTACGTTCATCGAAATTAACGAAATTGCTAACAAAGAAGCAAACTCCAATAGCGTTACTGTTGATAAAAAATTAAATGCACTATTTGATGAACAAAAATTAAATAAGGAACCCATAAATGAATATAATGTGTATGAAAATCGGTCTGATAAGAACTTAAGCTTTTCACAGAAAGCAATTTTAAAAAAAGGGAAAAAATTTGCCTTTCCACAAGGCCTCCCTAAAACTGAAGAAATCATCCCTTGCCTAGAAGATATTCTCAAAAATATACCAGGCACAGAGAATAAAACTGAAGTTGAGAACAAATTATATAGAGTTATTCTAAAAGAATATAATGCCAAAAACAACAAAAACTTCTATATAGAGAAATTAAAATATGAAAAAAACCAACAACTATTGGAATTGGAAAATGACCCATATATCAAATTCTGATAAGCAGATAAAACCGGCCAAATCATTATTCTCAACACTGATGAATTTGAACAAAAAATGACAGCAGCAATAGATGGATTAAATTGTACCGAAATAAAGAAAGACCCAACAGATAACCAAATTAAATTCTTAGCAGATATAAGAAATCATAGCACATTACCTGATGAAATCAAGCGCTCTTTTCCACCAATGGGAGCAGGCATACCACGTATTGTTGCAAAGGTAAAAACGCACAAAGATGGTGCTCCAATGAGACTGATAGTTTCAAAAAAAAAAAAACTCACCATTGATAACATTAGAGAAAAACATTTATAAGTTCCTAGCACCCTTTTTCATGAACAACAAGTTCACCATCAAGAACACGTATGAATTTATTGAGAAAATTAAAAATGTAAAAACTGGCCTAAAGGACTTAAATATGGCAAGCATGGACGTTAAAGCATTATATCCAAGCACTCCTGTTCCAGAAGCTATTGAAATTATCATTAAGAAGTTACAAAATCTTAAAATTTTAAATAACACACTAAGTCATGAATTCAAAAAAATTTTATTCTATTTATATGAAAATAATATTTTTACTACAAGAACAAAATATTCAAGCAAAATTCAGGAGGCCCAATGGGCTCACCATTATCAACTTTATATGCTGAGGTTGTGATGAACGAGATTGAAGAAAATGTCCTGCATCGTATGGCAGAAAAACCAGAAGTGTACTGTCGATACGTGGATGATATTTTCATTCTATCAAAACTGAACGAAGAAGAATAAAGAAAATTAACCAAATGTTACAGCTCTTTATACCCAACTATAGAACTCACAGTTGAAATAGGAACAAAATAATGCAATAGCCTTTTTGGACGTTAAGTTATCAAATCCACAGGTAAGTTACAATACAGGGTTTATCGGAAAAGTTCATTTGTTCCTGTTCTAATCCCGTACAATTCAGCACATCCTTATCCTCAAAAATGCAATGGTCTAAAATCCTTAATTAAAAGAACATATACGCACTCTGAAAATAGTCAGTTCATCAATGAAGAAATCAAATTCATAAAAAAAAATTGTAGGTAGCTTTGGTTATCCTAACCATTTAATAAAAAAATGGAACACAGAAGTAATAAAGAAAAAAAAAATAATGCTGTAGTAAATAAAAAAAGTCAAATATCTAAATGGTTTTCCTTACATTAAAGGTACTACCAATGAAATTAATAATATTTGTAAAAAGCATAACATTCAAATTGGAGGAAAAGTAAATACCATCAAAAATATGGTAATGAAAAATAATGAAAAAATAAAAATGTTAGAAAAAGCAGGTATTTACTCAATTCCTATTACAGAAAATCCTCCAATGGCATATATAGGAAGTACCAAAAATAAGCTTAAACACAGATTAAAACAACACGTAAAAAATTGGCAGAAAAAAGAAGAAAAAACAGCACTTATTTAATACTGTCTGGCTAATCAAAAATATCCTAAATTCGAAAATATAAAAATCATTAAAAGCTGTAAATCCGAAAAACACCTCAGAATAGCAGAGTTGGTAATGATTGAAAAAAATAGGGCAAAAGTTTGCAACCATAATGACCCTAATATATTGAGAAACAGCTGGAGAAATTTAATTAAAATTGAGCAAAAAAATGAAAAAGTTGGAAAAATGAGATCAGTGACCAACAAGAGGTGGCGCCACAACGCCCAAGAAGAAGCGATAGCCGATAACAGAAGCAGCCAGCGAGAACCACCGAAATGCCCAGCTGACACGGTCCGTGCTAGTCGGAGCAAAACGTCCCCTAGATGACGGTAATGGATCATTACCGAAAGTACTCGGGTTATGAAAAATTATTGAAGTAAATGAGGAGGCGGCAAAGGAAAAAACTCATTTAGTGACGAGGCCAGTTAAATACCAACGGGGGAAAAAAAAAAATGAAGTGGACCCGCAACTGAATGAAAAACCCCCATGCCACATCCACATAACGGAAATAAGAATTGAAAGCCAAGCCCCACGTGCAGTAAGTGTTAATCAAACTTTACCAACAAAAAGGGAAGTTCAAAAATGCAAATGCATTAATGCACGTTAAAAAATAACCTCCAATATCGGAAGTAAATTGAAACTTTTACTTGTGTTACTAAACTGCAAAACCAACACAGTAACATAACTGCTGAAGCAGGCACAGCAGTCATATTTCACAAGCTGAACCATTACAATAAATACAAACAGAAATTAGTAACAGATGCTATCTTTTCCCCATGAATTTAATCACCAGGACTGTAAACCCTTTAAAATAAAAAAAAAAAACAACAACATATTTTTATGGCACAGCATTTTCCCATTAAACTATATGTATAACTTTTGGATTTTAGCTATTGATTGGAAGAACATCACATACATTTAGCTACAAAAAAGTAGTAGTTAAATAATATACATGCAAACATTTTTAGAGCTCACTGTAACCCTTAAAAATTGATACAAAATGGTGCACAGACTGGATAAAACTGCGCAGAATTTTTAATGATTATGAACAAAAGTGATAATTTATTGAGAAGCCATTTATATTCATGCATACGTGTGCTTTAAAACAAAAGGGAAAATGTATTTTTGTTGAAATTAAATTATAAAAATATTGATAAAACCATATTTCCTTTTAATGGCGTAAAACTAACACACAGTTTAAGCCAAGCTTTCATGCTTCATCGGAAGGCTTCATCTGGGCTAGGTTATCAAAGCCTTCTTATTAACATAATGCAGTTATGATTCAAAAATTTTGATGTTATAGAACCAACAGTTGTTTTGTTTCATGTGGAATTCCGTGTTTCAGATATGCTCACATAGCATGGAGAGAGATTCTTTGTTGTTTCTTTTATGTTTGTTTAGGATATTCCTCCACGCATCTGATAGCTCAAAAGACAAGTTTTTGTTGCACAGGTAGGTTGTGATCTCAAGACTTGCATGCGTGGCTATGCCAACGTAGCTTGTCTTGTCATCATGCTCCAAAGTGGGTTTCGAGAGACTTGCCTGCCACCCAAAACCCTGCTTTGGAGTCAGACTTTCCAGCATAGAGCGGTTGCCATTTTCCCATCTTTTATATCTTTTCTATGTTCCTTGCTCCTTACCAAAAGTGATCATTTTGTTAACTCCATATATGAATTTGTGCTGTCATCTGAATATTAGGAGTATGTTGTAAACTCCTGCTGAGCTTTTTCTGTTTCGCTGCATCTATACATGACACTGTGCTTGTAAACTCCAAAGACTTAACATATCCAGAAAAGAGCCACCTCGTGACAGTTTTCTCGTGAAAAAAGAAGGGGCCGTACACTTTCTTTTTGGACACAGCACAGAACACATTTACCTTAGGGGAATCTCGCACGTGTTGCACTGTAAATCTGGGATTCTCCGTTCCCCAAAAGCGAACATTGTGCTTGTTTACCTGACCACTCATGTGAAATGTAGCTTCATCGGTGAAAACTAAGTGATCGGCAAAATAGTCATTTTCAAAACGGTGCTGCATTTCGGCACAAAATTCAAAGTGCTTTGTCTTGTCAAGGTCAGTGAGATTTTGCAACATCTGCACTTTGTATGGAATCATTTTCAGCTTTCTCAAAATTCTCTAGACAGTGGGCTGTGAAATCTGCACTTCACGACTCACCCTCCGCGTTGACTTTCTCGGGCTTCGTTGAATGGCGGTGCAAACACTATTAACGACTTCTCCCAATTCGCGGTCGTCCAGGACTTTTAAGTTTGCACAAATAGCCCGTAGTTTCAATTTTTTTTATGCCAATCGTAGATAGATTTTCTCGTTGGAGGTTCTTTTCCGAATCGTGATCGAAAATGCCGTTACACAACAGTTACAGATTCCATTTTGCTAAATTCAAGAACACAAAGCACCTTCTCCATTGCAGATGGTGCCATTTTGACTGACTAGTCATGTGACACGTGCACTATCGCCTACGTCACTTCCCTCAGTAGCGGGACACAAACTTTATGAGTACATCTGCCTAACGGTTCGCAGTTGTGGTCTGTGTCTTCAACTGTTACTGTTTTACAGCATCTGGAAACTGTATACTTCTTTATGAATCGGGGTGTATTTATGATTGTTATGAACTCTATGAATGTTCGGAATACAAAGGTGGTGACTCAGAAGTTTCATCAGAAGAATGCATTTAACGCAACGTAAATATTTGGTAACACATTAGTTGCCAAAATTAATGAAATTCATTTAATTTTTGCTCTTAAAAACTATATTTTATTTTAAAACACTTCACACTGAAAAACATATATTTTACTGTTAATTTAAAATTTATAGATCCAAAAGAAAAAAAAATATAACAATGGACACAAAGTAACCACTCTTTGGTGCTCTTATTAAATGAATAATACTTTGGTAGAACAAGGGTTGCATCATCATCTAGTGGTAGATACACACAACTGACAATAAGTAGCAAATTCACAAAAAAAGGAAAGTGGAAACATCTTTGATCCCTATGTGAAGCTTTTTGGGGGTGCTGTTGGCCCGGGTTTCCTGTTCATGGACAATAATACAAGATCTTATGGAGATGCTATTTTTGATGATTACCTGATAAGTGAACATATCCACTGCATGCCATGGTCATTACGTTTCTCAGACCTCAACCTAATAGAACATGTGTGGGATGCATTGGGGAGACACATTGCATGTAGTCAACCTCCTGCCAGAACTCTTGATTTCGAGAGTTCTGGCAGGAGTTAACCTTGTCAACAGCATGAGACACGCTGTTGACATGTCTCATGACATGTCTCATCAGTGTGGCACTTGTATCACTGTAAGAGGTCACCATATGCCTTATCAGGCCATCATACAAAATCATAAATGTCTCCAGAAAACTCCTGCTGCTTTAATAATTTTGGACTCTTTATTGGTATGTTTTCCTAGTTGATCATTTTTTTTTCATAAAATTTGTACTGCATATTTAGTTCCTCACTAAGGTATCTACAGTATGTATAGTGCACAGCCTATTTCATTATGCCTTCTCGTTTTTGTAATTCAACACTTTTTGTTTATTAAGTTTACCTCACGTAGTTATCAAAATTTCATCTGTGTATTTCCGACACATGGTTCATACACTTTTTCAGTCACAGAATTCCAGGACTTTTGGATTTTTCCCCAGGACATATGATCCAAATGCCCCTACTTAAATATAGTGAAACCATAGGTCTGTTCAACCTGTAACCTACAACAAACTACTCCCTACAGGCTTGAGAAAACTTAATGCAGAATGTTGAAAATGATGCTGCTGCAGCTAATGAGAAATCTAGAATAATGAGATAAATACTGAAATATCAAAACTGTTATTGAAAATGTAGCCAACCTAGGGTACCACACAAGCACCATGCAAGGGAAGTTTAATTAAAGCCTTTCCTCACTGCGATACTGGGCTGGAAGAGAAAATAATCCCACACTGAAGCAGAGTAGTTTTATAAAATGGTAATTATCTGAATTTTGGATAAATTAATTTGAAATTTTTATGGGATCCATGTTTACCAAATTACATACTTGCTATACCTCTCAGGAAAAAACAAAAACAATCCCAATAGATTCTCCTTATCACTGGAAAAAAATACAGTAGATTGATGGCATATTTTTTTTTATCCTGTACATTTGACAAAGAATATATTTCCTAAATTTCTAACAAAAGCTCCCTGTTTCTCCCCTTAAAAATAAAGACCTCAGTATATGAACATTAGCTTACTTTTCTTTTGCTTGCACATTGGGGGAGGGCAATAAGGCATGGGAAGGGGGGGAGGCACAGTGCACCAAAGTGAGGGGGATGGGACCAGGAGGAGAGAAACTTCCATGGTCTAGTGAGTGAGTATGGCATAGAGGTCTTCAGACTATGATTAAAAAATACCAAAATCTAAATTTAAGATTTTTTTGAGAAACCAGTTGAAATTTATACGAACGCTATAAATCTCTAACAGGAATGGACCTCTTGAATTTCATGTGAATTGGTTTCACTTTTTAAATTAATCATGAAATATGCATAATAAAAATAAAAATTTTAGAGCTAATAAAGTTTTTAACCAATGCATTTGAAATTCCAGTGGTCAGCTTCTTATAGCAATCATGATGTATCTAAAAATTTTAGCCAGCTTCATAAAGAACTTGCAAAGTTAGCTTGAATATTTGTTTGTAAAATCTTGTCCTGAAGCAAAGGCAGCAATGAGCAGGAAAGGTTAAGGAAGTGTCTGCCTTTGGACAGAGAAAGTAGTTGATGAGATGCCACCCTCCTTTCTTCCCACTACTTCAAGGTTTCCTTCAAGAGAGTGAGCTCCAACTTGATCCTGATGAGCAGGGGAACATAAGAAACCACTAACAAACCTTTATTCAAGACCGCTAATTACTTCTCAGAAAATCTTGACTCTTACGACTGGATCAGGGATCCCTTTTTTGACTGAGATGCTTTGCCAGCAGTGTTGACAAATCGAGAAAAAGAACAGTTCAATGAACTTTCATGTGATACTGTACTGAAACACATCTTTTCAAAACTTCCCCTTTCTGATAATATGATTTGGTTAGTGAAATTTAACCATTGGTTCACATGGCAATATTATAAATCAATAGCAGGACAACCATTACTATTACTGTTTCACATGTTATAAAGTATCTTCAAGCCAAGTGTGCTGGCTTGAAGATACTTTATAACATTCGTTAATTCTGCTATTTTATAAGTTTGCTGGGAGTTAAAATATAAACAGTTCAATAGTTAATTGTCCTGAAAAGTTGCACTTACCTAATACTGCAGCATATTTTGGAAGGCTTTTGTTGGCAGATTTATTCTGCTGGTATATATCGCTAAAGTTCAGGTTGAAAGTCCTTGAGGAGTTAATTCATAAAACTAAAGGCATTCACTGGTATGTTTCAGAATATATAACCAGGGTCCAAGAGTTCGAAAAAGGTGAAGTTTAAAAAGTATACAAGAGATAAAAAGATTATTTACAGTATGTATAAAATCATTAACCTTCAGAGAGGTCATGAGTTGAAAGCCTAAACTATAATGAGTATTCGAAGTTGAAAAAGAGATTAAGAGACATATATCGTTGTTCAATTTTCGCTAAGTTGCGATGAACAAACTTTTTACGTGGCTACGATATTTTAATTCGGTTGACATTAAATGTCTGTAAATACTGTTTCACACGTTATGCAAGTTCAGCTATCGGGAGATTGCAAAAGGACGTTAACGTAGTATTGGCAATTGAAGTCAAGTATATTAATAATAAGTATTTATACTTACAATATTCATAGTGGCTGTCGGGGCTTCATATATGCGTCATCTAAGAATGTGAATTCTTTCAATTGTGAAGTTAAAATTCATGATATTGTAAAATCTGCACCAGATAAAATTAAACAAGATGAATTTTTTACAATGCAAAAAAATCCTTTAACATCGATGAAATAAGAAACTGAATTAAAACCTTGTTGAATTTTTAAAAAAACGAACTACTATCCTGAAGAGGAGACAATCTTGACCGCGAAGCACCCTGACACATAATGAAAACCAAAGATGAATTATACTTTTGCCAAAACCTCAAAAATAAACAATCTTGAAAAAGAAAAATACAAACATACAAATCTCCCGAATGCGAAGCACCAAACTAGTTTCTGCTAACTTTTATAGCCATCATCAGTGGTAGGTGCACGGACATTAGGATCACCGCACTCACTCGCTCAGGTATGCAGCTCAACCCCCAATGTATGTTCAGCCCTGTCGTGTAGATATTTGCGCATCATGATTTGGGTTCAACTGCACATATCAATGGTGTCTCCATCTGTAGTCAAACAAAAATATACTAGTAGCTTTTATGTAGAAAATATTCAACTGTATTTTTAAGTACTATTTGATATCACATGTTTTTTGTTAATGTTTTTCCTCTTGAAATGTTTTCTCTCCTGTTCAATAAGGTACCTCCATACAAACTGAAGCTCTACTGGACTATTAACGTTACAGTTGTATCTTTTGGTTTTCTCAATGACTACAGCCTCGGAGGTTAGAATCTGGGCATGTGATCTATGTGATGTTAGAATTTTTGTGTTAGTCCAATCAGGAGTTACATGATTTTTGATACAATGTTGTATTAATGAAGTTTTTATCTTTTCTTGTCCAGTTCATAATATGTTCATTTAATCTAGTCAAAAATCTTCTACGCATACTTCCGATATATACTTTGTCTTTTTGGTTATCATCCGTAACTGTTGGAATGACATAAACCCCAGATTTATTTAGAATTGATCTATTATTAGTAGTAGTAAGTATGCTTCCATTGTCAATAACTGTTTCAGCAATGTTAATATTGTTGTTGTAACATTCTTTTGAAAATAGTACTAATAGGAGGTAAGTATGGAAATTTTCCATAATATTGCTGTATTTCTTTTATAATGTTATTATCGAAACGATGTATATTGGCCGTAATGTTGTTATATAAAGATTTGACTAATCCTTTACTATATCCAAATTCTTCTGCAGTTTTTTCAATCCATTTTAGCTCTTTGATCTCCAATTCTTTATTGGATGAGTGTGTCATGGCTCTTTTAATATAAAAGCGGAATGCTGCAGTCTTATATTTCCAAGGGTGTGTAGAATCTCTTGGGATAATTGCCTGTACATATGATGGCTTCCGGTATACAGAATATTCTATAATTCCGTTATCCTTTTGTATAGATATATCCAAGAAGTTTAGCTGGCCATTAACCTCAATTTCCTTACTAACCTGTATAGATTGATAACAATTGTTAAATTTAGCAATGAAATTATCCATTTCAAGATTGGAGTGCTGCCAAAACAGTAAAATATCATCTACATATCGGAGATATACATATGGTAAGTATATATTAGAATGATCTAATATACAATTTTCAATATCTTGCAGAACGACTTCGGCCAGTAGTCCTGAAATTGGGGACCCCATAGGGGCGCCAAATTGCTGTTTATAAATTATCCCATTAAATGTGAAATAATTATTATTTGCAACAAAAAATAATGCAGATACAATACTGTTTCTGACTTTATCAGTAAGATTTTCTTCATCAATCTGGAATTAATTAAGTCAATAGCGACATCTGTTGGAGTATTGGGATATAAAGAGATGACATCTAAACTGGCCATTGTGAAATTGGAGGTTTTAATTGTTTTTAACTTGTTGGTAACTTCAGTAGCATTAGTAATACTGGCTTCATGGCTATTGTAGAATGGTTTGATGTAGTTAAATAGTGCTCTCTCTAAGTTAATAGTTGGAGATAAATTCTTATTAACAATAGGCCTAATAGGTTCGCCAGTCTTATGTGTTTTTATTTTACCAAAAATATTTGGTGTACAAGCACCTACTGGTGGAATACATTTGCTTTTAATACTTGTAGGTAAGTCACTGTGATTTTTTATATTAGCCAAGTTCCTAATTATACTGTCAACAGGGCCCTTATTGACTATGATGGCATTCAACTTATTGATTGCTTCTGTCATCTTGTTATTATATTTATCTGTATTTAAGATGACAATCTGCTTAGATTTGTCCGCCATAATACACTTTCTAGCAGGGTTATTTCTCAACTCCATTGCCATCAACAACATGTACAACACCAATGAAAATACAAGAATCACATATGAGCGCGAAGCCCTAATGGAGTTGAGAAATAACCCTGCTATAAAGTGTATTATGGCGGACAAATCTAAGCAGATTGTCATCATAAATATAATAACAAGATGACAGAAGCAATCAATAAGTTGAATGCCATCATAGTCAATAAGGACCCTGTTGACAGTATAATTAGGAACTTGGCTAATATAAAAAATCACAGTGACTTACCTACAATTATTAAAAGCAAATGTATTCCACCAGTAGGTGCTTGTACACCAAATATTTTTGGTAAAATAAAAACACATAAGACTGGCGAACCTATTAGGCCTATTGTTAATAAGAATTTATCTCCAACTATTAACTTAGAGAGTGCACTATTTAACTACATCAAACCATTCTACAATAGCCATGAAGCCAGTATTACTAATGCTACTGAAGTTACCAACAAGTTAAAAACAATTAAAACCTCCAATTTCACAATGGCCAGTTTAGATGTCATCTCTTTATATCCCAATACTCCAACAGATGTTGCTATTGACTTAATTAATTCCAGATTGATGAAGAAAATCTTACTGATAAAGTCAGAAACAGTATTGTATCTGCATTATTTTTTGTTGCAAATAATAATTATTTCACATTTAATGGGATAATTTATAAACAGCAATTTGGCGCCCCTATGGGGCCCCCAATTTCAGGACTACTGGCCGAAGTCGTTCTGCAAGATATTGAAAATTGTATATTAGATCATTCTAATATATACTTACCATATGTATATCTCCGATATGTAGATGATATTTTACTGTTTTGGCAGCACTCCAATCTTGAAATGGATAATTTCATTGCTAAATTTAACAATTGTTATCAATCTATACAGGTTAGTAAGGAAATTGAGGTTAATGGCCAGCTAAACTTCTTGGATATATCTATACAAAAGGATAACGGAATTATAGAATATTCTGTATACCGGAAGCCATCATATGTACAGGCAATTATCCCAAGAGATTCTACACACCCTTGGAAATATAAGACTGCAGCATTCCGCTTTTATATTAAAAGAACCATGACACACTCATCCAATAAAGAATTGGAGATCAAAGAGCTAAAATGGATTGAAAAAACTGCAGAAGAATTTGGATATAGTAAAGGATTAGTCAAATCTTTATATAACAACATTACGGCCAATATACATCGTTTCGATAATAACATTATAAAAGAAATACAGCAATATTATGGAAAATTTCCATACTTACCTCCTATTAGTACTATTTTAAAAAAGGAATGTTACAACAACAATATTAACATTGCTGAAACAGTTATTGACAATGGAAGCATACTTACTACTACTAATAATAGATCAATTCTAAATAAATCTGGGGTTTATGTCATTCCAACAGTTACGGATGATAACCAAAAAGACAAAGTATATATCGGAAGTACGCGTAGAAGATGTTTGACTAGATTAAATGAACATATTACGAACTGGACAAGAAAAGATGAAAAAACTTCATTAATACAACATTGTATCAAAAATCATGTAACTCCTGATTGGACTAACACAAAAATTCTAACATCACATAGATCACATGCCCAGATTCTAACCTCCGAGGCTGTAGTCATTGAGAAAACCAAAAGATACAACTGTAACGTTAATAGTCTAGTAGAGCTTCAGTTTGCATGGAGGTACCTTATTGAACAGGAGAGAAAACATTTCAAGAGGAAAAACATTAACAAAAAACATGTGATATCAAATAGTACTTAAAAATACAGTTGAATATTTTCTACATAAAAGCTACTAGTATATTTTTGTTTGACTACAGATGGCGACACCATTGATATGTGCAGTTGAACCCAAATCATGATGCGCAAATATCTACACGACAGGGCTGAACATACATTGGGGGTTGAGCTGCATACCTGAGCGAGTGAGTGCGGTGATCCTAATGTCCGTGCACCTACCACTGATGATGGCTATAAAAGTTAGCAGAAACTAGTTTGGTGCTTCGCATTCGGGAGATTTGTATGTTTGTATTTTTCTTTTTCAAGATTGTTTATTTTTGAGGTTTTGGCAAAAGTATAATTCATCTTTGGTTTTCATTATGTGTCAGGGTGCTTCGCGGTCAAGATTGTCTCTTCTTCAGGATAGTAGTTCGTTTTTTAAAAAATTCAACAAGGTTTTAATTCAGTTTCTTATTTCATCGATGTTAAAGGATTTTTTTGCATTGTAAAAAATTCATCTTGTTTAATTTTATCTGGTGCAGATTTTACAATATCATGAATTTTAACTTCACAATTGAAAGAATTCACATTCTTAGATGACGCATATATGAAGCCCCGACAGCCACTATGAATATTGTAAGTATAAATACTTATTATTAATATACTTGACTTCAATTGCCAATACTACGTTAACGTCCTTTTGCAATCTCCCGATAGTTGAACTTGCATAACGTGTGAAACAGTATTTACAGACATTTAATGTCAACCGAATTAAAAAAAAAAGAGATTAAGAGGTTTGAATATAATTTTACCATTGAATGGAAGGCTGACAATTTTTGCATCGGCACATAACACTCAAAAGTAACCATGCAAAACTTGTCGGCCTTCCATTCAATGGTAAAATTATGTTCAAAGCTTCTGAATCTCTTTTTCAACTTCGAATACTCATTATAGTTTAGGCTTTCAACTCATGACCTCTCTGAAGGTTAATGATTTTATACATACTGTAAATAATCTTTTTATCTCTTGTATACTTTTTAAACTTCACCTTTTTTCGAACTGTGGACCCTGGTTATATATTCTCAAACATACCAGTGAATGCCTTTAGTTTTATGAATTAACTCCTCAAGGACTTTTCAACCTGAACTTCAGCGATATATACCAGCAGAATAAATCTGCCAACAAAAGCCTTCCAAAATATGCTGCAGTATTAGGTAAGTGCAACTTTTCAGGACAATTAACTATTGAACTGTTTATATTTTAACTCCCAGCAAACTTATAAAACAGCAAAATTAACGAAGCATAGCACACTCAGCTTGAAGATACTTTATAACATGTGAAACAGTAATAGTTGTTCAGCTATTGATTTATTCCCCTTTCTGATTTTTGGATTAAAGCACAATGCGGTTACCCTGAGCTCGCAGAGATGCACATTAAGTTCTTGGTGCCCTTTTCGACAACATATTTATGTGAGCAAGGATTTTCAGAGCTTGTTTTCGTGTAAAAAAAAAAAAAAAAAAAAAAAGCAGAACAGACTGCGTGTGGGCACCGAGGCTAAAACTGAGCAAAACTCAGCCTGATATCAAGAAACTGGTTTCAATGATGCAAACTCAAATATCTCATTAATAATATTTGTTTTACTTCCATTCAATTCACATTTTAAAAATACATATGTATCCTTTGGAATTTTACATATTGGTGGTACTTAAGATAATTAAAATATGAAATCAGGAGAAAAAGACTGAAAAACACTGCTCAAAAACAATGGTAGTTTCACATGCAAATTATTTTTCTACACTTCTTTTCCTATTTCTTCTTTACATTTCAATTTTAGTAGTACCATTTATTTTTGTTTATCAAAGTATCCATGAACGGTAGATGATTTATAGCTAAAAGTGATGGAGGAAGTGAATTTGAAGTTTATTGGGGAGGAGGGGGGATACAGTTTTACAGCAACACCAACTAATTCATGACACCCTTTCAGGTATTAAGCAAAAGTATTCAAATACCTAGAAAAATAAGGTCTAAAATTAGTCATTAATGACAAAGTGATGAGTGAACAATAGGTTTAAAGACAGAAAATCTTGAAATGGACAGAGACGGATAAGGTTATAAGATATTTAGTACTATTATCAGATTCAGGAGTGTCTGCATGAGAAAAAGATTATGAGTATGAAGTATAGGTCTTGTGTACGACATGTGATGGATGCCAGTGAAGCCTGAGTTGTATGTCAAGAGATAAATGGAGAAGTTTGATACAGCAACATACATACATGCATATCACTAAGCTGTTCTCTGGGATTCAGAGGTTAGCTCCACAAAGAAAAAACAAACTACCAGATAATTTTTAACTGATTATTTACTTATTGTTGCTGTGTCAAACTTCTCCATTTACGGCGATCTTGACATACAACTCGGGCTTCACTGACATCCATCACACGGCACACGCAAGATATCTTATACTTCATACTCATGATCTTTTTCTCATGCAGACACTCCTGAATCTGATCCGTCCCTGACTTCCTTGGCCTTCCCTTCCTGCCACTTGGGCTAAAAAAATTTCTTAGTAAGCATCTCCTCATGTATTCTTTCAACATGCCCAAACCACCGAAGCATATTAGTCTCCACCTTGCTAACAACATTTTGCTTCACATTACACAACTGCAACACATCTTCATTCCTCACACAATCAGAACGTGTCTCTCCCCCCCCCGTAAGTAACACATTTCTCCAGCACACAAACAACTCCTATGTTTCTTCTGTAATTCCCAGGTTTTACTGCCATACACCAAAGTAGGTACAATTACACTTTCATACACAGCCATGCGGGACTCTCTTGAGAACCCATCATTCCTGTGAAAATTTCCCAAGGCAGGCAGCTATGACTTTTAATGAAGAATTAATTCGCCTACTAATTTCCCCATCCAATTTGTTCTCTCTGTCAAACATGCTTCCTAAATACACAAACTCACTCACCTGGTCAATAAATGTGCCATTTAGGCTTATATTACATTCAGTACTACCAGTTCCTCGCTCAAAAACCATAACTTTGGTTTTTTCCCTTAGTAAGTAAAAATTACCTGTTAGTTTGTATTTCTTTGTGGAGCTAACCTCTGAATCTCAGAGAACAGCTTAGTGACATGAATGAATGAAAAATTAACTGTAACATTGTTACACTAATGTATACATTATTTACATGCTATAATCATTACATATAACCTGTGAAAAAACTCAAGGTTCTTTTCACCATTGACAATGTTACTTGCGTTTAGTATTCAAGACGTAGCCATAAGTCGCTGTGATATATATGCGTTGATATTATTGTATGTTAATCCAATTAAATCAAGTATTTCTTACATACCATTGCTTGATGTTGAACTTCCCACTTCACATTGCCGTTGCCATCGTTGTCAAAGTTCTCATTGGACTGCAGTTTCTTGAGTGGGGTCTTGAATGGTGGGCACTGTAACAGTAAGGCTTATTTTTTCAGTTAAGCAAGAATTTAAAAAAAAAAAAAAGGAATAATCAGATCCTGAATTGAATTTTTGAAGTTGTTAAAATACATCGATATTCTAAAAGCAAATGATGAAGAAAAGAATGAAGTTAAAATACCAATAAAAGATTGAGATGAACAAAGCAAAATCACACAAAGGAAGCAAGAAATTATCTTAGTCTCTTGTCTATGTTTGCTAATCAAACTTTTGAAGTTGTTAAAAAAAAAGACATTCTAAAAAACAAGCGATGAGGAAATGAACGAATGAAGTTAAAACATGTTAACAAAAGTTGATCAATCACTTCTGTCATCGGGTATGCCTGGTACTTGATGTTATGGCATCAAAGGCTGACTTCCTGCTGGTCCCTTCTTACTATGTCATCTTTTTTGCTGCTGTATCCCCCAGCATGTGTTAGATCATCCATTGTGGTGTAATTAACATACTGTTGATCTCTCGTGTTTGTTGCATTGTTGTTTTCTATCATATTCCTGTTGGATTAAATATTTCCAAGCATAAGACAGTTCATAGGGCATATTGCTGTTACAGTTGTATTCCTTGGTTTGTTCTATGGCGATGACCTCTGTAATTAGTATTTGCATATGTTTTTGATGATTACAGATTAACTTGATGTCTTCCCATTCAGGTGAGGTTTGATTTCCACAGCAGTATTGCACAAATGCGGTTCTCTTTTGTTTTTGATTCCAATCTTTTAGGTGCTTGGCCAATCTGGTTTTTGATCATTGCTTGGTGCTTCCAATGTATGCACATTTAGGTTGGTTATTTTGTGCCTCGATTGTCCATCATTGAAGTTGTGCTTAGCTTTTTTATTAAATTACTGACAGCGTTTGGTATGTAATTTGCAAATGTTAGCTCTGCTTGCTTACATTCTCTTTGATGTTAGGTATTGTGGGATAGAAAGGAATTTTACCACAGTACTTCAGTTGTTCTTTGTTATTGTGTGTGGGCGATTTATTCATATTTTGGTGGATATCTTGAGTTAAACATTTGATTAACTGTATGCTGTATCCATATTGAGTTGGCAAGTTTTAATCGATTTCATTTCTTTATTATATTTAGTTACGTTAGGTGAATGTGCAAATACTCTATGAATGTAGGATCTAAAGGCAGCTATTTGGGGGGAGGGGTTGAATTGAAAGGTATTATCTTTGGTATATACGTTGGCTTTCTGTACACTTCATACCCAACAGAATTTTTATTTTTATTATTTGTGAATAATATATCTAGAAAAAGCAGTTGGCTATTTTTTTCCTAGTTCCTGTGTCAGCACAATAGATGGAAAAAGATCTATTTATCTTGCTCTAAACTTCAACTCATCAATGGAATATTTTCATGTTACTAAAATGTCATCAACATATCTGATATAGATTTCTCGGCATTTATATTGAGTATTCAGTAATAGTTGTCATTTAATTTTTTGTAAAACAGCCTCAGCTAGTAGTCCAGAGAGGGGAGACCCCATTGGGGCTCCTTTAACTTGTTGGTAAAAAGTTTTATTGAATAGAAAGAAATTGTTGTAGATCAAAAAATTCAATGTATCAATGATGACTATTATTTCATTCTGTGGTACATTATATGTTCTTGTTCTAATTTTTTATTAATCAAGGATATTGCTGCATCAAATAGTGTATTTGGATACAAAACACTATCTAAACTTGCCATAAGTACATTATTAGTTTTATTGTACTGTTCGATGATCTCTTTGGCTTTGTTATATGTGGTTATTGTAATAAGGTTTGAAGTACAAATAAAGCTATTTTCCAAGTTGATTGTAGGTGCCATTTGTTTGGCGAATATTGGGCATAAAGGTTCATTCTGCTTATGTAGTTTGCTTTTATAAAAAAATATGGGGAACTGTAGCACCTATTGGTAGGTATGCTTTTTTCTTTATATGATCTGGTAATGAACTATTGTTCTTGATGCATGCTGATTTTCAAATTATATGTTCTGTTGGGTAATCTTTTTGAATTTTGTAACTTATAGCTTATTAACAATGGCTTTATGTATTTTTTCATTATGTTTTTCACTTTTCATTATAATGAGTTGTTTGGATTTACTAGCCGTGGTAAATGTAAGTTAATAATCTTTGAGTTCAAGCAATGCTTGGCGTTCATATTTGATATTGTTTTTATTTTCGTTAATATTTTTGGTGGTTTGATAATAGCTCACATGACATTGAATTGGGTAGGTTCCAATGTGACTACAGTAGATTTATTACAGAGGGTGAGTTGAAAGTTTTCAGGGCTTGAAAAATACCTGAAAAGTTACATGCCCAGCTGGGCAAGTGCAGAAATTATTTACTTGCACAGAAGTAAAATCTACATGCCAAGAAAAATTTATCTTTTAAGATAACAAAACAGAAGCCTCATTTTTTTTAAAGTTAAAAATTATGCTAAACTTTTTATACATCTTTTGCATCACCATTTTAAAGTGTCTGTGTTCAAAGTGCACAAAAGCATTTATCTCAAGTTTTAAGAAAGGTAATCGATGGCACATGAGAAATTTAGTGATTATGTCATATTTAAGAATTTTTAATATGTCCTGTGTTTTGCAAAAAAAATAATCATAGTTAACTGTACAGCAGTTCAAGTAGTTTTCAACAATTTTGAATGTAAAAATTATTTACCTTTTTCTCTTGTGCAAACAGAAGTAATTGTGCATCATAAAATATCCCAAGAATTGTTTAGAAACAAAGGCAATCCTTACGTTTTCGACTACTGTTGTGTGCATTTATAGTTATTAAACTATACTATCATGCTATCACCTGGACCCCCCCCCTCACACACATTCCTTGAAAAAATTGCTGGTGGTATCGGCAATTTTAGGATGGTTTTGGCAAGCAGTGCACCACATAATAGTCTTGTCGTCATTTGACTTTAGCCAATTAAATGTTTTTATTCAAGATTCCTGAACTGTCAGACGCCATTTTTTTTGCGTACACTTTATCATAGTCTACTTGCGTAAGTTTCAATTTTGCCAATGACGCAGATTCCGATTCTGAAATTACATCACTCAACAATGCAGAAGATGAATTTGTAACAACCGCTGACAGATCGGGAATTTCACATAATTGCTTACTATCAGATAGATATACTCTCATTGCTGGTCTTTTTTTCAAAAAAAAAAAATCATGTCCATTATTAAATACAACTTATATCCGCAGCTAACACAAACTACTGTTCTCTCAGACAAACTAGGTAAGTTATCGGTGTCGGTAATTTTCGCTCTTCTCCCGGCTAAGTGTACAGGATCGTTCTTAAATCTTAAACAAAACTTAGGCTTTGTTTCATCAGTAATACCGCTGTTGTTCATGTGTGTGTGTGTGTGTGGGGGGGGGGGGGGTGCAGAAGCTTCCATTTTCTCTCACTCGCGCAAGTTGTATCAGAGACCTCACCCCACCCAAGGCTGTGCAATAAATATTCCGTTGCCACTCCCTCCTCATAAAGCACAGCTTTTTTGCCCATCAGTCAGCATCCTCCTGTTTCATGGCAGTTTACGCATTCTGTCACTAAACACGGGAGGCTAGTTTCATCCGAGGCAAGCATCCTGTCGTTAACTGTAAACAACATCTGGAGCAAAAAGTTCTACGTATGGCCCCAATTTCTGGACGTAGAGCATAATACGTATAATTGAAGAAGCGCTATCCTCCTGGCTTTGGCATTCATTCCGTAACAATAATACAACTTCTGGTGATTTGCAGTAAAATGAAAAACATGCGACAGGTTTTTTTTTTTTTCTGGAGTAGAAAATGTTCCATTCCAAACTTTTTTTTTCTTTAAACCTAGTTGCCCGAACAGGTAACTTGGTTTCATTTTTACTTGCCCAGGCCAATAATTTACATGCCCTGGTATTTTTCAAGCCCTGGTTTTGCAATATTTGCATAAACGCATCTGCTGTGGCAGGTATGTCATGCATTTAAACTAGTCAAGTTGCACATTGTGGTCAGTCAAATGGGATATAAAGTGGTAGTCATCGCTGTGAACAGCATTGCATGTCATCGTTCTGTCTGTGGTTGGGACGCCTAAAAGATGAACAGTCATAACCGGCAAATTAAGGAACTTTTGCTTTACGAGTTTGAACTCGGCCATAAAGCTGCTCAAGCAACACAAACATTTGTCATGCGAAAGCGGAAGGTTCTGTGGACCACAGCACCACAACCAGATAGTTCAAGAAATTTTGCTCAGGTGACAGAAACCTCAACGATCAGCCAAGGTCACGTAGGACTGAAACAGTGGATTTCGAAGCTGTATGCCAGGCCGTAAAGGCAAATCCGACAACCAGCACTCAAGAGATTATCAGGCGAGCTGGGCATATCATAGACCACTGTGGTTAGTCACCTTAAGGACCTCGGCAAGGTCTGCAGGAGCTACCATATTGTCCCTCACAAACTGACGCCAGCTGAAACAAACTGCCCAGCGCAAGTGTGCATGAAACTTCTAGAAAACCCGCACGATGTACATTTCATCAACAGAACTGTTATGTGCGATGAAAAGTGAATCTATTTCCATAATCCTAGCACACAACTGCAGTGGTTGAGCCCGGGCAAACTTCCTGAACCTGTTGTCAAATGTGGGCGCTTTGAGCACAAGGTAATGCTCTGCAGCTGGTGGAATTTTCTATTACAAATTTGTTCCAGATGGTCGAACAATCAACACAAACCTCTACTCTGAACAGCTGGAGCGGATGTACACCATTTTGGAGAAGTACCCGGCACAAGAACAGAAAGCGTTCTCTTCTACAGCAGATCAGATCATATGTAGAGGATTTTAAGAAGGGAGTGTCTGACCCCAGGTCTTCAACAACTCTTAGAAATAGGAAGCTAGGAGATTTGGGCTAGAGTGACCGATAGGAAAGTGACACGGAGGCGAAGAAGAAAGGGGGAGGAAGACGCCCTTATTTATTATTACCGGGGGGCCAGTACCCAGGGTTCGACAGCTAAATGTGCCCATCCGACGCACGGCGGATATTTAGTGGTTCGAGCATTTGTACCTGCTGGGATCGACCCTGAGGTCTTCCCCGTGTCAGTCACGAACGCTGACCACTAGGCCATCCGCGGCCCTCTCCTACAGCGGGACAATGCTTGGCCTCATACAGCATGAATGACCCGGGCAAAACTCCAGGAACTTGAGGGCATCAAACTGATGCCACACTCAGCATATATAGTCCATACTTTACCCTGTTGGATTATTACCTGTTCCGGCCCATGGCCCACTTCTTTCGCAGGCGGCACTTCAACAACCAGGAGGAGGTGGCAGCTGGGATGGAGGAGTTCTTTGCCTCGAAGGACAAGAACTCGTACCGCCGTGGAAATGAAGAATTGGCAGACAGATGCCTGCCAGTTCTTCGATTCCACGATGGTACTGAGTCATTAGTGTGCAGACAAATGCCAGCACACAAACAACTATTGTCTTTTCTGCAGTACACAGGTTTCACTGACATACATCAGAAAAGCAACAATTACACTTTCATATACAGCCATTCAGGACTTCCTTGAGAACCATCCCTCCTGTGAAATCCTCCTAAAGCAGCTATGACTTTTAACGAAGAATTCACTCTCCTACTAATTTCGCCATCTAATAATGTGTTATCTCTGTCAAACATATTTCTTAAATATATAAACTCATTCACCTGGCCAATCTCTGTGCCATTAAGACTTATCTTGAATTCAGTAAGAACAGTTCCTCACTCAAAAACTATAACTTTGGGTTTTCCCTTGTTTATATTCAGTTTGAAATTCATAAAAACTTCGTACATCCGGGACAACATATCCGCAACTCACTTTTGCTCTCTGGCAACAATACTGTGTCATCAGCATAGAGCAATCTGCACACACACACATATTACCAAGCCATAAACCAGTATTATCAATTTTGTCATCACGCATGCATGCATGCATCCAAAAATATATTAAACAGCAAGGATGACATTACACAACCTTGCCTGACTCCTGCACCAATAGAAAACCATTTCGATAAAACATCATTCACTCATACACATGCTCTACTGCCCGCACACATGGCTTTCAGAATATTAAGTAGATTCTCAGTAATACCATATTTATTCAGTAGCTTCAACAGAATAGTCCTATTTACTTTGTCATAAGCTTTCTCTAAATCTATGAAGGCTCCAAACACTTTTTTTTACCAACAGACAGATAATTTTCAGTAATCATGCATAAAGTAAAAAATTTAATTAGTGCAGCCCATACCAGGCATAAAAACACTTTATACATCCCACATTTTCTCTGATTTAAGACTTCGTACCTTATCAATACTGACCTACCCAAACACTTTTCCTGGCACAATCGGTAAACTGATACCACGATAGTTCTTGCATTACGTTTGATCACCATTTCCCTTGTACAAGGAAACAATGATAGCATCCTTCCAATCCTGAGGGATCATTCCTAACATCCAACATAACTGGCAAATATAAATAAAGAAGATAGCTGTCTAAGCACGAACACTTTAGCTCAAACCAATTACAACACTCAAATGAAGCTAAGACGTATCACCGGTATCAAAAGTATACACAGTTAAAACCATGACGACACAAATAACTCATTCCATTGAGGTTTAAAAAGGTTTAATGTTAAAAACTTGCGAGATCTTTCGAACCTACGACTTATAGGTTCATCATCAGGCACCAAAACTCGCGAGTTTTGGTGCCTGATGATGAACCTATAAGTCGTAGGTTCGAAAGATCTCGCAAGTTTTTAACATTAAACCTTTTTAAACCTCAATGGAATGAGTTATTTGTGTCGTCATGGTTTTAACTGTGTATACTTTTGATACCGGTGATACGTCTTAGCTTCATTTGAGTGTTGTAATTGGTTTGAGCTAAAGTGTTCGTGCTTAGACAGCTATCTTCTTTATTTATAAATCAATCAGCACGATAGTCTCTTCATCATATCTAATAACTGGCAAATCTGAATTAAGCAGTCGATAACAGTCGCCACCATATTTTAGCATCTCAGCAGATACACCATCTACTCCCAAAAAGCCTTACCATTCTGAAAAGATTTTAGAGCTTTACACACCTTTTCTCTTGAGATTCCACCAGTACTTCCATCTCTCACTATGACATCATCTGCTTCTGCCTCAGAATCATCTTTGCTTTCATGACATAATAAATCACAGAAGTACTCACTCCATCTTTCACTTAGCTCATTGGGCTCCCATATCATTCCTCCAACACTATTATTTACACAACTTAGAATTTTATTTCCCCCTCTTTTTCCTATGTCTTATGTACCTCCCGAATGTTTTTCTATCTTTCCAAAAAGCCAAATTGAACCTTTCTTTCCTATCTTTTGCCTTACTCTGGTAACCCAGCTTTGCTGCCTCATGCTTCTTACAATGATATTCATCCTCGGAAACTATACCTTGCAACATCCCCAAGTATGCTTCCTTCTTTCTCTTTACTGTTTCTTTAACATCACTGTACCACTATGCATCATCTTTAAAATTACCCACTGTAGCAGTACCACAGACCTCTTCAGCGGCAGTGACAACAAAGTTCTTAAAACATGTCCACTTCTTTTCTACATCCCTCTAGCATGCCTTCAACTCATTCACTGAGTAAATCAGAGTAATGCTGATAATCTTCAGACAGCCTTTCAACCTTTATTCTTTTCACCACAGGCATCTTCTTATACCTTCTTCTCCAACCAATATTCAGTTTCACCCGTGACACTAACAGGTGATCATAGCCAACATCTGCACCTCTCATGACATGGGTATCAACAACTAAGTGTTTCAGATCATAAACAACAAAATTTATTACACTCTTTAATCCAAGAGTACAAATTTCCCAAGTGTATGTGTGGATATACTTGTGGTTGAAAAACGTATTAGATACCCACAATCCATTTCCGATGCAGAGTTCCATTAATCTTTCACAGAAGGAACATTAAATTTACCCAGATCATTATCAGAAATCCCATTCTGAACACCTAGTCTAACATGAAAGAAATACGGGATTACGCCATATAATACAAATTTTGAAGATGACAATCCGATTTTTGGCGTAAATGTGACAAGGATGGTAAGTCAGATAATATCCAAAAACTTGAAAAATTGACTTACCATTGCTGTCACATTTACACCAAAAATCGGATTGTCATCTTCAAAATTTGTATTATATGGTGTAATCCCGTATTTCTTTCATGATTTATCTGCTTCTCCGGGCAAACACGGGATAAGATTCTTAACCTCCAGATTTGCTAAACATGAATGCCGATTGCTTCGACTAGCGAATCCTGCGATGGTTATATTCAAATTGATCGGAAACTTTGTCGTTCTTTGCGGTGTAGTGGTTAGCATACCCGGGCGTTTTCTGGGAGATGCGGGTTCGAATCCTGCTCCAGGAAGACGAAAATTTTCAAGTTTTCGGATATTATCTGACTTACCATCCTTGTCACATTTACGCCAAAAATCGGATTGTCATCTTCAAAATTTGTACCTAGTCTAACATTGAAATCCCCTGCTATTATAACTTTCTTTTTAGCATCAAACTGGCTCAAAACAGCTTTTAGCTCATTCCAAAAATGTTCCTTTTCAACAGAAGGATCTGAATCACAAGGAGCATACACTACAACAATTACTATTCTCTGAAGTTTTACTTTCAAACAAATCCAAAGAATTCTCTCACTTATACAGCTATAGTGAATTAAGTTGTTCATCTTTTCAATTAAAATCACACCTATACCAGCCTGTCCTCTCACATTATCCAACACTCTAGACGACACACTTGCCATTCCATTCATTTCTTCTCTCCAAATTTCTTTCTTTTAGTTTCACTTACACACAGCACATCCAATCTATACTTATTAATTTCTTCAATCACCTCATTCATTTAGCCATTTATACCTCCAGTATTCCATACACCAATCTTACACTCACTCAGCCGAGATCTTTTTCGCATATGCCGTTTAGAAGGTCCAGGTCGATTCTGTGGTGGACCATCCTTCAAGTGTGGCAGGTCCACCATATCCCACAGTTGAGTACCTTATTAACTTTCTTTAAGTCTTTGTAATCAGGAAAGTACATCAGTGCAGGGGATTAGCCCACAGCTGACAGTTCCAGTTGGTCATTCCACCTAAGGATTCTGGAACATATTCCACCTAAGGATTCTGGAACATAACCCCGTGAGATTCTTGAATTTTAAAGATCAAGAAACATTTTTCAAACTCTGCTTATGGTTTTATATCGGTATGTGGAAAAAATACCACAAGGAAAAAACAGTACTAACACAGAGAAAGTATCCCCTAAATGTCTCTGTTGAAAATGTGTTTTTTGCTGATGTTAACATTTCAAAAACAGGCATGGGTTTGCCATAAAGCAAAAAAAGCAGTTTGTTGAAAATTTAGCAAGGAGGACAAAGTACATATTTATCTTTGTTTAATGCTGTGTCACTACTGAAAATGGAGTTCTGCACCAACCCTACTAAAAATGATTCCAATGAAGACTCTGTGCAGGATAATTTTTTTTTTCAAATTTTTTGGCCTTAAGCCACAGACTTATTTTTACAATGTGTATACAATATTTGAGAGCTCACACCTCGCTTCTGCCCCTCAATTGTGGTTTGAATAGTTGGATGTGCTTATATATATATTTTTTTTCTTGTATACCTGAGGTCAAAACTTTTTAAATACCATTCTGCTACATATAATTTTAGTGGGGAATGAAGTATGTATAGTTAAAATTTTTAATAAAAAAAAGACATTAGTTACCAGGGCAAAGTTAGTACTTCCAGTTAATGCATTTATCATTTTTCATTAGGAGAATACGCTGATTACTGGCAAAAAAAAAAAAAAACATGTTTTAGTGAGTTTTGACAATTTGCACTTTTTCTTAAGATCAGAACTAAGATATTTCTCTTTAGGTGTACATGTGTAGTTAAAAACCACATTCTGCAGGTCTGTTAAATGTAGTAAATGTATAAAACTGAAGTTCTAAATAAAAAAAAGGAGTATATTTAAAAAAAAAGTTAAGTTTCTCTCAGTTCATAATAATTTTCCTATAATAAAAGCATTTTTAAGTATCAAAAACACAGAAATATTAATAACAACAAGCACTGCACACAAATACATTGATGTTCAAGCCGTGGGTAAAAACGAGAAAGTAAGAAGAAACACTAAAAAGCACCCCACTCCGAGCAGTTGTATTACCTTGAAAAGCAAAAATTCAAGATTAAATGGTTTTGTGCATGTCTGCATGCATTGTTTTAATTTTACTATTATTATTTTACATGTACCAGAAGTTTCACTTTGGCACTACAAACAAAAACTTGCAGTGCGTTGCTGGAAAGTTGCCTGTAAAAACCGGCTGACAATTTCAAGAAGGAAAACTAGTTTTATCTACAGCCAAACAGGGGTTGTTCGTACTGAAGCTTATCCTAAACTAAAATGGAGAATGTGAGTTCGCCATATTAAGTCTCCTTTGGGGCAGACACTACCACTGTTATGAGCAATGGTAGGGTGAAGAGGGTATAACCTTGTGCAGTCAATTTAAAAGTAATGAACTACAGCTAGGGTTAGTCTGAAGTAATGCCCTAGCTCTGTCATCTGAGTTTTGCTTTATTAGCTATAAGTTAAAAATAAAATAGCTGCCTTTAGATCCTACATTCATAGAGCATTTACACATTCATCTAACATAACTAAATATAATAAAGAAATGAAATGGATTAAAACTTTGCCAACCCAACACTGATACAGCATATAGTTGATCAAGTATTTAACTCAAGAGATCCACCAAAATATAAATAAATCACCCACAAGCAATAGCACAGAACAACTAAAGTACTGTGGTAAAATCACTTTCTATCCCCCAATAACTAACATATAAAAAAGAGAATACTGTAAACAAGCAAGGCCTAACATTTCCAGATTTTGTACAGAACACCATTAGTAATTTAATAAAAAAACTAACCACTACTTTGATAATGGACAGATCAGGTGTACATGAATTGCCAATCAGGGCACAAAATAACCAACCTAAATGTGCATACATTAGTAGCACCAAGCTGAGATCAAAAATTAGATTGGCCGAGCACCTAAAAGATTGGAAACAAAAACGAAAGAGAACCACACTTATACAATACTGCTGTGAAAATCAACCCTCGCCTGAATGGGAAAATCTATAATATTAATTCTATATATATTTTTTTTACTGTGAGTCCTATTTTGAGAGAACGGCTGAACGTAAAGATATGATTGAGGCATCAAAATAAAGGTCTTACCATGTAGATGTGCCAGTCGAAGAGAAAAATGAGATTGGGACAACGGTTCGGGTGTTATGGGGTGGCAAAATTTCCATGTAAAGTCTATGGGAGAAGTGTGCGGTTGACTCACACGCTGTTGAAGGTGGAAGCATGGAGGGACTGAGATAGTCCGAAGTCTCATCTTTTCTGAGCGAACCGTTTTGCAAAGCAACGCTAACAGGCATTAGTATCAAAATTCTTTTCATCGAAACAGCGAACACTCCCGAAGACCTGGTTACGTTATGCCGTTGGACTGTGTGATGTATATATACAATTTAATATTCATTCAATCCAGTTTATTCACATAGGTAAGAAGTTTCCCAAAATGTAAAGATGTAAATAAACATTCTGTTGACCATTCTTAGTGAAAATATTACGGGCGACTGCTTATAGCCCATTGAGTTGCTCGTAGTGGTCGTTAAACATTCAGCCACAAAAAAAAAAAAAAAAAAATCACGAACCTGGAATATTGTCTTTACTGAAGTGGTTGACTGAATTTCTTAATCAAATAAGGTTTACATTTGTCGTTTCATATGAGTTTATTCTTTAAAAAAAAAAAAAAAGACATTGTCGATTGTGACGGGTGAAGAGCATTCACAACGCGAATCTCATTCCAACAACATTTATAAATACAGTTGTGACTGAAGACAAGAGTGAAAGAGTGCACTATCCAGTTGAATTTTTGCATACAAACGAGATAAGTGGACTTCCGCCTCACATTTTACGACTAAATAAGGGTGCAATCATGATGCTCATCATGAGCCTGGCCGCCCCAGTGGCGCAGTGGTCTAAGCACTGGCTTATGATGAATCGTTCGTCAAGGGTCCAGGTTCGAATCCCGGTGAGGCATGGATGTTGTGTTTGTCTTAAGGCACTGGCTATCTTCCTTCCTTGGAACTAGTGACCCTAAATTAGGGACGAGCGACTGCTTATAGCCCATTGAGTTGCTCGCGGTTGTCGTTAAACCTTCAGTCAACAACAAATCACGAATCTGCACTATTGTCTTTACTAAAGTGGTTGAATGAATTTGTCAGTCAAATAAAGTTTACATTTTTTGTTTCATAACTTTATTCTTTAAAAAAAAACAACAACAAAAAAACTAACTGTCGATTCCGACGGGTTTCGTCCAGTATTAAGTTAATCTGCAATCATGAAAAACATAGGCAAATCTTAATTGCGGAGGCTATCCCCATAGAACCCACCAAGGAATACAACTGTCACAGCAATATGCACTATGAATGTTCTTATGCCTGGAAATATCTAATCCAACAAGAAAATGCTAGATGACAACAGAAATGCAACAAACATATGAAAGATCAATGGTTTATTAATTACACCACAACGGATGATCTCGCACATGCTCGGGGACACAGAAGCAAAAAAGATGACATAGAAAGAAGGGACCATGGGCAAGTTGGCCTCAAATGCCATAACATCAAGTACCGGGCATACCCAATAACAGAATGTGATCGCTACTGATGACCCCGAAAATGAGGGGCTCAAAATGCATATAGCGAACAAAGTAGCCATTAGACTGTGATAAATCTTACTTCCCTAATGCAATTTTACTTTGCTCAACTTTTATTAACATGTTAACTTTGTTCATTCCCTCATCACTTCATATCAAGTATTCAACTTACAAGTTGACAATGATGTTTACAGTTTCACACATTGTACAAGATATCGAAGCATCTATGGGTAAATAATGCATTTCCAGTATCCAGTCCTGAAATTTCCAAAATAATGTTGACACTAATTAAAAGCAACAAAAATTTATCATGAACTCAACATTATTTTGGTCATGCAGTTCAATACTATGTGAATCTTCACTCGCTGTCCACAATATTATCAAAATGCTGTTACTAAGAAAATGATAACTAAAAACATAGTGGATGAAAAGTTAAAACCAATGAATGACGGTTGCAATGGGATGTAGATATGAACTCTAAAAACAAGCTGTATTGAATGATAGTTAAAATCGAGCTATAACTTTAAAACCAAAGGAGAGTACCCTGACAGCATGAAACACAATTAAAATTGAACAATATCGTGATTAAAGATTTTACTAAAAAGTGGATATTAAAAAGTTGAACACTAAAAAGCATCATCACTCGCATTGCTTCGCTTCGCCCAGACTAGTTTCAACTATTTAGCCAGTCTTCTTCAGTAGGTACTACAAGTTGATTATCATGCCAGTTGTTACGAAGTCATAGCTTACCATACCATCAAATATATCAGTTCGTTGTTCCACGTCCATAATTAATCCACAGTGCATCATTATTTTAGTTTGATTGTTCATTACATATAGTTTCACTGCGCGTCACCATTTGCATTCTTTTGCGCATCGCTGTTCGGTTCTGATTGGGCGACTGTGCCCACACATTGGAAGTGTATTTTGCCCGTACCTCCACCTATTGTACGATTCCCAAGATGCTGAAGATTGTTAGTTCTGCAATTGTTATTTTTCTGTTGTTTTTGTTTCAGATCTATTTTTCATTCTTGTTCAATGAGGTATTTCCATGCAAGTGGAAGTTCGAAAGGACTACTGTTGTGGCAATTATGTTCTTTAGTCTTTTCGATTATCACTGCCGCTGATGTCAAGATCCGGCTATGTGTTTTATGCAACGTGAGGATTTTTGCATTAGTCCAATCTGGGGTTGATTTATTAGCCATGCAGTGTTGGATTAGGGATGTTTTCTCTTCTCTTTCATTCTAGTTATTAATATGCTCTCCTAGTCTAGATTGAAATTTTCTTTTGGAACTTCCGACATAGAATTGATCTTTTTCATTTTCTTTTTCATAATTCGATATATTGTTTGTCGGGATGCAATACATTTCAGCTTATCAAGGATTGATTATTTTATTGTTACCATTAGTCAAAAGTGTACAGTTATCAATAACTTTTTCCATTAATTGAAGATTACCTTTTTTGCACTCCTTTTTCATAATATTAACAAGAGGGGGGGGGATTGTATGGAAATGTTTCACAATATTGTTTTTTTTTCTTATTTGTGTTTTTCATAGTTTTTGTAAATTTATATTAGATATTTGCTGTACCCAAAAATTGTAGCTGTTTCTTTGACCCAGTTTATTTCATTCATCTCAGCTGTTCTATTGAATGAATGTGCGATTGCTTTTCTTAAGTAAAATTGGAATGCGGAAGTATTATATTTCCATGGATGGCTTGAATCAATTGGAACTATTGTAGGAACATATGTTGGTTTTTGATATACGGAATATTCAAAGTTATTGTTTCTTTTTCATTAAAGACATGTCTAAAAAGTGGAGTTGTTTATTCATTTATTTTTCAGTTATAACCTGTATTGAAGGGTAGAAGTTGTTAAATTTGTATACAAAGTTATTTAATTTATTTTCCGAGTGCTGCCAGAAAACAAGTACATCAACATATTTTAAGCACAGAACATGTGGGTCTTCATTTGGTGGTTTAACTAAGTTATTTTCAATGTCTCGTAAAATAATTTCAGCAAGTAGACCTGAGATTGGAGCACCATTTTGCTGTTTGTAAATCTTTTTATCGTATAAAACAAATTTATTATCTGCAATAAATTTCAATATTTTGATGATACTGGTCCTTTCATCATGCGGAATGTTCTTGTCTTGCAATTTTTTAATTTACGAGTTCTAAATACTTGTCTGTAAGGGTGTTTGGATATAGGGAGAAAATATCTAAGATAATCATTATGAAATCTGAGGTTTTGATTGTTTTAAGTTTGTTAGTTACCTCAACAGAGTTGTTAGTAGTGAATTCATGTTTATTATAAAACTGCTCAAGATATTGAAATAAAGCTCTCTCCAAATGGATTTGTTGGTGAGGAGTTCTTATTAAAAAGTGGACAAATAGGTTGGTCGGTCTTTATGGGCTTTTTTCTTACCAAAAATATGTAAGATAGGCGTGCCAACTGGAGGAAATGCCTCGCGTTTGATGAAAGATGGTAAGCTGTTGTGATTATTCAAGATAGTTAATTGTTTAATAATGTTTGTGTGTTGGGTCCTTGTTTACAGACTCTGCTTCTAAAACATCAGAAGCTTCTTTTTCATTTTTTGATTGTATTCTTCTGTATTAATGATGATAATTTGCTTTGATTTATCAGCACATAGACATTTAATAGTTGGGTTAGTTCTTAGTTTTAACAATTTTTTTTCACACATTATATATCAGGTGCTTGGGGGAGAAAGAGCAAATCTAAAAAAATATTTTTTTTTCTTTGTTTTTTAAATGGAATCGATTGTTCAAACCTGGAGAATAGGATGGTAAACCTTTCAGGCTAATATTCGCCTTTGTTATTCTGGAAATTGCAGTTAAACGCATCCTGTCGAAAAAAAAAAAAAAAAATTGGTGAGTGTAGTGCTGAACAGGTCGGGGGAGCAAGGGTGAATATGCAGATCCTGCGTCATGCATATTGTACTGGGACTGCTTATCAGTCAGAGGTTCATCCTTTCTCCTCTCGGCTGCGAGTCATTAGTGCAGGTCACGTGAGCTTTGAGCTTCTTTATCCTGTCACATTTATTCACAGGGAGCATTTTGTTGTGTCCGGGTCGTTCTATTCTGTATTGTGATGTTTTAAGCGTTTGATTGGTGTGATGTAAAAAAACAAGTATTTGGCTGTATCCAGGTCATTCCTCCTAGTACGTGATTTCAACCAGTTTTGTGGGTGCGATGTAAGAAATTTGCATTACAATGGCAGGTGATAATACATCAAGAAAGAGACAAAGAAATACGGAGAAGTGGACCGTTAATGAAAGTAAGAAAAAAACTGAATTCTTCTGGTAAGTCCTATGTTTCTAGAAAAATGAAATCTGTAGTACCTGCTTGGGGAATTGGACAACCCTGTAAATGTGGTCGTAAATGTTTGGAAGAATTGGGGATGAATATTGTGGAACAACTTTTTCAAAATTTTTGGGATATCGGGGACTATAATTTACAGAACTGTTATTTATCAAAGCTTCTTAGTTGGGATGACTGTAAGGTTACAACGGTAATGAATAGGCCAAGTAGTAAACTTTGAACCAATGGATACTCTGTCATTGTCAATGGCAAAAAAATACCTATTTGTTGTCAAGGATTTTATAGTGTGCATGGTATCACAGAAAAGATAGTGCGTGTGGTTTTAGGAAAGCAGAGTGTGACCTCGACTGTTTCAACTGACGGTAGGGGAAAAACAGTTCCGGGAAATAAGGTTACGGAAGAGAGGAAAGCATTTAGTCAAGCAACACATCGAGTCTCTTGCTACAGTTTCCAGCCACTACAGCTGGACTAAAAGTCCCTTTAGAAAAAGTATATGCCTCCAGGTTCATCGATCACAGGTGCTTATCATGCCTATGAAAAATGGCTGAAGGAAAAGTATCTTGACAAAGTACTGGTAAAGGAGGACTACTACCATTGCGTATTTGTTAATGAGTACAATATTGGTGCTCAGCCTATATCAGTTGATGAATGCAATACATGCTCAAAGTTGAAATTAGAAATTAATGATCAAGAAAACTGATCTTAATTCAGCAAGGCTTCCACCACTGGAGTGAGAACTGGCTGTTCATCTGAAGAAACAGCAAGTCGTCCAAAACATGATGAAGAGCTATGAAGGAAATGTAGATGACAATCTTGCTGTTATTGCAGTCAACCTACAATAAGCCTAACCAACTCCACGACTGATATGTAATGTTCAGTAGTACAAGAGAAAAATGTGGACATATAACTTTTGTGTTCACAATGCCCAAACAGGTGCGTCTACCATGTATGTTTGGGATGAAAGTATCGGCAAATGTGGATCTTGTGAGATAGCGAGCTTCATCAGTCACTACCTGGAAAATTTTGTTGATGAAAATGTCAAGTCGGTCATTATTTTTAGCGATAATTGCCCAGGTCAAAATAAGAATTTTAGTGTTGTTTTAGGGAACTTGCATCTTATTCATAAAGGCCAGTTCCAAAGTATTCGTCATGTTATTTTGATGTTAGGGCATTTAATGATGGAGTGTGACAGGGACTTTGGACACACAAAGCGAAAAATCCTGCACTGTGAAATGTTTTCAAAAGACCATTACATTTATTTCATCGAAAATACCAGACAACGAAACCAGTTTTGTGTAGTTACTGTTACTAGTGAGATTATTAAAGACTTTTCTGTGCTTCTTGAAAAGGTAACAAAAATACAGCTACTGGGATCAAAATTTATGGATGGTAAGATCTTTGCATTTTCACAGGACTTCCAAGATAGGTTTTGAAATCCACCCTTCCTACCTAAATATTGCTCCAACAAAAGTCATGCTACAAAAAGGAAAGGACACCAGATACAATGCACATAGTTTCAACCTTAGCTCAGTTGTTCTTCCACCAAAGTACCATGGACCTCTCAAACTCACAGAAGCAAAACAGTGTGACCTAAAAGACCTGTTACCTTTTGTACCAATGCCGTATAAATCAGTTTTGGAGCAAGCGATAAGAGATGACGGTATGAACGATTTTACAGAGTTCAAGGATGCAGCTGATGACATTGTCGACTCCAATTGAAGCAGACTCTGTGACTACAGTCATGCTGGGTTGTTTGATTTACATTGTTTGTTTTTTGTGTGCATTCTTGTTTCTCAATATTTATTATTTGTGTAATTCTCGGAAGAGGAAAGAAAAATGATTAAAGGGCATTTTCCAGACTCAATATTGAAGGGTGATTATTTAAGGTGCCCATAGACAGAAACTAATTTGTTTTGCATAATTATTTAAATTCAAAGTTTGTACTCAAGGAACTCG
This sequence comes from Macrothele yani, assembly GCA_039090855.1. Classification (NCBI taxonomy): domain Eukaryota; kingdom Metazoa; phylum Arthropoda; class Arachnida; order Araneae; family Macrothelidae; genus Macrothele; species Macrothele yani. The sequence goes on along the minus strand of CM077008.1, from coordinate 617,732 downwards.
TTTTCCAATGCTAATGTACATATTCACCCTTACTATCCTGAAAGCATTCTCCAATTTCAAACTTTATTTCCCAACACCTTATTTTTCATATTCACCCTTGCTCCTCCTAGCTCCTGATATGGTTGTTGTACATTTTCCCCCATATTGTTAATAGTTCTCACCATTTTTAATTTTGTGGGTTTTTGTCTAGATTTATGTAATTTTTTAAAATAATTTCCTCCATATGTGGAATAAGGCATTATGTATTTGGCAACTGTTGTTCATAAACATATTTAAAGCCTTTATTAAGTGCTTTTATTTGTAAACTTGATAATTCAATGTTGGAGTTGTTGATGAATTGTTGATTATCATAGGCAGGCTTACATGTTTCATTGCCAATCTTGGAATTTATTAAATTTTCAATCTTTTGGAAGTGTTTTCTTCTGCCTGTTAACTATCAACAAGTGCAAATATTTTAATGAACTCATCTTTGATTCCTTCCCTATCGTAAAATTGTATGCGTTGGTTATATAACTCATAGTTCCTTTTACTTAACTTAATCGATGTTAGTTCTTTTATCTCCGATACATGCTCTTAATCTTTTGATTTCACATGTTTTTATTATGTCTTTGCAGTTAATTGGATTGACCCTCAGTTGTAAGAATTTCAGCATAACATTGTCGTTTTTATAAGTTGTCAAAAAATTTAAATGTTCGACTTCTTTAATTAGCAAAATTTGGTTATTTTAAAATCGTCTAATATACTGAAAGACTTGTCGCTGTAACATACTAATTTTAGGTACAGCAAATATCTAATAGACTCAATTTACAAAACATCAAAAACTCTATGAAAAACAAACTAAAAAATAAATGAGAAAAAACAATATTGTGGGAAGTTTCCATACATACCTACCATTGTTAATATTTTAAAAAAGGAGAGCAAAAAAGGTAATCTTCAATTAGCAGAAAAGTTATTGATAATTGTACACATTTGACTAATGGCAACAATAAAATTCAGTCCTTGATAAAGCTGGAGTGTATTGCATCCCAACAAACAATATATCGAATTATCAAAAAGAAACTGAAAAAGATAAATTCTCTATCAGAAGTACTAAAAGAAGACTTCAATCTAGACTTGAAGAGCATATTAATAACTGGAATAAAAGAGAAGAGAAACATCCCTAATCCAACACAGCATGGCTAATAAATCAACCCCAGATTATACTAATGCAAAAATCCCTCACATCGCATAAAACACACAGCCGGATCTTGACATCAGCGGCAGTGATAATCAAAAAGACTAAAGAACATAATTGCCAGAACAGTAGTCCTGTCGAATGCATGGAAATACCTCACTGAACAAGAACAAAAAATAAATCTGAAACAAAAACAACAGAAAAATAATAATTACGAGAACTAACAATCTTCAACATCTCAGGAATTGTACAATAGATGAGATAACGACACCATACATAGTGTTATCCCTAAAGCCTTTTTAGTGGGCGGCCCACCCAGCTAATTTTCTCTGCCGCCCAGCTACATTTTCTTTAATGAATGTTTCACAACACACATAATAGTAAGAGTGGAAAACTTACTCCCATATACACCATAAATATTGGCGAAAACAACTAAAATCTGTGTTGAACATGATTTATCAGTAAGTATTTAATAAGTACAATCATGTTAAGCAAAACAACATCCTTTTTATTTATTTATTTTTTGATTGAGGAAGGGGTCATTTAAAGTACCATCCAGCTAAAATTTCTTGCCACCCAGCTGTAAAAAAGCTCTAGGGAGAACACTACATACACTACCAATGTGTGGGCAGGGGTGCCCAATTGGAACCTAATAGCGATGCGCAAAAGGACGCAAATGGCAACACACAATGAAACTATATGTGATGTACAATCAAACTAAAATAATGATGCCCGATATGCTTGATGGTATGGTAAGCTTTGACTTCATAACAACTGGTGTGATAATCAATGTGCAGTACCTACTGAAGAAGACTATGGCTAAATAGTTGAAACTAGTCTGGGTAAAGCAAAGCAATGTGAGTGATGATGCTTTTTAGTGTTCAACTTTTTAATATCCACTTTTTAATCAAATCTTTCATCGCAATGTTGTTCAATTTTAATTGTGTTCCAAGCTATCCGAGGCTACTCTTCTTTGGTTTTAAAATTATAGCTCGATTTTAATTATCATTCAATACAGCTTGTTTTTAGAGTTCATGTTTATATCTCATTGCAACCATCATTCATCGGTTTTATCTTTTCATCCACTGTTTTTAGTTTGTTTTCTTAGTAACCAACATTTTGACAATATCATGGACAGCGAGTGAAGGTAACGTAGTATTGAATTGCCTGACCAAATAATGGCGAGTTGATGATCAATTTTGTTGCTTTTTATAAGTGTGAACATTATTTTGGAAATTTCAGGACTGGATACTGGAAATGCATTATTCACCCGTAGATGCTTCGATATCTTGCACAACGTGTGAAACAGTAAACATAATTGTCAACTTGTAAGTTGAATTCTTGATATGATATTATAGCCCTTGATGTGCAATTAGAACTAATGCAATACCTTCATCACTTGTTTTCAGAATTTTGACTTCCTTTTTTTTAAAAAAAACAACTTCAAAAGTTTGAGTAACGAACATAGACAAGTGACTAAGATAACTTTTTGCTTCCTTTTTGTGATTCTACTTTGTTCATCTCAATCTTTTATTGGCATTTTAACTTCATTCATTCTTTTCTTTAATATCTGTTTTTAGAATATCGATGTTTTTTAACAACTTCAAAAATTCAATTCAGGATCTGATTATTACTTTCTTTTTTGGAATTCTAGCTTAACTGAAAAAATAAGCCTTACATTGCACACCACACTGCCTACCATTTACGATTTCCTCAAGGAACTGCAAACCAGTAAGAACTTTGACAATACTGACGACAATGGCAATGTCAAGTGGAAAGTTCAACATCAAGCAATGGTATGCAAAGAAAATTTTATTTAACTGGATTAGCGTGCAATAATATCACAGTGACTTATGTCTATGACCTGAATATTAAACATGAGCAACAGAGTTGTCAATGGTGAAATAATCTTGATTTTTTCACGTTATATTTAACAGATAAGGTTTGTTGCATACATACATATCACTAAGCTGTTCTCTGATATTCAGAGATTAGCTCCTCACAGAAACAACTCTGTATCAGACGTCTCCATTTACAGCATTCTAGGCACACACGCCGCACACAAGACCATTTGTACTTCATACTCATTATTCTTTTTCCCCATTCAGGCACTCTTGAATCTGGTCCTCCCATGATTTCCTTGGCCTTCGTCTGCCTTTCTTTCCTGCCACATGGGCAGGAAAGAAAGGTATAAGTTTGTTGAAAACCAAAAAAAAAAAAAATATTTTTTTTTAGCGGCTTAGGTCAATGATGTCCTAAACACTGCTCTGATATGTAGGCATGATGATAGTGGAGCCATAAGTATACTGCAGAAGTAAATAAAAAAAAATATGTAAAAAAAAGTCCAAATGACAGATAAATTAACATGCCATAATAAAAGCAACATGATATAAATCTGCACACAACATCCAGAACATATAAATAACTAGAACTAAAAAATCAAAACATATTGAATTTAGTTCAATTCAGCAAAAAATAACACCCCATCTGGGAAGAAATAAAACCTATGGAAGCCACAGAAAGATTGATGAAATCCATCTAACTATAGCAGTAACTACATAACTATAGATATATACAGCAGACTCTTTATAATTCAAACATTGATAATATGAATTTTTTGATAAATTAAAAAGTAAAATTCTGTGCAAGTGTCCTATGTGAATAATGAAATTCTGGTCATGATAAATCAAAAAGAAAAAAATTTGGTGGTGGTCTTGAAAACTTAAAAAAAAAAAAAAAAAATTATAGTCTCAAAATGAAAAACAGCCCTAAAAAATTGACCAAAAAGTACAAATGACATAAACACACGATGCAAGACTCATTGATAACAATACTGAATTTAGTCCGATACAGCAAAGAATAATAACAACCCCATCTGGGAAGAAATAAAACATTACAAAGACCATTGAAAAGTTAAAAAATTGATGAAATCTACCTAACTACAGAAATAACTACATAACTATACATATATACAGTCGACTCTTGATCATTCAAACTTCGATAACATGAAAAAAGTAAAATTCCTTACACATATCTTATGTGAATAATGAAATCTGGTTGCAACAAGCAAAAAAAAAAAAAATGGTGGTTGTCTTGATAACTCAAAAAAGAAAAGAAAAATATCTTTTCGAAACAAAACAAAAAAACCAGCCCCTAAATAGTCCATAAAGTGCAAAAGACATAAGGACATGATGCACAACTCATTGAACAACAGAAAAAAGGCATCCCATGCGGACCTATTTAACCTCAAAAAGGGGAAAAAAAATCATCCTACCTAACCTTTATATTGGGTACAGACAGAGACCCCCCTGCAGTGCATGTTTGATTTCTACCTATAAGATGTGCAAAGGTCATCTTAAGATGATTTATATGAATTTTGAACACACCTCTATCATTCAACTTACCAAACAGATGGTGTTCAGTAGAAAGTTTTGTTAAATTTGTGTTGCATGCTCTTGTTTGGAACACATTCAAGTTTTGCTTTACTTTTTTATTTTTCTAAACTTACAGCTTCAAAACACAAGTTGAACACATTATCGATTGATTACTAATAAAGACAGGCATTTAAAGCTGTTGAAGGCAGCAGGAAGAAGAAAGACGAAATTGGGAAGGATTTTGGAATATCGAGTAGTACAGTCTCCACTATTCTAAAGAATAAAGAAACAATTTAAAAAAATTTGAAGAAAGCCAAGGTGAAAGGAAAGAATGAATGCGCAGAGTATCTATATAATGAGGTAAACTTGATGAAATAGATTATTCAGTGTAGAGATAGAAATGTGCTACTGGCAGGATCAGTTGTAAAAGAGAAAGCTGAAGCCATTGGGTAAGCAGTTAGGTCATAATGATTTCAAAGCAAGTAGCAGCTGGTTTCAAAAAATGCCATGATATCAGACAGGGCTGGAAAATTACCAGGCACCTGGCGCCCAACTTTTTTACTTCAAATTTCGTAATTTGCAGTCATTACTTTGAGTTTATAGATGCAAAATGTAACTTCAACAAATTGTAATTTAATGAAATCAACTCTGAAATTTTCTGCTTTGATCGCATTTATAAATTCTGTCAGCTTTTACCATGATCTGTAGTGTTTCAAGCAGAAAAACGTGGTGAAACCCTCCGAGTCACGTGATTAACCTGTCAGATAGCAGAAGCATTTAAGATCACACGCTTCTGTTTAGCTGCCAGCCCGAGAGCAGAAACAGCGTGACACGGCGACAGCATCGCAGATTCTCGGAAAGGTGTGCATGCAGACTGTTTTTCTATTTCCTTAACATTAATATTATTGCTTTTAAGATTTCTTCAAATTTTAAAACAAGGGAAGGGAAATTTTCACGCATTTTTAACGTTGGCTCCCGTTTAAGATGTAAAGCTGTAATAGATAGATCCCTCACCCATTTTATTTTAGCCTTTATTCTTCAATATTTTTCAAACAGATAACTTCAACTTGATGAGATATAATTGCTTGTCTTGAGCTTTGAATCTCGGAAGCAATATTTTTATGCACTTTAAATGTGCCCATACACGTTTGATGTGCGTGGTGGTTAAAAGTGCATAAAAACAATTTCGGAAGCTAATGGTAACGACTTTTTCTGTTTTTTTTTTTTGGCGTGGAGCCCTAAATTTTAATCTAAATGAAAGTTAAATTAAGGCAATTTCTTTATTTCATTACAAGATCCATACCATATTTTAAAGCGTTGTCTGTTTCCTTGGCCGTCGGCATTCCGTAAGTTGACGTTGCAACTTTTTTCTCTATTGCTTCCAGATGGCTTCACTTTAGTATTAAGTTAGATTGACAAGTTGTTTTTTTCTTCCTCTTAAAATTTTTTTCGAAAACCATATTTTTACACATTTTTATCATTCGTCTTCCGTTTTTTACGGTCGTATTATGAGGCATTCCGGAAGTTGATCGCAATTTTTGCCTTTTTTTGGCTTCCAGATTGCTTAATTTCAGTCAGATTATTGAAGTTTTTTTTTTGTTTTTTTTACAAAATCCATATTTATTAAGTGTTTGCAACATTTCCGTCCGTTTCCACAGCATTTCGGAAATCGACGGTCGCATTTTATTATATCTTTTTTACTTCCAGATGGCTTAATCTGGGATTTTTTTTTTCTAAAACCATATTTTTACGTATTTTTAATGCCCCCTGCTTCATTTTCAAAGCCATATTATATGGTATTCCGGAAGCTGATGTGAGCAATTTTTTTTAGGTATTATTTTCTTCCAAATGATTTAATCTCAGATTGATGAGGTGAAAAGTTTTTTCTTTGCTTTACAAGAAGAACCCTTGCCATTTTTCTCACTTTAATTTTATGGGGTTTAATTATATCAATGAAAATGCTCTAATCACATGTTCATAAATTTACTAATTTTTTTTAAACTGTGATCAATTCACAAATTGGGGTTCAAACAAAAATCTTACATATGGATTCCTGTTTCACAAATCAAGCTAAATGAGGCAAAATTATTGTTTCCAAAGTTGATGTGACCCCCCTTCCCCCTTCCAACTTGATCATTTAAATAATCACCTGGTGAGGCCCCTAGTACAACATACTTGCTGTAGGAAATAGTAAGAGCAGAGCATAAGTCTATCAGACAAAACATCCTTCGAAGGAGGGAGTTAAAGTTTAATAAATTAACTAAATGTAAATCATGAAAGAAATACGGGATTACGCCATATAATACAAATTTTGAAGATGACAATCCGATTTTTGGCGTAAATGTGACAAGGATGGTAAGTCAGATAATTTTTGAAAACTTGAGAATTTTTTCATCGTCCTGGAGCGGGACTCGAACCCGCGTCTCCCAGAAAACGCCTAGGTATGCTAACCACTACACCACCCAGAACGACCAAGTTTCAAGTTTCCGATCAATTTGAATTTAACCATCACAGGATTCGCTAGTCGAAGCAACCGGCATTCATGTTTAGCGAATCTGGAGGTTAATAATCCTATCCCGTGATTGCCCGGAGAAGCAGATAAATCATGAAAGAAATACGGGATTACGCCATATAATACAAATTTTGAAGATGACAATCCGATTTTTGGCGTAAATGTGACAAGGATGGTAAGTCAGATAATTTTTGAAATAATTATCTGACTTACCATCCTTGTCACATTTTTTTGAAGATGACAATCCGATTTTTGGCGTAAATGTGACAAGGATGGTAAGTCAGATAATTTTTGAAAACTTGAAAATTTTCATCGTCCTGGAGCGGGACTCGAACCCGCGTCTCCCAGAAAACGCCTAGGTATGCTAACCACTACACCACCCAGAACGACCAAGTTTCAAGTTTCCGATCAATTTGAATTTAACCATCACAGGATTCGCTAGTCGAAGCAACCGGCATTCATGTTTAGCGAATCTGGAGGTTAATAATCCTATCCCGTGATTGCCCGGAGAAGCAGATAAATCATGAAAGAAATACGGGATTACGCCATATAATACAAATTTTGAAGATGACAATCCGATTTTTGGCGTAAATGTGACAAGGATGGTAAGTCAGATAATTTTTGAAAACTTGAAAATTTTCATCGTCCTGGAGCGGGACTCGAACCCGCGTCTCCCAGAAAACGCCTAGGTATGCTAACCACTACACCACCCAGAACGACCAAGTTTCAAGTTTCCGATCAATTTGAATTTAACCATCACAGGATTCGCTAGTCGAAGCAACCGGCATTCATGTTTAGCGAATCTGGAGGTTAATAATCCTATCCCGCGATTGCCCGGAGAAGCAGATAAATCATGAAAGAAATACGGGATTACGCCATATAATACAAATTTTGAAGATGACAATCCGATTTTTGGCGTAAATGTGACAAGGATGGTAAGTCAGATAATTTTTGAAAACTTGAAAATTTTCATCGTCCTGGAGCGGGACTCGAACCCGCGTCTCCCAGAAAACGCCTAGGTATGCTAACCACTACACCACCCAGAACGACCAAGTTTCAAGTTTCCGATCAATTTGAATTTAACCATCACAGGATTCGCTAGTCGAAGCAACCGGCATTCATGTTTAGCGAATCTGGAGGTTAATAAACATGAATGCCGGTTGCTTCGACTAGCGAATCCTGTGATGGTTAAATTCAAATTGATCGGAAACTTGAAACTTGGTCGTTCTGGGTGGTGTAGTGGTTAGCATACCTAGGCGTTTTCTGGGAGACGCGGGTTCGAGTCCCGCTCCAGGACGATGAAAATTTTCAAGTTTTCAAAAATTATCTGACTTACCATCCTTGTCACATTTACGCCAAAAATCGGATTGTCATCTTCAAAATTTGTATTATATGGCGTAATCCCGTATTTCTTTCATGATTTATCTGCTTCTCCGGGCAATCACGGGATAGGATTATTAACCTCCAGATTCGCTAAACATGAATGCCGGTTGCTTCGACTAGCGAATCCTGTGATGGTTAAATTCAAATTGATCGGAAACTTGAAACTTGGTCGTTCTGGGTGGTGTAGTGGTTAGCATACCTAGGCGTTTTCTGGGAGACGCGGGTTCGAGTCCCGCTCCAGGACGATGAAAATTTTCAAGTTTTCAAAAATTATCTGACTTACCATCCTTGTCACATTTACGCCAAAAATCGGATTGTCATCTTCAAAATTTGTATTATATGGCGTAATCCCGTATTTCTTTCATGATTTATCTGCTTCTCCGGGCAATCACGGGATAGGATTATTAACCTCCAGATTCGCTAAACATGAATGCCGGTTGCTTCGACTAGCGAATCCTGTGATGGTTAAATTCAAATTGATCGGAAACTTGAAACTTGGTCGTTCTGGGTGGTGTAGTGGTTAGCATACCTAGGCGTTTTCTGGGAGACGCGGGTTCGAGTCCCGCTCCAGGACGATGAAAATTTTCAAGTTTTCAAAAATTATCTGACTTACCATCCTTGTCACATTTACGCCAAAAATCGGATTGTCATCTTCAAAATTTGTATTATATGGCGTAATCCCGTATTTCTTTCATGATTTATCTGCTTCTCCGGGCAATCACGGGATAGGATTATTAACCTCCAGATTCGCTAAACATGAATGCCGGTTGCTTCGACTAGCGAATCCTGTGATGGTTAAATTCAAATTGATCGGAAACTTGAAACTTGGTCGTTCTGGGTGGTGTAGTGGTTAGCATACCTAGGCGTTTTCTGGGAGACGCGGGTTCGAGTCCCGCTCCAGGACGATGAAAATTTTCAAGTTTTCAAAAATTATCTGACTTACCATCCTTGTCACATTTACGCCAAAAATCGGATTGTCATCTTCAAAATTTGTATTATATGGCGTAATCCCGTATTTCTTTCATGATTTATCTGCTTCTCCGGGCAATCACGGGATAGGATTATTAACCTCCAGATTCGCTAAACATGAATGCCGGTTGCTTCGACTAGCGAATCCTGTGATGGTTAAATTCAAATTGATCGGAAACTTGAAACTTGGTCGTTCTGGGTGGTGTAGTGGTTAGCATACCTAGGCGTTTTCTGGGAGACGCGGGTTCGAGTCCCGCTCCAGGACGATAAAAATTTTCAAGTTTTCAAAAATTATCTGACTTACCATCCTTGTCACATTTACGCCAAAAATCGGATTGTCATCTTCAAAATTTGTATTATATGGCGTAATCCCGTATTTCTTTCATGATTTATCTGCTTCTCCGGGCAATCACGGGATAGGATTATTAACCTCCAGATTCGCTAAACATGAATGCCGGTTGCTTCGACTAGCGAATCCTGTGATGGTTAAATTCAAATTGATCGGAAACTTGAAACTTGGTCGTTCTGGGTGGTGTAGTGGTTAGCATACCTAGGCGTTTTCTGGGAGACGCGGGTTCGAGTCCCGCTCCAGAACGATGAAAATTTTCAAGTTTTCAAAAATTATCTGACTTACCATCCTTGTCACATTTACGCCAAAAATCGGATTGTCATCTTCAAAATTTGTAACTAAATGTAAAATAAAAAAAGTATGGATTTCAAATTATTCCTTATACTTCCTGACCATTATTTTTAAAAATCCAAAAGTATTTAAATAAAGGATTATTTCAAGTTTCTTTTGCATTTCTTGTCAGGGAAAAGCTAGTTTAACAACTATTGTTACTAAATACTAATTTGCACTATTATCAAAACCTCAAATTGACTCATTTTTTAAGCTTTCCAACCGTAGGTTGAAGAAGCGTATATGCTCCAGCTTTGTCTGTCCATCCGTCTGTCTGATGCACAATAACTCGTGTAAAAATGGTCCAGTTTCAATGAAATTTTAGTATGTGGTAGGGGACCACCTGGGGACGAACCCTATTGGAAATGGGTGAAGTGGGGTCAAAGGTCACGACATAGGAGTGGGATCCATTCCATTGCCCTTATGCGTCATAACTTGTGTAACTATGGTTCAATTTCGATGAAATTTTAGTATGTGGTAGGGGATCACCTGGGGACAAACCCTATTGAAAATGGACAAAATGGGGTCAAAGGTCAGGACATAGGATCGGGATCCATTCCATTGCCTTTATCCCACACTATTAAAGGAGCAATTCTTGTACGTATGTAAATTTTTTTTTGAAAACGGCTCTAAGGATTTTGATGAAAGTCGTTAACCTACCTTTTTCTGATACTAGAAATCAATTTAGCTTGATCTCGACTTTAGGAAAATTAGTTTAGTGGGTTAAATAACCACCCCAAATTACCACGTTTTTAGTGTCCTGGCATCGTACCATTAGATGTCGGGGTGCGGTCACACCATCTGTCTCATTATGTCACACGTTGTGTGTGGATCCTATAAGTTTTATGTCACACTCTTGCGAGCAGATGGTCGCGATTCCCATCTGCCTCATTACGTCACGCGTTGTGCGCGTATGTCCGTCTGCACGATAACTTGCGTAAAAATCATTCGATTTCTTTGACATTTTAGTATGCGGTAGGGGAACACCTGGGAAAGAACCCTATTGAAAGTGAACAAAATGGGGTCAAAGGTCAGGACATAGGAGCAGGATACATTCCACTGCTCTTATGCGCCATAACTAACGTAAAAAAGGTTCGATTTCAATGAAATTTTAGTATGTGGTAGGGCACCACCTGGGGACTAACCCTATTGAAAATGGGTAAAATGGGGTCAAAGGTCAGGACATAGGAGCGGAATCACTTCCATTGCCATTATGCGTCATAACTTACATAAAAATGCTTCGATTTCGATGAAATGTTAGAATGTTGTAGGGACCTGCCTGGGGACGAATCCTATTGAAAATGGGCGAAATGGGGTAAAAGGTTAGGAAACAGGAGCAGGATCTATTCCATAGCCCTTATGCACCATAACTTACATAAAAATGCTTCGATTGCGACAAAACTTTATCATGTTATTTCGGAGGTATACTGAACCGGTTCTGTTGAATATCATCGAAATGGGATCAAAGGTCAGGGCACGGGACCGAGATTTATTCCACAGCCATTATCCTCATAACTTGAGTAATGATTTCTGGTATGTTGGAAAGCATATAATAATCAATGCATTGCATGATTTAACTAACTTGTTTAAAGCATCACTTTGGTTCAGTGCAGAACAATATATTTTATGGCAAAATTAACATTTAGACATCCTTTACATTGCAGACAATTATTAGTTTTTCCTTTCTGCCTTGCAGACTTCTGAAAAAGAGTTTGCTCTTGGGGTTTCCCGGAAACAAAATTTTAGCCTAACAATCTGGCAATACTTTGTTCTTGCTCTTTCTTACAGTGTTGCCAATTTGGAGGGAAAGTCACTAAATTTGGGGGATTTGAATTGGAGTTGGCAATAAAAATATTGTTTTGAGATTATCAACTTTTTTTTAGCGGATTTTGTTGCGTTTTTAACAACCTGTAGGGGATTGGTGGGAAAATGTGACTTGTTCTTAAAAAAAGTATGCAGTTGTATCAGTTTCTTTCTCCACCCGCATCACTGTTGTTTCAGAGTCTGAGCCAGGAATAATTCTAGGCTGTTTGCAAACTTTAATTTTTTGTGTAGTGAACATATTTAGAATCATGAAGCATGCTGCTGTTACTATTGAAAAAAGGAAAATGCAAAACAAGCAAAGCTGAACACTTATTTTATTATCCCCATGTCCTCTGCAGGAACAGAGAAAGAAGTGCTCCAACAGAAAAATCAAGTTCACCATGCTTATCGAGAAGTCATGTAAACAATGTACAGACCAGGAAGTTACAAGAAGCTTGGCTGAAAGAACTGAGGTGGCCGCACTATGATGAAACAACTGGCATAGGAAAATGTGATGCTTGTGCCACGTTTCCAAGAATATCAGACAAAAATTTCAAAGTAGCGACAAGCTTTACTGGTCCATTCAAACAAGAAACTTTCAAGAAACATGGTAAATTGTTTCAACATGAAAAATGCATGGTAGCATACAATGCTCAAATGTGCCCAAAAGCAACACTGCTTGCTGTATGTGCAAAAAAAAAAAAAAAAAAAAAAAAGATGAAAAACTGTTTGAATGTAGCATTGCGAAAACAACAAACCTTTCAGTGACATGAAATAACTTTTAACATTACATACATACATGTCACTAAGCTGTTCTCAGAGATTCAGAGGTTAGCTCCAAAAAGAAATACAAACTACCAGATATTTTTACTTATTGTTGTCAAATCAAACTTCTCCATTTACAGCAATCTTGACATACAACTCGTGCTTCACTAATATCCATTACACCTCGTACACAAGATCTTTTATACTTCATACTCATAATCTTTTTCTCATGCAGACACTCCTGAATCTGATCTACAAATGTCTTCCTTGGCCTTCCCCTGCCTTTCCTTCCTGCCACTTGGGCTGAAAAGATTTTCTTAGTAAGCATTTCATCATTCATTCTTTCAACATGGCCAAACCACCAAAGCATATTGGTCTCCACCTTGCTAACAACATTTTGCTTCACAACGCACAACTGCAATACATCTTCATTTCTCACACAATCATATCGTGTCTTGCCACAAACCCCACGTAAATCACGCATTTCTCCAGCACACAAACAACTCCTATGTTTCTTCTGCAGTACCCAGGTTTCACTGCCATACATCAGAGTAGGAACAATTACACTTTCAAACACAGCCATGCGGGACTCTCTAGAGAACCCATCATTCCTGTGAAAACCTCCCACAGCAGCTATGACTTTCAAAGAAGAATTCACTTGCCTACTGATTTCACCATCCAACTTCTTCTCTCTGTCAAACATGCTTCCTAAATACACAAACTCACCTGGTCAATCACAGTGCCATTTATACTTACATTACATTCAGTGCTACCCATTCCTCTCTCAAACACCATAACTTTGGGTTTTCCCTTATTTATACTCAGTTTGAATTTCATGCAAACTTCGTGCATCCGAGTCAACATACTCTGCAACTCACTTTTGCTCTCTGCCAACAGGACAGAGTCATCAGCATACAGCAATCTGCACACACGGATATCACCAAGACATAAACCACTTATCTATTTTGGCATCATGCATGCATGCATCCATAAATATATTAAAAAGCCATGGTGACATTACACAACCTTGTCTAACTCCTGCACCAATGGAAAACCATTTTGATAAAACACCATTCACTCGTACACAAGCTCTACTACCAGCATACATGGCTTTTACACTATTAAGTAGATTCCCAGAAACACCATATTCATTCCATACCTTCCACAAGAGTGTCCTATTCACTCGGTCGTAAGCTTTCTCTAAATCTATGAAGGCAGTAATAACTTTCTTCCCAACAGCCAGATACTTTTCAATCATCGTGCGTAATGCAAAAATCTGGTTAGTGCAGCCTTTACCAGGCATAAAATCACTCTGAATATCCCACACTTTCAATGATGTAAGACCCCGTACTTTATTAATAACAACCTTACCAAACACTTTCCCTGGAACACTCAGTAGGCTAATACCATGATAGTTCTTGCATTCAGTCTGATCACCTTTTCCCTTATACAAGGGAACAATAATAGCATCCTTCCAATCCTGAGGGACCATTCCTAACTCCCAGCACAACTGGCAAATTTCAGTTAACCAGTCAATTATAGAGTCACCACCATATTTCAACATCTCTGCAGTTATGCCATCAACTCCCAGAGCCTTACCATTCTGAAGGGATTTTAGAGCTTTACACACTTCTTTTCTTGAGATCCCTCCTGTGCTTTCATCTCTCATTGTGACATCATCTGCATCTGTCTCAGAATCATCTTTGCTTTCCTGATCTAATAACTCACAGAAGTATTCACCACATCTGTCACTTAACTAATTGGGCTCCCATATCATTTCCCCAATCTCATTCTTCACACAACTTACAACTTTGTTTCCCCTATTTTTCCAGAGTCTCATGTACTTCCAGAAAGACTTCCTATATTTCCAAAAAGCCAGTTCATGCCTTTCACTTTCTCCTTCCTATCTTTTGCCTTACTGTGGCGAACCAGCTTAGCAGCTTCACGCTTCTTACAGCGATATTCATCCAGAGACTACCTTGCAACATCCCCAAATAGGCTTCCTTCTTTCTCTTTACTGCCTCTTCAATCTCACTATTCCACCAAGCATCACCTCTATTGTTACCCACTATTGTGGTGCCACAGACCTCTTTAGCAGCAGTGACAACACAATTCTTAAAACATTCCCACTTCTTTTCTACATCCCTCTCACCAGACTTCAGATCCTTCAATCATTCCCTGAGTAAGTCTAGAATACCGCTGATGATCTTCAAGGAGCCTATCAACCTTTATTCTTTCTATCCTGGGTCTCTTCCTATTCTTTTTCCTCCAACCAACATTAAGTTTCACTCGTGACACTACCAAGTAATGATCAGAACTAACATCCGCACCTCTCATCACACGGGTATGAACAACTAAGTGTTTCAAACGCTGATCGTAAACAACAAAATCTATCACACTCTTTTGACCAAGAGTACGATTTTCGCAAGTATATGTGTGTATATACTTGTGGTCGAAAAATGTATTAGATACACACAAATCATTCTCAATGCAGAGTTCAATTAATCTTTCACCATTATCATTCACACAAGGATCATTAAACTTACCCAGAACATTGTCAGAAATTGCGTTCTGCACACCTACTCTAGCATTGAAATCCCCTGCTATTATAACTTTTTCTTTAGCACCAAACTGGCTCAAAACAGCTTTTAGCTCATTCCAGAAATCTTCTTTCTTATCAGAAGGTTCCGAATCACAAGGAGCATACACTACAACAATTACAATTCTCTGAAGTTTCACTTTCAAACGAATCCAGATAATTCTCTCACTTATGCAACTATAGTGAATCAAGTTGTTCATCTTTTCACTTAAAATCACACCTACACCAGCCTGTCCTCTCATATTATCCAATACTCCAGACCACAGACTCACCGTGCCATTCACTTCTTCTACCCCAATTTCCTTCTTTTTGGTTTCACTTACACACAGCACATCCAGTCTATACTTATTCATCTCCTCAATCACCTCACTCATCTTGCCATTTATACCTCTAGTATTCCATACACCAATCTCACATTCACTCAGCCGAGATCTCTTTCTCATACGCCGTTTAGAAAGTCCAGGTCGATTCCGTGGTGGACCGTCCTTCTCAAGTGTGGTAGGTCCACCATATCCCACACTTGAGTCATTCTTAATATTTCTTTTTGTCTTTTTAATCAGGTAAGTACATCAGTGTGGGGGATTAGCCCACAGCTGAGGGTTCCAGTTGGTCATTCAACCTAAGGATTCTGGAACAAAACCCAGTGAGTTAGAAGCGAATATAGCAATCACAAGACTTGCAAAGAGTTTATTTCACATATTGCAGCTGTGATACAAAAAGAACTGGTATGTGAACTTCAAGGCCAGAATTGTGTGAGCTTGTTGCTAGATGGCTCAACTGATAAAGAAGGTGTAGAAGAATCGAACTTGTGCTTGCTAGGTATAATAAAGAAAAAAAGGTAAAAGAGATTTTTATCTATTCTTCCTCTTGAAAATGTCACTGCGGATGGATATTTGAAATTCATAGAAGGTGAACTAGAAAAACTAGAACTTTCACATTGATTGTCTTCTGACCATTTAGTTGGAATCTGAACAGATGGATCTGCAAGTATGATTGGTGCAGAAAATGGACTAGCGCAAAAACTATCAGAAACTAAAGCATTTAATAGGCATTCACTGCATTGCTCACAGGTTAAATTTAAGTCTGTTAGGGGCAATAGAAAATGTAATTCATTGATTAGGTTGATTCAGTACTTTGAAAACTCTGCAAATTCTATCAGCATTCCCCAAATAGAATGTGTCAATTAAAGAAGATATTGTATATTCTTCAGAGTCAACCTGTAAAATTTCAATACCTGCATTATGTAAGATGGTTGCAAGTAAAGTTGGTGCTCTTGCTGCACTTGTGAAAGACTAAGAGTGTAATTATACATCTTGAAAATATTACAAACAGAAAAGGAAACAGTTCAGCTTTGGCAGTTGCAAAAAAAGCCTTCTGAAAAAGTTAAAAGATTTCAGTTTTGTATACATGCTGCACTTTCTTTTAAATTTCTTGTCTGTATTTAAGAATTTGTCCCTCATAATTCAAAAGGAAGAACTTATCATTGGTGCAGTGGAACTTCATGTTAAAAATGCCATTTCAACACTTCAGATAATGAAGGATGCACCTGGCCATCATGAAGATAATTTTGTTAATAATACAACTTTTGCAGGAATACATCAAAAAGTGCAGCTGCATGGGCTTGACAATAATGCCAACTCTTCATTTCAAATGGATAAGCAAGAAGCTTCTGCAATTTGGCATCAAATATCTAGAGGAATGGTTTCTAGGACTGTCTGGAGGCATTCACAGGTGTACAAAGGTCTTTGACACATTTGTGTCCAACAGGAAATAACTTAGAAAATTTTGGGAAGGAGGGCATTACAACACTGGGTAAACACTTCCATGTCTTGGTAGTTAGTGCTACGAATAATCACCCCAGCGCATAAAAATATGGTTCTTTATTAACCTCCAATTTCGGAAGTAAATTAAAACTTCCATAACAGCTCGGATCTGATGAATCTCTTGAAACCACACTACTCAGTCTGCCAGGTGAATGGTACAAATTTAAGGTTATCAGGCGAGGAATGAAATTTCACAAGCTGCTAGAAAAAGCTCTTACCCACAAGGAAAGATTTCCAGTATTTTGCAAAGCTGATGGCCATAGTCGCTGTGCTGCCAGTTTTAACAGCGTGCTGTGAACGAGGGTTCAGTTCAACGAATTTAATAAAAAACAAATTCAGATCAAATATGGAAATTGACAGTTTGTGTAACCTAGTGATGATCAGCATGAATGGACCAGCATTGGATACATTTGATCCATCAGCTTCAGTGGACCACTGGTTTATGTTTAGATTTTTATCAAAACTATAGAACCCTGAGATTTATAGACCAAATTCTAATTTCATTTAGCAAAAAGTAGTTTGGGCAATAGGCAGTGCTCAATACACTTATATTATTACTCTTTGTTCCGACATCATCACCATGCATTATGTTTGTGCACGATACTTCGAAATTTGCTTTCGTTTCACCTGGCTCCTAAATTTTGAAGTGGGCTCCAAGATATAAAGCTTATTTTTCCAGCCTTGATATCAGATATCATAAGCTTTGAGGAGAAAATGTGGCTGGGTCTGAAGAGACCTACTCAGAATGAGTGAAGAAATTGCCTCTCATTGATGATGATGGGAAAAACATGTAACAAGAAATAACAAATAAAGGTAAGTAGACCAAGCTAGTTATGTTTCAAGTCTTTGGGTTGAAAAGAATTTCCAGGCTTTCACAGTAACTGAGGGCAAATCGATTGTCAAAAAAAGCAATACGTTTTGCTTCATTCCAGAGGGGAATTGCAGATGTGTCTTCTATTGTCAAAATAGACAATGCTGTAATTGGGTTGCCATCCGAAACATCTTTCTTATGTTCCAAAATTCTGTGGTTAATTCTTCTGTATGTTCTTGGAATGTATAAGACGAATAAGTTATCACCTGTTGAAGAAGAGATAGGAATGCAGTAAACTCCTGGGAGATAAAGATTTTCAATTTTGTCCCTATCACTTTGTAAAAGTTTCAAGACAATTGGGGGATTTAATGGCAAGATGGTAACCAAAACTTCTGAAAAGAATTTGTAACTTATAAGCATAGGAAGGATAGTAAGGAACAGAACTGGAGAATTTTAGGTTTTCTTTGTTTTGAGGATGGAGGCATTATATTTTCAACTTGTTTTCATATATTTTTTTTATGAGGGCAACTGACTGACTGTAAGAGCACGGAAACCATGAGAGAGTGCTATTGTTGAAATTATGGAGAATTCTTCTTGAAGAGAAAGTTGGTTGTTGCAAATGATATGAGCCCTGTGGATGTAAGACTTCAATGCTGCGAGCTTGTAGAGATGCATAGTGAATGATTTGAAGGGAATGATGTTGGTGGCAGCAAAATGTTTATGATCGACAGAACATGAGATGAGGAGATCAGAGTTTCTGCAAATGGAAACGTCCAGAAAATCAGTTTTTAGTGTTCTTCCTAGTTTTTTTACAGCTGGGTGGCAAGAAATTTTAGCTGGATGGTAAAACGACCCCTTCTTCAATCGAAAAAAAGAAAGGATGATCTGTATTGAACATGATAAATCCTGTTCAACACAGATTTCAATCATTTTCACCAATATTTATGGTGTATGTGGGAGTAAGTTTTGCACTCTTACTATTATGTGTGTTGTGAAAACATTCATTACAGGAAATTTAGCTGGGCGGCAGAGAAAATTAGCTGGGTGGGCCACCCAGTAAAAAGGCTCTAGGGAGAACACTAAGTTTTGCTGTTAATCTATTAAACTCACTAAATCTAAGGAAGTAAACATTTCCTTACAACAGAATTTTGGAACATAAGAAAGATGTTTTGGAAGGCAACCTGAATACAGACTTGTTTATTTTGACAATGGAAGCCACATCTGCAATTCCCCGCTGGAACGAAGCAAAACGTATTGCTTCTTTTGAAAATCGATTAGCGCTCCATTACCATGAAAGCCTGGAGATTCTTTTCAACCCAAAGACTTTCAATTCTGAATCTCCTTTCTACATCCCGATGATCTGGAGATCAATTCTAAGACATGGCAACAAAAATTCAAATGTAGAATCTGGAAACAATCTTAGTCCTTCATTGGCATGATGAAAACCTAAGACAAGGTTGGAAGCTCCCAACTTATGAACTTTCTTTGTAAAAGTTCTAATCTCTTAACGTAGCTAGCGTGACCTACTTACCTTTATTTGTTGCCTCTCATTTTAGAAAATTATAGCCCTAGTAACATTTTCGATGTTGCAAAAACAAAACTGCTTTTTAAATGTTTGCCTGGTGATGAAAGGTGAAACAGCTCATGGTGGGTAGCAAAGCAAAGATCATGTAATGTTAATTTTAGCAGCTAACATGAGTGGATCTGAAAAAAATCAAGCTATTAATGATGGGCAAGTCTAAAAATCCTAGACGCTTTTCTGGAGAAAAATCTCAACTCACTGACGATCGTTCAAATAAAAAGGCCTGGGTAACCAACAGAATTTTTCCAAAATGTCTGACAATGTTTGATAAAAGAAAGATGCTGCAAAGGCATAAAGTGATAATCTTTATTGATAACTGCACTGTGCATGGATGAATTCCTGACGTAAATTATGTAATAGTTCAGTTTAACCAGCCAATACATCAAAATTGAAACATTTATACCAAGGATGAATCATCCAGAACTTCAAGATCTTAATCGAAAATAAGTTGTTAAAAAATATTTGGTGCTATTGAAGAAGATAGTAAAATATCTGTTGACTTGGTACAGGAGCAATGAGACTGGTTGGCAGCACATGGAGAGAAGTGACAGAAAATGCAATTAAAAACTATTTTGGGAAAGCTTCCATTTTAAACGACAATGTTGAAAAAGAAAACTTGTGAAATCTGGCAGAAGACACACCTGATAGAGAATTAAGCGTAGCTTTGAAAATTTTTAAATTGGACAGAAAAGAAACATTTCAAGCATATGTAAATATTGATGCTCAAGCAGTAGTCAGCAAAGATTTGAGGTAGGCATGTCAAACTTGTGGTCCAGCCTTTTCAGTGCAGCTCCCACTTCATGTCATGGAAATTTAGTTTTTATATTTCAAAGAATTTCCTACGATAAGGTAACATATCTGACAAAAGCCCAAGCAAGCTTTATTTATATCAGAGAATATGTTCCATTAAAAATTCAGACAGGATGGTAGAGATCTCTAATGCAGATATTAAAATCAAGAGGAAATGTAGGGGCTGAACAATGCTTTGGCACGGCACAGTGCTGCTGTGAGAACTTGGTTTCTATGGAGACAGACTATTGTCACATGAGAATGTGAGTTATCACATTCCCACAGTTTCTCTTCTGTTGTGACTGTAATGCTCAATTTTGTGCTTTTATAACATTACCTTCATTACAATCAGTTTTTCTGTTTTCATAGTCATAATTTTAAAGAACTATGCCACTTTCTAAGCCTTGCTCCAGTAAAAAGAGATCAATTGAAGAAAAGCGTCCAGTTTTCTAAGAAAAATGGGAGGAAGCACATCTCTGCAGTGAAGTGAGGGGTAAGATAACATGCTTAATATGCAACCAAAATATAAATGTGCCCAAGGAACGTAACATAAGACGCCATTATAACATGTGCAGCTCTAAATTGACAAATACACTGGTAAAATAACAGATGGAAAATTACAGGATCTTAAATTGGTCCTATATAAACAGCAAAATGTGTTTACTAAGGTTCACAAAGACAGCGAGTCTGTTGTTAAAGAAAGCTACGTTGAAGCAGAACTTTTGGACAAATGTTCAAAATTTTTCTTCATGGAGAATTTATTAAGCACAATGTATGGTAAAAAATGCTGAAATAGTTTGTCCAGATAAAGTTAAAGCTTTTAAGGACATTTCTTCATCATCAAACACTGTTGCTAAAAAAAAGGAGTTCACGAATAATATAAGTGAACTGATGGCGAAAGTTGCAAGTTTTCTTGCATTTTCTATTTCACTTGATGACAGCACTGACAACTAAGAGAGGGGTGCAGTTGGCTATTTTCAGTGGTTGTGATGAAAATCTGAATGTAACAGAAAAGTTACTTGATGTTCTTCCTCTTCATGACACTATTAACAGGTAAAGATATTTTCCAAAATCAAGATAATCTTTTCTAAAGATGTACAATTTTCCAATATTAAAATTAGTATCTGTGGCTACTGATGGAGCTCCAACAATGACCAGAAAACATAATGGGTTTATAGTAAAATTACTTAACACGCAGAAAACTACTGATGCCCAAAATACAGTTCACTATATTCACTGTGTCATTCATCAGGAAATGCTATGCTCCAAAGCGATAAAAATTGAACATGTTCTGAAATTTGTAAAGAACACAGTACACTTTATTCATTGCCATGGTTTAAATCAAAAACAGTTATTTTCTGTTTTGGATGAAATGAGTGTCTATCAATAGTGAAAATATGCCCCATAAAACAATGAAGTCCGTTGGCTTTCTTGCCATACAGTTTTAAACCAATTTTGGAAATTGCATCGATAATTTTGAACCTTTTTGAAGGCATTTTTGGTTGGCATCACTAGTCATTTAAATGATCTAAATCTGAAATTGCAAGGAAAAGATCAAATTGTAACTTTTTTTTTTATATGACTCTGTTAAAGCTTTCAGACCCAAGCTGTGTCTTTGGGACACAAACAGTAATTTGAGTAATTTCATTACTTGCATGGAATAACAGAAATACCACGGATATTCTGATTTCTCTTGCTATACTTCCAAAGTAAAGCACCTGATCACAGATTTTGAAGAAAAAAAAATATTCAAAAACTGTAAGGCAAAGTGTAGCATTCAAATGGAATTGATTGAAATGCAGTGATTCTGTATTTTGGGAAAAGTACAATGAAGTGGGAGTTCCTCAATTTTTTCTGTTTTACCATGTCATTACAAGCAATTGCGCAAATTTGCTGCAAGAATATTAGCAATGTTCCATAGTGCCTACTTGTGCAAGCAGTTGTTTTCTCTTACAAAATCTGAGACATCCCAAAGATCAAGACTGACTGACCAACATTTGTCATCCATATTGAAAAATTCATCTACTAAAAATCAACATTCTGACAACAAATTTGTGTCACAAAAAAGATACTAATTGTCTGGGAAAAAAAATTTAAAACTACCAAAAGGTTCATAAAATCTTTCCCATTTTCAGTTGACTTGCGTTTGTATTAGTTCCTTACCCATGGTACAATTTTGCAAAATGTAATTTTATATTTCTTCCCTACCTTAGAAATTTATATATTGTTTGCTTGCTGAGTTATTGCTAATTATTATTTGTATATTATCAGTTTTAGCTTGTTTCAACTTTTATTTGGATGCAACTATTTTTGAGATCAGGTGAACATTCTCATGCCTTCAAGGAAATAGGATCAAATTTTTAAATCTCTAGAAAAGTTTTTCCTGAATGTACAAGTTTTATTTATAATACATAGGTAGTGGTGGCTGGTAATATAAAAAAATTAAAACATTTAAAAATATTCCAACATGGACCATCTTATAGCTTTTAAATTCTGAAAACATTGAAAATATTAAATATCTGTTGAGATGGATATAGCCAGTCACATATAATTTTTAATAAGTTTAGGCATTTTAATTTCATGCTTATTTTGTAATTTTAACTTTTTAGTTTGAAGTCTTATGTCAAACACATTTTTTTGTTATTAAAAATCTCCTAAAAGTCAAGCATATAGTACCATTTTTTATACAAAACCTACCTGTGCTTATAACTTTACATAATTACATATCTCACATACACAATACCTCCGCCATTCGTTCACGGGACCTTGAGGGAAGCACAAAGGAAAGTAGTGTTAAGAACTAGGTTAAAATTCAACAAATACTTTAATTACTCCTCATTACAACAAATAACACTTTTATTCACAACCAGGCATCACAAAATTTAAAAGCTAGCTTAAAAGGTTAAACAACCCTCTTCCCATTTTATTATTATTATTGTTATTATTATTATTCTGCCTTAAAGATATATACATTTATAATGAAAACCCCTCCCCTTCCCACTATCAATTCCCAATTGCTAAAAAACATACCAACTATTTAAAAAAATTACAAACATTTGAAAAACAAAGACACTTCACCCATGGTCCAAGACTCTTGCCTGCATATCTTTGTATTGGCTAAGGCTTTCACTTTTGCTTGGATCATTCAGAGAACCATCAAAATACCTTGAAAACTCAAGGTTCGGTGACCAATGTCAGTTTCCGACACCCAGATGACAAAGTAGCTTGCTCACCTTTTAGTATAGGTGGTGCTTTTTTCTTACAGACCAACAGCATGTTAACACATCTTCAATCATAACATGTATTTTAGGCATGTGCTGCCCTCTTGTGAGAAAATTTACAATTCACAATTTTTTTTATTTAAAAATTTAGGTTTAACGATACAAGGCTATTTGCTTATACCTTTTTTATGCTGCCCTATCAAAATTTTCTAATGGGTTGCCAATGCAGTGGGATCATGGTTGTTGTAGACAGTTTTCTCATTTTTTTCAATGTATACTGATTCGGCGATTCTGAGTTCGTTTTCATTTTTATTCTTGGATAATAATTTTATTTCATGGAATTTAGAAAAATCTTATTTTTTATACAATATTGTATAACAGCTGTTTTTTCTTTTAATTTTTCTGCCAATTTTTTATGTGTTGATTAAAGCCTGTGTTTTATTTTTGGTACTACCAAAAAAAAAAAAAAAAAGAAAAAAAGAAACCTTCGGAAATGTTAAAGAAATTGGAATTTCATAAACACCTGCACTGTCTAAAATTCTTTGATGGTGTTTATTATTAATTAGGAATTCTTTTTATGAAGATATTGTTAGACCAAAAAAAAAAAAAACAAAAAAAAACAATTAAATTTCTGACCAGTTTTAATCAATTCAGCAGTAAGAGATTTAATATATGGGAAAGATCCTTTATATATATATACTTTTTTTCAAGTTGATTGACATTTTTTTTTATTTCATATCATATTTTTTTTATTATCCTTGAACTCTCTATCCATAGTTTTTTTGCAATTTTTGTAATCCTTTGCAATTCTTTATATATATATATATATATTAATTACATCATATAAATCACATTATCCATAGAAAGCAAAATAAAATTTGGTAACCAATCAAGGAGCCTTAAATCCAAAAATTTGAAGTTTCAAGTTTGAAAGTGAACCAATAATCAATGAAATCACGAGACCCCCACTGAAATGCACGACGTAGCACATAAAGATAGAGGTATCAAATTTATAATAGTCATATGAAACACAAATCAAACAAAATGTCCAATCAACAACACTATTAAGAAGATGGTAGTTTAGAACACCCTAAGTTATGTATAAAAGTTTTAAGGCAAATATATTTCAGCCATTACTATGGCCTTCATCAGTACGACTACGATTGGTTTCGTTGCCAAATTGGAAAGGTAAGTTTTGTAATGGTAACTCCGGGTGACGTGATGCAATGAGAGATTTCCAGATGTATGGAACGAAAATGGGGAGCTCAGAGTTGCAATTTTTGGAAAATAAAATTTCCAAACTTTCTCTAAACCTCAGAGCATACCGATTTTGGAAGGGAGTCAACTTTTTTGTGTCAGACCAAAGTGGAATAGCAGAAGAGTCAGTCATGGTAAGTACAGACGAGGAAAAGGAAGGTTTCCCAAATTTCACATCAGATTTGTGTTCCTGAAGTCTTGAGAGAATTTTCCGGAAGGAACTTCCAATGTATGCGGTTAATCCAACGTTAGTCTTGACCGGAATTTTATACACTCCAGGTGAAGAAAGCGGAGGTCTTGGGTCTCTGTCATTACGGAGGAAAACAGAAATTGAAGGAGAAGAACGAATGGCAAGTCTATATCCTTCTCTTTTGAAGATACTGATGAGCTTGTAGGCAGAAAGTCCGTGGTAAGAGATTGAGCCAGCACACGTAATATCCTTTTTTGGTAAAACAGGTTGAAGAGCAAAAACTGTTTTTTTCTTAGCATTTAGAATTAATTTAGAAATCAGGAGAGGGGGAAAGCCATGTTGAGTAGCAATCAAGCGGATGTTTGCTAATTCAATTTTTAGCTTAACTTCAGTGTTACAAGCCAAATAAATGAGCACAATGAATGAGAGACTTGAGGGCTGACAGTTTATATTGGTGGAAGGTATGAGAATTATTCTATGCCATTGGTAGAAACTGGTTTTTGGTAGACAGAAGTGGATAGAAGATTATTACATTTTGAGATGCTGACATCCAAGAAATTTATCTTGCCATCAATTTCTTCATTAATAGTGAATCTAACGGACGGGAATTTTTCAGTGATTAAATTTGTGAGTTGCAATAGATCTTTTTAAGGATGAGGCCAGATGACAAAAATATCATCGACATAATGGAGCTATAAGGTGGGTTGTTGGTCATGTTGCATCACTATTGATTGCTCAATATTTTACAGGTATACTTCAGCCAAAAATGGGGAAAGAGGTGACCCCATTGGTACACCTTGGTTTTGTTGATAGCATTGATTATTATAAACAAAAAAACTGTGTTGGCGAAGAGAATACAGGCAATCATACAAATCCTTGGTCAAATTGAGGCACGGAAGGAAAAAGTGATTCAACGTCCAGGGTAAACATACTTGCATGACCATCAATGGAGTTTGGAAGTCTAGAGATGAATTCAGCAGTGGATAAGATATTGAAGGGGTGGTTATTAGTGATAATCTTGAATTTTTTGGCAAGACATTTTTCCAGGTTACAAGCAGGAGAGTGAGTATTTTCCACAAGAGGTCTAATTGGAGCATTAGCTTTGTGTAATTTAATTTGGGTAATCTAGGAGAATTGTAGGAAGAAGGAGCGGAAAAATCTCCTAAGAAAACCTTTAACAACTGTAACTTATTGAGGTGATCCACACATGATTTCAAAGCTTCCACAGGATTTTTAGAAAGAAGTTTGCAATTGGTGCAAAGGAGGAAATCATTTGATTAAGGGTATCCTTTTTTATAATGACTGGAAGGCCGATTTTATCAGCCATACAACACTAACCACATACATTCTCAAACAGAGTGAAACCTAATTAAAGCCAGGCCAACAGCACCAAATACAAATAAAAACTCTAAAATGGTAAGTACAGTAAATAAAAAATACCTTGGCCTGACAATTTTGTTTAAAAATGCAAATACAAATACCAAGTCAAAGTTTCAGAATTCCTAACTCAGACCCACAAAGAAGAAAAAGAACAATAGCACAAGCCCAGCCCTTGTGTTCCCAAGATCACAAAGTTTTAAAACGAAAACAAAAAAATTTGAACTTTCAGTTATATTCAAAGTAACACTGCAAATTCCAAACAAATAAATCACTCAAAATGAAAGGAAATGCGAAAATAAGGCAAACTCCAAACCCCAACGCATCCCGTCGAATAATCCAGCAACACCAAATATGTCCGCTCCTCGACATTCACGCTGCAACTGAATGACTAGAACATTACGAGTGGAAGCAAATCAGCAGTTAAAGAAAATACCAACAAAGTTCACAATTAATACAAGTTAAAAATTTTTTTGATGAAATGCCAACATTTTTTTTGTTTCGTTTCAAAACTTTGTGACCGTGGGAACACAAGGGCTGTTTTTTTTTTTTTTTTTTGAGAATTCTGCCATTGCCCTTTCTGAAAGGTCACTAAGGGTTGGTGTTCCCCTGATGAAGACACCCTCTTCTTGGTTTGAATTTTTGGCTTTATGTTTTTGCCTTGGTTTGTGTTATTGTTCTTTTTCTTCTTTGTGAGTCTGAGTTAGGCATTCTGAAACTTTGACTTGGTATTTGTATTTGCATTTTTAAACAAAATTGTCAGGCCAAGGTATTTTTTATTGACTATACTTACCATTTTAGAGGGTTTTTTTTTTTTGTATTTGGTGCTGTTGGCTTGGTTTTAATTAGGCTTCATTCTGCTTGAGAATGTATGTGGTTAGTTTTGTTGATTGGACATTGTTTGATTTGTGTTTCATATGACTATAATATTGTGACGACCCCCCCCCCCCCCTCGCACAATTAATTGCGAGAGGCGTGGCTAATTAACGGTAATTGGAACTTGATAACTTGATTGGGGGTTTTAATTAACAGAGAGTTATAATTTAAACACTTGCGAGGGCGGTATACTAAGGAAAGATCTGCAGGCACTTGGAATTCAAGTGGCGAGTTGCAGGCGTTTGCCACGAGAACAAAGAGCCCATAAACGGAAATGGGACGGATCAGAGTTTAAAAGCTATTTCCCATGACTCAAAAATGTTTGGACGGCAAAAGTGTTTGAAGCTTTTGTCTGTGCCGCGCGCAAAACAATGGGAAAGCTCTTGGATTTGAAGAGCGGTTCATAATAAATATGTCGCAGTTTCAAGTGGTAGAATTCACCGCTTTCCAACGTTTTGGAGACGGGAGATTGTTGTTGAGAGGGACAGAATCCGTCAGGATAGCCGAGAGAATAACGAAGGATTGCTTGCTGTCTGCTGTGCTCTTGCAATTCTGAGCATAAAAAGTGAAGCCAGCTGAAAACATAAGCTGAGGAATAACCAGCAAGAACTTTACCTGAAAACTTTCTTCACCTCGCCTGCTCGTCGATACCTGCCGTAAGGAGCCATTTCAGGTGAAATGGAGAGAGAGAGAGAGAGAGAGAGAGAGAGAGAGAGAGAGAGAGAAAATCTGAAGTAACCGCTAACCTCTTCGTGTCAAGTAGGGGAGAAAAATCTTGTGTGCGTGTGTGTCTGATTACGTACCTCCAGTGACCGGGGAACAACATCGTTTTAGCCACAGCAAAGAATGAGCGGTGATGGAAGTAAAGATCAAACTACCCGTGTGAGTGTTGTGGTTTTTTTTTTTTTTTTTGCGTCATCAACACTTTGGATACTCGAGGACCTATGCAAGTACTTTTTACCAGTATTTTATTTGCGGCCCATTGTGAATGAACAGACTTTTCGTTAGGACATATTTTCTGAAACACCGAAGAGAGCCAAAGCTGGCCGGAAATGATAGCTTTCATAATTAGATGAAGAATCCGGTGTAATTTATGCATATATCTATTAAATCCCTGTTTTAATTATTATACTGTGCCTCCATTGGTTTATTGGAGTACTGTGTCAGCTAATTGGCTAACGAGGTATTGGCGGATCCAGTGATTCGAATCGTAGTCCGGAATTAATTTGGCATCCTGATATCTGAAGACCAAAAGGTCACAACAAAAGTGGTGATCAGCAGTGGGATCCGTATTGTATACCTCAGAAACACAGTACAACCGGAGCACAGTATTTATGCAAACTTTTGCAACTTACATAATAAGTTGAGCTCAAAGTTTCAAAAATGGAAGGGATTACAAAAATATTAGATGAAATGAAAGATGAACTCAGAAATGGACTGAAAACTTCCAAAGAAAGTTTTGAGCAGCAGCCCAAACAACAACAGGAAAGTTTTGAGCAAAGCTTACAACAGCAGAAAGAAAGTCTTGAGCAGCAGATGGGCAGCATAAATCCGCTGATAGCTAGAATTGGGGGTATGAGGGAAAATTTGATAAAAGAATAGAAGATGCCAACTTGCATATCAATCAGTAGGAAATTGGGCAGGCAAAATGCGCAGACCAAATAGAGCAATGTACACCCAAAATTTAGAGAGCGTTCGTAACTTGTGCGAGACTCAATGTAGAAATGTAAAGGAAAAACTTTCTGGGGAATTTAATGGTACTAACTTAGAACAAACTAAATTTTATAGGGATATTGAGAGACGGGTACAACATTGTGAGTAAAAAATAAGTTCGTCGGAATTTAAGTCACCAGGGGTGATGAGCGAAGCTTTGAGTAGGCCGACCCGAATTAAACCAGGCGAGTTTGATGGAAAGACTAGCTGGGGAGTATACAGAACCCAGTTCGAAATGGTTTTTACTGTGAACGGCTGGAGCGAAAGGGAGAAAGCATGCGCACTTGCGGCATCATTGAGGGATGCAGCTGCTGATATCCTACAAACTTTGTCGGAAGAGAGCCGTTTAAAATATTCCTGTCTCGTCGCTGCCCTGGAACTCAGATTTGGGGAGGAACATTTAAAGCTACTCCGTGTTCTTCAGTTGAAAAATCACAGGCAGGAGGTCAATGAGTCACTTCAAGAGCTCGCGACCGACATCAATCGGATGACAAGGCTTGCGTATGGGCAATGTACGTCAGATATACAGGACACGATGGCGCAGCAACATTTTGTGGAAGTGATTGCTGATCCAGACATTCAGCATTCAGTGCGCATGGCGGATTGTGACTCACTTAAGTCAGCCGTCTTACATGCAATGAAATTTGACTCTTCGCGCCATTCTAGGAGTCCTAGAAAAACAGTTCGTATGGCGACTGCAGCAGAAAGTCCGATCAATGCATCAGTCGAAACTAAACTCTAAGAGCTTTTGGATCTCCTTCGCGGAGATGTTAAACATTGTTCTGTTAAGTCTCCTGGCCGGGGAAGAAGTGATACGTCGTCTAGAAAAATGGAGTGCTGGTATTGTAAATTAAGAGGGCATCGCATTTTTGAGTGTAGAAAATGGTTGAGAGAGGAAAAAAAGTCGAAGGAACAGGCTTCGGGAAACCCTCAGAAGTCAGTTTCGAGGGGCGAGAACTGACGCAGCAAGAGCAGCCCCACACGGTGAAAGCGCACATCACAGGTCTTTCTGGGGATTACAGTGGTTTAAGAGTTGAGGGGATGATAAATAAAACTAAATGCCAATTCGTGCTGGATACTGGGGCGGATATTACATTAGTCCGTCCAGATTTTTTCGAGCAAATTAAGGAACCTGCAGATTGTTTGAAGAGTGAGCAACAGGTTGAGATTCAAACTGTGAATGGTGATGGTTTAGTTGCTCTTGGAACCGCAGGCGTCGACGTATGAAATGATGCAGACACACGGCAGTGATAGCTGATATCATTGAAAAATGCATCCTGGGTATCGATTTTCTTAGTGAGAACGGATATGTTTTGGACCTTAAGAATGGAACCCTGAAGACGGAACATGAGGAAATGGTTCTCATGAGGAATCAACATGGGTACCTGAGGTCGCAAAGGGTCACAGTTCTCGCAAAAGAAAAGTGTGTTTTACCAGCAAAAAGTGAAACAATTCTGGCAGGATGTTTGCTTGAGCTTTCACTAGAATTTCCAATGGCAGTATGCGAAATGTCCGAAATTTGCCCGATACCAAAAAATGTACTTGTAGCGAGAGCGCTGGTAAAAACAGCACATTGCATCCCCGTAAGAATAGCTAATCTGGGTGACGTCGATGTGAAAATAAAGGAAGGCTTAGCACTTTGTTCCTTGAATCCTGTAATTTCGGCGTGTAGCAGCAGAGTAAGGATCCCACCCAACTTGCGTGTGGGAGGGAGCTATGAAGTACCGGAGCATCTGCGTGACCTAGCAGCGGAGGCCATGGCGGGCTGCGGGCTTGAGCAGATATGTCACAGAGCTTACCAGGAAACTGGAGAAGGTACATAGTTTTACTAGGAAGAATATTCGAATAGCTACTGAACTAATGAAGACCAGATATGATGTGCAGGCTGCAGAGAAAGTGTTTAAGGAGGAAGACTTAGTCTGGCTCTATAACCCACGAAGGCGAAAATCACCAAATTGCAGCACCCGTGGGAAGGTCCTTATGTAGTAAAGAAAAGAATCAACGATGTTCTTTACAAATTTCAGTACAATAATAAACCTATTAGAGTCATACACCTCGAAACGCTTAGACCGTATAGGGCAGGAAATACCGAATCATAAACGTTTGAAGGATGAGTGTCTCAGGTGATTGGTTAGTTTCCCGTTGGTTGACTTGTTGATGTGAAAGGATGAGAAGCGGAGAGCCTGAGAACTTGGAATGAGCTTGTTGGTTGTAATAATTTTGTACAGTGTACTCAGTGTTGTGTTCTATTGGTGGAAATATTTTAATATAGCAGTATGTCATGTGCCCTGGTAGCGGAACTGTGTAATGTAAATTAAATATATACTGTCGTATTTGTGTACTGCCCTGGGGCGTGGCAGTGTAAATAATTATGCAGGTATGCCTGGTATGTGGGAGTTCCTTAAGATTCGTTAGAAAAGGGGATGTGCCCGGAGAATATCAAAAACCAATTCAAGGCGATTGTTTTGAGTAAGGGTAGAGACGACGCTGCACAAAGAAAGAGGGGTACTGATGAGTTCTTATCTAGGGAAGACAGTTCCGGGTGGTGGAAAGCTACGAATCAGAGGTAGCTTATATGCGCTTAAGACGAGTTGCATTTTAAGAAGGGAGCGATGTGACGATCCCCCTTGCATAATTAATTGGCGAGAGGTGTGGCTAATTAACAGTAATTGGAACTTGATTGGGGGTTTTAATTAACAGAGAGTTATAATTTAAACACTTGCGAGGGGCGGTATATTAAGGAAAGATCTGCTGGCACTTGGAATTCAAGTGGTGAGTTGCAGGTGTTTGCCACGAGAACAAAGAGCCCATAAACGGAAATGGGACGGGTCAGAGTTTAAAAGCTATTTCCCATGACTCAAAAATGTTTGGACGGCAAAAGCGTTTGAAGCTTTTGTCTGTGCCACGCGGGAAACAATGGGAAAGCTCTTGGATTTGAAGAGCAGTTTATAATAAATATGTCGCGGTTTCAAGTGGTAGAATTCACCGCTTTCCAACGTTTTGGAGACGGGAGATTGTTGTTGAGAGGGACGGAATCCGTCAGGACAGCCGAGAGAATAAGGAAGGATTTTTCCTTGTGCTGGAACAATTGCTTGCCGTCTGCTGTGCTCTTGCAATTCTGAGCATAAGAAGTGAAGCCAGCTGAAAACATAAGCTGAGGAATAACCAGCACGAACTTTACCTGAAAACTTTTTCACCTCGCATGACCGTCGATACCTGCCGTAAGGAGCCATTTCAGGTGAAATGCAGAATGGAGACATAATAATTACAGAGTATCCTCGCTCATCCAGAGAGAGAGAGAGAGAAGAAACGCCAGCCTCAGGAACCATGAAGGAGCCCCCTGCAGAGAGAGAGCGTCTGAAGTAACCTCTAGCTTCTTCGTGTCGAGTAGGGGAGAAAAATCTTGTGTGGGTGTCTGATTACGTACCTCCAGTGACCGGGGAACGACATCGTTTCAGCCACAGCAAAGAATGAGTGGTGATGGAAGTTAAGATCAAACTACCCGTCTGAGTGTTGTGGGTTTTTTTTTGTGTCATCAACACTTTGGATACTCGAGGACCTATGCAAGTACTTTTTACCAGTATTTTATTTGCGGCCCATTGTGAATGAACAGACTTTTCATTAGGACATATTTTCTGAAACACCGAAGAGGGCCAAAGCTGGTCGGAAATGATAGCTTTCACAATTAGATGATGAATCTGGTGTAATTTACGCATATATCTATTAAATCCCTGTTTTAATTATTATACTGCGCCTCCATTGGTTTATTGGTGTACTGTGTCGGCTAATTGGCTAACGAGGTATTGGCGGATCCAGTGATTCGAATCGTAGTCCGGAATTAATTTGGCATCCTGATATCTGAAGACCAAAAGGTCGCAACAACATCGGAAGAAGTGGACATCTCTGAAGTTAACAGAAAAGTAACCAAAGCTCTTATAGAAACAGCAACAAAATTAGCTGGGTCTAAGAACAAGTTGCATGTAAATAAATTATCAGGAAAAACGAAAATGTTGATGCAAAAAAGAAGAGAGATGAGGACAACTAAAGAAGATGTGACTTCCAAAGTGGAATATATAGAGCTATGCAAGACAGTAAGAAAAAGTATCACTGAAGACGTAAGAAAATTCAACTGTGAACTAGTGAAGAAAGCAATTGAAAACAACCAAAGCCTAAAGATAGCAAAGGGACATCTCAGTAAGGGAAGAAAACAGATTATGGCACTGAGAAAAGAAGATGGTTCTGTAACAAGAAATAGAGGCGAAATTTTGACAAGAGTGAAAGATTTCTACTCCAAATTATATGAAAGGGATGATACATGCACTCCAGACATCATGAAAGATACCAGTACCAGAGTTCCTCCAGTCCTTCCAGCAGAAGTTGCACATGCAATCAAGAACATGAAGCGGGGAAAAGCTCCAGGAGAAGATGGAATTACTGTAGACATCATACAAGAAGCAAGTGGAGAAATCGAAACAGTACTCGCCCAAATTTTCACTCGATGCCTTAATGAAGGAAAGATTCCTGAGGATTGGAACACCGCTACAATGATCCTGCTACATAAGAAAGGTGACATTGAGGATCTCGGAAACTACAGACCTATCAGCCTCCTATCGGTAGTTTATAAAATCTTCACTAAAGTTCTTTCACACCGCTTGAAGGTAACACTGGACATGGCTCAACCGAGAGAACAAGCTGGATTCAGGAGTGGCTACAGCACAATAGATCATATCCACGTGCTGAGAGAACTAATTGAAAGAGCGAGGGAATATGAACTTCCATTGTGCATGGCTTTTATCGATTATGAAAAAGCCTTTGATTCGGTGAAACCATCAGCAGTTACAATGGCTCTGAAAACCTGCGGTATTGAAGATGCATACATTAATATTATTAATAACATCTATGAAAATGCAAGTGCAAAGATTAGGCTGTTTGAAAATACAACACACATAAAAATTGGAAAGGGAGTGAGACAAGGTGACACCATATCTCCGAAGCTCTTTAATGCCACATTGGAGGGTGTTTTTCAGTCACTGAGCTGGGAAAACAAGGGGATAAAGATTAATGGAGATTATCTAACCCACCTTCGTTTTCCTGATGACGTAGTCATTTTTGCAACTAGCCCATCAGTGCTGCAGAGTATGATCCAGGAACTTGCTGACAAGAGTAAAGAAGTGGGATTAAAAATGAACTTTCAGAAGACAAAAGTGATGTTCAATGCTTTTACAAGAAATGAAGATTTATCGATTGATGGAGAAAAGCTGGAGATAACAGACACGTACGTTTATCTTGGACAGCAGATATCAAGTGAGGGTCACATTGATGAAGAAATTAATCGGCGTACAAAACTTGCCTGGAGAGCTTTTGGAAGAAACAGCATAATTTTCAAGAGCAATATGCCATTATGTCTTAAAAGAAAAGTGTTTGATCAATGCATCCTTCCAGTGCTTACGTATGGTGCAGAGACGTGGACCTTAACTAAAAGAGACATACAAAGGCTGCAGACAACTCAAAGCAGCATGGAGAGGTGCATACTTGGTGTAACCAGGAGAGATAAGAAGAGGAACTCGTGGATCCGAAAAATGACAAGAGTGGAAGACATCATGATCAGAGTTAAATCCCTGAAATGGCAATGGGCTGGACATACTGCCAGAAGGACAGATCATCGATGGACAGCCGAAATTTTAGATTGGATTCCAAGGGACAGGAAAAGACCCAGAAGAAGACCACATGGGAGATGGGTGGATGAAATTCGAAAGTATGCAGGGGTGACATGGAGGAGACTGGCACAAGACAGACCGTTGTGGAGGAAACTTGGGGAGACCTTCGTCCAGCAGTGGATTGATAATGGTTGACAATGATGATGATGATATACACACATGTATATATATGTGTGTATATATATATATTGTTGGGGAAAAGAAGATCTCATTGAACTGAAAAGTGGATATCTCTTCTACTATAGTGGGACAGATACTGGCAGAACTAGTGGTGTTGGATTTATAATAAACAAGAAACTGAAGGATAAAGTTGTAGAAGTTGAAAGTTCTTCTGACAGAGCTGCACGACTCGTTATCCAACTCTCGAAAAGATACAAGGCTCAGATTATTCAAACTTGTGCACCCACCACAAGTCATCCTGAAGAAGAAATTGAAGAATTTTATGAGGAAATTTGTCATCTAAATAATAAAGGTAAGCAGCACTTGAAGATAATTATGGGAGATTTCAATGCAAAAATAGGGCAACGGCAACAGAATGAAACTTCAGTAGGTAAATTCGGTCACAGCAACCAGTGTGGAAATACTCTCGTTGAGTTTGCAGAGGCAGAAGGGTTTTTCATCTTGAACTCCTTTTTCAAGAAAAAGCCACACAGGAAATGGACATGGAGACATCCAAATGGGACGACTAGTGAAATTGATTTTATTATGTGTAACAAAAAATTCGTCATAGAAGACTGCAGTGTGCTAAAGAAGTTCAACACAGGCAGTGACCATAGATTGGCGAGATGTAAGATGCACCTGAACACTAAACTCGAACGTGGCAAGCTCAAAAGACAAACAAAATGTATTGACATAACCAACCTTAAAAAACACTATAATACCTTCAAGTTGGAACTGAAGAACAGATTCTCTGCGTTAGAAGGCCTAACATCGGAAGAAGTGGATATTTCTGAAGTTAACAGAAAAGTAACCAAAGCTCTTATGGAAACAGCAACAAAATTAGCTAGGTCTAAGAACAAGTTGCAGGTGAACAAATTATCAGGAAAAACCAAAATGTTGATGCAAAAAAGAAGAGAGATGAGGACAACTATAGAAAATGTGACTTCCAAAGTGGAATAAATAGAGCTATGCAAGACAGTACGAAAAAGTATCACTGAAGACGTAAGGAAATTCAACTGTAAACTAGTGAGGAAAGCAACTGAAAACAACCAAAGCCTAAAGATAGCAAAGGGACATCTCAGTAAGGGAAGAAAACAGATTATGGCACTGAGAAAAGAAGATGGTTCTGTAACAAGAAATAGAGGCGAAATTTTGACAAGAGTGAAAGATTTCTACTCCAAATTATATGAAAGGGATGATACATGCACTCCAGACATCATGAAAGATACCAGTACCAGAGTTCCTCCAGTCCTTCCAGCAGAAGTTGCACATGCAATCAAGAACATGAAGCGGGGAAAAGCTCCAGGAGAAGATGGAATTACTGTAGACATCATACAAGAAGCAAGTGGAGAAATCGAAACAGTACTCGCCCAAATTTTCACTCGATGCCTTAATGAAGGAAAGATTCCTGAGGATTGGAACACCGCTACAATGATCCTGCTACATAAGAAAGGTGACATTGAGGATCTCGGAAACTACAGACCTATCAGCCTCCTATCGGTAGTTTATAAAATCTTCACTAAAGTTCTTTCACACCGCTTGAAGGTAACACTGGACATGGCTCAACCGAGAGAACAAGCTGGATTCAGGAGTGGCTACAGCACAATAGATCATATCCACGTGCTGAGAGAACTAATTGAAAGAGCGAGGAATATGAACTTCCATTGTGCATGGCTTTTATCGATTATGAAAAAGCCTTTGATTCGGTGAAACCATCAGCAGTTACAATGGCTCTGAAAACCTGCGGTATTGAAGATGCATACATTAATATTATTAATAACATCTATGAAAATGCAAGTGCAAAGATTAGGCTGTTTGAAAATACAACACACATAAAAATTGGAAAGGGAGTGAGACAAGGTGACACCATATCTCCGAAGCTCTTTAATGCCACATTGGAGGGTGTTTTTCAGTCACTGAGCTGGGAAAACAAGGGGATAAAGATTAATGGAGATTATCTAACCCACCTTCGTTTTCCTGATGACGTAGTCATTTTTGCAACTAGCCCATCAGTGCTGCAGAGTATGATCCAGGAACTTGCTGACAAGAGTAAAGAAGTGGGATTAAAAATGAACTTTCAGAAGACAAAAGTGATGTTCAATGCTTTTACAAGAAATGAAGATTTATCGATTGATGGAGAAAAGCTGGAGATAACAGACACGTACGTTTATCTTGGACAGCAGATATCAAGTGAGGGTCACATTGATGAAGAAATTAATCGGCGTACAAAACTTGCCTGGAGAGCTTTTGGAAGAAACAGCATAATTTTCAAGAGCAATATGCCATTATGTCTTAAAAGAAAAGTGTTTGATCAATGCATCCTTCCAGTGCTTACGTATGGTGCAGAGACGTGGACCTTAACTAAAAGAGACATACAAAGGCTGCAGACAACTCAAAGCAGCATGGAGAGGTGCATACTTGGTGTAACCAGGAGAGATAAGAAGAGGAACTCGTGGATCCGAAAAATGACAAGAGTGGAAGACATCATGATCAGAGTTAAATCCCTGAAATGGCAATGGGCTGGACATACTGCCAGAAGGACAGATCATCGATGGACAGCCGAAATTTTAGATTGGATTCCAAGGGACAGGAAAAGACCCAGAAGAAGACCACATGGGAGATGGGTGGATGAAATTCGAAAGTATGCAGGGGTGACATGGAGGAGACTGGCACAAGACAGACCGTTGTGGAGGAAACTTGGGGAGACCTTCGTCCAGCAGTGGATTGATAATGGTTGACAATGATGATGATGATATACACACATGTATATATATGTGTGTATATATATATATTGTTGGGGAAAAGAAGATCTCATTGAACTGAAAAGTGGACATCTCTTCTACTATAGTGGGACAGATACTGGCAGAACTAGTGGTGTTGGATTTATAATAAACAAGAAACTGAAGGATAAAGTTGTAGAAGTTGAAAGTTCTTCTGACAGAGCTGCACGACTCGTTATCCAACTCTCGAAAAGATACAAGGCTCAGATTATTCAAACTTGTGCACCCACCACAAGTCATCCTGAAGAAGAAATTGAAGAATTTTATGAGGAAATTTGTCATCTAAATAATAAAGGTAAGCAGCACTTGAAGATAATTATGGGAGATTTCAATGCAAAAATAGGGCAACGGCAACAGAATGAAACTTCAGTAGGTAAATTCGGTCACAGCAACCAGTGTGGAAATACTCTCGTTGAGTTTGCAGAGGCAGAAGGGTTTTTCATCTTGAACTCCTTTTTCAAGAAAAAGCCACACAGGAAATGGACATGGAGACATCCAAATGGGACGACTAGTGAAATTGATTTTATTATGTGTAACAAAAAATTCGTCATAGAAGACTGCAGTGTGCTAAAGAAGTTCAACACAGGCAGTGACCATAGATTGGCGAGATGTAAGATGCACCTGAACACTAAACTCGAACGTGGCAAGCTCAAAAGACAAACAAAATGTATTGACATAACCAACCTTAAAAAACACTATAATACCTTCAAGTTGGAACTGAAGAACAGATTCTCTGCGTTAGAAGGCCTAACATCGGAAGAAGTGGATATTTCTGAAGTTAACAGAAAAGTAACCAAAGCTCTTATGGAAACAGCAACAAAATTAGCTAGGTCTAAGAACAAGTTGCAGGTGAACAAATTATCAGGAAAAACCAAAATGTTGATGCAAAAAAGAAGAGAGATGAGGACAACTATAGAAAATGTGACTTCCAAAGTGGAATAAATAGAGCTATGCAAGACAGTACGAAAAAGTATCACTGAAGACGTAAGGAAATTCAACTGTAAACTAGTGAGGAAAGCAACTGAAAACAACCAAAGCCTAAAGATAGCAAAGGGACATCTCAGTAAGGGAAGAAAACAGATTATGGCACTGAGAAAAGAAGATGGTTCTGTAACAAGAAATACAGGCGAAATTTTGATAAGAATGAAAGATTTCTACTCCAAATTATATGAAAGGGATGATACATGTACTCCAGACATCATGAAAGGTACCAGTACCACAGTTCTTCCAGTCCTCCCAGCAGAAGTTGCACATGCAATCAAGAACATGAAGCGGGGAAAAGCTCCAGGAGAAGATGGAATTACTGTAGACATCATACAAGTAGCAAGTGGAGAAATCGAAACAGTACTCGCCCAAATTTTCACTCG
This sequence comes from Macrothele yani, assembly GCA_039090855.1. Taxonomy (NCBI): domain Eukaryota; kingdom Metazoa; phylum Arthropoda; class Arachnida; order Araneae; family Macrothelidae; genus Macrothele; species Macrothele yani. The sequence goes on along the minus strand of CM077008.1, from coordinate 578,812 downwards.
ATGCCTTAATGAAGGGAAGATTCCTGAAGATTGGAACAATGCTACAATGATCCTGCTACATAAAAAAGGTGACATTGAGGATCTCAGGAACTACAGACCTATCAGCCTCCTCTCAGTGGTTTATAAAATCTTCACTAAAGTTCTTTCACACCGCTTCAAGGTAACACTGGACATGGCTCAACCAAGAAAACAAGCTAGATTCAGGAGTGGCTACAGCACAATAGATCATATCCACGTATTCAAAAAACTAATTGAAAGAGCAAGGGAATATGAACTTCCACTGCACGTGGCTTTTATCGATTATGAAAAGGCCTTTGATTCAGTGAAACCATCAGCAGTTACAATGGCTCTAAAATCCTGCGGTATTGAAGATGCATACATTAATATTATTAATAACATCTATGAAAATGCAAGTGCAAAGATTCGGCTGTTTGAAAATACAACACATATAAAAATTGGAAAGGGAGTGAGACAAGGGGACACCATATCTCCCAAGCTCTTCAATGCGACATTGGAAAATGTCTTTCAATCACTGAACTGGGAAAACAAAGAGATAAAGATTAATGGAGATTATCTAACCCACCTTCGTTTTGCTGATGACAGTCATTTTTGCAACTACCCCATCAGAGCTGCAGAGTATGATCCAGGAACTTACTGACAAGAGTAAAGAAGTGGGATTAAAAATGAACTTTCAGAAGACAAAAGTGATGTTCAATGCTTTTACAAGAAATGAAGATTTATCACTTGATGGAGAAAAGCTGGAGATAACAGGCACGTACATTTATTTTGGACAGCAGATAGAAAGTGAGGGTCACATTGATGAAGAAATTAATCGACATACAAAACTTGCCTGGAGAGCTTTTGGAAGAAACAGCATAATTTTCAAGAGCAATATGCCATTATGTCTTAAAAGAAAAGTGTTTGATCAATGCATCCTTCCAGTGCTTACGTATGGTGCAGAGACGTGGACCTTAAGTAAAAGAGACATACAAAGGCTGCAGACAACTCAAAGAGGGATGGAGAGGTGCATGCTTGGTGTAACCAGGAGAGATAAGAAGAGGAACTCGTGGATCCGAAAAATGACAAGAGTGGAAGACATCACGATCAGAGTTATATCCCTGAAATGGCAATGGGCTGGACATACTGCCAGAAGTACAGACCATCGATGGACAGCCAAAATTTTAGATTGGATTCCAAGGGACAGGAAAAGACCCAGAAGAAGACCACATGGAAGATGGGTGGATGAAATTCGAAAGTATGCGGGAGTGACATGGAGGAGACTGGCACAAGACAGACCGTTGTGGAGGAAACTTGGGGAGACCTTCGTCCTGCAGTGGATTGATAATGGTTGACAATGATGATGAATGATATATATAGGGTGTTTTTCCCAAAGTTGCGGCTCACTTCAATAACTCAAGAATGAATTGGAACAGAAAAACAGGGTCAACAGGTATTAATAAGGGATGATATGATCTATTTAAGGGATATGTGAATGACCCCCAGGCCTCCCTGATCAGGGGGCTCGGGGCTATCTCGTAAACAAAGCAAGTTAGAAAAAAATTTTCAATTACAAAGTTATACAGCGTTTTTACCTTAGTGTAAATCTGCAGAAAAATTTCTAATAGCTCTCCAGGTTTGGGCTGTGCCCTCTTGAGCTATTGCACATCTACAAGGAAAAGTTGTTTTCCCCACAAATCTTGAAATGTTTCTGCCTTTTCCTGAGCTTTGTAAGGAAAGGCATCTGAGGGGATGACTTTTTTGTTGGCGAAACTAAGGGTTCTCCCCCCCCTTCTCTACCGACTTGTCTCACTTTTCGCCAAGAAGCTGTGAAGTCACCTAAACTTTGCATAAAATGTCACTGTGTAGTAGATTTAGGGCTTCAGTTTATGTATCTAGAACTTTAGAAGGAAATCTTGGAAATTATGGTCCTAATCTATCCCCGAATCCCCGAAATAAATTATTGCCTATGGTAACCTCCCTTTAGGAGCTCAACAAATACAAATATCAACAGATATTTCGGGGGAAGAGCAACTCACAGTAAGAGACCCTTGCAGTAGTGATTTATCTATCAGGACAAAACAAAGTAGATGATTTTTTTTTATCACCAACTTGATAGCTGAATTCAACCAAACAGTTATTCTCACTTGTCACAGTGGCTTGTAGTCGAAAATCACGCTAAACTCTATAAACTTGCCATTTTAATGTAGTAACTTGTTCTAATAACAATACCATCAGTAATAGTGTGGGAAAGATCACATGTAAATTATTCACAAAATTCAAAATGTCCACTATCAGCTACAACGCATGTTTGAATTCTACGAAGTACAGTTCCTGGCAACTTATGCAGCTGACATGAAGGAATACTCCTACAGGCATTAATAATTCGTTGTTTCAAAACATTCCGATCATTGTTTCAAACATTCCGAAATCCCAAGTTGCATAAACTTAGGATTTCAAATGGCCCCAAAAATAAAAATTCATTGGTGTTAAGTCCGGTGACCTGGGTGGCCATTCTATGTTCCCGCCATATCCTATAATCCTCTCCTTGAAAGTTCATTTGAGGAAATCTTGAACAGGCAATACTTTATGTGCTGGGGCTACATCGTGTTGAAACCACACAAGACTACTTTGAAGCAGAAGACCATACAAAAAAATCAGAAAGTACTTCCTTTAGAAGGTCACAATAACGTCCTCCAGTAAGCGGACCTTCAAAGAATACAGGGCCAAGAATTGTGTTTTTCCATATCCCATACCATACTGTAACAGACCATTTTCTTTGATGACGAACATTTCTTGTCTCATGAGGATTATCCAGAGCCCAAAATGAGAATTGCGTTTGTTTGTTACACCCTCACGAGAGAAACAGAACTCATCAGTCCACAAGACGCCACGCAGAAAAGAAAGTTGATCATTTTTTTCTAGAATGAAATTGCACCAATCCAACCATCGTTCATTATCATCTTCATATAAAGCCTGCTGTAAATGGATGTGGTATGGGTGCAAACCATGCCGATTCAAAATTTTCCAAATTCTGGCATTGGAAAGGCCACATGCTAAGCTCATTTCTCTGGTACTGATCTGAGGGTTTAAAAGAGCATAAGTGACAACATCTTCATCATGAACCAGCGCACCAGATCCTTGAGGTCTTCCAATGCGTGGTCGAGGACTCACAGTGCCTGTTGTTCGTAAACGCATAGCAACACATCTTATGGTGGAAGAACTTGGACACAGCAAATCAGGGAAAAGTCCTGCGTATAATTTTCCACCAGCGCGAGCGTTTCGTCGACATTCTCCAAAAATTAATATCATTTCATAATATTCAGCAAATGAATAACTTTCCATTAGTAGGGTTTGTTCTTTGTATACAACTTAGAATTAAATAACTTTTTTACCTTTTCATAAGCCCGGCACGGCAAAGGTGTTCCGAGGCAAAGTTCTTAGCAAAAAGATAAAACTACTTAATATGTTTGTAGACTGATGATAAGAGTGAAATCAAAAGACGAATTGTTCTTCGCTGATTAACGCTCTTCGCAAATGGACTTTTACTTCCGCAGACCGCATTCTCAGAATAAAAAGTAACTTTGCATAGTGCCATGATAATATGGTGGGCACAAATTAACAAGTATTTGCATAAGTAAGAGACACATTGTCCACACAAGACACCCACCAGCTCTAAGAAAAATCAACGGCACTGCTAGGATCCTGTGTTCTTATAAGGTTTAACTGACAAATATGCACATACGAGTCTGCTTTTGTTCTAATAAGCATCTTTTTTTCAGATCCGAATGTTTCTGCAATCCAGTTTAAAACACGACAATTTTGCATTAATTGTTAACCGATATTCTTTATTAATTACAATCTGAACTCTGCTTCTTTAACTAGTTTGTAAGAATATGGTTTATTTCTGTTATTAATGATAGTGTATTGCTGTAATCCGCACATTAGGAAAAAGTAATGATAAGTTGGTTATTTTAATGTGAGGAATTTTAAAACTATTGCTTATGTCACTAGCTTCAGTATGGAATTCATGTGCGCAGGTGAACACATACTGTTCCTTTTGTTGTTTTCAGTCATTTCCTACCGGTTGACACATTCCACAAAAACATTCCCGAGGGAAATGCGCATTTACTTGATTTTTTTTTTCAACCCCTGATACATCAAGACTTCCGAGGGATTCGATACAGAGTGGGCGCTTGGCCCGTTGAACGAGTTCAGGAATAAAAGCATTCGGCCCGTTGTATACACAATACAGGAATCGCCGTAAGAGATAGGCATAATTCAACTTTGGTACAAATGTTTTTCTCGATAATGTAACAAGGTAAGTAAAAGAGTATGGTCTCCTACAGTAAATTTTAACTGTGCTATATTTCACAAATTTTGAATTGAAGAACCCATATTGCCTGATGTCAGAGGTCGAGAAATGCCAATAACAGCACAAGACTGTAGCACGAGTCTTTGCATATGCTAATTCTACAGCCTATATGACCTACGTAAGAAGCCAGGGGGTATTTAAATCGAAGGGCAATGGGGATTCCCCTTTAGCCCCCTTAACTTACATTAGAAAAAGGAGCATTAATTTTTTCTTGTATTTTTCATTAAATTTTATTTTATTCTGGTGGATTTTAAAACTTCCATTTTTTGTCAGACCCCGAAAAAAGAATTCTATATGCCCCTGTAATAAGGCAACACAGTCCAAATGATTGCTTAAAACTACAAACAGCTGGTATGCAGCTGTTTGTAGTTTTAGGCATTGGATAGACTAAATATCTGTTGATTTTTGTATTTGTTGAGCTCCTCAAGGGGGGTTACCATAGGCAATTTATTTTGGGGATAGATTAGGACCATAATTTCCTTCTAAAGTTCTAGATACATGACCTGAAACCCTAAATTTATTACACAGCGGCATTTTGCGCAAAGTTTAGGTGACTTTACAGCTCCTTGGCAAAAAGCAAGAGAAGTCAGGGGGTGGGGGGGCTTTCGAACCCTTAGTTTCACCAACGAAAAAATCATCACCTCAGATGCCTTTCCTTACAAACCTCAGGAACAGGCAGAAACATTTCAAGATTTGTGGGGAAAACAACTTTTCCTTGTAGATGTGCAATAGCTCAAGAGGGCACAACCCAAACCTGGAGAGCTATTAGAAATGTTTCTGAGGATTTACACTAAGGTAAAAACGTTGCATAACCTTGTAATTGAAATTTTTTTCCTAACTTGCTTTGTTTAAGAGATAGTCCCCCGAGCTCCCTGATCAGCGGGGCCTGGGGGATTATTTACATATCTCTTAAGTAGATCATATTATCCCTTATTAATGCCTGTTGACCCTCTTTTTCTGTTCCAATTCATTCTTGAGTTATTGAAGTGAGCCGCAACTTTGGGGAAACACCCTATATATATATATATGGACATCTCTTCTACTATCGTGGGACAGATACTAGCAGAACTAGTGGTGTTGGATTTATAATAAACAAGAAACTGAAGGATAAAGTTGTAGAAGTTGAAAGTTCCTCTGACAGAGCTGCACGACTCGTTATCCAACTCTCGAGAAGATACAAGGCTCAGATTATTCAAACTTATGCACCCACCACAAGTCATCCTGAAGAAGAAATTGAAGAATTTTATGAGGAAATTCGTCATCTAAATAATAAAGGTAAGCAGCACTTGAAGATAATTAGGGGAGATTTCAATGCAAAAATAGGGCAACGGCAACAGAATGAAACTTCAGTAGGTAAATTCGGTCACGGCAACAGAAACCAGCGTGGAAATACTCTCGTTGAGTTTGCAGAGGCAGAAGGGTTTTTCATCTTGAACTCCTTTTTCAAGAAAAAGCCACACAGGAAATGGACATGGAGACATCCAAATGGGATGACAAGTGAAATTGATTTCATTTTGTGTAACAAAAAATTTGTCATAGAAGACTGCAATGTGCTAAACAAGTTCAACACAGGTAGTGACCATAGATTGGTGAGATGTAAGATGCACCTCAACACTAAACTCGAACGTGGCAAGCTCATAAGACAAACAGAATGTATTGACATAACCAACCTTAAAAAACACCATAATACCTTCAAGTTGGAACTGAAGAACAGATTCTCTGCTTTAGAAGGCCTAACATCGGAAGAAGGGGATATTTCTGAAGTTAACTGAAAAGTAACCAAAGCTATTATGGAAACAGCAACAAAATTAGCTGGGTCTAAGAAAAAGTTGCATGTGAACAAATTATCAGGAAAAACCAAAGTGTTGATGCAAAAAAAAAAAGAGAGATGAGGACAACTAAAGAAGATGTGACTTCATAAGTGGAATACATAGAGCTATGCAAGACAGTACGAAAAAGTATCACTGAAGACGTAAGGAAATTCAACTGTGAACTAGTGAGGAAAGCAATTGAAAACAACCAAAGCCTAAAGATAGCAAAGGGACATCTCAGTAAGGGAAGAAAACAGATTATGACACTGAGAAAAGAAGATGGTTCTGTAACAAAAAATACAGGCGAAATTTTGACAAGAGTGAAAGATTTCTACTCCAAATTATATGAAAGGGATGATACGTGTACTCCAGACATCATGAAAGGTACCAGAGTTCCTCCAGTCTTCCCAGCAGAAGTTGCACATGCAATCAAGAACATGAAGCGGGGAAAAGCTCCAGGAGAAGATGGAATTACTGTAGACATCATACAAGAAGCAAGTGGAGAAATCGAAACAGTACTCGCCCAAATTTTCACACGATACCTTAATGAAGGGAAGATTCCTGAGAATTGGAACACTGCTACAATGATCCTGCTACATAAAAAAGGGGACATTGAGGATCTCGGGAACTACAGACGTATTAGCCTCCTTTCAGTGGTTTATAAAATCTTCACTAAAGTTCTTTCACACCGCTTGAAGGTAACACTGGACATGGCTCAACCGAGAGAACAAGCTGGATTCAGGAGTGGCTACAGCACAATAGATCATATCCACGTACTGAGAGAACTAATTGAAAGAGCAAGGGAATATGAACTTTCATTGTGCATGGCTTTTATTGATTATGAAAAAGCCTTTGATTCGGTGAAACCATCAGCAGTTACAACGGCTCTGAAATCCTGCGGTATCGAAGATGCATACATTAATATTATTAATAACATCTATGAAAATTCAAGTGCAAAGATTCAGCTGTTTGAAAATACAACACACATAAAAATTGGAAAAGGAGTGAGACAAGGTGACACCATATCTCCAAAGCTCTTTAATGCCACATTGGTGGGTGTCTTTCAGTCGCTGAGCTGGGAAAACAAGAAACAAGGGGATAAAGATTAATGGAGATTATCTAACCCACCTTCGTTTTGCTGATGACGTAGTCATTTTTGCAACTACCCCATCAGAGCTGCAGAGTATGATCCAGGAACTTGCTGACAAGAGTAAAGAAGTGGGATTAAAAATGAACTTTCAGAAGACAAAAGTGATGTTCAATGCTTTTACAAGAAATGAAGATTTATCACTTGATGGAGAAAAGCTGGAGATAACAGGCACGTACATTTATTTTGGACAGCAGATAGAAAGTGAGGGTCACATTGATGAAGAAATTAATCGACATACAAAACTTGCCTGGAGAGCTTTTGGAAGAAACAGCATAATTTTCAAGAGCAATATGCCATTATGTCTTAAAAGAAAAGTGTTTGATCAATGCATCCTTCCAGTGCTTACGTATGGTGCAGAGACATGGACCTTAACTAAAAGAGACATACAAAGGCTGCAGACAACTCAAAGAAGGTTGGAGATGTGCCTTGGTGTAACCAGGAGAGATAAGAAAAGGAACTCGTGGATCCGAAAAATGACAAGAGTGGAAGACATCATGATCAGAGTAAAATCCCTGAAATGGCAATGGGCTGGACATACTGCCAGAAGTACAGACCATCGATGGACAGTCGGAATTTTAGATTGGATTCCAAGGGACAGTAAAAGACCCAGAAGAAGACCACATGGGAGATGGGTGGATGAAATTCGAAAGTATGCAGGAGTGACATGGAGGAGACTGGCACAAGACAGACCGTTGTGGAGGAAACTTGGGGAGACCTTCGTCCAGCAGTGGATTGATAATGGTTGACAATGATGATGATATATATATATATATATATATAATCATTATTGTCAATCATTATCAATCCATTGCTGGACGAAGGACTCTTCAAGCCTCTTCCACAATGGTCTGTCTTATGCCAATCTCCTCCATGTCACTCCCGCATACTTTCGAATTTCATCCACCCATCTCCCATGTGGTCTTCTTCTGGGTCTTTTCCTGTCCCTTGAAACCAATCTAAAATTTCGGCTGTCCATCGATGGTCTGTCCTTCTGGCAGTATGTCCAGCCCATTGCCATTTCAGGGATTTAACTCTGATCATGATGTCCTCCACTCTTGTCATTTTTCGGATCCACGAGTTCCTCTTCTTATCTCTCCTGGTTACAAAAACCATGCATCTCTCCATGCTTCTTTGAGTTGTCTGCAGTCTTTGTATGTCTCTTTTAGTTAAGGTCCATGTCTCTGCACCATAAGTAAGCACTGGAAGGATGCATTGATCAAACACTTTTCTTTTAAGACATAATGGCATATTGCTCTTGAAAATTATGCTGTTTCTTCCAAAAGCTTTCCAGGCAAGTTTTGTGTGCCGATTAATTTCTTCATCAATGTGACCCTCACTTGATATCTGCTGTCCAAGATAAATGTATGCATCTGTTATCTCCAGCTTTTCTCTATCAATCGATAAATCTTCATTTCTTGTAAAAGCATTGTACATCACTTTTGTCTTCTGAAAGTTCATTTTTAATCCAACTTTTTTACTCTTGTCAGTAAGTTCCTGGATCATACTCTGCAGCTCTGATGGGGTAGTTGCAAAAATGACTACGTCATCAGCAAATCGAAGGTGAGTTAGATAATCTCCATTAATCTTTATCCCTTTGTTTTCCCAGTTCAGTGATTGAAAGACATTTTCCAATGTCGCATTGAAGAGCTTGGAAGATATGGTGTCCCCTTGTCTCACTCCCTTTCCAATTTTTATATGTGTTGTATTTTCAAACAGCCGAATCTTTGCACTTGCATTTTCATAGATGTTATTAATAATATTAATGTATGCATCTTCAATACCACAGGATATCAAAGCCATTGTAACTGCTGGAATGTTTCACCGAATCAAAGGCCTTTTCATAATTGATAAAAGCCATGCACAATGGAAGTTCATATTCCCTCGCTCTTTCAATTAGTTCTCTCAGTATGTGGATATGATCTATAGTGCTGTAGCCACTCCTGAATCCAGCTTGTTCTCTCGGTTGAGCCATGTCCAGTGTTACCTTCAAGCGGTGTGAAAGAACTTTAGTGAAGATTTTACAAAACCCCTGATAGGAGGCTGATAGGTCTGTAGTTCCTGAGATCCTCAATATATAAATATATACTTTTTAAGAATGTGTGTAAATGCTTTGTTTTTTAAACTATTGAATTTATGACCCTGGATAAGATGAATTTTCTAGTTGGTTTTCGGCAAACTTCATACTCAATATTTTTATTATTTTCTAATCAGTAGGACATCTAAGAAAGGTAAAGTATTATTTTCTTCTATTTCAAGTGTTAATTTCATTTCAGGAAACACAGATGAATATCTATTGGTTAACTTTAAAAGCTCTACATTATCCAACTTTGATAAAATAAATATGCCATCAACATATCTCACATATATTTAAGGGTTCTGATAGTAAAGTCTTTATGGCATCTTTCTCTATATAATTCATTACCACTCCCGCAAAACGACAACAAAGGAGATCCCATTGGGGCTCCTATTTTTTGTCTATAAATAGTTTCCATATATAAAATCATTGTTTTTAAATACATACAGTAATGTTTCTTCATCATTTATTTGCCTTGTATATCCCTAACATATCACTTAACTGTTCTCTGAGATTCAGAGGTTAGCTCCACAAAGAAATACAAACTACCAGATAATTTTTACTTACTATTGCCATATCAAACTTCTCCATTTACAGCTATCTTGACATACAACTCGGGCATCACTTAACGTACACAAGACCTATACTTCATGCTCGTTATCTTTTTCTTATGCAGACATTTTTTAATCTGGTCCTCCCATGACTTCCTTGGCCTTCCTCTGCCTTTCTCTCCTGCCACTTGGGCTGAAAAAAATTTCATAGTAAGCATCTTATCACTCATTCTTTTAAGCTGGCCAAACCACCTAAGAATATCAGTCTCCACCTTACTAACAACAGTTTGCCTCACATTACACAACTGCAACACATCTTCATTCTTCACATGATCAGAGTGTCTTGCCAGAAACCCCCTGTAAATACTGCATCTCCCCAGCACACAAATGACTCTTATGTCTCTTCAGTAGTACCCAGGTTTCACAACCGTACATCAGGGTAAAAAAAACAAACACTGTCATATACAATCACTCGGGACTTTCTTAGAACCCATTATTCCCATGAAATCCTCCTAAAGCAGCTATGAATTACAATGAAGAAGTTACTCACCTACTTAACAATAAAAAAAGCTGAAATAAAAAGACAAAAAAGTACTAATAAAATATTAGATATTTTTTTCAATGAAAATAATAATTCTAATGAAATAGAACAAGATTTACCCGTACGTACCCACGCACGTGCACACACACAAACTAATTAAGTAAGCTGTTCTCTGAGATTCAGAGGTTAGCTCCACAAAGAAATACAAACCACCAGATAAATTGTGTTTCAAACCACCAGATAAATTGTGTCATTCTTCGCAAGATCAGAACGTATCTTCCCACAAACCCCCAGTAAGTAACATGTCTCTCCAGCACACAAACGACTTCTATGTCTCCTCTGTAGTACTAGGTTTCACTGCCATACATCACAGTAGAAACAATGACACTTTCACACACAGCCATGCGGGACTCTCTTGAAAACCCATCATTCCTGTGAAAAACTCCTAAAGCAGCTATGACTTTCAATGAAGAATTCACTAGCCTACTAATTTTACCCACCATCTAATTTGTTCTCTCTGTTAAACATGCTTCCTACATACACAAACTCATTCCCCTGGTCAATCACTTTGCCACTTAGACTTATCCTGCATTCAGTACTAACAGTTCCTCGCTCAAAAACCATAACTTTGGTTTTTCGCTTATTTATACTGTTTGAATTTCATACAAACTTCGTACATCCGGGACAACATACTCTGCAACTCAGTTTTGCTCTTTGCCAACAGGACAGTGTCATCAGCATACAGCAATCTGCACACACAGATATCACCAAGATATAAACCAGTATTGTCCATCTTGGCATCATGCATGCATGCACCCATAAAGATATTAAAAAGCCATGGTGACATTACACAACCTTTTTCGACTCCTGCACCAATAGACAATAGAAGACTATTTTGATAAAACACCATTCACTTATACACAAGCTCTACTGCCAGCGTACATGGCTTTTAAACTATTAAGTAGATTCCCAGTAACACTATATTTATTCAATACCATTCACGGAAGTATTCTACTTACTTGGTCATATGCTTTCTCTATATCTATGAAAGCAGCCAAAACTTTTTACCAACAGTCAGATACTTTTCGTTTATCATGCATAATGAAAAAATTTGGTTAGTGTAGCCTTTACCAGGCATGAAACCACTCTGAACATTCCACACTTTCTCTGATGTAAGACCCCATACTTTTTCAATAATGACCTTACCAAACACTTTTCCTGGCACACTCAATAGGCTAATACCATGATAGTTAACATTATTTTTATTACACCACAATATACATAAAAATGCTACTGTTGCCTTGAAAAAGCCTCCCAGTGGAGTGTAGAGTGCAAAAGTTTGGTGAATCTTTGTGATTACTACACCATAAGAAATAAACGGATTTAATACGCTATATAGGTTTCTTGGTCAGGTGATGCGTAACATCACAGCCTCTCCTTGACAAATGTCAACCCCGCCTTCTCGTGGTGCATCCTGTTCCCACTAAAGGGGCTCTGACGACCGCCCATAGCGGTATAACTATACCATCGGGATCAGAGGAAATGCTATCCCACACTCACCAACCCGCTTGGCCAGCGTGGTGAGTTATGGCCAAACCCCTCCAAAATGATTCCACAACTTAAATCTTGGCCCTCAGTCTCCGGCAGCTGGAATGTACCTGGCCAAGGCAGCGGCCAGTGCGACATGAAGGCAGAGGGTGCTAAGAATCCCCGGAGGACCGGACTAGGCTGCCATCTGATGCTGACCTTGGCTACTTACAATGGACGCTCCCTATCTTCTGATTCAAGGCTTCTTGAATTGGAAGAGGAACTACAAAGGATCAAGTGGGACATCGTGGGGCTAAGTGAGGTAAGGAGAAAAGGAGAAGATCTCATCGAACTGAAAAGTGGACATCTCTTCTACTATCGTGGGACAGATACTGGCAGAACTAGTGGTGTTGGATTTATAATAAACAAGAAACTGAAGGATAAAGTTGTAGAAGTTGAAAGTTCCTCTGACAGAGCTGCACGACTTGTTATCCAACTCTCGAAAAGATACCAGGCTCAGATTATTCAAACTTATGCACCCACCACAAGTCATCCTGAAGAAGAAATTGAAGAATTTTATGAGGAAATTTGTCATCTAAATAATAAAGGTAAGCAGCACTTGAAAATAATTATGGGAGATTTCAATGCAAAAATAGGGCAACGGCAACAGAATGAAACTTCAGTAGGTAAATTCGGTCATGGCAACAGAAACCAGCGTGGAAATACTCTCGTTGAGTTTGCAGAGGCAGAAGGGTTTTTCATCTTGAACTCCTTCTTCAAGAAAAAGCCACACAGGAAATGGACATGGAGACATCCAAATGGGACGACAAGTGAAATTGATTTTATTATGTGTAACAAAAAATTCGTCATAGAAGACTGCAGTGTGCTAAACAAGTTCAACACAGGTAGTGACCATAGATTGGTGAGATGTAAGATGCACCTCAACACTAAACTTGAACGTGGCAAGCTCATAAGACAAACAAAATCTATTGACATAACCAACCTTAAAAAACACCATAATACCTTCAAGTTAGAACTGAAGAACAGGTTCTCTGCTTTAGAAGGCCTAACATCGGAAGAAGTGGACATCTCTGAAGTTAACAGAAAAGTAACCAAAGCTCTTATGGAAACAGCAACAAAATTAGCTGGGTCTAAGAACAAGTTGCATGTGAACAAATTATCAGGAAAAACCAAAATGTTGATGCAAAAAAGAAGAGAGATGAGGACAACTAAAGAAGATGTGACTTCCAAAGTGGAATATATAGAGCTATGCAAGACAGTAAGAAAAAGTATCACTGAAGACGTAAGGAAATTCAACTGTGAACTAGTGAGGAAAGCAATTGAAAACAACCAAAGCCTAAAGATAGCAAAGGGACATCTCAGTAAGGGAAGAAAACAGATTATGGCACTGAGAAAAGAAGATGGTTCTGTAACAAGAAATAGAGGCGAAATTTTGACAAGAGTGAAAGATTTCTACTCCAAATTATATGAAAGGGATGATATATGCACTCCAGACATCATGAAAGATACCAGTACCAGAGTTCCTCCAGTCCTTCCAGCAGAAGTTGCACATGCAATCAAGAACATGAAGCGAGGAAAAGCTCCAGGAGAAGATGGAATTACTGTAGACATCATAAAAGAAGCAAGTGGTGAAATCGAAACAGTACTCGCCCAAATTTTCACTCGATGCCTTAATGAAGGAAAGATTCCTGAGGATTGGAACACCGCTACAATGATCCTGCTACATAAGAAAGGTGACATTGAGTATCTTGGAAACTACAGACCTATCAGCCTCCTATCAGTAGTTTATAAAATCTTCACTAAAGTTCTTTCACACCGCTTGAAGGTAGCACTAGACATGGCTCAACCGAGAGAACAAGCTGGATTCAGGAGTGGCTACAGCACAATAGATCATATCCACGTGCTGAGAGAACTAATTGAAAGAGCGAGGGAATATGAACTTCCATTGTGCATGGCTTTTATCGATTATGAAAAAGCCTTTGATTCGGTGAAACCATCAGCAGTTACAATGGCTCTGAAAACCTGCGGTATTGAAGATGCATACATTAATATTATTAATAACATCTATGAAAATGCAAGTGCAAAGATTAGGCTGTTTGAGAATACAACACACGTAAAAATTGGAAAGGGAGTGAGACAAGGTGACACCATATCTCCGAAGCTCTTTAATGCCACATTGGAGGGTGTTTTTCAGTCGCTGAGCTGGGAAAACAAGGGGATAAAGATTAATGGAGATTATCTAACCCACCTTCGTTTTGCTGATGACGTAGTCATTTTTGCAACTACCCCATCAGAGCTGCAGAGTATGATCCAGGAACTTGCTGACAAGAGTAAAGAAGTAGGATTAAAAATGAACTTTCAGAAGACAAAAATGATGTTCAATGCTTTTACAAGAAATGAAGATTTATCGATTGATGGAGAAAAGCTGGAGATAACAGACACGTACGTTTATCTTGGACAGCAGATATCAAGTGAGGGTCACATTGATGAAGAAATTAATCGGCGTACAAAACTTGCCTGGAGAGCTTTTGGAAGAAACAGCATAATTTTCAAGAGCAATATGCCATTATGTCTTAAAAGAAAAGTGTTTGATCAATGCATCCTTCCAGTGCTTACGTATGGTGCAGAGACGTGGACCTTAACTAAAAGAGACATACAAAGGCTGCAGACAACTCAAAGCAGCATGGAGAGGTGCATACTTGGTGTAACCAGGAGAGATAAGAAGAGGAACTCGTGGATCCGAAAATGACAAGAGTGGAAGACATCATGATCAGAGTTAAATCCCTGAAATGGCAATGGGCTGGACATACTGCCAGAAGGACAGATCATCGATGGACAGCCGAAATTTTAGATTGGATTCCAAGGGACAGGAAAAGACCCAGAAGAAGACCACATGGGAGATGGGTGGATGAAATTCGAAAGTATGCAGGGGTGACATGGAGGAGACTGGCACAAGACAGACCGTTGTGGAGGAAACTTGGGGAGACCTTCGTCCAGCAGTGGATTGATAATGGTTGACAATGATGATGATGATATACACACATGTATATATATGTGTGTATATATATATATTGTTGGGGAAAAGAAGATCTCATTGAACTGAAAAGTGGATATCTCTTCTACTATAGTGGGACAGATACTGGCAGAACTAGTGGTGTTGGATTTATAATAAACAAGAAACTGAAGGATAAAGTTGTAGAAGTTGAAAGTTCTTCTGACAGAGCTGCACGACTCGTTATCCAACTCTCGAAAAGATACAAGGCTCAGATTATTCAAACTTGTGCACCCACCACAAGTCATCCTGAAGAAGAAATTGAAGAATTTTATGAGGAAATTTGTCATCTAAATAATAAAGGTAAGCAGCACTTGAAGATAATTATGGGAGATTTCAATGCAAAAATAGGGCAACGGCAACAGAATGAAACTTCAGTAGGTAAATTCGGTCACAGCAACCAGTGTGGAAATACTCTCGTTGAGTTTGCAGAGGCAGAAGGGTTTTTCATCTTGAACTCCTTTTTCAAGAAAAAGCCACACAGGAAATGGACATGGAGACATCCAAATGGGACGACTAGTGAAATTGATTTTATTATGTGTAACAAAAAATTCGTCATAGAAGACTGCAGTGTGCTAAAGAAGTTCAACACAGGCAGTGACCATAGATTGGCGAGATGTAAGATGCACCTGAACACTAAACTCGAACGTGGCAAGCTCAAAAGACAAACAAAATGTATTGACATAACCAACCTTAAAAAACACTATAATACCTTCAAGTTGGAACTGAAGAACAGATTCTCTGCGTTAGAAGGCCTAACATCGGAAGAAGTGGATATTTCTGAAGTTAACAGAAAAGTAACCAAAGCTCTTATGGAAACAGCAACAAAATTAGCTAGGTCTAAGAACAAGTTGCAGGTGAACAAATTATCAGGAAAAACCAAAATGTTGATGCAAAAAAGAAGAGAGATGAGGACAACTATAGAAAATGTGACTTCCAAAGTGGAATAAATAGAGCTATGCAAGACAGTACGAAAAAGTATCACTGAAGACGTAAGGAAATTCAACTGTAAACTAGTGAGGAAAGCAACTGAAAACAACCAAAGCCTAAAGATAGCAAAGGGACATCTCAGTAAGGGAAGAAAACAGATTATGGCACTGAGAAAAGAAGATGGTTCTGTAACAAGAAATAGAGGCGAAATTTTGACAAGAGTGAAAGATTTCTACTCCAAATTATATGAAAGGGATGATACATGCACTCCAGACATCATGAAAGATACCAGTACCAGAGTTCCTCCAGTCCTTCCAGCAGAAGTTGCACATGCAATCAAGAACATGAAGCGGGGAAAAGCTCCAGGAGAAGATGGAATTACTGTAGACATCATACAAGAAGCAAGTGGAGAAATCGAAACAGTACTCGCCCAAATTTTCACTCGATGCCTTAATGAAGGAAAGATTCCTGAGGATTGGAACACCGCTACAATGATCCTGCTACATAAGAAAGGTGACATTGAGGATCTCGGAAACTACAGACCTATCAGCCTCCTATCGGTAGTTTATAAAATCTTCACTAAAGTTCTTTCACACCGCTTGAAGGTAACACTGGACATGGCTCAACCGAGAGAACAAGCTGGATTCAGGAGTGGCTACAGCACAATAGATCATATCCACGTGCTGAGAGAACTAATTGAAAGAGCGAGGGAATATGAACTTCCATTGTGCATGGCTTTTATCGATTATGAAAAAGCCTTTGATTCGGTGAAACCATCAGCAGTTACAATGGCTCTGAAAACCTGCGGTATTGAAGATGCATACATTAATATTATTAATAACATCTATGAAAATGCAAGTGCAAAGATTAGGCTGTTTGAAAATACAACACACATAAAAATTGGAAAGGGAGTGAGACAAGGTGACACCATATCTCCGAAGCTCTTTAATGCCACATTGGAGGGTGTTTTTCAGTCACTGAGCTGGGAAAACAAGGGGATAAAGATTAATGGAGATTATCTAACCCACCTTCGTTTTCCTGATGACGTAGTCATTTTTGCAACTAGCCCATCAGTGCTGCAGAGTATGATCCAGGAACTTGCTGACAAGAGTAAAGAAGTGGGATTAAAAATGAACTTTCAGAAGACAAAAGTGATGTTCAATGCTTTTACAAGAAATGAAGATTTATCGATTGATGGAGAAAAGCTGGAGATAACAGACACGTACGTTTATCTTGGACAGCAGATATCAAGTGAGGGTCACATTGATGAAGAAATTAATCGGCGTACAAAACTTGCCTGGAGAGCTTTTGGAAGAAACAGCATAATTTTCAAGAGCAATATGCCATTATGTCTTAAAAGAAAAGTGTTTGATCAATGCATCCTTCCAGTGCTTACGTATGGTGCAGAGACGTGGACCTTAACTAAAAGAGACATACAAAGGCTGCAGACAACTCAAAGCAGCATGGAGAGGTGCATACTTGGTGTAACCAGGAGAGATAAGAAGAGGAACTCGTGGATCCGAAAAATGACAAGAGTGGAAGACATCATGATCAGAGTTAAATCCCTGAAATGGCAATGGGCTGGACATACTGCCAGAAGGACAGATCATCGATGGACAGCCGAAATTTTAGATTGGATTCCAAGGGACAGGAAAAGACCCAGAAGAAGACCACATGGGAGATGGGTGGATGAAATTCGAAAGTATGCAGGGGTGACATGGAGGAGACTGGCACAAGACAGACCGTTGTGGAGGAAACTTGGGGAGACCTTCGTCCAGCAGTGGATTGATAATGGTTGACAATGATGATGATGATATACACACATGTATATATATGTGTGTATATATATATATTGTTGGGGAAAAGAAGATCTCATTGAACTGAAAAGTGGACATCTCTTCTACTATAGTGGGACAGATACTGGCAGAACTAGTGGTGTTGGATTTATAATAAACAAGAAACTGAAGGATAAAGTTGTAGAAGTTGAAAGTTCTTCTGACAGAGCTGCACGACTCGTTATCCAACTCTCGAAAAGATACAAGGCTCAGATTATTCAAACTTGTGCACCCACCACAAGTCATCCTGAAGAAGAAATTGAAGAATTTTATGAGGAAATTTGTCATCTAAATAATAAAGGTAAGCAGCACTTGAAGATAATTATGGGAGATTTCAATGCAAAAATAGGGCAACGGCAACAGAATGAAACTTCAGTAGGTAAATTCGGTCACAGCAACCAGTGTGGAAATACTCTCGTTGAGTTTGCAGAGGCAGAAGGGTTTTTCATCTTGAACTCCTTTTTCAAGAAAAAGCCACACAGGAAATGGACATGGAGACATCCAAATGGGACGACTAGTGAAATTGATTTTATTATGTGTAACAAAAAATTCGTCATAGAAGACTGCAGTGTGCTAAAGAAGTTCAACACAGGCAGTGACCATAGATTGGCGAGATGTAAGATGCACCTGAACACTAAACTCGAACGTGGCAAGCTCAAAAGACAAACAAAATGTATTGACATAACCAACCTTAAAAAACACTATAATACCTTCAAGTTGGAACTGAAGAACAGATTCTCTGCGTTAGAAGGCCTAACATCGGAAGAAGTGGATATTTCTGAAGTTAACAGAAAAGTAACCAAAGCTCTTATGGAAACAGCAACAAAATTAGCTAGGTCTAAGAACAAGTTGCAGGTGAACAAATTATCAGGAAAAACCAAAATGTTGATGCAAAAAAGAAGAGAGATGAGGACAACTATAGAAAATGTGACTTCCAAAGTGGAATAAATAGAGCTATGCAAGACAGTACGAAAAAGTATCACTGAAGACGTAAGGAAATTCAACTGTAAACTAGTGAGGAAAGCAACTGAAAACAACCAAAGCCTAAAGATAGCAAAGGGACATCTCAGTAAGGGAAGAAAACAGATTATGGCACTGAGAAAAGAAGATGGTTCTGTAACAAGAAATACAGGCGAAATTTTGATAAGAATGAAAGATTTCTACTCCAAATTATATGAAAGGGATGATACATGTACTCCAGACATCATGAAAGGTACCAGTACCACAGTTCTTCCAGTCCTCCCAGCAGAAGTTGCACATGCAATCAAGAACATGAAGCGGGGAAAAGCTCCAGGAGAAGATGGAATTACTGTAGACATCATACAAGTAGCAAGTGGAGAAATCGAAACAGTACTCGCCCAAATTTTCACTCGATGCCTTAATGAAGGGAAGATTCCTGAAGATTGGAACAATGCTACAATGATCCTGCTACATAAAAAAGGTGACATTGAGGATCTCAGGAACTACAGACCTATCAGCCTCCTCTCAGTGGTTTATAAAATCTTCACTAAAGTTCTTTCACACCGCTTCAAGGTAACACTGGACATGGCTCAACCAAGAAAACAAGCTAGATTCAGGAGTGGCTACAGCACAATAGATCATATCCACGTATTCAAAAACTAATTGAAAGAGCAAGGGAATATGAACTTCCACTGCACGTGGCTTTTATCGATTATGAAAAGGCCTTTGATTCAGTGAAACCATCAGCAGTTACAATGGCTCTAAAATCCTGCGGTATTGAAGATGCATACATTAATATTATTAATAACATCTATGAAAATGCAAGTGCAAAGATTCGGCTGTTTGAAAATACAACACATATAAAAATTGGAAAGGGAGTGAGACAAGGGGACACCATATCTCCCAAGCTCTTCAATGCGACATTGGAAAATGTCTTTCAATCACTGAACTGGGAAAACAAAGAGATAAAGATTAATGGAGATTATCTAACCCACCTTCGTTTTGCTGATGACAGTCATTTTTGCAACTACCCCATCAGAGCTGCAGAGTATGATCCAGGAACTTACTGACAAGAGTAAAGAAGTGGGATTAAAAATGAACTTTCAGAAGACAAAAGTGATGTTCAATGCTTTTACAAGAAATGAAGATTTATCACTTGATGGAGAAAAGCTGGAGATAACAGGCACGTACATTTATTTTGGACAGCAGATAGAAAGTGAGGGTCACATTGATGAAGAAATTAATCGACATACAAAACTTGCCTGGAGAGCTTTTGGAAGAAACAGCATAATTTTCAAGAGCAATATGCCATTATGTCTTAAAAGAAAAGTGTTTGATCAATGCATCCTTCCAGTGCTTACGTATGGTGCAGAGACGTGGACCTTAAGTAAAAGAGACATACAAAGGCTGCAGACAACTCAAAGAGGGATGGAGAGGTGCATGCTTGGTGTAACCAGGAGAGATAAGAAGAGGAACTCGTGGATCCGAAAAATGACAAGAGTGGAAGACATCACGATCAGAGTTATATCCCTGAAATGGCAATGGGCTGGACATACTGCCAGAAGTACAGACCATCGATGGACAGCCAAAATTTTAGATTGGATTCCAAGGGACAGGAAAAGACCCAGAAGAAGACCACATGGAAGATGGGTGGATGAAATTCGAAAGTATGCGGGAGTGACATGGAGGAGACTGGCACAAGACAGACCGTTGTGGAGGAAACTTGGGGAGACCTTCGTCCTGCAGTGGATTGATAATGGTTGACAATGATGATGAATGATATATATAGGGTGTTTTTCCCAAAGTTGCGGCTCACTTCAATAACTCAAGAATGAATTGGAACAGAAAAACAGGGTCAACAGGTATTAATAAGGGATGATATGATCTATTTAAGGGATATGTGAATGACCCCCCAGGCCTCCCTGATCAGGGGCTCGGGGGCTATCTCGTAAACAAAGCAAGTTAGAAAAAAATTTTCAATTACAAAGTTATACAGCGTTTTTACCTTAGTGTAAATCTGCAGAAAAATTTCTAATAGCTCTCCAGGTTTGGGCTGTGCCCTCTTGAGCTATTGCACATCTACAAGGAAAAGTTGTTTTCCCCACAAATCTTGAAATGTTTCTGCCTTTTCCTGAGCTTTGTAAGGAAAGGCATCTGAGGGGATGACTTTTTTGTTGGCGAAACTAAGGGTTCTCCCCCCCCCTTCTCTACCGACTTGTCTCACTTTTCGCCAAGAAGCTGTGAAGTCACCTAAACTTTGCATAAAATGTCACTGTGTAGTAGATTTAGGGCTTCAGTTTATGTATCTAGAACTTTAGAAGGAAATCTTGGAAATTATGGTCCTAATCTATCCCCGAATCCCCGAAATAAATTATTGCCTATGGTAACCTCCCTTTAGGAGCTCAACAAATACAAATATCAACAGATATTTCGGGGGAAGAGCAACTCACAGTAAGAGACCCTTGCAGTAGTGATTTATCTATCAGGACAAAACAAAGTAGATGATTTTTTTTTTATCACCAACTTGATAGCTGAATTCAACCAAACAGTTATTCTCACTTGTCACAGTGGCTTGTAGTCGAAAATCACGCTAAACTCTATAAACTTGCCATTTTAATGTAGTAACTTGTTCTAATAACAATACCATCAGTAATAGTGTGGGAAAGATCACATGTAAATTATTCACAAAATTCAAAATGTCCACTATCAGCTACAACGCATGTTTGAATTCTACGAAGTACAGTTCCTGGCAACTTATGCAGCTGACATGAAGGAATACTCCTACAGGCATTAATAATTCGTTGTTTCAAAACATTCCGATCATTGTTTCAAACATTCCGAAATCCCAAGTTGCATAAACTTAGGATTTCAAATGGCCCCAAAAATAAAAATTCATTGGTGTTAAGTCCGGTGACCTGGGTGGCCATTCTATGTTCCCGCCATATCCTATAATCCTCTCCTTGAAAGTTCATTTGAGGAAATCTTGAACAGGCAATACTTTATGTGCTGGGGCTACATCGTGTTGAAACCACACAAGACTACTTTGAAGCAGAAGACCATACAAAAAAATCAGAAAGTACTTCCTTTAGAAGGTCACAATAACGTCCTCCAGTAAGCGGACCTTCAAAGAATACAGGGCCAAGAATTGTGTTTTTCCATATCCCATACCATACTGTAACAGACCATTTTCTTTGATGACGAACATTTCTTGTCTCATGAGGATTATCCAGAGCCCAAAATGAGAATTGCGTTTGTTTGTTACACCCTCACGAGAGAAACAGAACTCATCAGTCCACAAGACGCCACGCAGAAAAGAAAGTTGATCATTTTTTTCTAGAATGAAATTGCACCAATCCAACCATCGTTCATTATCATCTTCATATAAAGCCTGCTGTAAATGGATGTGGTATGGGTGCAAACCATGCCGATTCAAAATTTTCCAAATTCTGGCATTGGAAAGGCCACATGCTAAGCTCATTTCTCTGGTACTGATCTGAGGGTTTAAAAGAGCATAAGTGACAACATCTTCATCATGAACCAGCGCACCAGATCCTTGAGGTCTTCCAATGCGTGGTCGAGGACTCACAGTGCCTGTTGTTCGTAAACGCATAGCAACACATCTTATGGTGGAAGAACTTGGACACAGCAAATCAGGGAAAAGTCCTGCGTATAATTTTCCACCAGCGCGAGCGTTTCGTCGACATTCTCCAAAAATTAATATCATTTCATAATATTCAGCAAATGAATAACTTTCCATTAGTAGGGTTTGTTCTTTGTATACAACTTAGAATTAAATAACTTTTTTACCTTTTCATAAGCCCGGCACGGCAAAGGTGTTCCGAGGCAAAGTTCTTAGCAAAAAGATAAAACTACTTAATATGTTTGTAGACTGATGATAAGAGTGAAATCAAAAGACGAATTGTTCTTCGCTGATTAACGCTCTTCGCAAATGGACTTTTACTTCCGCAGACCGCATTCTCAGAATAAAAAGTAACTTTGCATAGTGCCATGATAATATGGTGGGCACAAATTAACAAGTATTTGCATAAGTAAGAGACACATTGTCCACACAAGACACCCACCAGCTCTAAGAAAAATCAACGGCACTGCTAGGATCCTGTGTTCTTATAAGGTTTAACTGACAAATATGCACATACGAGTCTGCTTTTGTTCTAATAAGCATCTTTTTCAGATCCGAATGTTTCTGCAATCCAGTTTAAAACACGACAATTTTGCATTAATTGTTAACCGATATTCTTTATTAATTACAATCTGAACTCTGCTTCTTTAACTAGTTTGTAAGAATATGGTTTATTTCTGTTATTAATGATAGTGTATTGCTGTAATCCGCACATTAGGAAAAAGTAATGATAAGTTGGTTATTTTAATGTGAGGAATTTTAAAACTATTGCTTATGTCACTAGCTTCAGTATGGAATTCATGTGCGCAGGTGAACACATACTGTTCCTTTTGTTGTTTTCAGTCATTTCCTACCGGTTGACACATTCCACAAAAACATTCCCGAGGGAAATGCGCATTTACTTGATTTTTTTTTCAACCCCTGATACATCAAGACTTCCGAGGGATTCGATACAGAGTGGGCGCTTGGCCCGTTGAACGAGTTCAGGAATAAAAGCATTCGGCCCGTTGTATACACAATACAGGAATCGCCGTAAGAGATAGGCATAATTCAACTTTGGTACAAATGTTTTTCTCGATAATGTAACAAGGTAAGTAAAAGAGTATGGTCTCCTACAGTAAATTTTAACTGTGCTATATTTCACAAATTTTGAATTGAAGAACCCATATTGCCTGATGTCAGAGGTCGAGAAATGCCAATAACAGCACAAGACTGTAGCACGAGTCTTTGCATATGCTAATTCTACAGCCTATATGACCTACGTAAGAAGCCAGGGGTATTTAAATCGAAGGGCAATGGGGATTCCCCTTTAGCCCCCTTAACTTACATTAGAAAAAGGAGCATTAATTTTTTTCTTGTATTTTTCATTAAATTTTATTTTATTCTGGTGGATTTTAAAACTTCCATTTTTTGTCAGACCCCGAAAAAAGAATTCTATATGCCCCTGTAATAAGGCAACACAGTCCAAATGATTGCTTAAAACTACAAACAGCTGGTATGCAGCTGTTTGTAGTTTTAGGCATTGGATAGACTAAATATCTGTTGATTTTTGTATTTGTTGAGCTCCTCAAGGGGGTTACCATAGGCAATTTATTTTGGGGATAGATTAGGACCATAATTTCCTTCTAAAGTTCTAGATACATGACCTGAAACCCTAAATTTATTACACAGCGGCATTTTGCGCAAAGTTTAGGTGACTTTACAGCTCCTTGGCAAAAAGCAAGAGAAGTCAGGGGGTGGGGGGGGGGCTTTCGAACCCTTAGTTTCACCAACGAAAAAATCATCACCTCAGATGCCTTTCCTTACAAACCTCAGGAACAGGCAGAAACATTTCAAGATTTGTGGGGAAAACAACTTTTCCTTGTAGATGTGCAATAGCTCAAGAGGGCACAACCCAAACCTGGAGAGCTATTAGAAATGTTTCTGAGGATTTACACTAAGGTAAAAACGTTGCATAACCTTGTAATTGAAATTTTTTTCCTAACTTGCTTTGTTTAAGAGATAGTCCCCCGAGCTCCCTGATCAGCGGGGCCTGGGGGATTATTTACATATCTCTTAAGTAGATCATATTATCCCTTATTAATGCCTGTTGACCCTCTTTTTCTGTTCCAATTCATTCTTGAGTTATTGAAGTGAGCCGCAACTTTGGGGAAACACCCTATATATATATATATGGACATCTCTTCTACTATCGTGGGACAGATACTAGCAGAACTAGTGGTGTTGGATTTATAATAAACAAGAAACTGAAGGATAAAGTTGTAGAAGTTGAAAGTTCCTCTGACAGAGCTGCACGACTCGTTATCCAACTCTCGAGAAGATACAAGGCTCAGATTATTCAAACTTATGCACCCACCACAAGTCATCCTGAAGAAGAAATTGAAGAATTTTATGAGGAAATTCGTCATCTAAATAATAAAGGTAAGCAGCACTTGAAGATAATTAGGGGAGATTTCAATGCAAAAATAGGGCAACGGCAACAGAATGAAACTTCAGTAGGTAAATTCGGTCACGGCAACAGAAACCAGCGTGGAAATACTCTCGTTGAGTTTGCAGAGGCAGAAGGGTTTTTCATCTTGAACTCCTTTTTCAAGAAAAAGCCACACAGGAAATGGACATGGAGACATCCAAATGGGATGACAAGTGAAATTGATTTCATTTTGTGTAACAAAAAATTTGTCATAGAAGACTGCAATGTGCTAAACAAGTTCAACACAGGTAGTGACCATAGATTGGTGAGATGTAAGATGCACCTCAACACTAAACTCGAACGTGGCAAGCTCATAAGACAAACAGAATGTATTGACATAACCAACCTTAAAAACACCATAATACCTTCAAGTTGGAACTGAAGAACAGATTCTCTGCTTTAGAAGGCCTAACATCGGAAGAAGGGGATATTTCTGAAGTTAACTGAAAAGTAACCAAAGCTATTATGGAAACAGCAACAAAATTAGCTGGGTCTAAGAAAAAGTTGCATGTGAACAAATTATCAGGAAAAACCAAAGTGTTGATGCAAAAAAAAAAGAGAGATGAGGACAACTAAAGAAGATGTGACTTCATAAGTGGAATACATAGAGCTATGCAAGACAGTACGAAAAAGTATCACTGAAGACGTAAGGAAATTCAACTGTGAACTAGTGAGGAAAGCAATTGAAAACAACCAAAGCCTAAAGATAGCAAAGGGACATCTCAGTAAGGGAAGAAAACAGATTATGACACTGAGAAAAGAAGATGGTTCTGTAACAAAAAATACAGGCGAAATTTTGACAAGAGTGAAAGATTTCTACTCCAAATTATATGAAAGGGATGATACGTGTACTCCAGACATCATGAAAGGTACCAGAGTTCCTCCAGTCTTCCCAGCAGAAGTTGCACATGCAATCAAGAACATGAAGCGGGGAAAAGCTCCAGGAGAAGATGGAATTACTGTAGACATCATACAAGAAGCAAGTGGAGAAATCGAAACAGTACTCGCCCAAATTTTCACACGATACCTTAATGAAGGGAAGATTCCTGAGAATTGGAACACTGCTACAATGATCCTGCTACATAAAAAAGGGGACATTGAGGATCTCGGGAACTACAGACGTATTAGCCTCCTTTCAGTGGTTTATAAAATCTTCACTAAAGTTCTTTCACACCGCTTGAAGGTAACACTGGACATGGCTCAACCGAGAGAACAAGCTGGATTCAGGAGTGGCTACAGCACAATAGATCATATCCACGTACTGAGAGAACTAATTGAAAGAGCAAGGGAATATGAACTTTCATTGTGCATGGCTTTTATTGATTATGAAAAAGCCTTTGATTCGGTGAAACCATCAGCAGTTACAACGGCTCTGAAATCCTGCGGTATCGAAGATGCATACATTAATATTATTAATAACATCTATGAAAATTCAAGTGCAAAGATTCAGCTGTTTGAAAATACAACACACATAAAAATTGGAAAAGGAGTGAGACAAGGTGACACCATATCTCCAAAGCTCTTTAATGCCACATTGGTGGGTGTCTTTCAGTCGCTGAGCTGGGAAAACAAGAAACAAGGGGATAAAGATTAATGGAGATTATCTAACCCACCTTCGTTTTGCTGATGACGTAGTCATTTTTGCAACTACCCCATCAGAGCTGCAGAGTATGATCCAGGAACTTGCTGACAAGAGTAAAGAAGTGGGATTAAAAATGAACTTTCAGAAGACAAAAGTGATGTTCAATGCTTTTACAAGAAATGAAGATTTATCACTTGATGGAGAAAAGCTGGAGATAACAGGCACGTACATTTATTTTGGACAGCAGATAGAAAGTGAGGGTCACATTGATGAAGAAATTAATCGACATACAAAACTTGCCTGGAGAGCTTTTGGAAGAAACAGCATAATTTTCAAGAGCAATATGCCATTATGTCTTAAAAGAAAAGTGTTTGATCAATGCATCCTTCCAGTGCTTACGTATGGTGCAGAGACATGGACCTTAACTAAAAGAGACATACAAAGGCTGCAGACAACTCAAAGAAGGTTGGAGATGTGCCTTGGTGTAACCAGGAGAGATAAGAAAAGGAACTCGTGGATCCGAAAAATGACAAGAGTGGAAGACATCATGATCAGAGTAAAATCCCTGAAATGGCAATGGGCTGGACATACTGCCAGAAGTACAGACCATCGATGGACAGTCGGAATTTTAGATTGGATTCCAAGGGACAGTAAAGACCCAGAAGAAGACCACATGGGAGATGGGTGGATGAAATTCGAAAGTATGCAGGAGTGACATGGAGGAGACTGGCACAAGACAGACCGTTGTGGAGGAAACTTGGGGAGACCTTCGTCCAGCAGTGGATTGATAATGGTTGACAATGATGATGATATATATATATATATATATATAATCATTATTGTCAATCATTATCAATCCATTGCTGGACGAAGGACTCTTCAAGCCTCTTCCACAATGGTCTGTCTTATGCCAATCTCCTCCATGTCACTCCCGCATACTTTCGAATTTCATCCACCCATCTCCCATGTGGTCTTCTTCTGGGTCTTTTCCTGTCCCTTGAAACCAATCTAAAATTTCGGCTGTCCATCGATGGTCTGTCCTTCTGGCAGTATGTCCAGCCCATTGCCATTTCAGGGATTTAACTCTGATCATGATGTCCTCCACTCTTGTCATTTTTCGGATCCACGAGTTCCTCTTCTTATCTCTCCTGGTTACAAAACCATGCATCTCTCCATGCTTCTTTGAGTTGTCTGCAGTCTTTGTATGTCTCTTTTAGTTAAGGTCCATGTCTCTGCACCATAAGTAAGCACTGGAAGGATGCATTGATCAAACACTTTTCTTTTAAGACATAATGGCATATTGCTCTTGAAAATTATGCTGTTTCTTCCAAAAGCTTTCCAGGCAAGTTTTGTGTGCCGATTAATTTCTTCATCAATGTGACCCTCACTTGATATCTGCTGTCCAAGATAAATGTATGCATCTGTTATCTCCAGCTTTTCTCTATCAATCGATAAATCTTCATTTCTTGTAAAAGCATTGTACATCACTTTTGTCTTCTGAAAGTTCATTTTTAATCCAACTTTTTTACTCTTGTCAGTAAGTTCCTGGATCATACTCTGCAGCTCTGATGGGGTAGTTGCAAAAATGACTACGTCATCAGCAAATCGAAGGTGAGTTAGATAATCTCCATTAATCTTTATCCCTTTGTTTTCCCAGTTCAGTGATTGAAAGACATTTTCCAATGTCGCATTGAAGAGCTTGGAAGATATGGTGTCCCCTTGTCTCACTCCCTTTCCAATTTTTATATGTGTTGTATTTTCAAACAGCCGAATCTTTGCACTTGCATTTTCATAGATGTTATTAATAATATTAATGTATGCATCTTCAATACCACAGGATATCAAAGCCATTGTAACTGCTGGAATGTTTCACCGAATCAAAGGCCTTTTCATAATTGATAAAAGCCATGCACAATGGAAGTTCATATTCCCTCGCTCTTTCAATTAGTTCTCTCAGTACGTGGATATGATCTATAGTGCTGTAGCCACTCCTGAATCCAGCTTGTTCTCTCGGTTGAGCCATGTCCAGTGTTACCTTCAAGCGGTGTGAAAGAACTTTAGTGAAGATTTTACAAAACCCCTGATAGGAGGCTGATAGGTCTGTAGTTCCTGAGATCCTCAATATATAAATATATACTTTTTAAGAATGTGTGTAAATGCTTTGTTTTTTAAACTATTGAATTTATGACCCTGGATAAGATGAATTTTCTAGTTGGTTTTCGGCAAACTTCATACTCAATATTTTTATTATTTTCTAATCAGTAGGACATCTAAGAAAGGTAAAGTATTATTTTCTTCTATTTCAAGTGTTAATTTCATTTCAGGAAACACAGATGAATATCTATTGGTTAACTTTAAAAGCTCTACATTATCCAACTTTGATAAAATAAATATGCCATCAACATATCTCACATATATTTAAGGGTTCTGATAGTAAAGTCTTTATGGCATCTTTCTCTATATAATTCATTACCACTCCCGCAAAACGACAACAAAGGAGATCCCATTGGGGCTCCTATTTTTTGTCTATAAATAGTTTCCATATATAAAATCATTGTTTTTAAATACATACAGTAATGTTTCTTCATCATTTATTTGCCTTGTATATCCCTAACATATCACTTAACTGTTCTCTGAGATTCAGAGGTTAGCTCCACAAAGAAATACAAACTACCAGATAATTTTTACTTACTATTGCCATATCAAACTTCTCCATTTACAGCTATCTTGACATACAACTCGGGCATCACTTAACGTACACAAGACCTATACTTCATGCTCGTTATCTTTTTCTTATGCAGACATTTTTTAATCTGGTCCTCCCATGACTTCCTTGGCCTTCCTCTGCCTTTCTCTCCTGCCACTTGGGCTGAAAAAAATTTCATAGTAAGCATCTTATCACTCATTCTTTTAAGCTGGCCAAACCACCTAAGAATATCAGTCTCCACCTTACTAACAACAGTTTGCCTCACATTACACAACTGCAACACATCTTCATTCTTCACATGATCAGAGTGTCTTGCCAGAAACCCCCTGTAAATACTGCATCTCCCCAGCACACAAATGACTCTTATGTCTCTTCAGTAGTACCCAGGTTTCACAACCGTACATCAGGGTAAAAACAAACACTGTCATATACAATCACTCGGGACTTTCTTAGAACCCATTATTCCCATGAAATCCTCCTAAAGCAGCTATGAATTACAATGAAGAAGTTACTCACCTACTTAACAATAAAAAAAGCTGAAATAAAAAGACAAAAAAGTACTAATAAAATATTAGATATTTTTTTCAATGAAAATAATAATTCTAATGAAATAGAACAAGATTTACCCGTACGTACCCACGCACGTGCACACACACAAACTAATTAAGTAAGCTGTTCTCTGAGATTCAGAGGTTAGCTCCACAAAGAAATACAAACCACCAGATAAATTGTGTTTCAAACCACCAGATAAATTGTGTCATTCTTCGCAAGATCAGAACGTATCTTCCCACAAACCCCCAGTAAGTAACATGTCTCTCCAGCACACAAACGACTTCTATGTCTCCTCTGTAGTACTAGGTTTCACTGCCATACATCACAGTAGAAACAATGACACTTTCACACACAGCCATGCGGGACTCTCTTGAAAACCCATCATTCCTGTGAAAAACTCCTAAAGCAGCTATGACTTTCAATGAAGAATTCACTAGCCTACTAATTTTACCCACCATCTAATTTGTTCTCTCTGTTAAACATGCTTCCTACATACACAAACTCATTCCCCTGGTCAATCACTTTGCCACTTAGACTTATCCTGCATTCAGTACTAACAGTTCCTCGCTCAAAAACCATAACTTTGGTTTTTCGCTTATTTATACTGTTTGAATTTCATACAAACTTCGTACATCCGGGACAACATACTCTGCAACTCAGTTTTGCTCTTTGCCAACAGGACAGTGTCATCAGCATACAGCAATCTGCACACACAGATATCACCAAGATATAAACCAGTATTGTCCATCTTGGCATCATGCATGCATGCACCCATAAAGATATTAAAAAGCCATGGTGACATTACACAACCTTTTTCGACTCCTGCACCAATAGACAATAGAAGACTATTTTGATAAAACACCATTCACTTATACACAAGCTCTACTGCCAGCGTACATGGCTTTTAAACTATTAAGTAGATTCCCAGTAACACTATATTTATTCAATACCATTCACGGAAGTATTCTACTTACTTGGTCATATGCTTTCTCTATATCTATGAAAGCAGCCAAAACTTTTTACCAACAGTCAGATACTTTTCGTTTATCATGCATAATGAAAAAATTTGGTTAGTGTAGCCTTTACCAGGCATGAAACCACTCTGAACATTCCACACTTTCTCTGATGTAAGACCCCATACTTTTTCAATAATGACCTTACCAAACACTTTTCCTGGCACACTCAATAGGCTAATACCATGATAGTTAACATTATTTTTATTACACCACAATATACATAAAAATGCTACTGTTGCCTTGAAAAAGCCTCCCAGTGGAGTGTAGAGTGCAAAAGTTTGGTGAATCTTTGTGATTACTACACCATAAGAAATAAACGGATTTAATACGCTATATAGGTTTCTTGGTCAGGTGATGCGTAACATCACAGCCTCTCCTTGACAAATGTCAACCCCGCCTTCTCGTGGTGCATCCTGTTCCCACTAAAGGGGCTCTGACGACCGCCCATAGCGGTATAACTATACCATCGGGATCAGAGGAAATGCTATCCCACACTCACCAACCCGCTTGGCCAGCGTGGTGAGTTATGGCCAAACCCCTCCAAAATGATTCCACAACTTAAATCTTGGCCCTCAGTCTCCGGCAGCTGGAATGTACCTGGCCAAGGCAGCGGCCAGTGCGACATGAAGGCAGAGGGTGCTAAGAATCCCCGGAGGACCGGACTAGGCTGCCATCTGATGCTGACCTTGGCTACTTACAATGGACGCTCCCTATCTTCTGATTCAAGGCTTCTTGAATTGGAAGAGGAACTACAAAGGATCAAGTGGGACATCGTGGGGCTAAGTGAGGTAAGGAGAAAAGGAGAAGATCTCATCGAACTGAAAAGTGGACATCTCTTCTACTATCGTGGGACAGATACTGGCAGAACTAGTGGTGTTGGATTTATAATAAACAAGAAACTGAAGGATAAAGTTGTAGAAGTTGAAAGTTCCTCTGACAGAGCTGCACGACTTGTTATCCAACTCTCGAAAAGATACCAGGCTCAGATTATTCAAACTTATGCACCCACCACAAGTCATCCTGAAGAAGAAATTGAAGAATTTTATGAGGAAATTTGTCATCTAAATAATAAAGGTAAGCAGCACTTGAAAATAATTATGGGAGATTTCAATGCAAAAATAGGGCAACGGCAACAGAATGAAACTTCAGTAGGTAAATTCGGTCATGGCAACAGAAACCAGCGTGGAAATACTCTCGTTGAGTTTGCAGAGGCAGAAGGGTTTTTCATCTTGAACTCCTTCTTCAAGAAAAAGCCACACAGGAAATGGACATGGAGACATCCAAATGGGACGACAAGTGAAATTGATTTTATTATGTGTAACAAAAAATTCGTCATAGAAGACTGCAGTGTGCTAAACAAGTTCAACACAGGTAGTGACCATAGATTGGTGAGATGTAAGATGCACCTCAACACTAAACTTGAACGTGGCAAGCTCATAAGACAAACAAAATCTATTGACATAACCAACCTTAAAAAACACCATAATACCTTCAAGTTAGAACTGAAGAACAGGTTCTCTGCTTTAGAAGGCCTAACATCGGAAGAAGTGGACATCTCTGAAGTTAACAGAAAAGTAACCAAAGCTCTTATGGAAACAGCAACAAAATTAGCTGGGTCTAAGAACAAGTTGCATGTGAACAAATTATCAGGAAAAACCAAAATGTTGATGCAAAAAAGAAGAGAGATGAGGACAACTAAAGAAGATGTGACTTCCAAAGTGGAATATATAGAGCTATGCAAGACAGTAAGAAAAAGTATCACTGAAGACGTAAGGAAATTCAACTGTGAACTAGTGAGGAAAGCAATTGAAAACAACCAAAGCCTAAAGATAGCAAAGGGACATCTCAGTAAGGGAAGAAAACAGATTATGGCACTGAGAAAAGAAGATGGTTCTGTAACAAGAAATAGAGGCGAAATTTTGACAAGAGTGAAAGATTTCTACTCCAAATTATATGAAAGGGATGATATATGCACTCCAGACATCATGAAAGATACCAGTACCAGAGTTCCTCCAGTCCTTCCAGCAGAAGTTGCACATGCAATCAAGAACATGAAGCGAGGAAAAGCTCCAGGAGAAGATGGAATTACTGTAGACATCATAAAAGAAGCAAGTGGTGAAATCGAAACAGTACTCGCCCAAATTTTCACTCGATGCCTTAATGAAGGAAAGATTCCTGAGGATTGGAACACCGCTACAATGATCCTGCTACATAAGAAAGGTGACATTGAGTATCTTGGAAACTACAGACCTATCAGCCTCCTATCAGTAGTTTATAAAATCTTCACTAAAGTTCTTTCACACCGCTTGAAGGTAGCACTAGACATGGCTCAACCGAGAGAACAAGCTGGATTCAGGAGTGGCTACAGCACAATAGATCATATCCACGTGCTGAGAGAACTAATTGAAAGAGCGAGGGAATATGAACTTCCATTGTGCATGGCTTTTATCGATTATGAAAAAGCCTTTGATTCGGTGAAACCATCAGCAGTTACAATGGCTCTGAAAACCTGCGGTATTGAAGATGCATACATTAATATTATTAATAACATCTATGAAAATGCAAGTGCAAAGATTAGGCTGTTTGAGAATACAACACACGTAAAAATTGGAAAGGGAGTGAGACAAGGTGACACCATATCTCCGAAGCTCTTTAATGCCACATTGGAGGGTGTTTTTCAGTCGCTGAGCTGGGAAAACAAGGGGATAAAGATTAATGGAGATTATCTAACCCACCTTCGTTTTGCTGATGACGTAGTCATTTTTGCAACTACCCCATCAGAGCTGCAGAGTATGATCCAGGAACTTGCTGACAAGAGTAAAGAAGTAGGATTAAAAATGAACTTTCAGAAGACAAAAATGATGTTCAATGCTTTTACAAGAAATGAAGATTTATCGATTGATGGAGAAAAGCTGGAGATAACAGACACGTACGTTTATCTTGGACAGCAGATATCAAGTGAGGGTCACATTGATGAAGAAATTAATCGGCGTACAAAACTTGCCTGGAGAGCTTTTGGAAGAAACAGCATAATTTTCAAGAGCAATATGCCATTATGTCTTAAAAGAAAAGTGTTTGATCAATGCATCCTTCCAGTGCTTACGTATGGTGCAGAGACGTGGACCTTAACTAAAAGAGACATACAAAGGCTGCAGACAACTCAAAGTAGCATGGAGAGGTGCATGCTTGGTGTAACCAGGAGAGATAAGAAGAGGAACTCGTGGATCCGAAAAATGACAAGAGTGGAAGACATCATGATCAGAGTTAAATCCCTGAAATGGCAATGGGCTGGACATACTGCCAGAAGGACAGATCATCGATGGACAGCCGAAATTTTAGATTGGATTCCAAGGGACAGGAAAAGACCCAGAAGAAGACCACATAGGAGATGGGTGGATGAAATTCAAAAGTATGCAGGGGTGACATGGAGGAGACTGGCACAAGACAGACCGTTGTGGAGGAAACTTGGGGAGACCTTCGTCCAGCAGTGGATTGATAATGGTTGACAATGATGATGATAGGTTTCTTGAATACCATGATAGTTCTTGTATTCAGTCTGATCACCTTTTCCCTTATGCAAGGGAACAATGATAGTATCCTTCCTATACCGAGGGACCATTCCTAATTCCCAGCACAACTGGCAAATATCAGTTAACCTGTCAATTACAGAGCCACCGCCATATTTCAACATCTCTGCAGTTATGCCATCAACTCCCAGAGACCATTCTAGAGCTTTACACACCTCTTCTCTTGAGATCCCAACTATGCTTCCCTCCTTCACTGTGACATCATCTACTTTTGCCTTAGAATCACCTTTGCTTTCATGATCTAATAACTCACAGTATTCAGCCCATCTTTCACTTAACTCATTGGGCTCCCATATCATTTCCCTGATCCAATTCTTCACACAACTTTGTTTCCTTTACTTTTCCTGTGTCTCATGTACTTCCAGAAAGTTTTTTACTTTTCCAAAAAGGCAAATCATGCCTTTCTACCTTCTCCTTCATATCTTCTGCCTTATTCTGGTGAACCAGCTTAGCTGTTTCATGCTTCTTACAGCAATATTAATCCACAGAAACTCTAACTTGCAACATCCCCAAATAGGCTTCCTTCTTTCTCTTTACTGCCTCTTCAATCTCACTATTCCACCAAGCATCAACTCCATTGTTACCCGCTACTGTGCCACAGACCTCTTCAGCAGCAGTGACAACACAGTTCTTAAAACATTCCCACTTCTTTTCTACATCCCTCTCACATGACCAGCTCTTTCAGTCGTTCTCTGAGTAAGTTAGAGTAATGCTGATGATCTTAAGGGAGCCTTTCAACCTTTATTCTTTCCATCCTACGCCTCTTCCTATTCCTCCAACCAACATTCAGTTACACTCATGACACTACCAAGTAATAATCAGAGCCAACATCCGCACCTCTCATCACACGAGTGTCAACAACTAAGTGTTTCAGACGCTGATCATAGACAACAAAATCTATAACACTCTTTTGACCAAGAGTATGATTTTCTCAAGCATATGTGTGGATATATTTGTGGTTGAAAAATGTATTAGATACACACAAACCATTCTAAACGTGGAGTTCAATTAATCTTTCACACAAGGATCATTAAACTTAACCAGAGCATTATCAGAAATCGCATTCTGCACACCTACTCTGGCATTGAAATCCCCTGCTATTATAACTTTCTCTTTAGCACCAAACTGGCTCAAAAGAGCTTTTAGCTCATTCTATAAATCCTCCTTCCTATCAGAAGGTTCTGAGTCACAAGGAGCATACATTACAACAATTACTATTCTCTGAAGTGTCACTTTCAAACGAATCCAAAGAATTCTCTCACTTATGCAGCTATAGTGAATTAAGTTGTTCTTCATCTTTTCACTTAAAATCACACCTACACCAGCTTGTTCTCTCACATTATCCAATACTCCAGACCACACACTCACCATGCCATTCACTTCTTCTATCCCAATTTCTTTCTTTTGGTTTCACTTACACATAGCACATCCAATTTATACTTATTCGTTTCTTCAATCACTTTATTCATCTTGCCATTTATACCTCTAGTATTCCATACACCAATCTTACACTCCCTCAGCCGAGATCTCTTTCTCATATGCCATTTCCATATCATTTCCGTGGTGGACCATCCTTCTCAAGTGTTGTAGGTTCACCATATATCACACAAGAGTACGTAAGAGTATTTCTTTGTGTCTTTTTAATCAGGAAAGTACACCAGTATGGGGATTAGCCCACAGCTGACAGTTCCAGTTGGTTATTTCACCTAAGGATTCTGGAACAAAACTCAGTGAGTTAGGGTCTTTTGGCAAATTCACACAGAACTAGTTGGTATCTTAACACTAATTTATACTGAAGCATAAAATTGTGTCAGTCTTCAAGAATCACAGAGGCCCTTTTTGTTGCTGTTGTGTGCGCCATTGTTGCCCAGTGGAGGCAAACCCATCTCTCACTAAAATCGCCTACTATCAAAATCTTTCTGAACATCCTTTAACATATACTTAAATTGCAGGTTTGCAAAAAAGAAAAAAGTTTGCTTATCAACAAAAATTACCTAAACCAGGTCAATACATTCCAAAATTGAAACAATGGGTGATATTCCAAGAGAAGAAAAAGAAAAAATTAGATTTTAACTACATCATGTCTTATTGAAAGAGTACAATAAAAAGAATAAAAATGATAACATACAAAAATTAAAATATGAAAGACAGCAGTTGATTGATTTAAAAAATAACCTTGATATTAATGATGTGAGGCATATAAATCTGGTCAATTATATTTAATAATGCAGATTATCAACTAAAACATATATGAGACCAACTAAGGAATAAAAAAGCTGAACATTTTAACCGGTGAAAAATGAGAACATGCAGCAAGAAAGTGTGAATATGAAGCAGCATGGACATGATGGAACTGTTCGCTGTAATTTATTTATGTAAATATTAAATTGGAGCACATCACTGCATTCGCAACATAAAATTGCTGAATTCAAAACAAAATAAAATTGTTTTAAAAGACATTGCTTCAAACACAGCTTTTTCTTGCTAGAACATCAGCTTAATTTTCCTCTTCTGTTGCTTTCTTCTCAGCAAGTTCCATGGCCATATTTTGCTTTTGTCGACTCTGCAGCTGCACAGCTATCTGCGTTTAGTTTTTGTTGATATCATTTCCTTTCCATTTCTTCACTGTCACTTTTCTTCTTTTACACCCCCCCTTTTATTCCCTCAGATGACAACAATAATTTATTAATGAATGTTGAAAGAACTTTCAGTCAGAGGACCACGAATGTATGGTATCAAAAGCTTTCACTACTTTAGATATACGGTGTAACTTTCAGAATATGAATAATTTTGAACACCATGCATCAATTCTAACAAATTTTCAAACTTCATTTCCATTTTTAGAAAATTTCCCCTTAATAAGCTTAAGTGCGGACATATAGGTGGGGAAAGTAACATTTAACAACACAGAATAACATCAGGGACGCAATTACAGGAGAAGTCTTCGCTTTGACCGCCTTCTGTTTGCGAAAAGTTTTTCCTCGATTTTAAAGCTGAAATGCAGTACTTATGGAATAAAAGGTTATTTGAGAACCATACTGGGCAGAAAAAAGAAACATCGCATGAGAGAAAAAAACACTGTCACGGGAGAAATCTTTGCTGTGTCTAACTTCCATTTTCGAAAGTTTTGAAAAAAGGAATTCCCTCCACAAACGGAAAATGAATCCCTCTCCATCACCATTCCCTCCAAAATTTCTGTTCAGTAGTACACTGATCTTGAGAATGCCCAAAATGATAACAGTAATGGTGCAGAGACATGGACCTTAACTAAAAGAGACATACAAAGACTGCAACCAACTCAAAGAAGCATGGAGAGATGCATCCTTGGTGTAACCAGGAGAGATAAGAAGAGGAACTCTTGGATCCGAAAAATGACAAGAGTGGAGGACATCATGATCAGAGTTAAATCCCTGAAATGGCAATGGGCTGGGCATACTGCCAGAAGGACAGACTATCGATGGACAGCCAAAATTTTAGATTGGATTCCAAGGGACAGTAAAAGACCCAGAAGAAGACCACATGGGAGATGGGTGGATGAAATTCGAAAGTATGCGGGAGTGACATGGAGGAGAGTGGCACAAGACAGACCGCTGTGGAGGAAACTTGGGGAGACCTTCGTCCAGCAGTGGATTGATAATGATTGGTGATGATGATGATGATGATGATAAAGAAATAATGAAACGAATGCTTTAAATAATTGTTTTTATTGATCAAAACCATTAAAACATACTCATTGACAAACAGTATGAGTTCAACAACACTTCATCCCTAACCATGGTTGATTTCTTTCTGTCTTGATACTTCTGTCTAGATTTTTGGACAACCAATAACAGGAATTGCTTCTGTTTTTCGTTGTTCGTGTGAAGTTTGTTATACTTATCCATGAGTGCCACTCCTTGCTAAGCAATGTCATTAACTACCCTTTATGCAGCTGATGGTTGCCTTTGCTGATCTGTATTCTTCATCATTCTGCCACTCGGCTGCATCTCTTTTCAAAAACCCTGATGAAATCCTAGTAATTGTAAAAAATCTTAGGGTCTGGGAAGAAACAAAGTCCTCAAGTTTCTTTGTCTTGATCACCAGTGGATCCACAGTTGCCCGTTTCAAAGGCATCTCATCGGCTATGTTATTTAAAGCTTGCACCATCTTATTTTTGGTATCATTGAAAAGTTCATCATCGAAAAAGGCTAATGCAACTACCACCTCAGAAATAGATAGGTACCAGGGATGACCGGACAGGTACAGGGATGACCCAGGAACTTCTTCATGGCAATTGTTGAAATGGCAGCACTGATACTCTTATAAGTGTCGATTAATACACACAATTGAAGTGGACTAGGAACATCAAACAGAAGTCATGAGCGATGACGTGGAAAGAGCGATGACTTCTGTTGAAGTCTACATTGAAAGAGCGATGACTTCTGTTTAAGTGTCTATGTCTTGCAGAAGCTGAAGATCATTTCGAGGAGCAAATGGTGCCGACTGAGCTCTGTACCATGCTGTGATGTATAATCGAACAGTGAAAATACAGATATCACGGATTCCCTTCTCTTCTTTCTTTGTTAGCTTGAAATGACTTCTCAAAATCCAAATCTTCATTGAATAAATGGCCTTGGCCATCCATCAGGCACTATGCAACCCCGCAGGAGCTTTGAAGGAGAATTTCTTCGTTGTAACCCCACCTAAAAAGTTGATTGCCAACTCTAATAGCTCTCGATAGTCATCTCGAGGTTGAAACACTTGGAGTTGATTTTTGCAAAAGGTTATCCGTTCATCACTGATATCAGCAATTGCAGCTGATGTTGTGTTCATTACTGATATCAGCAATTGCAGCTGATGTTCTGTTCATTACTGATATCAGCAATTGCAGCTGATGTTGTGTCGTCAGTGTGTTCTAGTTCAGTTCGTGTACTGTTATCGTCGTCACTCTCAGATGAGGAATACTGAAGCAAGATTATTTCTTCACGGGCTTTCCTATCCATTTCTTCTTACACTCTTTTTCTTTGCAACCTTTCTTGTTTAATTTGTGATTGTGCTTCTTGCTTTGCCAAACGCTTAAACAATATTACCCATTTTACCAAAATGATCATGTCGTTGAGCTAATAAAAGGCTTTATCTTCTTGAAGAGTGATCATTTGTAGTGCATTAGCATGGGCAATATCGAATGTCATCATCTAATGCTTCTTTCCAGTTGTCTTCCTTGCGTTGTAAACCATCTGAACGCTTGGCTTTGTTCTCCTTATTTTTCATAAATATTTTCCATTCCTTAAAGATTCTCTCCACTTTAGATACCACATGTTTCTTCAATCTTACTGGTATTCTAGCCTTTGCCCACACTTCCAGAATATCCTTAGCTGTGGAATGGCATGCATTATTAATGCTGTTTCTCATTTGCTGGTAATGGAAAAATAGGGCCAGGACTTTTTTTCTTTGATGGAAGTATGGTTTGGCTTAGGGATGAGGACATTTGACCAATCAGCCATATTTCTGTTTATTTTCTGGTAGCAATCAATGCATTAGTTGATGAAGCCATTTTACTTCAGCAAATTGCTGCACAAAAGTGAGGAAAAAGGAAATTACTCAAATTAGTGCAATAAAGTTAACTTATAATAATGACAATAAAGCATGTGCGCACTGTACTTTGTTGTAAAATTGCCAACTTGGTAGCACCCCTAAATATCAACCGATTTTGCTGAAATTTTCAGGATCTTGTTTTTTCATACAAATGAACTAAATGGGATGGTGCACTGTTACAAAGTCAGACTTTCAAAAATAAGAAGCACCCTAAAAACCATATATATATATATATATATATATTTGTACAACAGCTCAGCTCTGTGTCATATAACTCAACAGATCCTTCACCATGCCTCGGACGAGTGGCTAACAGAAGTAAAGTGACCAGTTCATGCAAACATTAACTGGTCTGGTGGCAGTACCAAAAGTGTGAAGTAGAAAGGTAAAGTTCATCCACTCACACAATATCACATTACGTGGATAAAATTTACATATCTTGCAGTACTAAACGCAGTAACAATGGTGGACACCCACAAGATGATGCACAACAGAAACTGGCAATGAGCGGTGGGATCAAAAATTTAGAAGAGATCTGTGAAAAAATAAGAACTGGGCAGAAAAGAAAAAGAACAGAAGGCGAAGTCTGCAGCCTGTAGAATTAGTGAGAAAGAGAGCGGCAACAGGAAGCGGTTGCCAGGAGGTCTCGTGGAGTGCCAGCGACCAGCCTACAAGGGAGAGGGAAAAGGTCAAGCAGACATGGACTTGAAAAGACACCGGAAGCATTGGGAAGCCATACAGATCCACGACCCCTGAACAAGCTCCCACAGTTCACGAAGATTTGATGGAGGTGGGTCAGAGCCTCGAGCATCTCTCTAGATAGTATCCCAGATATGCTCGATGGGATTCAGGTCAGGTGACCTAGCTGGCCAGAAAGCGAGGTCACGTCAGTGGAGTGTTCATCCAGCCATTCGGATACAATTCGGGGGCGATGGCACGGTGAATTGTTTTATTGCAGGATGAGGTCTCCAGTGGGATGTTGAAGACGCACAAATGGGAGCAAATGGTTGTCCAGGATATCTCGGTAATGTTGACCTGCAAGGGACGATGTCACACGTACCAGAGGTCCCATTTCAGTCCACGTAAACAGTCCCCAGACGAGAATACCACCCCCACCAGCTTGAAGAGTACCCTGCTGGCAAAAAGGATCCATCGCTTCATGTGGTTTGCGCCGCACTTGTATCCTGCCATCCGCATGTACCAATGTGAATCTCAACTCATCAGTCCCGGCAACATTTTCCCACTTGTCTAGGGTCCAGTGGCGATGTTCCTGCGCCTATGCTAATCTTTGTACCCTGTGACGTGCAGTCAGCAACGGTACCCTCGTGGGATGATGGCTTCTGTACCCCATAGCAAGGAGATGGTTCTGGATGGCGTAGCTGCTTAGACGTTTTGGTGCACCAGGGTTAAATTGCCAAGTGATTTCTTGCACTGTGGCCCGTCTATCCGTTGTTACAATGTGAGCTAGCCGATGATGACCCCGCTCATCCACACGCTATTGTCCATGGCAGTCGGCCCTTGCAGGGATGGTTTTACCGGATTTAATGTACTCACTGTGCACCCGTGACACAGTGGCTCGTGAAAATCCCAGTGCCTGCACAACTTCCGAGATGGAGTGACCCATTCGTCGGGCCCCGACAATTTGCCCACAATCAAATGCGCTTAGATCATTTGTCTTACCCATACTGCGTCCGACTCTTACTGATTCCCATCGCATCACTCCTTATATTGTCGGATCGCTGCATACGTCATGTCGTTTCTGTTTACAGGGCCGCCCACAGCGCCACATTTGCATAACGCCAGCTGTCTCTAATTCAATTGCTCTTCAGTGTATATATAATCATAGAATTAAAAAAAAGAAAGTATAAGTGAATAGGAAAATAGTTCTACAGATCCAATAAAAATTTAACATCATGGGAGATCAATATGCAAGCTTTACCATGAAAGACCTCAGACAGGAATGTCAAGTATGAGGGATTAACTCTAAGAGAAGATCTAGACAAGATCTAATTACTGACATAATTGAGAGTGACCGTTCGGAAGAACTTAACGCTAGAAACATACAACTGACAGTGAAATCGCCCATACTAGCGCATCAAGCGAGATTAACAGGGAGGATAGACGATATGAATTAGAAATTAGAAGATTGGAGATAAAGTCAAAAAGCAAGACATCGAGACATTAAATCTGAAGATAGCCTTAAAAGAGTTAGAAGGAACTCAAGAGACAAGTGGGACAGATAACTATTCTCAAAGACCCTTAAATAGTTATGGGGACGTGATAAGAAAATTATCGGAAGCAGAGGACGAGATGGATAGTTATCTAACAGAGTTCACCAAGATAAGTACATCGCTAGGTATTCCTCGTTCGAAATGGTCAGCGTTATTAATTCCCAGATTATCTTCACGTAGAGCGAGCGTCATCCATTCTATGGGAGAATATGAGGTACAGGATTTTGAGAAATTACAGGAAAATGTGTTAAGGGAATATAAAATTACCCCGAAAAATACAGGGTGTCATTCAGGAATTTTAGAAAAGGGAAGAACCAAACATACCATCAGTATGGCATGAGATTAAAAGAGTTGTCAGAAAAGTGGTTGAAAGGTGTGCAAGTAGAAAATAGCTATGAAGCATTAAAAAGTGTATGGTAAGTGAGCCCATTAAAGTCTACATCAAGGATAACGAGCCTGAAACTTTTGAAGAGGCAATAAAGCTAGCCGACTGGTACGTAGAGGCTCGGGAAAGACAGTATGCCCCAGTTCATCAGAACTTCCGGCCTGGGAAAGGATTCCTTAATCAAGAGAAAAGGCAACAGGGTAGAGATGGAAAAGTGGTCCAGAACGGAGCGAATGCTCCGGGGACTAGGATAAAGATCAGATGCTATCTGTGTGGGAAAATTGGGCACAAATCTTTTGAATGTAGAGGGAACAAGGATGGGAGTGTAGCAGGTAAACAACATGGTGAAAGCAGAGAAACAACTGTCAAAGACAGAGGGGGACCAATAAACCAAGGTACCAGCCAGAAAGAGAAAAATCTCTGACCATGTTATGTTCAACTACCAGGTCTATATAGGCAACACCTGAATCTAGCTTCTAACCGTACTTAGGGAAAGCAGAGTTAAATGGAGAAACACTCTACACATTCCGTGACACAGGATCATGTATCTTCGTTATGAAGTGCCGTAACGTTCTTCTAGGAGCAGTGACGGGGGAAAAGGTAACAGTTTACCCTGTGACTGGTGACAGACATGAATTAGATATAGAACGGGTGACTGTGGAAGTGAATAAGGAATTAAGGACACATGACTTTGCAATAGTTAATGACATCCCTTGGGACATAATTCTTGGGAACAACTGGGATGCACCAGAAGGAAAACTATGTAGTGAAATTATTGAGAAAGATGATCAGGCAAGGAGGGAACCGGAACCGGACAAAAGTGGGAGAGACAGAAGTAATGGCATGGTTGAAAATGTAAAGGGGAGAGGAAGGAGCGGTGACATTGCAGGTAAGTACTCCTAGCACAGACATAGATAGTGCACCACAAAAAGAATGTGGGATACTAACTCAGAGAATGTTAAAGGGCACAAGAAGAAAGAGATAAAGGGAATGAAGTTGAACGACAGCAGGCAGAAGAAATGGATAGTGGGAGATCACCCCAACCACTGATAGAAGATAGTGAAAGTGAACTGTAGATTGGAAGTAATGAAAGGGAAGGGGTAGTTGAAAGTGATAAGAGTTTACCTCAGATATTCACATCTGAAGAATTTAGTCGAGCGCAGAAAGAGGATGAAAGTTTGAGCAATGTATAGAAAAGGGTTCGGGACCGAATGAAGAGGTATCATCATACTTTATGGTACAGAAGAACTTAATGAAACGAGTATTTAAGGACAAGAGAAAACAAGACATAGTACTTCAGTTGGTAGTGCCCAAAGCTTATCGAAAAAGAATTTTGGAAATAGCACATGACTTATCTATATCTGGTCACTTAGGAGTAAAGAAAACCACTGACAGGGTGTTGATGAATTTCTATTGGCCAGGGATATTCAAAGAAATAGCAGAGTATGTCAGTTCATGTCCACAGTGTCAATTCGTAAAAAGAGAGGAGATCATGCACCAAGCAAACTCCAACCTTTGCCTATCATTGAAGAGCCGTTTGCTCGGGTATCGGTAGAACTAGTTGGCCCCTTGAATGTAAGCAACTCAGGCAAGAGATACACAGTGGTCATAGTAGACCATGCGAGTAGATACCCTGATGCCAGAG
The DNA here is from genome assembly GCA_039090855.1 of Macrothele yani. Taxonomy (NCBI): domain Eukaryota; kingdom Metazoa; phylum Arthropoda; class Arachnida; order Araneae; family Macrothelidae; genus Macrothele; species Macrothele yani. The sequence goes on along the minus strand of CM077008.1, from coordinate 534,599 downwards.
CGTTAGAAACAATAGAGGTTGAGGAGGTGGTGAATGCTCTCATCAACATGTTTTCACATGTCGGCTTTCCTAAGGAGATCCTCTCTGACCAAGGGAAGCAATTTACATGTAGATTAACCCAGGTATTGTGGGCACAGTTAGGCATTAAGCCACTTTTCTCAAGCATGTATCACTCTCAGGGAAACGGTCTTGTCGAACGATACATCGGATCTTTAAAATCTTTGCTCAAACGAGTGAGCCAAGATAGCCCCGACGACTGGGATAGGATGTTGCCCTACATCTTGTTTGGTTGAAGAGAAGTCCCCCAGGCGAGCACAGGTCTCTCACCATTCGAACTGATTTTTGGGTATAATGTACGAGGACTTCTGGATCTGCTAAGGGAGAAAATTGAAAAATCAGAAGGAGAGAGAGTAAAAATTTTGGATTATGTAGATAAAGTAAATAGAAGTTTGGTAAAAGGGCTAACCTTAGCCCAGGAAAATTTGTCACAGGCTCAAATCAAGCAGGCAAAATGGTACGATAGGAAGGCCAGGATCAGGGAACTTTGTGAGGGAGACGAAGTCTACGTGCTCACTCCTAATAGGAAGAGAGCAATGCAAATTGAATGGGAAGGTCCATTTAAAGTGCTTGACAGAAAAGCAGAAGACACATATGTCATAGATGTAGGAGAGGAGGACCCTTGTTGTTTGCGCAACAGAGAAGCTGAAACCATATTTAGACTTTAGGCCCTTTGTTGTGATAAGCGACCACAATCCATTGGTTTGGCTGGAACACATCAAAGATAAAAATCTGAAGTTGATGCGATGGTCCCTGTACTTGCAGGAATATAATTTCACTGTGCAGTACAAACCAGGAGCAAAACATAGAAATGCAGATGGTTTGTAAAGACGTGTGTAAATATAAGAGAATGGCAGTTATAGTAACTCAATAGTGTTGTTTTCATAGATAGTAGTGTTAGTGAAAGTGTTAGTGCAATGTAATCATATTTGTTCATAATAGGGTGCTCATATATGTATACTTAGCTAGTACCTAAATGTGTAAATAATAATCAGTCAGTGTAGAACATTTTTTCAATTAGTATCAGATGGAATAATGTATAACCTACTGGTGAGCAGGTATCAGAATACAGCGGTGTCAGATCAGGAACAGAGGGCACATATGGGAGTAGTGCAATGAGACAGAAGACTCAGTGGACTGGCTTCTTTGTCAGGCGGCACTTGAAAAGAAACAGTCGTACAAAGCTTGGGAGGGAGGGAGGACTGTGATGACGTGGGGAAAATTGCGAGATTTTTAGGGTCAGAAAGGTGGAAATAAATCTAAGCTGAGAGATGGGATGCCATTTCTTTTCAGTGAGAAGGACGACAACAGCACGTCGGCCATGTTGTGTGTCAGGGCCGGTGGAAGGAAGAAGGGAAAAAACAAAAAAATCTTTTCGTCAGTGAATTCTGCGTGGAAGAGAGGCTCCAAAATAAGCAAGCCTGGGATGGTCACAGAAAGTGTTGCTGGACACTGGGACGGTGAAAAAACCCCAGATGGTCCGATGCAGCAAGGCACGTGCATGTGATTGGTCGAGCAAGGTCTAGGGGTGAAGAGTTCGAAGGCGCGAAAAGTTGCAACGGATTTTTAACTCTCGAGTATCTGAACTTAAGCAGATAACAAGGTATTTTTTGGTTGTCGCTGTGTTGATGAAACCCAGCCATTAAGACAGCTGTTCGGCTGCGGCTGATTAGCTCAGAGATAAAACAGACCTGTGGGAAGGTTGACGAGGAAGATGTTCTAGTACCTGAGGGTCATTATTTGAAACGTCAAGTAATCAGGCCGTGGTCTGAGTAAACGGAGTCCCCCCTCCACCTATGTTTTACGTGTGGAACACTGAGTGCTTGACATTGAATCTCACCCGAGAACTGAAACAGCGTATACAACATGCTGGAATGTGCAACTATGACTCTTTTAAATAATTCATAGTTTATCATGGCGGATGCAACTGTGTGCTGAATCTGCTCCAGATTAAGATGTCGATAATCTGAAGTGAATATTCTCATTTATGCCGGAAATGTAAATAAAACCACTTGTATATTTGTACAGCAGCTCAGCTCTGTGTCATATAACTCAACAGATCCTTCACCATGCCTTGGATGAGTGGCTAACAGAAGTAAGGTGACCAGTTCATGCAAACTGGTTTGGTGGCAGCTACCAAAAGTGTGAAGTAGAAAGGTAAAGTTCATCCACTCACACAATATCACATTATGTGGATAAAATTTACATATCTTGCAGTACTAAACGCAGTAACAATAGTGGACACCCACAAAATGATGCAAGACACTGTCTTCAGACAGAAAACGACCCCTTCCTTCTCCAAAATTTGTTTTCTTCAGTTCTGCATTAATCTCGAGACCGACGCAAAAAAAAAAAAAAAAAAAAAAAAGTGGAGTTCCACAAATGAATCTCATGTACACGAAAAATGAATGAAGGCATAAAATCTTTAAACTGTGAAAAGGGGTCCTACTAATAAACATATAACTTTCCTAGCTAAAATTAGAAATCAAAGTGTGTTACCAACTGAAATAAAAAAAGCTTATCCTCCTATAAAAAAATGCAACTACACCTGGTATTTTTGCTAAAGTAAAAATGTGTAAAACTGACTTACCTTTAAGGATAATTGTTTTGAAATGTAATTCACCTCTAATAAATTTAGAAAGAATGTTAAATTCAAATACTTAGCTCTAATTTTCATGAATGGGTCATTCCATAAAATATCAGATGGTGGTGGTTGCTGACACATTTAAAAAATATATATATTTTTTTTTTACCGTGGAATGGCTGTTATATGTAGATTTCAGAAATGCATTTATAAATTTTTTTATAGGCCCCCATGTGGAAGAAAAAAATCAAAATGGCCACCTCAGACAAACAAAATTGAGTCCTGCTGTCGTGTTTGCTTTTTGTAATATCTCACAAACTATTAAAGATAACAGTTTCAAATAAAATACAGTAACTTAAGCATAGTCTGAGCTATAAATGAAGTATTAACATTGCATTTAATATCTTGTTCAGTACCAGAAAATGCGACATGCGTTTTCAGCGCAAAATTGAATATTTCACTAACTTTAAGATTTTTTAACTTATGAAGGAATTACATACACAAAATGAAACTCTACAGTTAAATAAAGTACATGTAGTTAGACAATTTTAAAATGTTAAACTCAATATTAATACCCTCCTTCTTATTAAAAAAATTGTTTAAAAACTGCATTTTGCAAATTTTGGACATATTCAGCAAAGCTGTATCTAAAAACAGAGTGGATGAAAAAATCTGAAAACTTTATAGAATGTACTTCTAGCAGAGGTGTTAGCATTGTGTAAATCTCATATTGTGTTTTTGATCTGTATAGCTGCTGTAAAATATTGAAGATCATAAAAAAATGGCAAATTATGGAATACCAATTTTGCACATCATAATAACATATTTTGGGTATTTATAGTAATGTATTATTGGTATCCTATTAAATTTTAGGGCATTGTCATGTGAAATATTATTTATAGGCATATAGAAAGTAGAAAATATAATAATTTCTGTAAAATAATCTGAAAAAAGTTGGGTTTTCAAAACAAAGCTTGCTGCTTACATTTTATTTATAGTTGATGTGATTAGTTTGTTTTATTTAGAAAATTTTTCCTTGACAATCTTGAAGTTAATCTTGAGTATTAAATGTTCAGTTTGTAAACCACAAACAACATTTAGGTAACTTTTTCTGTAGCAACAATGACAACTTTGTGTTCAGATTGCAACTAATGTTATGAGTCTGTCCTGTTGCTGTACTGAGTTCCAATGGTGAGATTTTCCTTAATAAATTTTCAGCTTTCACCCAAACCATGTCATCTCTTGATAGTTTCAAACAAGTGCTTGGACCACAAGGATGAAAAAAATGAATGAAAAAGACATTAGTGCTGACAGATACGTTTTGAACTACACCTATCTAGCATTTGTTGTCATAAACACAACATACAGTCATTAATTTTTAGTAATTTTTCATTACAAAATTAAAATCTAGTAATATTTTCATTACAAAATTTATACATATCTTCAGCAGTTAAAATTGGTTTTGGAGACTTGCTTTTCTGACCAACCGTTCAACAGTGCCTCCAATGTCGTCACACGGCCCTTTTCTATGTGCAGTAGCAAAAAAGTGCCACTCAGCAGGTATTCCAAAATAGTCTTCATGCTAGCATAAATTCCAAAAGTTTTTGTGATTTTTATATTGTCTGGCACACCCATTCGAAAAGTAATATATTTTTGTAAGATGATTAAAAAAAAAATTTCAATTCTAAAACAAGTTCTTTTTGGAAACAGTAAAATGATGTAATATTATGCTCTAAATAATCACTGATTACACAAAAACTGTAAGATTTAACTTCGTTCTTTTCATTTGCACATCATTACTATGAAATGGAATCAATGAAGACAGTGGTATCTTTCAAAACAGATGTGAAAGTATCAAGCTTTCTTTTTTTTTTTGGTTGGAAGTTTAATGACCACCATGAGCAACTCAGTGGGCTAAAAGCAGTTGCCCATCCCTAATTTAGGGCCACTGGTTCCAGGAAGGGAGAGAGCCAGTGCTGTAAGACAAATTAAACAACCATGTCTCGCCAGGATTCGAACCCAGACCTATCTCGGACGATCTGTTGGAAGCAAGTACTTAGACCACTGTGCCATCGGGGGCGGCTTTCTTTTTGCAGTTATGACGAGAGGAAAAGTACAAAACCGACTACTGTAATGCCATCTTGTGTCGACGAAAGAAGAAAAAGATTTCACAAACAGTTCGAAAATTTTTTCTTCTTCGTTGATCCAAGGCGGTCGTTGATGGAATATTGACCGTCATAACTGCTAATTATCTGCGAATATCAGGAGAATTTGACATTCATTTGGAGGGCTAGAGGAAGGGCTGAAAATCCGGAGAGTTGGCACATCTTCATAGGTGGAAGAAGCATTATTTTCATTGAACTGGATAACTCACATAAAATTACTTCGAATTTGATGAAAGTTTAGCATGTTTCTAAGCTATACCTGTTGATCAATCTTATTGAAAATTGTTAAAATTGGCAGAATATTTCTTCTGAAATTAGCCCACAATTATTTACTCACAGAATAACATAATTCCACGCTCCATTTTCTACAAAGTGGAGAATGGATACAGGTAACTGAAATATGCCCATAAATAATATTATTTCACATGAAAATGCCCTAAAATTTAATAGGATACAAATAAGAGTATAAATACCCAAAATATGTTATTACGATGTGCAAAATTGATATTCCGTAATTTGCCATTTTTTATGATATTCAATAATTTACAGCAGCTATACAGATCAAAAACATAGTATGAGACATACGCAATGCCAACACCTCTGCTAGAAGTACATTTTATAAAATTTTCAGATTTTTTCGTACACTCCCTTTTTAGATACAGTTTGCCAAATATGGCCAAAATTTGCAAATGTAGTTTTTAAACAATTTTTCTTAATAAAAAGAAGGGTGTTAATATTGAGTTTAACACTTTTAAATTGTCTAACTACATGCACTTTATTTAATTGTAGAGTTTTATTTGGTGTATGTAATTCCTTCATAAGTTAAAAAATCTTAAAGTTAGTGAAATATTCAATTTTGCGCTGAAAACGCATGTACAATTTTCTGGTACTGAATAAAATATTAAATGCGATGTTAATACTTCATTTTATAGCTCAGACTATGATTAAGTTACTGTATTTTATTTGAAACTGTTATCTTTAATAGTTTGGGAGATATTACAAAAAGCAAACATGACTGCAGGATTCAATTTCGCTTGTCGAAGGCAGCCATTTAAATTTTTCTCTTCACATGGCGGCCTGTAAAAAATTTATAAATGCATTTTTGAAATCTACATATAACAGCTATTCCATGGTAAGAATTGAAATTTTTTCTAAAACGTGTCAGCAACCAATTTAATTGAAATCATGTGAATTTTATGGAATGACCTGAATAATAAATATATTTTAATAGTTAAATTCCATAAAAATTATTAAATCAATGGACTGTGAACTTTCAAGCTATCAAATAGTGAATATGGATATAAAGGCTTTATATCCTAGTACACCTGTACCTAAAAAGCGATAGAGCTGATGATAATACATTAAAAAAAAAAACTGTTTAAAGGCAAATAAATTAATTAGAAGAAATATTACATTATGTATTTAAAAATAATTTTATATATGGAAACAATATTTATAGGCAAAAAACAGGAGGCACAATAGGATCCCCTAGGTCGACATTTTTTGCAGAAGTCATAATGAATTATATAGAAAAAGATATCTTAGAGACTTTACCAAAAAATCTTTAATACACTGGCGTGCAAAAATTAAGGATGAGACACTTTTTCGAATGTACCGTCGTGCAGAAAAGCTCCACATAGACTAAAATCATACCATAAGATCCCCAAGATGTAAGAATATGGGACAAGTGAGCAAAACCGTCCAAACAAGAAATCCAAAGGATACAAAGGCACTTTATTGAAAAGTTAGGTTTGAGCACAACTGGACAGAAGACAGAAACGTCCATGTGACAGGCGGCTGCCAAGAAAAATCCAGTCTTTAGTAGGGGATATGATCACCCTTGACTGCATTGCAGGATATACAACATCTGTCCATGCTGAGGACAAGGGTGTCAAGGAGCTGTTGAGGCATCGCGGCCCATTCCTCTGTAGCGCCAATCGCAGCTGCGGAATCGTTGCTGGCGGCTGGTGACATGCTGCCAAGCGTCACCCGAGAAGGTCCCACACGTGTTCAATTGGATTTAGGTCCGGGGACCTTCGGGCCAATCCATGCGCTGAATATCTTCACTCTCCAACAGCTCTGCGACAGCCACTGTACGATGAGGTGTAGCGTTGTCATCCATGAAGAGGAACTCAGGACCCACAGAACCTCTAAACAGACGCACGTGAGGCAGGAGAACCTCGGTACAATAGCGGACACCAGTGACTGAACCTCCTTGGAAGATCTGGAGGTCAGTATGGCTACCAAGCATGATACCGCCCCAATTGAGAACTCCGCCACCTCCAAACCGGTCCTTTTCGATGATGTTGGAGGTGTGATTGCGTGTTCCCTGCTTTCTCCAGATGTGTATACGTCCAGAATCGCTTGTCAGGCTAAATCGGCTCTCATCCGTAAAGAGAACTTGACCCCTTTGCTGATGTGTCCAGTTCTTGTGTTCCTGGCACCACAGAAACCGCCGTCTCCGATGCGCAGGCGTTAATGGCACACACCGTACTGGTTGTCGTGCAAATAGACCACCTTTGTGCAGCCTCCTGGCCACGGTAAAACGCAATAACGGAGGTCCAGTTGTCTATTGCATGTGCCTTGCGATTTCTCCCGCTGTCTGTCGTCTGTCTCTTCTCGCCTGAAGGACAATAAACTGGTCGTCCGCCGCCGTGGTTGCTCGTGGAAGACCACTGCTAAACTCTCGGACAGCTGTTCCTGTCGTTTGAAATGCTCTCCAAGCTCGTGAAACGATACTGTGAGCGATCCCGAACTCCTCGGCCACACTAGTCACACTTTGACCTTCTTCCAACTTCCCAATGACGCGACCTTGGGTAAAGTCATCCAGATGTCGTCTACTGGATTGCCTGTTGGCCATATCACATGGTGGCAGCAAATCGACGTCGTTCAAACCGATGTACATCGTACAATAGCTTTCTCCGAATTGCTGAGCATACACCGCCCGTGTGCTTTATACCCTTCCGACACTCCCCTCCCCCACGTCATGCCCTACCGTACCAGACCCTAGTCTATTTCCTAAGTGGTCTTTCAGTCCGTTCTGCCTGCTCATTCCGCTGTTATGCTAATTTCTCCTCTTCACCCTTAATTTTTGCACACCAGTGTATATGTAAGATATATTGATGGCATATTTACTTTATCAAAGTTGAATAATGAACTTTTAAAGTTAACCAACAGATTTTCATCTGTATTTCCTGAAGTAAAATTAACACTTGAAAGAGACAAAAATAATACTTCACCGTTCTTAGACGTCCTACTGATTAAAAAAGAAAAAATATTGAGTATGAAGTTCACCGAAAACCAACAAATATTCCTATTCTTATTCCAGAAAATTTGTCTCATCCAAGAAGTCAAATTTAATAGTTTGAAAACATTATTAAAGAGAGCATTTACACATTCTTAAAAAAAATATCATAAAACAGAATTAGTGAATTACAAAAATTGCAAAAAAAAATGGATACAGTTCAAAGATAATATGAAACATAACATATGAAATAAAACAAAAAAAAATAACGTCAAACAACTTAAAAGTAAAAAATATAGAGAATCATTTCCACATATCATATCTCTTACTGTTGAACTGAGTAAAATTGGTTGGAAATTTAACAGGGGGGGGGGGGGTTGGTCAAACTGTATCTATACAAAAAGATTTAGGGTAATTCCACACCAAATCACCTAACCCTAATTTGCTGTCAAGTCTCCAATTTAAAAAAAAAAATCCTGTGTAGACACATATGAGCTATGTTTGTGTAAATTTTTTCAAACTTTTTTGTCCATAAATGGCTGTGTTACGCCATTTTGAAAGAATGGTGTTTTGCGTTTTTTACACTTGCGGCAGTTAGACACGATTTATTTAAATTGGCTGTAACTTTCTTATTTCTTAATCAATGTAGTTGAATTTGGTGTGAAATTAAACCTAATTTTATGTACTTTAAACTGTGACTCTCAGATTTCAAAAAATCTCATACAAAATATTAAAGATACCTATTTATCATATTTTTTTCTTTTTTCACACTTTTGGTAAATGAGGTGTAACTTGGTAATCCCAACTAACACAGTTTTCATATTTTTACTATAGCATAAGCTTATCATAAGCTTACTTCAGACTAAAAATCAAGAGGGTGTTTTTCATGGTTTTGGAAAAAAATTTCACAATTCTAAATTTTGGGTCGTTTCACGTGAAATCACCTTTTTTCCCCCCTCTCGGTTTTTTTCCTCTGTAAGTACGCATGAGTTATGTTTGCATAATTTTTTTCAATTTTTTTTTTTTTTTTGTCCATAAATGACTTTGTTACACCATTTTTTTTTGCACTTTTAGCATTCACGACACTCTGGCACCATGAATTTAAATTGGCTGTAACTTTCTTATTTTTTAATCAATGTAGTTGAATTTGGTGTCAAATTAAAGCTAATTTTCTGTACTTATATGTCTAAAATTGAAAAAACATCTCATTCAAAATATTGACACTAATTTATTATTTTTTTTTTTACTTTTCTTATACTTTTAAGTAAATAAGATGTAACTTTTTAACCACACCTAACAGTTTTTATATTTTACCATAGCGTAAGCTTACTTCAGACTAAATATCAAAAGGGTCCTTTCTTGTGGTCCTTGAAGAAAAATTTCACATTAAAAGAACTGATTGCTAGTTCTTTTAATGCTTGCGGTTTATCCTTTGCTAGATTTTCTTTGCACAGAAAATAAACTTTTTCAAAGTTGCAATAATTGCCTCTTTTATCTTTGCTAGTTGCACAAGGCCTTTTCTCAGCAATTGTTGAATTAACTTCCTCCATAGTAAATTTGTGATCACCTGTTTTTTAAAGTTTTTTTAATATCATCAGCTTTTGCGAAATAGTTTGATTTACCTGTCATGAAAGTGTCCGTGCTCCTGCATCAATGCACCACATGCACACCAGAATTCTTGTCATTTTTTTTCCAAAAGCATTTTTGCAAAGTGTACATGGTTAACCAGTATTGCTGAACTTTTCTTGAAGATATGTGGGCAAATCCATTTTTTCCAGCATCATTTACTTCCATATCATCTGCATTCAGTTTGCCTTTCTAGGCAGGAGTCAACTCAGTGGAGTCAAGATTTTCTCCGTTATTTGTGGAAGAGGAATCAGAATTTAAAAAATATATGAGCTAACTGTCTGCTGATGAGACATAGCTAAAGGTGCTGGCTAAAAAATAATGGTAAGATAAACTTTAAAAAATTGTAACAATAGGGAATAATCTGAAGATTCTGAAGAATGTTCAGACTGTTGAGTCAAGATTGTAGCTTTCATTTAAAGGTAGGACACTAACAGATCAATGTTCTGCTCCTGCCTTCTCTCCACTAGAAAAGAACCCAAAGCAGCAGCGTCACCAGCATTGCAATGGTTTTTGTTTCACATACTTCAAGAGTATGGATAAAAAAAAAAAAAAAACATCTTTGCGATCTCTTCACGTAACTACCATATATACTCACGTAACTACCATATACACTCACGTATAAAAGCCAAATGTCATTGGAAGAAATCCTGCTTTCAAAGTGATGGGGGTGGGGGTGGCTTGTACGCAGGCCATACAGATGGGCTTCTGTATTGATACATGAATTCTCTCGCAGAATTTAGCGATGGGTTTGTCTACATTTTAGACCAGGGCATTCCATGTGTCACTGCGCGAGTTTTCTGCCCTTCTGTTACTTATATATTCAGCTGTGCTCCCCAGTTTATTTGGTGGGGGGGGGGGCACAGCTATGGATAATAACTAGTAGACACATCGAGAGAGACGTTGTTCCTCCACGACTCTCAAGACATCGTAGAGAAACGACCCTCCTTTCATCTGCCAATAGCTTACACGCTATGCAACAGGAGACATTGATATTCACACCGAAGTAAGAAAAAATTATGATTACAGAGGTATTTCACATTCCATTCTACACATTTTACTTGTATTCATTGAAATATATATGTACATGTATTCTTAAGAAAATCCGACCCTGTTTTGCATTTCACTATTTATATCACATAGCGGCACATGGGAAAAGTTGCGGCCTGAAAATAAACAAATTGCCGACAACAGCAGTGTGAGGATTCATGTAACACTTCTTCGAAAGTACTTTTAAAATAAATATGAAATATTTTCCTACCCAGAGTAATATTCCTAAGGTGCCACTAATACACTGACGGAAAAAAAATCCCAACACCACGAAAAAATAGTTGTAGAGGAATGAAATGGCGGCAATACATTTGTATAGGTAACATATTTAATCGATTAAGGTTTCAAGATCACAGCTTAATGTAAGCGCGAGAAGAGCCATTTTGAATGTGAAATGCTGGTACACTAATAACCGGTGTAACCGCCAGAATGTTGAATGCAAGCATGCAAACGTTCATGCATTGTGTCGTACAGGTGCTGGATGTCAGTTTGTGGGATGGAGTTCCATGCCTGTTGCACTTGGTCGGTCAATACAGGGACAGTTAATGCTGGTTGGGGGTGATGCTGGAGTTGTCATCCAATGATGTCCCATATGTGCTCGATTGGAGAAAGATCTGGTGATCTAGCAGGCCACGTCAACACTCTGTAGAGCATGTTGGGTTAAAACAGTGGTACGCGGGCGAGCGTTATCCTGTTGGAAAACACCCCCTGGAATGCTGTTCATGAATGGCAGCACAACAGGTTGAATCACCAGACCGACGTACAACTGTGCCGTCAGGGTGCGTGGGATAACCACGAGAGTGCTCCTGCTGTCATAGGAAATTGCTCCCCAGACCATAACTCCAGGTGTAGGTCCAGTGTGTCTCGGCCGCAGACAGGTTGGTTGCAGGCGCTCACCTGGCCTCCTTCTAACCAACACACGGCCATCACTGGCACCCAGGCAGAACCGGCTTTCATCAGAAAACACAACAGATCTCCACTCCGTCCTCCAATGAGCTCTAGCTTGACACCACTGACGTCGCAAACGGCAGTGGTTTGGAGTAAGTGGAATGCACGCTACAGGGCGTCTGGCTCGGAGCTGTCCTTCAAGTGACCGATTTGAAACAGTTCGTCGTGTCACTGTGGTGGCAACTGCAGCTCGAATTGCTGCCGCAGACGCGGTACGATGCGCCACGGCCATACGCCGTACACGGCGGTCTTTCCTCTCAGTAGTGCCACCTGGCCGGCCGGAACCCGGTCTTCTTGAGGCAGTACCTTCCCCTGACCACCGCTGCCAACTATCGTGCACAGTGGCTACATTCCTGCCAAGTCGTTCTGCAATATTGCGGAAAGAAAATCCACCTTCTCGTAGCTCTATTACACGACCTCGTTCAAACTCCGTCAGCTGTTGCACACGTATACGCCGAGCGCGAAATTTGCATAGACGTCATCTTACAGATGCACTCTCGCCGCCTACCAACTGTCGTTTATCTAACACAACCCCTTCTTGGTGTTGGGATTTTTTCCCCGTCAGTGTATGATGGTGAAAATCCAAATCCTGCTTCAAGTTGAGCCAGTGAAATTTCTTGCACTTGCAAACATGGAATACCTCATTCATTATTTTCTGTGAGCAACCGTGGACGTAGTCTTTCGAAGGTCACGACTTGACATGCAGCAAGCCAGACACCACGTAAATCACTTAGCTGTTGAGGTGAGCCACAGCCAATTAGGCGCATCATGTCTCCTAGCTCCTAAGTTGTCACAGCAAGCGTGGAATTGCGTCTTTCAGTTCCGCGCTGGCGGATCATCAGGAAGAGGGCAAAGATGCATCAAAATATGACAGGCCAATTCACCGCAAGACTCTGGACCCTAAGATGGACACCAGCATGAAAGCTACTGCCAAAGGCCGGTCACATGGAGAGTGGGACAACCCCAGGGGGAATCGTCTGCTGAACCACTCGCAATAAATTACGGAAGATTATCTTCCCTCCCGATAGCATCCACGTCGAGCGGCTCTCATTTACCTCCACTCCCCCTTAATGACTTTTTAGCAGCCATGATGTTAATTTCATGCAACTCTGTGACAATCGTGCTGGGCAGCGCTATTTTAAGTGCCATAGCTTTTGAAAATATCAAACTTTCACATCATATCAGCTGCTGTTCAGGCCAAAAATTACAGTGAATTGCAGTTTACGCTGAAGATTCATAAAATCATTCGTCATAATTTTTGGCCATTTCTTATTTTTTTTTTTTTGCCATATATTTCGGATTTAGTCACATTTGACGACTTGGCGAATGCTAAGCGCGAACCCTGCGTTAGCTCCCAGCTCTGTGTGACTGAGTTGTAAATCTATAGACAGTGTGCGGTAGTGTTCTGAATATGTTACTGCCAATGTAATTTACTAAATTTAGTAAATTATATTGTAATTTTTTTTTTATTTACCAAAAAAATCATTCAAAACTATTTTAACACAGTATTTATACTGCACATATTCAAATAGTTTTGAATGATTTTTTTTTTTTCTAAGTATAAAGTGGCCTTTGTTAAACAGTTTTTACGTGTACTGGGATAAATCTTAGCTACGGAGAAGAAGACTGCCACCAAGGAGTATTGGGAGAGTCAAGTGAAGAGAAAAATCATAGTATTTCTTTCTGAATTAAGTGATAATAACCAAGAACTAATTAAACTAAGATCAAACTGCCCAGATATACAAACTGTATGTCACTATCACTTGAAGATTTTTATCTCGACTTTTGAGCACAGACAGTGGATATGTTGTGATCCATTTAAGAAGCATGGGCCTAAGAAAACTGTTAGAAAGAGTCTAAAACCAGTTACTTTGTCATTTTCAAAAAATATAAAAATGTTGACCTTATACCTGGGACAAAACTCTGTATCTCATGCAGAAAACTAGTGATATCAGCTGCTGAGACAAGCAGTGCTGATAACTCCATAGACAGTGACTATCAACCCAATGAATCTTTTTTCACTGATAAGCTAAATGAAAGTTGTAATTTAATAGAATGCTCTCCTGTTTAAGCAACAAAGAGAAAAATTCATGCCAGGTCTGCATATTTAAAAAAAAAAAAAAAACCAGCACATGGCTGGAACACTTTCAGAGATTTAGCTACCAAAGCTTTTGGAATTGATATTCCCCCATTCACTTCAGGCTATAATGAAGAGATTGATAAACCAAAGTGCACTGACTGTTTGCCCCTCATGGAAAAATTAAGGGAAGATTTTGAAAGGAGCACTGTGCATGAAAAAGTCCAAATTTTGACTTTAGCTCCTGAATCATGGAGCATCAAGGAAACCATGTTGTACTTTCGAACGACCGAGTACATGGTGAAAAAGGCTAGGAAATTGCTGCAAGAGAGTGGGGTTTTAAGTAAATCAGATAAAAAAAAAAAAAAAAAAAAAAAAAGGATGTGTTCTTAGTGAAGAAACTGTGAGTAAAGTAAATAATTTTTATTATGATGATGAAATAAGTAGAATTTCAGCAAATAAAATGGACTTTGTATCCGTTCCAAGTGAACAAGGGAAAAAGAGTTAAAAACTACTAACACTCCATAATTTAAAAGATGTTTATTTACAGTTTAAGGAACAAACCCCTAATGAAAAAATAGGGTTTACAAAATTTTGTGAACTGTGGCCAAAAGAATGTGTAACCGTCAATAATCGAGGTATTCATTCAGTCTGTGTTTGTACTTACCATCAAAATGTAAAACTTATGCTGCAGAGCATACCTTTGAATATACCCTATGAAAAACTTTTACTAAAACTGGTATGCAGTCTTGATCCAAATAATGCATGCTGCATCGGTGTGCTAACTGCCCAGAAATAACAACACTTTGTCACTTCTTATTGCGATTGGAACCTTTGAAAACTAAAGAAACCATAACCTTTAAACAATGGATCCATGATCATAAATGAGTGGTAGGCAAAGCACGTAACTAACAAACTAATTAAGAAGAAGGTAGTGTAAAACACGCTAAGTTACGTATAAAAGTTAAATGCAAATATATTTCAGCCATTACTATGGCCTTCATCAGTGCGACTACGATTGGTTTACGTTGCCAGATTGGAAAGGTAAGTTTTGTAATGGTAACTCCGAGTGACATAATGCAATGAGGGATTTCCAGATGTAAGGAACGAAAATGGGGAGCTCAGAGTTGCAATTTTTGGAAAATAAAATTTCCATACTCTCTAAACCTCAGAGCATATCAATTTTGGAAGGGAGCCAACTTTTTAGTATCGAACCAAAGTGGAATAGCAGAAGTGTCAGCCATGGTAAAAAGAGATAAGGCAGATGAAGGTTTTCCAAATTTCACATCAGATTTGTGTTCTTGAAGTCTTGAGACAATTTTCCAGAATGAACTTCCTCTGTACGCGGTTAATCCAACGTTAGCCTTGATCAGAATTTTATACACTCCAGGCAAAGAAAGCGGAGGTCTTGAGTCTCTGTCATTATGGAGTATAGCAGAAATTGAAGGGGAAAAACGAATGGCAAGTCTATATCCTTCTCTTTTGAAGATACTGATGAGTTTGTAGGCAGAAGGTTCATGGTAAGGGATTGTGCCAGCAAACAGTTCTTTTTTTGGTGAAACAGGTTGAAGAGCAACAACTGTTTTTTCTTAACATTTTGAATTAATTTAGAAACCAGGAGAGGGGGAAAGCCATGTTGAGTAGCAATCAAGCGGATGTTTGCTAATTCATTTGTTAGATTAACTTCAGTGTTACAAATCGAATGAGCTCGATGAATGAGAGACTTGAGGGCTGACAGGTTATATTGGTGGAAGGTATGAGAATTGAAAGGAATAATGCTATTGGTAGAAACTGGTTTTCGGTAGACAGAAGTGGAAAGAAGATTATTACATTTTGAGATGCTGACATCCAAGAAATTTATCTTGCCATCAATTTCTTCATTAATAGTGAATCCAATGGACGGGAATTTTTCAGTGATTAAATTTGTGAATTGCAATAGATCATTTTTAGGATGAGGCCAGATGACAAAAATATCGTCGACATAACGGAGCCATAAAGTAGGTTGGTGGTCATGTTGCATCACTATTGATTGCTCAATATTTTGCAGGTAAACTTCAGCCAAAAGTGGGGAAAGAGGTGACCCCATCGGTACACCTTGGTTTTGTTGATAGCATCAATTATTAAAAATAATAATTTATAATTGATTATTAAATATTTTTTTAATAATCAATGCTATCAACAAAACCAAGGTGTACCGATGGGGTCACCTCATCCCCTACTTTTGGCTGAAGTATACCTGCAACATGGCTCCGTTATGTCGACGATACTTTTGTCATCTGGCCTCATCCTAAAAAAGATCTATTGCAACTCACAAATTTAATCACTGAAAAATTTCCGTCCATTGGATTCACTATTAATGAAGAAATTGATGGCAAGATAAATTTCTTGGATGTCAGCATCTCAAAATGTAATAATCTTCTTTCCACTTCTGTCTACCGAAAACCAGTTTCTACCAATAGCATTATTCCTTTCAATTCTCATACCTTCCACCAATATAAACTGTCAGCCTTCAAGTCTCTCATTCATCAAGCTCATTTGGTTTGTAACACTGAAGTTAATCTAACAAATGAATTAGCAAACATCCGCTTGATCATTAATCAACATGGCTTTCCTGCTCTCCTGGTTTATAAATTAATTCAAAATGCTAAGAAAAAACCAGTTGTTGCTCTTCAACCTGTTTCACCAGAAAAGGATATAACGTTTGCTGGCTCAATCCCTTACCACGAACCTTCTGCCTACAAACTAGTCAGTATCTTCAAAAGAGAAGGATATAGACTTGCCAATCGTTCTTCCCCTTCAATTTCTGTCATACTCCGTAATGACAGAGACCCAAGACCTCCGCTTTCTTCGCCTGGAGTGTATGAAATTCCGATCAAGACTAAAGTTGGATTAACCGCGTACAGAGGAAGTTCATTCCAGAAAATTCTCTCAAGACTTCAGGAACACAAATCTGATGTGAAATTTGGAAAACCTTCATCTGCCTTATCTCTTTTTACCATGGCTGACACTTCTGCTATTCCACTTTGGTCTGATACTAAAAAGTTCGTTCCCTTCCAAAATCAATATGCTCTGAGGTTTAGAGAAAGTTTGGAAATTTTATTTTCCAAAAATTGCAACTCTGAGCTCCCCATTTTCGTTCCTTACATCTGGAAATCCCTCATTGCATTATGTCACTCGGAGTTACCATTACAAAACTTACCTTTCCAATCTGGCAAAGTAAACCAATCATAGTCGCACTGATGAAGGCCATAGTAATGGCTGAAATATATTTGCATTAAACTTTTATACGTAACTTAGCGTGTTTTACACTACCTTCTTCTTAATGGATCCATACTGATTGGTGTACCCTAGAGACACTGGTTAAATCAGTAAATGATATTATTGAGATCTTAGTGGGTAAACTAACTGCCTTAACACATCACCATTTTATAGCTAAAGCTCTAAGCCAGCACCTAAAAGATGCCAAAACCAATCTGAGTGAGGATTCTTGTGTAATTCTTGCAGACTTTGCTGAGAACTATACATGTACTCTACAAGATGCTGCTCTAGGCTTCCATTGGCAAACATTAAAGCTGCAGTGCACCAATTTGTAATTTATTACAAATTTTCAAATGAACTGAAACCCATGTCTGTGTTTCATTAGTGACTACCTCAGACATGACACAACAACATTTTATACCTTTCAAAAAACTGCTTTACAATACATTTGTAAAGAGGTTCCGCACCTGAAACATGTTCATTTTAGTGATGGAAGTGCTGCCCAATATAAAAACTACAAAAATTTCATCAACCTGTGTTTTCATCAAGACCATGGTATAACAGCAGAGTGGAATTTCTTAGCCACCAGTCATGGTAAGAATGCATGTGATGCTGTGGGTGGTACAGTTAAGCGACTAGCGACTAGAGCCAGCCTCCAAAGGTGCGTAAATAATCTAATATTAAGTCCTGAAGACTTATACAAATTTGCACCTGAAAATATAAAGGGAAGTAAGATTTTCTACACAACAACAGCAGACATTGAATCAAACCAAGAATTCCTAGAGGAGCGATATGCAAATGCCACAACTGTTCCTGGTACAAGGGAAAATCATCATTTTCTACCAACAGGCAAATCAACTCTCCAAGTCAAATGTGTTTCAATTTCCCAAAATTCATTCAAAGCATTTCTTGGGAGTAGGAACAAAGAGGATGTACTTGAAATAGTGCCAGAAAGATTTTTTGCTGTCATCTATGGAAGAAAGTGGTGGATAGGAAAAGTTTTGGAATGCTCAACTGCTGAAAGAGATGCCAAAGTTCACTTCATGCATCCATGTGGTCCGTCACCAACATACTTTGGGCCAGTGCCTTCTGACATCTGTTGAGTTCCTTTTGAGAACATCATCAAGGAAGTTCCAGTTCCTGCATTATATTCAATCTCTGGAAGAACTTACAGATTAGACCACAAGCATAAAGCCATACCAGAGTTGGTTAACATGAATGGCTTAATAACATGAACAAAACTCAGTCAAGGTAGGCTATGCAGTGTATTAACACTTATAAATATTAACTACCAAGACCCAATTATGAAGTAATGAATGACAATTTTTAATGTTTTTCAACTGGAAATGTTATTTTGTTGTAGGCTAATTCAACTTTATGTATCACCCCAATGTAGTGATCATTTGATGTAAATAAATATGATATCATCACCTTTAACAAATCCCCACTCTCTTTTAAGGAAAGAATTGTGTCTGAAGAGCTTAACTCTTTTAAAAATGTGAATATATAATATTTGTTTTGGACACTGTATTTGGGTCTCCAAATGTGCCTGTTTATTGGTAAAATATTAAATGAATTTTTTTATTCAAATACAAAAATGCCCTGTTGATTTTTTGTCTGCAGTAAGCTTATGATGGGCATATGCTATGGTAAAATATAAAAACTGTTAGTTGTGGTTAAAAAGTTACACTTTATTAACTAAAAGTAAGTAAAAAAAAATAGTGTCATTAATATTTTCAACGAGATGTTTTTGCAATTTTAGACATATTTTGAAGTACAGAAAATTAGCTTTAATTTGACACCAAATTCAACTACATTGTATTATATTAATTCAACATTTGTTGAAATCATTACGTGGTTTCAGAAATTATTAATTATATGTCAACAAAATAGTGTCCATATCATCTACTGTTTCGCACGTTACTAGAAATTCGAGCACGGGAAAACGTAAGTATAATAAAAAAAAATTATTTCAACTTGTCACTAATATTCCTTTTTGATGTTCCTTATGGTAGTTTAGAATTTTATTATATGAAGATTACAAATTTATATGAAAAAATGTTTTTATATGTACAGTCATATGCATCATAAGTTGTCAAAGTCCTCCAATATGTAGAGACAACATGTATTGAATGATTAACATTATTCCAGTGTTTTAACTCATGATTCACGAAATTAATACAATAGAAAAGAACTTTCGAACCTCTTGATTATGATGCGTTGAATCAGCAATAAGCCATCTTGTTATCGAAGAAGGCACGATTTTTCATTTCCTGTGGTATCAGCTTCCAAGTTGAACTTCGATCTTATAATTTCTTATTATAGATGATGGTTGCATGTTCCGTTTTCCGTGGCTCGATATCCCAAACTAGTTTCAATTCCTTCTTTTTGGAATCATCTTCAGTGGGTATTATGATCTACTTCTCATACACGTTGTATCTCGGCCACTTACATCGATTTTACTGGCGGCGTCCGACATTTCATGGCAGTTGTACTCTTGCGCATGCTATTTTGGTATTAATGCTCATTCTTAGTCGTGTTTTAATATAATTGGATGATATGAATTTCTGATTCTAAATTATTTGGTGTTGCCATTCGTTTGTTGAAAACAATTAATAAGGTCTTTTATTATATTTTTTAGGGTTATTTTCTTTTTCGATAAAATATTTCCAAGCGTACGGTAGACTCATTGGATCATTATTATTACAATTTATTTCTTTAGTTTTTTCAATCATTACTGCTTCTGAGGTTAATATTTGATTTTTAGTTTTATGTGAGGTTATTAATTTTGCATTATACCAATCAGGATAAGCTTCATTTTCAATACAATGATTTATTAATGATGTTTTGTTTTCTTTTTTGTTCCAATTGGATATATGTTCTTTTAATCTCGTCTTAAACCTTCTTTTTGTACTTCCTATGTATACTTTATTTCTTTCATTTCTTTCTATTTCTGTATAATATTTTGTTGGTATAGAATATACTCCGGCTTTATCAAGCATTGATCTTCTTTCATTTCCTGTAGTTAATATATTTTCGTTATCTATGACAGTTTCTGCTAATATCATTTTTTCTTTAACGCATTCCTTCTTTAGGATATTTCTCATTGGAGGAATTTAGGGAATTTTACCAGCAAATTTTATTTCATTTTTTTGTTTATTTTTACTTTCATTTAAAGATTTCTTTGTATTTTCAAGTATATCATCTATGATCTTTTTCTTGTATCCAAATTTCATAGCAGTTCTTTTTATCCAGTTAATCTCTATCTTTTCTTTGTTTTCATTACAGGAATGGGTTAATGCTCTTCTCATGTAAAATTGAAGTGCTGCCCTTTTATATTTCCAAGGATGATTTGAATCAATCGGAATTATCGTTGGAGTAAAAGTTGGTTTTCGATATACTTCATATTCAATCATATTATTTCTCTTGAATAAAGAAATGTCTAAATAATGTAGTATTTATAGCAGAAACCGTCATAGATAACGAAAATATATTAACTACAGGAAATGAAAGAAGATCAATGCTTGATAAAGCCGGAGTATATTCTATACCAACAAAATATTATACAGAAATAGAAAAAAATGAAAGAAATAAAGTATACATAGGAAGTACAAAAAGAAGGTTTAAGACCAGATTAAAATAACATATATCCAATTGGAATAAAAAAGAAAACAAAACATCATTAATAAATCATTGTATTGAAAATGAAGCTTATCCTGATTGGTATGATACAAAATTAATAACCTCACATAAAACTAAAAATCAAATGTTAACCTCAGAAGCAGTAATGATTGAAAAAACTAAAAAAATAAATTGTAATAATAATGAGTCTACCGTACACTTGGAAATATTTTATCGAAAAAGAAAATAACGCTAAAAAATATAATAAAAGACCTTATTAATCGTTTTCAACAAACGAATGGCAACACCAAATAATTTAGAATCAGAAATTCACATCATCCAATTATATTAAAACACGACTAAGAATGAGCATTAATACCAAAATAGCATGCGCAAGAGTACAACTGCCGTGAAATGTCGGACGCCGCCAGTAAAATCGATGTAAGTGGCCGAGATACAACGTGTATGAGAAGTAGATCATAATACCCACTGAAGATGATTCCAAAAAGAAGGAATTGAAACTAGTTTGGGATATCGAGCCACGGAAAACGGAACATGCAACCATCATCTATAATAAGAAATTATAAGATCGAAGTTCAACTTGGAAGCTGATACCACAGGAAATGAAAAATCGTGCCTTCTTCGACAACAAGATGGCTTATTGCTGATTCAACGCATCGTAATCAAGAGGTTCGAAAGTTCTTTTCTATTGTATTAATTTCATGAATCATGAGTTAAAAAACTGGAATAATGTTAATCATTTAATACATATTGTCTCTACATATTGGAGGACTTTGACAACTTATGAGCATATGACTGTACATATAAAAACATTTTTTCATATAAATTTGTAATCTTCATATAATAAAATTCTAAAATTCTAAACTATCATAAGGAACATCAAAAATGAATATTAGTGACAAGTTGAAATATATATATAAAAAAAAAATTATTATACTGACATTTTCCCGTGCTCGAATTTCTAGTAACGTGCGAAACAGTAGATGATATTGACACTATTTTGTTGACATATAGTCAATAATCAACTACATTGATTAAAAAATAAGAAAGTTACAGCCAATTTAAATTCATGGTGCCTGAGTGCCATGAATTCTAAAAGTGAAAAAAAATGGTGTAACAAAGCTATTTATGGACAAAGAAAATTTGAAAAAAATTAGGCAAACATAACTCATGGGTACTTACTTACAGAGGAAGAAAAAATTAAAAAAAAAGAAAAAAACTGAGAAAAAAAAATTAGGTGATTTCACGTGAAACGACCCAAAATTTAGAATTGTGAATTTTTTTTTTTCCCAGAACCATGAAAAACCCCTGTTGATTTTTAGTCCGAAGTAAGCTTATGATAGGCTTATGCTATAGTAAAAATATGAAAACTGTATTAGTTGGAATTACCAAGTTACACCTCATTTACCAAAAGTGTGAAAAAAGAAAAAAAAATATGATAAATAGGTGTCTTTAATATTTTGTATGAGATGTTTTGCAAATCTGAGAGTCACAGTTTAAAGTACATAAAATTAGGTTTAATTTCACACCAAATTCAACTACATTGATTAAAAAATAAGAAAGTTACGGCCAATTTAAATAAATTATGTCTAACTGCCGCCAGTGTAAAAAGCGCAAAACGCCATTTTGTAACACAGCCATTTATGGACAAAAAATTTGAAAAAATTTACACAGACATAACTCATGGGTACCTACGTGGGAAAATTTTATTAAAAAAATCCGAGTCTTGAGGGCAAACTAGCACTTCCAAATTAGGTGATTTCAAGTGAAATGACCCTTTACTAATTAACAATAAACACCATCAGAGAATTTTAGACAGTGCAGGTGTTCATGAAATTCCAATTTCTTTAACATTTCCAAAGGTTTCTTATATTGATAGTACTAAAAATAGAATAAAATGCAGGCTTAATCAACACATAAAAAAAATTGGCAGAAAGAAGAAAAAACAGCTGTTATACAATATTGTATAAAAAATAGAGACTTTCCTAAATTCCATGAAATAAAATTATTAGCCAAGAATAAAAAAGAAAAAGAACTGAGAATCGCCGAATCAGTATACACTGAAAAAATTAAGAAAAATGTTTGTAACAACCATGATCCTACTACATTGGCAACCCATGAAACATTCTGATAGGGCAGCATCAAAAAGAGGTATAAACAATAGCCTTGATACTGTTAATCTTAAAATTTTAAATTAAAAAATTATGAATTATAATTTTCTTACAAGAGGGCAGCACATGCTTAAAATATGTGTAAAGCGCCACCTACACTAAAAGGCGAACAAGCTGCTTTGTCAATATGGATGTCAAAGACATCACCGAGGCCTTGAGTTTTCAGGGTATTTTGATGGTTCTGAGAATGATCCATGAGAGTGCAAAAGCCTTAGCCAATACGAAGATATGGCGGCAAGAGTCACGGACCACGAGTGAAGTATGGAAGATGTTTTTTTTTTTTAACCTTTACTATTTTTTTAAATAGTTGGTATGCTTTTTAGCAATTGGGAATTGATAGAGGAAAGGAGTTTTCATTATAAGTGTATATATCTTTTAGGCACAATAATAAAAAAAAACTGGGAAGAGGATTATTTAACTTTTTTGTTATGCCTGGTTGTGAATAAAGTGCTATTTGTAGTAATGAGGAGTAATTAAAGCATTGGTTGAATTTTAACATAGTTTTTAACACTACTTGCTTTCGTGCTGGTTGGTTGGTTAATTGATTTTAATGGCGCAAGGGCCATGGTTGGCCAAAGAGCGCCCCAAACAAAGGACATCAAAATAAAACAAAATCAATAAAAAACGTACACAAGGTTAAAAACATGCTGATGTAAAAATGAAATATGATAGTGTACAAGTTAAAATCTAGACGAGTTTAAAAACGTCAATTTCTTGTAAAAACGAAAACACTGCTTTCATGTCGCAGGTTTCGCAAATAATAGTTTGCAGTGTAGCTGCTCCTTCGTCCAACAGATGAGAGTGAAAATGACTAAAATGATGATCACAAAACCGAACACAAGTACACAAAACATGAAGGACAGTGAGACGACAGTTGCACGCCTCACACACCGGGACACCCTCGCCACACAGCAAAACGCGGCGAGTAAAACGACAGTGCCCAATGCGGAGACGTGCAAGAACAACTTCCTCAAGACGGTTCTTCCACAAACTAGACTTCCATAGTCCAATCTGTGGTTTGATAGAATGCAGTTTATTGCTGCCCTGCTGAGACCACAGGGACTGCCACTCGTCCAGGAGAAATGTCCGGATCAAAGGTCTAAAATCGCGGAAAGACAGTGGCAGCCGAGCTGGTGACATGGAGGAAACAGACCTGGCAGAGAGATCTGCCAGCTCGTTACCCCGGATCCCAACATGGCCAGGAACCCAACAGAATCGGACCAGAAAGCCATCACCCTCCCAAAGTTCCAAGAAGACGACGGACATCACGGATGACAGGTGAGTCCGTGTCCTCTGGAGAAGATAAAACTTGGATGACGAACTGGGAATCAGAGCAAACCATAGCGCGACGATGTGATCGAGACTGTATGTGGCACAAAGCGAGGTGTACCGCACGCATCTCTGCCAAAAAGACTAGGGATTCAGGCGGAAGCCTCTCAGCATGTGAGGCATCGCCACACACAAAAGCGGATCCAACGACATCCCCGGATTTCAAGCCATCGGTGAACACAGGCACGAAATCCGGGTAGACAGACTGTTTTTGAGCAACGAGCTGCTGGTACACCAGAGCAGGAGTGGACGACTTAGGCCACACACAAAGAGAAAGGTCAGCCGTTGCTTGAACGGGCTGCCAAGGAGGTTGGTTAAAAAAGGTGGTTAAACCAATCCCAGACAAGTTTAGATCAGCATCGCGCACTATGGCAGACATCCGAATCCCGAACGTCGGAACACAGAAGGGGCGAATAAAGGTAACTTGATCACACTAGTTACGTTAACTGAAAACTTTTACAAAAAGTTCGTAAGTTGGAAGCTTTCGACCTTATCTTAGGTCTTCATCACGCCAATGGAGGACTAAGATTGTTGCCAGATTCTACATTTGAATTTTTCCTATTTTTGTTGCCAAAACTTAGAATTGATCTCGCCAGATTCTACATTTGAATTTTTCCTATTTTTGTTGCCAAAACTTAGAATTGATCTTCGGAGATCAATTCTAAGTTTTGGCAACAAAAATAGGAAAAATTCAAATGTAGAATCTGGCAACAATCTTAGTCCTCCATTGGCGTGATGAAGACCTAAGATAAGGTCGAAAGCTTCCAACTTACGAACTTTTTGTAAAAGTTTTCAGTTAACGTAACGAGCGTGATCAAGTTACCTTTATTTGTTAATATTGTTACGTGTTTTGCCCATAATCGTCATGACACAGAAGGGGCGGTGGGAAAACAAGCGGACACAGTCCGGTTGGAAGATGGAACCATGCAGTGGATGATCAGGAAGAGATTTCAGTTTTGTATAAAACTGAAGAGACAGCTGCTTACGACGGATGCATAACGGCGGCTCCAAGCCTCCGCATACAGGCTATGCACAGGAGAGGTACAGAAAGCACCAGTACGTAGCCGCAATGTTTGGTGATGGACGGGGTCCAAAGGCTTTAAACCGATGGACGTGCTGAACCGTACGTAATGCAGCCGAAGTCTAACTTTGACCGAATGAGAGAGTGGTAAATGCGAAGCATTGAGCACCTGTCAGCCCCCCAAGATGTTCGAGAGAGGACCTTCAGGATACTCAATGACTTGGTGCACTTCACCTTCAAAGACTGAATGTGAGGCCGGAAGGTGAGCGCTCGGTCAAAAGTTAGCCCAAGAAACTTGGCTTCTGACACCACGGGGATGGAAGAACACCCCAGACGGAGGCTGGAGTCTGGGTGAAGACCCCGTTTGCGGCAAAAATGCACGCAAACGGTCTTCTGCATCGAGAAGCCAAATCCATTTTGGGAAGCCCAGTGAGAGATCTTGGTAATGGCAGGCTGGAGCTGTCTCTCGATGGTGCGCATGTTAACAGAGGCGCAAGAGATCTGCAGATCATCCACGTACATGGTTCCACAAACCGTCGGAGGAAGCAGTTGGAAAATATGGTTGACATGAAGGATGAACAACGTAACGGAAAGAATGGAGCCTTGAGGTACACCCTGTTCTTGCGGGTACATCGCAGAGAGGGTCGATCCGACGCGCACACGGAAACTCCGGTCCTGGAGAAATTCGGCAATGAAAGATGGTAAGTTTCCCTGCAATCCGCACTCGTGCAGATCACGGAGAATGCTGTATCTCCAGGTATGGTCATAGGCTTTCTCCATGTCGAAGAATACTGAGACCATGTGCTGACGTCGGACAAACGCCTCCCTGACAGATGTCTCAAGGCGAAGGTGATGATCGGTGGTGGATCGAGATTTGCGAAATCCACTCTGATGAGGTGAAAAAACGTGATGAAACTCCAAATAAAAAATGAGACGAAAATTAATGATACGCTCAAGTACTTTGCAAAGGCAGCTCGTCATAGCAATTGGCCGGTAGTTCAACGGGTTGGTGGGATCTTTACCAGGTATGGGAACAGGAACGATAATGGCAGTATGCCAAGATTCGGGAAAGACATGCTCTTGCCAAATCCTGTTAAACAGGATTAGCAGACATTCAAGAGAGGACGGAGAAAGGTGCTTCAGCATCTCGTAATGGATGTTATCTGGTCCGACAGATGTCCTGCCGGACCTATTCAGACCAGTCTTCAGCTCCACGGCAGTCAGCGGGCTGTTATACTCTTTGGAAGAAAACGGTCCAAAAGAAATCTTGGACCTTTCAAGCCGCGGCTGTAACTGCCGGAACGAAGCAGGGTAATTGCTGCTGCTGGACACCGAAGAAAAAGCGGCGCCCAGACAGTCAGCAATACCCTGAGCGTCAGCAACTGTTCCTCCATCACTCTCAAGAATGGAGATTTCCCCAGATGGGTACTGACCCCGAATCTTACGGATCCTGTCCCAAACGATATTAGGGCTAGTATTGGTGTTAATCCCGGATACATATTGTATCCAGGACTCCCGTTGACTACGCCTACGAACCAATCGCGCGTAGGACTTGGCTTTCTTGAAAGCAAGTAGGTTCGCGTCGGTGGGGTACCGACATAACCTACCCCAAGCCCGATGTTGGGCCTGACGAGCTTCCACCAAGGTCTCGGGCAACGTGGAAGTTTAGTCGACGTCCTGGGGATGGTAAGTTCTGCCGCTTACACAATACAATCCGTTACCGCCGCAACAGCGTCATTGATCGTACCCGAGGTCACCATAGCAGGAGAAATACCTGCCAAAGCCGTGAATGTGTCCCACTTGGCTCGATCAATATTCCATCTAGCAGGGCGAGTAGGGTAACGGTACCCGCCACATGCTAGACGGAGAAAGATGGGAAAGTGATCGCTGCCAAGGGGATCACCAGACACGCTCCAGGACCAGTCAGGATATAAAGATGGGGAACTCAGAGACAGATCAATGGCTGAGTACGAGCGGGTGGGTTCATGAAAATAAGTAGTAGCTCCCATGTTGTGAAGACAGAGGGACGTGTTGGAGAGAAGAGACTCAACAACACGGCCCCTGGAGTCTCGAGTGGTAGAGCCCCACAGCGGATTGTGTGCGTTGAAATCCCCTAAGATGAAGAAAGGAGGCGGCAGTTGGTCGACCAAATCTTCCAGATCCGAAAGGCTCACAGCTTCATCTGGTGGTATGTAGACAGAACACACCGTGAACAGAGTGTTCACAGATAATCTCGCTGCCACTGCCTGCAATGTCGTCCGAAGGGCAACTGCAGTGACAGGAACACCATGAGGAACAACGACGGCCACTCCTCCGCAGGCGATAATGCCATCCTGGAGATCTTTGCGGAAAAGGGAATGTCTCCGCAGCGAAGGAGTGTCCGTCGTGCGAAGCTTTGTCTCCTGGAGACAAACGCACACAGGTGTGTGCGAAGACAGTAAGCCTTTCAAATCATCAATGCGTGATCGCAGACCTCGGCAATTCCACTGAATGAGCGTGGCCATAATGAAAACTGAAATGAAAGAATGAAGACAGACGACTAGAAAGTCTTCATGTCGTCCGTCACCTCCAATCCATCAGCAGTGTCTGGAGGTAACACAGGGCTGTGTTTACCCCCTGTGTTGAGAGGTGGTTTTTGCCGGCTCTGTTTCGGGGAGGATGAGCCTGGTTTCAACTTCTCCGGCTTCTTCTTTGCAGTGCCCTGGGTCCCTGTGCTGGCAGAAGATATTTTCGGCATAGAGGAAGGTTTAAGCAACAATGTTGATGTCGCCTTGGAGGCAATGCGGCGAGACTTCAGTGCCTTCAATCCAGCAGCAACGATGTCCTCAAAATCATAAGGACACCGCGCTGGGATGGTCACCTCAGTCTGGACCGCCACTGAAGCCTTCTGCACCACAACTGAAGCATATGACTGCCGGCCTGGTTGTAAAGGGGCGATCCGCGGTCTAGCTTCGGGATACGAGAGATGCTCAGTTGTCTTCAGGCGTTGGATTGCCTGTTCCTCTATCCACTTTGGACACTGCTTAGAAGATGCAGGATGAGTCCCTTCGCAGTTGACAATATGATCAGACTCTGCAGAGCATTCCGCCAAAGAGTGTTCTGCGGAACCACAGCGACCACACTTTGCAACATTACGGCAAGACTGCTGGGAGTGACCGTAATGCTGGCACCTGAAACATCTCAAGGGGTTCGGGATATACAGCCGAACATCAAGCCGTAAATAACCTGCCTTGATGGAAGTAGGCAGGGTTGGGGAGTCAAAAGTTAGGATGATGTTACGGGAATGAATAGATTTCCCATCCCGCCTAAAAAGAATCCGTCGAATCCCAATGACATGCTGTTCACCAAGTTCCTCCAGCAATTCCTTATCGCTGCTGCACTCAAGCAGGTCGCGGGAGTTGACTACACTGCGAGAGGAATTGAGGTAACCATAGGGAGAAACCTGAACAGGAATGCCAAGCAAAACGGTCGTTTCCAGCAAGGTGGCACTGTGGCGTGGATTAGAGGTTTCCACGAGAAGATCCCCTGAAGGGAGCTTCTTGACACTCTTTGGAGAGCCAGCAACGGCCTGCAGAGCCTTGTTGATCCAGAAAGGACTCTTGCTACTGAGTGACTGTGAAGAGTCACCAGATTTTATTAAAAGAAACAGAGCATTGCATTGAGTTGAGACAAGTTTCTTTGTGGAGGAAGGTGTACCATCCTCCACAGGGCACTTTAAAGTGGTAGCATGGGAAACACTTTGTGTTGCCATGAAGAAGAGAAAAATTCGTCTGCCGACCTCCCCACCCACTACCGAGCCCAACGAGGGAGAGCCGGAGGTCCGCAAGCCCAAGAGGACGCAGGACACGGCTCTAGGGATAGTCAGCGGATATAGCAAGTTGGTAGGGCAGACATACGCTCGGCGTGCACCCAGACTTTCCCGTGCCCGGGGAACACCCCTCTGGCATGCCCACCCTACCCCCAAACTCACCCTGCCGAACAGAACGACAAACCGCTAGAAGTCTGGACGCCACTCGGCCACAGACTTCCTGACTAGGAGTGGGTTAGCTCCCAGCCTCCCGTTTAGGGTGAAGCAGAGGGCAAAGAGGAGTGTTGGCATCTGGAGACAACTACAACCCGACCCCCAGATACCGCAGCCTCCAGCATCCCCGTTTCCACCTGTACGGGTCACTGCAAACGGCAAACGTGCAGGTAGGTCTAAGCTAACCAGCTCCGGAAAAAACAGAAAATGTAAGATAAAAGAGAAAAAAGACAGGGAAGGGAACGAGGAACAAAACCCGGAGCTGGCGCATCATCACAACCTCAGCAGCCTACAACTGAGGCGGGTACATGTCAAGATATGAACTAAAGACAAAAAAGCAAAATTATAAGATAAAATTGGCTTGGGCCGTGGGGATGCCATCCCCATCAGCTGGATGAACAGCTGTCTTTTCGGTGATGTTATCGTTCAAGAGTAAACGAAAAGTACTCCATCACAAGGTGAGCTCAGGCCGTGGGGGCGCCACTCCCCAAATAACTGGAAAACCAGTTATCCCTGTGCGGGCACTTTCGTGCTTCACTCAAGGTCCCGTGAATGAATATCGGAGATATTACATGTGCAAGATATGTAATTATGTAAAGTTATAAGCAGAGGTGGGCTTTGTTAAAAAAATTGTACAATATGCTTGACTTTAAGAGATTTTTAATGTTTTGCTTCACACGTTATAGTATTACTTTATGAACTAATTGGTTGATATGTTTAGATCTCTCATAAGGTTTTGCAAATATTAACAGCTTTTTTTTTTTTTTTGGTAACTATATATCAGAAAGGAAGGGAAGATCCTAAGTTAAAGTATGTTCTTAAAAAGATTCTTCATACATTACTGATGTGTTTGATGTTGGACACTAACGTTTGAATTGTACGAGGGGGTGCTGATAAGTTCTCTACCTCACCAAAAAGGAAATGGGCAAGAGCCGCATGAAACTTACAGACTATTCCACATATTCACCGAGAAGTTCTACACACTTGGCACAACGTTTCTGGAGCTTCTTTAACCCTTCCAAAAAAAAAAAATTCTGTAAATTCTGATCACTCAAATACTGCTCTGCTGCTGATATCACCTCCAAAAAATGCTTCCCTTTCAAACTTTTCTTAAGGTTTGAAAACAGGAAATTGTCCGATGGAGCAAGATCTGGTGAGTAGGGTGGGTGGTCTATGCACTTAAGCCCCAAATCTCTCAAAACATCCATTATCTTGCCAGCCTTGTGAGCCAGCGCATTGTCCTGCAAAAAGAGAACACTTTCCCACCGTTTTCCTTCAACACTTCCTTTAATCGGCACAGCAAGTTGGAATAGTGTTCAGCATTTATTGTTTGACTCTTCGGGAGATAGCCAGTCAGTAAAACGCCTTTTGACCCCCCCCCCCCCAAGTTGCCATGACCTTTCCTGCAGACCTTCGAGTCTTGAATTTCTCTGGCAATGGAGAACCCGAGTGCTGCCAGTGCAGGGACTGTTGTTTTGTCTCTGGATCCTAGTGATGT
This sequence comes from Macrothele yani, assembly GCA_039090855.1. Classification (NCBI taxonomy): domain Eukaryota; kingdom Metazoa; phylum Arthropoda; class Arachnida; order Araneae; family Macrothelidae; genus Macrothele; species Macrothele yani. The sequence continues at coordinate 503,908 of CM077008.1, read as the reverse complement.
AACCACGTTTCATCAACAGTGACAAGTCGCTGAAAAATCATCACCAGATTGCTCAAAATGCTGCAAAACCGATTTAGAAGTGTCCACTCATTTTCATTCCTCATCGACGTTTAAACATTTGGGCACCCACTTCGCTGACATCTTCTGCACATCCAAGTGCTCATGAATTATGAACCCAACACGTTCTCTGGATATCTCCACTGTCTCGGCAATTGTTTTTAGCCCAGATTCGCCGATCTGATAAAATCAAGTCATGAACACGATCAACAATTTCGGGTGTTGTCACTGTTGAAGACCTCCCAGATCTTGCTACATCTTCGGTCTCAAAGTCTCCATACTGAAAGTTGGTGCCCCATTTCTTCATAGTGGAATATGAAGGGCACTCACTTAATGTTTGCATCACACTCAAATTTCCTTTGCAGTTTTCTTCTGCATAAACAGAAATTTCATGACAGCCCAGAGTTCCACATTCGAAAATTCAACACTTTGCATCGACACAATTCAGTTCAGGACGTCAAACATCTGAAAAAAAAAAAAAGAGTGACACAATAATGCTACAATTACAGGAAGTGGGCTAGGCCGAGAACTTTTCAGCATCTCCTGTATGCAGCTCCCTCATTGTTGCCGTCACCAAAGTGGTCCCCTGACAGTTTTGAGTTTGACATGCCCGATTTGAAAGATGAAGACATCATAATCCAATTAAATCCTCAATCAGATGACAAAGATGAATCGGAGGAGACTGCTCCAACCATACCTGAGAACTTTCAGAAACTGAAATCCACAAAAAAAAAAAAAAAATAATCGCTATATTCAATGAACATTTAATTCAATATATTTGATGAAACTACTTGTTGCACACATTGATTAAATGTACCGAACATATCGATTAAAAAATGATATGTTACCCAAATCAAGTACCAACTTTTAATTGATATGACTACAGATGTTTGAATTTATCAGCACATTTATATCTATTAAAATATAATCTATACATAATTTCTCATTACTATGCCTATCATTATGATCTATAAAAAAATAAAAATTTATTTTTACGGAAGTTTGCATCTAAAGGGAAGGAAGTTCCACCACCCTTTCACCCCCAAATCTAATAGGATCGTGTTCCATGCAGTCATGGAACATACTAAAATGTTTTCAAAAATGAACCATTTTCATGTTAGGTTTATCTTATGGACACATGGACGATGAGACAGTCAAATAAAAAAAATGAAATAAGTAAAAGTGACTGAGGGACACTAATTGGTAAATTATGTTCAACTAAAAATGAAGTGAACAAACACTTTGCACATAATGCATCCAGTTCATTATAACTTTTAACAAAAGTTAATTCTGTATTTTTTTCTACGCAGTCAACATTAGATCTATGCTTGGCATTAGAAATTTGATTAGTAATATTCTTTCCACTATGCAAAATCATGTCGACACATAGGGCAAAATGCACATTTTTAATTTTTTGAAGATTTTGCAATGCACAGGAATTCCACAGAATACGCATCATGGAATGTTTGATAGTACTTTTATCCCCTTTTATGTTGCTGCTCATAGCGAATCACTAAAACTAAATTTATTACCACTTGAAAAAAAAACAAAAAAAAAAAAAAACGAAAGTGAAACTGCTATAGTAAAACAGTAACAGCTTAAAGAGTTGCAATTCGAAGAGGAAGAAATACCAATTACGGAGTTATCTGATCAAGCTGGTCACAGTGCTGTAGTCGTAAAATCAGCAGAGGGTATACTATGTGCAAATCCTAAAAAATCAGAAGTTATACTACATGGATTAAAAAAAAAAAAAAAAAAAAGAAGCATGGTACCCTCGTGAAGGGGGGGGGTCGTGCCTTTTTAACAATTATGACTGTGAGCTCACTTACCGATATGAATAAAGTATCTTCTCCTCTCTCTTGTCAATTATGACATGTTGAAGAGCATGCACAAGATTATTTTAATTTTTATTGAAATACATCCCATAAAGCCTGAGCAGCGGTGGCGCAGTAATCTAAGCGATTGCCTCTGATCATTCGTCCGAAAGGGGTCTGGGTTCGAATCCCAGTGAGGCATGGATGTTGTGTTGACAGTTGTCATACGGCACTGGCTCTTCTTCCCTGGAACCAGTGGCCCTAAATTAAGGACGGGAGACTGCTTACAGTCCATTGAGTTGCTCACGGTGGTCGTTAAACCTGCAATCCAAAAAAAAAAAAAAAAACCTGACAAGATAAGTCCTTACAGCACTGTTCTTCTATAGAAGAAACTCTTGATCTACTATCAGTTGCTGAACGATGATTCATCAACCAAGATCTTACATATTTTTTTGGATTAAATCGTTCAATGGGCGGTCAATTTGAATTTATGAACATCAGGTTAGATACATTGGAGATTAAAAAAGATGCTCCGAGATCGGTTATAATGTTGTTCATTAAACTGAATCCTCGTTCTCATTCAGCTGTCAAACAAGGCAGAATTGAAATTGTTCTTAAGAGCGGTTTTAAGATTTCTGGTACAACTTGGACGTTTTCAGTATATTCTCTCACTCTCTGAATAGCTTGCATTTCATCAAAATTAAAACGTCTATAGATTCACTTTTTTCAAGTTCTCCATAGCGCACATCGTCTGTTTTAATATTTATTCGCTCTAATGAAGAAATATCTTTAAGAAGTTGTACAATACATTTTCACTGTTTGAATCTGAACACAGTCTTGATTTCATCCTGCCAACCGTGCTTTGAATAAACTGGTTTGGTTAATAGGTACAATTTTGTTAGGAATCAATGGGATATTTTAAAATAATATTAATTCCTCGTTCGCTGCTAATGCTAAATGAGTTTTTTTTTCCCCAGGATTTTCTCCGAAGCTCTCTATAATTCTTATGATTCTTTTTATCAGATGTTCAGCTCTTGGCAGCAATGTTGTTCGAGATTGAAGTTCTGTTGATAATATGGACATTGAAGGTATATGTTATTCTGTCAAAAAAACAACAACAGAGGGTATACGGCATATACTCCCCAATACAGCCCTGGCTGGTCAGCTAGGAAAGCAGAGATCAACTGAAGGCTCTTTCATTTAGAAACAAAGATTTAGGTTTTATTTATGAACATCATCCTCTGGGGGTCCCCTCCCCTCCCAATCATTCCTCACAGGCGGATTGATGCCTTGCATTTTATTAAATCCGACCCCTTTATACTTCCATACTTCCAAATGGCACTGCGTTTGTAGTTCTGTCTTCCTCCCCCCCATCTTACTGCTAGTTATTCCATTACAAAAACAATCTAAGCCCATCACCCTCTGCACTACCCCTCCCCCTCCTGCAGTAAACTAACACAATGTGTTTTGCCGGAAAAAAGACAATGCTGTCTTTTACATCAGCCGTAATGGGAAATGATACAGCCACTTCATTGGCGATTTCCACCCCATCATGTCCCCTGCTCCCTTTGTGGTGCAGCCAGCATTTTCACAAAACCTGCAAAGAAACTCTCTGGTGGGGGTGCTCAACTTTCGTAACTGGCTTACGTAATTACGCGACATTCTACGTGGGACCATCAAGTTTACATTAGGTGCGAGACAAATGAACAGGAGAAAAAAGAAAAGCTGCTTCAGTGATCAATACCAACATGGATTACAACGTTAAATAATAACAAAGAGTTTCTCAAAAATTATGCCTACAAAATAAAATTGCCCAAAAATTTATGCCTATAAGGGAAATTTTTAGTTGCTTCTTTAAAGTAAAATTACTGACAAAATAATCAGTCGAGGCAAGTTTCCGGCAAGTTTTGACAATAATATTCAGGGCCAGAGTATATTATCTCAAAGAAGTAATTGCTTTAAGCTTTAGAAAACGACCATAATATGGATTGAAAGTACAGAGAGAGAAGTAAAATTTTTGAGATGAAAATAATGAAGATCCCCCTCTAAAATAAATTCGTATTATAAATATTTCAAATTTATGGGTTTTACTATAAGAAATAAAGGAGTTTTTTAAGTCAAATTTTTGAGTGTGTTTCAACCTTTTCTGGCTATAGTTCCAACTGCAACTCGCTATCCGTTAATTATTTTTATTTATTGTGATTACAAATCAGCCGATAGATGGCAGCACGTCCAAAAAAGAACTTAGATATTCTTTTTGTTTTTTCAAATTTAAGTATGTGGTTTACACCAAAATTGTAAGTATGTAAAAATAGTGAACCATAAAAGAAAATTCAGTTTGCTATTTCACGAATTGATTCCAATCAGAACAAAAAAAAAAAAAAGACTTCTGGTCACCCTATATTTGAGCATCAGCCGATATTCGAAATATTACATCTACGTAACCTAGCAGTCAGTTAGTTGCTGCATTTGAATCTCCTAGACTAAGGCTTTATCTTGTTTGGAAGCAATACTTTGTACTGAAGAAAATTATAATTATATAGTAAAAAGTAATAACATTTTATATTTTAAAACCAACCACATAAACCCTCAGTCAACAATAGCACCATTGGCAGTGCTGTCACTGTGATCTCTGATGTTTACAACCGATTTGAAGAACCGCGAGAAAGATGAAAACAAGTCGCGAATTTTCAGCCAATCAGCTAACATCTTAGGATCTCTGAAGAGTTTTTTTTTTTTTTTTGCAGGTTTTGTGAACATGCGCATAGCCATGGAACAAAACGTTGGAACCAGGGTTTTAATTCCAATCTTATATCTCTGCAAAAAAGAATGGCCTAAAATGCCAAAATGTAGAATACACGCATTTTGTTTTAGAAAATATCTCTCTAAATATCACACAATTCGGTTTAATAGAAGTCACGAAATCAATGATGTATTTTTTTCAAACAGATAAAGTGAAAAGAAAAAGTCTACTCCATTCTTAGATTAAACTAAACTCATACTCTTGATTTCAAAAACTAGTCTTGTGACACTTATATATATATATATATATATATATATCATCATCATCATCATTGTCAACCATTATCAATCCACTGCTGGACGAAGGTCTCCCCAAGTTTCCTCCACAACGGTCTGTCTTGTGCCAGTCTCCTCCATGTCACTCCCGCATACTTTCAAATTTCATCCACCCATCTTCCATGTGGTCTTCTTCTGGGTCTTTTCCTGTCCCTTGGAATCCAATCTAAAATTTCGGCTGTCCATCGATGGTCTGTCCTTCTGGCAGTATGTTCAGCCCATTGCCATTTCAGGGATTTAACTCCGATCATGATGTCTTCCACTCTTGTCATTTTTCGGATCCACGTGTTCCTCTTCTTATCTCTCCTGGTTACACCAAGCATGCACCTCTCCATGCTTCTTTGAGTTGTCTGCAGGCTTGATATGTCTCTTTTAGCTAAGGTCCACGTCTCTGCACCATACGTAAGCACTGGAAGGATGCATTGATCAAACACTTTTCTTTTAAGACATAATGGCATATTGCTCTTGAAAATTATGCTGTTTCTTCCAAAAGCTCCCCAGGCAAGTTTTGTACCCCAATTAATTTCTTCATCAATGTGACCCTCACTTGATATCTGCTGTCCAAGATAAACGTACGTGTCTGTTATCTCCAGCTTTTCTCCATCAATCGATAAATCTTCATTTCTTGTAAAAGCATTGTACATCACTTTTGTCTTCTGAAAGTTCATTTTTAATCTAACTTCTTTACTCTTGTCAGCAAGTTCCTGGATCATACTCTGTAGCTCTGATGGGGTAGTTGCAAAAATGACTATGTCATCAGCAAAACGAAGGTGGGTTAGATAATCTCCATTAATCTTTATCCCTTTGTTTTCCCAGTTCAGTGATTGACAGACATTTTCCAATGTGGCATTACAGAGCTTTGGAGATATGGTGTCACCTTGTCTCACTCCTTTTCCAATTTTTATGAGTGTTGTATTTTCAAACAGCCGAATCTTTGCACTTGCATTTTCATAGATGTTATTAATAATGTTAATGTATGCATCTTCAATACCGCAGGATTTCAGAGCCATTGCAACTGCTGATGGTTTCACCGAATCAAAGGCTTTTTCATAATCGATAAAAGCCATGCACAATGGAAGTTCATATTCCCTCACTCTTTCAATTAGTTCTCTCAGTACGTGGATATGATCTATTGTGCTGTAGCCACTCCTAAATCCAGCTTGTTCTCTCGGTTGAGCCATGTCCAGTGTCACCTTCAAGCGGTGTGAAAGAACTTTAGTGAAGATTTTATAAACCACTGATAGGAGGCTGATAGGTCTGTAGTTCCTGAGATCCTCAATGTCACCTTTTTTATGCAGCAAGATCATTGTAGCGTTGTTTCAATCCTCAGGAATTTTCCCTTCATTAAGGCATCAAGTGAAAATTTGGGTGAGTACTGTTTCGATTTCTCCACTTGCTTCTTGTATGATGTCTACAGTAATTCCATCTTCTCCTGGAGCTTTTCCCCGCTTCATGTTCTTGATTGCATGTGCAACTTCTGCTGGAAGGACTGGAAAAACTCTGGTACTGGTACCTTTCATGATGTCTGGAGTACATGTATCATCCCTTTCATATAATTTGGAGTAGAAATCTTTCACTCTTATCAAAATTTCGCCTGTATTTCTTGTTACAGAACCATCTTCTTTTCTCAGTGCCATAATCTGTTTTCTTCCCTTACTGAGATGTCCCTTTGCTATCTTTAGGCTTTGGTTGTTTTCAATTGCTTTCCTTACTAGTTTACAGTTGAATTTCCTTACGTCTTCAGTGATACTTTTTCGTACTCTCTTGCATAGCTCTATATATTCCACTTTGGAAGTCGCATCTTCTTTAGTTGTCCTCATCACTCTTCTTTTTTGCATCAACATTTTGGTTTTTCCTGATAATTTGTTCACATGCAATTTGTTCTTAGACCCAGCTAATTTTGTTGCTGTTTCCATAAGAGCTTTGGTTACTTTTCTGTTAACTTCAGAAATATCCACTTCTTCCGATGTTAGGCCTTCTAAAGCAGAGAACCTGTTCTTCAGTTCCAATTTGAAGGTATTATGGTGTTTTTTAAGGTTGGTTATGTAAATACATTTTGTTTGTCTTATGAGCTTGCTACGTTCGAGTTTAGTGTTGAGGTGCATCTTACATCTCACCAATCTATGGTCACTGCCTGTGTTGAACTTGTTTAGCACACTGCAGTCTTCTATGACGAATTTTTTGTTACACATAATAAAATCAATTTCACTTGTCGTCCCATTTGGATGTCTCCATGTCCATTTCCTGTGTGGCTTTTTCTTGAAAAAGGAGTTCAAGATGAAAAACCCTTCTGCCTCTGCAAACTCTACGAGAGTATTTCCACGCTGGTTTCTGTTGCCGTGACCGAATTTACCTACTGAAGTTTCATTCTGTTGCCGTTGCCCTATTTTTGCATTGAAATCTCCCATAATTACCTTTAAGTGCTGCTTACCTTTATTATTTAGATCACGAATTTCCTCATAAAATTCTTCAATTTCTTCTTCAGCATGACTTGTGGTGGGTGCATAAGTTTGAATAATCTGAGCCTGGTATCTTCTCGAGAGTCGGATAACGAGTCGTGCAGCTCTGTCATACATATATATATATATATATATATATATATATATATTCTTCACTAAAGTCTTCACTAAAGTTCTTTCACACCGCTTGAAGGTAACACTGGACATGGCTCAACCGAGAGAACAAGCTGGATTCAGGAGTGGCTACAGCACAATAGATCATATCCACGTACTGAGAGAACTAATTGAAAGAGCGAGGGAATATGAACTTCCACTGTGCATGGCTTTTATCGATTATGAAAAAGCCTTTGATTCGGTGAAACCATCAGCAGTTGCAATGGCTCTGAAATCCTGCGGTATTGAAGATGCATACATTAATATTATTAATAACATCTATGAAAATGCAAGTGCAAAGATTCGGCTGTTTGAAAATACAACACACATAAAAATTGGAAAAGGAGTGAGACAAGGTGACAATATATCTCCGAAGCTCTTTAATGCCACATTGGAAAATGTCTTTCAATCACTGAACTGGGAAAACAAAGGGATAAAGATTAATGGAGATTATCTAACCCACCTTCGTTTTGCTGATGACATAGTCATTTTTGCAACTACCCCATCAGAGCTACAGAGTATGATCCAGGAACTTGCTGACAAGAGTAAAGAAGTGGGATTAAAAATGAACTTTCAGAAGACAAAAGTGATGTACAATGCTTTTACAAGAAATGCAGATTTATCGATTGATGGAGAAAAGCTGGAGATAACAGACACGTACGTTTATCTTGGACAGCAGATATCAAGTGAGGGTCACATTGATGAAGAAATTAATCGGCGTACAAAACTTGCCTGGAGAGCTTTTGGAAGAAACAGCATAATTTTCAAGAGCAATATGCCATTATGTCTTAAAAGAAAAGTGTTTGATCAATGCATCCTTCCAGTGCTTACGTATGGTGCAGAGACGTGGACCTTAGCTAAAAGAGACATACAAAGGCTGCAGACAACTCAAAGTAGCATGGAGAGGTGCATGCTTGGTGTAACCAGGAGAGATAAGAAGAGGAACACGTGGATCTGAAAAATGACAAGAGTGGAAGACATCATGATCAGAGTTAAATCCCTGAAATGGCAATGGGCTGGACATACTGCCAGAAGAATAGACCATCGATGGACAGCCGAAATTTTAGATTGGATTCCAAGGGACAGGAAAAGACCCAGAAGAAGACCACATGGAAGATGGGTGGATGAAATTCGAAAGTATGCGGGAGTGACATGGAGGAGACTGGCACAAGACAGACCGTTGTGGAGGAAACTTGGGGAGACCTTCGTCCAGCAGTGGATTGATAATGGTTGACGATGATGATGATGATATATATATTACGGTAATACAACATAGTTTGTCACAATTATTTATTTTTTCAAGCCGACTATGCTTTCGCTGAGTATTGACCTAGCTTCATCAGGATGACCTAGGTCAAAACCCAGCGAAACAACCATGGTCGGCTTGAAAAAATAAATAATTGTGACAAACTACGTTGTATTACCTTAATATATAAACTCATACTGTCAAAATCCGAATATTTTAAAATTCAGTTGTTTTCTAAAAGCCCAAAATTTCATACCTACAAAAAAAGTGTGAGTTTGAAAAAGCAACAAACGATACTTTATGAATCCCTTAGTATGAATTAATTGATAGGTTGTATATTTGCATGTAATTTTGCTTTATTATAGAACATTTTTTTTTTGTGCCTGTTAATTTCTAAAATAAAAAACAACTACACATGCGTCATTTTATAATTAAGAATTCCATCCGAATTGGTCAATTTCCACAGAAGTTATTGTGCGAAAATTCTGACATGCGCATGAACAAATCTCACGCATATGCCACTGCATTGTCTCTGTGAATGCTGATTGTCGGGCACCGCTGAGTTCAATCCGCCACTAGGCCTTACTAATTCCGAATCTCCCAAACGGGCCCGACATAGGTTCTTTTGAATCCAGTAGAGTTGAACTCAATCGCTAAAATACTGGAACGTGTAGTCGGCAATTACTTAATATCCAAGACGAGTGACTCATAATCAGTCCTTTGTTAAACATAACAAAATTTAATAGATAAGAAACAAAGTCCGTTCCAGTAGCTATCTCCACGTGCCAACAGGTTTCCAGATGGTGAACACTTTACTATCTCGGAAATATCCTGGAAGACCTTCTTCCATGTTTAACTTGAGTCTTTCTGTCCAATACCGGTCGATCTCTGATCGCTAAAAAACCCAACTATTCCATTAGCCAAAACATAAATCCCCGAGAAGCCTAATCGACACTCCCGGCTCCAACACGCCATTCGTCAAGGAAAAATCACGGTCCTCGTCTATATCGGACCACTCAATGTCTGACCACGTCAAAAGCAAAACACCAGAAGCATCCCGAGTGAACGTGTCACTCCCTTTTATAGCCTTACACCCACACCCACCCCCGCACTTCTGGAATTCTGTTTTTATGAAGTTCACCTCTCTCTGGGAGCGGTGACCTTGCCCTGACCCAGTCGTCAAGGTCAATGGAGGCTATAGGCACATGCCTGGCTCGGCACACTCCCTAATACGGTGTGCAAAAGAAACCCGCCATGTGTCTTCCACATGCGTTGGAATTCACATTACATTACACTTGAAATAATAAATTGACACAGAAAAGGTTGCTACATGAAAATAATTATTGGGAGCTTGACTACGTCACCTTACACTGATAGTAACCATTTTCAATAGGATAGGTCCACTATGGTTGCTGAACAGCGTACCGAAACTTCATCGCAATCATGTTTTCATTTTGCGCAAGTCATCATGCAAAAGGGTGGAAGAATGAATCCCGCTTCTATGTCCTGACCTTTGACCATTTTCGATAAGGAATCGACGAATAAGTAAGTACCCCAACATATCAATTTCACTGAATCAAACCATGACATTTTTTATCCATGTTATCGAGCACACGGACAAAACACGGTTGGAAAGCATAGAAAACTTATTGACTAACAGACCAGCAAAATAAATCATTGCTGGAAGAAGCCCTGGGTCGAATGAACATTGGACTTATTTTTATGTTTTTAACTTCCTTTTGTAGTTGCATTCTTTTGTTAGGTCAAATTTATTGCTAGAGAAGAAGTTATGAAACAATGCCCCACCCCAATGCATTTTTAATTTCACAAAACTGGCAGCTTTGATTTGAGTGAGTGAGTGAGAGAGAGAGAGAGAGAGAGAGAGAGAGAGAGAGAGAGAGAGAGAGAGAGAGAGAGAGAGAGAGAGAGAGAGAGAGAGAGAGAGAGAGAGAGAGAGAGAGAGAGAGAGAGAGAGAGAGAGAGAGAGAGAGAGAGAGAGAGAGAGAGAGAGAGAGAGAGAGAGAGAGAGAGAGAGAGAGAGAGAGAGAGAGAGAGAGAGAGAGAGAGAGAGAGAGAGAGAGAGAGAGAGAGAGAGAGAGAGAGAGAGAGAGAGAGAGAGAGAGAGAGAGAGAGAGAGAGAGAGAGAGAGAGAGAGAGAGAGAGAGAGAGAGAGAGAGAGAGAGAGAGAGAGAGAGAGACCCAAGGTTAAGCAAGTCCAGCTAATTGGTGCAGCGCAGTTTACACGCAGCACAAGCTTTAGGGTTTGAAGCAACGCAAAACAATAAACCTTAATGTAGGAAAACTGGGGACAAATGTTCCCACATAAACACATGTAACTGAAAAGTTCATTAGTAACTTACATAGGCGCTTTACTTTGAATGGATATGTTAAATAAAAAAAGTTTTAATGCTGGGTGTAAAATCGTAAAATCAATCATTAGGAAAAAAAATACTGGAGAATCACCAAATCCGTAAAATTAACATTTTGCCCATAAAGCAAGCCACATTTCCGTAAATTTTACAGGTAAATTGTAAAACCTGGTAGGTATGTCCATCCCTTATTATTAAAATGGGAGAAGAAGCCTAAGCAGCAATAAACATTTTGCAAAACTTTACTGAAGCCATACCTGGAACAGTGGCGAAACTTTTAATGCGATTGCGCACCTACAAACTGTTGTTGAACACGAAAGAACAATAAAAAGTAACAGAATCTATTAATAGATTTCTTTAAAAAGTACAACCAGATAATTCAGTATACTCAATTCATGTGTTGTGATGAATCAAATAACATTTTGAGTATGTTTAAAAAATTTTGCACTTTTAAAAAATACAGTTAAAAGTATAAAATAAATGTGTATTTAAAGATGCTGTTGAATATGTAATTAAATCAGAATAAATGTCAGTTATCTCAACAACTTAAATTTGATATCTTGAATTTTTTCCACTAAGTTTTAGCATTTTTTGGTCTGCTCCTTGATGTCAGGTCCAGCATGTATATCATATTTGTATCTAACTTTTTGTTAAAAGTGAGTTTCAGCAAAATAAGAATTTGAAATATTGAGTCAATATATGGTGGGATTTTTTTCCTGAGTAGCAAAATCCAAGGATGCTAAAATAGGATAGTTAGGGAGTAATTTTTTTTTTCTTAAATATTTACTAGGCCAAAATGCAAATATGATATAGCAGAAACCCACATTCACTGGTTCTACGTAGAAGGGAAAGAGGATTATATTGGTCCTTGAAGAAGTCGTAGATGACAGCTCTCAAAATTTCTGCATTCCTTTCAATTGGGTTTGACATGCTTTTTGATATTTAAAATAATATTTTTTTCAATTTCTCTGGAAAATTTTCATTGAACTATTACATTTGTTTGTCTATATATTTAATCACTTTAACTATTACACTGAGCAAATTCAAAAGCATATGACTTTCAACAGCTGTTAGCTGATCTCTTTATTTTGAGAACTGGTGCAAAAAAAGGACCAAGCTCAGCCAAATTTAAAGTGAAACGGTGAAAGGGCCACGCTTGGTAAAATATACAAAAATCATTTTGGACTGTACTGTTAATTGATGATGATTTTGAAAACTGGAAATTTAGAGGTATACTTTCAACAGAAAATAAACTGAAACAGGGATACACACAAGGTGTGATTAAAAAGTATCCAGACTAGATTTATTTAAAAAAAAACACAAGACTTATAGATTTGAAACTTAATTGCCTTCAAAGAAATCCCCTTCCACTACTCGAAGCATTTTTTGAAGTCATCTTCTGAATTACTGAACAGCTGCTTCCTTGCATAACCTCAGTATCTTGAAATCTTTTTCCTTTCAAGTGGTATTTGATTTTGGAGAAGAGAAAAAAGTTGCATGGAGCGAGATCTGGTGAATAAGGTGGCTGTCAGACCTGCGCTTAGCAAGAAACTGCTGCACAAGTTGAGATGCCTAGGCAGGCTCGTTGGCACGGTGGAGTTGCCACTCTACACTCTCGTGCAATGCCAGCCTTTTGCAATGAACTGCATCCCTCAAACACTGAAAACTTCACAGTATTACTCTTTGTTGATTGTTTGGCATGATGGGGCATATTTATGATGCACAATTCCTTCACGATTGGAGAAAACAAACAGCATTGTCTTGACATTGCTGCAGCTCTGTCATGCTTTTTTTGGGAGGTCAGGGAGAGTGTAAAGGTTTTCTATTGTGAGCACTCTACCTAAATTTCGGGGTCATAACCATAAATCCATGATTTATCACCAGTAATGATAGTTTTTAAAAAGTTTTCATCATGTTTGGTGCATCCGAGAAGTCATCAGCAGAAAGGCCATTTCACAGAATGAATTCAACAATGAAGAAAAATTTCATGCTTATGATTTATTACCTAATTTACATTAAAATTCAGTTAGATCTTTCAGCTGAACATCCGCTTTGGTCACACTGGTAGCAAGTGCTCACATGGTGGATGCTGTTTCCGTGACTGTTGCCAGTAGATTTCCAAATAATCAGAATGTTGAGAGGTGCATCTGATTTACAAAAGCTTTTGCTTAAGAGAATTTTGATGCTTTCCCTGTAGCATAAGGAAAATTTGTTTGAGAAAGGTGCAATCCTTTTGATGCTAGTCCAGATTGGAGAGGCTGAGGTATCTTCAACTGTGTGGGGAAAGACAGCAGAAGTAGGGAGGCTTTTCTGACATCTGTATTGTGTTCCATAATTGTGCAGATCATTCATTGAATGAAAACATCTACCAATATAACATTTTTAACCTGAGGAAGTAGACACAGGGATCAGGACAGTCTCAAGGGTCCAAAGGATCTCTGTATTTAGATATTGGTTCGATAGCAGTAGGAGGAGGATTAATTGCAAGCCTGTAATCAAAAATTTTGACAATATGTAAATCAAACTCAACTTTGTTACGTGACTTTTTAGATTACTACACTCAAACTAGTGTTAACTCTTTTTTATGGGATTTATCAAGGTAAAGTCTCAAATTTCTTTTTTGCAGATGACCTGGCAGACAAAATTGTTTTTCACAATCAAGCAAGGAATTTATTAGTAGAGATTTTTGAAATGCTGATTTTCTTCTTAAAAAACAACTTTTTTGAATTTGAGAAAAGATTTTTCCTCCAAAAGTCTGGCCTAGCAATGGGCTCCCCACTTTTGGCAAATTACTATAGGAAAGCTGGAAGAAAAGGTACTGGTTCAGCCCTCGCACTTTTGCCTTTATCACAGATATATGGATGATATCCTAAAAACGCTGAAATCCGTTTTATTGGTGTAGTATTATAAACACTAGTACAAACACGCTAGCTTTCACCACCACGGGTGGCTTCTTCAGGCATAAGTATTCCAATGCAAAAACAAAAACAAACAAAAAAACAGAGTTTCAGTTATGAATTCAAAAATAGAAGTTTGTTATAGTTATTACAGAACGTGCGCGTCATACTCGAGATGTGTGATTAGGAGCGCGCGTATTAATGAGCGTGCGCCATACATGTGGGAGGTCCATTGAAGTTTCCTCGTTACATATCCCGTGACTGGATAAGATTTCTATAGTTTCTCTGAGGAGGGTGGCTCTGGCGGTTGTGTATCGTGCTATTTTCTTTATTTGTCCCCAAAGAGGTGTTGCAGAGTTGTTGGCTACTTCACGCGCTAGTGCCGTAGTGAGAAGTCCTCTTTTGACATCTCTTTGATGTTCCTGGAGTCTTAGCCTCAGAGACCTCTTGGTCATGCCCACATAGTTCTTGTTTGTTCCGTCCGGGTACAAGAGGGGTATAGTGTATACTCCCGCATCTTCCAGGTCCACGCCGCCGTTTTTTGTTGATGCGAGACAAGATGCTATTGTCCTAGGTGCGGTAATCCCTATGCCGAAACCAAGTTTTTTTAAGGAATTTTTTAGGAAATATGTGAAGCCTGGTACATACTGGCATGAGCCTATATATTGTAGTTTTTGGGTGGGGCACATGGTGCCACGGGATGCGAGTTTAGACTTTGTCTGGTGTATGATCTGATCTACCATGCTGGGTGAGTGTCCTGCAGAAAAGGCTAAAGATCTTAGGGTGTCAAGCTCGGCGTGGAGTGCGGCGTTGTCTGATGAGTGGGTAAAAGCTCGCCTAGCCCTGTGTCGGAAAAGTGCTAGCTTTCTCTCCTTGGGGCACGATGAGGAAGGCAGTATGACATTAGGAACATAGGTAGGTTTGTAGTGGACACTAGTGCTGAGGTACCTGGATGGAGACTTCTTGACCAAAACATCCAGGAACGGTAGAGATGCATTTTTCTCTCTCTCCATAGTGAACTTTATTGCAGGGTGTTCCAAATTGATTGTGGTGAGAAACCGATTTAGTTCCTCCTCGGTGTTTTTCCAGATGAAGAAAACGTCATCTGCGTATCGTAGCCATGTACATGGGGTTGGTCCAGGTGCGCTGAGTATCCGGTCTTCTAGGGGTCGTAGGATTGCTTCGGCCAGTACTGCAGAGAGGGCGGAGCCCATTGGGACCCCTTTGGTCTGCTTGTAGGTATTGTCCTGGAAGCTAAAATAGTTAGCATCTGCAACTAGGTCAATGACTTTGGATATCTCCATCAGCGTATTTTCATTGTAAAGCGATGAATCGGCGAGTGCTTGCTTTAGGGTGTTTGTAGCTTCCTTAACAGGAATTGAGGGGTACAGTGAGATAATATCAAAACTCCCTAAGGTATGAGCAGGCACTACCTTTAGGCTTCTAATTCTTTTTATAAAGTCCTGAGACGACAACAGCACCACACTTGAATGCGGCAGGAAAGGAGACAAAAATGTAGCTAGCCCCTTCTCTAGATTGAAGGATGGAGCACACCTTCTTGAAACTATTGGTCGAATTGGGTTGTCTGGCTTATGATGCTTAAGCCTTGCAAAAATTGGTGGTATCTTTGGCCCTGGAGGTATCCTAGCCGCTTTCCTGATGGTGTCCGGAAGCGCTGTTTTCTTCGCCACCATTTTAACCTGCGCTATCCAACGGTTAAGTGGGGATTTGGTTTGGAGTGTTGACTGCGACTGTCGGATGAAGTCCAGGATCCCTTCACCATAGTCCGTCTTGTTCATCACTGCTAGCTGGCCAGATTTGTCTGTAAGGGTATAGATCACGCTAGGGTCACACTTTAGCTGCGCGATGGTCACCTTGTGCTCAGGATTTCTGTTAGAAGCGGTCGAGGAGAACTTCTGCACCTGATCCAGTTTGTTGACGCATTGATATCTAAGTGAGTCTCGATTATCTAGTGGGACTCTGCTAAGTAGGTTTTCTATGGCCGGAACTAGATCTTGAAAGCGCGGACGTGAAGTAAGGCAAAATTTCGGACCTTTCTCTAGTACGCTCAGCTCTCTTTGAGAGAAAGTCTTACTTGAGACGTTGATTATTGGTACCTTGAAAGGAGGAGCGGACGGCTTGCATTGAGCTCGCAAACTGAAGAGCTTTTTATCGTGGGTGGCTGACAGACATCTTCTTTGGCGTTGGACTAGCATGTCTAATCGGCGGAGAGAAGCGTCTAGCTCGAGGGGGATGGAGTTCATCGCAAGGTTCGAGTGCCAGCTGTAAAGACGAGATTCCATCGACATGACTTGTTTCCTTTTTAGTTGTATTAAGTGCGACAGTGTTTGGCGTTGAAAAATGGATTTTTTTCTCATGAACCACGGCGCGTTAATGGTAGATTTGAAGCGCAGAAAGTTCGGAATGATACCTAGGAGTTTACAAGAGGTCAAGAAATGTAAGTGACATCGCTGTTCCTCCAGCTTGATTCGTAATTGCTGGAATTCTTTGAAGCTACCCATATTGCCCGGAGACGGCAGTTAATAACGGAAGAATCGGGTAGACATACACCAGTAATACTAAAAACGCTGAAATCCGTTTTATTGGTGTAGTATTATAAACACTAGTACAAACACGCTAGCTTTCACCACCACGGGTGGCTTCGCTTCTTCAGGCATAAGTATTCCAATGCAAAAACAAAAACAAACAAAAAAACAGAGTTTCAGTTATGAATTCAAAAATAGAAGTTTGTTATAGTTATTACAGAACGTGCGCGTCATACTCGAGATGTGTGATTAGGAGCGCGCGTATTAATGAGCGTGCGCCATACATGTGGGAGGTCCACTGAAGTTTCCTCGTTACATATCCCGTGACTGGATAAGATTTCTATAGTTTCTCTGAGGAGGGTGGCTCTGGCGGTTGTGTATCGTGCTATTTTCTTTATTTGTCCCCAAAGAGGTGTTGCAGAGTTGTTGGCTACTTCACGCGCTAGTGCCGTAGTGAGAAGTCCTCTTTTGACATCTCTTTGATGTTCCTGGAGTCTTAGCCTCAGAGACCTCTTGGTCATGCCCACATAGTTCTTGTTTGTTCCGTCCGGGTACAAGAGGGGTATAGTGTATACTCCCGCATCTTCCAGGTCCACGCCGCCGTTTTTTTGTTGATGCGAGACAAGATGCTATTGTCCTAGGTGCGGTAATCCCTATGCCGAAACCAAGTTTTTTTAAGGAATTTTTAGGAAATATGTGAAGCCTGGTACATACTGGCATGAGCCTATATATTGTAGTTTTTGGGTGGGGCATATGGTGCCACGGGATGCGAGTTTAGACTTTGTCTGGTGTATGATCTGATCTACCATGCTGGGTGAGTGTCCTGCAGAAAAGGCTAAAGATCTTAGGGTGTCAAGCTCGGCGTGGAGTGCAGCGTTGTCTGATGAGTGGGTAAAAGCTCGCCTAGCCCTGTGTCGGAAAAGTGCTAGCTTTCTCTCCTTGGGGCAGCTGGCACTCGAACCTTGCGATGAACTCCATCCCCTCGAGCTAGACGCTTCTCTCCGCCGATTAGACATGCTAGTCCAACGCCAAAGAAGATGTCTGTCAGCCACCCACGATAAAAAGCTCTCCAGTTTTGCGAGCTCAATGCAAGCCGTCCGCTCCTCCTTTCAAGGTACCAATAATCAACGTCTCAAGTAAGACTTTCTCTCAAAGAGAGCTGAGCGTACTAGAGAAAGGTCCGAAATTTTGCCTTACTTCACGTCCGCGCTTTCAAGATCTAGTTCCGGCCATAGAAAACCTACTTAGCAGAGTCCCACTAGATAATCGAGACTCACTTAGATATCAATGCGTCAACAAACTGGATCAGGTGCAGAAGTTCTCCTCGACCGCTTCTAACAGAAATCCTGAGCACAAGGTGACCATCGCGCAGCTAAAGTGTGACCCTAGCGTGATCTATACCCTTACAGACAAATCTGGCCAGCTAGCAGTGATGAACAAGACGGACTATGGTGAAGGGATCCTGGACTTCATCCGACAGTCGCAGTCAACACTCCAAACCAAATCCCCACTTAACCGTTGGATAGCGCAGGTTAAAATGGTGGCGAAGAAAACAGCGCTTCCGGACACCATCAGGAAAGCGGCTAGGATACCTCCAGGGCCAAAGATACCACCAATTTTTGCAAGGCTTAAGCATCATAAGCCAGACAACCCAATTCGACCAATAGTTTCAAGAAGGTGTGCTCCATCCTTCAATCTAGAGAAGGGGCTAGCTACATTTTTGTCTCCTTTCCTGCCGCATTCAAGTGTGGTGCTGTTGTCGTCTCAGGACTTTATAAAAAGAATTAGAAGCCTAAAGGTAGTGCCTGCTCATACCTTAGGGAGTTTTGATATTATCTCACTGTACCCCTCAATTCCTGTTAAGGAAGCTACAAACACCCTAAAGCAAGCACTCGCCGATTCATCGCTTTACAATGAAAATACGCTGATGGAGATATCCAAAGTCATTGACCTAGTTGCAGATGCTAACTATTTTAGCTTCCAGGACAATACCTACAAGCAGACCAAAGGGGTCCCAATGGGCTCCGCCCTCTCTGCAGTACTGGCCGAAGCAATCCTACGACCCCTAGAAGACCGGATACTCAGCGCACCTGGACCAACCCCATGTACATGGCTACGATACGCAGATGACGTTTTCTTCATCTGGAAAAACACCGAGGAGGAACTAAATCGGTTTCTCACCACAATCAATTTGGAACACCCTGCAATAAAGTTCACTATGGAGAGAGAGAAAAATGCATCTCTACCGTTCCTGGATGTTTTGGTCAAGAAGTCTCCATCCAGGTACCTCAGCACTAGTGTCCACTACAAACCTACCTATGTTCCTAATGTCATACTGCCTTCCTCATCGTGCCCCAAGGAGAGAAAGCTAGCACTTTTCCGACACAGGGCTAGGCGAGCTTTTACCCACTCATCAGACAACGCCGCACTCCACGCCGAGCTTGACACCCTAAGATCTTTAGCCTTTTCTGCAGGACACTCACCCAGCATGGTAGATCAGATCATACACCAGACAAAGTCTAAACTCGCATCCCGTGGCACCATATGCCCCACCCAAAAACTACAATATATAGGCTCATGCCAGTATGTACCAGGCTTCACATATTTCCTAAAAAATTCCTTAAAAAAACTTGGTTTCGGCATAGGGATTACCGCACCTAGGACAATAGCATCTTGTCTCGCATCAACAAAAACGGCGGCGTGGACCTGGAAGATGCGGGAGTATACACTATACCCCTCTTGTACCCGGACGGAACAAACAAGAACTATGTGGGCATGACCAAGAGGTCTCTGAGGCTAAGACTCCAGGAACATCAAAGAGATGTCAAAAGAGGACTTCTCACTACGGCACTAGCGCGTGAAGTAGCCAACAACTCTGCAACACCTCTTTGGGGACAAATAAAGAAAATAGCACGATACACAACCGCCAGAGCCACCCTCCTCAGAGAAACTATAGAAATCTTATCCAGTCACGGGATATGTAACGAGGAAACTTCAATGGACCTCCCACATGTATGGCGCACGCTCATTAATACGCGCGCTCCTAATCACACATCTCGAGTATGACGCGCACGTTCTGTAATAACTATAACAAACTTCTATTTTTGAATTCATAACTGAAACTCTGTTTTTTTGTTTGTTTTTGTTTTTGCATTGGAATACTTATGCCTGAAGAAGCCACCCGTGGTGGTGAAAGCTAGCGTGTTTGTACTAGTGTTTATAATACTACACCAATAAAACGGATTTCAGCGTTTTTAGTATTACTGGTGTATGTCTACCCGATTCTTTCGGATGATATCCTATTCATTATAGATATCAAAGATAAATATCTTCCAGAAAAAATTCTATGGTGCTTTACTGAATTAGATGATTCCCTTAAGTTCCCTTTAGAGGTTCAAACTGAAGGAAAATTAAACTTCTTTGATTTGATTATATATGTCCAGGAAGATAAGTTCCTCACGAAAATGTACAAAAAACTTTGGATACTGCTCCTCTCGTCTTTATTCAATGAAGAAAAATGTTGCAAACCAATTTTTAGAAAAAATAAATAATTCAGTCTCCTCAGAAAATATGAAAAAAGCCCACATAGATGACCTGAAAATAATACTAACAGAAAATAACAACCCAAAAAAAGGAAATAGATAAATTACTCACAAAATAAACAAAAAAAAAAAAAAAAAAAATACAAGCAAGCAGGAGTTTAAGTTCACAAGAAAAATTACATATCAAAAGGGTTTGTTTGAATATTTAAAGAGATTAAGCAGTAAATATGATATAAGATTAGCTCTGAGTTTAGACAACAAACTTTAAAAAATGTGCCCTAGCTTGATTCAAAAAGATGAAAATTTGTTAAAAATGTAAGGAGTAATTTATAAAGTAACTTGCAGCTGTGGAAAATACTACATAGGTGAAACAGGTCGTAGGCTGGAAACTCGCATCATGGAGCACAAGGCAGCAATGAAAAATTGCTCAAACAAGACAGGATTAGACAGGCACATTAGAGAAACAGGACACCACATGGACTGGGGCTCTTTAACTGTCATTGGACAACAATCAAACTTCCTGAAGCGTAAATTGAAAAAGGGACTTGAAATTGGAAAATACCAGAACTTCATCATTAATGACTGTAAGGGATTTTCACTGCCTAACATCTGGCAAGATATTTTGCAGAATCACTGTAACTGTCACGGTTAACCGTAACCGAAGACAGTAACGGAGATTGAACAAATGACTGCCTGACGAAGGAGAGGAGTTCTCTCCGTAAAAAGTTAACTAGTTTGAATTTTGGCAAGTTTATAAGTGAAAGAATGATGGTAGGGAACTGAAGCAATAAAAGATAAGGACAGTTTCTGGAGAGGAGATAGGCTGTGTTGCACACATACTGTTTGGCATGAAACTTTTTGAAAAGTTTGGTGACAATTCCGAAGGGAAACTGGTTGTTTGTAGCTACTTCTTGGATGATCGCATATTCTTTTTGTAATGAATGGGGATCAGTGCAAATGACATTGGCATGGCGAATGAATGATTTTAAAGCTGCAATTTCATAAAGAAGAGCGGAATTGGAGTGAATGGAATAATGTTTGTGATAGTGGTGGGATTTCTATAGATAGATCTTAAAGAGTTGGTTATTGATTCTAGTAATTTCTACATACAAGAAATCAAGTTTGTTATTGGTTTCATGATTGAAGGTAAAATTAACAGAGAGGAATTTTCTAGAGATAGAAAAGGCAAAATTGTGTAATTCCTTTAAAGTCATGAGGCCAAATTACGAAGATGTCATACACATAATGAATCCAAAGTTTGAGTTGAAAGGGGAGGGTTTTACAATACTGTTTTCAATGTTTTGCATTGAAAAATAATAAAATATTTATAAGCAAGTAATTGGTGCTCCCATGAGCTCTCTGTCGTCCGGTATGACGGCAGAGGCAGTTCTACAGGATATAAAAACAAAAATCTTAATACAAGATAAAGAAATTAAAAAACCTGTACTGTACCTGAGATATGTTGACGATATAATTATTTTTTGGCGACACTCCAGAGAAGAATTACAGTACTTCATAAATAAATATACATAATTATATCCATCTACTGAATTAACTGAAGAATATGAAAATAACAAACTCCCTTTTTTAGCCATTTTATTAAAAAACAATTAGTGTACCACAAAATATGAAGTTTACAGAAAACCCTCATTTGTACCAGCTATCATACCTAAATAATCATATCACCCCAGGAAATATAGAATGTATGCATTCAGGTATTATATATAGAGAGCAATAACTCATTCCTCGAATCAAAATGTGGAAACCAAGGAATTAGAGTGGATAACAAGCATTGCTGTAGATTTTGGTTACAATGTGAAACTTATAAAGTGTACAATGATTGTAAACAAAGGGTAAACAATGTTAGAACTAACAGACCTGCCAATCTCTCAGAACCAAAAAATGTAACACTCAGATAGAAAAATCGTAACATGATGCATGCTGATAATTTTTTAAGCCTATTTCAGCTACATAAATTCTTTATGATGAGAATGTAAGGATTTTTTCCCTACATCAAAATTTTATTGAGTAACTAATTAAATCTAATCGGCAAACACTTTTACGTTAGTTGTAAATGAATTTATGGCACCTCTATTCATATTGTACTGTGGAATTAACTTTTTTATGGGTCTTATAGAGGTTATTATTCAAAAAAGTTGGTCAAATTTTTTGAATAATAGCCTCTATAAGACCCGTAAAAAAAGTTAATTCCACAGTACTTTTATGTTGTTAATTATTAGAAAAAAAATTACGATTACGGGAGAAATCCTCCCTCCGCCTAACTTCCATTTTCAGAAATTCTGAGAGGCAGAAAACTTGCATCTTAGGGAGTCTGCAAGATGGTTTAATCGGGTTCTGGGGATGTCATTTTTGTCTGCAGGACCAAAATAAATCTGCGATGTGCTTCGGTCGTCGCCGTGATTCTTCTACGAGAATTAGTAGAAAATGAATCTGCGATGTACGTTGGCAGTCGCCGCGATTCTTCAACGGGGATGAGTACAAAATAAATCTGTGATGTACATCGGCCGTCACCGCAATTCTTCAACGGGGACGAGTACAAAATAAGCCTGCGATGTACGCCACGATTCTTCAACAGGGATGAGTACAAAATAAACCTGCGATGTATGTTGCCGTGATTCTTCTACGGGGACAAGTACAAAATAAATCTGCGATGTACATCGGCCGTCGCCGAGATTCTTTTACGGGGATGAGTACAAAATAAATCTGTGATGTACATTGGCCGTCGCCGCGATTCTTCAATGAGGACGAGTACAAAATAAACCTGCGATGTACGCCACTGCGATTCTTCTATAGGGATGAGTACAAATTAAACCTGCAATGTACGTCGCCACGATTCTTCTACGGGGACAAGCACAAAATAAATCTGTGATGTAAGTCGGCCATTGCCACAATTCTGCTACGGGGATGATTACAAAATAATTCTGCAACGTACATCGTCCTTTGCGAGAGCAGTTAAGGGATTTTCGTCAAACTACAAATTAGTGCGGTTGGGGAGGGGAAAAAAAAAGAGGTGAATCCCAAAATCTATTATGCTTAAGTTAACATCCCGAAATCTATTATGCTCAAGTGAAGTAAATGCTGTCTAATGGAAAACAGAAATTTATATCTCAAAAGGGAAGGAGGCTACTTTTCCTGCAGCATTTGCTTATATAAACTGCATGCAAGCAGAGGAATATTGTTAGGAGCCACGGATGGCTTAGTGGTTATCGAGTCAGACTATCGACGCAAGGTCCTCAGGTTCGAACCTGGGCTGATCTTTCAGAGATGGTGTGATTTACTAACAATCGCTGAATATCGGACGAGCATGTTAAGTGATGGCCCCCAGGCTGGACCCACTGGTTAAATATGTATCATTTCCTATGCCCCCCCCTGAAATTCTCTCACCCCTTCTGTGTGCAACATCGTACTTGTAGGGTGGCGCCATCTACTGTACTCTAATCTCACTACAAACTGTTCTGTCAAAGTCGCTAGACTTGCTCTCATTCCTTCTGTTTCTGTGTCCTGCCCAAAAGGCGATCTCGCTGTAGGTGGCTGGGACCTAAACTCTATTCACTGTGGACGGAAGTCCTACAAGAAAATGACAAATACTGTAGAGAGGAATATTGTTAGAGAAAACTGGGTGAACACTTTTCTCTAACTGATTTTGCTTTTACCAGCCACCTTGTGCTAAGGAATCAGAGTGTGGAACTACCTAAGGGGGAACTGCCTTCCCCCAAGTAGGGTATTATGTTTCCATGGTCTCAGGCTAATGTGGTGTCCCAGCTCAACCTCCGCTAGACACACAAAGGAAGGGAAAAGGGAGGAGCACTTATTATTTATAGACTTCCTACAATTCCTTTTTTCTGTCTCCCTGCAATGATTGCTTCAAGAACTGAGGTATGCCCCACTCGTACCTCAAAATTGCCTTTTTTTACATAATCTTGTATGAAGTTGCCCGCGCCTGTATGGCCTATACAACATCACGTTTAACTTTTGGGCCACATCGGTTGCATGCAACTTCTGCATGTTTTGCTATAAATGAACTTATGGTCAGCCAACTAATAGGTGGTATAACTATTTTGGGAATCCCATTACTGGAACTTCAGATATTTACTTCTGTTTATCTGGCCCCCCAGGGTGATTTCTACAGAAGGTGTGTTAAAGCTTTGTTAACAGACAATAGAAATTCTCTTTTGAAAATCTGCACATGTTTTTTGTTGTGCATTGCAGTTCTGGACTGATGAAACAAAAACTTTCAGTTTGCCATGGCAAACTAAAAATATTCAAATAAATTTTTTGTTAGTAAAATTCAAACTTTCAATTTGGTGCAGTAACTGTCAGAAAATGTAAGTTGCATTTTTATGCCTTTTTCTTGTTTACTTCTATAGGGCACATTTCTTTTAACAAAAAAAGACACTTTGGCTCCAAACTGTAAAAAGTTAAACTGTATTTTTAAGGGTTTTTTTATTATTTATTTATTTTTTTGTGTGCTATAGGGCATGTTTTTGGGCAATAAATATTTAGTTTGGCACAGAAACTATAAAAGAATTAAATTGCATTTCTTGTGTATTCTTTTTGTTTTATAGGTCATGTGTTGGTTAGTAAAATAAAGAATTTCAATTGACATAGCAATAGCCAACAGATTATATTACATTTTTTTGATTCTGTTTGTTTAGTTTCATGCATTTCTTTTTTTAATTAATTAGTTCTGTAAGGAAATAAAAAACTAAATGTGCATTTGTTAGGTAACTTTTGTTTTATAGGGTATTTTTTAAAGTTTCTGGGGTCATAAATGCATTTTTAGAGGGCACTTCTTGGAATTTTTAGGAAATAAATATCCTAGCCCTAGTAATGAGTATTTCTCCAAATTTTGTGATTTGCCTTCAGCAGCAAGCTCTTTACTGTCACTTATTCGATGCAAGTGCCTAAAGGGATGTGCTGCAGCTGCAGGAAAATGGGTTGCCATGTACTGATATCTGTGAACAGTGCCAACAAACCGGGTGTGAGAACGTTTCCCAAGATTTCTACAAGAACAATTCAGAAGATTGACATTGATTACAAGACTAAATTGAGCATCAATAAAAGAACCTGAAAATATATAAGTATTACAAGGTTTCTTACCTCTTTCAACATTTCTCTACACGTTTCTTTCTTTCTGCCGTAATGCTTGGTTTAGGCTTCCGGTGCGGTGTTCCATATTTGGTCTTCAGGTTCTTTCAAATGCTCTACTAACGCTGAAGTGCCTTGTTGTCCAGGTTGCAAAATTGTATCCCCCTCCCTTCCTACCAGCTTGTAAAACCTAACTTTTGTTGCTAAAAACTAATTATTGAACACAAAAAACTTTTGATATTATGGACAAACACAAACTGCCTATTTACAAACATACAATATTCCGAACGAAAAAGTTAAAAATGTATATACAAATATTAACACACGACTCATTCCTTGGACTCCTCAACACCCCACGAACAACCAACCACACCCTAAGCCATTCTAACGCAGATTGCCTCAAGCACTTTCTTACCCTCTACAGGGTCATCCTCAGGAGGTGTTCTAGATTTTTCTCTTCTGCCACTGCAGCAAGAGTGAGTGCTACGCCCGGCTTCCTCGCCCTGCCCCATCGTCATCCAAGAAACACTTCCACCGTGGCTCCATCTGTTATTGACTTTAGTGAACTCTTCATTTTCTTTTTTCCCTTCTGTATTTTTTTTTTTTTTTTGGTCAATTTTTATTAGTTCCTTCCATTTCTCATTAAGGATATTTGGATCGTTATTATTACAAACTCGGTATCTATATTGTTCAATTAATACAGATTCTGCAATACGTAGGTGTCTTTCATTGCGGCATGTTTTTATTATTTTAATATCTTCCAAAATTTGGATATGTCTGGTTATCTAGGCAGTACTGTATCAGTGCTGTTTTTGCTTCTTTTTTTTTTTGCCAATTTTTAATATGCTGTTGTAAATTGGTGTTTTAACTGATTTTTAGTATTTCCAATATATGGCATTGGTGGGATTCCACTTATGGGTATTTCATACACACCAGCTTTTTTCCAAGATACTACATTTTCCAGTGTTATTAATTATCATGTCTCCAATAATCATTACTTTGGTTCCCATCTGAATTCCATATTTATTAACAAATAAAGGTAACTTGATCACGCTAGTTACGTTAAATGAAAACTTTTACAAAAAGTTCGTAAGTTGGAAGCTTTCGACCTTATCTTAGGTCTTCATCACGCCAATGGAGGACTAAGATTGTTGCCAAAACTTACAATTGATCTCCAGATCATCGGAATGTAGAGAGGAGATTCGGAATTGCAAGTCATTGAGTAGAAAATAATTTCCAGGCTTTCACGGTAACGAAGGGCAAAACGATTGTCAAAAGAAGCAATTTGTTTTGCTTCGTTCCAGTGGGGAACTGCAGATGTGTCTTCCATTGTCAAAATAGACAAGGCAGTATTAGGATTGGCTTTCGAAACATCTTTTTTATGTTCTAAAATTCTATGGCTAATGTTCCTGTATGTGCTTCCAATGTATAAGTTATCCCCAGTAGAAGAAGAGATAGGAATGCAGTAAACTCCTGGGAGGTTCAGGCTTTCAACTTTGTCCCTATCCCTTTGTAGAAGTTTCAAGATGTTTGGGGTAGATTTAATGGCAAGATGGTAACCAAAACTTCTAAAAAGAATCTTTAACTTACAAGCATAGGAAGGATGGTAAGGAACAGAACCACAGAATTTCAGGTCTTCTTTCTTTTGAGGAAGGAGGCATTCAATTTTCGAATGGTTTTCATATTTCTTCATGAGGGAGTTGACTGTAAGAGCAGGGAAACCATGAGAGAGGGCTACTGTAGAAATTTTGGAGAGTTCTTCTTGAAGAGAGAGTTGGTTGTTGCAAATGATATGAGCCCTGTGGATGTAGGACTTCAATGCTGCAAGCTTGTAGAGATGCAGGGTGAAAGATTTGTAGGGAATGATGTTAGTGGCCCCAGAAGGTTTACGATAGACGGAACGAGTAATGGAGAGATCAGCGTTTCTGCAGATAGATACATCCAGGAAATCAATTTTGTGGTTTACTTCCTTAGATGTAGTGAGATTAATGGAAGGAAATTTTTCCGTAATGGAGTTGATCAGTGTCTGTAGTTCAGACACGGAATGTGGCCAGCTAATGAAAATGTAGTCTACATATCTTAACCATAGGGAAGGTTGAAAAGGGTGTTGAGGAATGATGGAAACTTCAATATGTTGCATGTAGATTTCTGCAAGCAGAGGGGAAAGAGGTGAGCCCATGGGGAGACCAGATTGTTGCCTATACACAATTTTGTTGAAAACAAAACAACTGTGTTGATGAATAGTGTGGAAACAATCATAAAGATCTTTGACAAGAGTACCGGGGGTTCAAAATGAAGACTCAATTTCTTCATGAGGAGCATGTAGGAATCAAAATATGGTACAGAGGGAAACAAAGATTCTACATCAAGAGTATACAGATTAACACTAGGAGAAAAGGAATTAGAAAGTTTGTGGATGAAGTTTGAAGTAGAGACAACAGTATGAGGATGGTTGGCCGCCAGGGATTTGCATTTGAGGACCAATCTCTTTTCAAGGTTTACTGCTGGAGAAAAAGAATATTCAACTAAAGGTCTGATGGGGTTACCAGCTTTATGCAGTTTCACTTGCAGGAAAAGCCTGGGAGTTCTAAAGTAAGGAGGGGGTGATATATCACCAAGGAAGGATTGAAGAGTTTCTTTCTTAGCTAATCTGTCAACTGAGTTTTTGAGTGAGTTGGTGGTGTCTGACTGCAAAGGAATGCAGTTAGCAGATGTAAGAAATGAATGCACTTTTTGGTTTAGTGTTTCTTTACCAATGATGACTGGGCAACCAACTTTATCTGCTTTGCATACGGTAAGGTCATTTTCCTGAATAAATTACCTGAATTCTTTTATTTTAAACAAGAAGAAGAGTACTTGATTGGCACAGAATTTTGCTTGGATAAGATAACAGCAGCGTTGGCACGAAGGATAGGCTGGTGAACAGTCTCAGTTCTGTGGATGGCTAATTCTATAACAGAAACAGTTTGTGAAAGATTGATAGGAAGAGCAGGTGAAAATTTTGGGCCTAATGATAAAAATTTATCCAAGCTAGGAGGAATAGTGACAGAAGAAAGATTTACATACTTTGGCTTTCAGTAGAGGCTGAAGACTGAGATGTTGCTTGACTTTTTTGCTTGGAGAGTAGAAAATTAAATTTCTTTGTATGGCGAGCATATTCATTTACTTCAATTGTTGAGAGGGTTCGGTTGATACGAACCATGAAAATATCAAGCAAAGCAGGATGAGTGGTAGCAGCCAGTGATTGGTAGCTAATGTAGCAGGAAAGTTCAGTTTTAGCAATGGAGGAACGCAGGTCACGGATAGCGGCAGATAGGAGGTTATGGCTGGTCTGCTGTAGTAACGCACAGCACTCTCCTTTGAAGATGGGTTTGCAGATCTGAAAAGCTTGGGGAAGAATGCCTGAAGACTGTTCACTAGCCCATCCTTCGTGCCAACACTGCTGTTATCTTATCCAAGCAAAATTCTGTGCCAATCAAGTACTCTTCTTCTTGTTTAAAAGAATTCAGGTCATTTATTCAGGAAAATGACCTTGCCGTATGCAAAGCAGATAAAGGTGGTTGCCCAGTCATCAATGGTAAAGAAACACTAAACCAAAAAGTGCATTCATTTCTTACATCTGCTAACTGCATTCTTTTGCAGTCAGACACCACCAACTCACTCAAAAACTCAGTTGACAGATTAGCTAAGAAAGAAACTCTTCAATCCTTCCTTGGTGATATATCACCCCCTCCTTACTTTAGAACTCCCAGGCTTTTCCTGCAAGTGAAACTGCATAAAGCTGGTAACCCCATCAGACCTTTAGTTGAATATTCTTTTTCTCCAGCAGTAAACCTTGAAAAGAGATTGGTCCTCAAATGCAAATCCCTGGCGGCCAACCATCCTCATACTGTTGTCTCTACTTCAAACTTCATCCACAAACTTCCCAATTCCTTTTCTCCTAGTGTTAATCTGTATACTCTTGATGTAGAATCTTTGTTTCCCTCTGTACCATATTTTGATTCCTACATGCTCCTCATGAAGAAATTGAGTCTTCATTTTGAACCCCCCGGTACTCTTATCAGAGATCTTTATGATTGTTTCCACACTATTCATCAACAGTTGTTTTGTTTTCAACAAAATTGTGTATAGGCAACAATCTGGTCTCCCCATGGGCTCACCTCTTTCCCCTCTGCTTGCAGAAATCTACATGCAACATATTGAAGTTTCCATCATTCCTCAACACCCTTTTCAACCTTCCCTATGGTTAAGATATGTAGACGACATTTTCATTAGCTGGCCACATTCAGAGTCTGAACTACAGACACTGATCAACTCCATTAAGGAAAAATTTCCTTCCATTAATCTCACTATATCTAAGGAAGTAAACCACAAAATTGATTTCCTGGATGTATCTATCTGCAGAAACGCTGATCTCTCCATTACTCGTTCCGTCTATCGTAAACCTTCTGCGGCCACTAACATCATTCCCTACAAATCTTTCACCCTGCATCTCTACAAGCTTGCAGCATTGAAGTCCTACATCCACAGGGCTCATATCATTTGCAACAACCAACTCTCTCTTCAAGAAGAACTCTCCAAAATTTCTACAATAGCCCTCTCTCATGGTTTCCCTGCTCTTACAGTTAACTCCCTCATAAAGAAATATTAAAACCATTCGAAAATTGAATGCCTCCTTCCTCAAAAGAAAGACCTGAAATTCTGTGGTTTTGTTCCTTACCATCCTTCCTATGCTTATAAGTTACAGATTCTTTTTAGAAGTTTTGGTTACCATCTTGCCATTAAATCTACCCCAAACATCTTGAAACTTCTACAAAAGGGATAGGGACAAAGTTGAAAGCCTGAACCTCCCAGGAGTTTACTGCATTCCTATCTCTTCTTCTACTGGGGATAACTTATACATTGGAAGCACATACAGGAGCATTAGCCATAGAATTTTAGAACATAAAAAAGATGTTTCGAAAGCCAATCCTAATACTGCCTTGTCTATTTTGACAATGGAAGACACATCTGCAGTTCCCCACTGGAACGAAGCAAAACAAATTGCTTCTTTTGACAATCGTTTTGCCCTTCGTTACCGTGAAAGCCTGGAAATTATTTTCTACTCAATGACTTACAATTCTGAATCTCCTCTCTACATTCCGATTATCTGGAGATCAATTCTAAGTTTTGGCAACAAAAATAGGAAAAATTCAAATGCAGAATCTGGCAACAATCTTAGTCCTCCATTGGCATGATGAAGACCTAAGATAAGGTCGAAAGCTTCCAACTTGCGAACTTTTTGTAAAAGTTTTCATTTAACTTAACTAGCGTGATCAAGTTACCTTTATTTGTTAATATTGTTACGTGTTTTGCCCATCATCGTCATCCATATTTATTGCATAATTTATTGATTTCCGTAGAGATTCCTGGTAGGTAAGGTGTTGCTCCAACATATGGTAATTGTTTTTTTCTGTTAGGTGAATATGTATCCTGCATCTTTACTTGTACTTCATAAATCCATTTATTTATCTTCTGTGGAGGGTATCCATAGTTGTATGTGATTTCTTTAATATAATTTATTTCTTCATTATGAAATTCTTCTTTAGAGGAATGTGTGATGGCTCTTTTAATTAATGTTTTTATGCTATTACATTTCTGTGCGTAAGGGTGTGTTGAGTTATATGGTATCAGAACTGGGACATAAGTTTGTTTTCTGTGTACCTTGTACTGCAGTTGGTTATTTTGCTTCATGATCTTGACATCCAAGTAAGGTAAGATATTTTCTTCTTCATGTTCTACTGTCAATTTTATTGTGGGATAGACATTACTAATTTGTTGTGTTAAAGATTCCAGCTCATCAATTTTCATTCTGGTCATGATGAAGATATCATTTACATATCTGCAGTAAACTAATGGTGGTTCATCCAATGTACTTGTAATACTTATATTTGTATGCACATAAATTTAAGAACTGTGGCTTCCGCTACAGATGTTTTAACCTGAATTTAAATTCTGAAAATATATGATGCACTTTCTAGTAGTATTCATAGTTTGCTTTATCATTGTTGTATTACTTTTCTGTTTTGATTCATTAGCAACAGTTAATTTCATTCATTAAAGCTAACAGTTCGCACAAATATTTGATTTCAGCATTTCTATATTGCTCTGTTAAATTTTTCTACCTATACCATTAACTAATACCTTAGCTGAAGGCTACTGATTGAAAATTTAGATCAAATACAATAACAAAATGATAATCAGCCTAAAAATCTTGACCAAAAACATGTGCTACACTTGTATTTTCAAAAAACTATTTAAACATCAAAAAGGTAAGATATTTTCTTCTTCATGTTCTACTGTCAATTTTATTGTGGGATAGACATTACTAATTTGTTGTGTTAAAGATTCCAGCTCATCAATTTTCATTCTGGTCATGATGAAGATATCATTTACATATCTGCAGTAAACTAATGGTGGTTCATCCAATGTACTTGTAATACTTATATTTGTATGCACATAAATTTAAGAACTGTGGCTTCCGCTACAGATGTTTTAACCTGAATTTAAATTCTGAAAATATATGATGCACTTTCTAGTAGTATTCATAGTTTGCTTTATCATTGTTGTATTACTTTTCTGTTTTGATTCATTAGCAACAGTTAATTTCATTCATTAAAGCTAACAGTTCGCACAAATATTTGATTTCAGCATTTCTATATTGCTCTGTTAAATTTTTCTACCTATACCATTAACTAATACCTTAGCTGAAGGCTACTGATTGAAAATTTAGATCAAATACAATAACAAAATGATAATCAGCCTAAAAATCTTGACCAAAAACATGTGCTACACTTGTATTTTCAAAAAACTATTTAAACATCAAAATCTGGCAATGCTTTGGCAACCATTTTGAAAATATGTGATGGAAATTTATTGAATTTTTGATATATAGTATAAAACATATTTCTAAACAATAACTCCTAAGATTGCTTATGTTGCAATTTCTTCCAGGTTAGCCCATTTTTTTTTTTTTTTTTGGTATTATACCCTGACTACAAAGCAAGTCAGTTAAAAAGCTAAATGCTTTTTTTGTTTTTTATCTGGAATTTTTCCCTTTGAGCTTTTTATTTTGACTTGTATATAAATTTCTCTGCGTTAAGGATAAAGCAAGCAGTAGTAGCTCCCTTCTTGTTTTATCTTAATGCTACTAGCTCACTACTGGTTTTATCTTGTGTTCACATGCTACTAACATCTGTTAGTAGCATGTGAACACAATGTCCTGAATCATGATATTTTTAACTCAATAATGATGTGATGCAGGCGAAGCTAGTGCTGAAGAAGTCAACTTTCCATTGGAATACATATGCAAGTTAATACCAACAGACAGATGAATCAACTTTTAACCAAAAGCATGCTTTCTGATCCTCTACTTCAAGTACTCTGATATTAGACCACTTGCAGAAAAATTGTGTGCAAAATATTGCATGCGAAAAATGCTAAACTCTTACTTCATCTTCAAGGGCCAACAGTCTTGACCCCGTGCAGACAAACACTCTTCAATTTATAATTCTTCAGAGAATTTACTGGAAAACATCAGGACTTTTGCCATTTTTTTTATTATTATTGCCAACTTTTATTTTTGCCATCAGCAATTGAAAGCTCAACACCTGCATACATATTTAAATGCCCATCCTTTTCAGCTGATTGTATGAGTATTCACTTGGTACTCTACAGTACCACTTGCCACTAATAAGACACAGCATCTCTTCGCTGAAGATCATTTATAGCTATTATTTAAAAGAAAACAATTTAGAGGCATTAGTTACGTACTGAGCCTTGAACATTACGTGATGTAATTATATCAGAGGTTATCTGTTATACTCCTTTGCAGGCATATCACAAAATCAGCTTTTATGTTTATGCAAAAAAGTAGCCTATAGAAGGGCTGATCAAAAATATCTAGGACTTCAGTAACTGTAGCACTCCAAGAGAGCTGCTGGGTTGTTTCTACATTCTATATAAGAACTGAGAATAAATTAATGATCCTTGTAGTCCAAGGTAAGAACATAGCAGTCATTTAACTACAATCACCCTTTGAAGACCCACCAGAAACAAAGACTGCAAGTAAAATGTTTCAAATAAGTTATTTGGTATCCATGCAGTGCCCAAAGGAATACTCCAAATAATCCTGAAAACCTCAGAACTATTAAAATATATATATATATATATATATATATATATATATATATATATTCTATAAAAAAGATACCTAAGCAAAAAAATACATATATAATTTTGACTCACACCTAGTACAACATAGAAAAAGGTTATGTATCTACCTGTGTGAGTAAAAGGAGAAAAGATAAAAAAATAAAATAAAACAACTGAATGTAGAAGGTGTCGAGAATACTGAGCCTTGGCTTTATCAAGGACCAGCAAAAACTCTGCATTTTCTCACTTCCACAAAGACCTAGTTGGAAATGGGTTTCTGCAAGGCCATAGATGCAAGTAACATTCCCACCTAAAATAGTTTAAAAAATATATATATAAGTCATGTCCTCCGTAGAGTAGCATGACCTAGCACTAGTTAACAATTTCGCTTGCATCCATTAACCTTCATGGCCCGACCCATGCTCTTCGTCTGTTACTATTAAACAGAGAGAAGAAGATTAAAGAGAACTCAAGCTGTGAGAGTGACATAATAATTAGAAATGATTTTCAGCTATAACGAAATTCCAAGTTCGTTTGAGAGAGAATTTAAACCTGAAAAACAATGCAAAAGAAATCCAAATTTTACATTGCAATTAAAAAAGGAAATGTTAATTTATAACGAACAGATTTTTGAAAGAAAACTTGAGTCTAAAACCCCCTACTCTACAACTTATGACAGCACGAAAACGAGAATAAGTTAAAGATAATAATTAACTAAAGAAAACTTTGTGAAAGTTATATACCTTAAACAGTTAGTTGCAATATGTACAAAGTATTTCAGCAGTGCTTTAAGTGCATAATTAATTAGTTATTAAGAACTTAACTACTTTGAAAAAACAGCGCATAGACAGCGCATAGAAAAGGAACAAGCTTAGCCATCTTCTGTTCCTAGGTACCCCAAAAGACGCTCAAAGTTACAAAGAAAAGTAAGAGTTAAAACCCGCAAAAATGTTAACAGACAAACCAATGCTTAAAAGCTGAAAAGCTAAAAAACGACAGAGAAAAGGTACATGAAGTACAAACATTGAACTTATAAAACCTAGAACCCAAAAACAAGGAAGAGAGCTTACCTCTTGTGTGACAAAAACTTTTCTCCTCACAAGAGAAGAACATGGCTGACCTCTTCCGCCACTCCCTAGACGCTGGGGGCAGTGAGGGTGGGGCTGATGGCCTCCTCATACAGCAAGAAACCAATGCGCGGAGATTTTAACCAGAGAAAAAAATATATAAACTTAAGACTGTGGATCTGAATGATCAGAAAGAGCAGAATTAACTCTCCAGAATACATGAGAAATATTATAAAATACTCATGGTTTTGACAAAGTGAAAATAGAGGTACTACATATTATCCCTGACCTCTATGCTCGGCTAGAAACTGAATCCCTTGAAATTTTGCAGCATCAGTCTCTTTATCCCTATGGCC
This sequence comes from Macrothele yani, assembly GCA_039090855.1. NCBI lineage: Eukaryota > Metazoa > Arthropoda > Arachnida > Araneae > Macrothelidae > Macrothele > Macrothele yani. The sequence continues at coordinate 469,022 of CM077008.1, read as the reverse complement.
TTAATTCCACTCTATCTGACAATAAGCATAATCAGCATAAATTTTCAATTCGTGAACTCTTCTTTCTTGTTAATAATAAGAGCTGCTCTAGAGGTAATAGAGGACAGAGGTTATTTCGCACATCAAGCAAAGTTGATTTTGCTAACTTGCTAAAAACTCTGGAAAGCTTTAAAACTGGCACTAATTTTGTTAAAAATACTTACAAATTCTTTGAATAAAGCTCATATTGAGAAATGGCTTCCTAGTTTAATTGAATTAATAATCTAAAGCAACTTATGGGAATTTACTAGGAAATTTTTTCATTTATAGCAAATTTTCGGAGAAAACTCTTCTCCTTCTTCAGGCTCTCTTGTTGTTGTCACTTTTTGCTTGTCACTATCATGGTTACGGTTTACCTTGACGGTTACGGTTAACCTTGACGGTTTAGGTTATTTTTCAACAAATCCTGCCAGATGTTAGGCAGGACAAATCCTGCCAGATGTTATCAAGGACCAGCAAAAACTCGAAATGTTAATTTATAATGTTAATTTATAACGAACAGATTTTTGAAAGAAAACTTGAGTCTAAAACCCCCTACTCTACAACTTATGACAGCACGAAAACGAGAATAAGTTAAAGATAATAATTAACTAAAGAAAACTTTGTGAAAGTTATATACCTTAAACAGTTAGTTGCAATATGTACAAAGTATTTCAGCAGTGCTTTAAGTGCATAATTAATTAGTTATTAAGAACTTAACTACTTTGAAAAAACAGCGCATAGACAGCGCATAGAAAAGGAACAAGCTTAGCCATCTTCTGTTCCTAGGTACCCCAAAAGACGCTCAAAGTTACAAAGAAAAGTAAGAGTTAAAACCCGCAAAAATGTTAACAGACAAACCAATGCTTAAAAGCTGAAAAGCTAAAAAACGACAGAGAAAAGGTACATGAAGTACAAACATTGAACTTATAAAACCTAGAACCCAAAAACAAGGAAGAGAGCTTACCTCTTCTCAGCTATACGAGTTTCTAGTCTGCGAAACAGGTCGCAGACTAGAAACTCGTATAGCTGAGCATAAAGCAGCTATAAAAAATTGCTCCAACAAGACTGGATTAGATAGGCATGTTAGAGAAACTGGGCACAGCATGGATTGGAATTCCCTTAAAGTAATCAGTTTCCAAAGCAATTTCCAAAAAAGAAAACTGAAAGAAGGAATAGAGATTGAGAAAAATCAAAATTCCATCATCAATGACTGCAAAGGATTTTCCCTGCCTAACATCTGGCAGGATTTGTTGAAAAATAACCTAAACCGTCAAGGTTAACCGTAACCGTCAAGGTAAACCGTAACCATGATAGTGACAAGCAAAAAGTGACAACAACAAGAGAGCCTGAAGAAGGAGAAGAGTTTTCTCCGAAAATTTGCTATAAATGAAAAAATTTCCTAGTAAATTCCCATAAGTTGCTTTAGATTATTAATACTTACAAAATTCTCAAGTCCTTCAAGCACTCTGTCCTTAAATGTTTTTTTCAAATTCTGGAATGAAACTGCTGACCATGTTGATAAGCATGTTTTTGCTTTGGTTCTGGACATTCTTAAACATATTCTTAAAGATAAAATTTCTCTTAAAGAATTTTCCAGTAATTTTGTTACCATCAGGTTCCTAAATAAAGCCTACGATAATCTCAATGTAAGGAAGCTGTTCTACAATAATGCAATTTTTTTTCCCATCCACAGGCACCAGTCTATTGTAAGTTTTAAATATGTTAAGACCTTAGGGTCAATAGTTAAAAACTACAAACTTAACTCTTCGAGCTACATTCCTGTAATTACTACTTGTTCTTGTGATGAACATAAAGAAACAGTTCACTATGATAAGAATTACAACCATATTATCACCGGAAACTTGAGTTTTGTTGAAAATGAAAAGCTTAGGAATTTATTAGAGTATGGCTCTAAATTCAGACCTTCCTTCACAATTTCCAAAGAAAGGATTCTTGAGAGCTTCACTCAAGATGTAAATAAGTACATCGTAAAAACCAGTTTAACGTACAATCAGCCTATTGAGGCCTTCGCAGTATGGAAATATAATATAATCAATAGCTTCACCGGTGAGTTGGCAGGTCTGGACTTTTGTTTCGACAGAAATCTCTTTTTCTCTGGAGAAGCTAAAAGGTCACTCTCCAAACTACAAGACCAATTTATTTTTACCACTACGGATAAAGCTAGCAATAATTTTGCAATTATCTGTAAGAAGTTCTATTTTGAATTGTTAACTATGGAACTCAATAATAGAGTAACATACGAGCCCGTAAGTTATTCTACCAAGCAGTTAGAAAATCGGTTTAAGGCATTCTTCAAGAAACTTAAAATTCCACAAACTAGAAGATATGAGCCTGAATTTCGATTTCTTTTTGCAACGGTTAAGTTTCATAAGGATCCTGTGAAGTTCAGGTTCATAGCTAGTGGAGTAAGGAGTCATAAAAAGAAAATAGATCTTGCTTTTGAAGATGTCTTAAAGAAGGTTTTGAAACACATTAGAAACTGTTCTAACTTGATGTACAGAGATTTTTGGATAATTAATAATAATGCAGAAGTAATTTCTACTATACTCAAAGTTTGTCCCCTAGATATTAATAGTTATGATTTTGAAAACCTATATACTAATCTGCCTCTATCAGATATAATCACTACCTTTAAAGAGCTGTATGCAGAATTTAAACTTAACCAATTTGTTGATGTAGGAACTTGGAACTCTTATCTCAATTGCTGCATAAAAAATAACCATATCTTATATAATAATACTCTCTATAAGCAAGTGAACGGTATTCCAATGGGAACATCAACGTCCACGAATATCGCTAATCTATTCCTGTTCTTTAAGGAATATAAATTCATTAAAAATCACCCCACCTGCTCAGATAACTACCTTTACACTTTTAGATATATTGATGATCTGCTGTGTATCAATAATTCAGAAGTTATAGAGAGTGATTTTGATAATATCTATCCTAGCTCTCTTAACTTATGTAAAACCAACCACAGTAATCAGGAACTTGAGTTCCTAGACTTAAGCATTAAGCTCAACAGAGGTAACCCATCTATTAGCCTCTTTGATAAAAGAGTTAATTTTCCTTTCAAAGTAATTAAATATCTACACTGGAATAATAACATTTCAACCAAAGTAATTGAGAATGTACTAATTTCTCAGGTCCTAAGAATTTCAAGAATTTGCAGCAACAATTTGGACTTCAATTACCACATTAATATACTATTAGAAAGTTTTCTAGAGAACGAAATTCCTTCTTCTTTCATCAAAAGAACTTTAAGAAAAATTATTCTGAATAATAGAGTAAGGTTGGCAGATCTGCTTTAATTTTCTACACAGTTAATAATATGATTCTGACCAATCAAAGCCGTAAGGAAGTTGGCTAGAGGATGCCTATTAACTACCTAAAGGAACCTTAGTGCTATGGATATGACGGTCCTATTAAAACAAAAAATTAAATAATATAAACAAAATCACAAAAAAAGCTTAAAAATCTGTTTATAAAAGAAAATAAAAACATATAAAAAAGAAAACTAGTTATTCATCACTAGGATAGCTATACTAAAAATAGTAAAACCAACATTAAAATTAATAAGATTCTGATTAATCTATAGAAGCTCACTAAGGTGATTTAATACATGCAAAGATTATTAAATAAACTGCTCGTGTATTTTATAATATTTCTCATGTATTCTGGAGAGTTAATTCTGCTCTTTCTGATCATTCAGATCCACAGTCTTAAGTTTATATATTTTTTTTCTCTGGTTAAAATCTCCGCGCGTTGGTTTCTTGCTGTATGAGGAGGCCATCAGCCCCACCCTCACTGCCCCCCAGCTGTCTAGGGAGTGGCGGAAGAGGTCAGCCATGTTCTTCTCTTGTGAGGAGAAAAGTTTTTGTCACACAAGAGGTAAGCTCTCTTCCTTGTTTTTGGGTTCTAGGTTTTATAAGTTCAATGTTTGTACTTCATGTACCTTTTCTCTGTCGTTTTTTAGCTTTTCAGCTTTTAAGCATTGGTTTGTCTGTTAACATTTTTGCGGGTTTTAACTCTTACTTTTCTTTGTAACTTTGAGCGTCTTTTGGGGTACCTAGGAACAGAAGATGGCTAAGCTTGTTCCTTTTCTATGCGCTGTCTATGCGCTGTTTTTTCAAAGTAGTTAAGTTCTTAATAACTAATTAATTATGCACTTAAAGCACTGCTGAAATACTTTGTACATATTGCAACTAACTGTTTAAGGTATATAACTTTCACAAAGTTTTCTTTAGTTAATTATTATCTTTAACTTATTCTCGTTTTCGTGCTGTCATAAGTTGTAGAGTAGGGGGTTTTAGACTCAAGTTTTCTTTCAAAAATCTGTTCGTTATAAATTAACATTTCCTTTTTTAATTGCAATGTAAAATTTGGATTTCTTTTGCATTGTTTTTCAGGTTTAAATTCTCTCTCAAACGAACTTGGAATTTCGTTATAGCTGAAAATCATTTCTAATTATTATGTCACTCTCACAGCTTGAGTTCTCTTTAATCTTCTTCTCTCTGTTTAATAGTAACAGACGAAGAGCATGGGTCGGGCCATGAAGGTTAATGGATGCAAGCGAAATTGTTAACTAGTGCTAGGTCATGCTACTCTACGGAGGACATGACTTATATATATATTTTTTAAACTATTTTAGGTGGGAATGTTACTTGCATCTATGGCCTTGCAGAAACCCATTTCCAACTAGGTCTTTGTGGAAGTGAGAAAATGCAGAGTTTTTGCTGGTCCTTGATAAAGCCAAGGCTCAGTATTCTCGACACCTTCTACATTCAGTTGTTTTATTTTATTTTTTTATCTTTTCTCCTTTTACTCACACAGGTAGATACATAACCTTTTCTATGTTGTACTAGGTGTGAGTCAAAATTATATATGTATTTTTTTGCTTAGGTATCTTTTTTATAGAATGTGAATTCTGAATTTTCAAAACTGCTGCGTTGCGCGTTTTGATTTTCAGGTTATTTTGCACCCTTCGTTTTAAATTCTAAAATTTTTTCCTTAGTCTTCAGTTTTGCTCTTAAGTATATATATATATCTTGCAACTTTCGTTTTAAATTCTAAAGTTTTTCCTTAGTCTTCAGTTTTGCTCTTCAGTATATATATATATATATATATATATATATATATATATATATATATATATATATCACCACAAAGCAATGTAGAGAAAATAAATATGCCACTTTGGAGTGTTTGTTTGATTTGTGTACTTTGTTACCAATAAAGCTTCCAAGAGCAACTGCATTAAAATGACAATTACGGGATGTGTATCTAAACTATGCAGGTAACCAGTCATAATCTACACACTAAGAAAGATTTGCCTTTGGATGTGTGATAACATGCCACATAAGCAATTCTTGTGATTAATACATCAGCCAAACTTTGGAATATATGCATTAGTTTATGTATGATAAAAATATGTATGGTTTTTTTCTTTTTGTCATTGTCTTTTTTTTTTTTTTTTTTTATGCAGTTTAAATATTAGCAAAGGTAACATGGAACAAAAATACCTGACAAACTGAAACAGAAGCTGTCTGTCTCACTAGGGATGCATTTCTCAGGTAGCTCATTGTGAAGCACTTGTGAAAAAATGCCTGTGGGAAATGAATTTATGATGAACACAACATTAAAAGAATTCTGTTTGAAAGAAAACTTCCTTTGTGATAGGACAGCTGCATATTAAAGCTAGCAAGTTGTTTTTTTTTTCTACAAGTAAATTTTTTGGGACAATGATAACTGATTCATTGACATTTTTTTTTATTTTTTCAAATGTCATGAAAATTGTTTTTATAAAATTTTAAATGGAAAAACAGAAACCAACTTACCAACTTGCCTGGCAGAGTAACAACCTGGTTTAAAGTCCAACTCAAATGGTAAAGGTTTCTGAGCACCTTCCTCCACGCATTGTTCCCAAAGACCCTGACGAAACTTTTCTGCTGTAAGCCAATTTGATGAGGCCAAGCACAAAATCATTAAGAGAATGACAATCAATCCACATATGAATGCTATCACCTACAAAAATAAGAGCAATCACATTTTTTTTCTGGAAACATAATAGGTTGTGAACGCAGATATAGCTTTGAAAGATACTTTTATTTTTCCAAAATTATACATACGTACATATCATTAAGCTGTTCTTTGAGATTCAGAGGTTAGCTCCTCAAAAAAGACCATGTGCCAAGTACACATTTAACTGATAGAACTAGAATTTACTTACTGTTGGTGTATCAAATGTCTCCATTTGCAACGATCTCGGCAGACAGCTCAAGCTTCATTAACATCCAACATATGCCGCACACAAGACCTTTTGTACTTCATACTCAATCTTTTTTCTCAAGCATTCCTGAATCTGGTCCTCCCATGATTTACTTGGCCTTCCTTTTCCTTTCTTTCTTTCTTTCTTGCCACTTGGGCTGAAAAAATTCTTTTAGTCAGCACCTCATTACTTATTCTTTCAACATGGCCAAACCACCTAAGAGTATTAGTCTCCACCTTACAACATTTTCCCTCACATTACACATCTTCATTCCTCACATGATCAGCACACATCTTACCACAACCCTCACTGTAAGTAATGCATCTCCTCAGCACACAAATGACTCCTGTCTTTTTTGCAGTGCCCAGGTTTCACTGACGTACATCAGAGTAGGAAAGGCCATAGCCAGGAGTTTTTTTTGGGAGGGGACCAAAATGTTTTAATCGGTGAAGTATTCATTTCTTTTGATGATTGAATAGAAACTAAATTTTTTAGTTTACAATTCAAAAAACTATACCAACCCTCCCTTCCCCTTACCCATTTTTGGGATTAGTATTTGTAAAATTTTCCTCATAAATTTGAGATACTTGTAAAATTTCCGCCTGTAAGTTTACAATAAACATAAATCAAACACAACGGGAGGTCATTCCTTTAGATAACTGTTTTTAATGATTTAAAAATTATGTTGAACCAATGTTTTGATACAAGCAATAACAATTACAGTATGTATCGATTGAAGTAAATTTTAAGGCGAAAATTAAAACATTTAACACAGGTATAATACAATTTGTACAAATCAGCAAATTCAAGAAATTTTTACATTAAGAACAAATAAGGTTTACATTTTCACTCACCTTATAAAAAATTAGCACACCTTAAAGATTTAATCAACCGATTTAAAATTTCGTCCGGTTGCACCTCAGTATTGCAATGGGTTGCTAAAAGTGCTAATCTACTCAATCTGTTTTCTCCCGTTGAGTTTCTTAAATATGCCTTCAATCGTCTAGGTATTGAAAATGTCCTTTCTGGCGTAGCTGTGGAAATCGGAATTATAGCAAGAATCTGTAACAAAGTGTGTGAGCTGGGAAAAAATTTGAATCGCATTGTAAAAGGGCCTCCATTGCGTTACCAGGTCTTGAATTAACATCTATGTTGATCCATTTGTTTCACCAAACGGACTATGAAGGTACTGCTCTCTGCGTGTATGTTTTCATAAAATAATTTGCAAGTAGTTAGCTCTTTTTCGCAGTTTAACATAACATGACGAGGTAGAAATATTTGAAGCACTATGACTAATGTCTTGTGAGTCTCGAATCGATCATTAATTTGTGTTTGCATGTGGTCAACAAATGGCACGAAAAGATTCTTCCGGAAATATTCTTCTGGAGTTTCCGATGAAATATTCCCTCTTTGAGTCATCCTGGATGTAACTCTTGGCATTGTAATAATGCCATCAAATTATGTGATCAATTTTGACGCTGCATTAAAATTAACACTGAATTTATCGATGGCGTTACTTCTTAGATGGTCGAGGGAATTTACCACGAGAAGAAAATGTTCCAGTGATGTCGTCGAATCGCAGTCAACGTTCTGAAGAGTTTTCGACAGCGGTAATGTCGACGAAAATACAAAGTCAAGTGTGCAAAGTTTGACTACAAACTGGCCTTGGGCAATAGCACATAATAGCTGATGAGCTTTTGGGGGGATTTGCGATTTTTTATATCTTGCAAATTTTGTAACGATAGAACTATTACAACGTAGATTTCTCGGAATCTCAATAAAGCTTCATGCTTGTAAACCCAAAGTGTTTCGCACATTGATATTAAATGTCGTGTGCCTGGAAGCTGGTAATACTTGCTTGATGAAACCTTTGAGAACATCGTTATTTTTTGCAGATGAGCTAAAGAAAGTTCCAACAGACTGAATTTTGCCTATACAGTTTCATATACTTACATGAAATTGTACAAGGATCCCCTAGTGCCAAATGTAGAGAATGTTCTCCACAATGGATGCATAAGGTCAAATAAAAAAACAAAAGCATTATCTGTTGAAGTTCAATTTCAAAAAAATTTATTGGGATTTCGGAGGGGACCAGTCCCTAAGATACCTCCCCTTGGCTACGGCCATGAGAGTAGGAACAATTAACAGTTTCATACACAGCCATTCGGGACTTCCTTGAGAACCCATAATTCCTGTGAAATCCTCCTAAGGCAGCTATGACTTTCAATGAAGAATTCACTCGCCTAATAATTTTGCTATTTAATTTGTTCTCCCTGTCAGACATACTTCCTAAATATACAAAATCATTCACCTGGCCAATCTCTGTGCCATTAAGACTTATCTCTCATTCAGTAAGAACAATTCCTCGCTTGAAAACCATAATTTTGGTTCTTCCCTTATTTATAATCAGTTTGAATTTCTTAAAAACTTTGTATATCCAGGACAACATATCTGCAACTCACTTTTGCTATCTGCCAACAGGACTGTGTCATCAGCATACAGCAATCTGCACACATGCATATTACCAAGACATAAACCAGTATTGTCCATTTTGGCATCATGCATCCATAAATATATTAAATAGCCAGGGTGACAATACACAACCTTGTCTGACTCCTGCACCAATAGAAAACCATTTCGATAAAACACCATTCACTCTTACACATGCTTTACTACCAGCATACATGCATGGTTCGTACTCTTTTCAAACCGCAGAATTCCAGGACTTTTCCAGGACATATGATCCAAACGCTCCTATTTAAAATACAGTGAAACCGTAGGTCTGTTCAACCTGTAAACTACAACAAACAACTCGCTACATGCTTGAGAAAACGTAATGCAGAATGTTGAAAATGATGTCTGCTGCAGCTGAAACTCAGAATCACATAAATGCTGAAATACCAAAACTGTCACTGAAAATGTAACCAGGTTTAATTTCTACAAAACTTCTATATACATTATACTACACTGATTTTGAGAAAAAATTATTTTTCTACTTTGGCTCCAGTTCAATTATTGAAGTAAATTACAGAATAAAAAAGACACATAAAACTCAAAAATATATAGGTATAAAATCTATAGTTAGAACATAAATGTGGCATTGCTCATGAAATGCTTTCATATACCACACAATCATTATATAAAACACTATTTATATTTAATTATTTTGAAATAATGCTTACATTGGAAATTTAAGGATAAGGAAAGGTGATCTTGAGTAATGCCACTTTAAAATTTGGGTAGCTCTGCCTTTAAAGTTTGTGCGCTACAAGTTCTCACAACTACACTGTAGGACGAAAAAAATCATAACTTCACAACTAATAGTTGCAGCCACATAATTTTTTTCTTAAATGATCTGCGTGATCCATATATTTGGGAACAACTTGTTTCTACACATTTTTTTAAATTAAAAGAACACTTTTTTTTAAATTTAGTTACAAAAGACATGGAAAAATGAGGCCACATTTTTATTAAACAAAACATTTTTTTAAAAATGAGCCCCCACTTCAAATTTGCTAAAAATATTTCCATGTGTGTATTTGTAATATAACCTTTCAGCAAGAGGAAAAAATACTTTGGGCAATTCACAATTTTGGCAAAGAAAAAAAAAATGACGTGTTTATTAAGTGGTTGCTTGACCATTTTATACACCTTTCCTAACCATAGTTTAACCTTATCGGTGAGTAGCTAAAAACAATTTTTATTTTATTTTTATGTGCCACCATCTTGGATATAGGTTCATTTTTCTTTTCTGCACACGCCAAAATAGGGCCTCACAATGGTTATTACAGATCGAAAGTTTTGGTTTTCGCTTACCTTAAAGAGGACATTTTAGGCTTACAGAAAATGTGTAGAAATGATAGAAAATGTATATTTTTAACCTTGCTTAAAATGGCATTGAAATCTGCAATACTCGCAAGCATAAATCATTATTTTTGATGGACTGTTAAGGTGACTGGGAGTTGGAACCCCAAGTTGTCTAATAACTATTTTTTGTCTAATAACTATGGCTAGTAGTTTCCAGTTATGGAGAACTTAAGTCTGGGAGAGAGCGCGCGCGCGCACGCACACACACACGCACACACCTGCGTTTCAGATCATCAGCAAATAAAATAATTTATTTTGGATCTTCAGATTTTTTTTTATAAGTACATAGTACATAAACTCAACAAGGAGAAATATTCTATTTTCATATTAAATGTGCAATCAAATAAAAGTAATTTAACCTGCTGAATTGCTGAATGTAAAGTTGTAATAAGGTACATGGATTTCTTTAGTTAGTTTTTCATTAAGTGCACGTAAATACTTTTAAGAAAAGAAAAAAAAAAAAGTCCAAACTGATTTTTTTTTGTATCAATAATGAAATGCTTGCCATAAGTACAAATGAATGTTGAGTCCTCCCCCCCCCCAATCATTCCTCCTTACAGGACTTCAAAATAAAGCTCTATCCTCACTTGCTATCTCTGTTTTTGGCCTCCTACTAAAATTTCTAGTCATTGTGGATGTTTCTACTTCCTCCAGTTTGGGAAAAAGGTTGTGCAGCATTACCCCAGACTGAGAAATATTGAGTATTTCACTGATGGTTGTTATGCACAACATAAAAACTGCAAGAATTTTCTGAACTTGCACTATCATGAACAGGAATTTTTTAGATTGGTAAGGAAGTAATCATTCTTTGCAACAAGCAATGGCAAGTCACCATGTGATGGTATTGGTACATACATACATATCACTAATTTTTTAATTTGATTGACATTAAATGTCTGTAATTACTGTTTCACATGTTATGCAAGTTCAGCAATCGGGAGATTGCTAAAGAACGTTAACATAGTATTGGCAATTGAAATCAAAAATAATAATAATAAGTATATAATTCAAGACTACACGCTTGTGATATTGATTAAGAATAAATTATCAACGTTTATTCACAATTAAAAGCTTTATTAGCATCGACTATAGTTTCACAGAGCTTCTGGCTCGGCTTCATCAGGACGAATGGAGCGTAAACATTCAAATCATTGTGACATCATCAGAGTTCTGACAGTCACGGTTTTTGGTGAGTTGTTTCCACGCGCTTGAAAGAAATGGAGTCGACGTCATGTCATTGACAAGCAGTGAAGAGTTCTGGTATATGTGAAAAGCTTCTAATACATTAAGCTTGATCGTTGAATCAGGTTTATCAATGAGCGTAGCGTTTCCAAACAGAAATTTATGGTTCTTTTCGTGACAATGCTGGGCTATAGAAGACTTCTTCAGTTCACAATTCCGTACGTAGGTCTTGTGCTCCTTCACATGGAAATTTAAAGCCATGCGGGTTTGTCCTATATATGAAAGTCCACATTCACAAGGTATCTGATAAATTCCCCAAGAATTTATGTCTTCAACGTAATCTTTTGATCCGAAAAAATTTATCTTGTTTATGGGTTTGAAAATAACTTTAAAATTAAAACTTGAGAATTTTTGAAATTCCAAAGCAAATCTGTGGAGCAAATGGGATAACGCCCAATGCTGTCGTATTGGGTTGTCTACCGGCGTTAGTGAGCAGACATGCTTCGGTTTCCTAAATTTTTGGATAGCTTTATTTATAACGGAATGTGTATATCCTCTGTGTACTGCAATTCGTTTAAGGAAATCAAGCTCTTTCTGCAAGGAATCCTCAGCTGAGCTAATATACAGTTTTCAATATCTTGCAGAACGACTTCGGCCAGTAGCCCTGAAATTGGGGACTCCATTGGGGCACCATATTGCTGTTTATAAATTATCCCATTAAATGTGAAAAAATTATTATTTGTAACAAATAATAATGCAGATATAATACTGTTTCTGACTTAATCAGTAAGATTTTCATCTTCCAATCTGGAATTAATTAAGTCAATAGCGATATCGGTTGGAGTATTGGGATATAGAGAGATGACATCTAAACTGGCCATTGTGAAACCTGACATAATCTGGCGTTTATGTCATTCCAACAGTTAAGGATGATAACCAAAAAGACAACAAAGTATATATCGGAAGTACGCGTAGAAGATTTTTGACTAGATTAAATGAACATATTACGAATTGGACAAGAAAAGATGAAAAAACTTCATTAATACAACATTGTATCAAAAATCATGTAACTCCTGATTGGACTAACACGAAAATTCTAACATCGCATAGATCACATGCCCAGATTCTAACCTCCGAGGCTGTAGTCATTGAGAAAACCAAAAGATACAACTGTAACATTAATAGTCCAGTAGAGCTTCAGTTTGCATGGAGGTACCTTATTGAACAGGAGAGAAAACATTTCAAGAAGAAAAACATTAACAAAAAACAAGTGACATCAAATATTACTTAAAAATACAGGTGAATATTTCTACAAAAATGCTACTTGTGTATTTTTGTTTGACTACAGATGGCGACACCATTGATGTGCGCAGTAGAACCCAAATCATGATGCGCAAATATCTACATGACAGGGCTGAACATACATTAGGGTTAAGCAGCATACCTGAGCGAGTGAGTGCGGTAATTCTAATGTCCGTGCACCTACCACTGATGATGGCTATGAGTGTTAGCAGAAATTAGTTTGGTGCTTTGCAGTCGGGAGATTTGTATTTTTTTAGATTATTTTCTTTTTCAAGACTATTCGTTTTTGAAATTTCAGCAAAATTATAATTCGTCTTCATATTTCGTTGTGTATCAAGGTGCTTCGCGGTCAAGATTATTTTCTCTTCAAGATTATAGTTCGTTTTTTAAAAAATTCAACAAGGTTTTAATTCAGTTTCTTATTTCATCAATGTTAAAATTTTTTGCATTGTAAAAATTCATCTTGTTTAATTTTATCTGGTGCAGATTTTACAATATCATGAATTTTAATCTAAACTTCACAATTGAAAAAAATTCACATTCTTTGAAGACGTACATATGAAGCCCCGACAGCCACTATGAATATTGTAAGTACAGATACTTATTATTATTTTTTATTTTAATTGCCAATACTATGTTAACGTCCTTTAGCAATCTCCCGATTGCTGAACTTGCATAACGTGTGAAACAGTAATTGCAGACATTTAATGTCAATCAAATTAAAATATCGTAGCCACGTAAAAAGTATGTTCATCGCAAATTGGCGAAAATTGAACAACGATATATTACATATCACTAAGCTGTTCTCTGAGATTCAGAGGTTAGCTCCAAAAAGAAATACAAACTACCAGATATTTTTACTTACTGTTGTCGTATCAAACTTCTCCATTTACAGCAATCTTGGCATACAACTCTGGCTTCACTGATATCCATTACACACCGTACACAAGATCTTTTATACTTCATACTCATAATCCTGTTCTCATGCAGACACTCCTGAATCTGATCCACCCATGTCTTTCTTGGCCTTCCTGTGCCTTTCCTTCCTGCCAATTGGGCTAAAAAGATTTTCTTAGTAAGCATCTCATCACTGATTCTTTCAACATGGCCAAACCACCAAAGCATATTGGTCTCCACCTTGCTAACAACATTTTGCTTAACATCACACAACTGCAACACATCTTCATTCTTCACACAATCAGACCGTGTCTTGCCACAAACCCCCGTAAGTAATGCATTGATGGTATTGGTGCAGATTGTAAAAAGGCTAACAACAAAAGCCAGTTTGCAGCGACCTTTAGCTCAACAAATAACATCTGCTGCAACAATGTATACCTTCTGCAAAGATAATATAAAGGAAACTACATTTTTCTTCGTGTGTGCAGAAGAGATGAACAAAGTGTGTAATCAGCTTAGTCCCCGTTTTGAGAAAGTAAAAGCTCTTCCTGGTACACACACACAATGCATCACTTTACATAACTTCCCAATTTCAGAATTGGTGCTAAGAGATTAAGTTCTGATAAATATTACAGTATTATTTCCGAAATCAGTGTAATTAATTTTTAAGATGAGTTACATGCTAACTGCTGCATAGCATGTGTATATGATGCCTGCTGGTATGGGGGATTTGTTGAAAAGATTAACTATGATGAAGGTGATGTGACTGTTTGATTCACGCATCCACATGGGCCTTCTCCATCTTTTCATTGGCCTAATAATGATAGTTGCAAATGAATTTATGGCACCTCTATTCATAGTGTATTGCGGATTTAACTTTTTTACAGGTCTTATAGAGGTTATTATTCAAAAAAGTTGGTGGTCAACTTTTCGAACTAAAGCCTAGTTCATCATCAGGACTACGTCACAGAATTGCTGCTTGGCATATACGAACTGCTATTTTCTTTCAAGAATAATTTCTTCCAATTTGGAAAGAAATATTACAGGCAAACTTCAGGACTTGCAATGGGTTCTCAACTAGCACCTCTGCTAGCAAATTATTATGTAAGTAAACTAGAGGCAAAAATCCTTGTACAACTCTCAATATTTGCTCTCTATGTGAGATACATGGATGATGTCCTGTTCATTATAGATAATGTGGACCAATCTCTACCCACTCAGATTCTGGCAGAATTTAACTAGCTAGAAAATTCTTTGCAGTACACCCTGGAACTGGAAAAAGACCATAGCATCAATTTCCTTTATTTAACCTTGATCTTGACGATTATGGGCAAAACACGTAACAATATTAACAAATAAAGGTAACTTGATCACGCTAGTTACGTTAACTGAAACTTTTATAAAAAGTTCGTAAGTTGGAAGCTTTCGACCTTATCTTAGGTCTTCATCACGCCAATCTTAGGTCTTCATCACGCCAATGCGTGATGAAGACCTAAGATAAGGTCGAAAGCTTCCAACTTACGAACTTTTTATATAAGTTTCAGTTAACGTAACTAGCGTGATCAAGTTACCTTTATTTGTTAACCTTGATCTCAAGTGAGAGGAGAATCTTCACTCAGCTTTTTTAGAAAACCCACTAACACAGGGAAGATGTTAGACTTCTGCTCATTCCACCCTGACTATATTAAGTCGAACACGACAAGACAATTTTGGAAAAAATTGAAGTCCTTGTCTCTTCAGATGCTCGAAAAGATCTTCTCAGAAAAGTGCCATAAAAGAAGCAAGAAATAAACAACTTCACATTCCCCAGCAAAATTACGTACCAGAAAGGACTTTTGAAAAACTGAAGAGGATCGGAGCAAAATAAAATATCAGGCTTGCTTCAGATCTAAATAACAAATTAAAGAAATTCCTGTCAGCTTTAAAGCAGAAAGAAGTGGACATCCAATTGCAAGAAGGAGTAATATATTGCATCGACTGTAACTGCGACTCAGCTATATAGGAGAAACAGGGAGAAATATTAAAGTATGAATGAAAGAACACCAAGCAGCTATTAGGAACATTAGTAACAAAACAGGGCTAGACAGACATATACAAGCAAGTGGATACTCCATAAATTGGGACTCAGTAAGAATAATCGCCTACCAGTCAAACTTAGTAAATAGGAAACTAGAAGAAGGGATCGAAATAGCAAGAAGAAGTACCACAATTTAGCGATAATTATGGTTGGACACTTGGGTCATTCCACGTCACTTCATCCAGGCCATGTAACCCACCATCTCAAATTTTGATGAAATTTGGCATGGAGGCATACTTCACCAAGATATGGAAAATGACCAGATTTTAACTTCCTACACCTCATAGTTTCTGAGATACAATGCTCTAAAGTTTCACTGAACATCAATCTCGAACGTAGAGCGATGGAGTACCTACCACTTTTCACAAAATGCTGCATAACTGTAGTGCTATTTAGTTCAGAAGAAAGAAATTTTGTACCCTTATGCAAAAGAGCTTCCAGAATAAGAGATCATTTTAAATTTCATTGAAAACACTGAATGAATAAATGAAATATAGTGGTAAAGTGAAATTTTAAGAAAAAAAAACTTGCTATTCTATATTAGGCTCTACAGCTAATAGCAGAGGTATGAGGGAGCTCTTTTTTAATGTATATTGGTCTTTGACATATACTGTCACATAACAAGAAAAAAAAATAGTGGCTTTCAGCTTGCTTTTGAAGATATGTGCAAATATCTGAAATGCATGTGGGGTTCCACTTTGTCAATTCAACCACTTTTTTTATTATTATTATTAATTATAACTCATCTCTGACATTCAAGAAATTTCACAAGGAGATATAACTAACAAGGGCACAAAAATATAAAAAAGTATGTTTTCTTACACCATATAGTTTCAGCAATACAATATTAACAATTCTTTGAATAAAGCTCATGTTGAGAAATGGCTTCCTAGTTTAATTGAATTAATAATCTAAAGCATTTTTATGGGAATTTTACTAGGAAATTTTTTACATTAATAGCAAATTTTCAGAGAAAACTCTTCTCCTTCTTCAGGCTGTCTTGTTGTTGTCACTTTTTACTTGCCACTATCACCGTTACGGTTTACCTTGACGGTTACGGTTAACCTTGACGGTTTAGGTTATTTTTCAACAAATCCTGCCAGATGTTAGGCAGGGAAAATCCTTTGCAGTCATTGATGATGGAATTTTGATTTTTCTCAATCTCTATTCCTTCTTTCAGTTTTCCTTTTTGGAAATTGCTTTGGAAACTGATTACTTTAAGGGAATTCCAATCCATGCTGTGCCCAGTTTCTCTAACATGCCTATCTAATCTAGTCTTGTTGGAGCAATTTTTTATAGCTGCTTTATGCTCAGCTACACGAGTTTCTAGTCTGCGACCTGTTTCACCTATGTAAGATAGCCCACAACTACAATTTACTTCATAAACTACTCCTTGCATTTTTAAAATATCTTCTTCTCTTTGAACTATTTTAGGGAAAATTTTTTTAACTTTGTTCTCTAAACTTGGAGCTAGCCTAATATTGTATTTCTTACTAATTCTCTTTAAAGACTCAAATAAACCTTTGTGATAAGAAATTTTTCTAGTGAATTTTACTTGTTGCTTTTGTGGGTTCTTCGTACCATTAAAATTCAGAAGCTTCTCAATTTCTTCTTTAGGATAGTTATTCTCTGCAAGTATGACTTTAAGCTCTTCTTTATGGGCTTCTTTTTTATCTGCAGTAGAAACTATTTTATTAATTTTTTCTAAAAACTGACTTGCTACATTTTTCTTAATAGAAACTGGATGATAGGAATTGAAATCCAGTAGTCTTTTAGTATTCATTGGTTTTTTATACCAACTAGTGAGGAATTTTTCATCTTCATAATAGATAGTAAGAAAAACCAGCTTCCAGAAAACTATAAACAATTCTCAAAATTACAGTTCAGTTTACCTCAAATATATGAAATAGTCAAACTACATAAAGAACACCAACCAATTAGACCAATAATATACTCAAAAAACTCTATTCTTTCAAATCTAAACTATTTTTTAAAGTCACACCTTCAGAATCTTTTAAAAGAGCCACCTAACTTGATTAAAAACTCAATGCAGCTAAAAGAAAAACTAGAACTTCTTCCTAAATTAGATTCTCCTATTATGGGTAGTTTAGATATAGTGTCTATGTATACTCACATTAATATAAATCAACTTATAGACTTTATAGCGGAAGACTTGTCAGACCTAATAGTTTTTCACAACATGGAAAAAAACATATTAGTAGGAATTTTTGAAATGCTTACTTTCTCTTTGCAGAACAACTACTTTCAATTTGGGAAAACTTTTTTCATTCAAAAATCGGGGCTAGCTATGGGCTCCCCACTCTCCCCACTCTTAGCTAACTATTATGTGGGAAAACTAGAAGAAAAGATACTAGTACAACCCACATACTTCTGCTTATATAGCAGATACATGGATGACATCTTATTTATAATAGATAGCTCAGAAATTGTTCCAGAAAGAATTCTAGACTCATTCAATGAATTAGATGATTCCCTTAAGTTCACTATTGAACTTCAAAAAGAAAGAAGAATAAACTTCTTAGATATTACTATCTATGATGAAGATGAAAAATTCCTCACTAGTTGGTATAAAAAACCAATGAATACTAAAAGACTACTGGATTTCAATTCCTATCATCCAGTTTCTATTAAGAAAAATGTAGCAAGTCAGTTTAGAAAAAATTAATAAAATAGTTTCTACTGCAGATAAAAAAGAAGCCCATAAAGAAGAGCTTAAAGTCATACTTGCAGAGAATAACTATCCTAAAGAAGAAATTGAGAAGCTTCTGAATTTTAATGGTCCGAAGAACCCACAAAAGCAACAAGTAAAATTCACTAGAAAAATTTCTTATCACAAAGGTTTATTTGAGTCTTTAAAGAGAATTAGTAAGAAATACAATATTAGGCTAGCTCCAAGTTTAGAGAACAAAGTTAAAAAAATTTTCCCTAAAATAGTTCAAAGAGAAGAAGATATTTTAAAAATGCAAGGAGTAGTTTATGAAGTAAATTGTAGTTGTGGGCTATCTTACATAGGTGAAACAGGTCGCAGACTAGAAACTCGTGTAGCTGAGCATAAAGCAGCTATAAAAAATTGCTCCAAGAAGACTGGATTAGATAGGCATGTTAGAGAAACTGGGCACAGCATGGATTGGAATTCCCTTAAAGTAATCAGTTTCCAAAGCAATTTCCAAAAAAGAAAACTGAAAGAAGGAATAGAGATTGAGAAAAATCAAAATTCCATCATCAATGACTGCAAAGGATTTTCCCTGCCTAACATCTGGCAGGATTTGTTGAAAAATAACCTAAACCGTCAAGGTTAACCGTAACCGTCAAGGTAAACCGTAACCGTGATAGTGGCAAGTAAAAAGTGACAACAACAAGACAGCCTGAAGAAGAAGAGTTTTCTCTGAAAATTTGCTATTAATGTAAAAAATTTCCTAGTAAAATTCCCATAAAAATGCTTTAGATTATTAATTCAATATTAACAAGTTTGACAAAATGGCTAGTTCAGCTGTACTCCACAACAAGTTAGGTGAGCATATGCAACAAACTGCTTAGAAATACTCACCTACAGTACATAGATCTATTTTTTCATAATTAGTTTTGACTTGAAAAAAGAAACACAAGCAAGTAGTTTTGCACTGTTCACAAATATTTACATTGATGTTCTTAATATGCCATGATTAACTCTTGAGGATAGAGTCCTTATAATTCAGCCACTTACTTTTACAGGTTTTCATGTCCAACTTGGAAAACATATGTTCTACCAGAACTTCTTGTCATGGGAGTATCAATTAAACATAAACTGTGTCCAAATGGAATATTGCACTCATCTTTAAATGAAAGCCAGTAAAAAGAAACTGCAAGGCCGTTTGGGTGCATAAATTTTACAGATGCATCACCTTCTTCATAATTGATTTTCTCTATTATTCCTAGAAACCAGTTAGAATCATATACACATGCTACATAACAATGTGTATATAACTGCCCTTGTATTCCTAGATTTTCACAGCCAAAATCAAAAAGTAATTTTCATCCAAGCTTGTTCACTTGGTTGCTATTTTAGATGTTGATAATTTAATAAAGCTGTGGAAACTTCGTGTATCAGGTATTGTTTGAACATGAGAAAATCTTACCTGACACTCATCGTACACAGCATTTATATCATTTTTCAAAATGAAATGGAACACTATTTTCATGATATTCTTACGACAGTTAAGTCAAACATCTGTGAAGTGGTTATTTGCTCTTTCAGTAGACGTTGGAGCCTTGCTTTTGCAATGATTCGTTTGACAGTTCCACCTATGCCATCACAAGGAGACTTCCTGTTGCTGGTGGCAAAGAAAGGCCATGAAGCTGTCACTGCAAAATGATTAATGTGATGACATAGATTTATAAAGTTTTTATAGTTTTTGTACTGAGCAGCACAACCATCAGTAAAATAATGTACTTCTTTTACTTGTTGGTAGTTCTTTTTAAAAAAAAAATTATTATTTCACTCTGAATCTTGTACACCATTGAAACATCATGATCAACAGAAATGAAACAGTGACTTAATGCAGAGGTCAAAGAGTCAGAATTTTTTTTACAGTAAATAACGACAGGGTGAACTGTGCATGCATGGCAAGTCCAATGATACCATTGTGCTTCTTCCTGAACTACAAATGCATAATTTTCACTAAAGTCCATCAGTATAATGGTAGACTCGGGACCAATTGTTCCTTTCAACTTACTGAAAAATGAAGACTGTGCTTTTTGGTAATGTATGAATGCAGAATGAACTTCTCAATTTTTGACACAAATAATTCAATTAATTCCTCAACTGAAGAAGAAAACTTTTGAAGCTCCTTTCTTTCTGTAGACACCCACTGGTGATATTCAATTTCAACAGTAGGATCACAATTTTGAAATTTCTGCAACAATAACTGATTCAGCCAATAGCTGTATAACTATACCATCGGGATCAGAGGAAATGCTATCCCACACTCACCAACCCGCTTGGCCAGCGTGGTGAGTTATGGCCAAACCCCTCCAAAATGACTCTACAACTTAAATCTTGGCCCTCAGTCTCCGGCAGCTGGAATGTACCTGGCCAAGGCAGCGGCCAGTGCGACATGAAGGCAGAGGGTGCTAAGAATCCCCGGAGGACCGGACTAGGCTGCCATTTGATGCTGACCTTGGCTACCTATAACGGACGCTCCCTATCTTCTGATTCAAGGCTTCTTGAATTGGAAGAGGAACTACAAAGGATCAAGTGGGACATCGTCGGGCTAAGTGAGGTAAGGAGAAAAGGAGAAGATCTCATCGAACTGAAAAGTGGACATCTCTTCTACTATCGTGGGACAGATACTGGCAGAACTAGTGGTGTTGGATTTATAATAAACAAGAAACTGAAGGATAAAGTGGTAGAAGTTGAAAGTTCCTCTGACAGAGCTGCACGACTCGTTATCCAACTATCGAGAAGATACCAGGCTCAGATTATTCAAACTCATGCACCCACCACAAGTCATCCTGAAGAAGAAATTGAAGAATTTTATGAGGAAATTCGTCATCTAAATAATAAAGGTAAGCAGCACTTGAAGATAATTATGGGAGATTTCAATGCAAAAATAGGGCACCGGCAAAAGAATGAAACTTCAGTAGGTAAATTCGGTCACGGCAACAGAAACCAGCATGGAAATACTCTCGTTGAGTTTGCAGAGGCAGAAGGATTTTTCATCTTGAATTCCTTTTTCAAGAAAAAGCCACACAGGAAATGGACATGGAGACATCCACTTGGGACGACAAGTGAAATTGATTTTATTATGTGTAACAAAAAATTCGTCATCGAAGACTGCAGTGTGCTGAACAAGTTCAACACAGGTAGTGACCATAGATTGGTGAGATGTAAGATGCACCTCAACACTAAACTGGAACGTGGCAAGCTCATAAGACAAACAAAATGTATTGACATAACCAACCTTAAAAAACACCATAATACTTTCAAGTTGGAACTGAAGAACAGATTCTCTGCTTTAGAAGGCCTAACATCGGAAGAAGTGGATATTTCGGAAGTTAACAGAAAAGTAACCAAAGCTCTTATGGAAACAGCAACAAAATTAGCTGGGTCTAAGAACAAGTTGCATGTGAACAAATTATCAGGAAAAACCAAAATGTTGATGCAAAAAAGAAGAGAGATGAGGACAACTAAAGAAGATGTGACTTCCAAAGTGGAATATATAGAGCTATGCAAGACAGCACGAAAAAGTATCACTGAAGACGTAAGGAAATTCAACTGTGAGCTAGTGAGGAAAGCAATTGAAAACAACCAAAGCCTAAAGATAGCAAAGGGACATCTCAGTAAGGGAAGAAAACAGATTATGGCTCTGAGAAAAGAAGATGGTTCTATAACAAGAAATAGAGGCGAAATTTTGACAAGAGTGAAAGATTTCTACTCCAAATTATTTGAAAGGGATGATACATGTACTCCAGACATCATGAAAGGTACCAGAGTTCTTCCAGTCCTCCCAGCAGAAGTTGCTCATGCAATCCAGAACATGAAGCGGGGGAAAGCTCCAGGAGAAGATGGAATTACTATAGACATCATACAAGAAGCAAGTGGAGAAATCGAAACAGTACTCGCCCAAATTTTCACTCGATGCCTTAATGAAGGGAAGATTCCTGAGGATTGGAACAATGCTACAATGATCCTGCTACATAAAAAAGGTGACATTGAGGATCTCAGGAACTACAGACCTATCAGCCTCCTATCAGTGGTTTATAAAATCTTCACTAAAGTTCTTTCACACCGCTTGAAGGTAACACTGGACATGGCTCAACCGAGAGAACAAGCTGGATTCAGGAGTGGCTACAGCACAATAGATCATATCCACGTACTGAGAGAACTAATTGAAAGAGCGAGGGAATATGAACTTCCATTGTGCATGGCTTTTATCGATTATGAAAAAGCCTTTGATTCGGTGAAACCATCAGCAGTTGCAATGGCTCTGAAATCCTGCGGTATTGAAGATGCATACATTAATATTATTAATAACATCTATGAAAATGCAAGTGCAAAGATTCGGCTGTTTGAAAATACAACACACATAAAAATTGGAAAGGGAGTGAGACAAGGTGACACCATATCTCCGAAGCTCTTTAATGCCACATTGGAAAATGTCTTTCAATCACTGAACTGGGAAAACAAAGGGATAAAGATTAATGGAGATTATCTAACCCACCTTCGTTTTGCTGATGACGTAGTCATTTTTGCAACTACCCCATCAGAGCTGCAGAGTATGATCCAGGAACTTGCTGACAAGAGTAAAGAAGTGGGATTAAAAATGAACTTTCAGAAGACAAAAGTGATGTTCAATGCTTTTACAAGAAATGAAGATTTATCGATTGATGGAGAAAAACTGGAGATAACAGATACGTACGTTTATCTTGGACAGCAGATATCAAGTGAGGGTCACATTGGTGAAGAAATTAATCGGCGTACAAAACTTGCCTGGAGAGCTTTTGGAAGAAACAGCATAATTTTCAAGAGCAATATGCCATTATGTCTTAAAAGAAAAGTGTTTGATCTATGCATCCTTCCAGTGCTTACGTATGGGGCAGAGACGTGGACCTTAACTAAAAGAGACATACAAAGGCTGCAGACAACTCAAAGCAGCATGGAGAGGTGCATGCTTGGTATAACCAGGAGAGATAAGAAGAGGAACTCGTGGATCCAAAAAATGACTAGAGTGGAAGACATCATGATCAGAGTAAAATCCCTGAAATGGCAATGGGCTGGACATGCTGCCAGAAGAACAGACCATCGATGGACAGCCGAAATTTTAGATTGGATTCCAAGGGACAGGAAAAGACCCAGAAGAAGACCACATGGAAGATGGGTGGATGAAATTCGAAAGTATGCGGGAGTGACATGGAGGAGACTGGCACAAGACAGACCGTTGTGGAGGAAACTTGGGGAGACCTTCGTCCAGCAGTGGATTGATAATGGTTGACAATGATGATGAACTGATTCAGATTTGTACTTTTTGGACACTGAACAACACCAAAGCATGCACTTTGAATCCTTACTGTTGCACACAAGACTATTGATAAAGTCCTGATGTGATTCTTCAAAGTGTGCACACTAATCAAAAGTTAGACATTTTGATGTATAGTGCACACACATACAGAAGGGTTCCAGAGGAGCCCACAAGAATGCGCCATTTTGGATGAAGAGCACAAAATTTAGAAAATCCTACTTTTTCATTAGTATGTCTTTGCTTAAATTGTTGATATAATTCTTTCAAATTGCACAGAATAAGTCTATTTTGAGCATGGATGTTTCTAGCGCCACTTACTTTGTCCTTTATTCCTGGCATTTGCCTAGAATAGTTATCTTCATAAAATTCTATAATCTGTTTTATGGCATCTTGTGAAAGTTTCTTACTATGGCTGGGTTCGGGAACTGATATAATGCCTTTATCTTTTGCTAATTTTCTTGCCTGATGTACTGTGTATTCTGAAACTTCAAGCTGTTGTGCTACTTTTTTCTGGACCATGATGGGGGAGCCATTGTTAATAACTGAATTTTTTTTTTTACAACTAACAAGTAGGTATCTTTTCTTTCATTAAAGCAACAAATTTATTCAAATCATGAGCTTTTAGTTTTAATTCATCTATGGAGTGTTCATTATCAATGTCCCTAGCAGAAGACTGAGCTGTAAAGCCATACTCCAGAACCAGAACACAAGACATTTAACTCTGCATAGCTAGCTTTGCCTTTTCCCATATGCTGGTTTACTATAGTATAGCAAGGAATGTAATTTTAACAGTGACAATCCTAAATCAGATAAACTTTTATTTACTTTTTTAGCAGCACATTCTTTAATAATGAAATCATCAGGGACCATTTCACTATCATTAGTCTCACTTAAAACTTCATCTTCTACAGGTTGTCCTAATTTTGATGCTTTCCCACGACACTGAGGACATAATTTTTGACCTGGGCATACACTGATGTTTTTAGATTGCAGATGTTGGGCTATTTGTATAGACTTGATGCAGGGACCTCTTCAACAGGTTTTTTCACATCATGGTAACCAAAAGGGTTGCAATAAGTTACTTGGTAGCTTTCATATTTCTTCAGATAACATTTGTGATGTAAACATACTGAGTTTATATCTTTATGTGGAATATTAGGTCTTAAAGAAATAATTTCCTTGTCAGCAACAGAAAATTCTTCACTACTGAGAAACCCCTTTGTCTTCACATAACTTGATTTATTGCATTCTGTATTAGTAAGTGATCCAACTCTACACTGGTCCATTATCTTTTTCCATGATTGAGGTTGACAAACTTGTCCCAAAGTCAAATTAACACAGAGCATATAATACACAAAAAAGGAAATATTGGAAGCAATATATTTCACAGCATAATTTAAGACTTCTGGATAGCCTGTCCACAGTGAAATCAACATGAGCATCTGAACCATTGTTTTCTTAACTGGGAATGAGGGACTGAAACCTTATTTCTCTTTAGCTGGAGGGCATCCCTATGAGGGTGAGGTGAGAAAAGAGAAATATTTTTCATTTGACCCCCACCCTCATCTCAGCACTTGGGGAGTTTTACGACATCATAAAACTTACTCCATTTGAACTAGTGGTCAGTCGAGCACAAGATCTGGGATGAAGTCAAAACAAATTCTCATGACCTTAGGAATCATGCTGTATCCTTTGCCCTATGCCACATTTTCTTTTAAAAAGTGCTCTCTGACAAGTTGCAATTATTTCCTAGTGCCCATCTATTTCAAGCTTACTTTAGTGTATTATCCAGTCATGCACATAAAAAAACTGTTTATATCTTTTGTGGAAATGTTTAATTTGGATGGGGGGGGGGGTAAATTTCCAAAATTCTGTTTTAGGGATATTTGTCAGATTAATTTTTTTTTTCAGGAATTTTTGCAATCTGTGATAAAAGAATAACAGATATTTTGAAATGACTAAAAAACTTTAAATTAAAACCTCACCACACTTGTTGTGGGGTGCAGCTGATCTAGCCATATCGTCAAACTTGTTAATTTGGTATCTCTGAAACTATATGGTGTAAGAAAACATATTTTTTTATATTTTTGTGTCCTTGTTAGTTTTATATCCTTGTGAAATTTCTTAAATGTCAGAGATGAATTATAATTAATAAAAAAAAAAGTGGTTGAAATGATGAAGTGGAACCCCACACGCATTTCAGATATTTGCACATATCTCCAAAAGCAAGCTGAAAGCCACTATTTTTTTTTTCTTGTTATGTGACAGTATATGTCAAAGACCAATATACATTAAAAAAGAGCTCCCTCATACCTCTGCTATTTGTTGTAGAGCCTAATATAGTATACAAAGTTTTTTTCTTAAATTTTCACTTTACCACTATATTTCATTTATTTATTCAGTGTTCTCAATGAAATTTAAAATGATTTCTTATTCTGGAAGCTCTTTTGCATAAGGGTACAAAATTTCTTTCTTCTAAACTAAATAGCACTACAGTTATGCAGCATTTTGTAAAAAGTAGTACTCCATCACTCTACGTGTGTGATTGGTGTTCAGTGAAACTTTGGAGAACTGTTTCTCGGAAACTATGAGGTGTAGGAAGTAAAAATCTGGTCATTTTCTATATCTTGGTGAAGTATACCTGCATGCCAAAAATTTCATCAAAATCTAAGATGGTGGGTTACATTTCCCAAAAAAATTGGATGAATTGATGTGGAATGACCCACTTTCGACTGAGTGGCAGTGCTCAGCTACTCCAGTGATGTAGTCCAGATGATGTACTAGGCTTTAGTTCGAAAATTTGACCACCAACTTTTTTGAATAATAACCTCTATAAGACCCATAAAAAAGTTAATTCTACAATACACTAATAATGATTGTGAACCCTCTGACACACATATTATGTTTGGTTGAGGTAAACACTGCAACAGGAAGAACATATAGCCTATCCAAACAGGCTGAAGACCTGGCTAAGTCAAAGTTATTTTTCATATGAAAATTTGTAATTGTGTTCATTTATAAATCATACATAAATGTATCATTATATGTCAAAATAATTCATAAAATGGTTTGTCCCATTAATTTATATTGTTATTAAAATTAATAAGAAATTTAGAGACACCTAATCTTTGCAGTTGCTTGTACTCTTAAAAAAAAAAAAAAAAAAAAAAAACCAGCTTGGTATAGCATAGGTGGTTTTATATTAATTCAACATTTGTCGAAAACATTACGTGGTTGTTGTTTTTTTATATGACTGCAGATATAAAAACATTTTTTCATATAAATTTGTAATCTTCATAATAAAATTCTAAACTATTATAAGGAACATCAAAAAGGAATATTAGTGACAAGTTGAAATAAATATTTTTTATTATATGGACGTTTTTCCCGTGCTCGAATTTCTAGTAACCTGCGAAACAGTAGATGATACGGAAACTATTTTGTTGACATATAGTTAATAATAGGTGGTTTTGTTGCTCGCATTTTTCACAATTGGCGATTATTTTTGAGCATGGCAACTATAAAAAAAACTTTGGCGATTTGACTGGTGATTGTGAGCATGGCTTCGTTGCAGGTTAGCATTTTGATCAGTTACAAATTGAAATTTTTCAAAATATTAAATTCAACAGTAACAAATATAGTGAGTTGCAAGTGCACTCATAGCAGTAAGGCTATACATCTAGACAAGTGTTGCTGCTAAAGTTTGTGAATTGCAAACTGTACAATATGCTCTGGTAAGGGTTTTTTTAGCTTTTTTATTTACCTTATGTATAAATTGTACATATAGTATTTGGTAGTTAAAGGTGTTTAAAATATAATTCCATAAGACTTAAAAAATATTTTGAAAACAGAAATAAGCATAAATATTCACCTGTTTTTGTGCATTTCCGAGTGCTGAAATGTTACCATTTTATTCACAAATATTTCACAGCCTGTAACTTCTAAACCAGTTTCAACCACAAAATGAAACTCACAGGTTTTGTTGAGTACCAGTAGGGGTATCCTTGGTAGAAAAAAAAATATATATATGGTCCCTCTTTTGAAATACGCAACCTTGAAATCTGCAAAAGTTGAAAATTTTTCAACTTTGAGGGGAGGGGGAAGCAAACCAAAACCAGACTTCAGTTCTCCATAGCTGAAAACTCTACTAGCCATAGTTATTACACAAAAATTCCCAACTTGGAGTTCCAACTCTCAGTCACCTTAACAGTCCATCAAAAACGGTGATAAATTTATGCTTGCGAGTAGTGCAGATTTCAACACCATTTTAAGCAAGGTTAAAAAAAAAAAAAATTCTGTCATTTCTATACATTTTCTGTAAGCCTAAAATATCCTCTTTCAGGTAGTGAAAACCAAAACTTGTGATCTACAATAAGAGGAAAGCAATTGCCTTTTTTCAAAACCATTGTGAGGACGTATTTTGGCCCGCCACAGAAAAGAAAAAATGAACCTATATCCAAGATGGTGGCACATAAAAATAAAATAAAAATTGTTTTGAGCTACTCACCAATAGGGTCAAACTATGGAAAAAGGTGTATAAAATGGTCAAGCAACCACTTAATTAAAAAATTGGGTAATATCCTGTCTGAATGTTCCATATATAAAAACACTCCAGTTTTCATTTTTCCTCGCCAAAATTGCGAATAGCCCAAAGTATTTTTTTTTTTTTTTCTCCTGCTGAAAGGTTACGTTATAATACACACATGAAAATAGTTTTAGCAAATTTGAAGTGGGGGCTCATTTTGAAAAAAATTGTTTTGTTTAATAAAAATGTGGCCTCATTTTTTCCATGTCTTTTGCCATTAAATTTTTAAAAAAGTGTTCTTTTAATTCAAAAGATGTGCAGAAACAAGTTGTTCCCAATTGTATGGATCATGCAGAAATTTATATGGATCAGAAAAAAAATTATGTGGCTGAAGCAATTAGTTGGGAAGTTATGAATTTTTTTTTTTTTTTTGTCCTACACTGTAGTTGTAAAAACTCATAGCACAAACTTTAAAGGCAGAGCTACCCAATTTTTAAAGTGCCATTACTCAAGATCTACTGGACCGACTGACCTAAAATTTTAACAGGTTTTATATCTCACCAGTACAATACTTTGTACCAATTTTCATGAAAATCTGAGATGGGTGGGTGACATGCCCTGGGTGATCTAACATGGGAATGACCTTTAATTGGTTTAAGCACCCCCAAAATTATTAATCAGTAGAATGGAGATGCTGAACTGCTGGTAGAAAAATTTCTATGACTAACCTGCCATACAGTAACAACAGTAAAAATAACAGTTGGATAAACTGCCTTTTTATCTAATATCTAACTGTTATCTCTAGAGCTATTATATCATGTTCAACTATTGCAGTATTTTTATTTTCGCGGTGGTGGTGGGGGGGGGGGTCATTAATGGCTTTGCACTTGGTCTACGAAAAATACTCATAAAGTTTCTTCTCCCATGACAATAGGAGAAACTAAAAACAACCAATAAAATATGCACTTAGTTCAATGAAAAATACCTTTATATACTTGAATGTAAACAGCAGCTGACAAATCTTTAGTGACAGTGTCTAAATAGTCTGGGTCCTTTCATGGGCAACAAACAAAACTCAAATACTGTTCATTAGATTCAGGAAAACATTCTCTAATTTTACTCACAACACAGAAAGGGATTACTTTTCTGATTTTTTGCCCTACGGGTATCCGGCATTCACCCAATATACATGTGTATGTAGTTTGTATGCAACAAGTTTGTTACATACAAGTTCATATTTTTTCTTCTCGTTTTTTTCTGCTTAAAGAGTCATTTGATAACGACTTGCCTGTAAGGTGTGGACGTTTAAAACAACATTGTCGAATGATTCGTGGTTTATTATACATTGGGCACTACCTTTTATTTTCATCATCTGATCACTCTCATTGCAACACAAACACTCAGCGTCTGTTGGTAATTCTATCGCAGTTATCACATTGGCACCAGACAAGATTACCTTTTCTACCCTCGAATTTGTTTTCACATTCCTTGTTAAACATTCATACTGTACCGACAGAATATCATGGTTCAAATGAATAAGGATTTACAACAGCCATTTTACAGATTGACGGGATCGACTGCGCTGCACAGAACGGTAAACAGCACCGACTGGAGCCCTCCACACGCTGAGCATCCGGTCTCTTGTCTAGTGTGACATCACTGCTGGTTTTAAAAACGCTCTAGCGGGAGAACTACTTACGATAAAGCATTTCTGATTGCATCAATTTTCATGTCTCTTTTGACATTACATTTGTGCGAGGAAAAAAAAAAATGCCTGAAATGAGTTTACTGTTCCTTTAAGCTAGTCAAAAAAAAGTTTAAATGCATTACTAATAACATGCAGGTTGCAAAAACCTAATTCCCAAAGGTTTCCGGCCCATTTCTTTTTTTACAACTTCATTGAATTTGCATAAAAAGCACTCATTTAAATTTGGGCTGTCCAAGGATACACAAATAATTCTGTTTAACAAAATATTGAAGAATGATAACACATTCAATATTTCTTTCAGCAAGATATCTGCTGTTGCATGCTCAAAAAAAAAAAAAAAAAAAAAAAGCTTGTTAGGTTGTTAGGTATCGGCAAGAGACTGAATTTATTTCTGAAGACCAGTACCTGAAATACACATCTAACTGCCATTTAACTTGCATAGTTGTAGTTTCATCAAATGCTATAGTAACCTTTTCTGGGCCACTAGCTGCAATGTATTTATGCAAATCTTCTTCAAAATATTTTGAGTCCATGTGATATCACATAAGCAACTTTCTTAACGCTGCATTTCGGCTGCAATAGCAGAATCAGGAAACATTTCTTTAAATAGTTCAACTGTTTCAGTGCATGGAACAAAAGACATATTGTCGTTAGCAACTTTCATGGCCCATAATGCTTCGGCTTTAGCCAGCTGTAAATTGTGACTGAGTACTTCACCAGTATTTGTTTTGGGCTAAAGATCCCATTATCCAAAGGCTTCCAAAGATTGACTTATTTTGAAATCTACTTTGGAATTTTTGCAAATGTTTTTTCCCCTTTATGATGCAACTTCACTTGTGAAAAGCTGCTATTAGAAATATTGAAAGGCTGGAAATATTCTTTCGGTTGCAGCACACCATTCTTTTCAACTTCACTCAGTCCAGTTCTCTGTTGAACCACGCATCTTGAAATTTTGTATTGGATCCGGGCACCTTAAACGCTAAAACTACCAAACACATCTTGAAATTTTGTATTGGATCCGGGCACCTTAAACGCTAAAATTATCAATTAAAAAATTAAAATGGAACAGCAGTACAAAAACACGTTCCAATGTTCCATAAACAAACAAAGAACTAAATGGAGCGCACACTCACTATCTTCTTTTCCCAAAGTTTGGCTGCCAGACTGTCAAAAGATAAACAAAATGGAAGTCACAACTAGAGACATGAACATGAGCAAAGCACCTGAAAAACTTCAAAAAGGCACAAAAACAAACTATCCATCCTCATGAAAGTTCAGCCAAAGCAAGTTTGAGCTGAGCCCGAAGGGGGCTATATCGCGAATCGAAGGCTACTGATCATGAGCTCCTGCTGCCTGCCACAGTAACACCCACATGACAACGATCATTACCGCCGGTTATTGGAGGAAGAAGAGATTACGTGTTCCCCCTTCCCTTTCACTCACTTGCCATTTACAATAACAAAAAGCAGCAGAAGGAAAAGAGGAAGGTTCGCAGTGCATGCCTAAAAATAAAGAAGTGCAATCATCTGCGTGTCAGAGGGTTAGTCTGCAAAGCGCAAACCACTCTCAATCCCAAGCTCAGTGTTCCCGAAGCCACTAAAGTCGAGCCCCAGCGTGTGCAGCTCGATGAAGTCATTTTACCTTGCTTCTGCAGAACAGCGTTGGATAGGCTGTGTTTCTATATAGAGCAGGCAGGCAACTGCTGCAATCAAGCTAGCAGCTCTAAAATAAGTCTTTTTACCTTACGGCAGCTGAGCTGTGCTGTGCTCAATATAGAAACTGTAAATTTATTGGAATTAATAAATTTCAGAATAATATTGGTTGCATTTTTAATAAATTAGCTTTTTATGAAAATTATAGGATGAACAGTAAATTTTAGGTATAATTTTAAGAATTTAAGGAGGGTCACAAAATATGAATTTTAGGAACTACAGGAGGAATGTGATCCCTGCATTTTCTCAACAGACAATTGATTCCCTTCACACTCCAGATCAGTTGTCATTAGCTCTCTGCCAGTTTTATAAACAACTACATGATCCTTCAAAAATCTTCTCATGACAGACAGTGTTGTTTCCAGCATTTGTTGATGCAAAAGATGCACCGGACCCTGTACTTGAAAAAAACTGCATGAATTGCTCAAACAGCTTTCCAGCTGACAGAAGAAAAGATATCTGAATTTGTAACTCTAGTGTTATCCTTTGGCAAATTTGTATCTTTTATTCATTTTTCATGCTTGATGCCAGCTTCTTGTCTTTTGATATATCCTTCAAGAAATACTTCAGCAATGGTGCCCCAGGATCCTATCTACTGCAGTGAGAAGGCTTAACTATCTGCACTGCCCATGATGTAGGAACAAGTGTTCCTCCAAATCTAGTTCCATCTCCACTTGTGCATAGTCTTTCCTTCTAGAAGGAAACAGTTTGAACCAATAGTATGAATCTAATGCTAACTGTTCCACCACTTCTGCATACACACTTTGAGCAGCTCTTAATGCATTATGTTCCACGTGAATATTGCGTGGTATCAAGGGCATGATTCCAGGGTATCCAGTTTTCTTAATGTTCTCACTGACAAACTTCCAAAAACTTTGTTTACATTAGGTTCATCTGAAGAAATGCCAATGAGTCTACAGAATGGAACCTGATTTCCTGCTTTACACAAAATAGACAAAAGTTTATCTGCAACTTCATTACCATAAGAATGCCCAAGAAAAATGGCTTTTCAGAATTGCACCACCATGTGACCTTGATCTTGTGCCCAAAAAGGAATCAACACATCAAACTGTTTCTTAACTTCTGAAGTTGTTGTTTCATCATACTGCAACACATATCCTGTATCACCATTTGAAATATCTACTGATTTCATGGTGGAAATATAGCCAAAGTCCATCAGCTATTATTATTATTTTTTTTTTTTTTTTTTGATTGGATGTTTAACGATTACCATGAGCAACTCAATGGGCTATAAGCAGTCGCCCGTCCCTAATTTAGGGCCACTGGTTCCAGGGAAGGAAGAGAGAGCCAGTGCCATAAGACAAACGCAACATCCATGCCTCACCGGGATTCGAACCCGGACCCCTTTCGGACGAATGATCAGAGGCTATCGCCTTAGACCACTGCGCCACCGGGGCGGCCATCAGCTATTACTTAAGAAGCTTTTGTCTGGCCCATTTGAAAATCTGATATGTTACCAGGAAACATTGAAATAGCTTTGGTAACCAATCACAAGATGAAAATGAATAATCATGACTTGCTAATTTTAATAACCATCTTATTTCAGAAAGTGCTATTTGTTCTTTTAAGTAAAGACACAAAATTAATGGATGACTGAAAAAAACAGTCTGGGTTTCACAGGCACAGGTTCCTCCACTACATCTGGGTTCTTCTATTGCCACTTGTCTTTGGTATGGCAATAGAAAAAAGCCTTTGATTTGAACCAAATCTTGCAACATCGAAGTCTTTGTGTCATTGGCCTTGAGAATAGCATCGCACTTTGAAAAGTCCACTGTTTGCACAAGAAAATGCTTTTTATACAGAAGGCAATAACCTTTGAATAGGCTTGAACTGTCTTCTTGATACCACAATCCAATTTTAAAGCTGCAATTGTCTATTTCTTCTTTCCAAGATTCTTGAAATTTTGTTAAGTTCACCAGGCATCTTGGCTAGTTGAATTACTTGTAAATGAAATAGTTTATATTTACATAAATACCATAAGTAAAATAATAAGTTCAACTCTTATTGATACAACATTTATTTTACAATACTGAAACAGGGGTTGCGCTGGCTTTTTAAAAGTTTTCGCCAGATTCAAAAAAAATTTTTGCCAATGTATTATAACAGTACAAAAAGGTAATCGCCAAACCTTTCTTTCTTCGCCAAAATGATTTTTTCGCAAACTGAGAAGAATGTGATCGACAGTGCAGCCCCTGCTTAAACACTCAGTCACGAGTGCTTCATCCTATGACTCAATATCTGCAATAAAATTACCAGACTGTGTAACACAAGATCTCAAATTACCAACCCTCATCCGGTAAAAGAAATTAAAACTACTTTTACAGTATGATCCACCAATGCTGCTGAACAACAGTTGCCATGAAGGTGTGCTAGTGTAGGTTTTTAATGGGGGTGAAGAATTTTCTGAAAATTTCCTTCCTTGACACTAGTTCTAGTGATTCAAAAGTCTGTGCCTTTTACTTCATATTTGAGAAAATGGTCATCTTAATGCACATAATGAACCTTACTTAGCAAAATAAGAGGGGTGTCCGAAAAGTATCAGGATTTTTATTCCTATCAATACAAAACTGTGTGTATAATCATATGTAAGCGTGAAACTATTACTACTTTCAATGAAGTGCCGTAAAAGTGGAGCAGCTTGATACGAATGTTTGGTGGCGCTGTCGATCAAAAACAATGGTGGCTACATTAAGTGTTCAGGTCGAGCAGTAGTGAAATTTTTAACGAAAGAAAGTGTAAAAAGGCCATGGACATTACGAGAAGACTTTGGACGGTGTATGGTGATGCGGCTATGTCTCGTTCCAGTGTTCCTGAATGGGTTACGAAGTTCAAAGCTGGCCACAACAGCCTTGAAGATGAGGCACAGTCAGATATGCTTAACACGGTGGTGATTGACAAAACCATTAAACGGGTTGACAACTTGATTAAAGGTGACACATGCATTCATGTTTGGGATCTTGCCATGGAATTGGATATCTGTAAAGATTCCGTTGGACAAATTATTCATGAACATCTCAACTATAGGAAGATCTGTGCCAGATGGGTACCCCAAAAGCTTACAGCAGTGCATAAACACCAAAAGGTAGACATTTGCAATGAACTGGTACAGCACTACGATGTGGAGGGCAATGCATTCCTGGGATGCATAATCGCAGGCGATGAAACGTGGATTCGTCAGTTCGAATCGGAGACAAAAAGCAAAGTATGCAATGGCGTCATCCGAATTTGCCCCCATCAAAGAAGTTCAAAGTTGGTACGTTGGCGTCCAAGGTCATGGCATCTTCTGGTTGAGTACTTGGCAAAAAATGAAACAATAAATGTAAAGGCCTATGTAAAGACACTGAGAAAACTTGTGCAGCATATCCAGAAACAGCCAACACTGAAAAACAATAAAGTGTTGCTTCAGCATGATAACACTCACCCGCATATTGCTAAACTAGTGCAAGCAGAAATCGCAAAATAGAGGTGGACTGTTTTTCGGCACCCTGCTTACAGTCCGGATTTGGCACTTTCTGATTTTCATGTTTTCGTTCTCTTGAAAGATAGTCTTTGTGGCCACCACCATGAGAGCATGAACGATCTGCGAGTGGCTGGCTGTCAATGGATTCACAACATCCCTGCTAATTCCTGTGCTACCGGAATGAATCGACTTGTTGATCGGTAGAGGAAATGCATTGTACTGAATGGAGAATACATGGAAAACTGACTTTGTTCATACCACTATATTACATATATGTGAGTATCATATTTATGCATCCTGTATTTTTTATTTCTCTCCTGTAACTGATAGGAATAAAAATCCGGATATTTAGCGGGCACCCCTCATATAAACCATTATAAACCTTCCTTGACACTAGTTCTAGTGATTCACAAGTCTGTGCATTTTACTTCATATTCAAGAAAACAGTCATCACAATGCAAATAATAAACCTTACTTAGCAAAATATATACCATAATTTTCAATTATTCATATCAATCTGTTGGAAAACTGATTCCACTTCGCAAACAGGTTTGATCCTAGGTAAAAACTACCAACATTCATTTTAGACTTCATCAAAGGTTTTGAACTGCCTATGTGGAAGAAAATGAGCTATGAAGTGAAATAGTAGTTGAAAGGAGCTAGGTCAGGACTATATTCTGGGTATGAAAAAGCTGAAATATCAGTCCTGTAACTTTTCCCTTGGTCTGAACTGCAATGTGCAATTTAGCATTGCCTTGTTGGAGGGCTAGATGATATCTGTTTACCAATCCCGGGCAGCACTGAAACAACACATCTCCAGTTCTGCTGAGTGGATGTTGGCATGGATGGCATATCCATCCAGAATCAGTTCCCAGTGCACTACACCATAAAAATTCTATCAATTCCGTCTGCAGTGCTAATCACGGAAGACTGCCAACCACTGTGGGCATGGTGAATGGGTAGATGGAGGCTTCTTTTATGGCCACTCTAACATCATCCACAAAGAAGAAGGGGTAAGAAAATTTAATCAGGTAAATCAGAAGAGGGTTTGAGGGAGCCTGCAGCCCTTGTCAGCAATTATGCACTTCCAAAAGTAAACTGTGCAGACTGTTCCCAGTTGACCATTAGTTGTGTGTGTGTGCGTGGAGGGGGGGGGGGGGGGGCATGCCATGTCAACACTTACATGCTGAGAAAAATACCCTACAAAACTTGGGGATTGACAAATCATCAGAAAAGGGTCAAGAAAAGAACAGTGAATCCTAAATATTTTAAATCAGAAACAACGTTCAAATAGCACAAAGCACCTCGATTCAATCGAAACATTATTTACGATTGCTATCATCATTGGCATAACTGTATGGGAACTAGATATACATGAAAAAATCACTCAAAATTAAAACAACTCACAACAGTTATTACTCCTTCATACTAAATTTGCATAGGAAGTCCATAAATACTTCAATAGTTCAAAACTCGGACTCTCAAAATTCACAATGAGTAAAACTCCAGAACGTCACCAGTTAAAAATCTGGAAAATCAGGGAGCAAAATCACTCCCATCTGAAATTCTTGGGATCGCTGCTAATCTTTTGCACTTTACTGGTAATATGGCAACACAGCTGAGTTTGTTCAAATCGCAATTTTGTGTTTCAATTTGAAATTTGCATTGCAATTTGCCATTCTTGCATCACAAAGTGTGATGGGATACCACTTATTTTTCTCCGTGCAGTCAGGTTGCTTTACTAGGTTGAAGAATTGGGAGTAGTCATCAGTACCAATAAACAAACAAAAAACATGGACCTTCTCCCTGTGGAGGTCTAGCAACATCACTCCACCTTCTGACAAAAAAACAATGTTGTCAATCATGGCCTCAGTGCTCAATTCCTCTCTTGCTCAAACCCACCCCAAAGCAAATTAGTGGACAGTTTAATTCTGAGAAAATGAAAACAATGGATAAAATTATTAGCTTATAATCACAAAACAGAAGTAAATGTTAACTTATTAGATGCATGCCTGTTCAAAATAGATGCTGGCAGCTAGCCGATGACACAATTGCTTAACTTTTTGCCCTAAAAACTTTTGGTTCCCATTCTGAAATACGTAGTAATGTTTCACAAACCTCAAAAAGTTAGGGTTCAGTTTGTACTATGACAGAAAAAAAGTATGAAGCATTATGACACCAGACATCATGAAGGTAAAACATTGTGACATTACAATATGCTTTATTTGCACATTGGCAACAGTGGTAACTTTGCAGAGAAGCACTGTTGAAGTGATTTTTTACTGTTACGAAAGAAAATAAAAAAATCAGGAAAACTAAGAGGATTTGAAAAAAAAAACTAGGAAAAATAAAAAATGAAAAAAAAACAAAAACCAGGAAAACTACAAAAAACCAGGAAGACTTTGAAGCCTGCAATTGAGTGAATTTGTCCAGCAGAAGGTATCTCCACCATATGCTAAGCAGTAAACATTTAATAGCTAATATTTTTTAAATGTCAACCCCGCCTTCTCGTGGTACATCCTGTTCCCACTAAAGGGGCTCTGACGACCGCCAATAGCGGTATAACTATACCATCGGCATTAGAGGAAATGCTATCCCACACTCACCAAAGCGCTTGGCCAGCGTGGTGAGTTATGGCCAAACCCCTCCAAAATGACTCCACAACTTAAATCTTGGCCCTTAGTCTCCGGCAGGTGGAATGTACCTGGCCAAGGCAGCGGCCAGGGCGACACGAAGGCAGAGGGTGCTAAGAATCCCCGGAGGACCGGACTAGGCTGCCATCTGATGCTGACCTTGGCTACGTATAACGGACGCTCCCTATCTTCTGATTCAAGGCTCCTTGAATTGGAAGAGGAACTACAAAGGATCAAGTGGGACATCGTCGGGCTAAGTGAGGTAAGGAGAAAAGGAGAAGATCTCATTGAACTGAAAAGTGGACATATCTACTATCGTGGGACAGATACTGGCAGAACTAGTGGTGTTGGATTTATAATAAACAAGAAACTGAAGGATAAAGTTGTAGAAGTTGAAAGTTCCTCTGACAGAGCTGCACGACTCGTTATCCAACTCTCGAGAAGATACCAGGCGCAGATTATTCAAACTTATGCACCCACCACAAGTCATGCTGAAGAAGAAATTGAAGAATTTTATGAGGAAATTCGTCATCTAAATAATAAAGGTAAGCAGCACTTGAAGATAATTATGGGAGATTTCAATGCAAAAATAGGGCAACGGCAACAGAATGAAACTTCAGTAGGTAAATTCGGTCATGGCAACAGAAACCAGCGTGGAAATACTCTCGTAGAGTTTGCAGAGGCAGAAGGGTTTTTCTATCTTGAACTCCTTTTTCAAGAAAAAGCCACACAGGAAATGGACATGGAGACATCCAAATGGGACGACAAGTGAAATTGATTTTATTATGTGTAACAAAAAATTCGTCATAGAAGACTGCAGTGTGCTAAACAAGTTCAACACAGGCAGTGACCATAGATTGGTGAGATGTAAGATGCACCGCAACACTAAACTCGAACGTAGCAAGCTCATAAGACAAACAAAATCTATTGACATAACCAACCTTAAAAAACACCATAATACCTTCAAATTGGAACTGAAGAACAGATTCTCTGCTTTAGAAGGCCTAACATCGGAAGAAGTGGATATTTCTGAAGTTAACAGAAAAGTAAACAAAGCTCTTATGGAAACAGCAACAAAATTAGCTGGGTCTAAGAACAAATTGCATGTGAACAAATTATCAGGAAAAACCAAAATGTTGATGCAAAAAAGAAGAGTGATGAGGACAACTAAAGAAGATGTGACTTCCAAAGTGGAATATATAGAGCTATGCAAGACAGTACGAAAAAGTATCACTGAAGACGTAAGGAAATTCAACTGTGAACTAGTAAGGAAAGCAATTGAAAACAACCAAAGCCTAAAGATAGCAAAGGGACATCTCAGTAAGGGGAAAAAAACAGATTATGGCACTGAGAAAAGAAGATGGTTCTGTAACAAGAAATAGAGGCAAAATTTTGACAAGAGTGAAAGATTTCTACTCCAAATTATATGAAAGGGATGATGCATGTACTCCAGACATCATGAAAGGTATGAAAGGTACCAGTACCAGAGTTCTTCCAGTCCTTCCAGCAGAAGTTGCACATGCAATCAAGAACATGAAGCGGGGAAAAGCTCCAGGAGAAGATGGAATTACTGTAGACATCATACAAGAAGCAAGTGGAGAAATCGAAACAGTACTCGCCCAAATTTTCACTCGATGCCTTAATGAAGGGAAAATTCCTGAGGATTGGAACAACGCTACAATGATCTTGCTACATAAAAAAGGTGACATTGAGGATCTCAGGAACTACAGACCTATCAGCCTCCTATCAGTGGTTTATAAAATCTTCACTAAAGTTCTTTCACACCGCTTGAAGGTGACACTGGACATGGCTCAACCGAGAACAAGCTGGATTCAGGAGTGGCTACAGCACAATAGATCATATCCACGTACTGAGAGAACTAATTGAAAGAGCGAGGGAATATGAACTTCCATTGTGCATGGCTTTTATCGATTATGAAAAAGCCTTTGATTCGGTGAAACAATCAGCAGTTGCAATGGCTCTGAAATCCTGCGGTATTGAAGATGCATGCATTAATATTATTAATAACATCTATGAAAATGCAAGTGCAAAGATTCGGCTGTTTGAAAATACAACATACATAAAAATTGGAAAAGGAGTGAGACAAGGTGACACCATATCTCCGAAGCTCTTTAATGCCACATTGGAAAATGTCTTTCAATCACTGAACTGGGAAAACAAAGGGATAAAGATTAATGGAGATTATCTAACCCACCTTCGTTTTGCTGATGACATAGTCATTTTTGCAACTACCTCATCACAGCTACAGAGTATGATCCAGGAACTTGCTGACAAGAGTAAAGAAGTGGGATTAAAAATGAACTTTCAGAAGACAAAAGTGATGTACAATGCTTTTACAAGAAATGAAGATTTATCGATTGATGGAGAAAAGCTGGAGATAACAGACACGTATGTTTATCTTGGACAGCAGATATCAAGTGAGGGTCACATTGGTGAAGAAATTAATCGGCGTACAAAACTTGCCTGGGGAGCTTTTGGAAGAAACAGCATAATTTTCAAGAGCAATATGCCATTATGTCTTAAAAGAAAAGTGTTTGATCAATGCATCCTTCCAGTGCTTACGTATGGTGCAGAGACGTGGACCTTAGCTAAAAGAGACATACAAAGGCTGCAGACAACTCAAAGCAGCATGGAGAGGTGCATGCTTGGTGTAACCAGGAGAGATAAGAAGAGGAACACGTGGATCCGAAAAATGACAAGAGTGGAAGACATCATGATCAGAGTTAAATCCCTGAAATGGCAATGGGCTGGACATACTGCCAGAAGAACAGACCATCGATGGACAGCCAAAATTTTAGATTGGATTCCAAGGGACAGGAAAAGACCCAGAAGAAGACCACATGGAAGATGGGTGGATGAAATTTGAAAGTATGCGGGAGTGACATGGAGGAGACTGGCACAAGACAGACCGTTGTGGAGGAAACTTGGGGAGACCTTCGTCCAGCAGTGGATTGATAATGGTTGACAATGATGATGATGATGATTTTTTAAACTAAAAAAATATAATGCAAATGTAAAACTGCATTTTTTAATACATAACAAATGCAAAAAAATATTTCTCACCAGTTAATGCACCCTAAAAATTGCAAAAAATATTGTTAACCTAAAATCTTCAGAATAATGAAGTCACTTCTAAAGTTAAGGTAACAATAAAACATAAGTTGCACATTATTTAAGGTCAGTGAATCTTCAAAAAAAAAAAAAAAAATCAGTGGTACTTCACTTGCTGCTAGAAGCAACAAAACTGGTTTGTCAGAGTAAAAGGTAGGAAGGATAACATGGAAAGGCATGAAATGACTTTTTGGAAAGTTGGAAAGGCAAGAAAATATTTTGGAAGTACACTCGTGCTCGAAAATTAAGGATAATTGTGATTCACAGGAAAATGTTGCACAACACAAAGTGATTCGCCATGCAAACTACTCCATACCTCTTCCAGAATGATGAAAGTCCATCTGTTTCTCCAGAAGACCAATGGCAGCACTAGGAGCATGTCATATGTCATGTAGCATGCAATGGGTTATAAAAAGAGAAGTCAAAGCAGCAGAATAGAGTCGGTGTTGTGCATTTCAAAGGTACAACAGTGCTGTATACCAAATGAATATGACTCAGCAAACCTGTATTTATGTTATCAGAGATGCTAACATCTGAAGGAAGTCATCAGTAGTCCACATGCGCGGCGCCCATAGTTTTTCCGTAGTGGAGTCAAGTCAAGTCAAGTTCCCACATTAAAATTTGCAGGCATGATCATTTCCCAGAGTACACTGCTACATTTTTAGCAGCATGTTAATCTGGATCGGGGAAAATACTTGGATAAATTTTGCAACATACCTAATTCCCCTTAAAATGGGGGGGGGGGGGGGAACTTGAGTAAATACACAAAAAATACATACCATTGCAACTCCAGCTTTTAATAAATATGTTATGTCATAAGTGTGTGATGCCACACACTTATGGTTATTCCTCTTGTTTTTTAGAGTGAAAATGCCGATCGCAATCATCTTTTCCGCCGTGAGAGATTGAAAAATCAACAGCACACGGGGAACAAAACCCATGGTTTTCGGATACCCGAGACTATTTTAGACACGGAAATTCTTGCGAATAACTCTCCATGAATTTTCGACAACTTTTTTGCTTTTTAGATCCAAGAATATTAGTAGAGGCAGGTGGCCATTTACCCAACGCTATTGCAAGTAAATTTGTACACGACAAACACAATGGGAGCAAAGACCGACGCACAGAACAATGAACTTTGAAAGGTTTCATAGCATTATTATGCGGATAAATAGAAAATTAGCATTAAATGCTAATATGAAAAAAAAATCAAAAAGGTATTTTAAATTGCATAAATAAATCAATTCTGGAAAAAAAAGTATAAAATAAAAAGGCAATGCAAATAAAATAAATTACAATAAAAATCCATGCAACGTTTCATTAACACAATAGAAGTTTTCTGCTAAGATGCGGAGAAGTAAAATGTCACAACTTAAAACGCAAGTGAGTAACGGGAAAAAAAAAAAAAAAATTAAAACTGAAATTAAAAGATTCCCAACGAAGAATGATCTGGGGAAAACAATCTTTTAAAGAAGAAAGAAAGTTCTTGTGAATCTGACAAGATAAAATAAAACATCCCTTTGTTTTAGCAGAACATTTTTACAAGAGAGAAGAAAAAAAAAAAAGAACTGCGCTTTGCAAATCTGTCAAAGTAACATAAACAATTAAGCTCTTTGCCGACAGCGAGGAGCGTGGGAAAGTAGGTAACAACTGGGCACACACCCAGCAGCTGCTAGACGTTTTCTTTGGCTGGTTGCCAAAGACACAAGGAGAGATTTTTTTTTCTTGCTCTGGGCAAATATACTGCGCACGATCATCCACGGCAAGCCAGGTACAAAGTCACGTGATCACACAGAACGATCTCCGCTGCAACATTTCCGCTTGCTTGTCGGCCAGCCAAACATGCTTGCTGTGTGACGGCTTCGTGACGTTATTGCAAAAATCACATTTGACTATGCTGGACTTTTTTTTTTTTTTTAAATAATTAAAAAAAAAAAAAGTTTTCCGGAAATATCAGAGATTTTTGGGAAAATCTGTAGTTTTTCACATCTTCTCCGTAGGTCTGTAGTACGAACATGATATCCGTAGAAACTACGGAGGATCCGTAGTACTTGGCATCTCTGTGTTATGTGGGGCATAATCATCGATTGGCTAGAGGCTGGTCAAACCCAGATGGCAGTGCCCCAGGAGCTGCATGTTCCATAAAGTGTCATTTCTAGATTCTTGTGATGGTCCCAACAGAACACAAATGTGTCTCAATGCTTCAGCACAGGACATCCGCAGATTACAATGCTGCAA
Organism: Macrothele yani; assembly: GCA_039090855.1. Lineage (NCBI taxonomy): Eukaryota > Metazoa > Arthropoda > Arachnida > Araneae > Macrothelidae > Macrothele > Macrothele yani. The sequence continues at coordinate 425,940 of CM077008.1, read as the reverse complement.
AAAGACAGTCTTTTGCCTCTAACTGCCAGACAGCACAGGCAGGGTACAGCAGCAGACCTTGCTAGAGACCTTTCAGTTGACACGGGCCTAGGTTTTAAGGCATACCTTGTACAGACGATTGAGTTGGCCAGTATGACCGCAGGCCTGCCAGATGCATTTTATTAACTGCAGCCCATTGAACAATCCATGTAACCTGATGCAGCGAACATCGTGCTTGGACAGCCGACCAATGGGCCCATGTCTTGTTTACTGACGAATCCAGGCATATTCTGTACAATGATTCAGGTCGTGTCTTCATCTGGAAAAGCACCTGTGACTCGGGACAATACCTCCAACATCCTGGAACATCTCATCATTTTTTGGTAGCTGTAGGATTCTAGTGTGGGGCAGAATAATGTTGGGTTCACGTACACCCCTCCATGTGTTCGAAAGAGGAACTGTGACGAACCAGACGTACCCTGATGTCATTCTGCAACAATATGTCCAGCTATTCAGGGATGCAATGGGACCTGAGTTTATGTTTATGGATGACAAAGCACATCCTGATCAAGCCCCCATAGTGGAGGACCACCTAGAAAGTAAGGATATCATTTACTTACAGTGGTCAGCTCACTCTCCTGATGGGGCACACACAACAGATGTATTGGAGGACATCATCCACCTCCTAGAACTAATCTGGAAATTCTGACAGCATTACTGCAAGAGTGGGACTCCAGACCTCAAGCACAGTTTGCCCAGATGTACCACATGTGTTGCTGTGCCAGGACAACATGCAGCATATTGAACACTTTTTTCACTATAAAGCATTTATGTTCTACACAATACACAAGATGCGCATTGCAAATTAGCTCTATAGGAGCTGTTTTTCTTTATTTTGACAACCATGGGGGATCCTCTAGTTTTGTTTCTTTTTTTTGTTCTGAATTTTCGCTTTGTTCAATATGATCCATATCTAGAACAGTTTGGTTGCAATCCTCTAAAGGTGGAAGAGTTGAAACTGACATTATCCTTAATTTTTGATCATGGGCATACATAAGACATGGGAAAAATAGGGGAAATAAAGTTCCAAGTTGTGGGAAGAATAAGATCAGAGAAAAGATACAGGAGTCTAATGACTTAAGTGGAAGATGAGACAAGTATTAGAACATGAAACTGAATAAGAGTTTGAGGCAGAAGCAGATGCCAAGGTGAGAGAAGAAAACATAGGAGGGATTCTCAAGAAAAGATATTTGTACAGCTCGAAAATCTCTTCAAAATGATAGGGCTTCAGGAGTAGATTGCATGACTGCTGAGATAAAATATGGTGGTGACTCTGTGATTGACTGCTTAACTGAAATTTGCCAGTTCTGGGAGTTAGCATACCTCCAAATCTGAGGAACAATTCCTATCATTGTTCCCTTGTATAATGGATAAGATGATCAGACTAAATGCAAGAACTACTGTGGTATCAGCCATGTGGTTATAACATCAACTGTTCATAATGTTTATTTTTTTCAAATAATTATATTTCACTTTAATTTTACCTTGTTTCAGTTTTTAGGTGTGTTTTATGGGGTTCAGACAACTGACCACACAGAAAATTGGCCAGAAATCATTCAGGGGCCATGTTAAAATAACATTTTTGATTTCAATGTTTTCACTTCCATGTAGGATGGCTATGAAAGCATTAGAGGCAGTATAAAAATTATATTCTTGATTTCCTTGTACCAACTGCCATGTCGGCTGATCATAAAACAGAGGATCATATAAAAATTACAGTACATTATTGATTTCCACAAGCCCACTTCCATGAGGGCTGACCACAAAACCATTAGAGGGGGAGGGGGTCACACAAAAATCGCCATTTTGTTTTCACCATGTCTACTTCCACACACAAATTCAAAAAACCGAACCAAACTTCAGAATACCATTCTACATGTGAAACACCTGTTACAATGTTAACCGGAACAAGACATAAACAAACACCAAAAAGTCACAAAGGAAGCTCAAATGCTGTTGACCAAACATTGTAACAAGATATACCATAAAAACAACATACTGAACAAAATAAGTACTATAACTATCTTCTTCATGAGATTACCAGTTATACAAAGTGTGGCTTTTCTGATGTCTACAAAGACTGGAATCAACCAAATGTCTGCAAACAGTTTTCTCTAAGCCATGCAAAGTCACAAGTCAATCCAAAGGCATGAAGGCAAGAAATGAAGAAATAAAAGAATCACTAGCAAACCAATCGCAGATTCAGAATCACATGACCATGACGAAACAAGAACAGCCCAATTAAAATGACATGTAAATACAAGCGAATAACAGGAAAAGGTAAATGAATGTAAAATAGTTGTATAATGTGTAATAGAATGGGAAAGGAATTTGATCAGAAAGGAATGGCTATTAGCGATCCATCAAATGTTTAACTTGTTGAGTTATGCACACCTGCAACTGTGGAGACGATTCTGGCCCACTTTTTTGTAAAACGACAAATTCTGTTTATATGATTACTTGTAAAAGAAGTCATTTCAGATATATTGGACAATCTAGTAACCCATTTCCTATAAGAATGAACTGTCACAGATCAGACATAAAATTATTTAAATATTACTGATACAGAACTAATACATTTTCAAAGATATGATTTTTGTGATACAGAACTCAGTATACTTTTTATAGAGGATAACCTGAAAGTTCACCTTCATTTAGGAAACTTATGTATGCTGCAATTCCAAACCCTCTATCCATATGGATTAAACGATCTTTTTAATGGTCAAAAAATGAATTCGTCAGACCCTAGTTCTAACTACCAATATTTCAGACATCGACCATTTGAGGATGGCTGTAGTGTAAGGTATAGAGGATGTCGAAGTAGAGGTACTGACCACAGTCAATTTAATGATTTTGACAAACTTTTAAAGGATCTGGATATACTTTATGACAATATTCCTAAAGTTTGTGAAGTAAAATTTTGCTCTCAACAATTGAATTTAAAAAAATTCAAGATCCATCATGATAATTATAATTACCAAAATCAACATATACAATATCTTGTTTCATCATCATCATATCACTAAGCTGTTATCTGAGATTCTGAGGTTAGCTGCACAAAGAAATACAAACTACCAGATAAATTTCTAACTGATTATTTAATTTATTAATTTACTGTTGCCGTTCCTGCGAAAACCTCCTAAAGCAGCTATGACTTTTAATGAAAAATTCACTTGCTTACTAATTCAACCATCTAATTTGTTCTCTTGGTTAAACACGCTTCCTAAATACACAAACTCATTCACTTAGTCAATCACTGTGCCATTTAGACATATTACATTCAGTGCTAACAGTTCCTTGTTCAAAAACCATAACTTTGGTTTTTCCCTTATTTTTACACTCGCTTTCAATTTCATGCAAACTTCATACATCTGGGACAACATACTCTGCAACTAACTTTTGCTCTCTGGTAACAGGACTGTGTCATCAGCATACAACAATCTGCACACACGGATATTACCCAGACTTAAACTAGTATTGTACATTTTGGCATCATGCATGCATGCATCCATAAATACATCAAACAGCCATGGTGACATTACACAACCCTGTCTGACTCCTGCACCAACAGAAAACCATTTTCATAAAACACCATTCACTCATACACAAGTTCTACTGCCAACATACACTGCTTTTGCACTATTAAGTAGATTCCTAGTGACACCATATTTATTTAATTAATACCTTCCACAAAAGTATCCTATTTACTTGGTCGTAAGCTTTTTCTTAATTTGTGTGAAGGCAGCAAAAACTTTCTTACCAACAGCCAGATACTTCTCAATCATCATGCGTAATGCAAAACTAAGTAAATGTTCATTTTGTGCTTACGTTGACTTTATGTTGATTTCCGCCATCTTACACGATCATTATTCTAATAACAGATTCAAATAACACATTTGACTGTTTAGATGATTTAATGTGATGAATTTAATTATTAAATTCATATATAAAAAAAAACATTAGAACTTTCAGGCCCGCAACGGACCCATCTTCAGATGTTATTAGCAGAATGGAACTGAGCATGATTTAAATACATTAAAGTTATGTGGTTTTCTTGATATTGTGGCCTGCTCGTGATGGACATCATATCTCGTGAAAGGTTTGTTAACATCGATAAATATATTATGTGTCAAGCAACGTATTAAAAACAATGTTTGAAGGAAATAATTGGTGTAAGTCTCTACATGTTATAACTCACTAAGCACCGTTTTCCAAGGTAAAGGGATGTGGCAAGGAGTATCATCATTGCAGCATACTTCACCATATTTGTGAATAAATAGGCTTTCTAGTAGTAGGTTTGATGGTTTTGAGTAGGGCGTGGCGAGGATGTTGGCTTCGTTCGTGTACTACAAAGTTGCCCTACTCATCCGGGAACTGCGTACTGCAGCAAGAACCACTGGTGGAGTATATAAGTCAAATTCTCTACACCTTCAACCAAGAACTTCCCGTAGAAGTCCCCGAATCCCACTAAATTAACACACCCAAACTAAAACTCTCACAATTCACATACAACAATAATAAAAATAATAATTTTAAACACTTGGGGTCGGGGACCGGTAGCCACTCATCAGGGAAAGACTTCCCCAGCCCCCGAACCCTGGTTCAGGTTTCATGCAGCTGTCTTTGAAATATGTTATTTCCGAAACAAGGATTAAAATTGTTTTTCTTTTCTTTTAAGTGTTATACACCTGGTCTTCCCTACCTGAACCAGCAACACAGAACTTAAATACAAAAACTTACCTGAAATGAAACAAATGTAGACTTTATAACTCCACTAAACCCCAATAAATCTAAACTTTGATCCCAACACATCCCCCTCCATATCATGCAAAAGCGTACCAACAGCTGCCGAACCCACTCCCAGACATATCTTGAATTTTCGAAAGTAACCATATGATGTCCTATGGCGACCTCCGTCGGAATTTACAAAAAACTTTAACGAAAATTAATTGCTTTTGTGTTTTAATGGATGTCAGCAAATGTTAGGTTAAATGCTCCTGGGCGACTCGGTGGAAGATATTTTAAATTGAGGCTCGAAGAAAAATTAGTCCAAAGCTTAAAAGGTAGTAATGTTACATAGTCTGATTTTATAAGATTTTCCCGAATTAAAAGATATCAATAATTTTTCGAAATGAAATGAGCAATATTTTAATGGATAATTATTTTTTTAAAAAGAAGAAGAAAAAAGTATTTTTAACTGCTTTGTGGTATTGGACCGATTATTGCATATTCTTGCGATTCTGATGAATTGGGAAAAAATAATATTTCTAAGTACGTGTTTAGAGACATTGGAATACCAGCTTACTTAAAAACATTGGTATCAAAACTAAAATGTGTTGTCTTATCGAAAAGATCCAGAATGACACCCTGACTTTGGGGAACAAGGCCCTTATCGAGAAAATGCACATGATCTTTAGATACCGTTTCACAAAGCACTAATCCTGGAGTATAGAAGTAATTAATTTGGACAGAAGGGGTACCAGATGAAAATGTTCTTAAAGCATCAACATATCTGAAGGAAAAAAATTGTTGGTGAACTAAATTTCTCCTCGTAGTGATGAAGATAAAAGATTAGCTAACAGACTGGAGCAACAAGAACCCATTGGAACACCTTTTATCTGTATATACAATCGTTTGTTATCATAAATGTAATTATTCAAAATGCAAAAATTACATAAGGTTGTCCAATATTCAAATGTAACATCAAGCTGCAGACCACTCTGTTCAAAATAAACATCCAAAATTCTCCTTAGATCATTCAAATTAATTGAGGTAAATAAATTTATGAAATCATATGTAGTAATCTGTAGCTCAGTATGATTAATAGAATTAACAAAATCCAGAACTTGTCTATTGTTATCAATAATCCATGAAGTATTTTCAATTTGGCCATAAATAACAGATAAAAAAATTTAAAAATTTTACAAGCCTAATTATTATACCTGTTTATTCCACAAGTAATAAATCTGAATTTTAAGGGCTGTTTATGGAATTTTGGTATTGCGAAAATATATGGAAATTGTAATTGCATTTTATTTATTTTTAATAATTTATTAAAGCTGATCAACTGCTTTTTTAATGTATTTAGAGTACAGTTTGTTACTATTTTATATGTATCTTCATTGGATAGTTCTAAAGCAACTACCTGGTGAGAAAATTTCTTGCAAATAAAGGCATAATTATTGCTACTTTTATCTATTGGGGTAACTATGAAATCATTCTGCAGTTTTTTTAATTTGAGCCTTAATACTCCTCCAATCCTTAATATAACCATTTCTTTGAAAGTTTTTATCAACTGATCTTAATAATCCCTCCAGAACTGAACTCAGCCGTTGAAAGAAAAGCTCAACGGGAGTACTAGTTCTATCAGACCATTCATAGATAAAACCATGAAGGTCCCTGGACAAAAATGTTTTGATAATTCTGATGGGTACAAAGATATTTGGTCTGAAGTTAGTAACAAAACTTAGTAGCTTCCTCAATTCTTTATGTTTTACAATACCAACATCTCCTGTCACAATATGTCCCTAGCTATGATTCACATAACGTTTGTATAACTTGTCTTGACACATACATGGGAAATCATCCTCATCCATATCTCCAAAATTTCTGCAAAAATCATTATAGTTGAACACCCTTCTTCCTGCAGGTAAGGTCAAGTGATGCGTAACATCACAGCCTCTCCTTGACAAATGTCAACCCCGCCTTCTCGTGGTGCATCCTGTTCCCACTAAAGGGGCTCTGACGAACGTCAAGAGCGGTATAACTATACCATCGGGATTAGAGGAAATGCTATCCCACACTCACCAAACTGCTTGGCCAGTGCGGTGAGTTATGGCCAAACCCCTCAAAAATGACTCCACAACTTAAATCTTGGCCCACAGTCTCCGGCAGCTGGAATGTACCTCACCAAGGCAGCGGCCAGTGCGACATGTAGGCAGAGGGTGCTAAGAATCCCCGGAGGACTGGACTAGGCGGTCATCTGATGCTGACCTTGGCTACGTATAATGGACGCTCCCTATCTTTTGATTCAAGGCTTCTTGAATTGGAAGAGGAACTACAAAGGATCAAGTGGGACATTGTCGGGCTAAGTGAGATAAGAAGAAAAGGAGAAGATCTCATTGAACTGAAAAGTGGACATATCTTCTACTATCGTGGGACAGATAGTGGCAGAACTAGTGGTGTTGGATTTATAATAAACAATAAACTGAAGGATAAAGTTGTAGAAGTTGAAAGTTCCTCTGACAGAGCTGCACGACTTGCTATCCAACTCTCGAAAAGATACCAGGCTCAGATTATTCAAACTTATGCACCCACCACAAGTCATCCTGAAGAAGAAATTGAAGAATTTTATGAGGAAATTCGTCATCTAAATAATAAAGGTAAGCAGCACTTGAAGATAATTATGGGAGATTTCAATGCAAAAATAGGGCAACAGCAACAGAATGAAACTTCAGTAGGTAAATTCGGTCACTGCAACAGAAACCAGCGTGGAAATACTCTCGTTGAGTTTGCAGAGGCAGAAGGGTTTTTCATCTTGAACTCCTTTTTCAAGAAAAAGCCACACAGAAAATGGACATGGAGACATCCAAATGGGATGACAAGTGAAACTGATTTTATTATTTGTAACAAAAAATTCATCATAGAAGACTGCAATGTGCTAAACAAGTTCAACACAGGTAGTGACCATAGATTGGTGAGATGTAAGATGCACAACACTAAACTCGAACGTTGCAAGCTCATAAGACAAACAAAATGTATTGACATAACCAACTTTAAATAACACCATAATACACCTTCAAGTTGGAACTGAAGAACAGATTCTCTGCTTTAGAAGGCCTAACATTGGAAGAAGTGGATATTTCTGAAGTTAACAGAAAAGTAACCAAAGCTCTTATGGAAACAGCAACAAAATTAGCTGGGTCTAAGAACAAGTTGCATGTGAACAAATTATCAGGAAAAAGCAAAATGTTGATGCAAAAAAGAAGAGAGATGAGGACAACTAAAGAAAATGTGACTTCCAAAGTGGAATATATAGAGCTATGCAAGACAGTACGAAAAAGTATCACTGAAGCCGTAAGGAAATTCAACTGTGAACTAGTGAGGAAAGCAATTGAAAACAACCAAAGCCTAAAGATAGCAAAGGGACATCTCAGTAAGGGAAGAAAACAGATTATGGCACTGAGAAAAGAAGATGGTTCTGTAACAAGAAATAGAGGCGAAATTTTGACAAGAGTGAAAGATTTCTACTCCAAATTATATGAAAGGGATGATACTTGTACTCCAGACATCATGAAAGGTACCAGTACCAGAGTTCTTCCAGTCCCCCCAGCAAAAGTTGCACATGTAATCAAGAACATGAAGCAGGGAAAAGCTCCAGGAGAAGATGGAATTACTGTAGACATCATACAAAAAGCAAGTGGAGAAATCGAAACAGTACTAGCCCAAATTTTCACTCGATGCCTTAATGAAGGAAAGATTCCTGAGGATTGGAACAACGCTACAATGATCCTGCTACATAAAAAAGGTGACATTGAGGATCTCAGGAACTACAGACCTATCAGTCTCCTATCAGTGGTTTATAAAATCTTCACTAAAGTTCTTTCACACCGTTTGAAGGTAACACTGGACATGGCTCAACCGAGAGAACAAGCTGGATTCAAGAGTGGCTACAGCACAATAGATCATATCCACGTACTCAGAGAACTAATTGAAAGAGCGAGGGAATATGAACTTCCATTGTGCACAGCTTTTATCGATTATGAAAAAGCCTTTGATTCGGTGAAACCATCAGCAGTTACAATGGCTCTGAAATCCTGTGGTATTGAAGATGCATACATTAATATTATTAATAACATCTATGAAAATGCAAGTGCAAAGATTCGGCTGTTTGAAAATACAACACACATAAAAATTGGAAAGGGAGTGAGACAAGGTGACACCATATCTCCGAAGCTCTTTAATGCCACATTAGAAAATGTCTTTCAATCACTGAACTCGGAAAACAAAGGGATAAAGATTAATGGAGATTATCTAACCCACCTTCGTTTTGCTAATAACGTAGTCATTTTCGCAGCTACCCGATCAGAGCTGTAGAGTATGATCCAGGAACTTGCTGACAAGAGTAAAAAAGTGGGATTAAAAATGAACTTTCAGAAGACAAAAGTAATGTTCAATGCTTTTACAAGAAATGAAGATTTATCGATTGATGGAGAAAAGCTGGAGATAACAGACATGTACGTTTATCTTGGACAGCAGATATCAAGTGAGGGTCACATTGATGAAGAAATTAATCGGCGTACAAAACTTGCCTGGAGAGCTTTTGGAAGAAACAGCGTAATTTTCAAGAGTAATATGCCATTATATCTTAAAAGAAAAGTGTTTGATCAATGCATCCTTCCAGTGCTTACGTATGGTGCAGAGACGTGAACCTTAACTAAAAGAGACATACAAAGGCTGCAGACAACTCAAAGCAGCATGGAGAGGTGCATGCTTGGTGTAACCAGGAGAGATAAGAAGAGGAACTCGTGGATCCGAAAAATGACAAGAGTAGAAGACATCATGATCAGAGTTAAATCCCTGAAATGGCAGTGGGCTGGACATACTGCCAGAAGGACAGACCATCGATGGACAGCCGAAATTTTAGATTGGATTCCAAGGGACACGAAAAGACCCAGAAAAAGACCACATGGGAGATGGGTGGGTGAAATTCGAAAGTATGCGGGAGGGCCATGGAGGAGACTGGCACAAGACAGACCGTTGTGGAGGAAACTTGGGGAGACCTTCGTCCAGCAGTGGATTGATAATGGTTGACAATGATGATGATATATACTTAAGAGCAGAGCCGAAAACATAAGAAAAACACTTAAGAATTTAAAACGAAAGTAGCAAAATAACCTGAAGATCAAAACGCGCAATGCAGCAGTTATGAAAATTCAGAATTCACATTCTATCAAGAAGAGACCGAAGCAAAAAAAAAATGTTTTTTTTTTTTTTTGACTCATACCAAGTGCAACATAGAAAAGGTTATATATTGACTGGTGTGAGTAAAAAGAAAAAAATAATAGATAAACAGAATGTAGAAAGTGTCGAGAATACTGAGCCTTGGCTTTATCAAGGACCAGCAAAAACTCTGCATTTTCTCACTTCCACAAAGACCTATTTGGAAATGGGTTTCTGCAAAGTCATAGATGCAACAAAAAAGCCCACCAAAATTTTTTTAAAATATATATATATATATGTCATAACCCCCACAGAGTTGTATGACGAAGCTTTAGTTAACATTTTAGCATGCATCCCATAACTTTCCTGGCCCAACCCATGCTCTTCATCTGTTACTAACAAACAGAAAGAAGATTACCATAGAAAACACAAGTTGTAAGAGTGACATAATGAATCAGAAATAATGTTCAGCAATAACACATTGCCGAGTTACCTAGTCGCCTAATAAAGAATTTAAACCTGAATAGCAATAGTAAAGTACTACAAATTCTTAAACATTGCAATAAAAAAAGGAAATATTAATTTTTTTCTAAAACACAGATTCTTGAAAGAAAACTGAATTACAAAAACCCCTACTCCACAACTTCTGACAACACAAAAACGAGAATAAAATAAAGACAATAATAAACTAAAGAAATGCTTTGTGTAGGTTATATGACAAAAACAATTAGTTGCAATATGTACAAAGTATTTCAGAAGTGCTTAAGTGCATAATTAAGTAGTCATTAAGATCTTTACGACATTGAAAACACATCGCAGACTACAAGAACAAAAAAAAAACGGCTAGCTGCTTAGCCAAAGTGCCCTAAAAAACGCGCAAAGTTACCAAGAAAAGAGAGAGTTAAAATCCGCAAAAAAGTTAGACATGCTAGTGCCTAAATGTTTAAAGCAAAAATTAGAAAAGATGTTCAAAAAGTTCAAACATTGAACTTGGAAAACCCAAAACCTAAAGATAATGAAGAGAGCTTACCTCTTAAGTAACTTAACTTCTTCCACTCATGAAGAAAACATGGCCGACCTTTTACCCCAAACTTTCATTCACCCCTGCCACTCCCTAGTTGCTGGGGGGGGCAGTGTGGGTGGGGCTGAAGGCCTCCACAGACTGAAAAAAATCCTACTCGTGGAGATTTTAACTAGAGAAAAATATAATTAAGATTGTGGACCTGTTTGATCAGAAAGAGCAGAATTAACTCTCCAGAATACATGAGAAATATTATGAAATACACAAGTAGTGTATTTAATAACTTTTGCATGTATTTAATCACCTTGGTGAGCTTCTATAGACTATTCAGAATCCTATTAATTTTAATGTTAGTTTTACTATTTTTAGTATAGCTATTCTAGTGAGTGAATAACTACATTTCTTTTATATTTATTTTCTTTTATACACAGATTTTTAAGGGGTTTTTTTGTGATTTTGTCTATATTATTTAATTTTTTATTTTTAATAGGACCTTCTTATCCATAGCACTAAGGTTCCTTTTTGTAGTTAATATGCATCCTCTAGCCAACTTCCAAAAGGCTTTCATTGGTCAGAATCATATTATTAACTGTGTAGAAAATTAAAGCAGATCTGCCAACCTTACTCTATTATTCAGAATAATTGTTCTTAAAGTTCTTTTGATGAAAGAAGTAGGAATTTTGTTCTCTAGAAAACTGTCTAATAGTATATTAATGTGGTAATTGAAGTCCAAATTGTTTCTGCAAATTCTTGAAATTCTAAGCACCTGAGAAATTAGTACATTCTCAATTACTTTGGTTGATAATGTTATTATTCCAGTGTAGATATTTAATTACTTTGAAAGGAAAATTAACTCTTTTATCAAAGAGGCTAATAGATGGGTTATCTCTGTTAAGTTTAATGCTTAAGTCTAGGAACTCTAGTTCCTGATTACTGTGGTTGGGTTTTACATAAGTTAAGAGAGCTAGGATAGATATTATCAAAATCACTCTCTATAACTTCTGAATTATTTATACACTGCAGATCGTCAATATATCTAAATGTGTAAAGGTAGTTATTGGAGTAAGTGGAGTGATTTTTAATGAATTTATATTCCTTAAAGGACAGGAATAGATTTGTAATACTTGTGGATGTTGACGTTCCCATAGGGATACCGTTTACTTGCTTATAGAGAGTATTATTATATAAGATATGGTTATTTTTATGCAGCAATTGAGATAAGAGTTCCAGGCTCCTACATTAACAAATTGGTTAAGTTTAAATTCTGCATACAGCTCTTTAAAGGTGGTGATTATATCTGATAGAGGCAGATTAGTATGTAGGTTCTCAAAATCATAACTATTAATATCTAAGGGATTTACTTCGAGTATAGTGGAAATTACTTCTGCATTATTATTAATTATCCAAAAATATCTGTACTTCAAATTAGTACAGTTACAGGAGTCATAAAAAGAAAATTGATCTAGCTTTTGAAGAAATCTTGAAGAAGGTCTTGAAACACATTAGTAACTGTACTAATTTGAAGTACAGAGATTTTGGGATAATTAATAATAATGCAGAAGTAATTTCTACTATACTCGAAGTAAATCCCTTAGATATTAATAGTTATGATTTTGAGAACCTATATACTAATCTGCCTCTATCAGATATAATCACCACCTTTAGAGAGCTGTATGCAGAATTTAAACTTAACCAATTTGTTAATGTAGAAGCCTGGAACTCTTATCTCAATTGCTGCATAAAAAATAACCATATCTTATATATAAGGGTGTTCAAATGAAAAGGTACGAAACGTCACAAGAACGTAACCGTTAACATATTTGTCTATGCCGCTATGGGAGAACGTAGCGACACATCTAGGGATGCGATTGGAGTCGCCGGCGTGGATCGGAGCATGCGCGGGCGCCCGCATGCGCAGGAGAGAGTAGAGGCTCTTATAAAGAGCGCCGTCCAATTGACGCGGCAGTGTGTGTGAGGACAGGATGGCGTTCACATTGCAAAATTCGACGATTGAGGAGCAGCAAGGCGTTATCCGATTTCTGACAGCAGAAGGTGTTAAACCGGCCGCTATTCATCGCCGGATGGTGACCGTATATGGGGAAGACTGTGTGTCCGACAAGTCAGTGAGAAAATGGAGTGCCCGTTTTCGTGCAGGCCGTGAGAGCTTGGTTGATGACCCGAGACCGGGCCAGGCAAACACAGTCATCACGGCCGATCTCATCGACAAGGTGGACGACCTAGTGAGAGGTGATCGGCGTGTCACATTGCGAATGTTGGCGGTGGAGGTAGATGTCCGCGTTGGAACAGTGTGGACAATTGTTCACGACAGGTTGCGTTATCGGAAGGTGTGCGCGCAATGGGTTCCGAAGCAGCTCACCGACCAGCAAAAGGAACTGCGTATGGAGCTAGCACTTCAACATCTGTTTCGGTATCATGAAGACCCCGCTTTCCTGGAGCGGATCGTCACAGGTGATGCGATTTCCATGTGTTTGGTCCCCTGAAAAAACATCTGAAAGGGAAGCGCTTCCACTCGGACGATGAACTCAAGGACGCTGTGCAGGACTGGGTCTCGTCATGGCCATAGAAATTCTGGGAACAAGGAATCCTTCGGTTCGTTAATCAATGGGGTCGTTGTGCTACGGCCTATGGTGTATACTTTGAATAAAGTCTTCATTTATACTCACAGTGTCGTTTCGTACCTTTTCATTTGAACACTCCTAGTAATAATACTCTCTATAAGCAAGTAAACGTTATCCCTATGGGAACGTCAACATTCACAAGTATTGCAAATCTATTCCTGTTCTTTAAGGAATATAAATTCATTAAAAATCACTCCACTTACTCCGATAACTACCTTTACACATTTAGATATATTGACGATCTGCTGTGTATAAATAATTCAGAAGTTATAGAGAGTGATTTTGATAATATCTATCGTTGTAAAACCAACCACAGTAATCAGGAACTAGAGTTCCTAGACTTAAGCATTAAACTTAACAGAGGTAACCCATCTATTAGCCTCTTTGATAAAAGAGTTAATTTTCCTTTCAAAGTAATTAAATATCTACACTGGAATAATAACATATTAAACAAAGTTATTGAGAATGTACTAATTTCTCAGGTGCTTAGAATTTCAAGAATTTGCAGCAACAATTTGGACTTTAATTACCACATTAATATACTATTAGACAGTTTTCTAGAGAACAAAATTCCTACTTCTTTCATCAAAAGAACTTTTAGAAAAATTATTCTGAATAATAGAGTAAGGTTGGCAGATCTGCTTTAATTTTCTACACAGCCTTTTGGAAGTTGGCTAGAGGATGCATATTAACTACAAAAAGGAAACTTTGTGCTATGGATAAAGAAGGGCCTATTAAAAATAAAAAATTAAATAATATAGACAAAATCACAGAAAAAACCCCTTAAAAATCTGTTTATAAAATAAAATAAAAATAAATATAAAAGAAAACTAGTTATTCACTCACTAGAATAGCTATACCAAAAATAGTAAAACTAACATTAAAATTAATAGGATTCTGAATAGTCACAGAAGCTCACTAAGGTGATTAAATACATGAAAAGATTATTAAATACACTACTTGTGTATTTCATAATATTTCTCATGTATTCTGGAGAGTTAATTCTGCTCTTTCTGATCAAACAGGTCCACAATCTTAATTATATTTTTCTCTAGTTAAAATCTCTGCGAGTAGGATTTTTTTCAGTGTGTGGAGGCCTTCAGCCCCACCCACACTGCCCCCAGCGACTAGGGAGTGGCAGGGGTGTTTTGAAGTTTGGGGTAAAAGGTCGGCCATGTTTCCTCAAGAGTGGAAGAAGTTAAGTTGCATAAGAAGTAAGCTCTCTTCGTTGTCTTTGGGTTTTAGGTTTTCCAAGTTGAATGTTTGAACTTCTTGAACATTTTTTCTATTTTTTGCTTTAAGCATTTAGGCACTAGCAAGTCTATTAACTTTTTTGCGGATTTTAACTCTTTCTTTTCTTGGTAACTGCGCATTTTTAGGGAACTAAGGATAAGCAGCCGGCTGTTCCATTGTTCTTGTAGTCTGCGATGTGTTTTCAATGTAGGTAAGGTCTTAATAACTACTTAATTATGCACTTAAAGCACTTCTGAAATACTTTGTAAATATTGCAACTAATTGTTAATGTCATATAACCTTCACAAAGCATTTCTTTAGTTTATTATTGTCTTTATTTTATTCTCGTTTTTGTGTTGTCAGAAGTTGTGGAGTAGGGGGTTTTTATAATCCAGTTTTCTTTCAAGAATCTGTGCTTTAGAAAAAATTAATATTTCCTTTTTTATTGCAATGTTTAAGAATTTGTAGTACTTTAGTATTGCTATTCAGGTTTAAATTCTCTCTCAGGCGACTAGGTAACTTGGCAATTTGTTATTGCTGAACATTATTTCTGATGCATTATGTCACTCTAACAACTTGAGTTTTCTATAATCATCTTCTTTCTGTTTATTAGTAACAGATGAAGAGCATGGGTCGGGCCAGGAAAGTTATGGATACAAGCTAAATTGTTAACTAAAGCTTGGTCATACAACTCTGTGGAGGTTATGACATATATATATTTTTTTAAATTTTCTTTTGGTGGGCTTATTACTTGCATCTATGACTTTGCAGAAACCCATTTCCAAATAGGTCTTTGTGGAAGTGAGAAAATGCAGAGTTTTTGCTGGTCCTTGATAAAGCCAAGGCTCAGTATTCTAGACACTTTCTACATTCAGTTGTTCTATTTTTTTCTCTTTTTACTCACACCGGTCAATACATAAAATTTTCTATGTTGTACTTGGTATGAGTCAAATTTTTTTGCATCAGTGTCTTAACAGAATGTGAATTCTGAATTTTTATAACTGCTGCGTTGCGCGTTTTGATCTTCGGGTTATTTTGCAACTTTTGTTTTAAATTCTTAAGTTTTTCTTATGTTTTCGGCTATGCTCTTAATTATATATATATATATATATATAGGTTGCCTCTAAAGAGTACAATTTTATAATGGTAACCTTACTGGGCTATCTTAAAATCCCGCAGTTTTGCACAAAATTGTGAGAATAGGCATGTCGTACAACCATTGAACCTTGGGAGATGGCTCTTTTACAGATCCTGATCACAAAAATTGGGGAAAAATAAAAGTTTTCTTCTAAACTTAATCAGCTGACTGCTGTACATTTCACAACTCTTTCTTCGCGAAGTACTCTCCCTTTGTCTTATCGCAATGACGGCAGACGGGTACGCCGACGATAGTCAGCAAGCAAGGAGTCGATTGGCTACTGTAAAGGACAACTCTGCTACATGTGCTTCAACTGCCATTCAGCTGTAAACTGTGTTACATACAGTAAGGACGGAAACAGGGTTCTATTATGAGTAGCGTTCGAGGGAGACAACCCAAATGAGGGCGTGTTTTACGTAATGTGTGTGAATGAAGGAATTTTGACAGCATACATAATGAGCGTTGTCACAGTAATGCACGCGGCAACCTGTTTTTCCGAAAAGCTTTATTTGATGAAACTGCCATACATGAGCACAGCTTGGGTGTAATGAATATTGAGTGTGCGTCTGCATTTCGCTAATGAGAGAAAATTAATGGTCATTTTAATTCCTGATGACATGACGGCCTTATTTCTCTTCCAGAACTACAGATAAATATAGGGCCGAAGGACTTACTTTTGGATAGTACTAATTTTGTCCAACACATCCATAAATATAATAGTGAAGTGTCATTTGCTTCCCTCTCAGCCACAAAAAAGGGAGATTCCAGGCAATAGTCCGTACTGCTTTAAAATTCAGGGTCAGATCCACCCGTACATCTCGGATTCGTTGCCATTTACTGGTGAAAATTGTACTTTTTAGATTCTTCAGCAGCAACTGATATATGTATTGGTCGCAATGAAAATAAGGAATTAAAGCTTTCGATATTGACAACCCTGGCAGATATTCTGGCTAACAATCCTTACGCCCAAGCATACCAGACTGCAGCTGAGGTGACTGAACATGATGTAGCAAGATACAGCCTGGACCTGCATTTTGTTGATAATATATAGGTATTTACACATTCTATATATCCCCTCAACATAAAAGCATGAAAAAATGGCACAATTTTATTACCACTTTCTTGAAAACTGAAAAATGCTTCTTACTAGATTGAGGCTTTTGACCCACCAAGCCACTTAGTTATTTTCATAATTAACTTTTATTGTTACCGTTGTTTGGAGGTGTCCAACAACAGATATTTCACTGGATATCAGTTACCCAAAGTATAAACATATAAAACAAGCGAAACACACAGAGTCACGTATGGTAAAAGGTTCGTTTAGCAGTAGCTTTCGGTCATCCTATGACCTTGATCACCCGCGACCGACTCAACAACAAATATTTCACTGTTGTCGAGTCGATCGCGGGTGATAAAGGTCGTAGGATGACCAAAAGCTACTGCTAGTGATCAAGGTCGTAAGATGACCGAAAGCTACTGCTAAACGAACCTTTTACCATATGTGACTGTGTGTTTCGCTCGTTTTATATGTTTATGTGTTATTGTCGCGTGAAGCCTGAGTTTTAAACCATACCCAAAGTAACTGGAGCAAACAATTATTTGTTGTACTGATAATGCAATTCTCAATGATCCAAATAATTGCAAGCATAATAGTCAACAAGAGATATTTTAAAACCTATAATAGAAACACAAATGCTAAAGGTATTAAGAACACTGTTATACCATGTGACTCACCTTAAGTGGTCTTACAACAGTTACAGTTTCAATTGTGGTTGTTGGAGCCATCAGTTATCTGAAAATAATAGTTAATAATAATTCATAATTATAATAGTTCCTATAAATATTACATGCAAAGTTGAAAAGAAATCTTATAAACATGAATTACTTCAACAGCAATAAAGCCACAATTTGACTTACACAGAAGAGCACAGAACACATCTAGAAGTATAACTAACGTGCTACTGTAAAATCTTAATGAGTCAATGAGAATGAACATTAAATGCAAGAAAGCAAGGCTTTTACCACCTTATGCCCATTTAAATTCATCTGCAATTTCTGAAAACTAAACGTGAGTTCCTTCGATCTTTAGCTACAGGTTAACTTCAGGAATATCACATTATTTTATACTTCTTTTACGAAAATTAATAATTTATTATTCATGTTTTAGTATTAAGAATTATTCAGAATCCTTAAGGAGTAATTGCTCATTTTTATACATTTATAAACAAATACTACTACAGGGCTAGAAAAATGCATTCCAAATCTAGGAGCTGGATGAAACGAATTCAAATTTGAAAGAATAATACATAAATGTAATGTGTGTTGATGATGCTGGAACACAAAGTAATATTTGCTATCATTTTTTTTTTTTTTTTTTTTTTTTTTTACCTAAACCAGGCTTCTAAATAAAATTCCAACATGGACCATGATTTTCTTTTCCAGTTGCTGCTCACAAAAAATTAAAATTTTAGATTAAATTGATTTCATTAAAATATAATCTGTTGAAGTTGAATTTCTTACATATGAACTCAAAATAACATATTTTCTTTCATATAATTCCCAAACAGTGAAATTCAGTTGTTGTTGTTTTCATCGTAAAATCAGTGATGTACAAATATAATCTACAGGCCGTGAAATTTAGAAAAAAAAAAAAAAATCCTCATATAATCGGCATCTGTTATGTTGATCCTGAACCGCAATTAAAAAAGTCGGGGTTCTCAGGATGACCCAAAAGTCCAAAGACAGAAACAATGTTTTCATTGAAAAAAGTATTTGTCATTTTTAAATACCTTTGTGCTATTTTCAAGTGAATACAAAGAACAAAAATCCCTGCTTTTTCTAGCGTTACCATTGTTCATTAGTTAGACCTAAAAATCTGTAGAAACTACAGACAATCCGTAGTATTTGGCATTTCTGAAAAACTGAAGAGCCAAAATCCTTGAAGAGTGTGATTAGCGAGCAAAAAGTGATGAATGCAATTAGCAAAATGATTACACCACCAAGACAGCAATGATTATTTGCTGTGGAATAGCTCAGTGGGCTTCAGTTAGCACACAAATAGTACCACCTTCATTGCATCATATTTTCTGTCAAAATATTCTATTCATAAGCAAAAAAAAAAAAGTATTTCCTTCTTTTTGTGGCTTTTTACCTTTGCATTGCATTGTCTTGCATTTTTTAGTTAATGCATTTTCAAAACATTTGCAATATCACTAGCTCTCCTGACACCACACAGATTATGCAGCAGAAATTGCAGTATTTACTGTAAATTATGAAATCTGTAGTTAAAAAAAAAAAAAAACACTGGGTGCCAGCACTGAACTTTTAGGTGTGCTGTAATTTTCCAGTACTATACTACTGTATCTGAGAGTATCTCACCTTATGGTCCCTTTCTCTTAACGCTCACAACAAAATAAATTGCCATAAATGCACTTTGCCAGGGAACTTGAAGATCCACTATTTAAAAGTTCAGTTCTCAAAACAATTCCAGTAAAAATTTTATTTACAGTCACAACATGCTTATGTATCTCAGATTTTTTATTTTCTGTGGTAGGAAGTATTTCTAGAATATGTGTAGAGAATTTTTTTCATTAATTAGATCATAAATAAGTCTGAAGTTATAAGGAATTACTCATTTTGTACTAATGCTTGCATGTCATGACTTATATAATAACGAAGGAAAATTTCAAGCTTATGATTTATTACGCAATTTACCGTAATTTCGTGTAGATAAGCCGTGGCGTATACGAGTTCAAAATGAAATTTTTGGCCGATGCAGCTTATACCAGGGTTCCCACTCTTTTTCTCCCATAAAAAAAAAATAAGCACTTTTTAAGGACTTTTAAGCACCTATTGAACTTTTTTAAGGACCTATGCAATTGCAGGTGCATTAGCTTTATATACATATAGAAGAAAAAGTATGTAAATACACAAACACAATAGCTTTATAACCTTTCTTTCACAGACTTGACACCAACTTTTTGTTTCTCAGTGTCTAGGCTCCAAATATTAATTAGGTATAGCATTACAATATGAACTTTTTCAAGGGCATGGATAAATATTACTCTTCAAAATGGTGACTTCTGAAAACATGGTGCACATTGCAGTAACTGGCACATACTAATAAAGTAAATATGGTATATGTAAATAAAACTCAAAATGAGTCATTATTAAAGCAAAATTTAACGTACCACAAAATAAAGCTTTTAAATCACAAGTCCCCTGTTTCTGATGTATGGTTGTAACATATTTCACTAAGTCTCAAAGTAACCTTTCACTAACTTGATAGAAATGAATAACACCAAATTCAGGATAATACCACTAGTAATCGAATCAAACACCAAATTTATAACACTGCTTATGTAAAAAATCATTCTTGGGCTTACAGAATTACCCTGGTAGCAGTCATACTGAACAGGAATTCAGAGTTAGGAAGGGCAGGTCAAAGACTTTCCAGACCCCTCCTAACAAGTTAGTTCCAGGAACTAGATATGAAGTGTGGGGGAAAACGGTCAGTACAGTAAGCTGGTAGCACCTGTTGTGAACTTCACTCCAGATCTATGCTTGCTAATATATTTTTGGGAAGGGGGGGGGGGGCAGTTAATTTCCTAGTTTGTGTCATTTTATTTTTTTTAATTATATTACATATAATATATACTTATATATATATACCCAAGAGCAGAATCAAAAACTAATTTTACACCAAAGAATTTTAACTAAATTTTCTTAAAAAAAAACAACCTGAAGATCATGATGCACAATGCAGCAGTTATGAATATTCAGAACTCACACACTACTAAGTAGAGACAGTAAAAAAATTATTTAACAAGAACTAAAACATTATAGAAAACTTCAAAGCCCAACATGCATGAGTAAACAATAAAATAAAGTAATAAAGTAATAGTAAACCTGAATGTAGAAAGTGTTGAGAATGCTAAGCCTTTGGCTTTATCAAGGACCAGCAAAACTCTGCATTTTCTCACTTCCACAAAGACCTAGTTGGAAATGGGTTTCTGCAAAGCCATAGATGCAAGTTTAAAGCCCACCAATTTTTCTTTTTTTTTTTATTAAATTGGCAAAACCTCCTCAGAGTTGCATGAAGAATAATTTAGTCAAAGTTTTTGCATGCATCTATAACTTTTCTGGCCCAACCCACACTCTTCATATATCATCATCATCATCATCATTGTCAACCATTATCAATCCACTGCTGGACGAAGGTCTCCCCAAGTTTCCTCCACAACGGTCTGTCTTGTGCCAGTCTCCTCCATGTCACTCCCGCATATTTACGAATTTCATCCACCCATCTCCCATGTGGTCTTTTTCTGGGTCTTTTCCTGTCCCTTGGAATCCAATCTAAAATTTCGGCTGTCCATCTATGGTCTGTCTATTTTTCCTTTATGAATGTAAACTTAAACCAGAGTCAGATATGCAAAACTTATATTTACACACACATATACTGTATATATATGTGTGTGTGTGTGTGTGTAAATATAAGTTTTGCATATCTGACTCTGGTTTAAGTTTACATTCATAAAGAAAAAAATCAGCCTTTTTCAAAAGTTTGAAAGGATTATTACATTGATCTTTAGTACTGGCAAAAGCAAACAGAATTGTTGGTATCAACTGGGTAGGACTACTTCCTCTAATAGATAACATTCAGGCCAACAAGATCCTCCTCAAAAAACTCATGTGCAGCTCAGGCAATGTATGACACGTGCACAATGTGCATGCACTCGCACACATATGCATGCACGCATGCACACACACCTCTCTGTGGCCAGCACAAATAAACATAATTCCCCCTGTTTTGGCAATGTACTCAAGTTAATAAATAGCTACAGTAAAACTAAGGTACTATTCTTTTTACTTCAACATTTCCTTTTTCTTTTGTGGATTTGCGGCCCCTGCACCAACTGTTTGTTTTATACCAGTTTAGCAAAAAAAAAAAAATGTTATTTTGGTTTCAGGCTACAAGACTCAAATGTGCAGTCATTTGGGACATTTGGGCTACAAGCCAAAATGTGCTATTGGTGCCTAAAATTAAGTTCTTTTGATTTCAGCCTCTAACGTTAGCCACAACAGAAGACTTTCACCATATCCCTCCTAACTCTAAATACCTTGTGGAACAGACTGGAAAGTAATGTTTATTTTAATTACGTGTGTTTAACTTCTTTCAGAAAGTGTTTACTTGCAGCTCAACATAATCTAATTCTACTTTCTTTTCTTTCATTGTCCTTCTAAAGCTGTTACATGGGGTTAGATACTTTATGGTTCCAGTGGATTCAGCTTTATCAGCAAGTTTTTCAGAGGATGCTTGTAAATCTTCAACTGAACTCTGAAGCCTGCCTTTTTTATTTTTTAGCTCTTGTAATTCATCAAAAAATGACTTTCATTTTCTTTCTACTTCATTTTCTTTTACTTTTTGCTGTTCAGACAAATAGGAATGACACTTTTGCCTTGAACCAGCAGCAGCTATTCGAAGTTCTTTGGAAATGGGGACATCTTTCACTGGAACATTACTATCCCTAATGTGATCCAAGATGATCCTTTGAGCAACGTAAGACTTCTCAGCCATATTTTCAAATTTATTGGCTTTATTGACTGAGAAGCCCCTTTCAATATCTTCTTGTCCATGCGACAAAATCAACAGCATTTTGACAATTCCCCATTTCTTTTGGTATTTGTCTTCAGAGAAGTGTTTATATAGAAACCGATCAAGTAAGAAACCCTTATCTGCAGGGCTGAAATCTGATTGATTTTTCAATACAACTTCACTAAGGAATCAATTCCAATTAGTAGTTCTAATTCTGACTATTATATAGCTCTAATTATTCTACTATTCTCTTTTACGTGCTATATTTCAAAGTAACTTGTACAAAAATCTAGCGGATGATGCTTACCTTGGCATTCCTTTCTAGCGACGGGAACATTTCACGCACGTGTTTTCCAGTCTTTGTTGATGTTATTGTCCTAAAGTCCGTTGTATGCAATGACGGGCTTTACTTCTCACACTTTTTGCTGGGTATACTCATTGGATCTTCGCCTTAGGACTCAAACACATCAATTTTTACCGTTCTTTATACTCGAAATTTTCGCCCATACTCTGGGCATCTTCAGGAGCGTGGCGACTTTACCACCGATGTTCGTGGTTAACTTCGCGCTAATGGAGTCCGATACTCCTTGTTGCCATTCGTCGGATATACTTTCCTGGATATATTTCGTTATCAAGCCCGGCTGGTGCCATCTTGTTTCATTAAAACACTTTTTTTTTTTTTTTTTCTTCTCTTATCCTGGTTTCTTGTCTCTTTTGCCGGTTTTTCTTTTGTTGTTGTTTTTCTTGTCTTATTAGTTCTTTCCACAGGCCCAATAATGTGCTAGGGTCGTTCTGATTACATACCTTTGCTTTATTTTTGTAGATTAATATTGCTTCTTCCCTCCTCATTTGCCTTTCCGATTTTTTATTCTTTTTTAGCATTTTAATTTCATTGAATTTTGGGAATGTCCAGTTTTCCATGCAGAATTGCACTAAAGCAGTTTTGGCTTCTTTTTTTTGCCAGTTAGATATGTGTTGTTTAAGTCTTTTTTTTAATCTGTTTTTCGTACTTCCAATGTACGATATTGGGGGTATGTGTGCAATTGGAATTTCGTAGGTTCCCGATTCTTCTAGCATTTTTTCCTCTGTTTTTTTGTTGACAGTCATACTTTTCACGGTGTGCACTGAGCTTCCTAGTTGTAAGTTATATTTAGCAAAGTGTCTATTGATTTCTTTACTCACTCCTTCCAAGTATGGGAAAGCTCCAATGTATTTCAATTTTTTATTCCTCATCTTCCTTTCGTTGTGCACTTCTTGGCCTTCTTTACTCTGAGTCATATGCTTTTTACTCTCATGTATCCATTTATTAATTAGCTAGCTCGGGTTACCCATACTCTTGTGATATTTTCGAGATAAACTCTAGCTCTTGATTTTTTAGCCTGTTGTTGGATGTGTGTGTACGCTCGCCGTATCAAGTTTACTATGATGCTTTTTTTTTTTATGTATCACTGGATGGTGCGACGAGTATGGTATCAGTACAGGTATGTAAGTTGCTTTTCTGAACACAGAGTATTCAAAACTATTTTTGTTTTTCTTTAGTTGAATGTCCAGGAAGGATAGGCGATTATCCTCTTCAAACTCAATAGTTAGCTCTATGGTGTTACAGATTTTGCTAAACTGCTGTGCTAGATCTTGTAGCTCGGATTTGTTAAGTTTAGACATTATAATAATGTCGTCTACATATCGAGCATAAAGTATTGGTTTTTCAGGTAAATTTTGAATAATTTCTTTTTCGAGGTATGCCATAATCAATTCTGCATATAATGCCGATAATGGGGATCCCATAGGGCCACCTCGTGTTTCTTTAAATATATTCCCTTCAAAATGGAATATGTTGTTTTCCTTGATGAAATATAAAGGTATTTTTTAGCTCTTTCAGTTGTGACAAGTTTAGTTCTTTGTTGATGCTTAGTTGTTGCATAATCAATTCGATGGCTAGCTCGACAGGAGTGTTTGGGTGTAACGCCTTAACGTCCATGGAGGCCATAGTTATTTGCTCTAGGTCTTGATTAATTAATTTGATTTTTTTCTATAAACTCATAGCTATTCTTTAATTTATATTGATTCCTCATGAATATTGGGGATAGATAGTTGTATATCTTTTTTCTAGGTTGACGAGTGGTGAGTTTTTTTTTCGATAGAATCAGTCTTAAAGGTGTGTTTTCTTTGTGTTTCAATTTTTGAGAATATTTTAGGCATCCCTGCTCCCATTGGAGGGTTTGCATTTTTTATTTCAGTTGGTAACGTGCTGTGGTTCCTTATATTAGCCAAAAAGGTAAGTTGTTTGTCGGTGGGATCTTTGTTGATGCTATCGCACTGTAGCTCTGAGATGGCCATCCACATTTTATCATTATATTCCAAAGTGTCCATAATAACAATTTGCCCTGTTTTGTCCGCTTCGCAGAATTTGATCGTGGGGTCTTTGCAAAGATTTACTAGTTGTTTTCTGTCATACTTCAATTTATTAATCTTGCAGTTTTTTTTTTGTGCTTAGCGTTATACTCTTTAAGCATGATTCTGAATAGCTAAAACCTTAGATCGGTAGCATGCTCTGGATGTACTCGCTGCACAATATCTTCTAAGATAGGAATGTACTCTTCTGTTCTTCGGGTTTTAGGTGGAAATGCGTATTTTTTCCCCACATTGTAGCACTGCCTTTTCACTAAAAGTTAGCGCTCTCGACGATTGATTCACAAACACTGGGTATTCTGTACTTTCATCACCCCTCATTTTGATTCCGTCTAAAAGGGCATTAAATTTCATGGCAGTTGAGCTTTCTGCCGCCTTTTGTTGGCTTTCGACTATTTCATTAATTTCAGTGAGAACATAGTCTATAATAAGGGTTTTCCATGTCCCGTTAAAATTCTTATATTCAGTATTCAATATCTGGTTCCACATATTATATCGGGCCTATGGAAAGAACTAATAAGACAAGAAAAACAACAACAAAAGAAAAACCGGCAAAAAAGACAAGAAAACCAGGATAGGAGAAGAAAATTAAAAAAAAAAATTTTTAAATTAAAAAAAAAAAAAATAGTGTTTTAATGAAACAAGATGGCGCCAGCCAGGCTTGATAACGAAATATATCCAGGAAAGTATATCCGACGAATGGCAACAAGGAGTATCGGACTCCATTAGCGCGAAGTTAACCACGAACATCGGTGGTAAAGTCGCCACGCTCCTGAAGATGGCCAGAGTATGGGCGAAAATTTTGAGTATAAAGAACGGTAAAAATTGATATGTTTGAATCCTAAGGTAAAGATCCAATGAGTATACCCAGCGAAAAGTGTGAGAAGTAAAGCCAGTCATCGCATACAACAGACTTTAGGACAATAACATCAACAAAGACCGGAAAACACGTGCGTGAAATGTTCCCGTCGCTAGAAAGGAATGCCAAGGTAAGCATTATCCGCTAGATTTTTGTACAAGTTACTTTGAAATATAGCACATAAAAGAGAATAGTAGAATAATTAGAGCTACATAACAGTCAGAATTAGAACTACTAATTGGAATTGATTCGTTATACATGCATTAGAATCGGCCACGTGCAAGACAACGATACGTGAACGGATAATGAAGTATAGAAGCCTGCTGACGCCTAAAGAACTAAACATCATAAGGAAGTTTAAAAAAAGAAAATTAAACTGGTAAAAGAAGATATCCAAATAAAGTTCTTAACGAACTGTAGAGACTTTAATATTATACCAAAATACTTACGAATTTCCAACAAACCTATGCATGGAAAAGACAAAAGGTTGCTATTAACGTGTCAAGAGAAAAGACTAAGTGCAGAAATCATTTATAAAAGAAAACAACTATACCAAAACCACATTCAGTGCTATAATATGTGGAACCAGATACTGAATACTGAATATAAGAATTTTAACGGGACATGGAAAACCCTTATTGTAGACCATGTTCTCACTGAAATTAATGAAATAGTCGAAAGCCAACAAAAGGCGACAGAAAGCTCAACTGCCAAGAAATTTAATGCTCTTTTAGACGGAATCAAAATGAGGGGTGATGAAAGTACAGAATACCCAGTGTTTGTGAATCAATCATTGAGAGCGCTAACTTTTAGTGAAAAGGCAGCGAGTGCTACAACGTGGGAAAAAATACGCATTTCCACCTAAAACCCCAAGAACAGAAGAGTACATTCCTATCTTAGAAGATATTGTGCAGCGAGTACATCCAGAGCATGCTACCGATCTAAGGTTTAAGCTATTCAGAATCATGCTTAAAGAGTATAACGCTAAGCACAAAAAAAAAAAAAACTGCAAGATTAATAAATTGAAGTATGACAGAAAACAACTAGTAAATCTTTGCAAAGACCCCACGATCAAATTCTGCGAAGCGGACAAAACAGGGCAAATTGTTATTATGGACACTTTGGAATATAATGATAAAATGCGGACGACCATCTCAGAGCTACAGTGCGATAGCATCAACAAAGATCCCACCGACAAACAACTTACCTTTCTGGCTAATATAAGGAACCACAGCACGTTACCAACTGAAATAAAAAATGCAAACCCTCCAATGGGAGCAGGGATGCCAAAAATATTCTCAAAAATTAAAACACAAAGAAAACACACCTTTAAGACTGATTCTATCGGAAAAAAAACTCACCACTCATCAACCTAGAAAAAAAGATATACAACTATCTATCCCCAATATTCATGAGGAATCACTATACATTAAAGAATAACTATGAGTTTATAGAAAAAATCAAATAATTTAATCAAGACCTAGAGCAAATAACTATGGCCTCCATGGACGTTAAGGCGTTACACCCAAACACTCCTGTCGAGCTAGCCATCGAATTGATTATGCAACAACTAAGCATCAACAAAGAACTAAACTTGTCACAACTGAAAGAGCTAAAGAATACCTTATATTTCATCAAGGAAAACAACATCTTCCATTTTGAAGGGAATATATTTAAACAAACGCGAGGTGGCCCTATGGGATCCCCATTATCGGCATTATACGCAGAAGTGATTATGGCATACCTCGAAAAAGAAATTATTCAAAATTTACCTGAAAAACCAATACTTTATGCTCGATATGTAGACAACATTATTATAATGTCTAAACTTAACAAAGCCGAGCTACAAGATCTAGTACAGCAGTTTAGCAAAATCTGTAACACCATAGAGCTAACTATTGAGTTTGAAGAGGATAATTGCCTATCCTTCCTGGACATTCAACTAAAGAAAAACAAAAATAGTTGTGAATACTGTGTTCAGAAAAGCAACTTACATACCTGTACTGATACCATACTCGTCGCACCATCCAGTGATACATAAAAAAAAACAGCATAGTAAACTTGATACGGCGAGCGTACACACACACATCTAACAACAGGCTAAAAAATCAAGAGCTAGAGTTTATCTCGAAAATATCACAAGAGTATGGGTACCCGAGCAAGCTAATTAATAAATGGATACATGAGAGTAAAAAGCATATGACTCAGAGTAAAGAAGGCCAAGAAGTGCACAACCAACGGAAGATGAGGAATAAAAAATTGAAATACATTGGAGCTTTCCCATACTTGGAAGGAGTAAGTAAAGAAATCAATAGGCACTGTGCTAAATATGACTTACAACTAGGAAGCTCAGTGCACACCGTGAAAAGTATGACTGTCAACAAAAAACAGAGGGAAAAATGCTAGAAGAATCAGGAACCTACGAAATTCCAATAGCACACATACCCTCAATATCGTACATTGGAAGTACGAAAAACAGATTAAAAAAAAAGACTTAAACTACACATATCTAACTGGCAAAAAAAGAAGCCAAAACTGCTTTAGTGCAATTCTGCATGGAAAACCGGACATTCCCAAAATTCGATGAAATTAAAATGCTAAAAAAGAATAAAAAATCGGAAAGGCAAATGAGGATGGAAGAAGCAATATTAATCTACAAAAAATAAAACAAGGGTATGTAATCAGAACGACCCTAGCTCATTATCGGGCCTGTGGAAAGAACTAATAAGACAAGAAAAACAACAACAAAAGAAAAACCGGCAAAAAAGACAAGAAAACCAGGATAGGAGAAGAAAATTAAAAAAAAAAAAATTTTAAATTAAAAAAAAAAAAAAATAGTGTTTTAATGAAACAAGATGGCGCCAGCCGGGCTTGATAACGAAATATATCCAGGAAAGTATATCCGACGAATGGCAACAAGGAGTATCGGACTCCATTAGCGCAAAGTTAACCACGAACATCGGTGGTAAAGTCGCCACGCTCCTGAAGACGGCCAGAGTATGGGCGAAAATTTCGAGTATAAAGAACAGTAAAAATTGATGTGTTTGAATCCTAAGGCAAAGATCCAATGAGTATACCCAGCGAAAAGTGTGAGAAGTAAAGCCAGTCATCGCATACAACGGACTTTAGGACAATAACATCAACAAAGACAGGAAAACACGTGCGTGAAATGTTCCCGTCGCTAGAAAGGAATGCCAAGGTAAGCATTATCCGCTAGATTTTTGTACAAATTCACTAAGGAAGTTGTTGAACTGTTGGAGTATTTGCTCACAGTCTGTCTCAAGAATACGACTGGTATCAACCAAAGCAGACAAAATCCGTTTCAGTTTGACATAGCAATCACGAGTGTTTGCTACCATATGCCAGAGATCTAAGCATGACATGCACCTGACAATAGAATACTTCACTGGTGATTTATCAATTATCTGTCTTAGATACCATTGCAAAAATGAAGTCTTGGCACTGTAATTTTAGCTCAATGGCTGCCTTGTCAGTGACTTTTTTGTGGAAGCTTAATTCTTGAATTATGCGATCTCCCACAAATCCTGCACTGATCTTTCTGATGGAGGAATAATTGTCCTTCACAGTAAAATCAAATTTGGACAGTTTAAGAACAGTGCTCAATTCCTCCACATGTTCTTTTTTCATAACACTAAAATTTGACAATCAACCAACCACAAGCTTTCGTAGTTCTTCAGCTAGAAATGGCAGTAGTGGTTTGTCATCCTGGAAGTGTCAAAAACAGCTGTAAAATTTTACAGGCAGACAAGAAAAAGTTCATCTTTAGAAGCCTTCTGTATCTCAACAAAAGATTTAGATGTTGCTTTGGAAAACTTTCCCTCTTCAACACATCAAATGTACTTCTTTGCATCAGTCTATATATCTAATGCTCTTTCACAAGCTGGGACATTTTCTAGCCACCTGTGTTTGCAGAATGGCTTTGGCATTTTCTGAGACTGACACTTTCAGAAAATTCTCTGTCCTTGTGGGTGAATCCTTGAAGAGATAATACAAACTGGTTAATATGTTGTCAATGCCCCATTGTGACACTTGAAGTCTGATTTCACTTCCTGCTGCAGTAAGTCAAACAGCTTGAAATTAACTGCTGGGCCATCCATAGAGAGCTGCAGAACTTTCTGCAAAGTCAGATTCTCAATGGTTTTGTGTAACATTTTTAATAAGTCTTCTGCTGTAGCATGTCCCATAAATAAAGAGGTAAGGTACCTCATTTTCACTTCACTGTCAGAATTGCACCAATATCTAACATAGACATCCATTTGTTTATGCTGCAATGTTTTATTCAGACTTTCATCAAACGACAAACTGTAATACTCTGCTGTTTTCAATGTACTGAATAACAGATATCTATAATATGGTGCCAATCCAAAGCACACAAGATATGCACACTTTGTTGGACCACAAGAGAAGTGCTTTGCTATCACATTGTCTGGGAACATATCACACAATAAGGAGCCAATGTCAGCACAGGAGTTGTACGAGTAGTGACTACTCACACACTTCAGAGCCCATTTAATCTCGGCATCTAATACATCTTTTTTTATAACGTGAGTCAAAATTGTACCAGTAGTGGAGGATTCCTTTGCCGAGGTTTTTTGTGTAGAACTTGATATTTCAGATGATGATGAAGATGGAATGGTCCCAGGGAAGAAAAAGTATTGTATACTACCAGCAGCAGTTTCCTTCGCACTCACAAGCCATCAGTGTTGTTGGTTTTTTTTTGTTGTTTTTTTTCTGAAAGAGTAATAAAATTAAATTCAGTTTATGCAATTTAAGATACCATTAAATTATTTTTTATTTTATACAATACTGCATGACTAGAGAGAGTAAGCAAGGGAACACAGAAAAACATGTAAACAGACAGGATCTATAACAAATCACAGCAATTTACCAAAACTCATTATTAGGACAGGGCAGGAGTGGGGCCAGGTGCAAAAACGGTATAGAATGAGAAGAAAAATTAGAGGAAATCAAATTGAAGATGATTGAAGGGCAGAAATAAAGAACTGAATGGTGGGGGCTAGAATGATTTCTCATGCTACAGTTTTTGGGGAGAAAATTTGTAAGAGTTCAATGAAGTAAATATATGGGGAGAGCTTACAACGGTGGTCAATTTGACTATAAATATGTATATGAAAATGTAATTGTTCCTACTCTGTTGTATGGCAGTGAAACCTGGGTACTGCAGAAAAGACATAGGAGTTGTTTGTGTGCTGGAGAGATGCACTACTTCCGGGGAGGGAGGGGGGCAAGACATGCTCTGGTCATGTGAAGAATGAAGATGTGTTGCAGATGTGAAGCAAAATGTTGTTAGTAAGGCAGAAACTAATATTCTTAGGTGGTTTGGCTATGTTGAAAGAGTGAGTGATGAGGTGCTGACTAAGATAATTTTTTCAGCCCAAGTGGCAGAAAAGGGGGCATGGGAATCATGGGAGGACTAGATTCAGGAATGTCTGCTTGAGAAAAAGATTATGACTATGAAGTACAAAAGGTTGTGTGTGCAGCATGTGATGGATGTTAATGAAGCTCAAGCTGTGTGCCAAGATCATTGTAAATGGAGACATTTGATACACCAACAAGTAATTTCTAGTTCTATCAGTTAAATGTGAACTTGGAAATTTGTCTTTCTTTGAGGAGCTACCCTCTAAATCTCAGAAAACAGCTTAATGATATGTATGCATATACAATATGGGAGGAGAGTTTAAGCATATTATGCACACAGGGATCAGAAAGTATATTTATAAATTTGAATATTAGAATTATTGGGCCAGTGGAATTTTTTAAAACAAAATTACTATATATGAGGGAAAGCCAGTCAATTTGTCCCCCGTACACACATGCGCAATTTTGCCCAAATCCTCCACTAATAAAATAAAATTAACAAAAATTGCCGTATAATCTGCACATGACATGTTGATCCAAAAGGGCAATTTCTGACAGAAAAATCAGTCGCCCAGAAGTCTGATGAAGTCGGGGGAAAAAAATTATCCTTACTAAATAAAGAAACTCATTTTTAAAAGTTCCTTTTATATATATATATATATATATATTTTTATCTCTGGACAAATAAAGAAAGCTCAGCAGTGTTTAATCTGACAAATAAGACTAGCTTTTTAGCTAATATCTCTAAAAATATTTTAGCATTTTCAAATTTTCTTCAGCAAAAATCTTGCGCGTGGGGGGGGGGGCTGTCAGATGGGCCAGGATTTCCACTAGACTTGGATAAAAAGGCAAAAAACATATCCTTGTGCAAATATTTTATGAAACTGAAATTTTAATGAACACCATAAACCGTTAATAGGAATATGACCTCCAAATTTTGCCTGAATCGGTTAAAAACTGTTTAAATTAGCCCTCAAAATTTTATCAACCGTTTCTGTGTATACTATTTCTGTTTACTGATGATTAAAAATTTCCATGGCTAATTCAAAAGTTTGTAACCGATTCCGGTGAAATTTTGAGATTCTGTTTCTATTACCAATTCATGGTTAATAAAAAAATTTCAGCCAGTTTCGTGAAGATTTTGCAAAGTTAGTTTTTGTATTTTTCTTTTTTCTTAAGCATAGTCCTGAAACAATGATGGTGGGAGACTGACTTCATCTCTTTTCTTTCAGTGGAGGTGGGGAGAGCTCATTTGCGGAGATGTATGCACCTTATTTATCGTCGCCGTCAGTTGGGGCTGATGATTAAAAATTTCCATGGCTAATTTAAAAAGTTTGTAACCGATTCCAGCGAAATTTGGAGGGTCTGTTCCTATTACCAATTCATGTTATTGATCAAAATTTCAGCTAGTTTCATGAAGATTTCACAAAGTTAGTTTTTGCATTTTTTAATGCATAGTTCTGAATCAATGGTGGGGGAGCATGTTGCGAGTGCTGTACGTACATTTCCATTGGCTCGTTGCCAAAAACAGAGAGAGCACAAGCAGTCAGCGTTGACCTTCTCAACAATACAAAATGACTCCCACCCCCTGCCGTCCCACCCCACAGCTTCGTGGATCTTCCATTTGATTATGAAAACCCTTTTCCTCCAGCTCCGTACAATAAATTCCAGAACGTAAAAAAAAAATTTCAGGTTTTTACAAGAAATTTAATATTTTCCCTGATTTCTCCCAGTTTTAAACCTATTATAAAATTCCGTGTTTTCCCGGTCGTGTGGCCACCCTGTTGTATCAACACATCGTTAAAAGAAGAAATCTTAATATTTAAAAAAATGATTTTAATCCTTCAAATCACAGTAAAAAAAGAAATACTTCAAATTTTGAAATCCAAATTTCCGGGATTCCCAGTTTCTACAGACCCGGATTCCTGAGCTAACCCCAGAGTAAAAGCAAACATGACCCTGTTAAAAGCGCCAATTTTTAAATCAGCAATTTTTAAATCAGAATTTTTTTTTTTTTGAGAGTTCAATGATTTTTGGTATAATTTCGGAATTTTCTCAAAAATCTCTACAACCGTTAAAAAGTATTTTAAAAAGCCCAGCAAATTATATAACCATTAAAAAAAAAAAAAACTTACCTTTCATGTGTGCCTTTAAAGCAGCTTCTCCCATCTGTGAAATGTCCAATTCCTTCCTGCAGGGTCGGCATATGCTTTGTGCCGATTATTTTCAATGGAAGATATCCACACTTTATAGAGCGGATGTTCACACCACGTGTCACTGAAGCGACACATGCCTGGCATTTTCCTAATGCTCAACCTGAGAAGGCACTGACCCTACAAAGCCATGATTAAAATTTTTTAGTATTATTTACCTTTTTAGAACAACAAACAGAAAAAAAATGACCAGCAGCTGTTTGAGATCACAAACAACAAGCTCACGAACAGCAAACTACGGAGCATGAACACCGTGGTGAGAAACATAACTGCGATTTTTGATTTTCGTTCGTTGCTGTTGGTGATCAGCACAAAGACGAACTGATCATGTGCGCACCCAGCAGAGCCGAAGTACATTTGCTGCGTCATTACTGGTTTGATAGGTTTACCACTGCCTTCAAGAACTAAAGGGGAAACACGGGCCAGTTATAATGCAGGGATCGCGTGCTGCACCGCCTATCTTAATGTTTTGACGAGTTTGGGTGGAGTTGTTCCCGTCATTCCCAAGTGATCCTAGTTGATGTCACGTGCTCCACGAAAACGATCGATCGCGAGTTTACAGGCAAATGTGTACAGCCAAAATTTGGTACTTTTTTTTTTCCTTTTTGAAAAATTGAAAAAAAAAAGTCCAAACAAAATAAAAAATAAGCACCTTTAAGCACTTTTTGGGAAAATATAAGGACTTTAAAGCACCCCAAAAAAATATAAGCACTTTTTAAGGACTTTTAAGGATTTATAAGCACCGTGGGAACCCTGTATACAGCATGGCGGCGTATACAGCTTTTTTTTTTTTTTTTTTTTTGGCAAAGTGAAATTATGTAACAAAAACCGTTTTGACTTATTCCATTCTTTTTCCCGCGGGAAGATATCTCAGTAGAGAGGAAATAGAATAACGATGTTACAGCCATGTGCAATAAATTCTACTCACCCCTCTTAAAACAAGACATGACAATAATAGGTTATAGGATTGAGGTGGGACAGGTAAGAGAGAGGTGACTCCGATAAACCTCGGAAAAAATCTGTGGCAGGGGGAAACTTTGCAGGGAATCGATCTTGTTAGCAAGGATTGCCCTTGTATCATGCTCCGAGTAACTAACTCTCTTTGAACTCATGACGTCATCAGCTTCACTCCGAGTCTAACGCTCTCTCTCTCCTCTTGAAATGGTATATTCGACTACCATTCAAGATTGATTGTCATTGGTCAATGACGGCACATGAAAATTTCATCAGTGACGTGCACGTTCGTTGCATTCAGTTCGCCAAATCGCATTTTCTCGAGTATGTGTAGGTCTACGTTATCATGGAAAGTAAAATGATGAAACGCAGAAGATATACTTCTAGTTTTAAGCTAATGGTAAATAAATATGTTTTTCCGAATCCTGGAAAAACATCAAAACTTTGACGATTATTTCAGGCTTCACTGAAGCAATCATTATTTCTAAAACCTGCGGTGAAATGCCAGAAGACAGCAAAAGTGATGTGGACGACCCCAAAGTTTTTTAGATGACTAGCTTTTTAAATTTTTAATTCGGACAGTGAAGTTTCCGATTTTGATGGATTTGATTGAAAAACTATGCGTACCATATATTTTCAGAATGTTGTGTGTGTATTTTTTAAATTCTTCAGGTATAAATGCTTTATATAATTGGTTTAAGCGCCTTATGAATTCTTCGAGTAAATTTTTATAAAATAGGTAGTAGGGTAAGTGTTTTATTCTTAAGATTGAATCTTGTTTAATTGATATTTTTATTTATTATTTGAAAGATCACATACTATATTTTTATCTACGTTATGTTTTCAAAATTCCGCCGTGGTACTACCCCACCTACGGAGTTGCTACGTTTCTGATGATTTTTTTTTCATTCCATCTTTTTTTATCGCTGCGGCGTATATGCCAGTGCGGCATATTTACCCGAAATTACGATACATTAAAATTCCATTAGACCTTTCCACTGAACATCAGCCCTGTTCACACTGGTAGCAAGTATTCATGTGGTGGACATCTTTCCTATAACTGTTGTCAGTAGAGATTTCCAAAAAATCCGAATGTTGGAAGAGGAGTCTGAATTACAAGAGTTTTTGCTTAGGAGAATTTCGATGCTTTTCCTACAGCATAAGGAAAAATTTTTTGAGGAAGGTGCAATCCTTTTGAAGCTGGTCCAGTTTGGAGAAGCAGAGGCATCTTCAGTTGTGAGAAGAGAAAGAGCCAAAGAAGGGAAGCTTTTTCTGACATTCTTTCTATGTTCCACAATTCTGCAGTTGACTGAACAAAAAGTGCTACCAATATAACCATACATGAGATCAATTAAGAAAAAACAAAACCGAACTTTTTAACTAAGTAAAAAATTTGAAAACACTGCGAGAAAGTGTGAATAATAATGCAATATGAGCAAGATCAAATTGTTTACTGTAATTTATTTATGTAAATATTAAACTGGAGCAAATCACTACATTCACAATATAAAATTACTGAATTCAAAACAAAATAAAATGGTTAAACATAGAAATCAAGCGAAAACACAGTCACGTATGGTAAAAAGGGTTCGTTTAGCGGTAGCTTTTGGTCATCCTACGACCTTAATCTCCCATGATCGACTGGATGGGCTGGTAGCCAGAACTACAATTTGAAGTTGGGGTGTTGGAACAGTTGCCAGATTATAGTAGAGAGATCCAAATAATAAATGGGATTTGGTGAGGGGTCTCTGAATTGCAGTTTTTGGTGAACAAAATTGCAATGCTTTCTTGGATATGCAGAGATGTTTTGTTGATGAATAGGAAACTTTTTTTTTTTGTTTCTTTCCAACTGGCGTACCTGCCTTAAACCTTGAAGACACCTCTGCAGTTCCCATTTGGAAAGAAACAAAAAAGTTGTCCCATTCATCAACAAAGCATCTCTGCATTTCAAAGAAAGCATTGAAATTTTGTTCACCAAAAACTGCAATTTAGAGACCCCTCACCAAATCCCATTTATTTGGATCTCTCTACTAAAATCTGGCAACAGTTCCAACACCCCAACTTCAAATTGTAGTTCTGGCAACCAGCCCATCCAGTCAATCACAGGTGATCAAGGTCGTAGGATGATCAAAAGCTACCGCTAAACGAACCCTTTTAACCATACGCGACCGAGTGTTTTCGCTTGATTTCTATGTTTATGTGTTATTGTCGCATGAAGCCTTAGTTTTAAGCCAAAATAAAATGGTTCTAAAAGACTTTTTTTTTTGTGTGTCTGAAGCAACACAGTTTTTTTTTTTTTTTTTTTTTGTACTTGCTAGAACATCAGTTCAGGTTTCCTCTTGTAACCAAGCCTTGCATTCTTTTCAGAAAGTTACACAGCCATATTTGTGTTTTGTCAATACTGCAGCTGGGACAGCACTGATTGCTTAATTTTTCTTTCTGCTGATATCTTTCCCTTCCCATTTCTTCATTGACACTTTTTCTTTTCTTTTCTTTATTATTATTCCTTCAAATGACAATTTTATCTATCATGCAGAAATAACTTCCAGCCTGAGAGTCACAATTGTATGATGTCAAAGTCTTCAATCATAAAAGTTTCATGCTAAAAATATCAATAAGAATAAAAAGTCAGCTGTCTAAGCATGTAGGAAACCAAACCAAAACGTACAATTAGAATTTTACTACTAAAAAGACATATTAGGTAAAAACAAGATCTTTCGCAATAGGCGCCCTGTGCGTCATCAGGTTTAAAGGAACTGCGTTAGGAGAACACACACACTTAATATATAGGTAGTCCCAAAGACAACAGCGATTCTGGTAAGTGACATGAAATCTGAGTCACAACTCTGTTACAACGAGAAACAAAGCTGAGAAAGAAAATAACACTTAATAGTTGACAAATACATACTCACCGAAGTGATAAGTAAGCACAAGGTCCATTATCAACCTCTGCAATAGGGTACTTTGCACGACACAAGAAGCTAAATAGGCGAATCCATGATGCATCATGTGCAGGTAAGTCATCATTACAGCATAGTCCTTAAAAACATCAATGTACAAACTTTTGGCAAAGAGAGTCATATACCAACCTCTGGTCTTAAGTAACAAATAAGTCTCAGACCAAGAGGGCAGATGAGTTCCAGACTTAACCAGGCGTGCAAGAGCAGTAGTAGTAGATCCAGTCTTTACCATGAACTGATGTTCAGTCACTAACTCCTAAATTGTGAAGGGTGTAGCCTATGTACCATGAACTAGGAGTGGCAGCAATGTCGGTCTTCAAGAACACACAGTACACGCCCCACTGTTCTCGAATGGGTTTGGGCTCACGATCCTTCCTGAGCACACTCCGAAGGTTAGAGATCACATCACCAAAGTCTTTTTGGTGTTTTATGTACATTTTCCGTAATGCATTAGTAATTAGAGGAAGAAAAGACACTGATCCCACCACGTAACTGATCTGCTCGCGCTCAACACATGACGAAGTCGAATTACCTCTCCTATGCTGAGTGTACAACTTATTCACAATACCAACATCATACCCATGTTCCATCACAATCGTCTTAATAAAAAGTTCTTAATTCCGAGCAGCAATGCACGAGGAATGGGTATATGCTCTATTCACCAAAGCCCGAATAGCTAGCTGCAAGTTCATACCTAGCCGGGTGGAAAGAGGCGTGTGGAATGATTTCAGAAGAACCAACAGCCTTCCGATACACTTCAAAAGTCAAATAATCCTTATTAACATGTCTGGTAATTAAAAGATCCAAGAAAGGGATCTTAAAATTTTCCTCCCATTCTATCAAGTTAATAGCAGGATATTTAGACCACAGAAGGTTTCTCAAAGAAAGCAAAGCATCACCAGAATGTGACCAAATGACAAAAATGTCATCAATATATAGCAAGTACAGTGATGAAACCTCCTCCGCCCAGGCTAAAATATCGTCCTCCAAATCTTGCATGACCACCTCTGTCAAGACAGCAGAGAGGGGTGAGCATATAGAAGTGCCACCACCCTGACGGTATATTGGTGTTCTCCCTAGAGCCTTTTTACTGGGCGGCCCACCCAGCTAATTTTCTCTGCCGCCCAGCTAAATTTCCTGTAATGAATGTTTTTACAACACACATAATAGTAAGAGTGGAAAACTTACTCCCACATGCACCATAAATATTGGTGAAAACAACTAAAATCTGTGTTGAACATGATTTATCAGTAAGTATTTAATAAGTACAGTCATGTTAAGCAAATCATCCTTTCTTTTTTTCGACTGAGGAAGGGGTCGTTTAAAGTACCACCCAGCTAAAATTTCTTGCCACCCAGCTGTAAAAAAATTCTAGGGAGAACACTATATATGGTCCCATTAAAGGGGAAAAGGATATTTTTGTAATAATATTTAAAGCATCGGAGACTGCATGAACTTGCATTGGGGGAATAGTCCCCAAATCGGACAACTTAGAAATAATCAAATCGTGGGCAACGTTCAGTCCCCGAATTTGTCTTCAGCACCTCGAATCAAGTTCTACAACTTTAGTGATGTTTTGTTGAATCCAGTTCTGGTCAGGGCATTAAATAGGGGGTTGGAATTTAACTACCCCACCGATGGTGTTAATGCTTTCCGTGTTATTACAGAGACTGAGAACATCATCCATGCTTTGCCTTTAGAGGACCAGGATTCTGCTAGGCAAAAAATTGCGAAGATTTGCAGTCAAATTGGGCCTCAGGTGTCTTCGGCGATGGCCGTGTATTACAGTTAAGAGAAGAAACAGTAGTATGAATTGAGAAATAACCCTAACATTGTTATCACCGTTATAGACAAGGCTCATGACATCGTTATCTTTAACCGTGAGGATTATATTCAGAAGATGAACAATGTGATTAATACTATTCCTCACTCAGTTGTCCTTTCTGACCCCACTTCAGCTACTATTAGACAAGCTTCTGCCTTTAAAAGAGAGGGTTTGTTGCCCAGTGAGAGTCATTCTATGTTGGGGAGTGTTGTTGTCCCTGCCATTCCCAATATATTCAGCACCGTTAAAACTCATAAGCCTGGTTTACATCTCCGCCCACTCGTTTGTAGTTGTAACAGTCCTTTAAGACCATTGGAGAGAACGATGGCATGCTACCTTCGGCCTATTGTCCAATCCTCACCTTATTCCATCACCAGTTCCCTCCAGGCCACTGCCAGTATTAGAGACTTTAGAGGCTTGGGCTCCTCTTTTATTTTGGCATTATTAGATGTGGAGTAATTATATCTGAGTGTTCCATTGAACGTTGCCCAAGATTTGATTATTTCCAAGTTGTTAGATTTGGGGACTATTCCCTCAATGCAAGTTCAGGCTGTCTCCGATGCTTTAAATATTATTGCAAAAAGATCCTTTTTTCGCTTTAATGGGACCATATACCGTCAATGTGGTGGCACTCCTATGGATTCGCCCCTCTCTGCTGTCTTGGCAGAGGTGGTCATGCAAGATTTGGAGGACGATATTTTAGCCAGGGTGGAGGAGGTTCCATCACTGTACTTGCGTTATATCGATGACATTTTTGTCATTTGGCCACATTCAGGTGATTACGAAATATGTAATTCATGAGACAAACCTTAAGGGTTGTCTTATGTTATAAATGTGCTTTAGACTAAATATTCATAATATCTAAGGTATTAATACCTGATATTGGCAAAGTATTTTGCACGTTGATGCTCCATGAGGCACGTGCTCCCAGTCTGAGAGAGGTCTATTGTTATGGGTTTTTTCGGTTAAACATTTTTTAATAAATGAAGCAATTAGGTTATATTATTATTATATCGGAAGGCTGTTGGTTCTTCTGATATCATTCCACACGCCTCTTTCCACCCGGCTAGGTATAAACTTGCAGCTATTCGGGCTTTGGTGAATAGAGCGTATACCCATTCCTCGTGCATTGCTGCTCGGAATAAAGAACTTTTTATTAAGACGATTGTGATGGAACATGGGTATGATGTTGGTATTGTGAATTAGTTGTGCACTCGGCATAGGAGAGGTAATTCAACTTTGTTATGTGTCGAGAGCGAACAGATTAGTTACATGGGATCAGTGTCTTTTCTTCCTCCGACTGCTAATGCATTACAGAGAATGTGCAAAAAACATGTGGCCTCTAACCTTTGGAGTATGATCAGGAAGGATTGTGAGCCCAAACCCATTCAAGAACAGTGGGGCGTGTACTGTGTGCCCTTGAAGACCGACATTGCTGCCACTCATAGTTGGCTCCACTTTTTTGCAGTGCAATAGATCTAGTCTTTACAGTGTACTGATGTTCAGTCACTCTAATTTAGGAGTTGGAGTGACTGAACATCAGTACATTGTAAAGTTTGGATCGACTACTACTGCTCTTGCATGCCTGGTTAAGTCTGGAACTCATCTGCCATCTTGGTCTGAGACTTATTTGTTACTTAAGACCAGAGGTTGGTATAAGACGCTCTTCGCCGAAAGTTTGTACATTGATGTTTTTAAGGAATATGCTGTAATGATGTCTTACCTCCACATGATGCATCATGGATTTGCTTATTTAACTTCTTGTGTCATGTAAAGTACCCTATTGCGGCAGTTGATAACGGACCTTGTGCTTACTTATCACTTCGGTGAGTATGCATTGGTCACCTATTAAGTGTTATTTTTTTTTCTCAGCTTTGTTTCTCACTGTAACCGAGTTGTGATGCAGATATCATGTCACTCACCAGGATCGCTGTTGTCTTCAGCACTACCTATATATTAAGTGTGTGCATTCTCCTAGCGCCAGTTCCTTTAAACCTGATGAAGCACAGGGCTCCTGTTGCGAAAGATCTTGTTTTTACCTAATATGTCTTTTTAATAGTAAAATTCTAATTGTACATTTTGGGTTGGTTTCGTACATGCTTAGACAGCTGCCTTTTTATTCTTATCGATGTCAAAGTTTTTACTATTTTGGATGTACGGAGTAACTCTGAGAGTATGAATGATTTTGAACGCCATGCATCAGTTTTAAAAAAACTTTTCCAATTCATCACTTCTGTTTTCGGAAATTTCCCGGTGCCTTATCAGGATTAAATGCAAACAGTTATGGAGGGGGGGCAGGTAACATTTAACACCACCACAGGATAGTGGTAATATCATGAGGGCGGGGAGGGGGGATAGGATTACAGGAGAATTCTCATTCCATTTAACTTCCGTTTTCGGAATTCTTTTCCCCATTTTTATGCTGATATACAAATATTTATGGAATAAAATAAAAGGATTTTGAAGAACAATAATGGGCAGAAGAAATATTGAGAGAGGTGGGGGGGAGACAGCTTATGGGAAAAATCTTTGCTCGGTTAAACTTCGGTTTTCGAAAGACAGAATTCTGTCCTCAAAAGGAAAAAGAGCCCCAACAACCACAAATCCCCCACCCCCACCCCCAAAATTCCTTGTTCAGTTGTGCACTGATCTCAAGAATGAACCAAACAACAGTGGAAAATGCGGAATTCCTCAAATCCACAGAAGAATCTCTTTCCTGAAGATTACAGGGAAATTTTTGCAATCTTAACTTTCATTTCTGGAAATTGTTGTCCATAGTTTCATGCTTAAATACAAACGTTTATACAATACAATGATATTTAACAATACTGGACAGAGGCAACATCACAAGAAAACGGAAATTACAATTACTGGAAAAATCACTGTTTACTTTCAATTTTTGGAAGTTTTGAAAGACGAAATACCATCCCCAGACAGAAAACGATCTTACCCTACTTCCACTCAGGGTTGAAAAAAACCCAGGTTTTTTTTTTAAAATCCCAACCCGGCTGGGTTTTATTATTGTTTTTTTTTTTGGGGGGGGGGGGGGGGTATTGGGCTTTTTTGGGTTTTGTTGGGGGGGGGTATGGGGTTTGGAGGGTCTATTTGGTTTTCATGCCCTTTCATTAGGATATCAAAGATTAAATTTATTAATGAAAAATCCATGCAACTTACCTATTGGTTAACAAAAATCTCCTTTTTATGTAGTCTATTGAATTTTTTTATTTAAATCTACACAAAGGCTAAGATACTTTACACACCACTCACTGCAATCTATAAACTAGTATTTGATCAAACTCTAAACCCTCATTAAACATTTCTGAGATGTTTAATTAAATTTGAGTAAAACTACAAATTTTAATATCTTTTGTGATAAATTTACTGTTTGTTTTTTAAATATTTGTGGATCTTGACAAGTTTGTGTGCTTTATCAACACCTGAGCGATTGCAAAGTTTTGACCAGACTAGTCCGCAAGTAGAAAATATCCTTTCTACTGCAGATGAACTGGCTGGACAACCACATAGACTTGACATGTAAGAACAGAAATCTTTCAGGGTTCCAGCTTTGGTCACACTTGCATGTCACTCCATCAGCTGCCAACATTTGGCAGCACTGAAGTTTTGCACAACATCATTTACAAACATAGAATTTGGATAATACTTTGTGTCACATATTTTAAAACCCATTACAAAAATTATTCATTCAGGTTTCTTTTCTAACACCCAGTTATCAGCAATTTGTTCTTGCTCAGGGCATATTCTCTTTCCCTGGTATTTTGGATTCATTAAGTTTACCAAGCAGTGGCAACACTAAAGTGCTTGACTCATCTTTTTTTTTTCTTTTTAAAATCACTGGTGTATACGGTTTAAGATCTGAGTTTTCCATAAGATCTTGCCACAGTTCCACTGCCTCAGAAATGTTTGTTTGTTCAGCCTGGAGAATGTCGAGTACTTCTGCACCTCAACTATGTGCTTCAAAACAGCTTTGTTCATAATTTCCTCAGCTAGCAGATTGACATAATGTGCAGAGCACCCATAAGCCACCAAGGTTTTGTATTCCAGTTCCAAGAGTTCTCTCATTTTTACCATCTTATTATCATTATCAGTACATATGGCAAAAACATTTCTCCCAAGTGTAGTCTTGCAGTATTCAATTGCAGTCTTGGCAATTTCCGCACAATACGCCAAAGTTTTTTTTTTTTTTATTACTCTCACAATCTATAGCACTTAAAAAACAAGTTAGTAAAATCATGCAAAGCATTGATTATGATACGCTTTCCAACATACCAGAAATTATTACTCAAGTTATGTGGATAATGGCTGTGGAATAAATCTCGCTCCTGTGTCCTGACCTTTAACCCCATTTTGATTATATTCAACAGAACCGGTTCACTTATAACTCCAGAACAACATGATAAAGTTTTGTCACAATCCAAGCATTTTAGGTATGTTATGATGCACAAGGGCAATGGAATGGATCCACTCGTGTCCTGACCTTTGACCCCATTTCACCCATTTTCAATAGGGTTCGTCCCCAGTGGCTCCCTACCACATACTA
Organism: Macrothele yani; assembly: GCA_039090855.1. NCBI lineage: Eukaryota > Metazoa > Arthropoda > Arachnida > Araneae > Macrothelidae > Macrothele > Macrothele yani. The sequence continues at coordinate 382,155 of CM077008.1, read as the reverse complement.
AAATTTCATCGAAATCAAACCATTTTTACGTAAGTTATGACGCACAAGGGCAATGGAATATATCCCACACTTATGCCCTGCCTGACCTTTGACCCCATTTCCAATAGAGTTTATGCCCAGGTGGTTCCCTACCACATACTAAAATTTCATCGAAATCGAACTATATTTACGCATGTTATGATGCATAAAAGCAATGGAATGGATCCCGCTTTTATGTCCTGACCTTTGATCCCATTTCACCCATTTTCAATAGGGCTTGTGCCCAGGTGGTTCCCTACCACATACTAAAATTTCATCGAAATTGAACCATTTTTACGCAAGTTATGACGCATAAAGGCAATGGAATGGATCCAGCTCCTATGTCCTGACCTTTGACCCCATTTCCAATAGGGTTTGTCCCCAGGTGGTTCCCTACAACATACTAAAATTTCATCGAAATCGAACAATTTTTAAGCAAGTTATGACGCATAAGAGCAATGGAATGGATCCCACTCCTATGTCCTGACCTTTGACCCTGCTTCGCCCATTTTCATTAGGGTTCGTCCCCAGGTGGTCCTCTACCACATACTAAAATTTCGTCAAAATCGAACCATTTTCATGTGAGTTATCGTGCGGACGGACAAAGCTGGAGCATATATGCTTCTTCAACCTACGGTTGGAAAGCGTAAAAAAAGAGCTTGTCCCAGTGTGAATGCTTGTTCCAATTATGGCATCGTTATTAACATTTGAACACCCATCCAACATCAAAGTGATGCCACTGTTGTTATCCTCAAGATGTTTTTTAAATGCATCATCAACTTCACCAGATACTGTGTCCAACAGTTTCCCTCCTAGATCAATACGACTAGGGCCAGAATAACACCAGGGCGCAAACTTTCCACCATATCTTTGTATTCTGCAGTAGTTGCTGAATTAAAAGAAATGTTATTTGCATAAAAAAACCTGGCAATTTTTAAATCTAATGTAGATTTTTGATTATCTGTTGCTTTTACAGTAAAACCTATCATCAGTTTTTGCCTTTTGGGCATACTTTCTGTGGACTTGCGCTCTCTAGTGGTGCACTTGTGCAATAAGAAATATTTGAAATTATATGAGAAACATTTTGCACCGCAAATGTTCTCCAACAAAGAAAGAATTTTTCAAATCAATCAGACTCCTAGAAACAGAGATATGGACAAAAATAAGATATATGTATATGTCCCCTGGTGGGGAAATTATGCACTATTTTAAGCAGGAGGTATTCTCAAAAAAATTTCCGAGGTGAGCGGTATCGGTCCACGGAAGAATTTTTTCAATCGAGTTTCCAGTTCAGATTTTATGCATTATTTGAAAAGAAGATTGTAACTACTGGGTTGTCGGAAAAGTCACGACGTATTTTAGCCATGTTTTGCAAAGGTAATTTATTGATAGAAAGAACAAAGATCAATCAACGATATAATTCCCATTTTGTTCGATAACTTTTGCCATCTTTCAGTGAGCTGCAGAATGCCTCATTCATAGAAGGACCTGTCTTTCGTGGCAAAAAACTGTACAAGGTGCTGATTTAAAGCCTCATTTGAATTGAACGTTATACCACGCAAGGACTGTTGAAGAGAGCGAAACAAGTGGAAGTCTGATGGTGCAAGGTCAGGGGAGTATGCTGGGTGTGGCAACACATCCCACCCAAGCTCCAATAATTTTTGGCGGGTGATCAAACTTGTGTGTGGTCTCGCGTTGTCATGATGGAACACAACACCTTTACGAAGAACGAGCTCTGGATGTTTCTGGATGATGGATTCATTCAAACTGTTCAATTGTCAACAGTACACATTTGAATTGATTGTTTGGTTCCATGGTAGGAGCTCGAAAAACATGACACCTTTAAAACCCCACCACACTGAGACCAGAACCTTCCGCTGATGAATGTCTGCTTTGGATGTCGTTTCAGATGAAGCAGCACGTCGGGACCAAGACCGTTTGCGCACCACATGTTGTACACAATCCACTTTTTGTCACCAGTTATCAGGCGCTTCAAAAAAGGATAGTTTTATTCACGTTTAATGAGCATATCGCATATGTTTATATGCGCCATCAATTGAGATTCTTTGAGTTCATGAGGAACCCACACATCGAGCTTGCTTATGTATCCCAGCTTCTTCAGGTGGTCGTGAACTCTTGAATGATGGATGTGCAATGTGTCTGCAATCTCTCGTGTCGTGTAACATGGGTTTGACTCTATCAATGCCTTGATTTGGTCGTCATCAACCTCGGTTGGCCTCCCGGACCGAGGAGCATTGTTGTGGTCAAAATCACCAGCACGGAATTTCCCGAACCACCACTGGCACTGACGTTCTTGTAGAGCATTATCACCGTACACTTTACGTAACTTTTCACAAGCTTGACGCGCATTCTTCCCCTTACGGAAGTAAAACAGTAAAATATGGCGAAAATGCACAGTTTTATCTTCCATCTTCAACTTGATGTCAAATCTCCGCAAATCAACCAAATCGCTCACTATTCCTTTTAGACTGCAGCTAGAACTGGCACCTGTCGAATGACATAGCGATAACAGAGCTGTGCATGACTTTAGTACTTCCAAAACAGCTCAACCACCATCGGCTGCCAAAATATGTCATGACTTTTCCGGCAACCCAATAAAATAGTCTTTGATATAAATGTCATCAAAAGGAAAAAGAATTTTTGCAATTGGATATTTAGAAGCAAATATATGAAAGAAAATGCATTTTAAATTTGATACAATCTACATTTGCGCCCTCTAGCGGCGAAGTTGTACATCGGGAAAAAAGAAGAACGCATGCTTCACCATTCTCACATTTTAAGCTTCTCAATACAAAAAAAAGTTTACAAATCGAACTAATAATTGCAGAGATATTGTCTCCCTGGTCGGACAGAAAGTGATAACATAAGCAGAACACAAAAGATACTAATAACGAAGCTTCAGTCCTCCTAACAGACAAGAAAACCCCCACCCCGCATTTCACACGGGGTGGGGAGGGAAATTTTTCAGACATAAGTTAAGTCAATAGAAAAATCCTCAACTACAAAACATCATGCAGGAACAAAAAGGCAGGAATGAATAAAATTCCAGGACATGTAGCAGAATTTTAGGATATTTCCAGGACAAAATGGAATTCCAAGACTTTTCCAGGATTTCCAAGACGCGTACGAACCATGAGGATCGTCCTTTCCCTAATTTTTTGCACGGCCTGAGCTCAACAGCCAATGTTTGCTAATGTCAGTCCCCACTCACCAAAATACGACCAAATCTTTTGTTTCAGCTTGTTTTAAGTTTTGCCAACGTGCTGTCCATGGCGCACACATTATTTTATAAAATAAAATGTTAAAATGTCAGCCAAAAAAAAAAAAACACAGATTGCAGTCACATGCTCTTTGTTATTTGTGTTTTTCTTTTCCTAAGAATCAAAACTTTTTTATAACCATGGTATAGAAAACTTGTGGTTCACGCCTTGATTCTATTGTTTTTCTTTTCAATTCAATTTAAAACTAGTTGTTGATTTTGTTAAAACCCCCATTTATTATATTATAGTATTTCAAGGTAATTGTGCAAAAATCCTGAAATTGGTTTAAAAAAAAAAAAGACATTAAAATTACGTTTTTATAAATTATGCAAAAATGGTAAATTGAAGTAGCAAAATTGAGTAAATTTTCAAGGGAGGGAGAGGGGGGGTAACTGGCTCTTAAAAAGACCGTCTTAACATTCAACTCTTTTTTTTTTTTACTTTGTATAATTATGATGACAATGTATAACTTTCAGTATGTTATGAAATGGTGAAATAGCATATTATTATAATCATGGGTAGAAATTTCACGCCCTTCACTCACAAAAAGAAAAATTGTTAAAATTGTTCCCCAATCCGTATACACCCCTCAATTCTTAATTCATGATTAATCATCAAGATGAACGGGCTAGTTTTATGGATTTTTAAGCAACTGAGCGAATCTGTTTAATTTTATTTTCTTCTGCAGATTAAACAAATATTTCTGATGGCAGAAATTGCAATTCATGTTTTTTCAGTCATGTAACTTTGCCAAAAATATGTGGCCGATGTTTGGCGGGAAAGGCAAACATCGCTTTCACGGCTCTCGTGCTGTTAGTATCCTTAGCTTCCCCACCCCACTGCTTTCTAATAGCGTATTTTTAGCGGAAAATTATATTTTTTTCATATTTGTTTTTCTTTATTCATACAACTTTATCAAAAATACATGGCCGATGTTCGTTGGGAAAGCCACTTCCTGTTTATTTACATTTTTGCAGCTACCTTGTATGGCTATTATTTATTCATAGCTTCCCCTGTCCAACATAAAACAGGGGAAAGTAACAAAACTTTCATATTTTGCATAGCAAAGCCCAGGTACTGTATTTTTTCACAAAATGTCTCACGATTATCTAAGCCTTAGGAAGTATAGGAAGTCAATTGATCTGTGCTGAAGGATATTAAAAACAACAGTTTGCCGTCTATACACGATTTTAAAAATTACAGTTAAAAACATATATACAGAAAGTTAAAACATTAGCACTTTCAAGTCCACTGTGGACCCGTCATCAGATGGTGTGGTTGCGTTATGCCTTGGGAGGGTATATATATATATCATTATCATTGTCAACCATTATCAATCCACTGCTGGACGAAGGCCTCCCCAAGTTTCTTCCAAAACGGTCTGTCTTGTGCCAGTCTCCTCCATGTTACTCCCGCATACTTTCGAATTTCATCTACCCATCTCACATGTGGTCTTCTTCTGGGTTTTTCCTGTCCCTTGGAATCCAGTTTAAAATTGCAGCTGTCCATCGATGGTCTGTCCTTTTGGCAGCATGTCCAGCCCATTGCCATTTCAGGGATTTTACTCTGATCATGATGTCTTCCACTCTTGTCATTTTTCTGATCCACGAGTTCCTCTTCTTATCTCTCCTGGTTACACCAATCATGCATCTCTCCATGCTTCTTTGAGTTGTCTGCAGCCTCTGTATGTCTCTTTTAGTTAAGGTCCACGTCTCTGCACCATATGTAAGCACTGGAAGGATGCATTGATCAAACACTTTTCTTATATATATAGTAAGCACATTGACGAAACAGTATGCTTTGGCATGCGCATGTTCATTACATAATCACGTCATTTTATTGGAGCTTGGGTTGTTGCCGATATTGTCTCTTTCGCTGTAGTAGTCACAAAGCAGTTTCCATGGTAATGGAATAGTGATATGGATATCGTCGTTAACAACATTCTGCCCTATGTTTATGTATCAATAAGCTTTCTGTCAAGAGGATGGAAGAACAGGTAGTCAGCGTATGTAATATAGTAACATCGTTCCAGATATGTTGGTGTTTACCCTTCAGACGTAGTCTTGAATGGGTGGTGGAGGTAGAGCACGATTTAACATTGTATTTATGTTCAGAGACATGTAAAATAAGATTGCGACAGGTCGAACCTATAATGTAACCGACCAGATATATGAGGCGTGGCGTAGATATGGGTAATGACTCTCACCTACGACAGCCCGGGGATTCAATAGTCGTACAAGCATAAACAAATGGGACCTGCCGAACATCGGCAATATATTTTTAATGAAGTTGAATAGAAAACACCTGAAATGTATTTTTTCCTCGCTAAAAATTGATTTTCGATCGCAAGTGGGCGACCGAAAATTTTGTGCCCTGAAACTTCCTGATTACAGTATAGTATATTACCATACTGTAATCAGGAAGTTTTTTCTGAAATATTTTTTTCTAAAATGGATTTTTTTTTTCTCTAGAAGAAACTTATTGATTATTGTACCAGGGGTTAAAATTCAGGGCGGGATGGTGGGATTTCCGTAGAAAAATTGAAACTCCTGCCGAAATAAAGTTGTTACCCGCGTTAAGAAATTTTAAGAAAATAGAAATTTAAATATAAAATCTTGGGTCTTTTTTGGACCACTCACAAAATTCGCACATTAAAAACATATCCTTCATAAAAATATGTGCATTAGAAAAGGACTGTTCAGAGTTTCAAATATGCTATCAAATACATCATTCATGTCGGGAACATAATCAGTTTATGGACACTTAAATCGGCTTCCAAAAGTAGCCGAATGAGCAGTTCATTTTGCATAACGTGGACTGTTACGAATCAAACATGAGATACTTCTTCAGATTCGCGGAATTCCGCTTTTTCGCCACGTTTCGGTTATACTCGAGGTCGATGCAAGAAAAAATAAACAACTGAAGATAATGTTTTATTTTGGGAGGACTAGTGTGTGTGTGTATGTGGGGGAAGGGGTTGTTTTCTCGTCTGGGGAACGGTATTCCATTTTTCAGAACTTCCAAAAACTAAAGTTACATGGAGTGAAAAATTTTCTTGCAATCGTAATTTCTTTTTCTCGCAAAGTTTCCTCTGTCTAGTATTGTTACATATCGCAGACTGATATCACTATTGTTACATATCGCAGTTTGGCAGTTAGTCATATACGAGTCTGGGGAATTCGAGGCCGCTATAGTGCAGTGGTAGCATGTTTGGCGCATAACTGGAAGACCCTGGGTTCGATTCTCAGTGGCGGCCGATAAGAATTTTCCTGTGACTCACTTATGAACGTGGAAAGAGCGATGACTTCTGTTTGGTGTAGTATTGTTACTAAATATCAATTTATTGCATAAATGTTTGCATCTCATCTTGAAAGTGTAGACAACAATTTCCGATAACGGAAGTTCAACGGAGCAAAAATTTCCATGTAAACCTTTAGGCATGAGCTTCTTCCATAGATTCGAGAAACTCTGAATTTTTTGTCATCATTTGCATCATTCTCGAGAATGATGCACAACTGAAGATAATTTTTTGAGTAGTGAGGGCCCGGGTTTGGTGTGTGTTAGTGGAAGAACTCAATTTAGTCTTTCAAAAGCGAAAGACGAACTGCAGATTTAATCTGTAATCGTAATTTTGTTTCTCTCACGATATTCCCTCTGTCGAGTGTTATTGTAAAATAATTTTGTTCAATAACCGATTGTGTTTCAGCTTGAAAATGAAGGGAAAATTTCCGAAAACGGAAGTTGGACGGAGCGAAGATTTTTTTTCGCAATCCTAATTTTTTTTCGCAATGCTCCCACTGTCCTGAATCAAATGTTATTTTCCCTCCACAAATAGTTGCAAAGGGAAAACCTGGACATTCCTCATATCAGAACAGTTGAATCAACCAAGTCTCAATTATCTGAACTGTAAACATCTCATACATTATTCACAGGGATTAAAATTCAGAGCGGGATGGCGGGAGTCTCCCGCCTTACGAAATTTTAAGAAAAAATATGAATAAATAAATAAATACATCACTCTTTCCACGTTCCAGAAACACATAGCAACCGAAAAATTGTTTTCAGCCGCCGCCGTGGAATTGAAAGAACTCTCGATATCTAGCTGAGATGGAGACGTCTCAGTAGCTGAGCCCATCTTACGGATTTATGATGCCAGAAGCTGACTTAAAAATATACATAGCACCGTGGATTGTTGGCCACCGTGGTGTAAAGTTAACGCGCTCAACTCGTCCCAGAGGTGCTCGATAGGGTTAAGGTCCGGGCTCTCAGCAGGCCAGTCCATTCCATTAACCCCATTGTCACCATACCAAGCCATGGTGGACCTCGCAGCATGACAGGTGGCATTGTCATCCTGAAAGTAACATGGGTCCACCCAGTAAAACTGCTACAACGTAGGAAACGCATGGTCATCCAAAATGGTGCAGGAGGTCTTGGCATTGAGTCTACCAGGAATTGCGACCAAGGGTCCCGTGCCATACCAGGAGAAACACCCCCATAGCATAATTCCACCGCCGCCAAACTTTACAGTTGGCACAATACATTCCAGCAGGAGGCATCAGACAGACGCCAAACATAGACCCTGCCCCTGCCATCCAAACGGTAGAGGGTGAACCTTGAATCGTCGTTCCAGAGAACCTGTTTCTAATGTTCAACGGTCCACTGTAGACGTTCTTTGCACCACGTTAGCCAAGCAGTGCTATTGGACTTGTTGATCAAAGGCTCGTGGGCAGCAGCACGTCCATGATAACCGAGCAGATGGGCTTCCTTACGGATGGTATTCATCAAAAGAACACTCCCGGATGCCTGTTGAAACTCCTCGCGGATGTGGCCCTTCGATTTGGTGCAGTTCTTCCGAATTTCTCTGGCCAGCACCAGTCGGTCTCTAACTCCCAGTTTTGTGGGTCTGCCGGGTCGGGACACATTCCGACAGTCACCTCTCATCTTCCACTTGCCAATCACGTAGGCCACTGTCGATTTTGGGTACTTCAACTCGCTGGATATGTCACATATGGATCGGCCATTTCTGTGATACCCGACGATTACACCTTTCTCGAAATCAGAGAGCTCCGAACTGCGTGGCATCTTGCATGCGACTGGTTGCGTTGTTTCCCACACGATATTTAACGGCGGCGGCCGTGGCGTGTATCAGGACCACAGATATCGTCGATTGCAGGGGTGTCCAATTACTTGTTGGTAGATAGTGTATATAGCCAGTGCCGTTAATGCCCACCAGATGGAGACGTCTCAGTAGCTAAAAGCCCATCTTACGGATTTATGTCAGAAGCTGACTTAAAAATACACATAGCACCGTAGATTGTTGGCCACCGTGGTGTAAAGTTAACACGTTCGGCAAGATATCGAGAGTTCTGTGGTTCAATTCCACGGCGGCGGCTGAAAACAATTTTTCGGTTGCTATGCGTTTCTGAAACGTGGAAAGAGTGATGTATTTATTTATTTACTGACGCCACATACTTGGAGGATTTTCACCTTGGATATATATAAATATAAAATCTTGGGTCCGTTTTTGGACCACTCACAAAATTCGCGCTTTAAAAACGTATCCTTTGTAAAAAAAATATGTGCCTTAGAAACGGACTGTTCAGAGTTCCGAAAATCGCAAATAGAATACAATGTTCGTGTTGGGAACATAATCAGCTTATGGACCCGTGAATCGGCTTCACGCGTAGCCGCACGAGCAGTTCATTTTGCATATCGTGGACTGTTACGAATCAGGCATGAGATTGTTCTTCGGATTCACGGAATTTCGCTTTTTTCACCACATTTCGGTTATACTTGAGATTGATGAAAAAAGTAAAACAAAGAAACAACTGAAGACAATGTTTTATTTTCGAAGGATTGGTTGGGGGGGGGGCTCGTTTTCCATCTGGGGAATGGTATTCCGTTTTCCACAACTTCCGAAAGCGAAAGTTAAAACGGAGTGAAAAATTTTCCCGCAATCGTAATTTCTTTCTCACGAAGCTTCCTCTGTCCAGTATTGTTATTAAATATCAATTTATTGCATAAATATTTGTAGTTTAGCTTGAAAGTGTAAACCACAATTTCAGATTACGGAAGTTCGACGAAGTAAAACTTTCCCTGTAAACTTCAGGCAAAAGTTTCTTCCGTTGATTCGAGGAACTTTTGTCATCATTTGAGTCGTTCTCTAGTATGACACAAATGATGACATCGTCGTTCTCCAGAATGATGCAAAATTGAAGATAATGGGGGGTGGAAGGGGAGGGGGCGTTTTCCGGCTCGGGACGGAATTTCGTTTTTCAAAACTTTCGAAAACTGAAGTTTGAAGAACTACAGATTTAATCTAAAATCGTTTTGTTTTTTTCTCACAATATCCCCTGTGCTAAGTGTTATTGTAAAATATAATTTTGTTTGATAACTGTGTTTCAGCTTGAAAATGGAGAAAAAGTTTCCGAAAACGGAAGTTGGACGGAGCGGAGATTTTTTCATAATCGCAATTTGTTTTCGCGATATTTCCACTGTCCTGAATTATTGTTAAATGTTATTTTCCCTATATAAATAGTTGCAAAGGGGGAAACTGGACATTCCTCATATCAGAAGAATAGTTGAATCAACCAAGTCTCAATTATGTGAATTTTAAATATCTCATACATAGTATTCAAGAAGATATATTTTTTTTTTCAGAGTTGAAGGGAAATATGTTCGAAAATAATAAATTAGTTGACCCTGGTAATACTAAACTTGCACGTCAATGTCCAATGAAGGTTTATTTTGTTTTTTGTGATTGAGATAGACTGCAGATTTCCTTTCTCCACAATGGAACTATTTTTGAAGTTTGAGTGTGTAGAATATGAATCTGTGAAGCAACACACACACAAAAGTTTTGGTACAGTCTTTCAAAAGCCTGTCAGACCAGTTTTTTTTTTTTTTATTAACGAAGATGTAGTTATGGAATATTCACTATTCAAACATAGCTGAAAAAAATGAAGAGTATATGTGCCAATGTCCAAAGTTTTCTAAGAGTTTTATAAGCAACCATCTGCACACATTTCCATTAGTGTCTAGAGGTTCTTCTGCTAGTAAGTCTTGTGTTACTGTAACTTGATTGGCATTAAATGCTCGTCATTACTGTTTCACACTTTATGCAAGTTCTGCAATCGGGAGATTATTAAATGATGTTAGATATGTATGGGGCACAATATCAGCAATTAAAATCAAGAAACAATGAACTATATATGTACTTACAATATCCGTAGTGGCTCTCGGGGCTTCATATGTACGCCCGTAATGCATCTACTAACAAGACATTGCCGTAAGTATCCGACTCATTCAAAGAATGTGAGCTTTTGCAATTGTGAAGTTTAGAAAAATAAAATTCATGATACTATAAACACTGCATCAGATAAAATTGAACAAGATGAATTTTTGCAATGAAGGTAAATAAATCCTTAACTACAATGAAATATGAAAACGAATTAAAACCTTGCCGAATTTTTTAAAAAACGAACTAAAATCTTGAAGAGGAAATCATCTTGACTGCGAAGCACCATGACAATAACAAAACATGAAAACGAATTACAACTTTGCCGAAATTAAAAAAAACGAACAGTCTTGAAGAAGAAATAATCATCTTGATTGCGAAGCATAAAGAAATAAATCTCCCGACTGCGAAGCACCAAACTAAATTTCTGCTAATATTCATAGCTATCATCAGTGGTAGGTGCACGGACGTTGTAATTACTGCACTCACACGCTCGGGTATGCTGCTCAACCTGAATGCATGTTCAGCCCTGTCGTGCGGATATTTGCGCATCATGGTTTGGGTTTTACTGTGCACATCTACAGTGTCGCGATCTGTAGTTAAACAAAATAATCAAGTAGCATTTATGAAGTAGAAATATGCACTTGTATTTTTAAGTAATATTTGATGTAAGCTGTTTTATGTTATTGTTTTTCTTCTTGAAATGTTTTTTCTCCTGTTCAATAAGGTACCTCCATGCAAACTGAAGCTCTACTGGACTATTAACGTTATAGTTGTATCTTTCGGTTTTCTCAATGACTACAGCCTCGGAGGTCAGAATCTGGGCATGTGATCCATGCGATGTTATAATTATCATGTTAGTCATAACATCGCATAGATCACATGCCCAGATTCTGACCTCCGAGGCTGTAGATTGTAGTCACTGAGAAAACCAAAAGATACAACTATAATGTTAATAGTCCAGTAGAGCTTCAGTTTGCATGGAGGTACCCTATTGAACAGGAGAAAAAACATTTCAAGAAAAAAAAAAAAAAAAAACATATTACATCAAATATTACTTAAAAATACAAGTGCATATTTCTACTCCATAAATGCTACTTGATTATTTTGTTTAACTACAGATGGTGACACCATAGATGTGCGCAGTAAAACCCAAACCATGATGCACAAATATCTGCACAACAGGGCTGAACATGCATTTGGGTTGAGCAGCATACCTGAGTGTGTGAGTGCGCTAATTACAATGTCTGTGCACCTACCACTGATGATAGCTATGAATATTAGCAGAAACTAGTTTGGTACTTCGCAGTCGGGAGATTTATTTCTTTATGCTTCGCAATCAAGATGATTATTTCTTCTTCAAGACTGTTCGTTTTTTAAAATTTTGGCAAAGTTGTAATTTGTTTTCATGTTTCGTTATTGTCGTGGTGCTTTGCGAATCGAGAGATTTATTTCCTTGTGCTTCGCAGTCAAGATGATTTCCTCTTCAAGATTTTAGTTCATTTTTTAAAAATTTCGACAAGGTTTAAATTCGTTTTTATATTTTGTTGTTGTTAAGGATTTATTTACCTTCATTGTAAAAATTCATCTTGTTCAATTTTATCTGGTGCAGTTTTTACAATATCATTAATTTTATTTTTCTAAACTTCACAATTGCAAAAAGCTCACATTCTTTCAATGAGTCTGATACTTACAGCAATGTCTTGTGAGTAGATGCATTACAGGCGTACATATGAAGCCCCGACAGCCATTACGGATATTGTAAGTACATATACTAGTCCATTGTTTCTTGATTTTAATTGCTGATACTGTGCCCCACACATATCTAACATCATTTAATAATCACCCAATTGCAGAACTTGCATAACGTGTGAAACAGTAACTGACATTTAATGTCAATCAAGTTACATTATTGTGGCCATGTAAAAAGTATGTTCATCGCAAATTGGCGAAATTTGAACAAAGATATAGTCTTGTGTTACGTTTAACAAATGAACCATGTGAACGTTTCTTTAGCGCACACAGAACAAAATTCAGTCAAAATCTAGAGATTCATTGGGCAACAAAAATCTTAATTAATAATCTAAAGCAACTTATGGGATTTTACTAGGAAATTTTTTCATTAATAGCAAATTTTCGGAGAAAACTCTTCTTCTTCAGGCTGTCTTGTTGTTGTCACTTTTTACTATACCGGTTACGGTTTACCTTGACGGTTACGGTTAACCTTGACGGTTTAGGTTATTTTTCAACAAATCCTGCCAGATGTTAGGCAGGGAAAATCCTTTGCAGTCATTGATGATGGAATTTTGATTTTTCTCAATCTCTATTCCTTCTTTCAGTTTTCTTTTTGGAAATTGCTTTGGAAACTGATTACTTTAAGGGAATTCCAATCCATGCTGTGCCCAGTTTCTCTAACATGCCTATCTAATCCAGTCTTCTTGGAGCAATTTTTTATAGCTGCTTTATGCTCAGCTATACGAGTTTCTAGTCTGCGACCTGTTTCACCTATGTAAGATAGTCCACAACTACAATTTACTTCATAAACTACTCCTTGCATTTTTAAAATATCTTCTTCTCTTTGAACTATTTTAGGGAAAAATTTTTTAACTTTGTTCTCTAAACTTGGAGCTAGCCTAATATTGTATTTTTTACTAATTCTCTTTAAAGCCTCAAATAAACCTTTGTGATAAGAAATTTTTCTAGTGAATTTTACTTGTTGCTTTTGTGGGTTCTTCGCACCATTAAAATTCAGAAGCTTCTCAATTTCTTCTTTAGGATAGTTATTCTCTGCAAGTATGACTTTAAGCTCTTCTTTTTGGGCTTCTTTTTTATCTGCAGTAGAAACTATTTTATTAATTTTTTTCTAAAAACTGACTTGCTACATTTTTCTTAATAGAAACTGGATGATACGAATTGAAATCCAGTAGTCTTTTAGTATTCATTGGTTTTTTATACCAACTAGTGAGGAATTTTTCATCTTCATAATAGATAGTAATATCTAAGAAGTTTATTCTTCTTTCTTTTTGAAGTTCAATAGTGAACTTAAGGGAATCATCTAATTCATTGAATGAGTCTAGAATTCTTTCTGGAATAATTTCTGAGCTATCTATTATAAATAAGATGTCATCCATGTATCTGCTATATAAGCAGAAGTATGTGGGTTGTACTAGTATCTTTTCTTCTAATTTTCCCACATAATAGTTAGCTAAGAGTGAGGAGAGTGGGGAGCCCATTGCTAGCCCCGATTTTTGAATGAAAAACGTTTTCCCAAATTGAAAGTAGTTGTTCTGTAAAGAGAAAGTAAGCATTTCAAAAATTCCTACTAATATGTTTTTTTCCTTGTTGTGAAAAACTATTAGGTCTGCCAAGTCTTCCGCTATAAAGTCTATAAGTTGATCTATATTCATGTGAGTATACATAGACACTATATCTAAACTACCCATAATAGGAGAATCTAATTTAGGAAGAAGTTCTAGTTTTTCTTTTAGCTGCATTGAGTTTTTTATCAAGTTAGGTGGCTCTTTTAAAAGATTCTGAAGGTGTGAGTTTAAAAAATAGTTTAGATTACCTCAAATATATGCAATAGTCAAACTGCATAAAGAACACCAACCAATTAGACCAATAATAGACTCAAAAAACTCTATTCTTTCAAATCTAAACTATTTTTTAAAGTCACGCCTTCAGAATCTTTTAAAAGAGCCACCTAACTTGATAAAAAACTCAATGCAGCTAAAAGAAAAACTAGAACTTCTTCCTAAATTAGATTCTCCTATTATGGGTAGTTTAGATATAGTGTCTATGTATACTCACATTAATATAGATCAACTTATAAACTTTATAGCGGAAGACTTGGCAGACCTAATAGTTTTTCACAACAAGGAAAAAAACATATTAGTAGGAATTTTTGAAATGCTTACTTTCTCTTTACAGAACAACTACTTTCAATTTGGGAAAACTTTTTTCATTCAAAAATCGGGGCTAGCAATGGGCTCCCCACTCTCCTCACTCTTAGCTAACTATTATGTGGGAAAATTAGAAGAAAAGATACTAGTACAACCCACATACTTCTGCTTATATAGCAGATACATGGATGACATCTTATTTATAATAGATAGCTCAGAAATTGTTCCAGAAAGAATTCTAGACTCATTCAATGAATTAGATGATTCCCTTAAGTTCACTATTGAACTTCAAAAAGAAAGAAGAATAAACTTCTTAGATATTACTATCTATTATGAAGATGAAAAATTCTTCACTAGTTGGTATAAAAAACCAATGAATACTAAAAGACTACTGGATTTCAATTCCTATCATCCAGTTTCTATTAAGAAAAATGTAGCAAGTCAGTTTTTAGAAAAAATTAATAAAATAGTTTCTACTGCAGATAAAAAAGAAGCCCAAAAAGAAGAGCTTAAAGTCATACTTGCAGAGAATAACTATCCTAAAGAAGAAATTGAGAAGCTTCTGAATTTTAATGGTGCAAAGAACCCACAAAAGCAACAAGTAAAATTCACTAGAAAAATTTCTTATCACAAAGGTTTATTTGAGGCTTTAAAGAGAATTAGTAAAAAATACAATATTAGGCTAGCTCCAAGTTTAGAGAACAAAGTTAAAAAATTTTCCCTAAAATAGTTCAAAGAGAAGAAGATATTTTAAAAATGCAAGGAGTAGTTTATGAAGTAAATTGTAGTTGTGGACTATCTTACATAGGTGAAACAGGTCGCAGACTAGAAACTCGTATAGCTGAGCATAAAGCAGCTATAAAAATTGCTCCAACAAGACTGGATTAGATAGGCATGTTAGAGAAACTGGGCACAGCATGGATTGGAATTCCCTTAAAGTAATCAGTTTCCAAAGCAATTTCCAAAAAGAAAACTGAAAGAAGGAATAGAGATTGAGAAAAATCAAAATTCCATCATCAATGACTGCAAAGGATTTTCCCTGCCTAACATCTGGCAGGATTTGTTGAAAAATAACCTAAACCGTCAAGGTTAACCATAAAGGTTAACTGTAACCGTCAAGGTAAACCGTAACCGTGATAGTGACAAGTAAAAAGTGACAACAAGACAGCCTGAAGAAGAAGAGTTTTCTCCGAAAATTTGCTATTAATGAAAAAATTTCCTAGTAAAATCCCATAAGTTGCTTTAGATTATTAATTCAATTAAACTAGGAAGCCATTTCTCAACATGAGCTTTATTCAAAGAAAAAATCGTAATGCATATTTTTGAAATTGGGCCAGATAAACACTCCGAAATAAAACAACAGCTGATTAAAGCTTGCTAACTGTGGCAAAGAAAAAGACAGACATAAATACTTCAGCTGCAATTTTATATCAACGTACTGCAAAATGAGCAACTCTAGTTTTGTAAAATGAATCATGGTAATTTGTATTAGATTGAATATAGTAAATTTTTGGATCTAATTCACCTGTTTGTTTTAAGAACCAAGTATATCTTACATTGTTTGAAAAAATATTACTGTTTTCCCAGTCTTTTAATATTATTAAATCACACATTCAAAACTCTCCACCTGAAATTTTCAATCCCCTCCATTTACAAACACAAGTGGGGACAATCCCTTCCATTTCCAATTTGGATTTTAACCCCTGATTCAAGAAGCTTTTTTTTTTTTTCGCAGCTGAAAGGAAACATGTTCAAAAATAATAAATTAGTTGACCCTTGCAATACTAAACTTGCAGATCACAATGTCTAAGGAAGGTTTATTTTATCTTTTGTGATTGAGAGATTGCAGATTTCCTTTCTTCACAATGGAACTCTTTTTGAAGTTTGAGTGTGCAGAGTCTGATTCTGTGAAGCAACACACACACACACACCAGCTTTGGGGCAGTCTTTCGAAAGCCTGGCAGACCAGGTTTTTCTTGTTTTTTTTTTTTTTGTTTTGTTTTTTTTTTTTTCCTTTTTTCTGAAAATTGATGAAGATGCAGTTATGGAATATTCACTATTTAAACATAGAAAACTTGGCACATGTACTCTTCATTTTTTACAGCTATGAGTTTTATAAGCACACATTTCCATTAGTGTCAAAATGTTCTGCTTTAAATAAGTCTTGTGTTGCATTTAAAAAATGTACCTTGTGAATGTGAATTCAGTCAAAATTTAAAGATTCACGGAGCAACAAAATTCTTAATGCTTATTTCTGCAATTGTGCCAGAAAAACCCTCAGAAGTCAAACAACAGCTGATCAAAGATTGCTGACTGTGGCAAGAAATGAAAGACAGATAGTATATAGTCTTCAGGCACAATTTTATGATATCAACATACTGCAAAACAAACAACTCTAGTTTTGTAAAATGAATCATGGTAATTTATATTAGATTGAATGTAGTAAATTTTTTGATCTAATTCACAAATTTGTTTTAAAAACCAAGTACAGCTTATATTGTTTGAAAAATCACTACTGTTTTCCCAGTCTTTTAATATTATTAAGCCACATATTCAAAACTCCCCCATCTGAAATTTTCAATCCCCTCAATTTACAAACACAAGTAGGGAAACTCCCTTCCATTTTAAATTTGAATTTTAAGCCCTATGTATTGTGCAAGATCTACTTTACCTATTATCTGTATCAGTGTTTGTTGTTGTCTTCATTCAAGTAATATTTTCCTTCCTCCCTTTGTTTTTAGGGCTCTCAGAACAACTGGGGAAATTCAGCTGCCACAACTTCAAGCAAGTTTCCTGCATTATCACCACAACTTGTGAAGGAAGTCAATAACAATGCTTTAACTATGAATAGTGGTACTTCCAGTGAGATTCTCACAGATGAAGAAAAAGCTGATTTATTGAGTAATGCTCGTTCAATTGACAGGTTGATTAAATGGTCTGGCTGCTTTATGCGGTCTGATGATGGCTTTTATGCAAATACTGTGGTACCAGTTTACTTTAAGACTATAATAACGGTGACTCCTTCACTGATGACATCCTCTCAGGTCCTTTCAGACGTTTAAAGTATGATTTAAAGTGGCACTTAGTCTGACAAGCATTTAATCAATTCAACGAATTATAGTGTTGCAAGAAAAATATGTCCAACTTGAAAATTCAGCAAAGGAAAGTGCTCTAAACTGTGCAAATGCTACCTACCTGACATATATAAAATGGACATGTCATATGAATCCTATGAAAGTCTGATTTGCCTATTGCATAACAGTGACTGTGGAGTTGGGGTAAAAAATAATTTAAAGGAATTCCCACGCCTTTTCCTACCTGTGGTGCATTCAGTACTTCATAAAGAAATTGCATCATTCATTATCAGCAATGGTCTTCCTGTTGGTATTATGGCAGATAAAGTAACTGTCAATCACAGAAGTAGGCACATTATTGGGTTACAGGTTCCCATTTTTGACATTAACTGTAAAAACTTGTATCATTCGGTGTACCTGGAGCACAACTTTGTAAATGATTTTACAGGGAAAGGACTGGCTTCCAGTATTCTACGAACTCTAGATAGATTTGGTTTTGATCAGACCTTCCTTTGTAACAATTTAGTTGGTCTGGCTGTTGGTCAGTATATTAAATTAGGGGTGGCTAACCACATAAAAAATGAATTAGATATAAACGATGTACCTGCATCTTGGGACATGATGCGTCGAATTGAGTTGATGCAAAAACACTGAAATGCTCGATGTTGTCAATAAGGCTCACAGCCTGATACACAAGTCAATGAAACAATTCATGTATGGCTCCAAATAAGAAGCACTTTTGAAATGTTCAGAATTCAGTGATTTTTTTTATAATCCCAAAATTTTTAAATCTATAAAGTTTGCAGCTTATTCAAAAGATGTATTCAAAACATTTCTTGGCAATTATAAATTTCTTGTATCAGATTGTGAGCAAGATCCAGAATTGTTTTCACTTTGTGACAGACTACTGACAAAATCTTCCATGTTCAATGTATTACTTCTGGTGGATACATATGATCTACTGTCAAAATACTCAAAGCATGTACAGTCATGTGAAAATTTGCCATGGGAATACTTGCAACAGACGAAAAATCTGGGCTCTGATTTAGATATTTACTTGGGTTACATTACAACTCTGAAAAAAATTGACAAGACAGAGGAATTGTGTAAAGTTATAGCGAATTTGCCAGTATCTTTCTTCTGCAATACTAAAACTGTCATAGAAATGTTTGAGTCTTGTACATACTTATCAAGGTATCACGCTTCCAGATCTGCCAATTAGTTCTAATATTTGCGTTCAGTTAACACCACTTTTCTGAACCAGGACAGTCGGATTAGCAAAAAATTACAGGAATGACATGACTTTGTTTGTGAAGTTTGTTACATCTCTTAGAGAGCAGTTTAATGTATACCAGCAAAGTGAGAAGCCAACAGTAGGTAATATGCTTAAGGTGGCAGGCTACCTTTTCAATTTTGATTATTTACAGTTCCCAAGGAACAATGTTTCTACTGAGCAGTCAGCAGAAGATAAAGGATTCACTTGTGAAATATTTAATGATTATATCAGAGCTTTTGCATTTTACAGCAACAATACCCTTGAGCATGATAAGCAAACACTTTGGTTTCAGTTTAAACAATTGTGTGCTTGGTTTACCAAGACGATAGATGCAAATAGAAGTGAAGGCACAGTTTGCAACTATACAGCTCTTTTGAAGATTGCAGTGCATGAACTCAAAATTAAGTATCCAAGTATTATAAAAATTTTAATTTTTGCACTGGCAATAAATAACCTGTTATCAGAAGCAGTTTGTGAGAGCTGGGGTTCTGTCATCAACAATGAGATGAAAAAAAGGCCTATATCTAGTGATGGCAGTATTAATGACATTGGCATAACTGACAAGAGAGTGTTCATTATGCTTAATGGTCCACCAGCTGGTTACAAAAATATCAAGAAATTCCTAAAAATTGCCTTGATCGAGAAATATGGTATGTCATATTACAAGCATTTTAAAAACATCTCAACATTAAATGTGTACCAAAAATCAGTTAAGTCCAAGGTAGTTACAAAACTTTAAGATACATCTGATATTGCTTACCATGTTTTTACTAACACTGGGGTAAGCAAGAAAAAGAAATAGCATAGTTTTCCAGTTTATTATTTTTCCATTAGTGATTTCAATGTCAGTATTTTTAAAATTATTTACGCACTAAATAATATATGACTGCCTTTCACACAAGAGAACTTAATATGCTACTGCAAAGGTGCAATTACTATCGTAAGAAAAAACTAATTTCATCTTATTTGCATCTAACTGTTTTGTAAATGCGACATTTAATGAGATATACAATTACCACATTATTTATGTATCTTTATTAAATGTTTTCTACAGAAAGACAACTAGATATGTCTGCTGCTTGGTAAAAATTATGTAATTAAAATATTTAACAGATTTTTACTCTAGCTGCGGGAAGGGTGGGGGTCCCCAGACTAATTTCGGGTTTCCAATATCTCTATTGCAGACAGTTTAGTAAAATTCTGCAACTGGGGTCATGGTGCCAAAGAAGAATATTCTCAATAAAGTTATTGAAATGCACAAAAAGGAAAGTGTGCGTGTCAAGCATTTGCAGGTTGAGAAGCTAAGGCAACCTTTGAAAAAAGTGAGAAAGGTGACAATTTTTTTTAAAAAGGTGACTAAAAGGTGATTAAGAGACTTCTTTCTTGCCAATAGCACAAAATAACAAATATGGTTACAAAAAAATATTTTTTTATTTTTATTCTCCCCTACCAAAAGGGGCCAGGTAAGATCATAATAAATTTCTTTATTATGGTCTTGGATGGGGTATGGCCATTTTATTGTCATTATATAATTTTACAGAAAAAAAAATTACACAAAATTCTGAAAATCTAATGACGTACAATTCTCTTCAATGTTCCAGAAAAACAATTCCGCATAAAAAACTGTTTGGCTTACTGTTTTCTAGGCATCTTAGCAAAAAATGATGTAATCATACTTTAGAATAATTCTTGATGATGAAATATCATGCTTCAGTTACGTAAAAATTACAAGTGTTGGGACGACGTTTTGGTAGCGTCTTCTACCTTCATCAGCCATGGAATCAAACGCATGGTATTAGCATCAGTTGTTGCCAGATTTTAAAAATCACCTCTCTATGTCAGCATTTCAATTTTACAATTATTCTAATGTTCCGGATGTTACTTGTCTCACTGCCAATTATTCTCACTATGAGTAATCATACTTTATTTTATTTTCTCAAGATTCTTCTGAATGATTTCCACTTCCTTTTCTCTCACTCTTCCTTCCGTTTGCATACATTTTACTCCCTCGAGCATGCCTTCAGCTAATTTTGCTCCCTTTAAATCATTTTTTTCTAGTGCTTTCTTCAGTTTAGCCAAAACTTCCAAAAAGAGTTCTTTTCTTGCCTCCTTAGTTTGTAGGGGTTCTTTTTTCTTGTCATTCAGAGCAGCAGTCTCACATTTGATTGACTTTACGAAGATCTGAAAAAGGTGGAAAAGATAATCTGTTCTTTTTTGTTCTCCTTTTACCTTTTCTTCTAATTCAATTTTCTTTTTCCTCTTACATTCTTCCATAAAGGCAGTGTACTTTGAATGTGCTTGTTGTTTGTACTTAATGATTTTAGATTAATGGGCACAAAAAAAAAAAAAAAAAAGGATATTGTTTCAAGGCATTCCTCACAGTCAGTAGTACACTGTTTTAAAATATTTCGGTCATTGCTGATTTATCTTCTCGTAATATATGCTTAGAAATGTAAAATTATCTCTCTATGTCAGCATTTCCATTTCACAAAGTAAGAGCTGCCTTTATGACTTTTGCAACATTTGGAAACTTTATATCTCTTGATAATGAGTAAATTTTTTACGCTTTCCAACCGTAGGTTGAAGAAGCGTATATGCTCCAGCTTTCTCCGTCCGTCGGCACGATAACTTACGTAAAAATGGTTCAATTTTTATGTGGTAGGGGACCACCTGGGGACGAACCCTATTGAAAATGGGACAAATGGGGTTAAAGGTCACAACATAGGAAGGGGACCCATTCCATTGCCCTTATATGCCTCATAGCTTACATAAATATGGTTCGATTTCAATGAAATTTTAGTATGTGGTAGGGAACCGCATGGAGACGAACCCTATTGAAAATGGGGGAAGTGGGGTCAAAGGTCAGGACATAGGAGTGGGATGAATTCCATTGCCCTTATGCGTCATAACGTGCGTAAAAATGGTTCGATTTCGATGAAATTTTAGTACTAGGGGACCACCTGGGGAGGAACCCTATTGAAAATGGGACAAATGGGGTCAAAGGTCAAGACATAGGATCCATTCCACCACATTTATCCCATACTATTAAGGTGGACGTCAAGTAATTTTGCTTCCTAGACTTCCAATGGAAAAACTTTTGTACACATTTCCTTCCCAATTAGTGTGTTCCCAAGGATGGAAATTTGAACATCAATTAAAATAACTTCATATTATAACTTGGAATACTTAACATTTTCTATAACATAACCATAATTATATTAAAAAAACAATAACATTTTCTTTGGTGGTGTTGAAACCAGAAAAAAGATGGCGCGACCTGTACTTTGATGACATCAGTAGACAAAAAAATGTTGGATCGAGTAATTATGGTTATGTTTTAGAAAATATTAAGTATTCCAAGTTATAAAATGAAGCTATTTTAATCGATGTTCAAATTTTCATCCTTGAGAAAGCATTAATTGTGAAGAAAAAGTGTACAGAAATTTTTCCATTGGAAGTATAGGAAGCAAAATTACTTGACGTCTACCTTAAAGGAGCAATTCTTGTATCTATGTAAATTTTATTTTGAAAACAGCTCTAAGGATTTTGATGAAAGTCATTAACCTACCGTTTTCTGGTACTGAAAATCGATTTAGCTTGATCTTGACTTTAGGAAAATTCATTTAGTGCGTTAAATAACCACCCCGAATTACCACGTTTTTAGTGTCATGGTGTCGTTCCATTAATATTACCCATGCTTAGAAATCTTATGACGTCACAACCTCACGACTGTGAAGTTGGCACGCGGTCACGCCATCTGTCTCATTACGTTACGCATTGAGGGTGGATCCTATGAAAGTTTTATGACGTCACACTCTTGTGAGCAGATGGTCGCAATTCCCATCTGCCTAATTACGTCATGCGTTGTGTGTATGTCCGTCCGCACGATAACTCGCGTAAAAATCGTTCGATTTTGATGAAATTTTAGTATGTGGAAGGGGAACACCTAGAAAGGAACCCTATTGAAAGTGAATGACATGGGGTCAAAGGTCAGGACATAGGAGTGTGATCCATTCCACTGCTCTTATGCGTCATAACTAACGTAAAAAAGGTTTGATTTCGATGAAATTTTAGTATGTGGTAGGGAACAACCTGGGGACAAACCCTATTGAAAATGGGCGAAACGGGGTCAAAGGTCAGGACATAGGAGCGGAATCGCTTCCATCGCCATTATGAGTCATAACTTACGTAAAAAATGCTTCGATTTGGATGAAATGTTAGTATGTTGTAGGGGCCTGCCTGGGAACGAATCCTATTGAAAATGGGCGAAATAGGGTCAAAGTTTAGGACACAGGAGATGGGTTCCATTTCAACTCAGGCAGGGTCGTACCATCATGGTCTCAGATTTCTCTAAAAAAATTAAGGGGTGTTCCTTGACTAAAATAAGGAGACCCATATTTTTCTTTTGGCAAGAAAAAATTTTCCCTTCGAGATAAAGGGTTTCACATCTTGCACCGTCAAACAAGCTCTTTAGAAAACGGTTATTTTTCCTAACTTCAGCGAGTCATTGCAGCAGAGTTAAAAAAGATAGCGTGTTCTTGTATTTTTTTTTACATTGTGTGTATAACATATAATAATACATGGTGCTAATATTTGCTACACATCGTATGATTAAAATTTAAAAAAAATCGTAAACTTTGTGATTTAAAAAAAAATTGAATTTTTTAAGGTTTTTTAAACAGGTTTGGATGGAGTTTTTTCTATATTCGTTTTCTTCGTTAAAGACATACAAATGTGCACTTAATTTGTAATTTTTTGTGTGTCTGTAAAACTGCTAGTTTCCGCGTTTCGTTTCGGCAGCGTTAAAAACAGCCGATTTTGAAAAATCTCTAACTTTGCCAACGATTTTCTCAAAAAGGCCATTTTTTAAAATTCTGAAAATTAAATCCCTGTTTTATTATCAACAGGAGAATATCTGTGTAAATTTTCACGGACCTAAAAACGCTCGTTTCCGAGTTAGACGCGTTTGAATTCGGTTTGAAAGCCTACGATTTCCTGTGTTCTAAATGCGCCATTTTGGAAAAATCTCAGGCGCAAAGTACGTACGTTATCTCTTACCCGAATCAAAGCGTTAGATATTCTTTGCCCGAATGATGGAATGAGAGCATTGGGTCAGCTGGCCCTGGCTGGTTGGATACATCCACCTCACCCTTCCCCGAGTGATGACATGCCTATAAAACTGTCGGGGGGGGGGGGGTAACCAAAACATAAAGAAAATTCTTGCTGCTCCACTAACAAAGTTGAGTTGCGAAAGACAGCAGCAGTTGTTTGTTTGTTTACCTATATACTTAAACATCACATAAGAAAAGACTATGAAAGAGTAGAAAACTGTTGTGAAATAATTTTAAGAAAAAGAGTGCAGGCACGTGTACCGTAAGTTAATTTTCGATGGCTAAACACCCTTGAGTTTTTCTTGGAGTTGCTAATTGTAGGCTACTGTCAGAAGAGCAGTTGCTGTTTTGTTATAGTTGCTAAAGTTAACCTCAGTTTTTCGTAATAGTAAAATATTCGCTCAGGAGAGTTTTGTCCTCTGCGAACGGGAGGAGAAGGTGCAATGCTCTTGACCCCGCTGCTGGGTTGATAGCGCTGGTCGCTACCGAAACTCTGCTTACCTCCTCTTCAAAACGTAATGGCAATTGTCTAATCTACTAAATAAATAACAATTAACACATACGCGTGCATGCTTATTCATAAAATGTAAGTTGAGTATATTTCCTGTTCAATCAGCTGATTTTACAAGTAAAATTCATATACAACTTATGCGCTTATAATGGTGTAAAGATTTTTATCTATTTAAAACATATTCAAAGATTTCATTTTTTTTAAAGAGGGCGGGGGGATTGTGTTCGTAGTGATCTCCACCTGGGCCACGATAAACCATGCGCTGCCCATGTCTTCTGTTCCCTTAGAAGATAATCCTGGAGCGATGGGAGACCAGCGGAGTTTTGACACCCCCCCCCCCTCCCTCTCACGTGGTGGTGAGGTGTCTCAAAGCTAGGTAGCTTTCAAAAATGTTTCAACTTAGTTGGATGGTAACAAGAGAGGGATTCCATTTCAACTCTGGCAGGGTCGTACCATCACGGTCTCAGATTTCTCTAAAAAAATTAAGGGGGTGTGTTCCTTGATTAAAATAAGGAGACTCATATCTTTTCTTTCGGCAAGAAAAAATTTTCCCTTTGAGACAGAGGGTTTCAAATCTTCCACCGTCAAACAAGCTCTCTAAAAAACGGTTATTTTTCCTAACTTCAGCGAGTCATTGCAGCAGAATTAAAGATATTTTGTTCTGGTATTTTTTATTACATTGTGTGTATAACTTATAATAATATGTGATGCTAATATTTTTTACACATCGTATGATTAAAATTTAAAAAAATCGTAAACTTTGATTTAAAAAAAATTGAAATTTTAAAGATTTTTTAACTGGTTCAAATGGAGTTTTTTTTCTATACTCGTTTTTTGTTAAAGACATACAAAAGTGCACTTTATTTGCAATTTTTTACGTGTCTGTGAAACTGCTAGTTTCCGCAGCGTTAAAAACAGCCGATTTTGAAAAATCTCTAACTTTGCCAACGATTTTCTCAAAAAAGCCCCTTTTTTAAAATTCTGAAAATTAAATCCCTGTTTTATTATCAACAGGAGAATATCTGTGTAAATTTTCACAGACCTAAAAACGTCCGTTTCCGAGTTAGACGCGTTTGAATTTGGTTTGAAAACCTACGATTTCTCCGTGTTCTAAAGGCGCCATTTTGGAAATATCTAAAGCGCAAAAGTACGTATGCTCTTACTCGAATGAGGGTGTTGGATCCGTCCACCTCACCCTACCCTGAGCGATAACATGCCTAAAAAACGGTCTTGGAAAAAAAAAAAATCTATATATATAGAGAGAGAATTGAATGTATGTCAATTTAGAACCATCAAACTTGGTATATACTATCTCATGGTACCCTAACTTAGACCGTAGACGGTTTTTGGAAGGGGGAGCCCGGGTCAAAGGGCCCCACGCAAAATTTCCGTAAAATCTAGTTTTCAATTTAGAACCATCAAATTTGGTATACTTTTTCTTGGCACCCTAACTTTGACTAGACGGTTTTGGGAAGGGGTCGGAACCCGGGGTCAAGCTCCCCACCCCTACAAAATTTTCGTAAAATATTTTACAAAGTTAGGGTGCCAAGAAAAAATATACCAAATTTGATGGTTCTAAATTGAAAACTAGATTTTACGGAAATTTTGCGTGGGGCCCTTTGACCACGGGCTCCCACCCACCCAGGGCTCTCTACCCCCCTTCCAAAACCATCTACGGTCTCAGTTAGGGCACTATAGTTTACAAGTATATTTTACGGAAATTTTGTGTGGGGGCCCTTTGACCCAGGGCTCCGACCCCTTCCAAAAACAGTCTGCGGTCTAAGTTAGGGTACCATGCTATAGTATTCCAAATTTGGTGGTTCTAAATTGAAAACTAGATTTTATGGAAGTTTTGTGTGGAGCCCCTTGACCCCGGGCTCCGACCCCTTCCAAAAACCGTCTACGGTTTAAGTTAGGGTACCATGAGATAGTATGCCAAGTTTGGTGGTTTTAAATTGAAAACTAAATTTGTTTAGCAGACATACATTCAAACTATATATATATATATTTGTTATTTTTTTTTCCAAGACCGTTTTTTAGACATGTTATCGCCCAGGGTAGGGTCAGGTGGACGGATCCAACGCTCTCATTCGGGTAAGAGAATACTTACTTTGCGCCTGAGATTTTTCCAAAATTGCGCCTTTAAACACGAAGAAATCGTAGGTTTTTAAATCAAATTCAAACGTGTCTAACTCGGAAACGGACGTTTTTAGGTCCGTGAAAATTTACACAGATATTCTCCTGTTGATAATGAAACAGGGATTTAATTTTCAGAATTTTAAAAAAGGGCTTTTTTGAGAAAATCGTTGGCAAAGTTGGAGATTTTTCAAAATCGGCTGTTTTTAACGCTGCAGAAACTAGCAGTTTCACAGACACATAAAAAATTGCAAATAAAGTGCACATTTGTATGTCTTTAACAAAAAAACGAGTATAGAAAACAAAAACTCCATTTGAACCAGTTAAAAAAATCTTAAAAATTTAAATTTTTTTTTAAAATCAAAGTTTACGATTTTTTTTCATTTTAATCATACGATGTGTAAAAAATATTAGCATCAAATATTATTATACGTTATACACACAATGTAATAAAAAATACCAGAACAAAATATCTTTAATTCTGCTGCAATGACTCACTGAAGTTAGGAAAAATAACCGGTTTTTTAGAGAGCTTGTTTGACGGTGGAAGATTTGAAACCCTCCGTCTCGAAGGGAAAATTTTTTTTCTTGCCGAAAGAAAAGATATGGTTCCCCTTATTTTAATCAAGGAACACCCCTTAATTTTTTTAGAGAAATCTGAGACCGTGATGGTATGATCCTGCCAGAGTTGAAATGGAATCCCTCTCTTGTTACCATCCAACTAAGTTGAAAC
Organism: Macrothele yani; assembly: GCA_039090855.1. Lineage (NCBI taxonomy): Eukaryota > Metazoa > Arthropoda > Arachnida > Araneae > Macrothelidae > Macrothele > Macrothele yani. The sequence goes on along the minus strand of CM077008.1, from coordinate 354,876 downwards.
ATTTTTGAAAGCTACCTAGCTTTGAGACACCTCACCACCACGTGAGAGGGAGGGGGAGGGGGTCAAAACTCCGCTGGTCTCCCATCGCTCCAGGATTATCTTCTAAGGGAACAGAAGACATGGGCAGTGCATGGTTTATCGTGGCCCAGATGGAGATCACTACGAACACAATCCCCCCCCCTCTTTAAAAAAATTGAAATCTTTGAATATGTTTTAAATAGATAAAAATCTTTACACCATTATAAGCGCATAAGTTGTATATGAATTTTACTTGTAAAATCAGCTGATTGAACAGGAAATATACTCAACTTACATTTTATGAATAAGCATGCACGCGTATGTGTTAATTGTTATTTATTTAGTAGATTAGACAATTGCCATTACGTTTTGAAGAGGAGGTAAGCAGAGTTTCGGTAGCGACCAGCGCTATCAACCCAGCAGCGAGGTCAAGAGCATTGCACCTTCTCCCCCGTTCGCAGAGGACAAAACTCTCCTGAGCGAATATTTTACTATTACGAAAAACTGAGGTTAACTTTAGCAACTATAACAAAACAGCAACTGCTCTTCTGACAGTAGCCTACAATTAGCAACTCCAAGAAAAACTCGAGGGTGTTTAGCCATCGAAAATTAACTTACGGTACACGTGCCTGCATTCTTTTTCTTAAAATTATTTCACAACAGTTTTCTACTCTTTCATAGTCTTTTCTTATGCGATGTTTAAGTATATACGTAAACAAACAAACAACTGCTGCTGTCTTTCGCAACTCAACTTTGTTAGTGGAGCAAGAAGTATTTTCTTTATGTATTGGTTACCCCCCCCCCGACAGTTTTATAGGCATGTCATCACTCGGGGAAGGGTGAGGTGGATGTATCCAACCAGGGCCAGCTGACCCAAAGCTCTCATTCCATCATTCGGGCAAAGAATATCTAACGCTTTGATTCGGGTAAGAGATAACGTACGTACTTTGCGTCTGAGATTTTTCCAAAATGGCGCCTTTAGAACACGGGAAATCGTAGGCTTTCAAACCGAATTCAAACGCGTCTAACTCGGAAACGAGCGTTTTTAGGTCCGTGAAAATTTACACAGATATTCTCCTGTTGATAATAAAACAGGGATTTAATTTTCAGAATTTTAAAAAATGGCCTTTTTGAGAAAATCGTTGGCAAAGTTAGAGATTTTTCAAAATCGGCTGTTTTTAACGCTGCCGAAACGAAACGCGGAAACTAGCAGTTTTACAGACACACAAAAAATTACAAATTAAAGTGCACATTTGTATGTCCTTAACGAAAAAAACGAATATAGAAAAAACTCCATCCAAACCTGTTTAAAAAAACCTTAAAAAATTCAATTTTTTTTTAAATCACAAAGTTTACGATTTTTTAAAATTTTAATCATACGATGTGTAGCAAATATTAGCACCTTATATTATTATATGTTATACACACAATGTAAAAAAAAATAGAAGAACACGATATCTTTTTTAACTCTGCTGCAATGACTCGCTGAAGTTAGGAAAAATAACCGTTTTCTAGAGAGCTTGTTTGACGGTGCAAGATTTGAAACCCACTATCTCGAAGGGAAAATTTTTCTTGCCGAAAGAAAAAATATGGGTCTCCTTATTTTAGTCAAGGAACACCCCTTAATTTTTTTAGAGAAATCTGAGACCATGATGGTACGACCCTGCCTGAGTTGAAATGGAACCTATCAGGAGCGGGATCTATTCCATGGCCCTTCTGCATCAGAACGTACGTAAAAATTCTTCGATTGCGACAAAACTTTATCATATCATTTTGGAGGTATACTGAACCGGTTCTGTTGAATATAATCCAAATGGGATCAAAAGTCAGGGCACAGGACCCAGATTTATCCCACAGCCTTTATCCTCATAACTTGAGTAATGATTTCTGGTATGTTGGAAGGCGTATTATAATCAATGCATTGCATGATTTTAGAAACTTGTCGAGATGTGTTGTTGCCAGTAATCATCAACAGTTTTGTTTTCAAATGCTGCATAATCTTTTTCCAGTAGCAAAATTTTTCATTCATCTAACAAATAATCCAGTTGAACATGAAATGGCATAATTTTTGCAACTTTCAGTATGTCTGCAGCTACTATCATTCACTCATTCTTTTGGGTCTAAAAATCTAAAAATTTTAAGCGATCCATTTGATAAGCAAGTCTTTTCCATCACATGCTTACAAGTAATAATATAGTGATTTTGAGCTTCCTTCAGAAACAACAACTTATCACTTTCTTTCAGTTTAGAAAAGCTCTTCAGTAACCTTTTCATTAATGACAAGTTCTTCAAGAGGAAGCAGATTACCGAATGCAAACAGTTCATCAAGATCAACTTTAGAAAAATTAGTGATTTTTCTAATGACAGCAGTCTTCAAAACACGAGCCATGAAGGTCTGAAGAACGTTCCCTATTTCTTCATGCAATTTGTGGATCATGGGTGCTTGGCACTGAAAACGTTGTGTGAACTTCATGAATAGTTTTGATGATGAAATAATTAAATGAAGTTCAGCTTTTATTGAAGGTTTCTTTAAGCACTCACAACAGCCTTGTAGAATCTGGATTGAAGAGCAGCAGAATTTTTCTCAGAGGCATGTGCATAAAAAAATGGAACTGAATAATGTCCCACTGCTCCAAAATCTTGTTGGCTGAAGGCCCCAAGGCAAGCTACCTTGTTGTTGCATGTTTCAAGAATTTGTGGTGTGGAATGTTATATTTACATTGGATTTTTTCAAACACTTTTCAATGGGCAGGCCAACTGTCAAAATAATGGTAAATGTTGATCAGCAACTCAGAAGCTTCTTCACCTAAACACTCCGATAATTTTACATATGAATTATGCATTGTGTGGATGTTGCAGGTACCTATGTTTATAAGACTTGTTCCTTGTGTCTCTTGGACATTACTATTGAAAAGCCTAAAAACTTTTTTTATTAACATTAGGTTCATCTGATCCAAGCATTAGGCATCTGTTTTGTGATAAATTGGCTTCAGAAAGTGCTTCACATAGTTTTTTATGCAATGTTTCACCATCCACTTTACCTAAAAAGAAAGTTCTGAGGTGTCTTGTCGTTATGCCACATTTACTTTCTGACCAAAATGTGATGGTTGTTTGCAGCTCCTTTTTAATGCAAACATCAGTTGTTTCATCATAACTCAATGTGTAGTACAATGAACATGCTTCTTCTAACATAAGTATATATTATGATATTGCAATCTATTGGTGGGAACTGATCTTCACTTAGCAGGCCATTTTTTATTCTTCAGGTAATGTTCCTCGTAGGTTGGTGGTGGTATTGTCAACTTCAGTACAAATTTTGAAGATGACAATCAATTTTTTGGTGTAAATATGACAAAGATGGTAAGTCAGATAATATCCGAAAACTTGAAAATTTCGTTGTCCCAGAGCGGAAATTGAACCTGTGTCTCCCAGATAGCTCCCGGGTATGAACCACCAAGCCTCAAGTTTCTGATTAATTTTAATATAACCATTACAGGATTCGCTACTCAAAGCAACTAGCATTCATGTTTAGCGAATCTGGAGGTTAAGAATCTTATCCCGTGATTGCCAGGAGAAGCAGATAAATCATGAATGGAATGCAGGATTACACCCTACAATACAAATTTTAAAGATGACAATCCGTTTTTTGGTGTAAATATGACAACGATGGTATGTCAGATAATATCTGAAAACTTGAAAATCTTACCATCTGAATTAACCATTCTTGTCATATTTACACCAAAAAAAACAGATTGTCATCTTCAAAATTTGTATTGTATGGTGTAATCCTGTATTCCATTCATGATTTATCTGCAACTCCGGGTAATCATGGGATAGGATTCTTAACCTACAGATTCACTAAACATGAATGCCGGTTGCTTTGACTAGCGAATCCTGTGATGGTTATATTCAAATTAATTGGAAACTCGAGGCTTGGTCGTTCTGGGTGGTGTAGTGGTTAGCATACCCGTGCGCTATCTGGGAGACACTGGTTCAATTCCCGCTAAAGGACGACGAAATTTTCTTTTCAGATATTATCATACCTACCATCCTTGTTATATTTACACCAAAAAACGAATTTTCCTCTTCAAAATTTGTATTGTATGGTGTAATTCCGTATTCCATTCATGGTCAACTTCAGTTTCATTATTAATCTCTGCGTTTTGAGGTAATCCAGCTTTTAACAACATAAACATATAAAATGAGCGAAACACACAATCATGTACGCAGAGATGCCAACATCTGAAGGAAGTCATCAGTAGCCCATATGTGCGGCGCCCGTAGTTCTTTCATAGTGACGTCAAGTCAAGTCAAGTTCCCACATTAAAATTTGCAGAGTAGCATGGTATTTCCCAGAATATACTGCTACATTTTTAGCAATATATTAATCTCTATCGGGGACAATACTTGGATAAATTTTGCAACATATTTAAGTCCCCTTAAAATGGGGGGAAAAAACTTGAGTAAATACACAAAAAATACATACCATTTCAACTCCACCTTTTAATAAATATGTTATGTCATAAGTGTGTGATGCCACACACTTATGGTTATTCCTCCTGTTTTTTAGAGTGAAAATGCCAACCGCAATCGTCTTTTCCGCCGTGTGCGATTGAAAAACCAACAGCACACAGGGAATAAAACCCATGGATTTCGGATACCTGAGACAATTTTAGACACTGAAATTTTTGCAAATAACTCTCCTTGAATTTTTGACAACTTTTTTGCATTTTAGATCCAAAAATATTAGTAGAGACAGGTGACCCTTTACCCGACGCTATTGCAAGTAAATTCGTACACCACAAACACAATGGGAGCAAAGAAAGAACAATTAACTTTGAAAGATTTCATAGCTTTATTATGCGGATAAATAGAAAATTAGCATTAAATGCTTATGATGCGAAAAAACTAATCAAAAAGGTATTTTAAATTGCATAAATCAATCAATTCTGGAAAAAAAAAAGGATAAAATAAAACATCCCTTTGTTTAGCAGAACATTTTTACAAGAGAAAAAAAAAAAGAACTGCACTTCGCAAATCTGTCAAAGTAATATAAACAATTAAGCTCTCTGCGGACAACGAGGAGCGTGGGAAAATAGATCACGACTGGGCGCACACACCCAGTACCTAAGAAACGTCTCATCGCAACTGCTGCTAGACATTTTCTTTGGCTGGTTGCCAAAGACACATGGAGAGACTTTCTCTTGCTCTGGGCAGAACATACTGCGCGCGAAGAACAAACTCCCGGGGAGGTAACATAAAAACAGGCAATAACAGCGTCCACACATCCAGGCAGCTTAGTTATGTGCTCTGCCAGAAAAAACAAACATTCAGGATTTCTTTGATCCACAATTGTTTCCTTTGATCTGATGACTATTTGCTCAGAGCATTTTTTTTTTTTTCCTGATACCCTGCCTGCCCCTTACTTGGGTGAAACAAATATGCAATAGCAATTAAGTATTTAAATTACATTTTAGCAAAAAAAAAAAAAAAAAAAAAAATACATTCACGGAAACACGCGATCGCTGCAAACATGGAAATTCCAACAAATAACATTCCTTGTACTGCTGCAAATTTTTTTTTTTTCACACCACTGGAACTGGAAGCCACTAAAGCACGCTTCATAACTACAGAAATTCACGTCACACCACAACTAATCAACTTAACAAGAACAGAAAACGTGGAATCGACTCTAGTCCACCTCCATCCTCCGACAACTTACGTTACTTCAGGACGCGGTTAAGGTTTTCCCGAAGTTAACAGACGTCGTGCATTACGAACACCTTTACACGGCAAGCCAGGTACAAAGTCATGTGATCATGCAGAACGATCTCCGCTGCAACATTTCCGCTTGCTTGTCGGCCAACCAAACATGCTTGCTGTGTAACGGCTTCGTAACATTACCGCAAAAGACACTACATTTGACTATGCTAGACTTTTTTTTTTCAAATAATTAAAAAAAAAAAGTTTTCTGGAAATATCCGAGATTTCTGGAAAAATCTGTAGTTTTTCACACCTTCTCCGTAGTCCGTAGTTTGAACATGATATCCGTAGAAACTACGAAGAATCCGTAGTACTTGGCATCTCTGCGTACGGTAAAAGTTTCATTTAGCGGTAGCTTTCGGTCATCCTGCGATCTTTATCACCCGCGATCGACTGGATGGGCTGGTTGGCAGAACTACAATTTGAAGTTGGGGTGTTGGAAATGTTGCCAGATTTTAGAAGAGAGATCCAAATAAATGGGATTTGGCGAGGGGTCCCTGCATTGCAGTTTTTGGTGAGCAAAATTTCAATGCTCTCTTGGAAACACAGAGATGCCTTGTTGATGAAAGGGGCAACTTTTTTGGTTTCTTTCCAAATGGGAACTGCAGAGGTGTCTTCAAGGGTTAGTGCAGAAAAGGCTGTCTTTGGAAGACAATTGGAAAAATATTTTTTGTGTTCACCAAGTCTTGTTTTGATGCTTGGGTATGTGCTTCGAATATACACTGAGAGACCAGAGGCATTTAATTATCTTTGTATGTGCTTCTAATATACACTTAGAGACCAGAGACATTCCAGGGTCATTCCACGTCACTTCATCCAGGCCATGTATGTACACACCATCTCAGATTTTGATGAAATTTGGCATGGATGCATACTTCACCAAGATATAGAAAATGACCAGATTTTAACTTCCTACACCTCACAGTTTCTGAGATACGATGTTCTAAATTTTCTCTGAATATCAATCTCGCACGTAGAGCGACAGAGTGCCGCTTTTCACAAAATGCTGCATAACTGTAGTGCTATTTAGTTTAGAAGAAAGAAATTTTGTACCCTTATGCAAAGGAGCTTCCAGAATAAGAAACCATTTCAAATTTCGTTGAAAACACTGAATAAATAAATTAAATATAGTGGTAAAGTGGAAATTTAAGAAAAAACTTGCTATTCTATATTAGGCTCTACAGCAAATAGCAGAGGTATGAGGGAGCTCTTTTTTAATGTATGTCTTTGACATATATTGCCACATAACAAGAAAAAAAAAATAGTGACTTTCAGCTTGCTTTTGGAGATATCTGCAAATATCTGAAATGCGTGTGGGGTTCCACTTCGTCAATTCAACTACTTTTTTCTTTTATTAATTATAACTCATCTCTGACATTCAAGAAATTTCACAAGGAGACATAACTAACAAGGACACAAAATTATAAAAAATCATGTTTTCTTACACCATATAGTTTCAGCAATACCATATTAACAAGTTTGACGAAATAGCTAGTTCAGCTGTACCCCACAACAAGTTAGGTGAGCATATGCAACAAACTACTTAGTCATACTCACCTATGGTACATAGATCTTTTTTTCATAATTAGTTTTGACTTGAAAACAAGAAACACAAGCAAGTAGTTTTGCACTGTTCACAAATATTTACATTGATGTTTTTAATATGCCATGATCAACTCTTGAGGATGGAGTCCTTATAATTCAGCCACTTAGTTTGACAGGTTTTCATGTTCAACTTGGAAAACACATGTTCTACCAGACCTTGTCATGGGAGCGTCAATTAAACATAAAATGTGTCCAAATGAAATGTTGCACTCATCTTTAAATGAAGGCCAGTAAAAAGAAACTGCAGGGCCGTTTGGGTGCATAAATTTTACAGATGCATCACTTTCTTCATAATTATTTTCTCTATTCCTAGAAACCAGTTAGAATCATATACACATGCTACATAACAATGTGTATATAACTGCCTTTGTATTCCTAGATTTTTATAGCCAAAATCAAAAAGTAATTTTCATCCAAGCTTGTTCACTTGGTTGCTATTTTAGATGTTGATAATGGAATAAAGCTGTGGAAACTCCATGTATCACGTATTGTTTGAACATGAGAAAATCTTACTTGACTCATTGCACACAGCATTCATATCACTTTTCAAAATGAAACTATTTTCATGATATTTTTATGACAGTTATGTCAAACATCTCCTGTGGAGTGGTTATTTGCTCTTTCAGTAGACGTTGGAGACTTGCTTTTGCAGTGATTCGTTTGACAGTTCCACCTATGCCATCACAAGGAGACTTCCTTTTGCTAGTGGCAAAGGAAGACCATGAAGCTGTCACTGCAAAATAATTAAGGTGATGACTAGATTTATAGTTTTTGTACTGAGCAACACAACCATCAGTAAAATATACTTCTTTTACTTGTTGGTAGTTCTTTTTAAAGAAAGTTATTATTTCACTCTGAATCTTGTACACCATTGCAACATCATGATCATCAGAAATGAAACAGTGACTTAATGCAGAGGTCAAAGAGTCAGAATTTTTTTACAGTAAATAACAACAGGGTGAACTGTGCATGCATGAAGAGTCCAATGATACCATTGTGCTTCATCCTGAACTACAAACGCATAATTTTCACTGAAGTCCATCAGTATAATGGTAGATTCTGGACCAATTGCTCCTTTCAACTTACTGAAAAATGAAGACTGTGCTTTGGCAGTGTATGAATGTGGAATGAGCTTCTCAATTTTTAGCACAAATAATTCAATGAATTCCTCAACTCAAGTAGAAAACTTTTGAAGCTCCATTCTGTCTGTAGACACCACCTGGAGATATTCAATTTCATCAGTGGGATCACAATTTTTAAATTTCTGCAACAATAACTGATTCAGATTTGTACTTTTTGGACACTGAACAACACCAAAGCATGCACTTTGAATCCTTAATGCTGCAGACAAGACTATTGATAAAGTCCTGATGTGATTCTTCAAAGTGCACTGCACTAATCAAAAGTTAGACATTTTTATGTATAGTGTCACACACATACAGAATGGGTTCCAGAGAAGCCTGCAAGAATGCACCATTTTGGATGAAGAGCACAAAATTTAGAAAATCCTACTTTTTCATTAGTATGTCTTTGCTTAAATTGTTGATATAATTCTTTCAAATTGCACAGAATAAGTTTTTTCTGAGCATGGACATTTCTAGCACCACTTACTTTTTCCTTCATTCCTGGCATTTGCCTAGAATAGTTATCTTCATAAAATTCTATAATCTGTTTTATGGCATCTTGTGAAAGTTTCTTACTATGGCTTGGTTCGGGAACTGATATAATGCCTTTATCTTTTGCTAATTTTCTTGCCTGATGTACTGTGTATTCTGAAACTTCAAGCTGTTGTGCTACTTTTTTTCTGGAACATGATGGGGGAGCCATTGTTAATATCTGAATTTTTTTTTTTTTTTTTTTTTTTTTTACGACTAACAGTAGGTATCTTTTCTTTCATTAAAGCAACAAGTTCATCCAAATCATGAGCTTTTAGTTTTAATTCATCTATGGAGTGTTCATCATCACTGTCCCTAGTAGAAGACTGAGCTGTAAAGCCATACTCCAGAACACAAGATATTTTACTCTGCATAGCTAACTTTGCTTAACGAAGTTTTCTTTTTCCATATGCTGGTTTACTAGGGGATGGCAAGGAATGTAATTTCAACGGTGACAATTCTAAATCAGATGATCTTTTATTTACTTCTTTAGCAGCATATTCTTTAATAATAAAATCATCAGGGACCATTTTGCTATCATCAGTCTTACTTAAAACTTCATCTTCTATGGTTGTCCTAATTTAAATGCTTTCCCATGACACTGAGGACATAATTTTTGACCTGGGCATACACTGATGTTTTTAGATTGCAGCTGTTGGGCTATTTGTATACTGACTTGATGCAGTTACCTCTTCAACAGGTTTTTTCACATCATGGTCACCAAAAGGGTAGCAATAAGCTACTTGGTAGCTTTCATATTTCTTCAGATAATAAAATTTGTGTTGTAAACATACTGAGATTATATCTTTATGTGGAATATTAGATCTTAAAGAAATAAGTTCCTTGTCAGCAACAGAAAATTCTTCACTACTGAGAAACACTTTTGTCTTCACATAACTTGATTTATTGCATTCTGTATTAGTAAGTGATCCAACACTACACTGGTCCATTATCTTTTTCCATGATTGAGGTTGACAAACTTGTCCCAAAGTCAGATTAACACAGAGCAGCCAATACACAAAACAGAAAATATTGGAAGCAATATATTTCACAGCAAAATGTAAGACTTCTGGATAGCCTGCCCACAGTGAAATCAGCATGAGCATCTGAACCACTGTTTTCTTAACTGGGAATGAGGGACTGAAACCTTATTTCTCTTTAGCTGGAGGGCATCCCTAGGAGAGTGAGGTGAGAAAAAAGAAATCTTTTTCATTTGACCCTCATCTCAGCACTTGGGGGAGTTTTACGATGTCATAAAACTTACCCCATTTGAACTGGTGGTCAGTTGAGCACAGGATCTGGGATGAAGTCGAAACAAATTCTCATGACCTTAGGAATAATGCTGTATCCTTTGCCCTATGCCACATTTTTTTTTCAAAAGTGCTCTCTGACAAGTTGCAATTATTTCCTAATGGCCATCCATTGCAAGCTTACTTTAGTGTATTATCCAGTCATGCACATATAAAAACTGTTTATATCTTTCGTGGAAATGTTTAATTTTTTTTTTTTGGGGGGGGGGGGTAAATTTCCAAAATTCTGTTTGGAGATTTGTCAGAGTAATTTTTTAAGAAATTTTTGCAATCTGCAATAAGAGAATAACAGATATTTTGAAATGACTGAAAAACTTTAAAACCTCACCACACTTGTTGTGGGGTGTAGCTGATGTAGCCATATCATCAAACTGTTAATTTGGTATCTCTGAAACTATATGGTGTTAGAAAACATTTTTTATATTTTTGTGTCCTTGTTAGTTTTATCTCCTTGTGAAATTTCTTGAATGTCAGAATGAATTATAATTAATAAAAAAAAAAAAAGTGGTTGAATTGACGAAGTGGGACCCCGCACACATTTCAGATATTTGCACATCTCTCCAAAAGCAAGCTGAAAGTCACTATTTTTTTTTTCTTGTTATGTGACAGTATATGTCAAAGACCAATATACATTAAAAAAGAGCTCCCTCATACCTCTGCTATTTGCTGTAGAGCCTAATATAGAATAGCAAATATTTTTCTTAAATTTTCACTTTACCACTATATTTAATTTATTTATTCAGTGTTTTCAACGAAATTTGAAATGGTTTCTTATTCTGGAAGCGCTTTTGCATAAGGGTACAAAATTTCTTTCTTCTAAACTAAATAGCACTACAGTTATGCAGCATTTTGCGAAAAGTGGTACTTCGTCACTCTGTGTGCAATTGGTGTTCAGTGAAACTTTGGAGCACTGTATCTCGGAAACTATGGAGGTGTAGGAAGTTAAAATCTGGTCATTTTCTATATCTTGGTGAAGTATACCTGCATGCCAAATTTCGTCAAAATCTGAGATGGTGGGTTACATTTCCCAAAAAAATTGGATGAATTGATTGATGTGGAATGACCCTCCAACCACATTGAACAATTGTCGAAACAGTAAATTTGGCCAAGAAGCATGCACCCAACGAATACAATCAAAAACAGTGACTGCTTTCGAAAATTCTGTCACACGAAGGAAAATATTTCGATGACAGCCCGCAAGATTTCACTTTTAAACGGAGTTTCTCAGAGGATGAAAAGATAAAATGTTATTGGCTCTATATAAAATGTTATTGGCTTAGATGCCCCTCAGCTCATCTTCATTCATGGACAGTAACAAAAATGCAGTGACATTTATGGAAAATCCATGTTTTCAGCAGGACAGAAAACTTAAAGTAACTGGAACACCCATACAATTTTGTCAGCATTTGCAGCTTTGTACTTATGGCGTGAAGTAAAGTCGGACTGCATATAACGTCATGTCACTGGATGCGCAGTGGCATATGCTGCCTTGCCCGCGTAGTGTTCTCCCTAGAGTTTTTTTACAGCTGGGTGGCAAGAAATTTTAACTGGGTGGTACTTTAAACGACCCCTTCCTCAATGGAAAAAAAAAAGAAAGGACGTTGTTTTGCTTAACATGATTGCACTTATTAAATACTTACTGATAAATCATGTTCAACACAGATTTTAGTCATTTTCACCAATATTTATAGTGTATGTGGGAGTAAGTTTTTCACTCTTACTATTTTATTATGTGTGTTGTGAAAACATTCATTACAGGAAATTTAGCTGGGCAGCAGAGAAAATTAGCTGGGCGGGCCGCCCAGTAAAAAGGTTCTAGGGAGAACACTACCGCGAATGTGTTAATTATAAGGCCTTCCTACAATTATAAGGGGAGGTATAGGAGTACAGAAATAACTGCATTCACATAGTTTTACTATGTAACTACATTCACATACAGGGTGTTTCACTCACTACATTACCCGGCATTTTTCAAATAACCTGGAAGAGGAATGAAGATATCTTAACGAAATATGAACTGGACTTAGCTTTGGCTGTGAGAAAGGAGATGGCATCATAACATGTGTTAGAAATGGTCATTATTTGCGTCCAGGCAGAGCTGAACACGACGCTCGATATTTTGAAAGGTTCGGGTCAGCATGTCACTAATAATTGCCTGAATTTCTTGAATAATGTTAGATTTCAATGTGGTGATGGATTGTGGATGTTTGCCGTAAACTCTACCTTTCAGATAGCCCCAGAGAAAGTAATCGAGCGATATCATATTCAAAATGACTCTGTTCTCGAAAAATGACTCAATTTTGGCCATGCTGGCACCGGAAGTATGACATGTTGCTCCATCCTGCTGGAAATATCCAATGGATCATTCCTCATCATCCAACTGATTCAGGAAGGTCTGAAAATTTTCCACGTAAGCTGCTGTCGAGACGGTTGTTTCGAAGAAGATAGGCCCAATAATGCGCCGCTATGACATCGCACACCAAACACCAATATTTGCTGGATATAGGGGTTCTTCGTGTGTCGCGTGGGGATTGTCCCAGTTGCCCAAAATCAGAAATTTTGGGCTAGCGCCGCCACTTCTCTTTTTTTTTTTTTTTTTTTTTAATTGGAGGTTTAACGACCACCGTGAGCAACTCAATGGGCTATAAGCAGTCGCCCGTCCCTAATTTAGAGTCACTGGTTCCAGGGAAGGGAGAGAGCCAGTGCCGTAAGACAAACACAACATCCATGCCTGACCGGGATTCGAACCCGGACCCCTTACGGACGAATGATCAGAGGCCAGCGCCTTAGACCACTGCGCCACCGGGGCGGCCCGCCACTTCTCTCTGACCATGCCCATGACTTCGCCGCAACTACACATTGCTTCCGTTTGCTTTCTCATAGCCTAAGGTAAATCCAGTTCAAATATAGTTACCATATCTTCATTCCTCTTACAGTTATTGCAAAAATGCCGGGTAAAGAAGCGAGTGAAACACCCTGTAGTTGTAGGCATACTTACAATAATAATCTTTCAACTTTTAAGCAACTTCTTTTGAAACTTTATTGTTAAATTGTACATTTCCCTCCAGTATTGTCAAAAAGGTTTGAAAAGGTGGGAAAGGTGACCGGCTTCCAGAGATGCCAACCTGTTTCAGATATTTTCAGTAGTACTGGTACAAATTTTCAGTAGTTTTGGCCATTTTTCAGTAGTCATACCAAAAAGAATAATTTTAACCGAGGAAAACAACTCATTTAATTTAATTAGCATTTTTTTACTTACTTATTCATTTATATACATGAAAATCTGTATCAAAATATTCCAAATTTTTCACATGGAAAATAATATACACCATGACCGATACATTTTTTTTACACAACAAACAATTGATTAAACAGCTTTCTTTAGTGATTTTGCTGTACAGTGTTTTGCAGATTTGAGTTCCTCAGCAGAAAATCTTTTTTTATAACACACTTGCCCAGAGGAGAACATATTCATTTTTGCAATAAGAAGTGCTTCTACAGTTTTTAAACCTAAATTAGGTTGGAAACAGGCTTAATTTTTCGCACTAAACTAAAATCTCTCTTACTCACAGCATTCGAGTGTGGAACTACAAGTATTGCAAACATTACTTTCGAGAGAATAGTATACTTAACCGCTCCATTACAGCCTCTTAATTTTGAGATTTCTGACCAAGTGACATCTATGCTATCTGTTACTGCTATGGTCTCTAATTTGTCAGCTTGATAACAAGGAATTCCGCTTCCAGTATATCAAGTTCATTTTCATTTATTATAAATGGAAGGTGTTTGACTATGTGTAATACAGAAGTAAATGATGTTATGGCTTTAATTTAATTGATCTACTACTCCTGCATGTTTTAAGAATTCATCATAGATCAGTATCTTTTCTTGAATATAAGAACATTCTTCAATGTGAAATTTCCCGACAGAGGTATAGAACTTAGAATGACAGATGTATAGAACTTAGAAAGACAGATATATAGAACTTAGAAAGCTCATTTTTGTTTAAAATGATTTTGCTTTAATACATTCTTGTTTTTACTCCAATTACCAGTTGTGTCCTTTCTGATTTTTCTTTTTTGAAAAACTTATTTGAAAAATTAAATTCAACATCACCTATGACAGTAGGCTTCGCAAACCCCTTTGGATGCCATGACAATTTTATCTATCATGCTGAAAGAACTTTCAGTTTGAGGACCATGAATGCACGATAGCTTTCACTATTTTAGATAATTTAAGGTAGTGTAACTTGGAGAATATGAATGCTTTTGAATATCATGCATCAATTCTTACAAATTTTTCAGCTTCCGTCACTTTCGTTGTGCGTGCTTTACGCTTTTCATGACGTGTATTTCAATGCATCGCAAAAAATTCCTGATTATTTTTTTTACAAGAATAAGGGAGAGGGTGTGGCCACAAATTCCGCTGGGCGGGATAGTTTCTTTTAACTTTGGTTCAGGGCCAATGCGAGCAGGGAAGGGATCTGCATGCTTATTAGATTTAGTTAATTAACTTTGGCAGTATTTCGCACCTATAATCGAATACCGCAAATTAACGTGCTTGTGTATTTTGTGTCGCGAGTATTTTTAATGTGATCGTTTCCTTATCATTTTTTTTCATTCTCTACGCAATTGTATATGAATATCACTTGCTGCTCTATTTAGTGTGTTAACAAGTAGTATCTCTTGTTCAGATAGTCCGGTG
Organism: Macrothele yani; assembly: GCA_039090855.1. Taxonomy (NCBI): domain Eukaryota; kingdom Metazoa; phylum Arthropoda; class Arachnida; order Araneae; family Macrothelidae; genus Macrothele; species Macrothele yani. Next base: position 339,821 of record CM077008.1, on the reverse strand, counting down.
GAGACTCAGTCGGCTTGCGTCTTCCGACAGTAAAGTGTGACACTGTATGCTGCCCACATAAGAGGGGCAATTGTCTATGCGCCCAGAGAGTGCCGTATCTGTTTAAATCTCACAGAACGTAATTAAATGTTGTGTTGTGCATTTGTGAATCATGTGTTATTGGCGAAAGTGAGTGTTGTTCTGGCTGGTTGGGGATTGAATGTACCGGAGTAAGATCCGGACCACTACACTCAGGCACGAATTGGTGATTGCGGGCGAACCTCATCACAACTCTCTGATCCCAAAGTATCGTTTTTTTTTTTAGTTTATTTTATTTTTTTATTGTTGTATTATTTTTGTTCACACGGTGGATTCACCCAAGCCTCATGCTTCGGGTCATTCTTCCGAGTTTCATTTTTTATGTTCTGGTGTGAATCTTCGAGTGCAGCGGTGCACCCGAGATTCACACCTGGTGCCGCGGCCAACTACATTGTACGACAGGTTTCAAGCACCGTTACCGGCAGACTCTGCAGGAACACTGCTAGCGCCATGCAACATTACTTAGAATCAATGTTGGCTTATTTATTTAAAGTTTGTAAGTTTTAGTTAATTAAGGTATGTAAAAACAATACATTCTCTTACATAATCACTGTTTATGTAGATTCTGCTATGAACATGACAAGAATTCAAATATTTACATTTCAATGGTACATAAGATATTTCATCACTAGGATTTTGCCATGACTTCATTAATACACAGCATTTCAACAGTTTCCCTGGATGCACCTGGATAGAACAGAAAACAATTCCAGTCCTGTGGATTCAATCTTCAACAGGTTTCGTTGTAGTTTAAATTAAAAACTTTTGTTATCTGCATCTTTTTGAAAATGCAAATCAGCATATTTTGTCAATATAAAAGATTTCTTTATCTGAATAAATACTGCTCTCCACCCAAAACAAATGACAACAGAACAGTCCTGGATAACCTTTAGAATGTAGCCTACCCCACTATTGGGTCACCATCCATCAGCATCCACTTACAATATCAGTTTTTTGACCTGTCAGATCCTCAGTTATGATCCCCTCTCCCCGCAAATCAGAAGAGAAACAGCTACAAATAGCTGGCATGCAGGGGTGGATTTCCGTAAAGGTGCACAAGGTGTAAGTCTAGGGCCCCAGAGCATGAAGGGTCCCGAAAACGTATAATTAGATTGCCAGTTTTGTTTTTCACGGACTAAACCAAAATCAATCCTTAAAGCGACCACTTAGTTTGTATTGTCAAGTGATATTTTACTTTCTCATATTGGCAATACATATTTTTTTCTTGCTGTTGTTGATAATCCAAATTTTTGAGTTCTTATCAACGTACTTGTTTTAAAAGGAACAGTTAAAATAATTTAGCCTTCCTTTTGGTGGTGGGTGAGGGAAGGATTCATGCTTCCCACACTTCTTATCGATTAAGGAAAATACTTAACAGGCCTGCTTTTATATTAATTACTTTCATGCTACTTCTAGCCAAAGGAAAACATCTGTGTTGTACTCTCCCCCCCAGTTGTGATGAGGAGTGCTAGTAGAAACTCTCCTGATGATCGGGAGCGTTTGCTATTTATTGTTTTTTCCCCTTTAGTATACAGTAATCAAGCTCTTTCTCAGGCCTAATCCCCCTAAACCAGCTTAAACCAAAAGAGTTAATATTTAGGCTGAAAAAATAGACATTTGAGAATATCAACTGTTCGCATTGCAACATTTTCTTATTACTTTCTCCACTCCTGGTTTAATACTGATAACTACCACGTATTCTCACCTTTTCTGTTCCTTAAAATCGATACAAAAGTTTCAATGAAATTCTTATTTCAAAAGCTGTGGTTACTACTTTTCCATTTTCAAACAGATCTTTTGCATTTAATCCTTACAATTCTGTTTCTGATAACTGTAGTGAAGGTATATAAAAGAAAATCTCCCGCAACTTTTTGACAGAATAAAATAAATGCAGACCTTCTCAATTTACCGATGAAAATAAGAAAAAAATGCTTTCAATAAACTGTTCACGTTCTCGCTTTCCTACACTGACTGATAAAATTCTTACTGTCCAACTTTCTTGTCATAGACGAATGCCAACTTGGTACTATCCAACTTTCTTAGCATAGGCGAATGACATGGACAATCTCTTCGATTTAGGGAATTGTTCACAACAGGAAAACTCCGCAAAATGTCATCCACCCTTTTCAAGGGAAGTGCTAAGCATAAATTGCATTTTACCCGTATTTTCTAACATGGAGTAGAGGACTTTTACAATTGTAAACGTCTTCCAGTATTTTATTTTTGCTTGTTACCATGCTCAAAATGTGAAAAACAAGATGATATTCCAAAGCTGAAGCAATGGAAAGAGAATGTTTTGCAATTGAAATGCATTACAATTTTATGACAATTTATACGCAATGTACAGATAAATTTAGTGAAATCATATTTTTAGCACCCTCAGCGTTAAATTTGCCAAGTAACTTGCAACTGAAAAAGTTCTAAAGTTATCAGTTTTTTCTAACATGTCAAACTCGGAAAGAATCGCTGTTACTGAAATGGTCTCTTCATAGCGTAAAGCTGAAATTTACTAAATTTCCACTTTGAGAACTCCTAGCGGAAAATTTATGAACTAGTAATGAAAGGTAAATATTCCAAATGTGGTCCAGAAATAGGTTACTGAAGCGACGATAGATGGCGACATGTTATCGCTACATCGTAAAGTGTTGCGCTACGTTGTGAAAGTGGCAAAGGAAGTGAATAATATGGATTAAAGGTGGCCCTTAAAAGGACCTTTATGAATGTACATTGTGGCATGTGTGTAAAATATTTAATATGACGGAAGAATAAGTTTTCCTCATGAGTATGAAACTGTCTACCTAGCAGAATAACAGCAAGAAAAATTTTTCTGCCAGGGAAGAACTTCCTGATCGCACCAATCAGGACTTGAAAGCAATGTTCTGAGGAAAGACTGCAATTCCGTCGAAATAAATATTCCATAATATGCCCGGTCTGTCATAATGGTTGTTCCTGGCTCGACGTGTTTGATGATGAGCGGCAGCAATGTCTTTGCAGATCTGTTGTTATCAGGACAGATCTCCACCCTGAACCGCTTGGTATCTCTTTCAAAGATGCCAAGAATCCAGGTGCCCTCGACGAGACGACCACAGTTGTACTTGCGTTTTCCCACTTTGGCTTTGTCCACTTCGACGACGATTCCCTCACCACCAAGCCTTCCTACTATATCTATAGGAATGTGAGCATAAAAAAAAACACGTACCAAGAGAACAAAGTGACGTAAGTAGCTATAACGCATTTAACGTGAAATGAGGAGAGGTAAAGTGCTACCGTAGCGCCATCAATCGGAGCGGGCCACTTTTGAAAGGTTAGCCTAATGAAATTTTAAATGGGCACAATTTAATCAATTTTTATGTCCTAGTCCAGTGGTTCTCAAAGTGTGCGCCGTGGCTTCCTCACAGGGACGCCGCAAAATATTACAAAATTTTATTTCCATTTTCAATTCAATGTGATAGGACACAACATCTAGCGAACCTGGAGCAAACCAGTAACTCACTTAGTAATAACTGTTTGCAGAAGCCTCTACAAATGGTTACTAGATGGCACTCTATAATAATGTTACAAGCGCGATTCCCCCCTCCCCCACGATTGCCGCCCGACGGGCGCACGTGTGAGTTCCGAGCGGCTGCTACTGGAAGTAACTTGAGTTTTTGCACCAGCCCCCGTGCTTCTAATAAACATTCCTCCCTCGTTCTCCAAGCGTCTAGAAATGGCTCTGTCCAGATTTTTCGAGGTCACCAGATCCATTAAATATGCTCATCTGTTGTCATTTGTGACTCATTGCGGTGATCAACAGGCTCATCCATCCCACTAACTATAATTAGTCGAACTTTTTCAATACAATTTTTTTGTGACCTTCAAATACGTGCTTTATTTATTTTTTACCTAAGTGTACTTGTTAGAATTTCACATAGGCAAAGTGTTCTTCTTAGAATTTCATATAGGGCACCTTGGGAAAACCTGGATTCAGCAAGGGCGCCAAGAATCGAAAAAGTTTGGGAACCACTGTCCTAGGCCTATTATTCACAAAAATAATTTTTGAAAAATCTGTGTAAACCAAAACTTTCATCATCGGTGACCTTTAGCATGAAATTAATGAACTAATTAGAAAATTTAAATATATTTGAGAAGAAACAGTTAAGCCTATTTCAGAGACAAAAAAAAAATGTTCGCGCTATGTTGTATAGATTCTTCACAATAGAACTTTGATTTTTTTACTTTGGCAGCTCTTAGCGGTAAATTCATGAAGTATATGGGATATTTAGTGCCAAATCTAATATCCTTTGATTTCTTATAAGCTGCAAAAATAATTTTTGAAACACAGTACACTCTCGTCATAGAAACTCAGATATAAGAAATTTACAGTTATAAGAAAGAAATTTATAACTTTAGTTGGCCCAATGTTAAAGTACATGAACATTTCATGTTCATAAGAAAGCAAAAAATCAAATTTCGGTTATAAGGAAATTCCAAAAAAATTATTTCCAAAATAAAAAAATGTTTTGACCTGTACTGCAATGTTTCTTTTCGTTTATCTCCCATGAAATTTAAAAGGCCATTTTTGGAGTGACTTCCACCAGATCATGCAAGCCGTTTTTTCCCCCTTTGCCCCTCTCCACAATGCATGATAAAAGTTTTCTTGGAATGGGTAAAACCCGTTCTGACTTACCCCTTTTAAGAATTCTAGGTCATCACCTGCGCGTTCATAGATAAAAATTGCTACATTGCTACATACAGTATATATGTATTCTTTGCTCTCATCTTTTTATTTTGCACTGTTTTTGAGTTCTATTTCTTCCTATTTGCATTAGTGAGCAAACTAGCGATCTGTTTGATATGAAAGGATGCACCTAAAATTGCGTGCCAAAGATTGGAACGACCTCGGAAGACGTTTGAATGACGTAGTTAGCACAAGTGTAAATGGAGAGAGCTCGTTGGGAACATTTACTGGTGTGCAGTTGCAGGGTCGGTGGACAGTGAGAAATCGGTGTGCAGTTAATCGGTGTGCCCAATCATCACATGAAGCATTAGAGTTGTTACAGTTGTGAGTTGTTAGATTTCTCAGTTGCTCCTGCACAGTGGCACCAAAGCGTAAAGCTCCATCAATCGAGCAAAAGATAAAGGTCATCGAAGCTGTTGATAGCAGAAGGAAGAAAACGGATGTTGCCACAGAATTCAGAATTCCAGTCTCCGCACTTTCCAAAAACATTCTAAGTGTGCGGGGGAAATCCTGTCCAGCACCATAAAGCAAAATCAGAAAAGGATTCAAGCACCCACATATCTTGACGTCGGAAAGTGCACTAATCTCGTGGTTCAAAGACATGAGGGGCCGCAATCTACCTATTAGCGGTGCTATTTTGGAAGAGAAGACCAGTCTTTGCCGTTGGATTTGGACATACCGATTTCAAGGCCAGCAGCAGTTGGATTAGCAGATTCAAAGATCGATACAATATTGTTTGCCATCAGCTGTGTAGTGAGCCCACCTGTTTCTAAAACCACGGCAGAGGAATGGATAATCATTGCTAAATACGATGCACAACATGTGTACAATGCAGATGAGACTGGATTAGTTTTTTTAATGTTGCCGAATGAAAGTTTTGCATTCAAAAACGAAAAATGTCATGGTGGTAAAAAAAGTAAAGAGCACTTGACACTTTTGCGTGCAACATGGATGGTTCAGACAGGAGAAAAATCATTGTGATTGGTAAATCGAAAAAGCCTATGTTTTAGCAGGCATTCCATATAAAGAGCATATAGTCCCTCCACAAAGTATAAATAACATTTGGAACAAAACATATTACCCCAATGTCTATTTCATCACAAGACAGTTACATAAGTGATATACGGTATATCCTTGATCAAAACAAATTCCTTGGTCTGCAGTGAAATAAAAAAACGACAGGCAAAATCAGTCTTCATTCTGGTAGCAAATTCAGCATAACAATTTCTCTTTCCCAAATGCAGCTGTTCAGCCAGGTAACTACAGATTTTTTGCCTACCCAAGCCAATTATTTACATGTCATAGGCATCTCAAGTATGGTACTTTTCAAGGCCTGTAAATGTCAACTTTACTGAATTAGATATCTCCGATTAAGGTTAAGATCTTATCACTCAGATTATAAAAATCTGTGGTCATAAAAAAAACAACTGGGTAAAGGTTTTAGATGGGCATACTAAACTGTACAGGTACTTGAACCGAATATATTTGCCATAGGATATTTAATACATTTTGCAAAATCTGGTTTCCATACCGAAAGTTTTTAGCAAAGCAATTTACTTCCCTACACAAAATAATGAGTAATCATTGTTTTGTTTTGAGGTTTAATGACCACCGTGAGCAACTCAATGGGCTATATGCAGTTGCTTGTCCCCAATTTAGGGTCACTGGTTCCAGGGAAGGGAGAGAGCCAGTGCCGCAAGACAAACACAACATCCACGCCTCACCGGGATTTGAACTTAGACCCTTTTCGGACGAATGATCACAGGCCATCACTTAGACCACTGCGCCACCAGGGTGGCCAGTAATCCCTGATGACAATTTAGTTGACTAGCTGGTCTCTGGGGTTCTTTCTGCTGCTCACAAAGATTACTTTTAATTGGTTTTCAAGTCTATAAAACCAATTAATTGTCTGTGCTGACTAAATACCCTTAGGGTCATAACATTTATATAAGCAGAAAAACTTTTACAGAACTGCAAGATTTTGTAAACATTTGTTCATGGCTTTCAATTTAATAAATTCAATATTTTTGCTAGCTTAAAAACTTTGCATTCCCCATCTCTAGATACATCTTATATAACCCGATGTTGAAGAACAAATTTTATCACGAGTCACTTATATAGCAAGCTGTAAACACAAACAACTACAGTTGACCTAATTATAGAAAACAAAATGAATTGTTAAAAGCGATGGGCTGGCTGACGGTATTTGAAACACGGTTTGTTTTTCAACAAGGGTGCAGACAGTGGGCAAAAACGCAATTAAAAGTTCCCGAAATAAACTAATTCTTCTTCAATACGAAGAGCAGAACACGTAAACTCACCTTTTCGTAGCAATTCCACTTGGTCAAGTTACTCCAGTATTAAACAGCGTAATCTGATAGTCACTCAAGAGGTATGGCAGCCCATATATGACACCAAGACCTGAACTTGGTGTTCAGTTTTAAAATACTCTGCTACCATTTAATCTGCATAATGGGTACAAAACACTTACATACATATACTGAAATGACTTCTTGTACCCTTACTTTCGTCTATGACGGCACAACCGTCGCAAATCAACAAACCCAATTCACAACACGCACCAGCATTTTCCAATGCTACGAAAATAAGAAAATCACTGTTCATTTCACATTTGCTTCTGCTGTGGTGTAGGCAGTCTCACTGCAGTAGCGACCAGCTCTTACTGAAGTTTTGAGCCTCGAAAACATAGTGTATCTGCGTTCCAAAATACTCTCCAAGAGAACTCCTATCGCATTAAGCATAATATCTAACACACGGCTGCTAAAATCATATTGAATATTAACGTGGAAATTGAAACCATACAATACGTGGTAAATTCTCGACTACTGCTGTTAAACAAAATATTATGCAGATTATACGAATATTGTTTCAAAACTTGTCCAAAAAATTATTATTAGCAAAACCCGCTCAAAACATCAGTTGTCGTCGCTGCAAAAGTATGATCTAATTGTTCTCATCAACATATTAGGTATTTCAGCATAACAGCAAAACCAATGTAACACCGTGACCAGACGTCCTCATTTTCTGGGGACAGTCCCAAGGAGGTTAGAAGTAAGAGAAGGTGGAAACAGCCCCTCTCCAACGAGATAGAAGTGCTTCTGGCGTTACGCCACTTTTTATCAGCTGACTACGCCAATGCGCTCAACCTAAGAATCTCCTGTATACCTCTTTGGGGAAATCGCGATTTTGAACGGCTTTTTCGGACCCTTACTCTACCCATACAGGCATGAAAACAAATAAGGCTGAAATATTCATTCCAATAATTAAAAATTTCCAGAAAAAAACAGGAAAATATGTGTTGATATTTCTTTAAAAAATTGAACAAAGTAATGATTTTTTTAGCGGAAGTGCATAGTGCGCATGGATACTTACTGCCCATGTGTAAGTAACCATGCATATTGTCCATGGGCAAGAAACCATGTTTAAAATATAACCGAAAGCCTAATGTTAAGAAATAAGAAGTCCGAAATATTCCTTCTTTCTATCCTTGGTTTGCATGCGCTAAGCAAAACTGCTTAAGCCACAGGAAGTGACGTCACGTTCCCGAACTTCCGCAGCGCAGACTCTCACCACCTCAGAGAGAGGACAGAAACATCTGATCTGTTTTGGCTTCACTCAAAACGGGGTCCCTTCACCTCCTCTTCTTCTAACCTCCTTGGACAGTCCTCAGTTTTAGTGCTTCGTCCTCAATTCCGAAAAAACTGATTGAGGACATCAAATGTCCCAAATTTAAAATTGTTTGTCTTCAATTTTTGAAATTTCTCCAAAATATTGAAATGGGAAAAATGTGGTAAACAAAATTTGTGGAACTAAATTGAATCTACGAAGTGCAACCAAGTTTAGCATGAATTACTTATTTAGTTTCAAAAAAATGGACTAATAAAGATATGGAACTATTTATTGAAGCGGATGATTTTTTTAATTAAGTTAGAGACATGCGAGTCATCGAACAAAGTCATCTGGATAATCGTGGTGCTATTTCGTTTCTGTTTTAATTTGATTTAACTAACATATTTATAGGATGGTGAATAAATCTCATCTTTTTCAGCATTAATTTTCTTGCAATTAAATAAGTAATTGATGCTAAATTTGGTTACATTTGATAGATTCCACTGGGAGTTCTACAACTCTCGTTCATTACATTTTTTCATTAAACCGTTTCTTCAAGTGAAGTTGTTGGACAAGGAATACTCCTTCTCATAGAGATAACATACAGTTATTTAATGATTTCTGTCCGCTCATAGTATAGTAATTTTTTGGCTTCAGATATTTTATCTTGGGTAGAATCAATGAAATTTTAGTACCAAATCAAAATGTAGCTTTGTTTATATCTGCTGCCACCTATGAGTCATATTTAAAATTTATTAGAAGTGATATTCTGCATGAGTGTATTTTATTGCTATTTTATACTTATTTCACATAAAAATAATCCTTCAGATTCATCATATGTTTTCCCATGAAACAGGGCAATCAGGGCAATCACGCTATGAGGATGTAGCACGTGACGTCATCGAGAAGTTTTAGTGAAGTGGCAACAGTCCCTGCAAGTTCCTGAAGGACAAGCATAGCTGACTGTCCTGCACTTAGCGTGTAAAGTGCAATCATTAGTGGTCGGTGTTTATAAAAATTTGAAGCCAAAATGCCTAATTTTTATGGCATTATGAATTGCGGTAATAGAGGAAACCGAGACCGTAAGTCTTAATCAGGCTACTAGCTGCTGTCTCTAAAAGCAGTACCGAAAAAATTCGCTTATATGCCAAACGAAGGGAGATTGCTTCCCAGAGCTTAGAAAACACTTTTTTTTTTTAAAGAGTTAGACTCTTCAAAGGCAGATAATCTTTTAAATGTTAGTTTTTTCTAGAAATCAGTTATTTCTGGTAAAGCAAAGAATCCATCTTTTACTTGTTCAGACGCTATTGGAGTGCAATGCTTGCACTTATGGGGCCCAGCGTTTCATTCGTTGATTCAAAGTTTTCAAGTTGAATTTAAAAGGTCTAAGCTTTTTCTTTTTGCGTAGGTTTTATTACTACTGAATATTTTCTTATAGAACATCTTTTAGAGTTTGTCTCCTTGTCAAAATATTTCTTAAATAAACGTTTCGGTCCCCAATCGGAACTTCTGTGCACGTGTTTTTTTTTTTTTTTTTTGTTTTTTTTTCTCTCCAGGCTCTTCCTTTCAGAAGGTTCCTGGTTGATCTAGGGGAGTGTTGAAACTTTTTATAGGGCTAAAAGTTATTTTTTAAGCAAGTCTGACTTTTAGTCAGATTCAAATCTCCGGCTCTTCTGTATATTTTAGATCTCGATCACACCGTTAACCTGACTCACTGTTTTTTGCGAGTTTTCGGCTTTTCACTTTTAAGGTTATTTGGCTGTTGGTGTTGGGGATTTTTAGTTTACTACTTTGTTCTATGTGATACCCCCCCCCCCCCAAACTGCCGTTGATATTTTTTTAGTACACCTGGATTTTTACTTGGAGCTGAAGCACACTTTTGCAAAAAAAATGCAAAGCATGTCTAAAATTATTGTCCAAATAAAACCTTTTTTGGTGTCTGGGTCTGTTTACAGGTCGGTGTTATGCTGCTAAATCTATTTACGGATAAATAGATTATAGGGCACAAATTCCAGCAAAATTATTTTATTTTTTCACCACAATTTTACGTAAAAAAAAAAAAAAAAGATTTTGCTCTAAGGCTTGGAAATCACTTCCCAGAGCTTAGAAAAACACTTTTTGTTGAAGAGTTAAACTTTCAAAAAGGCATAGAACTTTTCAAGGGTGAGATTTATCCAAAATCTGTGATTCCTGGAAAGAAAGAAAACCTATCTTTTTTTTACTCAGATCTCCTCACCTGGGAGAGGAGAGAACCTTACTTATTAAGGCAGCGTGTGACGTCTTGGTGGGATTAGTCCCGGAGTCATGGCCTGGAGTCGCTGGGATAGAAATTACGTAAATGTAAAGTTAAGTTAATAGTGTTTAAAATTTGAGACTGTTTTTTTTTTTTTTTTTTTGAATACAGGCAGAAATTTCAAATACTTTATTTAGAATAATTGTAGTCGCTCACGTGCTGAGGTCACAAATAATTATTGCATAAATTGTTCATTATGTGTTATTTGTAAAAGAAATTGTTGTATATTTTATTCATATAATGTTGGAATTTATTAAGTTGAGTTATGATTAAGGATTTGCTGTGTGGAAAATTCTTATATGCAAAAATGTACCGGAGCTGACGCCCCTCGTAGTGGAGTGGCTTGATTGGAGCTCATGGTCTCTTGGCGCTATATATTGGTGATTTTTATCTCTCGTTTGCTCGTTTTTCTTTTGGGATCGTTTGCACATATGCTCTGTGTGTGGCACACAGGTGCAGGTTGATTTCTTCTTGGAAAACCATGCTGTGAGAACTCGGAGTTTCTGCCTGATTGTTCCTGGGTGTCGGAAGTCGTAAAGTTGCTTTGCGTTTTTCTATGCTGTGAGAACTTTGAGTTTTTGCCTGATTGTTCCTGTGTGTCGGAAGCAGTGAAAGTTTTCGTCACGTCTTTTTTATGCCGAGAGAGCATGTAGTTTACGTGGGAACTTTTCTTCTCATTGAGCCTGTTGTGTTGCGTGTGTGCCGGGGCCTTCAGAGGAATTCCATTAAATCCTAGTACGTGAGCGCAAAATATTTTTTTCTTTGTATAATTAATAGTTGCTGGCAGAGTTTAAAGTAGTTTGAGTTAGTTGATCTTTGGTTATGGGAGTTGGCAACCTTGGTTGCGTGTGTGCCGGGGCCTTCAGAGGAATTCCATTAAATCCTAGTACGTGAGCGCAAAATTTTTTTCTTTGTATAATTAATAGTTGCTGGCAGAGTTTAAAGTAGGGTTGTAAGATAATTGAAAGTTATTTGAAATTGGTTTATTTTCATGTGGTGTTCATTGATGCATGTTGTACTATTAGGAGTTTCAAATTAATAGTGTTTACATATCCAGAGTTAATTGTTACTCTTGTGCTTTAGGGTGCTCATATGCTTTAATCTTGAATGTTGTCTCAAGAAATGACAGGCTAATGATTAATGGAGAATGTTATTAGTATTGTATTGCCTGTCTTGCGTGATAAAAATTGATGAAACAAACGGGGTGAAAATCTGCAGTATGTTAGTTTGAATTCAATTTAGTAACATGCGTTCTGAAGTAATTTATTTGTAGTTGTACTAAAATTGTTGAATGATATAAAAGGGTTTAGAAGAGTAATTTGTGTATGATTTGTTTATTTGTTCATGTAAATTTATTTGAATATCTGTCTACTGCACATTACGTCCTAGTCGTGGGTTCGAACCCAGAGAGAGAGATTACCAAGATAGTAGCTGGGCAAAGTAAATTCTGGTGGGGAAGTAAAGGCTAGAAGTGTTGCAAGGCTAATTAAGAATTCTTTCCTTGCCTAAAATGGCGAACCCATTAACTTTCGACGTACGAAGAATAGGCGAATCAAGAAATAACCCGGGGCAGAGAGGCTGAAAAATAAACAGCTAAAAAATTATGTAATTAACTTTAATTTTTTCATTCTAGTATTCCAGGCATTAATTGTGCTAGATAATTTTACTGAATAAAATTTAAATTCGACTTAAATCCTTTGAAAAATGCATGGGTCATTTCCTTTAAAATGTCCGGAACCCCCAATATTTCTTCAAATCGGCGCCTATGACACATTCGCTGCAATTATTTTTTTCTATTGAAGGTTTAACGATCACCTAGAGCAACTCAGTGGGCTATAAGCAGTCACTTGTTCTAATTTAGGGCCACTGGTTCCAGGGAAGCGAGCGCCATAAGACAAACTTAACATCCACGCCTCACCATTATTTGAAACTCGGACCCATCTCGGGCGAATGATCAGAAGCCATGGCTTAGACCACTGTGCCGCTGGAGCACCTCATTAGTTTCGGAAACTTTTATTAGCATGACTAGTGGTTGCATCATACTTGCTACTCACGCCACGCTGTCTCCGCCTTGACATTAGTAAATTCGTTTAGGCTTGGTGAATCGTTTGCGAGCGGCAGTTCGCAGTACCTCAAAGCCCTCATAACCTCTTGTATTCATAACGACACATTTTTCAATGCTTACCTGATTACCGTGAAGTAAATTACCCCTATATTTCACGTTATAATCGTTGTTAATAAGTCAATTTTTCGTTTTCTTATTACTATTATTATTTTACCGCAGGGTAAAAATTTCCCCATAGCTGCCTTAATTTCCCATGAACCTTTTTCGTGCGTTCGGACATATTCTGCACCCCTGTCTTACCGTAGTTATTCAGAAAAACAGGAGGTAGTTACAACAGAAAGGCATTTCATTTTATGAACACTGCACAGTCAGCTCCACAACTACATTTTCCCCTTGGAAGTACATCAACAAAATTTAATTTTTTGAAAGCTAACTGAGCAATTAATTGCTTCAAACTTCCTTGCCTCAAAGACTGCTTCAAAGTTTTTGCTTATAAGCAAGCAGGCATACATTTAATTTATCTCTGAAGCAGACTTACATTTGTTTAATTATTTTTTTTAAATCAATTGCTGAAAAATTCTAAAGGGAATGTGCTACAATCTTCACTTTGAATTATTGGGGACATTTTAGTAAACTCTGTCAATAAGCTATCTCCTGATTTCAGCTTTCAGGTTCAAAATTTCTACCACATGCTAACATTAGTTTGCACTGAGGACATTTTATGTGTTGGCTTACATAACAAGCAATATACACTGCTGGCCACCCAAAATGCAACACCAAGAAGGAAGCATCCGATTGGCCTGAAACTCGCAGCATGCATCGCCCGCGAGAGGACATGCAAACGATAAGCATTGCAGGGCATATGCAAATCATGTGCTTCCGGCACGCCACCGAAAAGCACTATAAGAAGGGTGCACAGAAGGCGGGGTGTAAGTAGTGGAAGTGTGTGGTGCTACCGGACCTATGCGTGGGAAGTTTCCTGATGCCTCGTCGCAGAATACGGCAGTCATTCCAGCACGTTTCGGAGTTCAACAGAGGACGAATAGTGGCTTATCGCGACAGCCGTTTATCGTACCGAGACATCGGCGCCCGTGTGGGACGACATCCAGCCACAGTGAGGCGAGTATGGATTCGGTGGGTGCAGGAGGGACGGACGGACGGACCGACGGGAGCGATTGCCGCAGTCGCCGCACACCACCGAACGAGAGGACCGGCATGTTGTGCAGCGGGCATTGACGGCTCGCACCGCCAGATCACAAACGTTAGCGCAGGAATTAAGGTGTGTTGCGCTACATCCTGTGTCAGCACGTACCGCCGTTCGACGTCATCTGCAGGAGCGGGGACTTGTCGCACGGCGCCCATTGCTCCGATTACCGTTGACGTTACACCACCGGCGAGTGCGGCCGCAGTGGGCCGTTGAACGCCGCACCTGGACTACGGAATAGCACGACATTGTTTTATCCGACGAATCCCGCTTCTACCTAACACCACGATAGTAGGATCCGCGTGTGGCGGCTCCGCGGCGAGAAACTGTATGACGCCTGCATTATGCATCGCCGTACCGGTCCGTCGCCTGGCGTTATGGTTTGGGGCGCAATTGGATATAACACCCGCACCCCTCTGGTACGCATCGCCGGTACACTCAAACAGCCACCGCACCATCTCCGACGTTTTGGAGCCTGTAGTCCTCCCTTGCCTGCAGGACCTGCCAGCGGCCACGTTTCAACAGGACAACGCGCGCCCGCACGTGGCACGCATCGTGCAACAATTCTTCACGGCCCACCTACTGTCACTGCTGCCGTGGCCCGCCTGTTCTCCAGATATGTCGCCCATCGAACACGTCTGGTCGCTGATCGGCAACCGAGTTGCCCGGCAAGCACCACCCGCGGCTACGCCTGATGAACTGTGGCAACGTGTGGAAGCAGCCTGGACCGACATACCCCGAGCCCACATCCAAACCCTCTTTTGTTCGATGCCGCGGCGTGTAGCGGCAGTTATTGCCAGTCATGGGGGACACACGAACTATTGATGTCTGCGTGTTTCACAAGTCGCACGGGCCTGTAAGCTTTATCGTTTCATCTTTGTATCTGTTGTTATTTGTCCAGTAAATCTGGCCTTGCTATCTCGTGTCCTTCTTGGTGTTGCATTTTGGGTGGACAGCAGTGTAGATTTAAAGTAGAAAATGTAGCCTTTGTTTCTTTACCATATGTATTGAAAGCTTCACAGAACAATGTAGGTATTTTAAAATGTTTTGTACTGTCAGTGAATTTAAGAGAGAAATTAGTCTCTTTAGACAACATGTCTCTCTTTGGTTGGAAGATTTAAAGCATGCTTCTGCAAGGCATTTAATTCACTGAAATGACCACATGCACTGAGCCAGGTGCTGAAAAAACATGAAAATACAACTTTGTAATCTGATAAATTTTAAATAGGTTGGCAAAATGTATTCAGACTATGCATGCCTTGATGTGAATGCTTAAGATTTATTATCCACAGCATTTTAGAATAAAATAAGTTTATTCATAAAACTTTTATATTTTCACTGTACACCATGTAAACCCTCCATTCAGAAAACTTTCAAAGTTTTCTGAACGGAGAGGTTACATGGTGCACAGTAAAAATATAAAAGATTTTAATCCCTACCATGTATATTTTTTCAGGAAAATCGTTTCCCAATCTATCCGACAGAAGAAATAATTTGTATATGAAGTTCATTCATGCCTGTGCCTTCACTATTTAGCTTTTTACTATTTACTACAAAAGCTACATTACTTTCATGAAAAATATTTAATGCAGGTGCAACATTTTGCTGTTCGGTTGATGTTGGGTACAAAACTTTTTGTTAAAGTGTCATGAGACCAGGACCGTAGAAGAGAAGGGCTGGGTCATTCCTTAGTTTGAGGACGAGAATTTAAGCTCCGGCGAGGGAGCGATATATGGCCGCTGTGACGTGGTGGCGAGGACAGGCGCTTTATCCCACAAGTCTCTCCCTGTATTCTGTTGGTAGTTAACCTGGGAACGGAGTGATTTTTTTGTTATTCGCATTTCTTTGTGAATAAACGTGTCTTGTTTATATTTATTTTAATACATAAAATGCCTTTATCTTGGGCTGTGGCTAGTTGTAAAAAGTACGCGTTAGAAAATAAAGGACCGTGGTGTGGTTTATCATAGTAAAGAAATGGATTGTTAAATGCAAGCGTGTAGATAATTTTAAAGCTGAAACAGCAAGAACTTGTAGTGACCATTTCCACAGTTCAGCCTATGAAGATGATATGAAAAATCGCTTGCTTGGACTTTGTGGCGTGCCTGCCCAGCAGGACGCACACGACATAAAGACAGATGCAGTCAGAACGAACGTCCGCGTAGCTCAATTGGTAGAGTGACTTATTCCGGAGTGAGGGAACCCTGTTTCCAGCTACGGCGTGGATAAAAATGACGGAGAAATTTACTTCGTTACAACTTCCAGAACTTAAATTTCTGACACCTACAGCTGTGCCAATTTTGAATTTGGAATGTACAAGATCAACAAGCGTACTCGATAATGCACGAGAACACAGGCAAATGAAAAGGTATGTACGTCGAAAGCTCTGAATAGAATTATAGGACTAAGTCAAAAAAAATGCGTGTTGAGGAGGACGTTTTTTTCAATGAAAATGAACGTTCAGAAGAAGAAATAACATTTACAACAGTATGCCTGTCTCGCTCAGAAATGGAAACTAAAAACAAAATTCTCACTCAAAGAGTTCTCATAATGGAAAATCAGATAGGCAGCTTAAAGAAGAAAAACAAACATTTCCACAGACTTTTAAGAGCTAAAAAGCAACGTTTAAAGAACAACCATTCAGAGATTCTGCTTATCTAAAGATTATTACAAGAACACATAAAAATACAAAAAAACTGCAACAGATAGAAATACGCAAACCTTCAGAAAGTGCTTACGACTTCAGAGCTAGAGCGCATCACAAAGTAGAAAAAAGAAACAAGTGGACAGAAGAAGATATTAATATTTCTCGTGACATAATGAGTAGAGCTATTTGTAGGAAAGCTTATAATTTCTGGAAGGATAAAATTTGGATCCCTTTACCAAGTGCAACCACGTTAAACCGAATGGTGTGCGAAATTTATTTGTCGTCCTGGAAGTCTCTACAACATTCTGCTTCTTATGAAGAAACGTAGTGAAAACTTATCAGAAAATGAGAAGCTTTGCGTTCGTAGCGCTGGTGAAATACACATTGACAGCAAAATGCAATGAAGAGCAATTCAATTAGAGATACCTGTCTAGTAACGTGTAGCACCACCTTTCGCTCTGATGACGGCGGCGATTCGTCTCAGGATGGACTCGACAAGACACCGGAAGCGTTGGGAAGCCATACGGATCCACGACACCTGAACAAGCTCCCACAGTTCACGAAGATTTGATGGAGGGGGTCAGAGCCTCTCGAACATCTCTCTCGATGGTATCCCAAATATGCTCGATGGGATTGAGATCAGGTGACCTAGCTGGCCAAGGAAGCGAGGTCACGTCGGTGGAGTGTTCATCCAACCATTCGGATGTAATTCGGGAGCGATGGCACGGTGCATTGTCTTTCTGCAGGATGAGGTTCCCAGTGGGATGTTGACGACGGACAAACGGGAGCAAATGGTCGTCCAGGATATCCAGGTAACCTTGACCTGTCAGGGACGATGTCACATGTACCAGGGGTCCCATTTCAGTCCACGTAAACAGTCCCCAGACGAAAATACCACCATCACTAGCTTGAAGAGTACCCTGGTGGCAAGAAGGATCCATCACTTCATGTGGTTTGCGCCGTACTCGTATCTTGTCATCCGCATGTACCAACGTGAATCTCGACTCATCAGTCCAGGAAACATTTTCCCACATGTCTAGGGTCCAGTGGCAATGTTCCCGTGCCCATGCTAATCTTTGCACCCTGTGATGTGCGGTCAGCAGCGGTACTCTCGGGGGACGATGGCTTCTGTACCCCATAGCGAGAAGATGGTTTTGGATGGTGTGGCTGCTTACACGTTTTTGTGCACCAGCGTTAAATTGCCGAGTGATTTCTTGCACTGTGGCCCGTCTATCCGCTGTTACAATGCGAGATAGCCGACGATGAACCCGCTCATCCGCACGCTGTTGTCCACGGCAGTTGGCCCTTGCAGGAATGGTTTTACCGGATTCGATGTACTCACGGTGCACCCGTGACACAGTGGCTCGTGAAAATCCCAGTGCCTGGACGACTTCCGAGATGGAGTGACCCATTCGTCGGGCACAGACAATTTGCCCACGTTCAAATGCGCTTAGATCATTCGTGTTACCCATACTGCGTCCGACTCTTACTGATTCCTGTCGCATCACTCCTTATATTGTCGGATCGCTACATACGGCATGTCGTTTCCGTTTACAGGGCCGCCCACAGCGCCACATTTGCATAACGTCAGCTGTCTCTAATTCAATTGCTCTTCAGTGTATGCTGTGCACAGGAATGGATCAGATTCTGGGTCCATATTCTAAAGTCTTAATTGTCCTAGTCAGTGGAATTTTGTCTCCACGGAAGCAACCAGTTTATTTTGATTTTCAACCCGTAATGAATAAAAAGCTTCTCTTTGAGATCATTACAACTCCAAAAAACTAGCATAATAACTAAAGCAGTGGTTTCAGATTTGGAAGACTGCATGACGTTATGGAAGGAATTGTTAATTTCGTCTGAAAAGTCGTTTTTCTCGCTTCCTTTAAACAGCGTCTCAAGGATTTGGTTTTTTACAGACCCACATCATTTCTTGAAAATTTTGCGGAAGCACTTCATAGACCAGCTGCATTGCTTTCTATATTAGATTAAGCATTCATTTATTACAATTGAACTTTTAAACAGACAATAACGGGGAATGAAACTGATAAATTGTTTATATATACCTAGTTTCAAATGCAAATATGCACACGCTCCTGTCTCTTTTACTTTTGAGCTGCTGTTTTTCTCAGTGTCCTCGCGGTGACGTCACGCTCCCGAGTGAGAAGGGTTCACGATCGGACGCTCGATGAGCCAGCCCTTACTCTTTCAAAAGCCCTGCGTGAGACTTGTTTCACCACGATTCCTTTCACTCTCACAAATTTGCTTTAATACTTTAACGACCATGACCCAAAAATCGTTTATCACTCCAAATACCATAGCGCCCGAAACTGTCTGTTTGTTCACTTCTTTGTTTAATAACAGCAATAGTGACTGAGCGTGACTCCTGCTGATACCTTACAGGTCGAGAAAATTTGAAGCACAGGTAAGGGTCGGAAATCTGACTGACTCTAGACAAGCGTTTCAGGCGGCTATGGCAGTTTCTATGTACGGGCGTTTTAGGTGTTATGGTTGTTAAAGGGTTAAAAGTCGGGAGTTTGAAAAACACAATTCTCCAGGGTCAATAGAACATGAGTAACATAAGGTATGATTTGTGGATATTTGGTTCAATCAGTATTTCTTATAGCTTTTACTAAATGAACAATGTCAGAAGAAAAAAATCTCTGCTTAACGAGGGTGCTTATGTATGGTTTCAATTGGTCACCACACATAATTTCAAACATACTGCAATTGATTCTGTTGCTGTCTAAATCGGTACACATATAAACATGAAGGTCTGAATTGCGACAGAGCTGTTGTCTTTTAATCTACTGACAAACTGGCTTTCTTGTAAACTGAAAAGGTGTAGTGTAGGGCTGGGAAATTTTCAAAACTGTAACATCCCTAGTTGAGCATGTTTTGTCCAGAAAAATACATGCAGACCCCCACACATACGGTACTGTGTACCCCCCCCCTATATACTGTACTATTTTTTCTAATCATTTCAAGAAAAATGCAAGAAACAAAAAACCTTTTACTGTATATCATATCTTGTCCACCAGCAATGAAATTTGAACTCACCTATATGTCATCACATTTCAATAATTGCACCCAGCAGTCAAACATGTAATCGCTTATGGGCGGTCACTTTAAGTCAAATCAGTCCTAAGTGTAACATTTTTTTAAATTGTTGCATTTAATTCTTTTTAATGTAACATTTTCCTTCTGTAGGTTTACAACAAAAGGCAAATTGTGTGTTTCTGATTCTAAGGCAATTGTGTGTCTAGGTATATAAAAAAATGCATTTTTGTGTCTATGATGCCTATCACATGCCTGAGGTTTACAAAGGTATTTTTGTATTTCTGAGCCTATCACAAAAGAAAATAAATGTCAACCTAATTAGTCAACTGAGCTTATATTGGACCAGCTTATTACATGAGATATCACACAAATCACATTGCCGCCCCGGTGGCGCTGGCCTCTGATCATTCGTCCGTAAGGGGTCCGGGTTCGAATCCCGGTCAGGCATGGATGTTGTGTTTGTCTTACGGTGCTGGCTCTCTCCCTTCCCTAGAACCAGTGAACCTAAATTAGGGACGGGCGACTGCTTGTTGCTCACGGTGGTCGTTAAACCTCCAATAAAAAAAAATCACATTATGGAAAATTTAGTTTTCAAAATATTCCATTTTGAATTTTAATCTCTCAAAACACACCACATTAATTTTATTAAACAAAGCAGATAGAGAAAGCATCTGAGTAGTACAATTGACTAGGAAATAAAAAAAAAACATTTCTTTCTAACATGTACACAGGTAGGTCTTTTACATGATTGATCAGGCATGTATAGAAAAAAAATGCATGCCCTAGGTGTGTTAAGCAATAAAATTTTTGAGTTCTGGTGTAATGTATATTTTGTCCACTAGCAGACTAACAATCTTATTATGCTTTCCAAGATCTACTTTCTTTTTCAAATAAGCTGTTAATGTTACTTGAACCTTTATGGATTAGCGCTGTGTCTGGTTTTTCAAGTATATAGGATGTAGTAGTGTAACTACATCACTGTTTTTTATCAGTGTGTATCACACAGTATGGCAAAAATAAACGGGCCGCCCCGGTGGCGCAGTGGTCTAAGGCGCTGGCCTCTGATCATTCGTCCGTCTGGGGTCTGGGTTCGAATCCCGGTGAGGCATGGATGTTGTGTTTGTCTTACGGCACTGGCTCTCTCCCTTCCCTGGAACCAGTGACCCTAAATTAGGGACAGGCGACTGCTTATAGCCCATTGAGTTGCTCACGGTGGTCGTTAAACCTCCAATCAAAAAAAAAAAAAAAAAAAACGGTAGAAGCTCACACTACAAGATATGTAGTGTGCCTAACGTGTTGAGGTGGTCAATTTAACTTGTTCTGTTAAAAATGTTAGCTTTAAGTTAATTTTTCTGCTTCAGCATAGATAGAGTTTTAATTTTTGGTAAAGAAAAATTGTTGGAGAAGCATCTGTGGTAAGTCCAGGTTTCTTCCTAGGAACCACAAGTAAAGAACCATCAGTTTGAGTTACTTTGCCTTTTCTTATGACAAAGTGCTCACTTAAGTGATTTACATATATTATAGCAGTAGCACTGGAGCTAAAATCTGCATCCATGTTCATTCTTGGGGGAGGGGGGAATACTGGTATGCAAGTTTTATCTGTGCTGTACTTAAATTTACACATTGGTACACAACTCTTCTGTCCCCTCTAAAAGCAAGAAGAAACAAGTACTTAACAATACATAATATAAAAAACACAAGATTATTCAAAGACAGTCATGCATGGGAAAATGCTTAGTCTTTGAACATACCTATGCCTTACAGAAATGGAATGAACATCAGGGGGAAAAAAATTTGGTTCTGTAAATAAAATGTATGACTGACAACTTAATCATGTCATAGCGAAATAATTGATGGCCTTAAAATGTTCACTACTTTGAAAAAATGTGTATGAAAAATTTTGTTAAAAAAATAGAACTAGAAACGGTAAGTGGTGCGATTAGTAATAAGTTCAGAACTATTGAGCGATACGAACGATTAGAATCTCTTATTTGGGCCTCTTCATTAGGTGAAATTCCGGAAGTAGTAAAGAAATATATTAATAACTGGTTAGCTAAAGCAGTGACAGATAAAAACAAGAAGTTTAAGGAAAAATTGAAAATGAAAGAAAATAAGTGGTTGAGTCCAAAGTTGATGTCTACAGCTCCTGGCCCACAGTTAATACCATCCCCCACTAGCAAACATGTCATAGATCTGACGGAAGGTGGAGTAGATGGAAACTTGATTTTTTTTTTAATTGGAGGTTTAACGACCACCGTGAGCAACTCAATGGGCTATAAGCAGTCGCCCGTCCCTAATTTAGGGTCACTGATTCCAGGGAAGGGAGAGAGCCAGTGCCGTAAGACAAACACAACATCCATGCCTAACCGGGATTCGAACCACTGCGCCACGGGGGCGGCGGAAACTTGATTAATCTCCTGAATAAGGGATATACTTACAACCTTTCATCCGCAACACTTGATAAAAAACGAATGCTTATTGATTTAGAAAGCATCTGTAGTAAGGTAGAAAGAGAAGATGAAAATACAGCAGCCACTTTAAGGAAAGAATTCTCAGACTACATCTCAAAATTTGTAAAAAGCCAGTAAAAATTGCTTACAATTTTGATAGAAAAGCCATTACTGACCTTAAAAAATTCAAAACCAATGATAAAGTTGTAGCACTGAAAGCAGATAAAAGCAAAGTTTTGGTATTGTTAGAAAAAAATAAGTATTTCAATAAAATGGAAGCTGAATTGAGCAAGCCTTATTATGAAGAACTCACTGCTAACCCTATTGATCAAACTGTCAAAAATCTTAAGAAATTAATCAGCTCTTTAAAAAGTAAAAACCAGCTAAACGAGCTCCTCAAAAACTTCTCCAAAATCCAGTCAAGAGTTCAACAGATCTATGGTACAATAAAAAATCACAAAGAAGGCCATCCAATAAGACCTATAATGGACATTAGAAATTCACCACTCTCCAACATTAATTATTATTTACTTACTCACCAGTCAAACTTAGTAAAGAGGAAACTAGAAGAAGATCGAAATAGCAAGAAGAAGAAGTACCACAATTAACGATAATTGCGGTTGGACTCTTCCAACTGAGTGGCAGCAACTACTCCAGTAACGTAGTCCTGATGACGAACTAGGATTTAGTTCGAAAATTTGACCACCAACTTTTTTGAATATTAACCTCTATAAGATCCGTAAAAAAGTTAATTTCGCAATCAAATTTTAACACGACAAACATTTTCAAGTATTGGAAATCAGTGGACTCATATGGTGTCTTGAAATCGTGTTACAATTTTAATTACAAATTTTAAAATCATACTTGACTACAGTGTCATACGTATTACTACTTACCGTGCTGAAGTAAAAATTCCGTAATATGAAACTACAAGCAGAAATCGACATACGCAAACAAGCACAAGCCTTCATCAACAAACGCTGAAAGTAGGATCCTTTGTGTGACGTCACACCCAGAATTTTCTGTACTTGGGCCCGGTAAGAAACGTGATCTCGACGGCCCTGCTTATAGCCACTATAGTCTAAACGATGGCTTCTGATCATTCGTCCGAGATGGGTCTGGGTTCAAAAACCTGATGAGGCATGGATGTTGTGTTAGTCTTACGGCGCTGGCTTTCTCCCTTCCCTGGAATCAGTGGCCCTAATTTAGAGCCTATCGAGTTGGTCACGGTGGTCGTGGAAATCCCAAACGAAAAAAGAAGTTCGTAAGATATTAATCCACATAACGAAGAAATTAATATGTGGATTTGAAAAAAAGGAAATCTTCGGCTTGTATGGCAACAACAAGGCACATTAAATTATATGAGAAATAGTTAGCTAGAGTCTGTGAATGCACCATGAAACGTTATGTGTTCAATACCGTCGGAAAAAAAAATCATTGACATATGTGC
Organism: Macrothele yani; assembly: GCA_039090855.1. Classification (NCBI taxonomy): domain Eukaryota; kingdom Metazoa; phylum Arthropoda; class Arachnida; order Araneae; family Macrothelidae; genus Macrothele; species Macrothele yani. The sequence continues at coordinate 316,233 of CM077008.1, read as the reverse complement.
ATCATCCACGGAGGTTGAAATACGGAGAGAAAGTAAGACGTCGCAAACATGGATCAATCTTAAGATGACTGCAGTGACGTTTCGCTGGCTTCACTTGTATTGCATTGAGCCAACGGAGAGTGCTTTCTCCCCGATTTCTAATAACCTCCTTGGCATTATCTAACGTTAAATACCCACTTTACATGATACAGTGATTACAGATCAGCTGATAGATCGCAGCACATCTGTGCTAACTTTTTCGTGATAGCTCTGACGTGTTTTTAATGTGAATTTTTTTCTCTAGGGAGCCCGTAAGTTCTTTCCACAATTTGTGTGTGTGCACATGTTCTTTTGCTGTACGTTGGGGAATCGAACAAGTTTGTTGGAAAAATTTTCAAGGGACGAGGACAATTGATCCTGTCGTACGATCTGCAAGTGAATAAGTATTGTTTTTGAACCAGTAATTCCTCGGTCAGAAAAATAAAGAGAAATAAATCTGGTTGTTATTTTAAGGCAACGATTATTAGAACAGGTTTGATATGTTTCAAGGATTACCGCTGATTCAATATCGTGTTTCTCATTTTTTTTATTCAGCGTTGTAGAATCTCTGCACCCGATTCATGTCGGGTTAGTTTCATAAAGTCTTGAACTTAAAACTGCTCGTTGTTATTCACTGCTGCCGCCATCTATGGACAATTCTTGCAAGTGGCAACCGTGTATCTTAATTGTAGCACCCGTTCCTCAATTAGAGGAACAGGAAATCAGAGTAGGATTGGGAGAGAAATAAACATGTCTGACTTAGCGCGGGGCCGTAGCGTCGCCATGAGGATGTAGCAGACACGTGACTCTCAACATTGCAACGAGCCTTAGTAACGTAAATGAAGGACAACCAGCCCCGTTGAAATGATGGCGTCTTACTTTGAAACTTTAACTTCCGAGTACAAAATGAGGTAATTGGAAAAAATTAAAGAGGTTGAAGGAAAAGATCTTTATGTGCTGTGCTGAATGCAAGTATAAGGTGATGCGAAAAGTTTTCCGAAAGTGCAAACAGTAAATATTTTCGATTACTTCGTCTTTCGTCGAAGTGCCTTTACCGCAGAACAGTTCGAGGCATATAAAAGTTTCGAAGCATATAACAATATCTCGTCATCTGCATTCTTTTACAGGGTAATTTAGTACGATCACAAATTCGCGAGTAATCAGCAATTTATGGTGAAAATGGGTACGCTACCTTAATAAGTAAAGTTCTCTTCCCTCCCAGGTGCGGAGACCGGAATAAAAAAAGAAAGGTTTTCTTTCTTTCCAGGAATCGGTGATTTTGGACAGAACTCACCCTTGAAAGGTTCTATACTCTTTTGAGAGTTTAACCCTTCAACAAAAAGTGTCTTTCTAAACTCTGGGAAGCGATTTCCAAGCCTTGGAAAAATGAGCAAAAACCTTTTTTTTTTTTTTTCATAAAATTGTGGCGAAAAAACAAAATAATTTTGCTGAGATTTGTGCCCTATAATCTATTTATACGTAAATAAATTTAGCAGTATAACACCGGCCTGCAAACAGACCTATACACCAAGAAGAATTTTATTTGGACAATAATTTTAGAGATTATTTGCATTTTTCCGCAAAAGTGTGCTTCAGCTCCAGGTAAAAATCCATGTGTACTAAAAATTAAATCAACAGTAGTTTGGGGAGAAAGTATCATATAGAACAAAGTAGTAAACTAAAAAACTCCAACACCGACAGCCAAAGAACCTTAAAAGTGAAAAGCCGAAAACTCGCAAAAAAAAAAAAAAAAAAAAAAAAAAAGTGAGCCACCATGGGAACGGTGTGCTTGAGTTCTAAAGAATATAGAAGAGCCAGAGATTTGATTCTGACCAAAAATCCGATTTGCTAACACATCAACTTTCAGCCCTATAAAAAGTTTCAACACTCCCTAGATCAACCAGGAACTTTCTGAAAGGAAGAGCCTGGAGAGAAAAAAACAAACAAAAAAAAAAACACGTGCACAGAAGTTCCGATTGGGGACCGAAACGCTTATTTAAGAAATATTTTGACAAGGAGACAAACTCTAAAAGATGTTCTATAAGAAAATATTCAGTAGTAATAAAACCTACGCAAAAAGAAAAAGCTAACACCTTTTAAATTCAACTTGAAAACTTTGAATCAACGAATGAAACGCTTGGTTCTATAAGTGCAAGCATTGCACTCCAATAGCGTCTGAACAAGTAAAAGATGGATTCTCTGCTTTACCAGAAATCACTGATTTCTAGAAAAAACGAACATTTAAAAGTTTATCTGCCTTTGAAGAGTCTAACTCTTAAAAAAAAGTCTTTTCTAAGCTCTGGGAAGCAATCTCCCTTCGTTTGGCATATGAGCGAATTTTTTCGGTACTGCCTTTAGAGACAGCAGCTAGTAGCCTGATTAAGACTTACGGTCTCGATTTCCTCTATTACCGCAATTCATAATGCCCCAAAATTTAGGCATTTTGGCTTCAAATTTTTATAAACACCGACCACTAATGATTGCACTTTACACGCTAAGTGCAGGACTGCTAGCTATGCTTGTCCTTCAGGAACTTGCAGGGACTGTTGCCACTTCACTAAAACTTCTCGATGACGTCACGTGCTACATCCTCATAGCGTGATTGCCTCTAGCAGCAAAAACCTAGAGGAGTCACTTAAATCATAACACCTGTTCTTCAGGAACTTGCTGGGACTGTTGCCACTTCAATGAAACTTCTCGATGATGTCATGTGCTACATCCTCATTTCTTTTTGGAGAGAGAGACTGGGCATTCTCTACTTTCTTGATCTGTCAGGGAAAGAACTTCTAGTCATGGACGAAACTTATTTTTTTGTTACCTGACTTCCGATGCTTCTGGAATCTCCGTGGATGTACTATAGAGTATATACCGTATGCGAGGCTGACGAAAAAGACAGGCTTCGGTGCGGAAGGGAATCGACGAGATCACGTGACCAAACTTAGTACTGTTGCCTCTGCTTCGGCTGCCGAGAGCAAACGGTGACCGAGTAGAGAGCTATTTTTTCCAACACTCAGCGAATATAAGGTGGCACATCTAATCATTGCATATTAATTTCAAACTATTAGAGAATAAAACGTTTAAAAGGAACATTATTAAAATGTGAGTTCTACTGAACTTAATCGTTTAACACTACTGAATTAATTTTTTTTTTTTTCGTTTTTCGTGTAGTGTGGATTTTCGCGCTTAGCCGTTCCTTTAGCAAAGTCGTATCAAGAGACATATTCGGAAGTTTTTCTTGCTCGTTTTAGTGAAATTAACTACATTTCCTTCGTTGTCCGTGTAGTTCTTTTTTTTTCTCTTTGTCTTCATGATTTTCTAGCAACACTGAAAAGCAAATTCGTTTGATAAATAGCGTACAGAATATTAATAGCAAACGGAAAACCTTAAGCGAAATCATATTGAGTTCGAAGAAAAAGTGTTCCCTCATATACATATCTCTGGCTAAAACGCTCCTTACTAAATTAAAAAGAAGATATATTTTTTCTTGCTCTGGAAAAAATAAATTTTTGGACATTATTGCATGTACCTATTTTGTTTAATGAGATTATTTCTAGAACAATGCTTCTGTACACTAAAAGTACATAATTTTGAAATAATTCCTTCTTTAAAAAATGCTTAGGATCTCTTTTAATACAACTCATCTGTCCGTGTATTAGAGTTTATTTTACTTATTTCTACTTGGGGGAAGAAGAAAAAATAAAAATCCTTATCTGTATATATTTCAACACTTTAAAATTATGTGACAACACATTCTGGCACAAGCTGTTTTCTTGGTAACTGAAAAAAAAGTCGAATGAAGGACACTGTCACAAAAAATGTTCTCATTGTTTTGTGAAAAACTAATGCATGAACTTTTTTTTATAAATTATTCATTTTTGTCACTATTAAATTTTCCTTTCATTTGTATTTGTAAATTTACAATTACTATAATTGAACACTGTTAGGTAAGCCAAAAATCGAAAAAACTGTTTCCATACTAGAATTTAATTCAAACTATAGCAGTAAACAGAATTCTTACTCACCATTCACAGAATTTTAATTGCATTATGCGCCAATGAGCAATCTGAAATTCCAGATTTAGTGCTATTGACTAACTCTTTCATACCAGAAAATTTGAAAAATTCATCTCCGTGGAGCAGGAAGCGAACCTGCATTTCCCGATTTCCATTCGAGCATGCTGCTGTTACACCATCCAGGATGAGGAAGTCCCAACATCCGAATGATTTAATCTGAATAATCTTAGATTTTCGCCAGTCAAAGCAAGATCTGCTTCATCGTAGCTCAGCTATTTAGAGTCAGGTTGATGCTTAGCAAATTCCCAGTTATTCAGGTAAACATTGTGGAAGAAATATTTTTTCTCATTATACGTGGGAAATATATCTATAAGCAATCTGAAATCGCATATTTACTGTTGCGTAACTTAAATCAAACGATCGTCTATGGAATGGAAATACACCTCTTCAACAAAGAAGACGTGAAAAGTCCAACTGTCTCTGTCTGCGGGAGAGGTCATGGCGACTGTTTTCTTTGATTGTGAATCTGTTTACACAGAATTTCTGTCAAAAGAGACGACTATCAATAGTGACTCATATTGCCAAACTGCACGAAATTTGCGAAATTCAATTAGGACAGATGCCGGGGTAAGTTGAGCGAAGGTGTCACTCTGCTGCACGACAACGTTGCACACAAGGAGGTTAGAATAGATGGAGTAAGGATGACGTCACAAACTTGAAGCACTTTGAGCAGACGAATTTAATGCTCAAACGTCTCACCAACATGGCGGCAGAGACTGTGATTGGCTGCAACTCGTCAAACACGTCTCACCAACATGGCGGCAGAGGCTGTGATTGGCTGTGACGTCATGATCGTGAGGTTTCGGAGGCTTCACTTTGATTGCACGACGTGAACGGCTGGCCCTTACTCCATCTATTCTAACCTCCTTGGCTACACAGCACGAAAAACAAAGGGAATCGCTGCAGTCATTCAAGTTGGAGGTGTGGCAACATCCACCTTACAGCCCCAACTTATCCCCATGCGGCTACCCTTTGTTCGGTAAAATAAAACAGGACCTTAGTGGACAACGATTCCCAACCAATGAGGCTGTGAAAAGTGCGGTCCTTAACTAGTCGCACCAAACTACTTTTTCTGTACAGGTATGGATAAAAGTAAATCGCACGTTCCAATAAATGTTTACAGTCCTTAGGCGACTATGTCGAAAAATAAATTAATGTTGTACCTTTAAACCATCATACATCCCCTGAGTATATCTCTTTGGGGGTTTTTTATTCAACAGTGTAACTAATTTTTTGATCCACCCTCATGTTATTAAAGCACTTTGCTGCAATTCGGAAATTAAATTTTTAGTTTGTGTTTTAAAAATTAGCATAAATGCTACATTTGGAAAAAGTATCAACTTACCTATTGACTATCAATTTGTTTTGTATCTTCAAGCGGAACGAAGTAAGAAATACTATTAAAAATAAACAAATGGGTCCATTTTTTTACATAAATGTACCTCAAATGTCTGTTTCAAATAGTTTGAAAGAAGGAAGTCATCACAAGCTGCAACGGTATTCAACTTCAGATTGTTTACCCCAACTTTCCTAATGTGATAGCATCTGCAACAAAGTTATAGATACACACAACAAAATAAATAAAGAATTATTGCTAGCCAATGGCAGAAATTAAGGCATCTGTTTCAAATAGTTTGAATCATCACAAGCTACATCAAAATTATCTCAGCTTTAGATCCTCCAGTATGTGTTACCATCTGAATATTTTATGCACGAGTTGTGTCCATTATTTTCTTTACTTAAAATCTACTTTTGTAATGTTCATACCTAACTGCGATCTACTTTTTTATAAAACATATTTGATATCACTTTTTGGGTTAGACAACATTTCAACAGTACAAAAAATTATTTCCCACACATTTTTAAAGGAATTAAGCAGAATTGGTTAGTAGTTTTTCATAACACTAGGGAATTTATACATTTTACTAACATTCTTTACAGAAGCCAAATTTGCTCATTATGGCAAAATAAAATTTTTACTTTCAATATACCTGCTATAAATGTTAAGTTAAGCACTAGTATATACACACACACACACACACACACACACACACACACACACACACACACACACACACACACACACCAGTGCTGAGACGGGCCGAACCATCACCCCCTAATAGCTATTAGGGGGTGATGGCCGAGCCCGAACCGGGCGCGGGCTGCGTAATACTTACTGGAGTTCGGGCTTGGCGAGAGGGGGAGAATTTTCTTCCTTTTTCTTTTAATGTGATTTTATATGATTTAGCACTCAAGGCTTTTTTTACACTTTCTTGTTGTTAAAGAGAATTCTTCAACAACTGGGTCTAGATGGGAGTAGGAATTCTGCAGAGCTATCCATTCCGGGCTTGGATAACAAAATAGCATAGGCCATGAATTCCAGGATTTCTGCCAAGGATAAATTTTTTAAGAAGTATAGATAGTAAGCTGACGGAATTTTGCTACCTACCTCAAAGGGGCAGCTCCCTGCTAATTCTATTGAGCAACATACGACGTAGTTTGTTGTGCCTCCAGATTTTTCCTGATACACTCGCCCCCCTCCCTTCCCCAAACATTTCAAGAAGAAATGAATGGTTAAAGAAACTATAGAAATATATAGACATCCCTTCCCCACTCCGCAGTTGAAAAAGACATCGGTTAATTGCACGGGTAGGAAAGAGTGGAAGTCTGGAGGAGACTTTTTAATGCCTATACAGGTTAATCATAGTTTTCGGGCTGACATACTTCAGGCTCGGGCTCTTAAAATTGAGCCCGAACTCAGCTCTGACACAAACACACACACACAGTAACACTTCGGTTACCTTAACTTCTTAGAGGTGTTTTTATCACAATTTTTATGGCAATGAAGTCATAGTGGGAAGTATGAAAAATAAGAGAAATTTCCTGGAATTTTTTAGTACAGTATTGAAATGTAAACACAATGCTTCAGTATTACTACTAACATTGATTAATCTGGGAATAAGTGACATGGAACTCGTACGGGTATGGTGTCTTTGAGGAACTAGCCAGAATTCATGACGCGAAGGAGTACAGCATCATCTTCCACGGAAAGAAAATAGTCCATAGATTTTTTTTTTTTTTGAATGGAGGTTTAACGACCACCGTGAGCAACTCAATGGGCTATAAGCAGTCGCCCGTCCCTAATTTAGGGTCACTGGTTCCAGGGAAGGGAGAGAGCCAGTGCCGTAAGACAAACACAACATCCATGCCTGACCGGGATTCGAACCCGGACCCCTTACGGACGAATGATCAGAGGCCAGCGCCTTAGACCACTGCGCCACCGGGGCGGCCCATAGATTTCCAAATGAATTTTAACTGATGAAATCACAACTGCTAATAAATAAGGACCTCTGGGCCATTTTGCTGCGAAACGGTTTGGCAAATTAAGATACATATCTTAGGGTAGGAGAATACAAAAAAAGGTATATCACAGGCGCATTGTGTAAGACGGGCAAGCACTTCACAAACAGAATCAGTTCCAACTTAAAAAAAAAAAAAAAAAAAAAAAAAAAAGAAAAGACACCACCAAAAATTAATTACAAATCTTCAGTACATAATGCCACTCAGCATCACTATGTGAATAATATGTGATGAAGCGGAAAAAAGATCCGAAATGTTACGAGACGCTAACTGAAGTACTGTTTCCTGGCATACAATTTTCAAATAAAATGAAACCAAATATGACGGACCTTTACTTTCTAGTTTCAAAGAACTTTTCAGAAACCTTATCTTCATTTATTACAGAAGAAAAATACATTTCAGTGCTTTAACCAACCTGGCTATACACTTTACATACATACAAAATATTTGATAAGTTTGAACTCTTTTTCCTATCGCAGGACTTACTCTGTGCACGCCGCCCCGGTGGCGCAGTGGTTTAAGGCGCTGGCCTCTGATCATTCGTCCGTAAGGGGTCCGGGTTCAAATCCCGGTCAGGCATGGATGTTGTGTTTGTCTTACGGCACTGGCTCTCTCCCTTCCCTGGAACCAGTGACCCTAAATTAGGGACAGGCGACTGCTTATAGCCCATTGAGTTGCTCACGGCGGTCGTTAAACCTCCAATCAAAAAAAAAAAAAAAATACTCTGTGCACACTATGCACTAAGGAGAGGCAAGCAAAACTAAGCGTTCAGACTTTCAACTTCTTAATTTTTCTTTCACGTGATTTCAAATCATTTCGGTTATCTGTTCAAGAGTATTTTGCAGCTGAGGAGAGTTATGCTTTCCTATTTAGTTTTCAAGCTACTCATACACAAACATTCAACAGAAAGTGAACAAGGAAACCTAAAATCAGAACTTTGTCTGTTTAAATGTATGCAGCAGATTTTGTATAAGACAAAGTTTGTCTTATACAAAATCTGCTGCATACATTGCTTTGGTATGGCAAAAGTTGTAACAGTCTCTTTTCAACTTCTATAATTTGACTTGCAGCCACTAACACTGCAACACCGTGGCATGGCAAATTTTGGCAATTCCTGTAAAAATAATTATACCTTTTAATACAAGTGAAGAACTAGATATGAAATTTTTAATCGAAAGTAGTTCCCTATGTTCTGTGAAGTTAGAATAAAGTTGATCATGCAGTTTTTTAACATAATCTGTCCACACTGTTCAGACAGCTTAAGTAAATTCAATCAGACAAATGCTATAGCACATGCAGTTGCATTAAGTTACGAAATTAAAAAAAATGTCCTCTTTAATTCAGAGACACATTACAATGCAACAGTTCAAGCATTAATTTCGTAAAGTAAGGGCTAACGATTGTTGAAAAGATGCAAATGTTATACAAATTACGAAGGTTAATTTCCTGAAAAGTTGCCCTGATTTCTGGTAATATTCAAGCTCTATGTGAATCCAGATTGGCAAAATATATTAATTATTCTCCTTGTCTATTTGAAATAAGAATTCAACACTACAGAATAACTCACTTCTTTATACTTCACTATTCATGAGACATGAACAGATTTCAACACGTGTGAAACTAAGATCTACTCATTAAACCTATAACTATCACTAAAACTAAATAAAACGTTTGCTAAGAATTAACCTTATCTTAGAAATATAAAAATACCTACCTCACAAACCTATACGTATATCCAAATGACAATAAACGGAACACCCACTCACTCAAAACAAATAACTGTAAACCAACGATGCAATGGCTGTTCAACCGATTGACTTAGCCACATCACTAAGTTGTGCACGTGACTATTTCGCACCGTAGCCTGTCTTTTTCGTCAGCCTCGACCGTATACCGTATGCATATGACGTCACAGCAAGGTAAACCGTCCTAGCAGACGCCCTGGTGATCAACTGATGTACAAACACTGCTTGGATTTGCATTGTGGAGCGTTAAGGAAGATGGTGTTATGTGCTATTTTCGGGTGCGGTAACCGAAGTGGGACAGATAATGATGTGTCCTCTTATAGATTACCATCTGAGTGAACAAAGTGGGATCAGAATTATAAAAAAAAAAAATATTCAGAGGCGCCAAAATTTGTGATTATCACGTATAAGCAGAGTTGACATTGATGACCGGAAAAGAAGGAACATTAGAGTGTGTAGTTTACATTCTGTAACAGGTATTTTCATAAATTTACTGATGCATTATCTAGAAAAACTCAATGAAGATCTTTAGACTGGAATTAACCTTTCTTTATGAAGGACTTGCACGATTTCATTTGCTCGGGAGTGAAGGCGTTAGTGAAAAAAACGAAATAATTAACAATATGGCCGTGTTCTATCCGTGGCAAGACCTTAATATTGTTCAGGAAAATCAGTATGGAATTACATATGGGTCACCACAATTGCCCAATAACTTTAATTTATCAGAATAAAGTTATTTTCGATCGCCAGATAACCCACTTACGTAGCCCATGTAATGCATCTTTGATCTCACTTGTACACCAGTTGTTAAGTGAATACGATGGACTTTCCTGGCGAAGTTATAGAGTGAACGATTTATGATTTTCCCTCCTGCACTTGCTTTATAAGCTGGTGTCGTACAGTAGATTCTGGACGTGCACGGAAATTATCTCATTCGCAATCATTTTCTGTGAATGGATTTGATCCGGACTCCCTGTCAAATTTTCAAATGAAGCATTGCCGCTATAGGAATCTTCTCTTGTGTTTGCTGAACTTGTTCCGAAGCACTGGAATCGGGGTGTTCCGTGAAAGTTGTGCTGCGTTAACGATCTTCGGAAAGACTACTGTGTTATTTATTGGGATGCTGTGCAGTGAAATTATTCACTTTGAGCTCATTTGTGTGTGTGTGTGTGTGTGTGTGTGTGTGTGTGTGTGTGTGTGTGTGTGTGTGTGTGTGTGTGTCGGAAATGTGTTATACATTGGTTTCGGGAATCGTTTCTTTTTATGAGGGTTTCCAGGAAGTGCATATGCGTTTCGTACGTGTTGTCCAACTCTCGCCTTAACTACAAAATGTGTCCCTACATTAGGGATTGCCGCCTATTTTATACCAGCACGAGTTGCTCTCGGTGGTCGTTAGTCATCCATGTAAAACAAGAAAAAAATCCTTCCTTCAAAGATTTGGAGGCCAATAACTATCACGTTTTGTGTAAAAGGGTTTTTTTTCTTTATTAGAAGTTTAACGATCACCGTGAGCAACTCAATGAGCTATAAGCAGTCGCCCGTCAGTAATTTAGAGCCACTGACTCCAGGGAAGGGAGACAGCAAGTGCCGTAAGACAAACACTACATCCATGCCACACCCGGACCCTTTTCGCACTAATGGCCACTTAGCCACCGGGGCCGGCGGTAGTTTCCAGGCGGAACTGTCACGTTTTGTCAGGAAAGCTGCTTTCGGCTACTCTCAGTGTCTCTCTTTCTTTAGTTTTCAAACGAGCGGTTTGAGGCACCGATCTTGTGTCCATATTTCAGAGATAGGCCCATGTTTGAGTCCCGGATGAGGCATGGGATTTCGTTTATTGCAGCCTGCTTTACCTTCACTACTTACAAAACTGCTATTAAAGTATATATTTGCAGAACTTAGCAAACCACACTCGAAAATCATTTGGGAAATTTTAGTGTTCTGTCCTGGTTTAAATAAATTAGAGTAGGATATATATGAGAGAGAGTAGTAGTGATGGAAAACTAAGTTTTGACAAGTTACATATGTGTGTATCTTATACCCCCCCCACACACAGTGATGTGTTTTACTTAAAATTGTTAAAATACCTCGATAATACACCACTTTCTATACTCCAACCAAATTTTCCCTTTTTAATTCATGCAATGCCATCTTCCTCTAGAAAATACACAAGACTTTAATTAATTTGGTCAAGTATTTGGAAAAAAAGAAAAGAAAGGCATTTTAGCAAATGGATATTGTTGAACTGGCATTTTACAAATATTGTTGGTGAACAGGGCCGGCTGGACCATAGGGGCAATCGCCCCGGGCCGCCCCGTACCTTCAAGGGGCCCCACAGTTTAAGAAAAGACATTTTCGGTAGAATTTTTTACAATCATTTTTTGTGTGTAAGTTTTGGGATGCGAGGTCCTTAAAAAGATGTTTTTTAAAGTTTTTGTTTTTTGTTTCCTATCCCTCTATTTTCAAATAGGTTATTGCCATTCGCCGTACAAATACTGAGATTTGCGGATTTCAAGTGATTATTGTACCTTCCTTAATATTTTCCGCATTCATGAAATAGCAAATTAAATTTAATAATTTTGTGGTCCCTTTTATAAATTTAACAATTTGGGAGCGAATCAGAAACTTGAATTTAAAGAAATAAAAAGTAAAATATCAAAGTTGGTTTCGGGCTACTTATGAAGGCCATTTATTCAGTGACTTTAAGAACACTACTAGAAATTAAAAACAAAATCATATATGAGTGCGTAAAATGTTTAAAAAGTCACTAATTTGTCACTTACTCTACTTTGCATTAAAGTTCAATCACTAAAATATGTACCAGGAGGAAAAAAAACTATTTATATGAATTTATTTTTATTCTTACACTAAAATATTCGCAATCCAAAGATTTTCGCTACATTGGCAACTTTTTTCATTTTGTGAGGAAGTTTTTATAAAAGTCATAATACAACCTCAACCCATCTCCCCGGAAAGAAAATCGTAGATTTTAAAAAAGTTTTTCCTATCTCTATCTATCTCTTGGAACTTTCGATCCGCATTATGGTCTTTTTCTTAAGCTTAAAGTAAATACTTCTTTGAGAAAATCATTTTGTCTTTATGACAGTTTTCGTTATGACATACTACAGAGGTGAAACACATGTCAAGACGAAAATGTTACAGCGATAAATTCAGTCGGTATAGCTCAACTGGTAAAGCATTCGGCTCCGGAGTAGAGAGATGCCGATTCGTCACCACCGGCAAATTTGTGGATTTCACATTGTGTGTGTTCCTTACGGACATTTTTCACGTAACGACTTTATTAAAATATGCGATTTCCTAGTGCCACAATGAAATTTTGCTCCAGGGTCCCGCAATGAAATTTCGCTCCAGGCCTCGCAAAAGCTCCATTCGGCCCTGTTGGTGAAAATATCATTTTAGCAATCTACATTTTACCCCAATAATGTCGTTTTAAGCAATGATATTGTTGGGGTGAAAGAGTTCTGCCAAAAGGTGGAATTCCTCCGTTTTGGAAGTCATCTGGGGAGTTCCTGAGATTGAGAAAAAAATAGCTGTTTATAAAAAAAATAGAGCATATGTTGTATACATATATGTCAATAGGTATCAGGCATCCAGAACTTGTGCCTGCATCATGTAAATTTTAGTGTCGGTAAACTAATTATTCAAATCTAGAAAAGAAAACAGATTAGATAAATATGGGATTCACATTATTGGTTTCGTGTAAGCACATTGACTAAAATAAAAATTCTTATTCATTCCTACAGAAATGTTGGACAAAAAATTTTGTGGCTTTTATAATATGGTGTTTAGGGTAGTTAATAAATGCTGAGAGATGAATTACTTTTGCATATTCCTATGTGGGAAAAGTTCAATCTTTTTCTACCATCACCATTTTCAGGCTCGGGGCTACTTTAAAAGAAATAATTTTTTACATGCCTACTGCGGTGCTGCTGCCCCATTATGGTAACAGTGAACACTTGTTTCATATTCATCTTCTGGAGGAATAATATAATTAGACCGAAAAACAGAAAAACATATGGAATCCGTAGATTGATTTTCAGATTTAAAAAAACGGGAGCTACAACCATGTAATAATTTTATTTCTCCTTTCAATAAAAAAAATATGTTAAGCATTTGCAATGATATGTCGCATTTGTGATGTAATTTTTCACTGTAATACCGTAATTCTAAAACAACGATCGTGACCATCAGAAAAATGTTCTGATTCCGAAACATTCTCCCACGATCATTCATTTCTGTTACTTAAAGTTATTGACTGAAAAAAAAAAAAAACTTGCGGGAACCCGCAGATTGATTTTGAGATTTAACAAACGGAAGCTACAACTTCCTAATCATTTTTATTTCTCATTCTTTTAATAAAAAGAATGAGAAATAAAGCGATATGTCACATTTGTGGTTCAAATTTTCACTGTAATACCAAAATTCTAAAACAACGATCGTGACCATCTGAAAAATGCTCCGACTCAGAAACATTCTCCCACGATCGTTCATTCCTGTTACTAAAGTTATTGGATTGAAAAAAAAGAAACATACAGAATTTGCAGATTGATTTTGAGATTTAAAAGACGGGTGCTACAACCTCGCAACAATTTTTATTTCTCATTCTTTTTAATAAAAGACTACGTTAAGCATCTGCAGCGACGTCACATATGTGATGCAATTTTTCACTGTAATACCGAAATTCTAAAACAATGATCACGACCATCGGAAATATGCTCCGATGTGCCCAGGCTCGCTCTCTCATGAGATGCGTAGATCCACTGCCGGTGACGTCACAAACCTGTGTGAGGGCCTTCAAGAATCTCGAAGGTAACGCATCGGCACGGCGGGTGCACTTAACACGCCGATGACGTTTCTTTTTCTCTATCCGATGAACAAGAAATGTCTCACGAGCCTCGACATGCACTATAGGGGCGTCATTGGCGTGGCGAGTGATACCCGACCTATTTGACGAAAAAGAATTTTCTTGCGAGCACCGACATGCGAGCTATAGAGGCGTCATTGGCATGGCGGGCGCGAGCTATTCGGTGATTTCGTTATTTCGGGTGTCACCTGACAGTCGAGTGGAAAGGGTTAAAACGTTTGCACCGAAATTTTCACATGCACAAAACCACATGGAATCAATGCAGAGATGCCAACCTGAGAAAGGAGTCATCAGTAAAAAATCCGAAGTTTTCAGTTCAGTAAAACCACTTCGACCTTCAGTAAAATTTTCAGTATATCAAAAATATTTATTTTAAAATCTCAGAATCTTTTATAACACTTTTAAATAAAATAAATGAGTTGCAAAATGTAGTTTTATTTAGAAAGTATTTATTTCTGCAGTAGAGTCCATAACGTAGCAGTGAAAGTTCAGTTTTCGTTCACCAGCTCCGACATACGAGCTATTAGAGGCATCATCAGCGTGGCGGGTGACACCCGAGCTATTCGGTGAAAAAGAAACGTCCCGCGAGCGTTCACATGCGAGCTATAGAGACGTCATCGGCATGGAGGGTGACACTCGAAACACAAGATATTCGGCGGAAAATGTATGTCTCGCAAGCTCCGACATACGAGCTATAGAGGCGTCATAAACGTGGCGGGTCACACCCGACATGACGATGACATTTTTTTATCTATTCGGTGGAAAAGAAATGTCTCGCGAGCTATTCAGCGAAAAATACCATTTCTCGCAAGCACCGACATGCGCGCTAAAGAGCATCATCGGCATGGTGGGTAACACCCGACGACATTTCTTTTTATCTATTCGGTGAAAAAGAAATGTCTCCCGAGCCCCGACATACGAGCTACAGTCGGCGTGGCGGGTGACACCCTACCTATTCGCTAAAAAATAAATGGTTCACGAGCGCCGACACACGAGCTATAGAGGCGTCATAGGCTTGGCGGATGAAGCCCAACACGCGAGCTATTCGGTGAAAAAATTCCTCGCGAGCGCCGACATGCAAGCTCTTAGAGGCGTCATCTGCGTGAAGAGATATACGGCGAAAAAATTCCTCGCAAGCGCTGACGTGGAAACTATGACGCCTCGTCATAGGCATGGCATTTCTTTTTATCTATTCGGTGAGAAATGTCTCGCGAGCCCCGACATACGAGCTATAGAGGAGTCATCGGTGTGGCGAATGAAACGCGAGCTATTCGGCGAAAAAGAAATTCCTCGCGAAAACCGACATACGAGCTATAGAGGCGTCATAGGCGTGGCGGATGACACCCGACACGCGAGCTATTCGGCAATTTCGTAATGTCGGGTATCACCCGACAGTTGAGCGGAATGAGTTTAAACGTTTGCACCAGAATTTTCACAAGCACAAAGCCACATGTAATCAATGTAAAGAACTCTCAAAAGGCGCTGAGCTACCTTTCGCTTATGCGCACGGCACTCTCAAATGGCTGTACGGGGAATCACATGACACACAGCATACGAGAAGCTCCGCCTCCGTTGGCGAGGGAAGTCAGAACATCGAAGGCGTATAGGGACTACCTGTAATGTGAGTTTTTTAGACCAAAAGACAGCAAAAAAAAAAAAAAAAAAAATTGCATGTGTGGGCTTTTCCGTAGTTTTTTGGGTGACTCGTAAAACCGTAAGATGGAATGAAAATCCGTAAAAGTTGGCATCTCTGAATACCTATGAATCGTTTAGAAACAGAACCATCGTATCCTGCCATGGGAGAGCCATTTTCAGTCGTCCTTCGCGTCAACGAAATAACTAACGACTGATCTTACGCTGTATTTACGTAATCGCGCACCTCGCCCGGAACGAAATAACTGCGCCATTCCAAAGAGCAGGGAACGACATATAAACAATCTCAATTGCACAACACTCCGAAATACTGCCAAACCATCTGTAAATAATCTTCAAGATTTCATACCGTACAGTATCGTTTCTCTTACACGTGCAAAACTCCTCCATAAGCTCCACCTACATGCCGTAAAAAAAAAAAAAAAAAAAAAAAAAACAAACGATGAATCAAACGGTAGGTGAAAAACATTCCGAAATGTTGGGATTGGCGGTACATGTTGATTAAGCAACGTTATACGTTTAACCAAATAACGCGTCGAACTTAAAAAAGCGTCACTCGATCCGCCGTTTAAAACGGCATTTTCTGCCGCGAAAACATTTTTTTCGCTCGGCAGTTTTTGCTGTGGATTGCCGTTTCAGCGCAAATATTAAATGTTTTCGTGATTTGTAGCAGTTTGGCGCAAGATAGATAATGAAATTGGCGCAAACTTTCCATCACTGCTTTAAGTTAATTCTTCTGCCTCATCACATGCAGAGTTATAATTTTTGGTAAAGAAAAATTGTTGGACATGCATCTATCTGTACAAGTTTCTTCTTAGGAACCACAAATAAAGAACCATCACTTTAAGTTCCTCTTTTCTTATGGCAAAATGTTCACTGACATGATTTACATACATTTCAGCATTGGCACTGGGGCTAAGATCTGCATGGTTTATGTTCATCCTTTGGGGGAAAAAAAGTACTGGTGTGCAAGTTTATCTGCATTATACTTTTAGATTTACAACCTGGTACACAACCTTTCTGTGTGCTCTAAAAGTAAGAGGAAACAAGTACTTACAATGCATGTATGCATAATATAAAAAAACACAAGATTATTCAAAAGACAGTAAACATGCATGGAAAAATGTTAGTCTCACAATATATGCATGCGTTATTGAAAAGGAATGAACTAAACCAGGTAAAGAAGATATTTGAAGAGCCCGGGCCCCACATTTTCAAGGGGCCTCAGAATTGTGCAGGGTGCTTGAAGAATTGATAGTTCTACAGGGCTTTTTTTTTTTTTTTTTTGCAGATAGCACAGAAAAAACTAAGAAACTGCCTTGTGAAAAAAATTTGTTTCTTTCCGCTTTTTTAAGAGGAGTCCGCAAAATGTATAGTAGCCCCAGTACATCCTCAAATCTTTTAAAAGCATTACAGATGTTTTGTGCACATCTATAATTGGGAGAAATTTTCATACTTTAAGAATTTGTTTGAATCATGATGTTTGGATTATATTATTTTGTTCACTACTTTGATATAATTTCAACAAGCTGAACCCTAGGGGGAAGGAGGAATAAAGCAGAAATGAACTGGTAACCATTTTTCAACCCTGCATGTTTACATTTTTTTGCCAACACTGCCACCTCTATGAAGAATTATGAGCTACACACTTCACTATGTCAGGTATATTTTTATGGCTTTCTCATCATACTTTGGGAATGTTTTCTTCTGGGTATTTTTATTCGGCCACACTAGGGATCCCAGGCGTCCCGTAAAATACGGGATCGTCCCATTTTGGGCTAATGCGTCCCGTTGTCCCGAGAAAACTTTTCGGGACAGCTTTCTGTCCTGTATTTTAGAGTTCAAGACTGAAAAACAAAATTGATGAGTTACAATTTCTATTCTTTTACAAACACATTTTTTAATCTGCATGCCAAGCTTCTCCTAAGCTGACTTATCTTCCGCGTCTAACTCTGTGGTCAATGCTCTCATTATGAAGGCAAGCACAGCCGTGGCAGATTGATATCAGAGGATAGGAGGGCACGTGACCTCGACATCTGGTGGATGCAGTCAGCAATCCAATCTCATAAAATTGATTTCTACAACACATGTGAGTCAGATATAAAAGAATGGTCACAGTATATGCTGAAATTAGACAGTATGTCTTGGGTGAAACTGAGAACAGCATTATTTTCGGAAAAAAATTTCAAACAGTCCAAACTATTAATCAGACCGCTGCCATATCAAACATTGTTGAATCTAATTTGTTTGATGAAGTAATGGTAGTGAAAACAGCTCTGAAGTCCAAAAAAGATAGTGAAGTGAAGGACATGTTGAAATCTAAACAGTTAGATGAAGTATGGGTGGATCTCTTAAAAAATGTTGAAGGAGAACTATCAAATTTAAAGAAAGTAGGAGTTCGTTATGTGTATCCCTGGAACAAATGTGTGTGTCGATAGCTTATTTTTTCGCATGAACGCACTGTGAACTGATGAGAAAAACAAACTGTCTGTAAAAACTGTAAAATCATTCTTCAATGAGGATTGTGCAGCTTTTCATGACATGATTCTTAAAAATCAAACGGTACTAGTTTACTTTAGCCTCTTCATACAATTTACCTGAATTTCTTCATGAAACTCATGTTTTCCTGTTACTTGTGGTCTTATGTTATGAAATCCATCTGCGGAGCACGCACTTTTGCCGTTTAAATTGGTGAAAATGAAATTTCAAAATCAGTACCTACCCGCTACAATGCTTTGACCAGGGTTCTCGCCAGGGTTCCAGAATCAGGGGTGAAAATGTCTCCCAGGCTTTTTTTCTGGGGGTGAATTTTAAACAATCGTAAACTTAGAGAAAAATACTACATTTATGGGGGAAAAAAACGAACAAACACAAAAATAATATAAATATTTTATACATATCTTCTAATTTTGTTATTAAATATTTCAGCAGCTTTGTGAAATGAAAAGCTTTCTAGTGTTACATTTGCTGCTGATATTCGAATCAAATTTTTGAAGTTTATTTTTTCAGTCCGTTGCGAAATTTATTTTTTATTCGATTTTGTGTGCTAAAAGAACGCTCTACTGACGTAGAACTTATTGGCACAACCAAAGCAATTTCATACAACAACATTGTGCTTGGATACACATCTTTATACCTGCAGATGAAAAGTTCTGCAACATCTGCAAATTTAAAACTAGCATAGCTATTTTTTAGCAGAATAAATATATATGGATATTCACTCAACAGGCATTTCAAATCTTCAAAATCTTTGAAGTGGTCTAACAATTTCAAAACAAATTTGCATGACACCGATGAGGATATTTGCTTCCCATCCCAAAAGCGTTTGAGCGAATTGGCTCCTTTCACAACAATGAATAATAAAATAAACATAGGGACCTTTACAACGTCGAAAACAAAAAATCACTGTATGAGCCGTGGCTTTTAGCCCAAAAATTAAGACAGGATAAAAAAAAAAATTCTCAGTGTCAATACAAGCATGAGCCAAATTTTAGAAAAGAGCTCTTCAGATGAGAAAAAAACAGACCATTTATATATTGATAAAATAATGAATGGCATTAACTTACCTGTTGTCAATAACGCTGGTTTTGATGACGCCTTGCAAAATGAACAAAACATCAACATTGTTTTATTTTCGTCGGTTTCGACTTCAAACCAGTCGTACATTTTACGCCATTTCTCTTGAAAGTTAAAATTTTTTTAAATTTAGTTGGAGGTACAGCAGGAACAGCCTCACTACATTTCTCAGGCAATATTTCACTGTTTAAAATCGTAGCATTCGATGCCGAACTTGCATAATCGTCAGTAGAACGCTTCCTCTTTCTAATGAGGAACTTTACCATTGTTTTATAGTAAGAACAAATATCAGGGCTGCCAACTTTACAAAATCAAAAACCGGGACACCAACGCGCGTCCAGCGGCGCATATTTACACTTTATAAATAATAAAATTATATATTGTAGGTTTCTCTATTTTTTTATTACAGTTAATTATTAAATACAAATAAAGAAATATTTACAAAAAAAAATTAGTATTTAAGTATAAAAGATTAACAAACCTTGTTAATGAGTTTCATTTTTAGAGAGAGACACTATATTTTTCAGAGAGTCACCAATTTTTCTCCCCACCACAACAGGAGTCTTATCACATAAGGGCAAGACAGTTCATCCACGGAATACCAAGATACTGAAATTCTTCAGACACAAGTTTGGCAATATTTTCACCTATTGAACTGGTTTCTAGGCATGGCAAAGAGAGCAGCATGCATCTCACTCACTTGTAATGATTATCAAAGTATCAAAGTATGTTACCACAATTGCCCCCCCCCTCCAAAAAAAAATTCCTAAATCAAGAAGATTTTGTTTGCAAAAATCAAGATTTACTATAAAATCAAGAAGATTTGAGACAGTACCAGAACTGTTAATTTATGATTATCTATTAATAGGGGAGAGCGGTAATGTATGGGATGTGCTAGCAGTATGTTTGATTATACTTGTATTCAATTATTTTTCTGTATCAGTCACTCATAGATGGAGTTCAGAAATTGTGATGATTTTCAAGGTTTTGAATTTTTGTTTTTAAATTGAATGATGCAATTTTAGAAATAATTTCATTTCATTTAAGCAATGACAAGACAGTGACTTTTTTTTTAATGCCCTTGGATGACAATTTTATCCATCACTAATGTACGACAGCGCTATTTTAGATAAAGGATGAATAGTGTAACTTTGAGAATATGAATACTTTTGAACACCATGCATCAATTCTTACAAAGTTTCAGCTTCTTCACTTTCGTTTTCAGGAAAAAGAATTACGATTACGGGAAAAATTTTAACCCCCCCCTCCCTCCTCTCTTTGTCAAGCTGAAATGCAAACGGGTCATTCCACGCCAAATCGTCACATGCTATCCACCACACCATCTCCGATTCTTACGATTTTTTTTTCATGAATAGATCATCCCAAGGTATGAAAATCCTGAAAGTTTCATTTTTTTATTTCCCGTAGATTAGAAGATATTAATTTTCGAATTCTGGTGCATGGCGGGCCTTAATCGCGTACAAGCGCAAATATCTCCATTGTTTGGATAAAAAAAATTACCAAAATCACCACTCCTTCGTACTTTCCCCCAAGGAATCGATTGGTGCATTGCACGAATATCTATCTTCTTTAGTTTTTGAGTTACGTGCAACGGGAGAGCCTTTTTCAGAACGTAAAAAAAGCAATGTAGTACAGCACTTAGAAGATCGCAATAGTTTTTCGTTTTTAAAGAAAAGTTTAGTCTAACAAATGAAGGAAAAAAAAAACCTTGGGCTTTCGCGTGCGCACTGAGAAAAGAATTTTTAAATATGGTGCACGGCTCGTGTTTTGCCCCTAAAACCGCGCGATGCGCATGGCGTTGGCAGCCAGCCAAACGGCAGCGGGAGTGGATGTTTGCCTTCGGACGGGCTGCAGATCAAGATACCATTGCACGCGTTAGTCAGATCGCACAATAATTTGATGTGATGCTTGAAGGAGGAGGGATGGCGAATTAGTGTTATGTTTAAAGGCATTTCAAATAATATAACTGTAAAATATTACTAAAAGGTCATTTCACGCCAAATCGTCAGATGCTATCCACCACATTCTTAGCCATTCGACGACGAGGAAAACTAATATAAAACATTTTTTTCGTACAGCTTACCAATATGAGCTATACTATTATCGCTCGGGTTCCTAATTGGGTTCACCCGGCGTAATATTGGGAGCCAAGGGGGTGTCGAGTGGATTGTGATTCTGCGATTCCCTGATTTAGGGCTGACGCAGCTTCAGGATCCACTGACGGGGCGTTGTGTTCCACACAGCAGATTTTCCTTTGGGAGTCAAAGGGTCCGCTGTGTGCCGCAATGTTTTTGTGAACGTCTAGATTTAAAATAAAAAAGCATAAGTGAACAGATTTTCTAAGTTCCGGTTCCAAAAGTTATATATATTCTCCAAATAATCTAGGGTTGAGCACACATATTGTAGTTAACGATACACTCATCATGGAACTGAGACAAAATTAACAACAAAACAATTTATTGGTTATGATTTGGCATAATAATAAATATACGCTCATGATACTAGCAAAAAATGATTTAAGAATCTCTGACAGGAACCTGTACTAAATTACTTATTTGCGCATAAAATTATTTACTCTAACGGAAGACTCGTATGGACTGATCCGATAAACAAGGTATGAGGGGACACCAAAAAAAGAATAGGATGGATTTCCTACCTTAACCTCCGAATCTGGCCTAGATATCGCGCTGCTGACCACTCCTGAGTCGGGAGAATTATCGTCCGCCAAACACTGTTATCGTGGTTCCTCCACCTAGGGTACTGGTCTGCGATGTCTGCCCCGGTCCGTCAAACTTGGTGCGGGCTCTCGTCATGCTGCCAGTCTCTGATACATCATGGCTGCGTCCACGTTTTGGACCACCAAAAAAAAAACCCCAAGTGACAGTCACCAGTAATAAAAAAAAAAGTGCAAGTCAAGCACCTCAACTTAGAAGAACAAGTGAAAAGATGAAAGTGACGAAGTTCTTCTCTTCCCTTGTTAAAATTTTCGACGACCCCCAAAAAGACCCACACTATCTCAAAATATCCCATCATCCAATCACTAGCTGGCAAACGCAAGCCTCCCTGAATTAAATTCCCCAGTGTAGATCTTACTGGTCAGAGAATTAACATTTTGATCTTCCATTCGCTAGGGGGTCAAGATTCCTACCCGCTCCAGTGAAATTCTGAGAACCCCTGAAGTTACGTTTGCCGCTTGATACTACTCCCAGCCGTAAATCCTTACCCCAATTAAACTGCTAGCTCTGGTTCCAACAAGTATACGGTCGGGCCAAGACGCATTGTTGATCCTATAGACGGTGGACACTTCTATTGCCCCAATAAAATATACTACAAAGCCAGCTCGCCGATGGCTGTCGCCAGCGTTTACTCCTTACAGTGTCGGTCTGTCCTGTGACGCCTTGGGCTGGGAGAGGGGGGACGGAGAGGGAAAAAAAGAAAAGATTCACCCGAAAGTATATGGCAAAATAAAACGTACTCCTTCTTCAAAAAAATACATGAATTAAGAAAAATGAATAAATGAATGAATAAATAAATAAATAAAATAATAATTAAATAAATAAACTAGGGAATGAGTTCTCAACTAAATGTGCAGCGCTCAGTTTGGGCGCTGTCACAATACCGTGAAAAAGGCTACACACAAATAACGTATAAAAATTATGCAACAGACGTCGGAAATATATTGGTATTCTTACCAAACAAAGACGAGAAGAACTAATATAAACTTTTTTCTCCCCGTATAGCTTAACGATATACAGTACTGAACGCTTGTAAATTATGCAGTTGACGTTGAAATCAGTTTTTAGAATATTGATTAATGATTTCTACAGCTCACGCAATTTAGTTAACGTCAGATACTTGACGATCACAGATGACGACGTTAGCAAGGCTCAGCGTCGGGTTAGAAAAAATTTATCGATTATTTTCTGGTAGATCTGGCATTTAAATGAACGAGTATATCTTGCAGTTGTCATCTTCCCTGTTTCTTATTTATTTATTTTTTATTTCAGTTGCTTATTTAAAGATTACACGTCAGGTGGGAGCTCACGAAACTCTCAAAAGCTCATATGAAACAAAACGCACCACAGCACCCTAAAAGAAGAAAAACACCGTTTAACTGTTCGTGGTGTAGCCGAAAAATAGGAAAATACAGTTTGACGGTTACACTGAATGAAAAATTTCATGCCTCCTATATTCACATCCCGGTGTCAGAGTGGTAGCAATTGGATTTATTTCCGTTATTATTATTTTTATTAATCATACCAATAAATTTAGAAATAATGAGAAACATTAACAGACCTCGAACATATATGAGTACGTTTTCGTTAATGTAATACCCAATGTATCGCAATTATTGATTACGAATTTATGAAAAACAAGTATGGAACTAGTGTTACTATTCAGCGATCGTAATTTGTCCGCTCTGTTTTATGAGCTTCTGTTTCTCTTTATCAGTAGCAACGCAGTTATCGTCCTCATATTGACAAGTTACTTTAATTGTCTCTTGAATTAAGAATTAGTTTTTTTTTTTTTTTTTTTTAGTTTAACGCATTACGCCACAATAATGCACAAAAACGCTGAAAAAATAGGCAGCAACTTTCAAATCGCAAGAGAATAAAAGAGATCTGAGAAAATACACTACGGAGCTTTTCCACTTGCGGTGCTCTCTCTTAGAAATCCGTTCCCTGTTTGCCAGAGATCGTAAATTAGGATCTGAGGGATTCGAGGTCTGGGGCTATCTTGTCTTTAAAAAAGAGAAAAAAAAAAAAAAAACTAGAAGCAAGCGTGTCGGCCATAGCACGGATAAAAAGAGTAAATCGTCTCTAAGAAAAATAAACAGTTCTGCATCTGTGGCGAACAGAAAACGTCATACCATAATGGCAAATAAGTTAACAAACGCAGGGCAGTGGCGACGCTAGCTGCTCAGAACTGGGTGGGCCATTAAGGAAGGGGGAGGGGGCTAAACGTGATGGGAGAGGAGGCACACACTTTGAAGTGTTTGGTAGAAATTTTGGCAAAAAATTCCGTTCATGTGCTAGTGGGAAAATTTTATTACCGCTCCCTACTCGATGTGAGGGCGAACCATCTGCTGCGTCCTATTCGCTGCAGTGGGATTAAGTATTAAAAAGACCGTTAATTTTCGTAACACTTTATCTTCTATTATCTTCCGCCTATGGGTGTCTACCATGAAGTTGGGTTCCCTAATTGAGGGTCTCCAAGCTCAGGGTTGACGGGTGCATTGCGTTGTGTTTCATATGGGAGAACATGGGAAACCCATATCCCTCCATATGCCGCTTGAAATTTAATAAACTCATGATGTCAAATTTGGACTTTTATCCTGCGACTGGGCTTGCTAAATGCTAAAAGTTATTTTCTTCTTAAAATCTTGGAGTTGCTACTCTATCAAAACTTTGCGACTGTTCTAGTAAATTATTCAGGTTAAAATCAACAAAGATTCACTTATTTTGAATTTTCAAAGATTGGAGAAACTCGGGTAAATTTCATTATAAAATACATAATTTATTTTCATTAGTGTTTCCTTAAAATCTATTACACTGATCGGTGGAGATTTCTATTAACTTAAACCAAAATATATTTTAAGTTCAGTATGCTTTTTGATATTCGTAATCATATTTTAAAGTTCACCTTTCGCAAAATATAAGACACATTATGTTATTCAGCACTTGCAAGAGATTTAAAATATATTTTCTACCGAGGATGTATAGGAGACAAAATCATGATCATGCTAACGAGATATTGGGAATTATGAAATTTTTCTCACCAAATCCTTTTCTGTTCATCACATTCGTTGTCGTCCGGTATTACTTATAGGTATAAAGTCTATGGTTGGGACCTCATCCGGCCCTGCTGGATGCACACTGCCCACATGAGATCACTCGATGCTTCACCCAAAAATTGTGTAAAAACCTCTCAGGGAAAAAGCAATTTTGAGCGTCCTCTCAGGAAAACCTCCTAACTTAATTCTCTCTGCGATATTCTCCCCAGGATTCATCTAGAGTCCATTCTGTCCTCTCTGCAATAATCTTGTCCACTTCTCTCTGCAAAATCAAATCTTCTCCTCGATTATTGTCAAACTCTTGCATGCGTTTTACCCAGAATCTCAAGTCATCCTTTTTTATCTCCTTCTAAAAGAACTCTCTCTCTCGTCTATGTTTAAGGGATTGGGGGTGTTCCTGTCCTACCCAAAAGGCTCTCCCCTTATTGGTTGGGCCTCTTTTCCTCGCTTCGGCATTGGTTTACATCCCTGTATGGGAATCCCTTCGATTCGTTGGCAAAGGCTTGAGAACATGGAGTTTTCTTGAAGATGAATATTCCTTTATCTTGTCAACTGCTACGCGGGATGTCCGCGTTGCCTTAGAATTTTCACGTACGCTTCCTGTGTAACTCTTTCTGTTGGTGTCAACCAGTTACGCCCACTACGAGAAATATGCCCTGTTCGTTCCCCGCTAGCGTGCGTAAAACGTGACTTCGTTAATAGAAGATGGTCCAGTAAATTGGCCCCCACCTGTGATTGCCAGCATTTCACTCTCGTAGCGTTGCTTGTTGTAACCTCCGAGTTTTCCTTTTACTAACCAAGGGGTGTGTTTCGTGCCTATCCCTACTTGAATTTCCGGCGAGCTCGGGGAACACAAAAAAAAAAAAAAAACTAAAAAAAACAGCAATTCAAAAGAATGATGAAAAAAAATAAGGAATTTCCTCTTCAAGAAAGAAATCTGCTCAGCCAGGGCTTAGAATAATTAAGAAATATGTATTATAATTATCCTCTTAGAATGCCTGTCAGCATTATGCTTCCCGGATTTTCTTTCCCAATTCCCGCGCTCTCTAAATTGTCTACTTGGTAACTGCTCTTCCTCGTTTAACCATTTCCTCGTACTATGCGATACCGTTGGAATTAAATGGTGAATAAATTGCTTTCCTACACTTACTAATTTGTAGGCCCCCTTTCCGAAATTCATACCTACGAAATCATGGTCCTCCAATGTTGCACGATATTCCGGAGGACATACGGGTAACAATTTAAAATACTGTCTACCAGAAAAATATAATAAATTACCTCCAGACATGAAGAAAAAATATTCCTTAGAATGTTGGCCAAATTATTATGATAAACTGGCTGTAGTTGCCATTTTGGCCTTCCTTAGTTCAATTTGCGAAAACTTCTTCTGATGGCATAGTTCACTGTGTGCAATGATGTTTATTTTTTTCTACTAATAAAGAAGACAGCACATGAGTACTTAAGTTATGTGGGTCATTCATTCCACGCGAAATCGTCAGATTTTGAATTAATTTTTCACCAACACATCTCCGATTCTTACGACTTTCTTTTAATGGGTAGCTACTCCCAACTTATAAAACCTCTGAAAGTTTCAATTTTTTATTTCCGATAGGTTAGAAGATAATTTTTTTTTGAATTTTGGTGCATGGCGGACATATTTTGCGTAAAAACGCAAATATCTCCGTTATTTAGAATAAAAAGAAATACATAAGTCATCATTCTTTCTTAATTTTTACCAAGGAATCCATTGGTGCAATGCACGCGTTTCTATCTGCTTTAGTTTTTGAGTTATGAGCAATGAGAGAGCCTTTCTTCAATGCTTAAAAAGGCAATGTAGTACAGCACTTAGAAAGCTGCAGTTATTATTCTTTGCAAAGAAAGGTTTAATCTATCAAATGAAGAAAAAAAAACCTTGGGATTTTGCCTGAGCGCCGAGAAAAGAATTTTTAAACATGGTGCATGGCCAGTGCATAGCCACGGTGACAGCGCAATCGGCGTCGTGGCATCACCCCTAATAGCTTAGGGGTGATGGTCGTGGCCACGGTTGTGCGGAGACTTGGTACCGGAAGAAGAATGGCATTCCTCCCTCACGCAAGAAGCGATCCCACCCATCACCCCCATCGCGCGGACGCATGTATTGTTGAACTCACGTTTTGAAGGAAAGGAATTCTTTATTTTAAGAAAAGCATGATTAGTTCATGAACGATGTTTATATTTCGATGTCTCACAACGCTGTGATCAACTCCCATGTCAGTTTTTGATTATATTTAATCAAATCAGCATGAGGAAGTTGAGCTTCCGTGGAACGCATTTTTTTTTTTTTTTTTTTTTTACAATAACGAATTCGGCGATCAACATAAAATTTAACATCTACAGGTTTTACAGTGTTCGCGAGAATTTCCCGCGTTTTGTGTCATCATCTGAATCATTTCTTGAAATCGATGCAAAACCAAAATTATTGGGGGGGGGGGGGGGTTGCTGCCAATGCTTTCGCTCTAGACGAGAGATTGTGGTGAAATTTTTTCGGCTAATTTTGGGAATCTTCTTGAATTTTTTTAATCGGCTTTTTTTTTTATTCTGGCGAGTATGTATGTATACATGGATAAAAAGTTCCGTCGTTCTTAGTTTTCAGATTTATCATGCCTGCGATGAAATGAAGCCTCTCTCCTTTTTAGATGTTGTTTGCAGAGGGTTACTGCAAATGACCTGACGCTCCAGAACTTTTGCGCACTTTGTCTGATCAACATCCCGCAAATTTATTGCTCCTCGTAAAGATATCCTTAAGTATAAACTTGCCGCCCCGGTGGCGCAGTGGTCTAAGCGATGACTTATGAATATGATCATTCGTCCAAATTGGGTCCGGATTCGAATCCCGAAGAGGCATGAATGTTGTGTTTGTCTTACGGCGCTGGTTCTCTCCCTTCCTTGGAACCAGTGGCCCCAAATTAGGGACAGGCAACTGCTTATAGCCCATTGAGTTGCTCACGGTGGTCGTTAAACCTCCAATAAAATAAATAAAAAAAAGAAGTGTAAACTTGCCGTTCGCCGCAGGATGAAAAATGACGTTGACAAAAAAAGTGTTAGGAAGATTTTATATGCGCACGCAAAATCTCCGATTATTTTCTGTGAAGGTAATATACTTTTTCTGTAGCGTGGAAACTAAAACTAAATATGACCAGCGAGAAAATCATGTTCCTGTCACCGATGTAAACCAATCTGAATCAGTTCTAAACTTTCGGCTTTTTGAAGTTTAATAAAAAAGAAAATGGCATTCTACATGGCTGTTAGTTTTTGTACTTTTGGGAGGGAAGAGGGCCGGGGGGGGGAGTCACCTGAACGAATTTCTAAGAGAGCAGCAGAAACACGCGTTTTGGAATTATAGTTGAAAACGATCTGTGAGAAATTCCTTGTCAGGTTACAAACAGTACTTCATAAATAGCCGCGTGTGTGTGTGTGTGTGTGAGAGAGAGAGAGAGAGAGAGAGAGAGAGAGAGAGAGAGAGAGAGAGAGAGAGAGAGAGAGAGAGAGAGAGAGAGAGAGAGAGAGAGACAGAGAGAGAGAGAGAGACCCCTAAGTAAGCTAAAATTGCGAATAGTAACTTGCCATAGAGATTCGTATCCATGGTTCCCATACTACGTACACTTGAAATCTTTTTTTGACTAGGGATAACATTATCAGCGTCGAGTAAAGTGCACATGAACGGAATTTTTGCCAAAATTTCTGCCAAACACTTCAAAGTGTGTGCCTCCTCTCCCATCACGTTCAGCTCCCTCCCCCTTGCTTAATGGCCCACCCAGTTCTGAGCAGCTAGCGTCGCCACTGCCCTGCGTTTGTTAACTTATTTGCCATTATGGTATGACGTTTTACTCTTTTTATCCGTGCTATGGCCGACACGCTTGCTTCTAGTTTTTTTTTTTTTTTCTCTTTTTTAAAGACAGGATAGCCCCAGACCTCGAATCCCTCAGATCCTAATTTACGATCTCTGGCAAACAGGGAACGAATTTCTAAGAGAGAGCACCGCAAGTGGGAAAAGCTCCGTAGTGTATTTTCTCAGATCTCTTTTATTCTCTTGCGATTTGAAAGTTGCTGCCTATTTTTTCAGCGTCTTTGTGCATTATTGTGGCGTAATGCGTTAAACTAAAAAAAAAAAAAAACTAATTCTTAATTCAAGAGACAATTAAAGTAACTTATCAATATGAGGACAATAACTGCGTTGCAACTGATAAAGAGAAACAGAAGCTCATAAAACAGAGCGGACAAATTACGATCGCTAAATAGTAACAGGAGTTCCATACTTGTTTTTCATAAATTCGTAATCAATAATTGCGATACATTGGGTATTACATTAACGAAAACGTACTCATACGTTCGAGGTCTGTTAATATTTCTCATTATTTCTAAATTTATTGGCATGATTAATAAAAAATAATAATAACGGAAATAAATCCAATTGCTACCACTCTGACACTGGGATGTGATTATAGGAGGCATAAAAATTTTCGTTCAGTGTAACCGTCAAACTGTATTTTTCTATTTTTGGGCTACACCACGAACAGTTAAACGGTGTTTTTCTTATTTTAGGGTGCTGTGGTGCATTTTGTTTCATATGAGCTTTTGAGAGTTTCGTGAGCTCCCACCTGACGCGTAATCTTTAAATAAGCAACTGAAATAAAAAATAAATAAATAAAAGACAGGCAAGATGACAACTGCGAGATATACTCGTTCATTTAAATACCAGATCTACCGAAAAATAATCTATAACATTTTTTCTAACCCGAAGCTGAGTCTTGCTAACGTCATCATCTGTGATCGTCAAGTATCTGACGTTAACTAAAACGCAGTATATATCTCCTCTACCTCGCAAGAATAGGCACCGAGCTATATATCCCCGATTACTTTATTTCTCAAGCTGTCATTCCTTGATCATTTTCTCTTACGGCAGGCGTGGACAACTATACAATTTATTAATTCCTGAAATAGAACTATTTCATGTCTAAAAATTCTGTCGGATATTGCGTGAGCTGTAGAAATCATTATTCAATATTCCAAAAACTATTTTCAACGTCAATTGCATAATTTATAAGCGTCAGTACTGTATATCGTTAAGCTATACGGGGAGAAATAAATTTATATTAGTTCTTCTCGTCTTTGATTGGTAAGAACACCGATATACTTCCGACGTCTGTTGCATAATTTTTATGCGTTATTTTTGTGTAACCTTTTTCACGGTATAGCTCATATTGGTAAGCTGTACGGAGAAAATGGTTTTTATTAGTTTTCCTCGTCGTCGAATGGCTAAGAATCTGACGATTTGGCGTGAAATGACCCTTTAGAAATATTTTATAGTTGTATTTTTTGAAATGCCTTTAAACATAACATTAATTCCCTATCCTTCCTCCTTCAAGCATCACATCAAATTATCGTGCGATCTGACCAATGCGTGCAATAGTATCGTGATCTCCATCCAGCCCGTCCGAAGGCAAACATCCACTCCCGCTGCCGTTGGCTGGCTGTCAACGCTATTCGCCGCGCGCTTTTTCACAGTGGCAAAGTACGAGCCGTGCACCATATTTAAAAATTCTTTTCTCAGCGCGCAAGCGAAAGCCCAAGGTTTTTTTTTCTTCATTTGTTAGACTAAACTTTTCTTTTAAAACGAAAAACTATTGCGATCTTCTAAGTGCTGTACTACATTGCTTTTTTACGTTTTGAAAAAAGGCTCTCCCATTGAACGTAACTCAAAAACTAAAGATAGAAATTCGTGCAATGCACCAATCGATTCCTTGGGGGACATTACGAAGGAGTGGTGATTTTGGTACTTTTTTTTATCCAAACAATGGAGATATTTGCGTTTTTGCGCGCTTAAGGCCCGCCATGCACCAGAATTCGAAAATTAATATCTTCTAATTTACGGGAAATAAAAAAATGAAACTTTCAGGATTTTCATACCTTGGGGTGATCTATTCATGAAACAAAAAAAAATCGTAAGAATCGGAGATGGTGTGGTGGATAGCATGTGACGATTTGGCGTGGAATGACCCATGTCTGAATCCATTCATGTTTTTTTTCGCAATACTGAAAATTCTTTCTGTACTTGCATTGCTATGAAGGACTATTAAAATCATTTTTATAATTTTGCTTAATGATTCATACTTCAACTGGCCATTTTCATTTTTCATTAAAGAAATTCTGTGCCACACTTCATCCATTCTCCCAGAAGTAACAGCACAGTTAAAATTTTCAAACTGGTAGTAAGCAAATTCAGATTCCACCTTGTAAGATTCTTCTGGTTTCAAAACTGGAAACAGGGAACACACACACACACACACACACACACACACACACACACACATATATATATATATATATATATTTAATGTAGGTTTAACGACCACCGTGAGCAACTCAATGGGCTATAAGCCGTCGCCCGTCCCTAATTTAGGGCCACTGGTTCCAGGGAAGGGAGAGAGCCAGTGCCGTAAGACAAACACAACATCCATGCCTCACCGGGATTCGAACCTGGACCCCGTTCGGACGAATGATCAGAGGCCATCGCTTAGACCACTGCGCCACCGGGGCGGCGAACACATATATTGGACTGATGCAAAAGAAACACTTTGCCTTAATGCTACATCTGCAGTTTCAGCATGACTCAGAAATTCATCATTAAGAAACACTTTTTACTTGACCTATCATAGTGTTAGCATTGTCACAGGAAAATGACACACAGTTGCTCCACGAGATATTTTTTTAACAAACTCATTGTTCGAAACGTTGAATTTCCCCCTATTTTTTCGTCAAAATATGTTATTGTAATGGGATACAATTTATTTGCTTGAGCATCATTGCTTCTGTCCGTAGATAGAGAAAAAGGATTTTTTTAACTTCAGATACGATGTTACTTATAGAAACACGGGCCATGCGCTGAATTAGTGCAGTAGCCTTGGTTCTTCCACACGAATATTTTGTTGCGGCCGCTGAATCTGGAAACATGGCTTGAAATAACGGGTTTTCAAGCTTCAGTTTCCGGAAATTTATCCAACATTTTCAAGCTGAAATACAAATATTTATGGAATAAAATTATATCTAACAATACTGGGTAGAGGAAACATCGCAAGAAAAAAAACATTACGATTACCAGAGAAATCTTACCTCAGTCTACTTTCCGTTTTCGAAGGATGAAATTCCGTCCTCCGACGGAGAAAACGACCCCCCCCCCGCCACCAATCCTCCCACAAAATTTATGTTCAGTTATGCATCGATTTCGTACATGGTCCAAATGATAACAAAAAAAAAAGACGGTATTCCTCGAATCAGCGTGAGAATCTCGTCGCCGAAGATTACGGGGAAATTTTCGGGCGGCCTAACTTCCGTTTTCGGAAATCGTTGCCTACAATTTCAAGCTGAAATTATGCAATGAAATGATATTTAACAATACTGAACAGAAGCAACATCGCGAGAGAAAAAAATATGATTACAGGAAAAATCTGCACTTTGTTTAACTTCCGTTTCCGAACGTTTAAAAAGACAAAACATCCCCAGATGGAATACGACCCCCCTCCCAAACTAATATCCCGAAAATTTCTTCACTTTTGCATCGATCTTGAAAATGACAAAAAAAAAAAAAAAAAAAAAAAACGGAGGGGACTCCGCGAATCTGCGGAAGAATCTCATGTACGAATTAACCACTGAATCGATTTCGAATGTCATAAGATAACGCTAAAATATCGATGACCGGTAAATTTAAACTTTTGGCGCAAAATTGCCGCAGATTTCGTCGAAATGGCGATTTTTTTAGCAGAATGGCGCAAGAACAACGTTTTGGCGCAGGTCTGGCAGCCCTGAATGTAGCATTTAATTTTTTCCCCCAGAAAAACTTGAAGAACCAACAAAAAATTTTAAGTTGATGAAAATTTGCTTTTCTATCTCAGAAAATTAAATCAAATGGCGATTTTCCGTAATTTCAGCGGTGTTTCCGTACTTCCGTAACAGCAACCAAAAATCCGTAAAATTACGGAAAATCCGTACTAGTTGGCATCTATGAGTATGGGAACCATGGATACGAATCTCTATGGCAAGTTATTATTCGCAATTTTAGCTTACTTATCTCTCTCTCTTTCATAAGGCTATTTATGAAGTACAGTTGGTAACCTGACAAGGAATCTCTCTCTGATCGTTTTCAACTATAATTCCAAAACGCGTGTTTCTGCTGCTCTCTAAGAAATTCCTTCAGAGGACCCCCCCCCATTTCCCTCCCATAAGTACAAAAACTAACAGCAATGTGGAATGCCATTTTCCTTTTTTATTTAAAAGGCTACAATTCATAAACATCTAAAAGCCGAAAGTTTAGAACTGATTGGTTTACATCGGTGACACGAACATTAAATTTTCTCCTCGCGGGTCATATTTCACAGAAAATAATCGGAGATTTTGCGTGCGCATATAAAATTTTCCTAACACTTTTTTGTCAACATCATTTTTCATCCTGCGGCGAATGGCAAGTTTATACCTTTTTTTTTATTATTATTATTATTGGAGGTTTAACGACCACCGTGAGTAACTCAATGGGCTATAAGCAGTCGCCCGTCCCTAATTTGGGGTCACTGGTTCCAGGGAAGGGAGAGAACCAGCGCCGTAAGACAAACACAACATCCATGCCTCTTCGGGATTCGAATCCGGACCCCAATTTGGACGAATTATCATATTCATAAGCCATCGCTTAGACCACTGCGCCACCGGGGCGGCAAGTTTATACTTATGGATATCTTTACGAGGAGCAATAAATTTGCGGGATGTTGATCAGACAAAGTTCACAAAAGGTTTGGAGCGTCAGGTCATTTGCATTAACCCTCTACAAACAATATCTAAAAAGGAGAGAGGCTTCATTTCATCGCCGGCATGATAAATTTGAAAACTAAGTACGACGGAACTTTTTATCCATGTATACATACATACATACTCGCCAGAATAAAAAAAAAAAAAAAAGCTGATTAAAAAAAACAAGACGATTCCCAAAATCAGCCGAAGAAATTTCACCACGATCTCTCGTCTAGAGCGAAAGCATTGGCAGCAACCCCCCCCCCCCTCCCAATAATTTTGGTTTTGCATCGATTTCAAGAAATGATTCAGATGATGACACAAAACGCGGGAAAATCTCGCGAACACTGTAGAACCTGTAGATGTTAAATTTTATCATAATCGCCAAATTCGTTATCGGAAAAAAAAAAAAAAAAAGAAAAAAAATGCGTTGCACGGAAGCTCAACTTCCTCTTGTCTGATTTGATTAAATATAATCAAAAACTAACATGGAAGTTCATCACAGCGTTGTGAGACATCGAAATATAAATATCGTTCATGAACTAATCATGCTTTTCTTAAAATAAAGAATTCCTTTCCTTCAAAACGTGAGTTCAACAATCGCGTCCGCGCGATGCGGATGATGGGTGGGATCGCTTCGTGCGTGCGGGAGGAATGCCGTTCTTCTTCCGGTACCAAGTCTCCGCACAGCCGTGGCCACGAGACAGCGTGCTTCGCCTATTGCGCTGTCATCGTGGCCATGCACCATGTTTAAAAATTATTTTCTCGGCGCTCAGGCAAAGAAGCCCAAGGTTTTATTTTTCTTCATTTGATAGATTAAACCTTTCTTTGCAAAGAATAATAACTGCAGCTTTCTAAGTGCTGTACTACATTGCCTTTTTAAGCATTGAAGAAAGGCTCTCTCATTGCGCATAACTCAAAAACTAAAGCAGATAGAAACGCGTGCATTGCACCAATGGGTTCCTTGGTAAAAATTAAGAAAGAATGATGACTTATGTATTTCTTTTTATTCTAAATAACGGAAATATTTGCGTTTTTACGCAAAATATGTCCGCCATGCACCAAAATTCAAAAAATTATATCTTCTAACCTATCGGAAATAAAAAATTGAAACTTTCAGGGTT
This sequence comes from Macrothele yani, assembly GCA_039090855.1. NCBI lineage: Eukaryota > Metazoa > Arthropoda > Arachnida > Araneae > Macrothelidae > Macrothele > Macrothele yani. The sequence continues at coordinate 281,173 of CM077008.1, read as the reverse complement.
TTTATAAGTTGGAAGTAGCTACCCATTAAAAAAAAATCGTAAGAATCGGAGATGTGTTGGTGGAAAATTAATTCAAAATCTGACGATTTCGCGTGGAATGACCCAAACCTTATTTTGGGGGGTGGGGGAATATTTAAGAATACAGGATATACATGTTCAGAACATCGTTGGGGGGAAAAAATACAATTACGGGAGAAATCTTTGCTACGTCCAATTTTCGTTTTCGGACAGTTTCCCCTCCATTTTCAAGTTGAAATACAAATATTTATAAAATAAATTTATATTTAACAACAATACTAGGCAGAGGAAACATTGCGTGAAAAATAAAATTACGATTATGAGAGAAATCTTTACTGCGTCTAACTTCTGTTTTCGAAAGTTTTGAAAGACGAACCTTCCGTTTTCGAAAGTTTCCAGCGAAAAACATTCTCCTTCGCTACTACCAATTGCCCCGAAATTTCTGTTCAGTTATGCATCGATCTCGAGGAAAACTCCAATTATGACAGAAAAGGAGAAATTTCTCGAAGCTGTTGCACGCTCATGCCTGAAGATTACAGGGAAATTTTTGCGCCGTCGAATTTCCGTTTTCGGAAAATTTCCCTCCATTTCCCAACTGAAATACAAATATTTTTGGAATAAAGTGATGTATAACAACAATACTGGACCATCGCAGGAAAAAGAAATTACGATTATGGAAATCTTTATTTCGTTTACTTCCGTTTTTGAAAGACGAAATACCGTCCCGATGCGTATTTTTACGCGTTGGTAAAATTTCGATGCGTAAACACACTTTTTGATGCGTACTAGACGCGTAATTACGCATTTTGGCGAACTCTGCATTGCGCAGAATTAAAAATTTTTTCGCACTTTGGCGCAATTAGCGCAGCTATTGCAACACTGAGGGAGAGCAAGTTTGGAAGGATTGGCGGGAGGGGATGTGTGCGATCGCTCTCAGCTAGAAATATGAGATAACATAAGGTTCAATCGCTATGAGATCATAATAAAACAAAAGCAGGAGTTTACACTAAGCGACAATAACAACGATACCAATTTCCATCAGTAAAAAAACAAATTCATGAGCCATTTTAGTGAAAATCCGGAAGAAACTATCTTCCGACCGTAAAACTACCCAAAACTCCGTAAAACTTTCGGGAAATCCGGAATACTTGGCAGGTATGCGGACGTCATTGAACCGATATCGGCTTTTCCGACATATTATGTATTATCACTTTGCCGTACTTCACCCGATATCGGCTTTGTCAATGCATCCAATATCCTCTGGCCGTTCTTCACCCTATATCCGTCCGATATCTGAATTTCAAAGGCGCTCACTTAGAAACGGGATCTATCAATAGGTTTCGCATTTGTGCGAAAAAAACTATAAACTATTCGAAAAATGCGATCGCAGTTTAAACCGTGATTTTAACAAAAAAGGACACAAAATTCAGAACTTTTACGAAATACATCGAAATCCGCAATTCTTCCAACCTGTCCATAATTCGGTAATCATGTGGCCGAAACCGTAATGGTTGGCACCCTTAGCAGCGCATGGGCTTTCGTCTCGTTGCACTCTACGCGGATAACAAGAAGGGGTTCCTAATTTAGGTTGAGATACCCGAACCCACAGCGCTATGCGCCTTTTGGCAGGTGAAAGAGAATCTAAGAGAGTTAGGAGCAGATTGCCCTGATAAAATAGCATGAAAGAAAAGTATGGAAATATTTGAGCACAAGAAGTAAACGGTTTCCCGTTAAGTAGTGAAGTTATAAGCTGCCCTACATACTTACCTGCAACAACAAGCCGTTCCGAGCGACATTTCTCTCCGCCGAAAAATGCCCGGTACACCGCTGTCACAGATGAGTACAGGGGAAAGGAGGGAAGGACAAGGGAAACGGGAACCTGAAAAAAAAAACCCATCACACACAGAATAAGTTTCCCAGAGGAAAATCGACATTCAACACCGGATAAGACAAAACTGGCCATATTCTCAGTGTTTCTCTCGGGTCCGCTATTGCTTCGTTACTCCTTAGCCAATGAGAGAAAAGATTTTTCCCCATTGGTTTAAAATTTTTTTCTCAGGTTTACTTTTGTTGATTCTTGCCTGACATGTCAGAGTAACCATAGCTGAGGTGGTGTGATCACAAGATTACACCGATCGAGGTTTACGTTACGTTACTCATTTTGAGTAAACAACCGAAGAACAAAAATATAAAAACAGCCACAATAAGGGTTTTTATTCCTTATTTAGGGAGCCGGTAGTATAAGGGCCAATCATTTTTTTCTTCGCTACTTGTCTGCTTGTTGCACAATTGTGTGCAGCAGCGGAAAAAATTAAGTCCTGTTTTATTTATTTTTTTAGTCAGAACTAAGGCGTAAGAAAAAAATATTAATATAAAAGACAAGACCAACAACACCTTGTTAGTTAGGGGGAGATATTCAGTACAAAAAAGATAAATCTTTTATACAACATTTTGCTCGGCCCTTAGAACGGCCGTTTTTTTTTTCCTTTTATTAAGACAGAACAAACAACACATTGTTTGTTAGAGGGAGAGGTATTCAGCACAAGAAAGATAATTCCTTTTTGCAAAATTTTTGTTTGGCCCTTAAAAGGGCCTTTTTTTTTCCCTCCCTTTCCCAGGACTTAGAACGATTGCCTCTGGAGGGAAGACATGAGGTAGGAAGCCAGCTGCAACTTCTTCCTATCATCCAGCTCCATGGGTAACGCAGAACTGGATGGATTCCCCATCAGAGTAAAGGTAGGTGGTTGCTCTGGAGCAGCCACCTGAGCAAAGGTTTGCTCTCTGATGGGGTAGGAAGATGATGGAGCCGGACCTCCCCCTCTGAATCGACCTCTTCTGCTGGGTCCTCCGGAAGGGAAATATTGGAATTGTACCGTGACGTCGTGAAATCGGCATACGTGATCTGAAACGGCATCGCCTTCGTAGATTTTCCATGCTAATAGCTCACGATTGAAATCTTTCTGCGTGCGCCCATTTCGCGCGTCACTTTATTTTTCTTGCGCGAATTCATATTTCTTTGCGCGAATTCATATTTCTTTGCGCGTAACGCGCATCTGCGCACGCTATCGGGAACCCTGCTTTGACACCCGCCATTTGCAACGCCACGTCAAGTTGTTTTCACGGCACAGGAGGTGTCGTCTGCTACGAGCAGGGTATAAAGTGGCTTTTGAAAACCTTTAGCATTTTAGCTAAAATCTCCAGAAACATTTTAGCATTTTGAAATTTCTTTTAGCATTTATTTAGAGACCAATAAAAACACTTGAGTTAAAAAAAAATATTAAAGTTTTTTCATTAATTTACAATGCGACGATGTTTTTTATTTAACCATTTTTTATATGCAATTCTAAAATCGAATTCGTTATAACCTGGCCCTTCTATGTTAATGGTTAATATGTGTTTCACATTTTCTGTTGATAAACGATTTCTAATAAGAAAAATAAATAATCGATTTTCAAAAGAAAAATAAATAAAATAAAATCACTTTGCAGCAAACAACGAAAACCAAAAGCTTGATCCGTTCTGTAAATGTCAAACATAAAATTTTCATCTTCGCTCCGATGAGCAGCAAACAAAAAAATTGTGAAAAAGTACTTCGCGGATCTTTCGAAGTAACATAAACTACACACTCGTAATGTAAACAACACTCTCCGAGCTTTGCTAGAGTGCATTTGTTTATGTTACCATAATAATAATAAAAAATTTAAATGATGCTTTGGAAAGAAGACTTAGGAACCTCCCCCACCACCCCCCTGCTTCTAAGTAAGTGGCGAGGAGGGTGGTCGGCCATTTTTTTTTTTTTGGGTCACTTGTGCAGGGGAAGGGCATAAGTAGGTAAGCTCTAATGTTTGTTCATGTACTTTTTTCTTTCTAGGATTATTAGTGAACATTCAAAGCAGAAATTTTCTATTTTTTCCCATTAGGCATTTGGTGCAAGCAGTTTTACTAACTTTATGAGTTTTCTCTTTAACTTAATTTGGAAATTATGCATGTTTTTGAGCACTTAGTTTGGGTAGTTAGTCGTTTTATTGTACTTGTTGTCAAAGATGCTTTTTCATTGTTGGTAGGAACATAAAAACTACATTATTATACACTTAAAGCACTCCTGGAATATTTTGTAAATATTGCAACTAATTGTTAACTTCATATAATTTTTCCAAAGCATCATTTTAAATGTTTATTATTTTTTGTTCTTGTGATGTCCGTTTTTGCGGAAGTTGTGGGTACAAAAATCCTGTTTACTCTCATGACTCTGTTGAAAATTTTTATTCTTTTGTTTTTATTTTATGGTATTTTAGGTAAAGCTTTTTTTCACCACAAAGAATAAGACTTTGTAGTACTTTTAGTACTGTATTAAAGTTTAAATTCTCTCTCAGGCGACTTGGTTGCTCAGCAACGTGTTTTAACTGAATACTTCTGATGATTTGTTCAGACCCTCTCACAACTTGTGAATTTTGTAATCGTTTTTTGTGGCAGATGACGAGTGTGGGTTGGGCCAGGAAAGTTATAGATGCATGCAAAAACTTTAACTAAATTATTCTTCATGCAATTCTGAAGAGGTTAAGCTAATTAAAAAAATGTAGTGGGCTTTAAACTTGCATCTATGGCTGTGCAGAAACCCATTTCCAACTAGGCCTTTGTGGAAGTGAGAAATGCAGAGTGATAAAGCCAAGACTCGGCATTCTTGACACTTTCTACATTCAGGTTTGCTATTACTTTATTTTCTTTTTTTACTCATGCCTTTTGGGCTTTGAAGTTTTCTATGTTGTTTTAGTACTTGTTAAATAATTTTTTATTTACTGTCTCTACTTAGTAGTGTGCGAGTTCTGAATATTCATAACTGCTGCGTTGCGCGTCATGATCTTCAGGTTGTTTTTTAAGCAAATTTAGTTTTAAATTCTTAGGTGTAAAATTTTGTCTTTGACTCTGCTCTTGGGTGGTATATAATATATATTTTATCTCATCTGGTTTTTGAGTTATGAGGGTTTGAAATTTAAAAAATTGATAATTTCAATCTTTCTGGACTACACAAAAGCTTTTAAAAGCTCAGCCCAGAATTGAGATATTTCAAAACTAAAAATGCCACTTGATGGACTTATTCAGGGGTGTTTGCGAGACCAGATAAAATCCCCTGAAAATCTCGCGGGCTTACTAGGGTTTTATGACTTAATTCAATGAGTATTTTAAAACCAATTATTATACCTTATATTATAATAACCCAATTGTATTATAATAATTCAAAAATTTATTTACATTTACCTTCTTTTAGCAATATTTAACAATTTTAAACATTTAAATCACAGAATATATTATGAAGAAAAATACAATAAACCAGTCTTAAAAAAAACACTTGAATTATTTAAAAAAAAAAAAAGCATCCAGTTTCTTTTGTTTCCTTCGAATAAGCTCTGAATCTTCTTTCTTTTGTATTGAATTTCACAATAACTGTTGAAATGGGAAATGTTCTTTTTCCTCCTTCACATACAGAACTGGAAGGTTTCTTAACACACAGGGATTTGGAAGATCCCTGTTTGCATATGGAACTATGAATTTCTTTCTGACATGAACTGGAAGGGATTTTATGAGTTTCTATATTTGAAATAAACACACCAGAACTAGATTTTTCAGCATTTAAGTCCTCCTGATATGCTCTCCAACTTCTATTGATATTTACAAGTAAATCCTTATTAATTGGATCAGTCATGGGATTTTTCGAGCCATATTTTTGGCAAGTTGTTTCTTTGGAAGACATCAAGTCATATTTAACAGTTTGCACTGCATCCAGTGAATCAATTTTAAGAGATGTTCTACTGTCAGTCAGAATATGATCCATTAAGTTGAAAGCACTTTTAACTAGTGGACTGTGGAAGCAGGTAAGGCATGCCTTAACTAATTTCCCTAACATAGGATACTTTTCTTCATATGTAACTTCATCTTTTAAGTAAAAAATTTTAGACCAATATTTGTCTATTGCACATTAATTTTTTTATTGGTATCACAACAGTAGAGCATTTCATCAGTAATATCAATGTCAGTTTGGTATAATCTTAATTCTGCATACAGTTGTGGATTTTCAGCCTCAGAAAATATATGAGACAGATAAAAAGATAATTTTTCAAATGCTAACACAGTACTAGTTTTACATCTTAGCTCTGGGTCCAATGCTGTAAAACTAATAAGAAATGAATTTCCAATAGGTAATTTTTGTATCATATATACTGTGCTGTGTTAGTGTAGGCTTTGACCAAAGACGTTTTGAATTCTTTTGCTATCACATGGTCTTTTGATAATTTTTTCATAATGGTGCAAGCTTCTGATCCAATATACAGCAACTTGCTGGGTAAGTGGAAATTAGAGTTACTAACATCAAGCTTTAACAAATCCTTGTAAGACATGCACTTTGAAATAACTTCTGGCTTTATAAAAAAAAAGTAACAAATTTTAACATCAATTTATAAATGCTGGTATGTAAGATATGAAGCATTGGTTTTTTGGTTTCAAATAATGTTATGTACATATCAAATTCTGGTAGCACTGCTGTATAAAATGCTATTTGCAATAAAGTTCTTTTCTGCAAAACAAATAATCTGTTGACTATTCTTTTTTTCCGAGCTACAGCATCCTTTTTAAGTTTTGGGGAATGTAAAGAGGAATGTACTCCATCTACAAGCTCTTTTTGAGAAGATGAAATATTTCTATTATCATACACAGCTTTGACATCAGAAAAATAACACTATCTTTTTTATATACATAACAAAAATAAAATACTATAAGAGCATCCCACAACTCTTTAATTCCATTTAAGACAGTTAAAATATACACCCACCTGTGATCTGGCCTCTTCAAGGTCTTCAGTTTTTTAATTCCAAGCACTGCACATATTTTGAAAAAAATTCTCCCTTTTGCTACAACTTTTCATGTCAAAATAAATAGCATAAAAAAAATCTTCCAAGTAACTTTCGAAAAACAAAAATTTTTTGGCACAGTTATTTGCTATATGACAAGTGTCACCAATATCTAATAAGTGAGGTGCTTTATTTCTTCTTATTCTAGTTTTGACACCACTTTTCTTTCCCACGCATAGCGTTACACAAATCCATTAAAATACTAGTTAAATTTTTCCACGGAATCTGATTTTCTTCAATGGCACTGACAATTGCTGTATAAACAGCTTGCACATTGCAAGATTCCAGTTTTAAAGAAGCAAGATGATGAACCACAACCTCACTGTGATAGTCACGTAAAACTGCACTAGCATTGCAAGTATGTTCTCTTGTGCATTGCTAGTACTTTCATCCACATTTAAAGAAAACGTTGTGGTTCTTAAAGTTCTAATTATATTTTCTTTAACATCATCATCATCTTTTTGTCTTTTTAATCAGGTAAGTACATCAGTGTGGGGGATTAGCCCACAGCTGAGGGTTCTAGTTGGTCATTCAACCTAAGGATTCTGGAACAAAACCCAGTGAGTTGGGGTCTTTTTGCCAATGTCACACAGAACTCGTTTGCACCCCTCCAAGATTCACAGAGGCCCTAGTTGCTGTTGTGTGTGCCATTGTTACCACGGAGCATCCCGAGGAGGCAAACCCATCGCTCACTACGACCGCTCGCATATTTTCTTTAACTGTTCTGTCAATTCCATATTTTAACTTGTAACATACGGTAGTTCTGTTCATGGACAGAGATTTCGGCGCAGTTTGGTCCCGGCTTAATTCTTGACACAGCTCAATCAAATTTGGTGCCAAACTAAAAGAAAGAGAATTTTCAGCGATGAATGATGATACTAATACTTCTTGAAGAGCTTTTCTTGTCATTATATAAAGTGGTTGATTATCGCTCTCCACCAGATTATCCGTATTCTTCACACTTGCATAATGACTCAGGGTCATTGAACTTTTAACACATTTTGAACTTTTAATATGTGTCATAGTTTTTGCATGGTTCATTAAGGCTTTTTATAACCTTCTCCACAATATTTCAGTAATGAGTTGCAAAACACACAATATTGTCCAGCACTATCTATTTTCTTCCACCACATGCTGACGGTATCGTCATTACTACTATCCGTGCGTTCAAGCCAGGGCACAAAAAATCTCGGAAATTTTACCCATCCTCGAGGACGGTTTGTCTAAAAATGTACCCGTCCTCCTTTGAAAGTAACCCATCAGACTCGTATAAATATCATAACTATGTAGAATTTAAATATCGTCATTCTTTTTCAGTTTTCCATTCAATAGTGACTTAACTGTTGGAACGTTTTACATGTTATAGTTCCTTTGTGTGAAATGCAATTTTTCAGTTGGAAATTATTAGTATTTAATGCGAACAAATACCTCGGTAATCAAATGTAATTCAAGGAAAAACTTTTCACGTACCTCTCAGTTGTAAGTGGCCGATGTTCGAATCTTTGTATGGCTGTTCTCATCAGGCTCTTGAGTTTAGACTTTTAAGAATTTAATCGGCACATTTTCTTCACGGGTCCCGAAATTAGATAAACAAATTAATTTATTCGATAAATTTGTCTATCCGATTTCAGGACCCGTGAAGAAAATGTGCCAACTAAATTCTTAAAAGTCTAAACTCAAGAGACTGATGAGACAGCCATATAAAGATTCGAACATCGACCACTTACAACTGAGAGGTATGTAAAAAGTTTTTCCTTGAATTACGTTTGATTACCGAGGTATTTGTTCGCAGTAAATACTAATAATTTCCAACTGAAATTGCATTTCACACAAAGGAACTATAACATGTAAAAGTTCCAACAGTTAAACCACTATTGAATGGATTTAACTGAAAAAGAATAATGTATATAAGACATGTTTTTTAATCTCGATACATCGAGAAATACGTGCCTATTAAATATTGTCACTTTACTGAACATTTTTTTTTCCTATGTAAATACAGAAAATAAATACATTTCTGCTTTTTTATAGCAAAAAGCTTGTTACACGGAATCTAAATTTTCAACTGCAAAATGGCAAAAGATGAAAGATAGAATGTGCGGCATTAAGTACGATCGTCGTCAAGGACGCCAGGAAACATGCAGAAAACGGTAATGCATGGGAAGCCAATATTACTGCGGGCATCACGCGTGCGATATGTCAAGGCACCGCGTAAAGGGAAGAAGCAACCGTTGTTTAGTTGCATTGGTTAATACTGGGTCACTCCAGTATTAACAAATGAAACTAAACAAGGGATGACTGGGGAACGTAGATAGACAAGAGAGAAAGGAAGAAGAAAAAACAACAACTGCGAAGTCGCTATCCTTACAGTTACACCTCCCGCTTCAGGCGTAAAATTCATATGGGAAAATATATACGAAAGCAGCACATTGGCTAAGTACATTAAAATTTTGGATGGGAGGGTGTTGCCGTGGAACTATTTTGCCAAAACAAAGAACGGCTTATCGCTTAAGAGAATGCGTAATTTCGTAAAACTGTGGCACTTGACATGCACAAATTTTTAATTGGTAAAAAAAAAAAAATGTGAAATGAAAATGTTCTAATCACAATCATACTGCAAGCTTGAGGGAAAAAGGGCCGTCCGCAATGAATTCTGGACCACTGCGGACGGGCGGTTTTGCGCGCCCTGGTTCAAGCCAATCCCTCGAAAAGCATTCCGGACAGATCTTCTAATTTGGTTATATCACTGCTAATATCAAGAAATTTCATATTGAAATTCTTCAAGCCGTTACTTGATTATCAGCGCCGAACGGAAAGGAGACAAATTCACTTCTCACACTAGCATCTGAACTCTCAACACAGGTAGGTCCCTATGGGAGTTCTACTACGCATACTCACAGACTTCTCACCCACCACAACCGGAAAACATGCGACACGAATCTAGCAATTCATGCTGCAGACATATGGCTTATAGGTTCTTGCATTCAAAACCCTACTACAGTAGAATTCAGTGATTCGGGGCCATGCAACCAAAAAAAACAAAAAAAAACACCCAGTTGCTCTGACCTTCAGGCCCGCTTATTTCACATTTAGCGAATGGGAAGATCGTTTAAATCAGAAGAGCAAATGCCGCCATCAATGACAGAGGGGACGGTACCGGGAGTGTCACATAAAGCGCATCCGATAAACAATTCAGACGGCTGCCGTGAACGACGAAGGGGTGTGCGTGATTCTTAATGGTTGGGGGCCGGTGGTCTTTCTCCCCGTGGCACTGTTTATAATGGCTTTTCCCTCTCATCTGCGGCTGGCTTTCTGAGCAAAGAGGTGCATGTGCTAAGCCGCCAAGCATTCTCCCCTCCTCCCTTTGCGCCCAAGGAGCCGAACACTGGTCACCTGGTAATGTTTCATCCATGAATGGTATGCTTTTCTAAATCCCCAGAATTTCAGGGGCACCTTGTTCGAATTCCCCGGAACACAAACAGGCCTGCTTATTTTAAATTTTATAATTAAGTTTCAAAATTTAAAAAGTGATTAAAAAAATATGAGTAAAAATTTTCTATTTTTTTATTTATTACTTCATATTTCATATTTCTAAAAGCTTTCTGCAAAATTTTATCTTGGGATCTCAATGGGATCATACTTTAAAAAATAGCACATTGTTCTTAATGAGTCTAATTGTATTGATAACCAGGGCCCGATTTACTACATGCAAAGCCCAAGGAACAAAACATTTCGCCCCCCCTCCTTATTTTCTATCGACCAAATAATAGTCATTGTGTGCAGAGTAGCAGAATGCGTATGCAGATAGTTTCCAAATCATTAGCAGGTTTGCAGATAGTTTTTGCATGTATAATAAAAAAATAAAAATGTTAGGTCTATATTCAGCAATTAAAACACTTACTCAACGCTTTACTCAGATTAATATACTTAATTCTATTTCAACTGAAGAAAATTATTTTTCACATCTTCTGAGTTCTTTTGTTTTTACAGACATTTCTGGCCTTTAAATTTTATCAAGGCCGTGTTCTCAATGTATACGAACTGTATTAAAAGTTTTGTTTACACAGAATTTAAATTTTATTGCCAGGTTCCTCTTTCAGTTGCCAATTAAATAAAAATAATTTCCTTATGTATTTTGTAAGTCCAGTATTTTTGAATTAACTTGTTGAAAATGATATTTATAATTTTTGAAGGTTCATTGATAGAACTGTTTTTCTGGATATAAAAACTTTAATTAATCTCTTGTTTTTATGAGGTTTGTAGTCCAATATTTTAATATTTTGCCATAAAAGTCCATTTTACACACATTGCTGCACATTTAATTGGAATGTACATATTTTGTCCTCATTAATAATGATTTGTTTTATTAATTTTCCTTTATATTATCTTATTCTATTGTTATCAGGGTTTGTGGGTATGCAGCGAGTTTTCTGTTTCAATAGCTGTGTACACAGATACATTTTATTTTTATACAACTCTGGCTGTGCGGGGACAACTAGTTGATCAGTTGTTTGTGGTGTTAATGGCCCCATAGATTCTAACTATAACAATATATCTATGACAAAATGGATGGACATCTTAATTTGAGTGAATATTGTGGTCTTGCAATGTACTGATTCTTGCGTCTAGAACATGTGAACAATGCATCCTACAAAAAATGTGAACTAAAACAAGAAAAAAAAATCCATGGTGACCTTTTTTTTTTTTTTGATTGGAGGTTTAACGACCACCGTGAGCAACTCAATGGGCTATAAGCAGTCACCCGTCCCTAATTTAGGGCCACTGGTTCCAGGGAAGGGAGAGAGCCAGTGCCGTAAGACAAACACAACATCCATGCCTCACCGGGATTCGAACCCGGACCCCTTACGGACGAATGATCAGAGGCCAGCGCCTTAGACCACTGCGCCATCGGGGCGGCCCATGGTGACCTTCACTGGACTTTCTCATAAATAGAGATGTGAAGCTGCATATGAAATTGAAAAAGTGCTATGGGAACTCCTACTTCCAGCTTCCCAGTTTCTACCAAGATCAAATCAGCGCATCATGATCAATATATCAGAAAACTGCAAAACATAAAATTGTGTTGATGGGAAAGAGTCTGAGTTATACAAAAAAAAAAAAAACCAAACATAATAATAATAATCTGAAAAGCTGAGGGGAACGCCTAGTACCGGTTCAATTTTTGGTAAATGTGTACTTCAGCGTCCTAAATTATTTGGTCAGAAAAGTTGAAAAATTAAAAAAAAAATGCATATTAAAGATGTTTACCAAAAAACTTACCTCCAAGTAGAATGAGTAAACACACGCTGTGGCGACGACCTGAAGCTTTGCTTCTTTGAAAGGAAGGTTTGCTGTGGTGGGGAATTCGTGGGCAGAAGAGTACAACTTTAGAAATCAGGTACGCTCTTGTCAGGAAAGAGTAACAGAATATACTGCTACGCTAAAGAATGTAGTTTGTAATTTCTGTCTCACTTTTTAAAGAAACATGCAGAGATTGTCTTCATTCTTTGGCATATATATAATTCCGTGATACGAAATAGTAAGTATGCACATGCCTTTCTTGTTTCTAGAAAAGTGTTAGAGTAGGTGTCAAATTCTCTCCAACGGAAGTTAGATGGCAAGCCTCAAAGTGAAAGTTTGATTACTAAATAAAAAAAGCTTCCATGGAGAAATGAGTTCATACATTCAGCATCAAAGAATCCAATGCGAAAAAACCAAGAAACTGTCCGATTGCGATGTCAAGAACTGACACCGAAATTAACTATTTTCTCTAGCGTAGCACTACACTCTTTCCTGACAACAGCGTACCTGGTTCCTGTTATACTATTCCGCCCGTGAATATCCTAGCTGCGGCGATCCTTACTTTCAACGGAGCACAGCTTCATGTCATCACCACAGCGTTGTTTACGGCATTTCGCAGAGTCTGCTCACTCGTCATACTTGGAGTTCAAGTTTTTTGGTAAACATCTTTAATATTCATTCTAACGATGAAAGTTTTTCACCATTTCCTCTCAAATTGCATATTTTAGAATCTGTACGTCACACTTTTTCGAAATTTTACAACTTTTCCGACCAAATAATTTAGGACGCTAAACTACACATTTACCCAATTTTTACCAAAATCTAATGAGCACATAATGACATGAATGTATAAATTGTCCAGTGCCAAACAAAACTGACAATACGATGACAAAGTGCTGTGTTTGGGCACCAGATCTTTTTATTTGTAATGACTCATTTACTATTCTTTATTTTTAGGAATGAATAAAAAGAATTGAAAATTTACCTCCTATATCAGGATGAAACAGTTGGGTTAAATATTTTTCTTCTACATTTCCTAGATGCAAAGTCATGTATTAGAGAATCATAATTTAAAGACTGTGTCACATCACTCTCCAAAGAAAGCAGAGCTAATGATGCCAATTTCGTTTGTTGCATGGTTGATCGTAAGGGATTTTTCAGTCTTTTCAGCAAAGAAAATGATCTCTCACTTGTACGATTTGAAATCGGTAATGTCATGAACATTCCAAGTGCAGTCTCAGTGTTCGGAAATGTGGCTTCTAAATTGTTTACCTTCAAAGTTTGCAGCATCTGGGGAATGGTTGCATGCTCCCCAATCATTGAGGAGAATTGCAAAAACTAATCGGCAAACTGATCGTCAAGGTCATTGTTATAGTATTCTTGCGATGTTTTTGCCACTTCAAAAATTTCAGATCTTGATTTTTTTTGTAAAAAATTTAAATTTTCTCATTATATTTTCATAAGCACTTTTTCTGCTTGAAAGCTGAGTGAATAAAGCATCACAAAGCACATAATGAAACCGAGTTCTAAATACACTGGCGGAAAGTGAAAAAAGAACACCAAGAAGGAATTGGTGGACGATCATGAAATTTACATATGTTAATAGGGTCGAGTTTATGTAGATGTGATGTTAATTTCGGGACCAACCGGTGAGCACTTACGCCACAGCACAGCATAATATGCAAATTATCGTCGGTGGTATTTAAGGAATATGGCAAAGTGAATGTAATCAGTCGTCGGCGTACGGACACGTGCGAAGACCCTGAAGAAGCTGCAATGCCTGGACATGGAAGACGTGTACGATTTCAGCCGTTATTGGACTTTGAGCGAGGTCGTCTAGTCTGACTTTGCGAGGCCGGGTGGTCGTATCGTCGTATTGCGGAGCGAATTAAACGGGAAGTATCGGTGGTGGTGTAGATGGTCCGAGGAACATTCCCACATGAGAAGACGTGGAACCGGGAGACACAGACGGACTGATGAGCGGATCGATCGACGCATAAGAAGAACGGCATTGTCAAGCAGAACATCCACTGCGACGCAAATCCGAGCTGCCGTTGCACCTGAGGTGAATGTGTGAACAATCCGCAACCGTCTACTGGATGCAGGACTACGTGCACGTGTACCTCTGACTCCAGCCCACCGTCAGGAACGGCTGCAGTGGTGTCGCCAATGTCTGCACAGGAGAACGCAATGGCGATCTGTCGTGTTCAGCGATGAAAGCAGATTCTGCTTGGAGCCTCCGACAGCCGTATGAGTGTTCGCAGATGCACAGGGGAGCGTCTCCACCCTTCTTGCATCCGCCAGCGACACGCAGGGCCTACACCTGGTCTCCTGGTGTGGGGAGCGATCAGCTATTGCTCCCGTACACAACTAGTGTTTGTACCGGGTATGTTAAATAGCACCTCCTACATCAACAACATCATTCAGCCCGTTGTTGTGCCATTTGTAAGGTCGGTCCATCGTGGTGTTTTCCAGCAAGATAACGCATGCCCACACACGGCACGTGCAATGCAACATGCACTTCAGGGTGTGAGACAACTTCCATGGCCTGCACGTTCACCGGATTTGTCCCCCATTGAGCACGTGTGGGATTTTATGGGATGACTTATCCAGTCTCTACATCCCTGATTTAGGCGTCCAGGTTGAGGATGCTTGGAACTCAATACCCCAAACTTACATCCAACATCTGTACGACAGACTCCATGCCAGAATTACACAGTGTGACGCAGTTCATGGCGGTTCAACCTCGTACTAACCATGTTACATGGAAATGTTATTTTTCAGTTTACCAGCAAATACAGCTGTATTTTCCCATAATGTTTTGATCACGTTATCCTCTGTATTCCGTTATTATGCTGTATAAATTTCGTTGGTATCAGACGTCTCCTTCTTGGTGTTCTTTTTTCACTTTCCGCCAGTGTATATCCCTTGCACTGAGTTCTATATGTTCACTGTTACATTCATCTAGGTGTTTATTCTTGGGCACTTTCTTTCTTCGAGAATCATGACCATAGTATTGCACATTTTCAGACACTAATGTTTTAGCTTCCTCTTCAGACTTCAAAAGTTTCCCTCACGAACTGAATGAATTCAATTAACGACTGGAAAATTTTAGGTACTTCAGAAATATTTCCTTTTGGATTCTGGCAAGTTTGATTTGCACAGTTTAATCTCTGAAGTATTGTGTCCCAAACTACTGTGCTGATTGATATTTCCATTGTTTGCATTTCCTTCAGCAGTGATTTTGCTTCATCTCTTGTCTGTGGAGAATCATCTACATTTTCTGACAGAAATATTAAAACTTTATTTCACGATAAATTTTCCTCACTGATCGTGTAGCTACAGCATCTGCACACCATCTGGTAACTGACCGTCTCCTAAGTGTGAGTGATGAATTTCCATGTGCTTCCTGGACTTTCTCCTGAAGCATCTTCCAATGGTGAGTTGATGCAGAAAAAAAAGTATAGTTTTTGCAAAAACGTGAAAAAAGAAAGAACGTTACCACAACTATCTTTGCTATTCACACCAACTAAATTTAAAGTGTGAGCAGAACATGGCACATATTCCGCTAGTGGATTGATTTCCCTAATGCGTGTTTGAACACCAGAATACTTCCCAGACATGTTGTTGGCATTGTCGTAGCTTTGGTCTCAGACATTCATAATATCCAGGCCAGTCTCCTGTAGAAAAGATATGATGGTATTTGTAATGTTTTCTTTATTCCATTCCATGGAATGGAATAAATGTCAAAAACCATTCTTTTGCTTCACAATCTTTGTTGACATACGTTATGATAAAAGCCAGTTGATTTATATGTGTAATGTCTGGAGTAAAGTCAACTATGACAGAAAAATATTTTGACATTTTTATTTCATCAGTGATGGCATTAAAAACACATACAGCCATTAATTCAACAAATTCATCCACACATGTTGAAGATAAGTAACTGGTGTTACCACTTCCTGGATTCCCAAATTTTCCCAAGTGTTGAGCTCAGAATGGATCAAATTCTGCAATTAATTCTAAGCAGACCAGAAAATTTCCATTCTGAACTGATCCTATTGTTTTATCATCACCATACATTGGCAACCCATGAACTGAGAGATATTTAACTGTTGCAACAACTCTATGCAAAACATCTTGCTAGTACTTGGATTCATTCCGATACTGCATAACTATCTGACAGTCAATGCGTGCAGAAGCATTCATGCGTGATGAATAGTCACATACTGCTTGCCTGTGTATGTGTGAATTTTCATGCTCTGTAAGACATTCACTTGCATGCTTCCAGTCAGAAAAACCTGTGGATCCTAATGCTGTAGTGCTCATAGCATACAATTCACAAGTTGATGGGGATAAAAGAAGCCAGTCGCATTTTACCTTCTCATTTTTTTTTATTCTGAAAAAATTTCCTTCTGTTACAAAACGTTTACCACAGATATCCTTCCCTGTGAATGCCAGCAACTTCAAATCTGGGACTGGTGGATTGTTCAAAAAGCATTCGCGCATTTCTTTTGTAATTTCTCCCCATAAGGCTGGATCCACTGCATTCATTGTGGAACTTGTGTTCTCTTCATTAGATGAATTCAAAATATTTCCCAAATTAGGAGCATCTGTGATGTTAGATGATTCTCAAGCCAGATTACTGGCTTCCAAAGACAAATTACACTCAAGAGACTGAACAGTAGTAAAATTAGAGGAATGTGTAGGACTTTTAGGACCAAGTGAAATACCCAATTTTTTAATGGCAAAACGTTCAATGCTACCTGCAGGTCGTCATCCTTCAGTTTCAATTGTTTGGCTTTCCATTTAGCACTGCCGGATAAATATGTTCATTTTGACATAATGGAACTGTTAAACATTTCAACTTAAATATATTGTTACAACTAACAAAATTTGATTATATATAAAATTAACATATATCCAACATTCCATCAGACTACAAGAAACACAACGCAAAATACAACCACGCCATCACGTTCGCAGTTACAGTTACGACAATGACAAGCTGTGTGCAGGAAGTTGAAGGATCAGTTGAGTTTAGGTGCATTCGGAGAAGCAAGAAATGGTCACGTGAATCAATGGAAGCGATCCTCCTTCTCAATGGCCACTTGAAGGTTATTAAGCCACTGAAACTCATTAATGGCCACGTGTTTACGTGAAACTCAAACTCACTGCATGCAAGTACCACATTTATAAACACATGACTCATGAGCATTCAAAAGTAAAAAAATAAATTTTAAATATACGCACACAAAATTCCCATTAACTAAGTACATATTTAATTCAAATTTGGGGCCCCAAAAATCGGGGGCCCTGGGCACGTGCCCCGTGTGCTAAAGATTAAAATTAGTGGTTGCCACTCGCCACGTGGCGAATGGATAAAATAAAATGTCCAGTAGAAAAAGTAACTTTAGTCTCCACGTTCGAAAATTTGCCTTTTTTCATTGCTAAAGAATTAATTTGCATTTTTAAAATGCTCCTGTTATAGGAAATGTATTTTCAAATCATCCAAATCGTGTGAGGTGAAAAACAGCCCTTTTCTCCGCAAATAAGTGGGTACGATCTATTTATAGATTCACTCTTCAAGAACGGGGCAGCTGTTTGTTTTTCCACTTAAGTTGGTGCACAAAGTAACCATATTGGGAATGGACACCAGTGGCTTTATAGATGGAACTGTGGCATCACAACTAGTCTTCAGCAGCTCGTTTTTTAAAGTTTGGTTTCTCTGAAAATGCACGATTTTCCATTGCTTAGGCACTTCTTGCTTATCATCAAATAAAATGGGCAAGCATTTTCCCTTTTGTTTACAAAAAGAAATCAAAGGTAGAAAATTGGGACTTCACTTTCCGCACAGTCTTTCATTCCACGCAGAGCCGCATTTCCTTTGCACGTGTGGAGTTGGCTTTAAACAAAATAAAAAAAAACTCTTGTCTGCCCCTTAATACAGTAAACTGTTACTAAGGAATGGGTAAACACAAGTTTTTCAGCGAAATTATATATAAAAAATCAGTACTGTATTGTTCACTCTGCCGTGATAGTCATTTTTACGGGTAACGGAAAAGACTGATTCCATCACGGGCGGAATAAGTACTGATTTTGAAATTTAATTTAGCTTTTAAGCGGAAAAGAAAAAAACACTTTTCGTATTGATTGGTTTTGAAGAACAGGCTGTTAAAAATAACAAAAACTGCGCTTCACTAGAAAAAACTTTTAAAATATGAAGTTGTTCTTTTACACTATTACTGAAGCTATTAAAAATGAGAAACATAATCAGAAAAAAATATAACATAAGAATATAACCAGAAAGCGAAAAGAAAGTGCATCTTGGGGTAAGAAAAATTCGAAATTTAGAAAACTACGGAACATTTTCATTCACGCTAAAACAATCATTTTCAGGTGACGAGCGGCATGAAAGATGCTCAAATTATATCGGACAAATGTCGCGACATTAAAAACGTCCAATAAACAGTCCCAAAATGCTTGATGAATGATTGAATTTTAAAAACATGAAAATAAACTTTGAACAAATGATTGAATAACATTATTTCATAGATTTTTTATTTCCGTAGTATATTCGATGTTTCCCATACTCCGCAGCGAAGACGATTTCCGTAGTGACTGTGAAGAATTCGTAGCATTTGAAAGGTCTGAGGTGGGAAAACAGGAAAAAATGACAAATTATTAAAATTCTACCAAAACAACGTTTTCTGAAGGGGGGGGGGACTAAAAAAACCCCCAGACAATCAGATTTTTTATTTTTCCATAGTATATTCAATGTTTTTCGTACTCCGCAGCGATCGACGAATTTCGTAGTGACTATGAGGAATTCGTAGTATTTGAAAAGGTCTGTGGTGGGCAAATAGGAAAAATGACAAATCATTAAAATTCTACCAAAACTGAACATTTTTCGACAAAAAAAAAAAAAGCTGACACTGGGTTCGAAAACCGGACAGAATCTGATGGAATCAGGAAGTGCTCTTATTTCGTCATGACCACACCGTGGTCATGACTATTTTCAACACCTGTGAAGGTTTATCAATGTTTTTAATGTAATATTTATTAGAACAACCCAGGAAATTACTGAATATTTTCTCTTAGTGGTCAGGAATCATTGCAAGTCTATAAAATAAAGTGACCAGGTTGGTATCACAGTTCTCCCAATCTCAGCTGTACCACAAAATGATTCTGCTATAAGATACGAAAATCATTTTTGAAAGCTATACACAGCCAGTTTTCATTTCATTTTGACACCAAGAACCACCTAACCAAAAATAAAGGAAACGAAAAGAAAAATTTAGCAGAATGGAAGCAGCTTCCAAACATAATGTCTGAACATTTTTGACCATCAATAGCTCACTAAAAACTGCTATAGAAACTAAAAACAAGCAATTTTTAGTACATAAAGGTCATAGCACAAATTGTTGAAATACTCAATACTGCTGACTATTATGCCAAGCAATGCAGAAGTTAAGAGAATGCAAGCATTGTGGGCAATGTTCTTGATGACAAGACAATGCTCATGCAAAGAATGAATTTAGAAAATACAGCAAATTAAATAAAGTAAGCAAAAGTAAGTACTGCTTGAAAATTTTGACCCATCCACTGCTATCAATTTATGGTGGAGAGATTGAGAGATGTTTTTTGTGAACATAGCAAGAGACCAAATAAAAATGATTAAAAATATAACATAAAAATGATTAAAAATATAATTTTTAAGATTCTATTTATTCATTTAATTGCACTGGACAATAGACAGTATGTCCTTGTAACTACTAAGCTTAAATTTAACTATGTCTAAATAAATGAAAGGTATACAGTGCAGTGATAAAATGTGTATACAACACGAAATATCGGTAAGGAAAGTGGCCATTAGATTTTGTCCACCCACCGGCCAATGGCCACTCGAAAAAATCACCAATTTTAATCTTTACTGTGTGCCCTCCCGTAAATCAGGGCCTGTTGATAACAGGCACTTATCCCTGCAGTCTCTTGATATTAATTTTCATCGCAACAGAATAGGGCATTGGGGAAATTATTCAGAATTCTTTCTACTCCATCAGGTTTATTTTGTGAGGAAAATCAAAAAAATTGTCACCTTTAAGAATCGAAAAAAATTCTTGTTTGTACTTCATATCATGAACAGTAAACAGAATAGATATCAAACAAAATTAAAAAAAAAAAATAACTTATGCATCAAATCAGTCTGAAAACTTGTATTCTTCCATTATTTATACTTATCCAGATGCTTTTCAAGAGCATCTGTTGCACACGACATTTCATTTTTTGTCAAAGTGTAAGAGCGACCAGTTGTGGTCCTTGGTTCGACCTTTCTTAGAACTTGTGCTCGCTCTACTTTAAGTACATTCTGACTAGATGGGTAAACAAATGATGATGCTGGGCCTGGTGGGTGTAAGAAGCTCACAGTTGCTTCTTCACTTTCATAGTCCACCGACAGCACATAGGTCAACCACCATTTGTTATTGTATTCACATGTTACATATCCAGTTATCTCAACCATACCCAGAGATTTTGTACCTCCTTCAATGTCATACTTCTGACTCTCATTGCTAAAGGAGTACACCTTGGTCACAATTTCTGTTGGACTGGTTATAGATGGAATAAAGCAGTGAAATCCTTGTGTTCCCTTGATCACTTTCACTCTTTCAAAGCATCGTTTTAGGGACATTTCTTCTTTTCTGTAATCCTCATTTGTTGAAAATAAGAACTGGATGGAAGGGATGTTATCTTGGCACCAGTGAAAGAGTTCCAGCGGTGTCATAATTTGGTATGTGTAGGGTCTCTGTAAACTCTTAACTGCAAGGCGCTTGACTGTCCCTTCCAAACCATCGCATACTCCTTTTCCATGGGCTGTTGCATAGAAAGTGCCATTCTGCATAAATACCAAAATCTTCTTTATGATAACACAGGTTTGAGAATTTTTTCTTATTTTTGTACTGTGCACTTGATCCATCAGAAAAATAAAAGATTTTTTCCAAGGACAAAATAACATTTTCCTTGAGGAATGAGATCAGCTTATTCTGAAAAGTATGAACAGCTATAGTATTGTGTGTTAAGCATTCGGAAATCACAACAAAGCTTTTGAACTTAATCTCCCTCTTTGACTATAATATACAGCAAATGGACGAATTGTTGCCTGGTTGTTGTTCCAGTGGAATGACTGGGCTTCATCTCAGAAGACAAAAGAGTAGTTCTTTGAAAAGTCCAATGTTATCAAGGATTGATTCTCCTGAATGTTCGCTTTCAGGTCTGAGTAGTATGCTGCTTTGTTGATGTGTAATGAAAGAGTGAGTTTTTAACAATACCAGCTGTTCACACAAATTTTCAATAAATTCTTTTGCAGGCTTTGTTAATGTCTCGAATGTACACCTATCAACCGAAACCCACTGTTTGTAGGTAATGCTTTCTATCATCTCTTCTTCCATATTGTTCATAAACTGTTCCTTTAAGGTTTCTATTCCTGGACAACTCTTACAGCTACCCAAATGACACTGAGGAGTAGGAACTTGGCACATTATTTCATCAATACATGTTTTATAGTCATTAAGCTTAGATTCATCGTTCAGAGTTATGTGTTCTAATTTTCCACCAATTATAATTATCATCAACTTAACATTCTGGTGGTAGGTACATACACAAACACAATGAGTACCACTTGCACCCGCAAGGATACAATTCTTTGGTCGAAGTTCTGCAAATTTTGAAAAGCCAATTTTAACTGTGGGATGCAGAGTTTTAAACAGTTGGTATATTTCTTTAAGGTTTCCTAAAATGTCTTTTTTGCAGATGTATGGATGTATCATCTTCTGTTTTAACAGTCACACAGTCCTTCTTTCCAGGCATTATTCGGCTTACCTTATCGCTATTATAAAAGGTTTTGACTGTGTCTTGAACTTCAACGGGGCCGCGGGTGGCCTAGTGGGCAACGTTCGTGACTGCCACGGAAAGGACCTCAGGTTCGATCCCAGGCAAGTACGAACGCTCAATCTACTAAATATCCGCAGTGCGTTGGATGGGCACGTTAAGCCGTCGGACCCCGGGTAACAAATAAGGGCGTCTTCCTCCCCCTTTCTACTTCACTTTCGTGTCACTTTCCTATCGGGCACTCTAGCCCAAATCTCCTAGCTTCCTATTTCTAAGGGTTGTTTAAGACCTGGAATCAGACACTCCCTTCCTAAAATCCTCTACATATGATCATTTTGAACTTTCCAACATCTAACATTTTTCCTATTTTTGGATCTCTTAGACAAAATTCCTTTTTCCTTAACTAAGGCTTTTGCTTCCCTTGCCATTTCGTCACTTAGTGAGAATTCTCCTTTTTAATTCTTTTACAAGACCAGTTTTTGGGAAGAACAGTCAAAATAAGAAATTTTTCACTTCTCATCTGTGTTTGTCTGAACCTTTCTTTAAGCTGTTTGATTATCTCTGAATCTATGTCAAATTCTTCACTAGATATATCTGAGTTTTCTAGGCTTTTGTCTTTGACAAATGCAGCAACAAGACCCTTCTTTGTATTCTCTAGTTTTCTTTTGCAGTATCGGGGTTCACATATTATCCGTTTCTTTGCAATTGGTGATTCTTCAATACAGGACAAAGACTTGTTCAAATATTCAATTGCCATATTTGATTCTAAAAACGGTACTTCAGCTTCAACATCTGGCTGTCTTGACTCATTATCCTGGCCTCCTCCATTATTTCTCCGTCTTTCTTCTCCTTTGGCAACTGTTTTCTACAACTGTCACATATCTTCATGCCACGATTAATCTCTGGCTGCACTTCGCATGTCCAATTCTGAACAGGCCTTACATTTTTAATAGTCCTATGACCAATTTTATTAAAAGTATTACAGTAATATATTAAATTAGACATTTTTTATTTGTTGCAGCCATAGTCTAGTGAAAATATATTAGTACACCTCACATTCACAATAAAATTTAGTAAATCTAGTTAACTTGTGTATTCCCACCAAAATATCAATAAAACAGCTGGAGCACAAAGACACCAATAGATCAATTCACAAGAGCTAAGGAAAGACAGAGTCTCAACCAGTGATGTTCCATGCAGGGATTTTTCCCTATTTCAGGGAATTTTTGACTCCAAAATCTGCAAAAAGGGAAAAGGGAATTCTAGAGGTAAAACAGGGAAATTCAGGGAATTTTGCAGAAAAGTCAGTAAACACAAATTTCAAGAAATAATCTCAACACGTGCGTGGAGACCGTTTGACCGTAACTGTTCCAGAAGTAAACAGCTAAGCATTAACAGATGGCTTGAGTAATTTCCTATGGGGAAGGGTGTGATTGCTAGGAGCAAGGATCTGGGGGCAGGGTCTGGGTCTTGGTGAAGAGAAGACACAAGACTCTGTATTGCCTGGAGATACACAGGCTGCCTTTAGCCATTTATGAAAAGTCGGAGTGGAGGAGTTGTTATAGATGCCCAAGAGGGAACAGCTGGATAGGAAAACAGGAGGTAAGTGTGTTACTTAGGTTTTATTGCCTTATTCTTTTCGGTTTCCGCTATCGTTAAAAACGGAGTTCCACATTCCCTCAGTCCAGTTTTCAGCCCCTCATTCGGAAAGTAAATTCACTTCTCTTCTGTGCTTTGTTACCCAACTAGTTGTTAAATATTTTTATATATTGTTACATTATTTTTGTTGATTTTAAAGTTTTAAGTATGGAGGAATCGAGCGGTGATGAGTTTCCCCCTACACCGAAAAAAATGCAGGCTTGAAAAAGAAAGCCCTATGTAAAACAATTTCGTAATGAATGGTTGGAATCGCCCCTTTTCAAAGGATGGTTAGAGAAAGATAACCAAAATTCAGCGAGATGTCGTGCTTGCAATGTGACACTAAAATGTGGAAAAAGTGAAATAAGCAAACATGCAAAAACTGAAAAGCATCAGAAGGCTTCAACTGCATTGAAGGACACTGCACCTGTGACAAGTATGTTTGCCCGTGCAGCTGACAACCGAGCCACAGCATTAGATGTAAAAGTTAAAACGGCAGAAATTCAGCTGTCATCAGTTTTTGCTGCACATAATGTTGCCTTTGAAGTGGTGGATCACATTATGGCTACCCTCAAGAAAGTTGCCCACTCTGAAGTGATTGACACAACATGCAGTTGGGAAGAAAAAATGCACGAACATTGTGAAAAATATTATCGCCACAGCAGAAACTGATGCACTCGTTGAAGAATTGAAGATCAGGCACTTCTCTATTTTAATCGATGAAACCACTGATATTTCAAATTCCAAACAACTTTGCATTTTGGTGTGCTATGTAAATAAATCGGGAGAAGTTGCCACTGAATTGCTGGAACTTGTTAAATTGGAAAGTGCAGACTACACAGCAGAAAGTTTGTTTTCCACAATTGAAAAATGCTTTCATGAGAAACGTATACCAATGAAAAACATTTTTGGCTATGCATCTGATAATGCAAGCATCATGATGGGGAAACATAATTCCGTGTTAACCCGCCTGCTGGAAGTTAACCCAGAACTGATAATTATTCGATGCATATGCCACTCTGCCCACTTGGCTGCCAGCAATGCAGCTCGTGTTTTACCGAAAAACTTGGAACAGCTGTTGAGAAACATTGTCAATTATGTTTCCAGCAGCTCGAAAAGATGCACCATTTTAGGTGAAATGCAAGCATATTTTGAAACTGAGAAGCACAAGCTTCTTAAGCCATCCTCCACTAGGTGGCTAGCTCTCCAGCACTGTGTAAGTAGGGTGCTAGAGCAGTGGGTTCCACTGCTTCACTTTTTCACCTTGGCCAGTGCTGAAGACCGATTGGCGAGTGCAGACGAGTGCCTTCAGGAACTGAGGAACCCATTCACAAAGGCATACTTTTCCCCCTGAAGTATGCACTCAAGATGTTCAACATGTTCAATGCACTTTTTCAGACTAAGAAGGTACTAGTGCATTGCCTTCAAGAAGAAAGCGAGAAAATAATTTATTGCATGATGCAGAACTTTATTATTGCTACAGAAATAAAAAAGCCTGTGTTAAAAATACATGAATCAAATCCAAATGTAATGTTGCCTCTCCTTAAAATATATTTAGGAGATGAATGTGATGAATATCTTGGCTCTATTGATGATCAAGGTGGTGTTAAAGAGTTTCGTAGCCGGTGTTTGCAATTCTACGTTGCCGCGACTAAGGAACTGAAAGCAAGACTACCGCATAGCAACACACTATTCTCAGAAATGAGATTCTTAAATCCAGAGTATGCACTACATACAAGTGGCAGAGAGGTAATCCCACATTTAGCAACTTTAGCTAAACACTTTGGAAAGTACCTTTCAGCTCCAGAGGAACTTTGCAGTGAATGGCATAATTTGCCGGTGCTGATAACAGCAGAGAAGAAAAAAGCTTGGGCAAAACAATGGACATTGATGTCCTGTGGAAAGAAATCTCTGGGATGAAGAACTTTACTGGTGAACCGGCTTTTACCAACTTAAGCAAATTGGCAGAACTTTGTATGAGCATACCTCATGCAAATGCTGATGCGGAGCACATATTTTTATGGATGGGGACGTGAAAACTAAAAAACGAAACAGACTTACAAATGAAGCCCTTAATGCAGTACTTGTAACACGTTCTAGGTTTTACTCCCAAAATATCTGTTGCAGCACATTTGAAGAGGGGAAAAAAACACCTGGACTTGCATACACATGAGAACACTAGGGTGAAATGATACTGTACATATCTATATATATTTAGCAGAAGGTTGTTAGAGTTGTCATCATGTGGGCTATATGTTAATAGGAATTTTCAGAATATTATTCCTAAAATCAAAAAAGTTAGTTCTTTATAGCACAAAATCAAACAGAACAAAGTTTCCTTTTTGTTTTATGAAAACAAAAAATATATAAGTACTGTAGTTACATATTTGTATATTCATAATATTGCTTTAGTGTGTGTGCTACATCTATGAATTAATAATCTCGTGGTAAGTGCTTTTATTTATAACTACCTTGTGATGAATTTCTTAGTGGAGAGCATTTGGTCTGAAGAGCAAATTTATTCCCATATTGTTGAGTTATTTGTTGCTCAGTGGAATTGTTTCAAATAAGCTGAAAGCAATAGTATCAGTCATTCAGATTTTCCTTATCTGGTGGTACATGTGAGTGTTGTACATAAGTCAATAAAAAATAATATGACAATAACATAGTTATTAGAATTTCAAAGCATTGGATCAAGATCAGTTGTTTTATTAAATGTACCTACTTCTGCTATTATAACAAGTAAATAAATAAATGTAAAAAGCCACACAGTTCAAATATTTGTTAATTTTGTAATTTTGCCTTTGGATGGGAGGGAAAGCCAGTTACTAAGATAAATACACAACTGATGGAAATATGAGGAGGTTATATAGGATTTAGGTGGGTGTGATGTAATACTTAAATTACACATGCTACTGATAGTAAGACTCCAGACATGTACATTTGGCTAACTACTTGTAATTTAGGTATCTTCTGCAGATTTTTATGCAAATGATTATTGCTGTTGCTTATGTTATGTACAAGGTACATAAAAAGGCACTAATCTGCAATATTTTTACTTTCTCGTGCATTATTATGAGAAATTATTGTAGTAGCAAAAAAAATAGACTTCGAGATTTCCACTAAAATACACATTTGTGAGGTCACCCGAATGTGATTTAACAATTTTTGCCATGATGTCTGTCTGTATGTGGCCACCACAACTCAAAAACTACTGTTGGTAGAAATTGGGGGTTCTGGCAGTCAGCGTTAAACATACGACGTTTCCAACTGTTTTTATGTAGCTGAAAAACTATTGTAGGTATCAACATGAAAATTTATACTTAGGTGTTTTGTTATACTATTATGTGCTGAATAGATTTAGGTAGAAATTGGAAAAATGGAAGTGGGTGTTCCCCATACCACTTTTCTAATTTTTTTATAAAGCTCAAAAGCTTATTGCCTATCAACATGAAATTTTATATTTTGTAGTTTTTCAATATCATGTGTGCAGAACCGATTTTGATAAAAATCGGGGAACGAGAAGTGGTCATTCTCAATCGCATGTTCATACATTTTTACACTATTAACATTTAAAAAACTAAAAAAAAAAAAAACTATTATAGCTATCGACACAAAATTTTGTATTTGTTTGCAACTTCATGTGTTGAATAGAATTTAATAGAAATTGCAGAACTGAAAGAGAGTGTTCCCATGGCTCTTCTTACATTTTTTATACAAGTTTACATCAGTGTTTATGTACAAGAAAGTCCAGTAGAGAACACTATAGATTTTTTCAGTGTTGCGAGCATATTCTGATATCACAAAGACTAAAGGGTATCATATCCAATGCTTCTATTTGAAGAAACCTTTGTATCACCTTCTAATAGAATATTCCACTGTTAAACATTCTTCGATCATATTTTTGTTTGAAACATACTAATTACATTGCTCCAAGTTCACAATGTTATATTCATTTACATTTCTTGCACACAACTGTTTACTCACTGACTATTAGTCTCATATCTCACTTTCAAAGACTTGAGTCTCCAATACAGAAGTATGGTATTGATAACTGTATCATTATCAGTGAAGCATTCATTCAAGATTTAACCAAGTATCGGGAATTCAGGAGTGCAGATAAACGTAGCACACATGCAACAACAGTTGGTGGGTACTGGTATAAAGGATCAACATTTTTTGTTTTTGAAAAACTTTAAAAAAATTCTTTACTAGTTTTAATACTATATTTTTTTTAGGATACAATGCATAATTTAAAGTGATTGCCCAATTCAATTGAAATTTAGAGTGATAAGCAAATTGAATTTCTTTCTGCTTCCCTCTCACCACTGCCCAATTATTTCATTATTACAGGCTCCACTGGTTAGTTAATAAAGAAGTTATTTTAAGCTCAACTACCCAACCCCTCACCAAAGAAACCCCATAACCATGAAAAATATTAGAATATAAATTTTTGAAGTTCCCCCTTCTATGATCATTTGTGTTTCTCTCACAAGCACACAGTATCATTAGTTTCCTAACTTGATGAAGTTGATTTGTTAATTTCATATAAACAAACCAGTGAGAAATTACATAAGTATTCAAATGCAATGGGAGTACTAAAAATTTAAATTCCCATTTCTGCTAAAGATAGCAATCTAACTCTTATCTGTTCCTCTTACTTATGATGTCAATATGTTTAAATGGAAAATAAAACAGAGAGAGAAAGAAGAGAAAGTGGCATTTTTGCAACACTCTCTTGACCAAGTCACCAATGCTTCAGAGGTATTTGCTACGTCAGTACTATTACAAATGTACACAGAATAGGAATTTTAAATTACTGCAGTGCAGTGCTACTCTCCGGACATGCATTATTTCCTTTCCTGGACTGACAAACAAGTGATGTATATCTCACTAGACTCACTTTTTTTTTTTTTTTTTTTTTGATTGGAGATTTAACGACCACCGTGAGCAACTCAATGGGCTATAAGCAGTCGCCCGTCCCTAATTTAGGGTCACTGGTTCAAGGGAAGAGAGAGAGCCAGTGCCGTAAGACAAACAAACATCCATGCCTCACCGGGATTCGAACCCGGGCCCATTACGGACGAATGATCAGAGGCCATCGCTTAGACCACTGCGCCACCGGGGCGGCAGACTCACTTTCCAAGACTTCAGTTGTGCATGCTCTGATGATGCCATTCCTTGAAGAAATGTATTTGTCAGTAGTTTTGGGGCCACAAAAAATATCACCAGCGACCTGATGATTTGCTTCAATGCTTCTTTGCATCGACCACGAGGATAGGGCGACAGGCTTGATTCCTGTAACAGACTAGCTGGTTGAGGCTTTTCTGTCGACCTTTATACACAATTCCCATTGAAACTGCCCAAGGATGCAGCCTTTCCCAAATGTATCTTAATCAGGACCATAAGCTTAGTCTGTGTATAAATAAACCTTTTCAGATCACTGTAACCGCTGCAACCTTTGGATTTCGGAAAAATCCAAATTGCAAACATATCACTGGCCCTTGCACTCAAAGTGCATTATTTTACTTTTTATTAACAGATGTCCTTAAATGTTTGGAATTCTCAAGCACATCTAAGTTCCTGAGAATTTTTCAGAAATGAAACTTTCCAATGTTTGTATGATGAATATAAATGGTAAAATACATATGTAACTGTTTTCATATAAATAGAAAGTGAAGTTATTATGTGCACAATAACAATTAAATCAAAACAAATAACTACATTTTTATTTATAATTAACATTTTCCCAAAAAGATCAACTGCTACTTTATTAAAATTCATGGCATTATTGTGACACATGGCAAGGTTATTTTTAAGGGTGAAAAAAAGTATCACACCACTAGGACAAAAGTGATAGTTCAAGAAATGGACTTTACATCATAGCCAAAGAAAAAATCCACCATAATTCTACAAACTATAACGACAGCATTACCTTCCAGTTGCCGATTAAATAAAAATGTCTAATAACCCAATACTGTGCAAAATGGGGTTGACATTATGAACAGTGCCACTTTTATTTTCTTAGGGGTACAATGTGATTTTCTGGTAATTATCATTGATCATGTTATTCAGTCATTCATATCATAGAAGGTGGAAAAAAAGTAAAACTGCAAGGGTTTTAAAATTAATTTTTGCAGTTTTGATTCTTATTATGTCACTAACATTAAGAGCAAATCTCTGAATGGGGTAATTCAAATTGACAAAAGGTAAAAAGTGCTATACACTTTGTGTGGGCTTCCGAGAAAAATGTTTTTACTAGTTTTGTTATATTTTGATACACTTGTGTGTGAGTGTCATAAATCACTTGGTTTTTATTTTTTTAATTTTATTCTTGGAACTTTTCCCTATCATATATATGTTAAGCATGGGTACAATGTAATGCATTTTTGTTGATGTGGTCTCTATTGATCCTTGTGTCAAGCAGGGCGCGATTTCACCGATTAGCAACTAGCAAATAGCTAGTGAAAAATCAAATTTGCTAGTGAAAAAAATCGCAGTAGCAAATATTGCTAGTAAGGTAATTTCTTTATTTAAAGTAACCAAAAATCATTATTAATCCACGAAGTTTACATAACAGTTTCTATTATCACTAAAACAGCGACGATCAGCGATTCTCTTTCGCCAATTTCCTTTCGACACTTAATACCCATCCTCCCCATATCTTTCATCCCTTCCAA
This sequence comes from Macrothele yani, assembly GCA_039090855.1. Lineage (NCBI taxonomy): Eukaryota > Metazoa > Arthropoda > Arachnida > Araneae > Macrothelidae > Macrothele > Macrothele yani. Next base: position 250,749 of record CM077008.1, on the reverse strand, counting down.
ACTGTCGTAGAAGCGCATTGAAACTCCTCTCCATCGTGCCCTCATTGGTCTAATATTACAGAAACTGAACGTGACGTCGGCAATGGTTGCTGTGGCAACCCAGAGCTCTGGGATGGATCGGTTGTTTGACCACCTGCTCTGCCACCCTCCCTTCTTTTGCCCCACGAACTTTGTCCTCAACTCCTGTCGTACCCTAAGCCAAGCGATCGCCTACTTCCACAAGTCTTGATAGTCGTGCATACATCAAATACTGCGCTCTAATGATCAGTGATGAATAAGCAAGAATAATTCCACTTATTCGGATGGTAGACAAAACTGAAAGAAGCAAACCGAAATGTTACTGGAAAATAGCCTGCCAACACTGGCAAAAGTCTTATCCATAGTAACCAGCCTTATTGCGTGGCATAGATAGACGCTTTTTTACGAAACGTGTTCGTGGAGGGGGTAAACGATTACGGAAGAAACTTTTGCTTCGTCTGACTTCTGGTTTTGGAAATTTTCCTTGTATTTTCAAGCTGAAATACAAATATTTATCCAGTAAAATGTTAATGAGCAATAATACTTGACAGAGGCAACATCGTGAGAAAAAAAAAAAAATTATGATTACTGAAAAAATCCGAATTCCGTCGACCTTTCGTTTTCTAGTTTTGTAAAGACGGAATTCCAATAATAACGAAAAAGCCGGAATTCCTTTAATTCGCGGGAGAATCTCATGCCTGAAGATTACAGAAAAATTCTGCAGCAGCCAACTTCCGTTTTTGCAAATTGTTCTCCACAGTTTGAAGCTAAAATGCAAACATTTATGCAATAAAAATTATATTTAACAAGAAAAGCGGACACAAAGACAACATTGGGAGAAAAATTTGCGATTACGGCAAAATTTTCTTACTCCGTTTCACTACTGTGTTCGAAAGTTTTGAAGCACGAAATTTCGTCTCCAGAAGGAAAACGAACCCCCCCCCCTCTCCCAAATATCGATCTTCAGAATGATCTAACTGATGACAAAAAAAAAAAAAAAAGCGGGATTCCGCGAATCCCTGTAAGAATCTCATGTATATCATAAAAATAATAGCAAAAGAAAAATTTGAAACAAAATGAAAATTTGTAGAATCCGTATTTTTGATAGTGAATTCCGTAGTCAGACAACTAATTCCGTAGAAACTACGGCAGTGTCAGGGCTTTAAAAGAGAGAAGGGCTGGTTCATCGCTTTGAGAAAGCGAATGCCGACACGGTCCTCGAGGAAGAGGTTGGGGGACCATTTGTGACGTCACCGTGCTGCATGGAGCTCTCCCTCCCGTGCTGCGGGGCTATCGTTGCGAGCAGTTTTCTAGCGTGTTATGTTTCATCGTACTAGATTGTTTTATCGTTTGCATTATACGAGTATTTATTTGTGTATATACTGTAATACATAGAGAGAGAGACAAATAGATCGCGCGAATGTTTAAGAGTGTATATATCTATTGTATGCGTGTACATAAATAGTTTACCTAGTCAATCCGATTGGATTAAATTACTGTCTTCAGGTGGACTTACCGTAATAGTTTACCTATTCAATCTGATTGGATTAAATTACTGTCTTCAGGTGGACTTACTCTACCGTGCTACTCATGGATGAATACGATACAAACATTTGAAAAACATTTTTATTCATTTCACGGCATCACTTTTCGAAAAGGAAAAGGTGTAATCCGCGAGCTTTCAGCGAACTGGAAAATCATTACCCTTAAGTAAACAAGATGCATTTCGCTTATTTTGTAGATTGCGAACGTTTATCAGAATTCGCTCTTTGAACAGAAATGCAGTACTAGTATCACAAAGAAAGGCCCAGCAGAAAACACAGAAATGGATACGTTCAAATATTGGGTAGAAAACCTATACCTGATTTTTTAGCGAACAAAGGATGCTTCCCAAATCAAGCTGTAAATGTAACTAAAAGTTTTTTCACTTTTGGTTCAGAAAGAATTTACATGTAAAATATTTACGATATTTGTAAAATGGCACAATGTGTTCCGATCTGCATAATTAACCCTCAAGTAAAAAAAGATATTCATACATATCACTAAGTTGTTCTCTGAGATTCAGAGGTTAGCTCCAAAAAGAAATACAAACTACCAGATATTTTTACTTACTGTTCAAAATATTGTAAACAAAATTTCTGGGGTATTGGGTTTAATTACGAGAATTTCAAATAATTCAACAATTAAAACATTAAAAATGTTGTACTACAGTCTGATTTATCCATGTTTGACTTATTGTTTATTAGTATGGGGGCAAACTACTATGACTAATTTATATAAATTACAATCATTACAAAATAGGATTGTCAGTATTTTAAATAATTTTAGGGGAATTAACTTGAATATGTGGCTACGGATAAATTCGTATGGATTTTTAGATATTGAGAAATTATGGAAATTTAGATTATTAAGATTCATGTATAAAAGAGAATAGGTATCAACATTTAATTCAACTGAACACTGTAGGTCACGACTAGTAAAAGAGATAGAAATGCATTTTTGTTACCAATGCCTAACACTTTAACCCAAAAAATATTTATTGATTACCAGGGATTGGTGTTATGGAATAACCTACCTTGTCAATTAACACATATTAATAATGAAAATTATTTTCGAAAGCAACTAAAAAAATATTTGCTAACGAATTAAAGTATTCTATGGTAAAATTTATTAATCAGACCAGATATGAGTAAATTTTATACGTGCAGAACGTTTGACTTGACTACGTACTTTAGGGGAAGCATGATTCACTCAGACTATATATACTGTATATAGCCTTTTACTCAATTTCCTGTTCTGTGGTTACCCTGTGCATAAGTATTCACATTATATATGTTGTTTTTCTTAATACTATATGTTATAAAATTAATTTTGAAATGTAACATAGTCAAATGTAACCCCATAACGAAATAAATTAAATGAAATGCAAGCTGATTTTTGTTAGTTCGAAGCTCCTAAAATATAAACTTACTTAATTCAAAAATTGTGATCTTAGAACGAAAAAAAAAATAAATTAGAGAATACAATCAGAAACTTTTTTTTTTTTTGATTGGAGGTTTAACGACCACCGTGAGCAACTCAATGGGCTATAGCAGTCGCCCGTCCCTAATTTGGGGTCACTGGTTCCAGGGAAGGGAGAGAGCCAGTGCCATAAGACAAACACAACATCCATACCTCACCGGGATTCGAACCCGGACCCCTTACGGACGAATGATCAGAGGCCAGCGCCTTAGACCACTGCGCCACCGGGGCGGCAGAAACGTCTTTGGAGAAATAAGATACATCTTCTACAATGTGATTACAGAATTGCAGAAAACATAAAACTTAAATTCTATGATCAGCGCTTTAGAATGGCATAAATTTTCCCTAGATATATATGTATTTAATAGGTGACACACAGAAAACAAGACACAAGAGGAAAACAAGTAGTGTATTATCATTTGTACAACTGCATTTTGATTTTTGTTACCGGCAAAACACAGTGTTCGGAAAAAATTTCTAATGCTGTGTTTTATAAATAATCAACAATTTTCTAATGCTGTGTTTTATAAATAATCAACAATTTTCCAATGCTATGTTTTATAAATAATCATTTTGAGCCTTTTGCGTAATACACAATGATGTGTTTATATGCCCAATACTGTAATGTTAAAAACATATGTTTAAAGTTTAAATAATGTTTTTTTTTTTGTTTTTTTTAAACTACAGTGATGATAGTTTAGTTCATTTGCATTCCCTTTACTGTAGTGCTTTACAATTATGTAGCTTTTCCTTGACTTTTAAACTGATTATTTGGGATTTCCCGTGGAGCAGTAGCTTATGAGAACCCCACTACCGACCCGCTGCTGCAGCATGACTAAGTCATCATCTCCAGCTTGCGTCTTCAGGGGAGCCGGCTCTAAGGACCAGCCCTTCTCTTCTATAGCCCTGTGGCATTACGTGGTAGTTGGCAGATATGAAGTGTGTAGAAGTTTAGCAGAAATTTGTGCGATACTTCCACTTAGTACTGCATGTTGTGAGGTGGGATTCAGTTTTTTAAAAAGAATACAAGGGGATTGGAGGAACAATTTGTCTGTTGAAACTTTAAATGCTCTGATGACAATTGAAATAGAAGGGCCACAAGAAGAGATTTTTAATAAACGGTCAGCAGTTATAAAGTGGTATGATGACAAAGTTAGACACCCTGAGAGTAAACCATATGGGAAGAAATCTGAATTAGAATGTCAGTGAAATATATTCATGTGGTATGAGAATTTGTTCGAAATTAATAATAAAGATAGTCACTAAACTTATCTAAGATTCTATTCATTATTCAAAAAGGTAAGTCAAAATATTTATACACATATTTAAATTTCTGTGTAACTTTATTAGAAAATAAGTTACGATGTGATTTAGTTTTACTTGCTAGTCATGCAAATGTTTTGCTAGCAAACTATTTGGTCACTAGCAAAATTTGCTAGTGAGCAAAAAAGATGAAATCTTGCCGTGGTGTCAAGTAAGTGACAGAATCTGCAGTTGAAAAGGGCAGGGAACTTGTTTCTGGCTCCAATTTTCACTGGGTTTTTTTATGGATTCAACCTATTACATGGCATTTCTCAGATATCTGTTTTAATAAATTTAGTGTGCTAAAAGGCTATGTCCCACGAAGTATTTTCTAAGATGGCATTTTTAGTCTTGATTTGTCCATATACAGGGCTCGACAAATATGTTCTAGATCTAGGAGCCAGCTCCAAAATTTAGGTGCCAGGTGAAACAAAGTCAATAACGCATGAACAAAAACATGTTTGGTTATGATGCTGGAACGAAAAGTCGTAAACCATATTTGTTGTCATTTCTTTTTCTTTTTACGTAACCAAACCACTTATTGAAAAATAAAGTTCCAATTTGCTTCATAATTTTCTTTTTCCTTTCTTTCAGTAGACAACCTCAAAAATTTAAATTTCAGATTTTGATTTTATTAAAATACTGTTGATGTCATATTTTGCACATATTATTTCAAAGTACCATTTTTCCTTCTTCATATAATCTATAAACCATAAAATTCAGAAAAATGTTTGTTCGTGAGATCCACAAGCGTGTATAATCCAAAGATTATCTATCCGTTGCGGTATATGACCGTGAAACTCTGAGAAAAGCAAGTTTTTCCTTCACATAATCTGCAGCAGCATGTCTCACACCATGATACTTAAAAAAAAACAAAAAAACGACAGTCCATACCTGCCAACATTGGTAACAGCCTTGTAACTAATAACTAGTATTGTGTGGCATACATGGACTATTTTACGAAATGATCCATCTCTTTGTAAAAAAAACGTTACAACAAACAAGGACTCTAATGAAACAAACTTAACACGTGCGAAACACAAAGTTGATTCTCCAGCGAGGTTCGAAACTTCCACCAGTAAAAATCAGTAAGATGCGTTCAGAATTCCACGATGCTTAACAGACAGGAAATCCAAGCAAGGAAACGCACAGTGCACGAACCTCCACTTTACCATATGTAGCCCCTAAAATTGCAATTTAAGGAGATGAGACCAAAGAAGGGGGGGGTGCTGAATATTATAACTGGTGAAAAATCAAAACAGACAGCAAGAATGCGTACTACTGTCAGTTTGTTTTTTATTGACTGCAACTTCACAGCACCACTGCTTAATTTTTCTTTCTGCTGATATTATTCTCTCCCTACTTCTTATTGTCACTTTTATGTTCCTGTGTTTTATGCCCTCTGATAAAAACCATCCGTCTGAGGACCATGCACGCATGATATCAAAGCTTCAACTATTTTAGATAAATGGTGTAACTTTTGGAATATTAATACTTTTGAACACCATGCATCAATTCATACAAATTTTCGTCGCTTCCATTTTCGGGAATTTCCTTCTTCCTTTATCAAGAATAAATGCAAAAACTTAAGGAGGGGGGGCATTTAACAGCACTGGAGAGGGGGAACATCGCGCAGGGGGGATACATACCTCTGCATGGTGCAGGCTGAACTTAACAAGTTACAAAGGCTGGCCTGCATAGGTATATCAGGAGCAATGAGAACTACTCCAACAGCTGCATTGGAGTTGCTTCTTGATATTCTGCCACTTCACCTTCATATTGAGGGTGAGGCTATTATGGGGGCATATAGATTACGCCACAATGGCATGTGGAGACCCTCGTTGTGGGTTGGCAGCCATACCAAGCTTATTCAGGAGTATTTTTGTAAGGAGCCCATCTTTCAAATGGGAACCGACAATATGCTAGTAAAATATCATTTTGATAAAGCATTCAGTGTGAACTTTCCCAGTCGCAGTGAATGGGAAATATCCTTTGTCCCTGGGTGCAGCGGTGAAACTATTTGGTTTACTGATGGCTCCAGGACAAACGTAGGAGTTGGAGCAGGGGAATATTGCCTATCCAGAGGTTATGGTTTATGCCAAAGCCTTGGAAGGCATGCTACCGTGTTCCAAGCTGAGGTGTACGCTATTCTGGCATGCGCCTCAGAATGTCTGATCAAAGGGTATCACAATGTGTGTATCCAGATTTGTTCAGACAGCCAGGTGGCTTTACTGATACTTTGTCAGTGCCGCATTTCATCCAAAATTGTTTGGAACTGCCTTCAGACCCTAACTGAACTGGCAAACCGGAACAAAGTGCAACTGTTCTGGGTTCCGGGACATAGGGATATTGAAGGTAATGAGAAAGCTGACCTTCTTGCTAAAGAGGGGGCAGAGCAGGCTTTTTATGGTAGAGTCTGCATTAGGGCTCGCCTCTGGTATGGCCAGAGGACTAACTAAAAGGCTGCTGAGGACTAAGCAGCTTGACCTCTGGCATGCTACCAGGGGTCAAAGATAGGCAAAGAAAATTATTCAAGGAACCTTGCCTCATAGGGCTAAGGAACTCCTTAAACTGCCAAAAAAGGATATTGGACTGATTGTTGGTCTACTTACAGGACACTGTCGTCTTAACAGGCACCTGAATTTGATTGGGGTGAAAGAGGATCCACTTTGTAGAGGATGCCATCTGGAAAAGGAGACTTGCATTTTCTTTGTGACTGTGACTTTTTTGCAGCACTCAGGCTTGAACACTTTGGTACTCACAACTTGAGACCAAGTGATCTCTCTTTAGTACCAGTCAAGAGCATTCTTGCTTTTGCTCGTGCATCTGGTCTCTTTCGAGATTAGGGCTGGGGATGCACAATAGACCTTAGGTCGCAGTGCTGGGTCAATTTAGTACCTCCCCCCCCCCACTAGTACAAGTAACAAGGAAATACCTGCCAACATTGGCAAGAGCCATGTTAGTAGTACTAGTATTACTGTGCAGCATACATACATAGACGCAGGAGAGTGGGAACATCGCAGGAGAGGGCAATTACGGAAGAAATCTTTGCTTCGTCCGACTTACGGTTTTGGAATTTTTCCCCTACTTTCAAGCTGAAATACAAATACTTATGCAGTAAAATGTTATTTAACAATAACACTGGACAGAAGTAACATCGCGAGAAAAATGAAATTACGATTATGAAAAAATTCTGAACTCCGTCGATCTTCCGTCTTCGAATGTTTCGTAAAGATGGAATTCCGTCCTCCGAACACCTCCTTCCCCCTCCTTCAAATTTCTGTTCACCTGGGCGTCGATCGCGCAAATGACCAAAACAATAATGAAAAAGGCGGAATTCCTCGAATTCGTAGAAGAATCTTATGCCTGAATATGACAGGGGAAATTTTCGCGACGTCTTAACTTCTGTTTCCGCAAAATCTTGCCTAGGCTACAGTTTCAAGCTGAAATACGAACATATATGCCATAAAATGATAAATAACAGTATTGTTATTTATCATTATGCAGTAAAATGCAACATCGGGAGAAAAAAAATTACGATTAGGGCAAATTCTTTTTACTCCATTTAACTACTGTTTTCGAAAGCTTTGAAACAAAATACCGTCCCCATTTTTTTAACAAAATGAAGATTCGTAGAATCCATAGTTTCGAGCGTGAGTTCCGTAGTCAGACAACGAAATCCGTAGAAACTACAGACACTCCATAATAATTGGCATGTACGACAGTCGTATAATCCGCAGCACCTATCATGTTAATCGTGAATAGTAATTTCCGACAGAAAACTGCGATTCACAGGACCAACGCAGAAATCCAAGATGTAAGAAAGAAATGATCGTCTTATTGAAAAAGCAACTGCCATTTTGAAGTACTTCTGTGCTACTTTTAAGTAAAGAAAGAAATAAAATCGTTAGCACCAGCATTTACCGTAGTTCATTTACATTAGTTACACTAAAAAAAATCCGTTCAAATTGCAGACAGTCCATAGCATTGTCTTATTTCTGGATACGTTTTAACTGAATACCGAAAGTAAAAAATAAATAAATAAAAAAACTAACACAATTAGCGCACCAAAACTAGGCAATGCGATTCGCAGAAGGGTTACATGCTACAGAATAGCTCTGCGGGATTCCCGAGAGTAGTGGATTCTCACACCACGTAGGATTCCGCACGTGCGAATAGTAACGCCTTCCTTGCGCCATATTTTCTGTCAAAATGCTTCTAAAGTACAAATATAGACTCTGATTATATATATATATATATACTAGGGGTGTTCAAATGAAAAGGTACGAAACGTCATAAGAACGTAACCGTTAACATATTTGCCTATGCCGCTATGGGAGAACGTAGCGACACATCTAGGGATGCGATTGGAGTCGCCGGCGTGGATCGGAGCATGCGCGGGCGCCCGCATGAGCCGGAGAGAGCAGAGGCTCTTGTAAAGAGTGCCGTCCAATTGACGCGGCAGTGCGTGTGAGGACAGGATGGCGTTCACATTGCAAAATTCGACGATTGAGGAGCAGCGAGGCGTTATCCGATTTCTGACAGCGGAAGATGTTAAACCGGCCGCTACTCATCGCGGAGGGTGTGGTTCTGCTCCATGATAACGCGCGTCCACACGTCTCCAGGGTCACACACGCGGAACTGGCCAAGTTCCAGTGGGAGCAGCTTGACCGTCCGCCCTACAGCCCGGACATGTTGCCCTGCGATTTCCATGTGTTTGGTCCCCTGAAAAAACATCTGAAAGGGAAGCGCTTCCACTCGGACGACGAACTCAAGGACGCTGTGCAGGACTGGGTCTCGTCACGGCCACAGGAATTCTGGGAACAAGGAATCCTTCGGCTCGTTAATCAATGGGATCGCTGTGCTACGGCCTATGGTGTCTACTTTGAATAATGTCTTAATTTATACCCACAGTGTCGTTTCGTACCTTTTCATTTGAACACTCCTTGTATATATCTTTGCAGTCTTTTATTTTGCTGTTATGTTACATGTTTTCTGTTACCGCATTTTCGGTACTTTCCCAATAACACCACCTCTCCTGGTAATTATCTCGCGGACCTTTTAAACGCCGCACCGGGTTTTTTTTTTTTTTTGGTTTTTTCCTTTATTGGTGTCCACAGTTCCTAAATTTATAACTTTTTAATAGATAATCTATGGATTATACAACCAAAATTACAGTATTTACTGCAAATTATGAAATTTCAAGTAAGACTGAAATTAGGCGCCACAGTCCAAATTTTAGGCACCTGGGCGACCTGGCGCCCGGTATTTGTCGAGCCCTGTCCATATACCACAAAAGCATATTAGCTCAGGTTTGTGACAGTAGATAAATTTATTTATTGCTTTTGGCTTTCTTTTTCCTCCTGTAAAAATGAAAGAAAAAGCGCTGTGTGGAATCATGTGATATCTGGACATTTCCATGTTGATGTTAAATTTAAAATAGTGATCAAGAAAAGAAAGAAGCAGACAAATAAAACAGAAGAGACTGAGGGATCCACATAGTGTGGAAAACATCAGAAACACTGTGCTATGGAAATGGGGGAGTTTGCAAAGACCTTTAAGATACATAGACTGGAAAACTATAAGTTAACAGTGCACCATTTGAAGTTCAGTGTTGTACAGCAAGAATATGTCACATCTCGTTGCTTACTAAAGGCGTTTGCATGTTTATATCAGTCAGATCCATTTTTTATATGTATAACCAGTATGATTTATTATTTTCAGTTTTATAAATAGTGTGTACATCAGTGGCGTAGTCAGAAATTTCTTAAAGGGGGGTCCATGTGTTTGGTTCATTGGTGAAAGCCTCGTATACATGTATATATTGCTTTAAATTTGTGCTGTCTCCCCTCAAGGGAAGGGTTCAAATCCCCCTCCCCTCTGGCTATGCCACTGGTGTACATATATTGTAAAGTATTTCAAAAAACAATACAGCCAGATTTGATGAAGTAAACAAATTTTTAAAATAGTTATATCTTACGTAGCGTACTGATGTACCAACAGACAAACAACTGGCCAGCACATACTTTCATTTCATAGGTTTCCTCATAATAATTGTGATACTTTGGGGAAGTGGGTAAATGCTGCAAGATGTGTGAACTAGAAACGAAGCTCAGCCAAGCCAAAATCTGACAATTGCCATTCAGTAAGGGGTATCACACAACTTTGCAGTCTCACTATACTGGTATCACCTGTCTGGAAATAGAAAAGAGAAGTGCGACTGCCAAGTTGTCCCCAAGGAAAAACGGCGGAATAAAAAAAAAAAAGAAACATATATTTTCATCTAGATTTAAGCGCTAGTCACAGCAATATTGTTGTGAATTGCAGTTTCAATATAGGCTTCTCGCCTCTTTTTCTAATCTTTCCCTGGAAATAATAGAGGTGTTTTAGTATTTTAAGTGCAGGATAGTTAGCTAATAACCTTTTACACTTAATCTCTAAATATTAAGTTGAGGGACTCAGTCTTTACTAGAGCTTTGTGTCATTCACCGTGACTTGCAGTTTCAAATCTAGTATTCTCACCCCCTTTTCTAATCTTTTCCGGGAAATAATAGAGGTGTTTTAGTGTTTTAAGTGCAGGATAGTTAGCTAGTAAGTAACCTTTTACACTTACTTTATCTTTAAATATTAAGTTGAGGGACTCAATTTTTACTAGAGCCTTGTGTCATTCACCAGACTATGTATGGCATTTTCTTCTATCATATTTAATTTTATTTATTTTTCTTTCAATTGGGTAGCTATTACGAACTTCTAATACTGCCAGGAAAACTTCCAATTTGTTCTCGGCAACTTCTCTTAAGAATAAACAAATGGCCACATTAAAATTATTTTTGACATTACTTAGAGTGTGAAATACGAATACATGCAACTAGAGCATGCAGTTTGCAAGCAACTGAAGCCGAAATATATTTTACACGTAGGACAAGCGGCGTTTCCCTTCAGTTATTTCATATCCCCCAAAATTACGGCAATCATGAATTTCTTTAATCGTAAGTTAAAAGGTGCACTGTCTGATTTATTCCCATTGAAAAAAAATTATTACGCAGTATGATAACGTAAAATCCATTCTTTCGCGCAGGTGAAAGAGCTTAATTAACGTTAATTACATACGATACATGCCGTTTTGCCGTAGAAGCTCTGCAAATTGCGATCAAAATGTCGCCAGCTGCTACCACTCATTTACACAAGAACTTTGTATATTACAGGTCTTGGGGAGTTTGTGCTCACCCAACTCATCACGTGAGTGACCTGTGCAGCTACCCCATAGCTGTAAAAACATATTTTTTAAAGTAAAAAAAGGAAAAAAACTGAACATTTGAGCCAACCAGGAAAATAATAAATCTGTGTGATATGCAGTGCCTATATATTTTTTAACATTTTTGTTCATTTGGAATTGCAGGGAATTTTGGGGTCTGGTGAAGGGAATTTTTGTTCCTGGCATGGAACATCGTTGGTCTCAACTCACCAATGAGCCCTGTACAACAAGCAACAGCTTGTCCATACAAGTCAGAGCCAGTTAGTGATGGTTCAAACAAGATGAAACTGGTTCTATCATGCAACAGCAAGCTGTCACTCCACTATAGAAATTCTTTTTTTAAGAAAAGCCTGATAGCTTTTCAGATACCTTTTAATTGAATAACTTTTTAAAGAAATTCCTGAAATAACTGATATTATGATTTGAAGTCTTGTTTATTTTGTTTTATTTCACTCCAATAAGAACAAATTATCCTGAACATAGCCCAATAAGGCAGACATGTATGCACAAAATATTGTTTAAAAATCTGATCCCAAGATGAAATTTTGCAGAAAGCTTTTAGAAATATGATATAATCAATACAATTTTTTTCAAAATTTTTACTCAAATTATTTTTTAATCACTTTTTAAAACTTAGTTTTAAAATAAGGCCACCATCATGTAGCACATCATATTAAAGCCCATGAATTTCTGAAAAGAATAGTATTTTTAGTTTTGAAATATCTCAATTCTAGGCTCAGCTTTTAAGGTTTTTGTGTAGTCCAGAAAGGCCAAAATTGTCATTTTTTTGAAATTTCAAACCCTCATAACTCAAAAATGGGATGAAATAAAAAATAAAAATTTTAGATTTAAACTTAGTTTTGATCATTCAACAAGTGTACAAAATTTTATGAAAATTGGAAGACATGAGGTAAAAAAGTCATTAAAAATTGGATCACTTGACATGGAATAAATAGCCTTCAAACTCCTATCCTAATTCTCACAGCAGTAGGAAACAACAATACACATTGTGGGGGAAATGACAAAATTTATTTCACATAACTGCCTCAATCTTATAGGACATATTTCACAGGGAACCTACAATTTTGACTTATGTTGAAAGTGGATATTCTCACATAAAAATAGTTTCCACCCAAATATCTGAAATAATGGAATACACTGAAAATCCATGTGTGCCACACAACTTAATTTTTCAAATGAAATCAGTGAATGTTTACATATGCAATTTAGTCCTCATGTGAGATGCCAGGTGGCATGAAAAAATACCACAATTCACACACATATAGTACAGAGTTTCATTTAAAATAACTTAAACAATGTATGCAATACTCACACTTAAATCCCTTGTGACACTCACACTTAAATTCCTTGTGACATGTAATGATCCAGCTGAGCATCTAAATGGCTTTTTGTTTCAGCCATGTACTCATCTAGTTGGTTGTCCAGTTCTTGTTTTGTGGGTAAACTGTTCTGATTCACACCCACATTCCAGTCTCTATCATTCCGATTTGTGCCACGATTGCCAGAGCGGTTGTTCCGAAACTGTCCGAGAGCACTGGACTGCCGTACACCTCGTGAATTGTTTCCCCCTCGGCCTCTGAAGTTTCCACTGCCACCTCTAGGGCGATAATTAGATCTATAGTTAAAATTTGCAGAGTTCTTGGTACCTAGTCTTCCTCTAAGCATTGGTGAAGTCCCAGTACGAGCACCACCACGATTCTTCCGTCTTGCACCATTTCGAACCACGTTGCTCGTGTTCCTGTCTCGGTTGGACCGTTGACCTCCGAGGCGACCTTGCACTGGTGAATTTCGCCTTGCATTTAAATTAAGACGTGACTTCACATTCGACTTAGTGCTGCCTGAGGCAAGGGAGCTCCGCTTTTGGCCCAATCTCTGCTGCAAACTTCGTTTTTTCAGACGTAATGCAGCTATCACACTAGGCCGACTTGCCATCTGTTGTGCAAGTCGGCGGTTTTCAACCGAGGCTTGTCGTTGCATCTGCATCTTCTGCCTAACATTATCAACAGCATTATGCGCTTGAGCTTGCTGTCGGTAGGCTGTGAAACGTTCATTGAGGCTGATTTTCGTAGTATTCTTCAATACGATTTTCGATATGGGTACAGTTGCCATTGCTGTGCTTCACTCACACTACAGCTGGTGTTCCCGATCGACTGAATAATGGAGCAACAAACAGCGGCGAAAATTTACCACTTAAGATGCACAGGCCATATAATTATTACTAAACAAGAAAGACAATAACCCTCAAACTGTTAATAATTACTGGTCACTGCCGTACTTATTGACGGCAAATAGTGTTGCCAGCAAGTTTACGTTGCTTTCGGTGATGACTTGACTTGAGTTTTCAGCAATACTTCAGACCCTTGACTTGCCCTTGACAACTCCTGCAGTAGTTAACCTTTTATGTAGTTACAAACAATAAGGCAAATTGAGTTAATTAAAACTCCACATACGTTCGTTAATAAATGCAAATTCATTAATAAATGTAATCGAATATATGTATATTATAGAACCTATTTTTACCGATCATTGAAAAAGTTCGAATTAAGATACATATTTAGCAAAATTAAATTCAGCAAGTTTTATAGTCTACTATCCGCCGGGTAGAGCTAGGAGATCCACTTTTTGCTTCTTTTAACTAATTAGTTTCCGGATTGCAACTTTGGAGATGGAGCCTACCTCACCATAGAGGTTGAAACTGAGAGGAGGTGCTATCATCTACGAGGAAACGCGGTGCGATTGCGATGCCTAGCAGGCAGTCAGCTAGCCCTTCGGAGGCAACGAGCAGCAATTGAGATACCAGCGCCATCTGTTACCGCGAGTGTTTGATTCAACGTGAATTTAAATATACCGCATTATCGTTCCTTCATATTTTTTTTGCTGAAGCAATACTCATAAACAGCGCAGAAGCGATTGTCATAAATAGCGCAGAAGCAATAGTCATAAATAGCGCAGAAGGAATATTCGGGTGCGAATGAGAACCAACAAATTTCTAGATCAAAATTTAACTAACAAGTTCTCAATTTCGATGAAAATCAGCTATGAAATAGAAAATACGCTGCTACATACAACGAGCACATGATACGTGAAGTTGCAGCAATGTGAATTTAAATATGCCGCATTCAATTTATTTTTACCACATGTGCTCAAGAAAACTGAATATCGCATAAAACAAAAAAGGGGGTCTACAGATATCCTGTTTACAAAACTATCGCTGCTTTTCCTCAGACATGCAGAGCTCATTATATCTATTATTAATTGCAGTGCTTATCTCATCTAATTTTCTAACCAAGCCCTTCTATGCGTCAGTAAACATTGTATGTCCTTATGAAGCAAATGAACAATTAATACATTACTCCCTCTAACTGAAACATGCATTCAAAAATGCTTTCCTTACCTTATTTTTTTCTTGACTACAGACCTATGTGAACTGTTTTTTTTTTTTTTTTTTTTTGTTAAGAAAAGATGAATATATAAACATTTTTTTTAAATTATCTTGTAAAAGATCAAAAAGAAGAACATAGCTCAAGATAGGCACTGGAATAGTGGTAAACAAGCTTTGTTTTTCTTCCTGCAATTATGATTTAGTCAAATGCTAGCTTTAATATGAACTGAATGCCTACAAACTGTTCTGTAAACAAATGATGCTTTGACCCACTCAGCACGGAATACGCCGATCCCCATGAGTGTAATTTTTAACGATGAAATTATGGAATGTTTATCTCGACAGCCAACCTGAGAATGTGCTGAGTTATTTTCAATAGTACACCTTGTATGCAACGATTGTGTAGCAACATTTGACAAAATTAACTTTGTCAAGCTGTTACCATTAGCAGCTTGTATTCAACGATTGTATGCTGTAAGCAAAGACAGAAAAACTGTGTTTGTCACAACCACAGCAAACTGGATGGGTGAAAATACAAAAAAATCACTTCACCCAGCTGTGATCGAATAAAATGAGAATGGTGTGACACTTTGACATGAACACATCTTCCATTTGAAATTCTTGTGGTTGTTATACAACACAAAATTCCCTTCACCCAGTTGTGATCTAATAAAATGAGAATTACATGACCACCTGACACTTTGACATGAGCACACTTTCCATTTGAAATTGTTCTGTTAACACATTGATATTGTGCAGTGGCTCAGCGTTACTTGATAACCATATCACATGGGCTTACAAACCTGACAACTGGGTTATGAAACCAAAGAATCTTGCACGTCACAAGAATTAGCCGTAGCTCTAGTTGACTAAGCTAACCTTGCTTGTGAAGTCACATCGGTGTTTTCATCAAGACATATTGAAAACATATCGGCGTTGCCCAAATCAGATTTAATTTGGTCCGAAACATCACTCATTCTTGTTATTCTATCTTTGACAGTGTTCCTGCTGTCTGGCTGTTCTTTAATTGTATTCATAATTTACTCTTTGGGAAAATCTTCAAACAATTAATGTATTGGATGTGGCCAAGAAAGCCTGCTTCAAAAAATCAGCGTCAGAAAGCAGTTTCTAGGGTATGCTATGCGGCGAGATAGATGAAAACTAACCTCAGTGATATTATTCCTTGGCCTGAAAGAAGATGCGAAATAATTTGATTGTTTTTCATATTGTTTTGCACTCCCTTCTTTCTTCATTTGACATGGAACAAACATTTTTATGATTCCTCTCAAAATGAGGCTTTACATTGAATGTGCGGGATGCTACTGTTTCCGTACACAGGCAATATAAAGCTTTATTGTGTTTTTTTTTTCAATCACTCCGAACTCCGATGTCCGTTGTTCTTGAAATACTCGGCTACTGTCTTTGTTAAGTTTCTGTTTTTTCTGCACCGAAAACGTGTTTGCCTGGTCCGGATATAAAATCACCAGCAACGAAACAATTCCAATACACAAGAGGAATAAGCAGTTACAAACAAATCAACTTTCACAGACAAGCCGAAACTCTGGATCAGCGTCGCAGTATTTTCAAGTTATAAATCTGAAATCTCTCTTTTCATTGTTTAAGGTTACCTTCAGTTCTCACGGGAACTCACCGTCTCATCAAAGAATATAAACGCTTCTGTCTCGGGCGCATCTTCCCGTCTGATTGCTTTTCTTTCCCTGCCGCAAAGGTAGGTGGGGGGAGGGGAAGAACACTGGGAGGCTTGAGCAGAAGCAGGTGTGGATGTTTAGGGGTGGAAGTTCGTAGGAGCAGAATAATAAAAGGAAAAATAATTGCGTGCGTGTGACGCTTGTCTTTTGGGTATTAATGCATAAGGTGATTAAATAAAGTGAGAATGATTTACTACTCCTTTGGGGGACACTTCTTGGCTTGATGAATTTTTTTGTCAGAGCTCGGTTATTTGCAAGAACACTCTGCAGACATGTTATCGAAAAAAATAATTTTAACTAAATTTTTTATTTAGCTTTAAGGTTTTTATAACGGCGTGCCACCCAAATCGTGTTCGTGTGCCACCCAGTGACACGCGTGTCGTTGGTTCGCCATCCCTGATCTAGATGATCAGGTTATCAAAACAACAAGCTCATATACTTTAACCAAATATAACAATCTCTACAATACCTATACAATCTCTTTTTCTTTCAGTCCACCGTCAACATTCTTATCTTAGCTTTTCACTTATTTTTGACTCACTGTCAGCGTAGCTATAACGTGTAAGTTCTTCGGGGTGTAATGTGCCGTTTAATAACAAAATCTTTTAGAAGAGATGAAATTTACAGAATAAACATAAGACTCTAAAGCAAGGTAAAATGACGTATTCATGATGGTCCTGTACAAAAGAAGCGATTATATTTTTCATCAAATGCGGTTGAATCTCTCCTCGGGATTTGCTTGAGGATGGTAGAGACTAACGAATTTAATTTTTTTTTAAAGCCTCGCACTTACCCGTTTGAAAACTTCTCTTATAATTTTAACACCAGTGTCAGAAGTAAACATGGCATTTTTAAGCCATGTTTACTTCTGACACTTCTGATGACAGGATGTCTCTTCTTTTAGACGTCTCCTTGTAAAATTCATTAAGTAAGATGCAGCTAAACATAAAAAAACAATTTTCCGTATTTTCTTTATTTTTCTAGTACAATTTTACCGCGTACTTATATCCAAGAGTTGCACTGTATTTTAACAGCGTTTTCTTGATTCATTAATTTATTCAAACCCAAAAATATATTTCTGTCTGGAAAACAACGTTCTCTTTCTAGACCAATTGGGAAAATCCTAGCTGTACTCAACAAAAGTGAACAGGCTTAAAATTTTGCAGATGTAGAATTTTTTCATGAGGTGGAGCTAATACAACGTCCGTTCCGTAAAAACTGAGAATAAAATCACACAAAATGAAGAAATATAGGTACAGCAAAATGTATGTAATTCTTTCTCAAAGTATCTTCCCTCGGATGATAAGCAACGATTCCATCGTTCAGTCCACTTTTCAAAGCATGTGGCGAAGGCATTTTGTAGAAGCTGCTTTAGCGACCCCTGTACAGCTTGAAGAACGTCAACATCTGTGTTGAATGTTGTGCCACGGAACTTTTCCTTCATTGTTGAAACAACCAGAAATCGCACGGGCCGTGATCAGGACTGTAGACACAGGCTGGGGCATGATTTCAATACTGCATTTCGTAAGAAACTGTTGAACACAAGCAGCCACACGTGGACGGGCTTTATCAAGGTGTATGGTCTACTTGCCTACCAGTTCCGGTCACTTAATCGATATGTGTCATCGCAGATGCTTGAATCCTGAAATGTAATGCTCAGTACTGACAGTAATTTGTGGAGGAACGACATGTTGGTAGACTAAACCTTTCCCATGCAGCACAAAACGTTTCAGATATGTATCAATAATGCTACAATCTCTCATTTTCTTACACTTTCAGAGAAATCTTACAATTACGTTTCAGCAACATCTATTTTGGAACATTACTCTATGTACATTACGGTTACGTTAAAAATAACATTCACCGATACTACTGTTTTATAGTTTCCATTGTACATACTAATATTTAGTACAGCTGCCCATTTCGGTTATGACATGAAATACTCCTTCAGTCATGGATGCTATAAAAAAAGACACAGTTTTGGATGAAATTCGTGTCCATGCTAGACGAATGGCGGTTTTCAAATCGTCCACTGATGAAAACTGTCGGCTGTGAGCATAAACGTCTTTCGTAATGATGTCCCATAGGTTCTCAATAGGATTCAAATCCGGACTGAGGGCTGGCCAGTGCATCCATCATATTTCCTTGAGATTAAACCGGTTTACGGTGTCTCGGGACACATGTAAAGATGCATTGTCTTGTTAAAAGATCCATTCATGTCCCCTGAAACGGCTGACAAATGGTATCAAATACGTTTCAAGAAGAGACCGATAGCGTTGAGAGTTTAATATATAGTTTACGAAAGCAACATCAGTCTTACCTTTTGCACAAAATGTAGCCCACACTATCACTGAGCCACCACCTCCACGACGACTAAAAAAATGTCGCTGCTTCTTACGTAAGTCGTGCCAATAGTACGCATAGCCATCTGGTTCGTCGAGGTTGAACTTCTTTTTGTCGGAAAACACCACTGATTGACATTCTCGGTTCCAGAACGTGTGTTTTTTCGCCCATTCCAGCCGTTTGTGAAAACACAGTCTTGTCCACTCCGGAGTAAGTCGCTCTCCCAACTGAGCTACGCGGACATGTGCTCTCGCTGCTATTTGCCTTTATCTCGTGTGTGCGTCCTGCTGTGCAGACACGTCACATCTGCCCCCTCCCCTCCAGAATGAGGGCCGGGACCATGCGTCGCTGTATGCAGTCATCCGATGAAGAACGTGCATTTGAGAACTCCCAGACAATTTGGTGTGTGGAACGTAACATCACACACATTTATTTTTTCGAAGTACTAAAGAAGGGATTCTCATTTTTCCTGTCCCGCGGTGTGGGAAGAACATCACACCATTGCGAGAAACTTTATGGGCAGGTCATCCTTGAAGTTCGGGCGCCAATGTGTAAACACAGTCTTGTCCAAGTCGGACACTGAAACCGGGTCCCCTCACTCCGGAGTATGTCTCTCTCCCAACTGAACTAAGCGGACATGTGCTCTCGCTGCTATCTGCCTTTATCTCGTGTGCGTCCTGCGGTGCAGGTACGTCACACGTTCTATTTTATGCCTTGGCTTCAGTTGAATTTTACGTTGAAATTTACGTCGGACAATACAAGAATGTCGTTTAATATAATCGTACGCCGTTTTGAGACATATGGGAGTTGACGTTGCAGCCATTACATCTCGTGCTGGCACAGAATGATTTGAAACAAAGCGATGCTGTCGTCTCTGTGCTCTTATAGACAGTTTCAATGGTCGTCCCGGCCATCGTTCAGAACGATAAGATTCACCTTTCCTCAGATCATTGGCAATGGCTGTTTTCGACCTTCCCAATGCAGCCACAATTTTCCTTTGTGACATCTTTTTTGAATGCAGTAAATAAATTTTGCGGATTTCACTTTTTTTGATTGGAGGTTTAACGACCACTGTGAGCAACTCAATGAGCTATAAGCAGTCGCCCGTCCCTAATTTAGGGTCACTGGTTCCAGGGAAGGGAGAGAGCCAGTGCCGTAAGACAACAAACACAACATCCATGCCTCACCGGGATTCAAACCCGGACCTTGTTCGGACGAATGATCAGAGGTCATCGCTTAGACCACTGCGCCACCGGGCGGCGATTTCACTTTCTGACAGTTCCGTCCCTCGCGGCATTATGACTTCTGCGTTTGCTTCGTGTCGGTGGTGCTGTTGCATTGCTCTTAACTGGGTATCGCGGTGTGTTTACATCCCGACCGATTTTGCATAACTAACCCAACTTGTCTTCTTGTTTACAGTAGCGGTCTTATACTTATTACACACCTAAAATTCCTGTTTTTCGCTTTTATTAACTACCTCCTTCAGATGCTGTCCTGCCACTATTAGTTTCATATGTCTCCGACATATAAGCAAATTCAGGTGACGCTCGTGTGCTGCTGTGTTGCATCTTCATGGGTAGAGCGTAGAAATCTGTTAGGTCTTATAATTTTTACACGGACTCTATAAAAAGTCCCTCTTCCCTAATTTGAAACTACTTCTTCCAGGGAAGAGAGAGAGCTAGAGCTGCAGAACATACACGCCAAACTTACCTCTAGACTTGTACTGAGGCCCAAATTGGAAGGTTGCTCAGAAGCCCGCTACTCTGACCATTCGACCACTAGTGTGGCAAAATCCTTTTTCGGGCCTGATAGAGACATTAGAAGATTTTTAGTTTTGTCTAGTGTACAGCTTTCCCGCTAGGTGGCAGTTATAAAGGTTGTATGAAGGTTTTATTTATTTGTTTGTTTTATTTCGGAGTTTAAGGACCAATTTAACATGGAAGGCTATGAACAGTACTTCATCACAAATTTAGGGCCACTGGTTCCAGGGAGAAATGAAAGCCAGCATTATGGTTGAAGTACACCATCCAGCTTCGTTAGTGTTTCGAACTTAGGCTCAGATCCTACGAATAGCCAGAAGCCAGCGCCTCCGACCACTCTGCCACCAGGACGGCAGTGTATGTATATGTAGCCGGAAACAACAAAAAGGTACCGTGTTTCTTCAGCGCGATCTTTCTTGTTTCCGTCTCGAGGATAAATATTGCGAAACATGAAACATTCTACATCGCAAATCGTAGACTACAAGCATTGAAGAATTACACGGTCGTATCAAAATAATATGACCACTGTGGGAATAACCGCTCTTGGCCCGGATGATAGCGGCAGCGGCAGAAACCATGGAATGGACGCAATGAGGACCTGGAAGGTTGCCCTAGGAACACGTGCCCATTCGGACTGCAACGGAGCACAGAAGTCCCGAAGATGACGTGGTTGTGGGTCGGCACGTTGAACCTGTTAATCCAAATAGTCCCACAAGTGCTCTATGGGATTGAGGTCTGGTGATTTCGCCGGCCAAGGGAGAACATGGACAACACTGTCGTGTTCATGGAACCAGTCACGCACTCCCTTAGCCACGTGGCACGGCGCATTGTTCTGTTGGTAGACAGCATCACCACCAGGTTAAACGCCCAACATGAAGGGATGCATGTGGTCAGCGAGGATGGACAGGTAGCCATTGTCGTTCAGGGACACTTCCAGTGGTACCAACGGTCCTAGGTCATACCAGGAAAACATCCCTCAGACAGGCACACTACCACCGCCAGCCTGTACTTGACCGACAAGCGTGTCCGGGTGTTGGTTCTCGTGTGTCTGACGCCGTATCCGCTACTACCCGTCACTTCCGTGAAGTAGAAACCTCGATTCGTCGGAGAAGGCAACCTTTTCCCACTCTTCCACTGTGCAATGACGATAGTCCCATTCGAACTGCAGACTTCGTTGCCGATGGACCTGGGTTAACATGGGCGCCTTGACGCAGCGTCGATTCCGGAGAACCGTGGGTGACAAGATTTGCTCTACTGTTATCGGAGTCACGTACCCTGTTGGCCCAGCGGTCATTTGCGTGGACAATTGCTGCACTGTTGCCCATCGATTGCCCTTTATCAGTCGAAGGAGGCGACGTTCTCCTCTGGGGTCGATGGCCTTTGAGGCTCCACGGTTATGACGTTATGAGGTACTCGGTGTGCCAGCGTCTATTCTTAGTACACCCTTACTACGGCAACTCGCGAACAGTCCACTAAGTCTGCTGTTTCTGAGATGCTTCCAGCCTTGGCGCTGTAGCCGATGATTATTCTTTTTTGAACCGGTCCCGGACGATTCGTCCAACGACGATTGGTCCAATGCCGATTGGTCCAATGTCCGATTGGTCCAATGTCCGATTGGTCCAATGTCCGATTCGTCTAATGCCGATTCGTCTAATGCCGATTCGTCCAATGGTACGATTGGTCCAACGCCGATTCGTCCAATGGTATCATCTTACCAACGGTAAACTTTTTTATTTTCCAGAAAGGAATAATAATTTTAATTATTCTCCTCTTTATATCCTTTTGAAAGATAATTTCCGTAAATTTAGTAATTGTAAACATTTTACATAAACCTGGTAAAAAGCACTCAATGGAGCATTTCTCAGTTGTTTGCAAAGCACCTAGGCCGTGGGCATTTTTTGAAGATTTTAATTTACAACCTAGATATTTGGTATTTGTAAATATGTTATAAAACCGAATAAAAAGCACTCATCCTATCATTTCTCATGTCTTTACGAGGCATCTAGGCCCCAGGCCTTTTTAGAAGATTTTAAGTTACAACCTAGATATTTGGTATTTGTAAGCATTTTATAAAACCTAATAAAAGGCACTCATCGTATCATTTCTCAGGTCTTTACAAGGCTCGTACATCAGTAACTTCATACGGCAGCAAGGATAGTATAACAAGGAAACGCGATTCAAAAAAAAAAAAAAGAGAAAGAAATCTGTAACCACAATATTACGCATGAAATGTAACATTATTTTACATTCTTTGGACTACCGGTACTTTCGTATAACATCGAAGATAGAATCAGAACAGATGAGACTTTTTTATAGCACGAGTAGCACTTCGGACAAATAGGACGGAATTGGACCAATCGTCCATTGGACGAATCGGCATTGGACCAATCGTCCCATTGGACGAATCATCCCATTGGACGAATCGGCATTGGACGAATCGTACCTTTGGACCAATTGTCCATTGGACGAATCGGCATTGGACTAATCGTCGTTGGACGAATCGGCATTGGACTAATCGTCGTTGGACGAATCGTACCAGACCGTTTTTGAACGCCCGTCAAATCACTACCTCTGTCCATTGTGCTCACGCGACGAACTGTGGCTCATCTGTCCTGGCCGGCCGCTTATATCTGCGTGTGGTCAATCTTGTCACATGCACTCTGTGGCTCGCCAGGGCGGGTACACTCACTATACTGTGTTTCCAGGGCTGGTCATATTATTCTGATACGACTATGTATATAGGAATAAAAAAAATCATCGTTCACAGTCTCAATGATTTTTTTTCTTGTCGACCGAAGTTTCGCTGTGCTTTGGCCTAGCTTCTCAGGAGTAGGAATTCAAATCTCTGTGACATCATCAATGATGTTCAAAGTCGGTGACTTTTGTCAGTTGCTTTCACGCGCTTGATAGAAATGAAATGGGTGCTAAAGACTTTGATACCAATGAAAGGCTACCAAACTATTAAGCTTGATTGTTGAATCTGACTGGCCGATATGCTTAGCTTTTTCAAATAGAAGTTTATGATTATTTTCATTACAGTGTTTAGCTATGGACAATTTCTTTAGTTGATAGTTTCGTATGTAAGTCTTGTGTTCCTTCAATGCATAAGGCAAGGCCCTACGGCGGTTTGTCGTAATATACGAAAAACGAATAACAGGGGATTTGATAAATTCGTCACGAATTTATATCTTCAATATATATATGTAATATTCTGAACCTAAAATGTTCATTTCGTTCATGGGTTTATAACTTGAAATGAAAAGTTTTCGGAAGTTTTGAAATTTTGAAGGCAATGTAACGAGGAAACGAAATAGTTCTCGGCATGCATATTTGACCTACTACTGAGGTGACTCACATATCGAGACCATAAAGTTGCAGCGACAGACTTCGTCGGTTTAGCTTAATTGGGAAAGCATTCGGCTCCGGAGCAGAAGGATGTGGGCTGAAATCGCCACCGGCAAATGGGTTTTACGCTATAATATACAATGGGCAGTTGCGTAACTACCACCCCCGCAGTTGCGGGGGGGGGCGCTGGTAACCAAGGGACGTATTGCAGCTTCCAGTTACAGTTTTTGAAAAACTTCGAACACGCACAAAGACAAACAAACAAATAATTAACCCAAAGGTTCATATTTTCTTTTAAGGTACATTTAGCTTTGCCTAAATAAATGTCATGTTTCACTTTTAAAGCACTGGATGTCTTACAGATTGCAGCTATTCGGCCTTTTGGCTCCATGTTGTAATACGATCGCTCTCCGATCGCCTTCTCTCTGTGCTGCTGAAGAAAAACGCAAGGCCACATGGGGATTCCCCATAAAGGATGTGGGGAAACAGTCAGTCAGTCATCTAGGATTACGTACACGACAGGCGCCACCGTTTATTCACAGCGGCCGCAGATGTGCCATGTACAAGAGGGTGATTTCTTCAAGTGATTTATTTTAAACAATTACGTGTATTCTTAAATCTATTACTTAAAAAAAATTAAACTACAGAGCTCTAGGTACCAGCAATACTTTTCCAGACACTCTCCTTGACTTCCTGACCCCCCCTCCAATCCAATACGCACACGCCGCGAAAAATGCATCCTCCCTCGTGCTTGAAATCCTGGGAAAATCATTGTGCTTAGGGGCGCTGAAGTAAATATTGCTGGGGGAGGGGCACGTTCTGCTAGTCCACTGACAATGGGTGTTAACGTGGAGGTAGGCTTCGGTTTCCAAAATGTTTTAAGTACCTTATCTATACTGGAAGGGCTGTATTCTTTCTGTGATGTAATATTTCTAAGAAAATCAAGTTCTTTTTTCCAACAGTTTTCATCCGAGCATAATACGTACGGCGCGAATGACGATATACGTAAGTGCAATTGTCAAACACCAGTGAACTTGGCATGTGGGGGTGAAGAAACTGGGAAAGGTTTGCGATAACTGTGTTTACAAAAGATCCTTCTTATCGCACTGAAAAAAAAATAAATACTGAATTCAGGAGCCACTTTCCGTGATTTCTTTCGTGAATTAACGAAGCATATTTCTGATACAACCTTTTGTGGGAAATGTTGGAAAGAAACCTGGAATTCACCGATTTTTCGTGCTCCAGGAAAATTCTGAATTTTCAGAAACCTTTCCACAATTTCTTTCGTATTTTAACGGAAAAACTCCCTTCACGATTTTTTCCTATTCATATGACGAAAAATTTCCGTAAGTAGGAGAAATTCGTGGGAATACTTGAGGTTTGATTAACAATTAAATTTCAGTTTCCTGTCGAAGGATCTGATGTTGAAGTTCTGTAGCGAGATCAGATATTGTGGATAACATATCGCATTATTTTTGGTGATTGTTCCGCAGAATATTTCTTCTAATATCCCCTATTTTGTGTACCAGCTACTATATTTGGGTTACCCTAAGAAATAGGGTACTTAAATTATTGCACAGTCAAACAGTACATTTCATCTTTTTTTAAAGATAACTGAAAGTTATTATTGGTTAAAAAAGATCTCAAGCTCCAAAGCATTCTGGTATTTCGAAAAATCACGGTGAAAAAATATTTAATTTGCGATAAGTCCTCTTACAGAAAAAAATATTACAAACGTATTCAAAAAACGATAAGCTCCAACTGAAAATAAAATGACTAAATCACTCGCTTTAAAGAAAAAACAAACAAAAAAACTCATCATCGCGTAATTGATTTTACCTTGAATGTGAATGCCATTCTTGAGACTTTCTGGCTTAGTGGTTGAGACGCGCGGTTTCCAACCAAAACCACCTGAGTTCGGTTCCCACCGCCGACGCGAAAGGATTCTTTGGCTTAAGAGCTGAAAAATTCAGCGTCTCCAATTTTACGAAATTTCTGCCTAAATACGGAAAAACTTGAAACGGACTTTTCTGAAACAAACGGAATTATTGTCTACAGAAGATCTGTGACAACACGAAAGTTACAAAAAAACGAAGCCGCCCCGGTGGCGCAGTGGTCTAAGGCGCTGGCCTCTGATCATTCGTCCGTAAGGGGTCCGGGTTCGAATCCCAGTGAGGCATGGATGTTGTGTTTGTCTTACGGCACTGGCTCTCTCCCTTCCCTGGAACCAGTGCCCCTGGATTAGGGACGGGCGACTGCTTATAGACCATTGAGTTGCTCACGGTGGTCGTTAAACCTCCAATCAAAAAAAAAAAAAAAAAAAAAAAACGAAAACTTTTAAGAACGGAAATTTCGTTAAAAGACGGACACTTACCGGCAATTTTGCTGCACGTTATTTTCAGATATTTTCCGTGAATTCACACCAATTATTTTTTACAGTGTGTGATACCAGGACGTCAATGAATTGTAGGCCACCTATAATGAATATAGCTTTTACTAAGCTAAATTATAATGAATATAATGCTTCTGCTAAGCTAATAAGCTTCTTCTAATGCTTGTTGTTTGTTAATTATATCAAGAATAAACTTTCCTGCTAGTAGTGTAGTAATAATAATGAACAAGCTTTTAACTGCTAATAATGTTGTGGTAGTAATTAAGATGAATAAAGTCTTAACGCTGGTTGTTAATAATAATCAACTAATGACATAAACCTAACAGCCAGACAGAGATCTGACAAAACTATGAACTGAGAAAAACGTACTTACAACAAATTCTTTATTAGTGAAACTTCTGGCTCTCACATAAACGAAGATCTCTTTATACAACAACAGCTTTCTGACACATAAACCACAGCTCACTTCGTACAACAACAGCTCACTCTACGCACATCAACAAAAAGCTCTTCCACATAAACAAACGCTCTCTCTATACAACAACAAACGCTCTCTCTATGTATCGTTGAACGCGCCTATTTATACTGGTTACCACCACGTCATGACTTACACTCATTGCCAGATCTCATTCAGCGGGTGAAATAACATCTCGTTCAGTAAGAAGATAATTTACATAGGAAAATAAAATAACCAGAGATAGTAAAAATCAAAAGGAAAGTGAACCTAGAGCATACGTTACATCATCTCCCCCTTAATTTTTTTTTTCCGAAAAAAACTATCAATTTTGGAGTGTAAGTCTTACACTTCGTTGATTGACGTTTATCGACCTCCTTTTTGTTTTGTTGTTTGGTGGCAGCAGTATGTACAATCTCAAACTTGGCATGACAAAATCAAGAAATCTGTATTCGTCTGTGAAACACTTTGTATACTTGAACAAAACAAACCTGCATCGGCATACCTTCCTTTTATTCTGCCTAGCAGGAATCACTTTTTTAATTTCAAATTACGTTCTCATTATTCGTTGAATACACTCCAACTGTATCAGCAGCGAAGATTGCCTGGAGCTGCCTAACAGTAACAATTTTATTATTATACCCCTAAGCACATAGATATATATAAAAAAAATTTGGATTAGTAGATGGACATAGAAGAAATATAAAAAAAAAACACATATATACACAAAAAAGAATGCATAGGCCCACACGGAAAAAAGAAATTCTGACACGCCAACTGGTCGTGCAGGAAAAACAACAAACGGAGAAAAGAACCTGTCCACGAGAACTTACTTATCTCGAGGACGCATAAAAAACTCTAGTACGATAACGTTTTCCAGGCCTAATCGGACTGGTAAATTCAGGTGGCGTTGAGCGTTTCAAGGATTTGAATGGATCTGGAACATCGGTATGCTGTCGGTCAAGAAATCCCGGCGGCTGACAGGAACGGTCAGGAACGGCTGAAATCCGTCGGTCAGGAACGGCTGAAGTCTGGCGGTCCGGAAATCCCTGCGGCTGATAGGAACGGTCAGGAACGGCTGAAGTCTGGCGGTCCGGAAATCCCTGCGGCTGACAGGAACGGTCAGGAACGGCTGACGTCCGTCGGTCCGGAAATCCCTGCGGCTGACAGGAACGGTCAAGAACGGCTGACGTCCGTCGGTCAGGAACGGCTGAAGTCTGGCGGTCCGGAAATCCCTGCGGCTGACAGGAACGGGCTCCCCCAGGCTTTTGATATGTAGTCCCTTTGTGCTGGGGCCCGTGTTGTCCTTCCAGCATTCTTTTGGACGGACGTGGCTCCGGCCACATCGTTTGATTTCGTTTTCTCCCTCGTGGCATGAGAGTAGAAGCAGGCATCGGCCCTGTTTGCCCTGAGCGTAGGTTCCAGGGGCGAAACCCGGGCGGATGCAAGGATCTCTGCCTTCGTCGCTGTTGCGGCGAAGCAGATTGGGGAGACAAGTTACGTTTTTGACCAGCTTTTGGTGGTGCTGGACGGTTTGTAATTGGTGTTTGACGTTTAGGAATAGTCAAATTATTGTTCATAACTGATAAATCAGAAATATCCGAAGCCTCTGAGTCGCTGCTGTAATTTAGTGGTCGTGCAGGGCGATGTTTATTTCTGCCTATAGGAATACTTTCTGACGAGGTATTCAAGGAAGTAGGAGCTTGTGTTGGTGCAGAGTTATCAGGAAATGGTGCAGCAATAGTCTTGGCAATGGTTGGAGGGAAAGGAACGATACTAGTATTTGAAGAACTTGATTCAAGCCTTGGTCTCATGGGAGAATCAGGTTGCGTGCTTGGAAACCCGTCTTGAGGAGGGGAGGGTGAAGAAAAAATCACTGGAGATTCTTCAAAAATGTCTGTTGGTTCGTCCAAAATTTCTGGAGGTTGATCGTGAGATATAGACTCTTGAGTCTGTGGAACAGAAGGTTGAGTAGGGTTGATTATAAAATCGATATTTCGTTCATGATACTTGCGACACTGAGCAACGTGTACGTATTGAAATTGATTGTCAGGTGTTTCAAGAACAATGTTATTTTCAAACACATTTGCCACCCGATATGGACCTTCGTAGCTGAATGCAAATTTCTTCACTAAAGTATGAGAAACAGAAGACTAGAAGTGCGTTTCCACGAGAGTGATATCTCCAACGACAAGATCTGGTTCCCTACGCCTAGTATTATAATACCTTGCTTGAGCCGCTTGTGCTCCTAGCCTTGCAACACGAGCTTTTTCTGCCATGATTCGTACTGATTGCGGAGTTGGTCGCTGGTTTAGTTCGTCGATAATCCCCGTTAAATTTTTAAAAGGGGTTTTAATTTTGCGACCCAGAAAAAGTTCTGCAGGAGTAATTTTAGTAGATTCGTGAACAGACGAGCGGAGGGCGAACGAAAAAAGCTCAAGATGGTCATCCCATCGCTCGTGATGATCCATGACAAATGTAGCAATCATTTTAACAAGCGTGCGGTTTACTCGTTCCGCAGGATTACTCTGGGGATGATATGGGGAAATGAATTTATGCTTAATGTGTAGTCTCGCACACATTCTTTCAAAAATGTCAGAAATAAATTGTGGACCATTATCCGAAACTACTCTATTAGGTGCACCATATCTAGAGAATACTTCATTAACTAATACATTACAAATAACTTCTGCCGTAGCGGCTTTAATGGGAAAAACTTCAACCCATTTAGAAAAATTATCAGTTAATACTAAAACGTAACGAGCATTGTTTTTAACAGATAAAGGATAAGGTCCCAATAAATCTATTGAAATAATGTCAAAAACATGAGAACTTGAACTAGATTTCAAGTGACCGGCCGGTCTTACATTACGGTAATTATTAATCTGACACAAGTGACATGATTGAACGTATGCGAGCACACTTTGGTACATGCCGGGCCAATAGGCAACATCCCGGAATTTACAACGGGTCTTGTGAATACCTAAATGGCCTGCAAGAGGTTTGTCATGAAATTCGTTTAAAAGGGCCATTCTAAGGGTTCGCGGAATACATGGGCGAAACTCTGCCCTAGTAGTCCGAGATTTCGTATAGTAAAGAAGACCCTCTATGACTTCAAAATGCTGTGACCTTCCAGTCAGAGAAGGATCACTTTGTAGGGGCGAACCCGCAAGCAAAAAATTATAGATATCCCCAAAATCTGGATCATTTATTAATTCTGCCATTATCTGCTCACTGGATGTTATATCAGCTATTAGAAGTAAAGGCTTACATCCAAGAGTAGTTTCTGTGGGGACCCCACTAATCGGAACGCGAGACAATGCGGCCGGTAATTGATTCTTATGACCTGGCTGATACGAAATTTTGATATTGCTCTCTTGTAACTTAAGAGCCCACTTCATAAGTCTTTGAGATAGGTGCTTAGCAGAATTCAAATACTGAAGGGCAGAATGATCCGTAATTATGTTAACTGTCAATTCGTTAAGATAACATTGAAATTTGTCAAGAGCATACACAACAGCAAGACATTCACGTTCCGTAGCTGAATAATTGCGTTCAGCTGTGGCTAAAGTACGAGACGCAAAAGCTATTGGATGCCCAGCTTGTGACAAAACGCAACCAAGACCAACTCCGGATGCGTCAGTATAAATATCAAATTCCTTAGTATGATATGGGAAAGCCAACACCGGAGGCTGAGTCAACGCAGACTTCAGTGTTTCAAACGCAGCGTTAGCCTCAGGTGTCCAAACAAACTTCTTGTATTTACGTTTCAAAGCATACAATGGCTCACAGATTGTAGCATAAGCGGGGACGAACTGCTGATACCATCCGGTCATTCCCAGAAAGCGTGATAGTTCTTTTGCTGTTTTAGGCCGAGGAAAGTCAACAATAGGCCTAATTTTTTCATTATCCGTAAATAAGCCGTGGGGAGTGATTTTCAACCCCAGATATACAATCTCGTCCCTCGCTATCTGGCATTTGCTAGGTTTTAACGTCAAGCCAGCATTGTATATGAGTTGGAACACCTGTTTGAGCAGAGAAAGGTGCTCGTCAAAAGTCTCGGATGTAATAATAATGTCATCCAAATATACATGCACATGGGGACCCAGAACAGGTCTGAGGACCGTATCCATAAGCTTTTAGAAAGTAGCAGGTGCAGAAGCTAGTCCAAAGGGCATACGCAGGTATTCATAAGCCCCAAAAAGAGTCACAAAGCCTGTTTTATCGACGGAGTCTGGATGTACCGCCACCTGCCAATATCCACTCGCCAAATCCAAGGTTGACATCCATTTAGTTGACGACAGGTCATGCAAAATATGCGACATGACAGGTAGTGGATAATTGATCGTTTTGGTGACTTGGTTGAGCTTGCGGAAATCTGTCACGAAACGAAATTCATTGGGTTGTTTCTTTGGAACCAAAAAGGCAGGAGCAGCCCAGGCGCTTGTTGATTCCCTTATTATCCCCTGTTTAATCATTTCAGAAATTTGACGTTGCATTTCCTGTTTCTTATGGGGAGCACAAGGGTAAGGTTTCGTCGCTATCGGTTTCGAACCCTCAGTGTCAATGACATGATAAACCACCTGTGTGAAACCAGGTTGATCAGAAAATAAACCAGGGCTTTCCTGCAAAAGTAGAGAAAGCTGGTTTCGTTGCCTCTCATTCAATTGGTTACTCAATAACAAACTCGTTATATCTATATGAACCGTAGGAATCACTTCGATAGGTTCCGGAAAGGAAATCACATGTTGTACGAAATTCAAAGTTATTTGAAACGTATGAATAAAGTCCATTCCCATTAGACATTTAACAGGTAGTTCGTCTATAAGCAGGAAAGAATGCGTAAAACGAGCCTTTCCCAGCCCTAGAGATAATGTGACAGTTCCTGTGATACTGAAGATTTCGTTATTTGCACCTCGCAAATACTGCGTCGCAGGCTGAACGAGTATTGTAGGAAAATTGTCAGTGCAAAACTTCGTATTTAGGGCTGATATTTCAGAACCAGTGTCGAACTTTGTCTCGACAATAATACACTGCCGGACAATTGCTAAG
The DNA here is from genome assembly GCA_039090855.1 of Macrothele yani. Classification (NCBI taxonomy): domain Eukaryota; kingdom Metazoa; phylum Arthropoda; class Arachnida; order Araneae; family Macrothelidae; genus Macrothele; species Macrothele yani. The sequence goes on along the minus strand of CM077008.1, from coordinate 218,695 downwards.
GACGGATGACAATAGCAACGATAGCAACCATAAAATGGAAGGCAGGAAAATGTGGAAATTAGCATAAGTGCGGGATACAGTAAGACGTGTTGTGCGTATGCAAATTTTGGATTGCCGTACTTGTTCGTGACGTCATAGCGCTGATAAGAGATATAAAGGATTTGACGCGTATTGACCGTTGTTGTTCAAACGCAAAGTTGAAAGGGAAAGAATCAATTGACGAACTTGCAATTTTTAGTATGTCTTCCCGACATCACCTAGATGATTTTACGCTAGGCCGTATTATTGGCAAGATTGAAGAAGGGCGAAAAATAACAGATGTTGCCAGGGAGTTCAACGTCAGCCACAGTGTTGCTTCAAGGCTTTGGAAATCATTTCAAACAAATGGAGAGTGTAGCAAACGTCACGGGGAGGTCGTGTTCGCAGTACGACACCTGCAGAAGATCGGTACATAGTGCTATCAACAAAAAGACACCGGCGCAGCACAGCTAGTGAGGAAGCAAATCAGTTTATGGCTGCTACTGGCAAGCGGATCTCCCAAAAAACTGTTGCCAGACGTTTGCATGAAGGAGGACTATACACCCGCCGTCCTGTTGTATGCATCCCATTGTCCAGACGTCACCGTACCGCCCGTTTGCAATGGTGCCATCAACATCGCAATTGGACTGATAACGACTGGTCTGCTGTCCTCTTCTCAGATGAGAGTAGATACAGTCTATCGTCTGATTGTCGACGACAACTGACCTGGCGTGATAGTGGTACTGCATATTGTCCAGCAAACATACAGGAAAGGGACCGATATCCGACATGTAGTGTCATGGTATGGGCTGGCATCATGATCAATGGCCGTACGTCCCTCTATGTGCTTCCAACTGGGACTATGACTGGCCAACGATACATTAATGATGTTCTGCTACCTCATGTTCGTATGTTCCGTGGTGCTGTCTGTGATAGATTCATTTTCATGGACGACAACGCAACATGTCATCGAACAGTCCCTGTCCAGGAGTGTCTTGAGAGCGAGGATATTCAACGTCTCGTATGGCCAGCACGTTCTCCAGATCTGAATCCCATTGAAAATGTGTGGGATGCTTTGGGGAGGAGTCTTGCTGGTCGCCAATGCCCTCCAATAAACAAGGACACCCTCATCCGTGCACTGACAGAGGAATGGGATAAATTACCCCAACAGCTGCTTGATAATGTTGTGCAAAGCATGACACGACGTGTGGAATCTTGCATCACCCTCCATGGTGGCCATATCCCGTATTGACATCTTACGCCGGAACGCCTGCAGACGGTAATTGCATTTTTTTCACGTTTACGTATTCTGCACAAAATGACCTGTTTGTCCCTTGAACACGTTCCAAAGCCTTCTGGATTTCAAAGCACAATAAATTGTCTTTCTTGTAATGTCCTGGCATTCCGACATTATTTTATTTCACTTGGCATCCAACCACACTTACTTTTTTATGCGCTATATAGCCGTTTATGATCCGTCCTTAGCAATTGTCCAGCAGTGTATCTTCAATTGTCAAGAATACATCAGGCAACTGAGGAGTTTGGACAGTCACTAACACTGTTTTAGGGTCAGAATGCTTGGTATCAGGAAGCAGGACCGACCCTTGGTCTACTTCCTTTGGAAGTTTAAAGGATTCCTGGTTGGATTATCATGCGGTCTGAAACCTCGACCCTGCCGGGTATCGGGAAAATTTTCACGATGAGGAAAACTGCGTGAAACCTGCGTCGGGAACTCCACGTGTCTGTTGACATTTTCATATCTATTACTTCTTCCCTCAGCACGGGCAGAAAAATCATCATTGCCCTGAGCATGAAAACGTTCCGAATGCTGCGGATTGGAACGGGGTCGAGCATACTGTGCATTTGTACGATATCCCGAAGATTGTTCAGAAACTCGCGGTTGGTTTGCCACTCTTCTGTGTGGTGGAACGTATGAAGCTTGGGCGTGCACTTGTGTACGCTCGCGCTGAAAGTTATTGGGCCTATTATGCCGCAGAGGGTTTTCGTAATAAGCCTCGCGGGGTGCCCGAGCATGGTGAGTTGAACCATGTTTGCCGTGTCGCTCTTCATACGTTCGTATGAGGCGAAGGCATTCATGAATTGTAGCAGGGTGTCGAACCTCAAGAAAATCTTGTAAAAATGGGTCGAGCTGCTGCAATAGGGTATCCAACATGTCGACATGACTGGCATGTGGATCCCATAAGTTATATAAGCGTGTTGTTTCCAACGCAAATGCCACAGGGCTATCGTTGGGTCCTTGCTGACGAGAAAAAAGTTGTTGTACAAGGCTAGCTCGACTGAGGCCGAAAGGAAAGACCTCCAAAAATTCTGCACGGAAATTCTCATAATGAGAATCCGGGTTCGACACTCTCCACTGCCGATACCAGGTCTTAGCGGTATCCTTCAAGCAAGTGCCTGCGATTTGTACTTTGCAGTCTTCAGGAATATTGTATAGATCAAAATGATCTTCCAAATCTTCGAGGAACTTTAAGGATCCCTCCAACCCATTGAAATGAATTGTTCCTGCATGCGGCACGAAATGCGCAAGCATTCTGCTTCGCTGAGAGGATTGAACTCCCTCAGGTACGACCCGCGACTCAGAGTAATAGGAAGCTGGTGAATTACGAAATTGTGAAGAATGCCTGGGTACATGTAGATCACTCATATCAAAGTGAGCCCCACAGGCTTCTTGCAGATGGTCGAAATGAATCCCATCACCACCCAAATTTGATTTCGGGTGAAAAACTGAAGTTGTCTCTGGTAAGGAAGACATGGGTAATAATTGTCAAGATCTCGTGTCCGAGAAAAGTTCGGGCGCCAATTATAATGAATTAAACTTTTACTAAGCTAAATTATAATGAATATAATGCTTCTGCTAAGCTAATAAGCTTCTTCTAATGCTTGTTGTTTGTTAATTATATCAAGAATAAACTTTCCTGCTAGTAGTGTAGTAATAATAATGAACAAGCTTTTAACTGCTAATAATGTTGTAGTAGTAATTAAGATGAATAAAGTCTTATGCTGGTTGTTAATAATAATCAACTAATGAAGTAAACTTAACAGCCAGACAGAGATCTGACAAAACTATGAACTGAGAAAACGTACTTACAACAAATTCTTTATTAGTGAAACTTCTGGCTCTCACATAAACGAAGATCTCTTTATACAACAACAGCTTTCTGACACATAAACCACAGCTCACTTCGTACAACAACAGCTCACTCTACGCACATCAACAAAAATCTCTTCCACATAAACAAACGCTCTCTCTATACAACAACAAACGCTCTCTCTATACAACAACAAACGCTCTCTCTATGTATCGTTGAACGCGCCTATTTATACTGGCTACCACCACGTCATGACTTACACTCATTGCCAGATCTCATTCAGCGGGTGAAATAACATCTCGTTCAGTAAGAAGATAATTTACATAGGAAAATAAAATAACCAGAGATAGTAAAAATCAAAAGGAAAGTGAATCTAGAGTATACGTTACACACCATTGTTTTCAATCTCGTTAGCTGAATTGTACCTGAGAACCAATGGAAATCATAAGTTCGAATAACTTAGGAATTACAGAATTTCTACCCATCCAGAAAACTAATGTATCATCTACGCAGGGCCGGTTTTCGGGTGTTTGCCGCCTGCGTGCGACAGATATTTGGCCGCCCAAACCAATGTAGATCGAGTACAAGTAAATATGCTATTAGATTCCTAACCTAACCACAGGAATGCTTTTTTCACGGGAATGTTTTTATTGGACACATAACAACAGATACAAAGATGAAACGATTGAGCTTACAGGACCGTAAGACTTGCGGAAAACGCAGACATCAATAGCTCGTGTGGCCCCCATGGCTGGCAATAACGGCCGCTACACGCCGCGGCATCGAACGAAAGATGCCTTGGATGTGGGCTTGGGGTATGTCGGTCCAGGCTGCTTTCACACGTTGCCACAGTTCATCAGGCGTAGCCGCGGGTGGTGCTTGCCGGGCCACTCGGTTGCCGATCAGTGACCAGACGTGTTCGATGGGCGACATATCGGGAGAACAGGCGGGCCGCGGCAGCAGTGTCACCTGGAGGGCCGTGAAGAATTGTTGCACGATACGTGCCACGTGCGGGCGCGCATTGTCCTGTTAAAACGTGGCCGCTGGCAGGTCCTGCAGGTAAGGGAGGACTACAAGCTTCAAAACGTCGGAGATGGTGCGGTGGCTGTTGAGTGTACCGACGATGCGTACCAGAGGGGTGCGGGTGTCACATCCAATTGCGCCCCAAACCATAACGCCAGGCGACGGACCGGTATAGCGATACCTAATGCAGGCGTCATACAGTCTCTCGCCGCGGTGCCGCCACACGCGGATCCGACCATCGTGGTGTGGCAGGCAGAAGCGAGATTCGTCGGAGAAGACAATGTCGTGTCATTCCGTAGTCCAGGCGCGGTGTTCAACGGCCCACTGCCGCCGCACTCGCCGGTGGTGTAACGTCAATGGTTATCGGAGCAATAGGCGCCGTGCGGCAAGTCCCCGCTTCTGCAGACGACGTCGAACGGTACGTGCTGACACAGGTTGTAGCGCAACACACCCTAATTCCTGCGCTAACGTTCGTGATGTGGCGGTGCAAGCCGTCAATTCCCGCCGCACAACGTGTCGGGCCTCTCGCTCGGTGGTGTGCAGCGGCTGCGGCAATCGCTCACGTTAGTCCGTCCGTCTCTCCTACACCCACCGAATCTATACTCACCTCACTGTGGCTGGATGTCGTCCCACACGCGCGCTGATGTCTCGGTACAATAAACCGCTGTCGCGATACGCCACTATTCGTCCTCTGTCGAACTCCGAAACGTGCTGGAATGACTGCCGTATTCTGCGACGAGGCATCAGGAAGCTTCCCACGCACAGGTCTGGCAGCACAACACACTTCCACTACTTACACCCTGCCTTCTGTGCACCCTTCTTATAATGCTTCTCGGTGGCGTGCCGGGTACACATGATTTGCATATGACCTGCAATGCTAATCGTTTGCATGTCCTCTCGCGGGCGACGCATGCTGCGAATTTCAGGCCAATCGGATGCTTCCTTCTTGGTGTTGCATTTTGGGTGGCCAGCAGTGTATATTCAAAACAAAAATGTTCAGAAATATCACAATCACACAGACACTGACACATTACACATAAGTTCCATAACTTAACAAAATGTATGTATGCATGTATCCGTGGAGTTAAAAGTGCACTCTTCTTGCTTTCTTACTTGCCAATTCGTCAATTACCTCTGATGATTCCAAACATTCACACAAATTCCTTCTCTATACCAACAGTCCCATATCAGTAAACGTCTCTTGAGTCATTGACGTTCTTAAATATGTCCCTACAAGTTGGAGTTTCGAAAAATTCTTCTCACCTGATACTGCACTAACTGGTAATGTCAGAAGAATTTCCATAGCTATAAACAGATTAGGAAATGATGACATGAAGTGATTTTTTGTTACATATGTTAAGTTTTTTAATGGGTCTGCCCCATCTGCAATTCCACTGCTCAAAACTCTATACGTTATCAGCTCGGTGAATAGCAGAAGATTTTCAATATCCTTAAAACTTTTATTTCCTTTGTTGATTAGAAGGGAAACATCTAAATCAAAGCAAGATTTTTTAATTTCCTCTTCAGTCATTTCTCGAAATTCAGAAAGAAATTTAAATACATTATGATATTCCTGTAGATTTTCAAACCTTTCATGAATGGAATTTAAGGCTGTGCCAACAATCGTTTGATAAAATTACATTTTGAACAATTCTTTTGTATTTTTGATAGATTCATCAAGACTTTTATAATCAGAAAGGCGAACTTTAGTCTTATTACTTACAACTGGAAATTCTGCCTCGACATTTAGTTCTGCAGCTAAAGCTTATTTTTCCGTAATATATTTACTAAATGCCTCATCAGATCTAGCTGCACTTAGAAATTTAGCAAGCTCACTCAAAACATTAAGAGATTCATTTATGTTGGATTGAGGGCACTGAAACATTTTACTTACATCAATTTTTGACAGAAAATAGTTCCATATAATGATTGAGCAGATTAACTTAAGGACGCAATCCGATCTAACAAACATTGAGCTGTATGTTTTGTTTTCATGTCTCTGGAATTGTCATCTATTAGATCATTTAAACTTTTCACGACTTCACCTAATTGCAATCTCAAAGGTCGCACTGCTTTTATTTTACTCTTCCACCTTATATGTATAACTTACAGATTTCAGTTTTAATCTACTAATATTACGCTTTAGTATATCCCACCTGTAAGGGGATGCAGAAAAAAATGTGTACAAATCATCGATAATATTAAAACAATTGACTGTTTTAAATGTTATATGACGTAGAAGTCTTGTCTTACTTCTACGTTAATTTAGAACATCAACATACTAAGAAATAGTTCCTAAAGGAAAGAAACCTTAACGGCCAGACGAAACATGTAAACAACAGAAGTCACACTTACGGAAAATATGCTTTATTCAGGATGTAGCAAACACATCGTAACATAGCATATTGCACTAAACTCTCCACACACCACACAACTCTTAAAACAACGCTCTTTTCACAACGCTCCTTTCAATAATCAGTTTACAAACCAACACTCTACAAGCAACAATTTAGTCGTCGCTTTTATCTCTTGTTCTTATCAATATCAGGCATACGTCACGTGCATTCAACCTCAATTGTGTTACCAAACGTATTCGTTTGAGAGAAAAGATATTACGTTAAGAGTGAAGAATACCAGAATAAACTCAAGATTTACATAGGGAAAGAAACTAAAAAGGAAAGTTAATTTAGAATATACGTCACATCATCTCCCTCGTAATTTTTTTTTTTGCCAAGAACCTATCAATTTTGTAGAGGTATCCTTTCAAACAATCTGATCATTCATTCAACTCTTTCAGATAAGAACTTACAAAATGGATGAAGAGATTTGTTGATCCGTTGCTGTAACTGACTTTATATCAGTACACATAGTCTCTATAGACATCAATAGCTCAATTTTTTGTACATCAAATCTTTATCGTAAGTCGTGATAAATATTTTGTCACAATATGTGCGGAGAACACTCATCAATATACATATAAGTAGCATACAGTAGCGAACAAAAATATTTGGCGAAACACTTTTTCGACCATAATTTTTTTTCTGCTGGACCAAATCGGGTCATTTTGGGATATGATATGTGTTGATTCGTGGGTTACAATGCCGCGTAGTTTGTATTTCGCTCAGAGCGAATTTGTCGATCGAAATGGGCCATATTCAAGAGTCGCCAATTATTACCCATTTGTTTGCTGCATGTATTAATGTTTTTCTTGTGATTTTTGTGGGTTTTGTGATGTGAAGTGTGATAATAAGTCAATCTTAGGTTTTCAAAAATGGGTAAAAAGGCGGAGATCCCTGTTGGAACTCGCCAGGCGGCCGTGAACATGATGGAATCCAGAATGCGCGTCACCGACATTGCGAGGACCCTGACGATCCGACACCAGTCCATTTCAGCTATCCTGCAACGTTATAAGAAGACTGGGACTGTCGAGAACAGTCCGCGATGTGGTAGGCCTCGTTTCACTACGTTGCGTCAGGATAGACGCATCCTCCGTCGATCTCGTGCTGATCCCACCTTGACTGCTGTGGACATCGCCACCGAATTCCGCGACAGCGACGACCTGAACGTCAGCCGAATGACCATCTCCCTTCGTCTCATTGCTGGTGGATTGAATGGAAGACGACCCGCCAAGAAACCACTCATCGGAGTCAAGAATCGACGAACCAGAGTCGCGTTCGCGCGCCGTCATTGACACTGGACCACGGCGGACTGGAGTAAGGTGCTTTTCACCGACGAGAGCAAGTTCAACTTGTTCGGAAGTGATGGCATCCGATACGTACGACGTCCGTGTGGTCAAAGATTAAACCCCCAGTTTATTCAGCCGACTGTCAATTACGGAGGAGGATCGCTCATGGTTTTCGGCGCCTTCTCTCGCAATAGAATGGGCCCCATCATCAAGACTGACGGAATAATGACCTGCCAGAGCTACACGAACATTCTCATCAACGATGTCTTCCCATGGGCAAACCAGAACATGCCACCCGGATGGATCATGCAGCAAGACAACGACCCAAAGCATACCTCCAGAGTAGCGAAGGCAGCCTTCCAGCAGCAACAGGTCACACTTCTAGACTGTCCAAGCCAATCTCCAGACCTTAACCCCATCGAGCACATGTGGGAGGACCTGGAGAGACGATGTGCGAATAAGACCTGCCAGAATAGGGCCCAGAAGTTCGACCAGCTGTCTGTAGAATGGGCGCGAATTCCGCAGGTCACCGTCGAGAAGCTAGTGAACTTGATGCCGGCCCGTTGTGCAGCTGTTATTAAGTCTCGTGGTTATCCCACTAAGTATTAGTTATTGTTTTGTCGTTTTCTCGTACTTGTTTTCTGTTATCGTTGCATTAAATGAATGTGATACACACCTACTTTGTTGGTCAATTTGTATGATCTTTGCGATTAAACTCGGTACCTGATCGGTGTTAAGGTTTCCGATCTATCTGCATATGGGTCATATTTATAACTGAATAACACATATCATATCCCAAAATGACCCGATTTGGTCCAGCAGAAAAAATATTATGGTCAAAAAAGTGTTTCGCCAAATACTTTTGTTCGCTACTGTAGTAGTAAAAAAAACTGCGTATGGCAAGAAAAAAAAAACCTACAACATTTTTAACGTGATTAATTCACACATTCGTCCACTCCTGATAACTTCTCAGAGAAAACAAAACATTCAAATTAAGTTAATTGAATAGTCGAACATGGTGTAAATTTAGTTAGTTGATAAAAAAAAACTGCTCTTGCAGGAAAAAATTCAACACCAAACACAACAAGTGTCAAGCACTCAAAAAGGTAAGTCATAGCACAACAACACATAAACCTTTAAGTGAACACTTGACGGCCAGGGCCGACTTCGAACTACTCCCATGCATTCGCACATCAATTTTTAGATGGGATAGGGGAAACCCTGGAAAACCCTATCCTGGGAGTGAAATATCTTTATAGATATCAACAAAGGCAATGTTGATTTTCATGTTATGCCGAAAAGACAACATGCACAAAATGAATTGACAAGCATTTTAGTACTAAAAAAAAATTAATGTGGCGCCACACCAAAAAAAACAAAAAACATTACATACTGACAGGAAGATAATGTATGCGATATTTTGTCCTCAAAATCTGTCAAAAGAGTTCTGTGATACTTTGACTACAGAAAAAAGTTCAAATAAACCCTTTACAAAGCAAAGCTCTGCGACATTTGTTTGTCCTCACATTCCGTCACAAAGGTTCTGCGATAGTTTTTGAGGACAGAAAAGTTCAAATAAATAGTCTTTTGATATCAAAGTTCTGTGATACATTTTGGGTATCAGGAAAGATTCAAATAGTCTTTATAGAGCAAAGCTCTATGTAGCAAAAAAGTTCCTTTGAGCTTGAAGGTCAATTGTAATAAACAAAAAAAGTTTTAACAGTACCTTTTTCTAGCAAAGAATACCCGTGTGCAGACATTCTTACTTTGCTGTCGGGGCGACAATGGCACTCTCGAAGCTTCCCGCTTTGCAGACTGAGGTTGCAAGTCACTGGATCTCCGGGATGTGTCAGGAATTCCCGCGGACAAGGCAAGCCGACCAGAAGAAGCAGGGTCATCAGGCTGTCGCAAGGAAGTCCCAGGCTGGAGCAAAAAGGTCTCAGTTTGGAGCAAGAAAGTCTCAGGCTGGAGCAAGGAAGTCTCAGGCTGGAGCAAGGAAGTCTCAGACTGGAGCAAGGAAGTCTCAGGCTGGAGCAAGGAAGTCTCAGGCTGGAGCAAGGAAGTCTCAGGCTGGAGTGAAGAGGTCCCAGGCTGGTTTGGAGACGAACCCGGAATCCGAGAAGGATGAAGATCCGGTCGTTTCTTTGGTGGTCGAAGAAGCTGTGTAAAACTAGAAGGGCGCTTCCGTGAACGATGAGGGACGGTGGAGGAAGGTATAGGCTCCGTCCGTCCCGAGCAAAGATTCCAAGGACGAAAACCTGGCTGATGCAAATGCTGGACTCTATGTCTGGATTGTAGCCCAACACTAGAAGTTGCACTAGGAGAGTGTGGAACAGGAGAGGAAAATTCAGGCGGCGGACGTTTGGTTGGTTTAGATGGCACAGATGGCGAAAGAGGACGTTTTTGCCCTACTGCAGATTGATCAAATGTTCCTAAAGTAGGCAGCTGCTCAGTAGAAACAGAAGGAGGGATTTTTGTTCTTGGAGATTGAAGAACCTCAACAATATTGTCCGATGATTCAGATTCAGCAAGAGGTACGACTATTTTAGGCAGAGGAGAGATGGAACTACCTGAAGATGAAATTTCAGTTGTTTTTCTTTTTAATTTTTTTTATTTAAAACCAAAGGAAGGCACTATGCGTAAAGAAGTAAATGGAGCGATTGGAGTATGAGAAGCAGATGAAACTGAACCTCGTTGCACACGACAAGAATATCCAGAGGAACTGGAAGCACTAGAACTCTCGTCTTTTGAGAAGGAAGGAGACGGAGGAGTTGAAATAATGACAGCACCCCGAGTGAATGGAATAATGTCAGAATGAGAATCGTTAAAGGTAGAAGCAAAGACACGCTCAGACGAAGGTAGAGAATCGGACAGGACAGGAGTGGGGTCAATAATTTCATCATCAATTATACATGCTTGTGAAGAAGTCCCACACTCTGCCTGAGGATTCCTACTAGATTTAGGGTTAATAATTGCATCATTGCTTCTAATAACCCATTTCCTACATTGCTGCACATGGGCAGAATGTAGGGAGCCATCTGGCTTTTTTAATATGACATTATTATTGTACAATTCTACCAATTCAAAGGGGCCTTCATATAAAGGTGCAAATTTTTTCACAAAGTTGTGTGCAACGGAGGATTGGAAATGAGTTTCTAATAAGACCAGATCTCCAACTGCGAGATCTGGTTCCCTCCGTTTCGCATTATAGTGCCTAGCTTGGCTTAACTGAGCTCGACTGATAGCAGTCCGTGCCTTTTGCGCAAGTAGTTTTACAGATTCAGGGGTTGGTCTTTGGTTGATTTAATCGATAATGCCAGTTAAATTCTAAAAGGGGGTGCGGATTTTGCGTCCTAGAAAAAGTTCAGTGGGCGTAAGCCGCGTTGATTCATGAAATGATGAGCGAAGGGTGAAGCAAAACATTTCAACGTGTTCGTCCCAACGCTCATGATTATTGCCAATGAAAGCTGAGATCATCTTTAGTAAGGTTCTATTTACACGCTCAGCCGGATTGGCTTGAGGGTGATATGGACTGATAAATTTATGTTTTATTTGAAGCCTCGCACACATTCGCTCAAATAACTCCGAAATGAACTGAACCCCGTGGTCCGAGACTACGGTACGGGGACAGTCAAATCGAGTAAAAACATTATGTATTAAAGTATCACATATGACATCAGCGGCAAATGCTTTAATGGGGAATGCTTCCACCCATTTAGAAAAATTATCTCTAACAACTAAAATATAACGAGACTTAGTTTTAGTTGATAATGGATAAGGGCCCAATAAATCTATAGAGATGGTTTCAAATACATAATTATTTGAACTACAAATAAGGTGACCGGCCGGTCGTTTATTATCATAATTGTACTTTTGACAGTACTCACATGAGAGAATGTATGAGAGTATACTATTGTACATGCCCGGCCAGTAGGCTACGTCTCGAAGTTTAGTACGAGTTTTTCATATGCCTAAGTGGCCGGCAAGAGGAATATCATGGAATTCGTGGTGTAAAGCAATGCGGAGAGACTGAGGTATCGCAGGGCGGTACTCAGCTCTCAAGTTCACAATTTTTTATAATACAAAGTACCATCGATGATCTCATAATTTTGACTACGACCCGCTAAAGAAGGTTCACTAGGAGCAGAAGAACCAGAGAGTAAGAAATTATAAATTTCCCCAAAATCTGGATCATTCGGCAGTTCAGAAATTATTTGCTTCCTTGAAGTTATTTCCGAAATAAGAAATAGGGAGGGAGGTTCAGTATCCGCCTGGGCACTAGAACTGACCGGACAGCGAGACAGTGCGTCAGGCAGTTGGTTTGATTTACCAGGGCGATACTGAATTTGAACATTATATTCCTATAGTCAAAGTGTCCATTTTAACAATCTTCGAGACAGATTCTTTGCAGTGGTTAAATATTGTAGTGCCGAATGATCCGTAATGACATTGACAGTTAAATGATTGAGATAGCATTTAAATTTGGTGATAGCAAATAAAATAGCTAAGCATTCTCGTTCAGTAGCAGAGTAATTACGTTCTGCTTTGTTAACAGTTCGAGAGGCATATGCAATAGCATACCCTCGTTGAGATAAAACAGCTCCTAGACCAACACCTGATGCATCGGTAAAAATGTTAAACATTTCTGCATGGTTAGGAAAGGCTAACACAGGTGGCAAAACCAAGGCATGTTTAAGAGCATTAAGAGCAGTCTCTGCCTCCGTGGACCAAACAAAGTGTCTATACTTTCTCTTTAACGCAAATAAAGGTTCGCATAAAGTAGCATACCCCGGAACGAGCTGTTGGTACCACCCGGTCATGCCTAGGAAGCGAGATCATTCTTTCGCTGACTTAGGCTTCTGGAAGTCCGAAATTGGCTTGACCTTTGAGTCGTCGGTCAAAAGACCATTAGAGGTAATTTTCAATCCGAGATATACTAGTTCGTCCCGTCCAATTTGACATTTGGTAGGCTTTGAAGTCAAACCTGCATTATGTAGCAGTTCGAAAACTTGGTCCAACAGAGACAGATGCTCTTAAAAGTCTCAGAAGAGACAATAATATCGTCCAGATAGACATGGACATTAGGTCCGAGCACAGGACGTAAGACTGAATCCATTAGGCGCTGAAACGTTGCAGGAGCATATGCCAAACCAAAGGGCATTTGTAGAAACTCATATGCTCCAAACGGGGTAATAAATCGAGTTTTTTCTACAGAATCTGGGTGGACAGCAACCTGCCAATAGCCACTAGCTAAATCCAAAGTTGATAGCCAGTTTGTTGACGATAAGTCCTGGAGAATATCGCTAATATTAGGCAATGGATAATTGATAGCTTTAGTCACCGCATTGAGTTTACGATAATCTATCACGAAGCGATACTCTCCAGATTGTTTTTTGGAACAAGAAAAGCAGGTGCTGCCCAAGGACTAAGTGATTCTTTAATTATTCCCGAATGGAGCATTTCCTGAATTTGTTTTCGGAATTCAGCTTTTTTCTGGTTCGGACATGGATAAGGTTTACATGCAATGGGATTAGCCCCTTCCGTATCAATGGTATGATACACCACCTGTGTAAACCCTGGCTTATCAGAAAATAACCCTGGTCTGCTGTGTAAAACCTGATCAAGTTGTCTCTTATGTTCAGGCAATAATCTGTCACTCGCAAGAACTGCAGAAAAATCAATTGGCTCTTCTGGGGTGGGAGGACTAATATCAGGGATTAAGATTAGGCCATGCTCGAAATCAAGTGTAAGCTTAAATATTTTAATGAAATCCACCCCCAGAAGGCAATCCACGGGTAACTCTGGGATCAGAAAGAAAGTATAAGAAACTTGAACTTTGCCAATCTTGACAGGTAAATGAACTGATCCAGAAATTGAAAAAACATTATTGTCGGCACCTCGTAAACATTGGTGGGAGGGCTCGACACAAGCATTTGGAAAGGTAGCAGCACAGAAATCAAAGTTTAATGCAGAAATGTCAGATCCAGAATCAATTTTAGTCGACACCACTACTTTACCCAAGGTCACAAGAATATCAGGTAATAGCGGAGCTTGAATTGTTAAAAAAAGAGATTTGAGGTCTTCAGAAAAACGAGGAGATAGACTCGATCCACCTATCTCCTGCTGAAGTTTAAATTGTCGTGAAACTGATGAGAATATCTTGATTGATTTTGGAAATGTGGCGAAGCACCAGAACGTGCTGAATTGTAGTAACGTGCAGGAGAGGCAGCATTAATATCATTAGGCTTGCCTTGCCCCCATCACGGTGTTTTGGATAGGTCTTGTCAACCGGGTAGTAATTATCCCGGAGACGAGAAACTTGGTTATCCTGATTCCCATAATGGTCAGGATGTCGCACCTCTGGTGCCCGACGATGCGGCGGCACGTATCTAGACTGCTAATAGGCGTTCCTAGGCTGATTGAAAAATTGTCCTTAACGAATGTTCTGTTTTGGCTGCTGATACCTATTAGTCTGAATAGAAGGTTCACGGTACTGCGTAGGTTGGCGCTACTCTTGAACCTGTGAAGATTGCCCTTTGCTGTGGCGTTCTTCATAGACTTGAACGAGTTTTAAGCACTCGTGAATGGAGACAGGACGTCGAACTTCCAAAAAATCGTGCAGGAAGGAATCCAGCTGCTGTAGCAAAGTGTCACAAATATCAGACTCGACTGCAGCGGGATCCCATAATTTGTAAAGTCGAACTGTTTCCAGGGCGAACGAGACTGGACTAACTGATGCTCGGTGTCACCCGGAAAACAGTTGTTGTGCAAGGCCGGTCTTATTGGTGCCAAAAGGAAAGACATCCTAAACGTCAGCTCGAAATTGCTGATAGGAGCCCTCTGGGTTCATTCGACGCCACTGTCTGTACCAGACCTTTGCCGTGTCTTGCAAACATGTGCCAGCAATAGGTATCTGACAGTCTTCAGGAACATTATATAGGTCAAAATGATCATCAAGATCCTCCAAAAACCTAAGCAAACCGCCGTTTCCCCTGAATACAATAGAACCCGCATGGAGTACGTAATGAGCAAGAATTTTGCTCCTTCTCACGGATGGTGGTGGGGTAAATTGTTGTTGAGGCACTGCGGTCGAAGTACGCGGTATATAAGTTTCGTATCTCGCGTATTCGCTGTCTGGTAAGTCAGAACCGCAGGCCTCGTACAGAGCACTGGTTGAATTGTTTGGAACTCTATAACGCTGAGTGCGTAGATTGTTTGTTGTAGAATTATGAGTCTCATGGTCATGTCTATAACAGTCATAGAAGAGACCGATAGGATCCGTTAGGTTAGCCATATTCCGTGACTTCTACTATGAATCTGTTCGAGTGAAGTTCGGGTGCCAATATGACGTAGAAGTCTTGTCTTACTTCTACGTTAATTTAAAACATCAACATACTAAGAAATAGTTCCTAAATGAAAGAAACCTTAACGGCCAGACGAAACATGTAAACAACAGAAGTCACACTTGCGGAAAAGATGCTTTATTCAGGATGTAGCAAACACATCGTAGCATAGCATATTGCACTAAACTCTCCACACACCACACAACTTTTAACACAACGCTCTTTTCACAACGCTCCTTTCAATAATCAGTTTACAACCCAACGCTCTCCAAGCAACAATTTAGTCGTCGCTTTTATCTCTTGTTCTTATCAATATCAGACATACGTCACGTGCATTCAACCTCAATTGTGTTACCAAACGTATTCGTTTGAGAGAAAAGATATTACGTTAAGAGTGAAGAATAACAGAATAAACTCAAGATTTACATAGGGAAAGAAACTAAAAAGGAAAGTTAATTTAGAATATACGTCACAGTTACTTTGGCAGCATTATTTACAAATAAATTTAATGAATGGGATGCATATGGTACAAAAAATGCTCTAGGATTTATACTTCTAATTTTGTTCTGCAAGCCATTATGCTTACCATGTATATTTGCCCCGTTATCGTACCCCTATCCACGCATATCTTGAATATCTAGTTCATAATCTGTTAAGAGTTCACTTGGAAGATAATTACATAATCCTTCTCCGTAGCGTCTGAAACTGGATAAACCCCAAGTAATAATTCTCTAACTGCAACATCAGAGTTGTCGATATTTACAATTCTAACTGCAAACGCTATCTGTTCAATGTGACTGGCATCTAGCGTGCAGTCAAGAATTACCGAAAAATATTTTGCATTCTTTACAAATTTCTTGATTTCTGATTTTATGCCACTTGCTAAAACAGATATAGTTTCATTTTGAAAAGCATGGCCTAAGTAATGAGGCACATGACTTTTAGCAGGTTGAGATTTTGTTATGCTATTGACATGCTGTGAGATAACGGGGACAAATTTTGCAAACATTTCTATAGCCTTAAAAAAGGTCCCAGTGTTTGCTTTATATAATTTATCATTTTCATCCCTGAAAGCTAAACACTGCCCTGCCAGAAACTGGACAATTGCAATGATTCTCTCAATAATGGCTCGCCATCGTCATTTTTCAGATTCAAAGTACCGTTGTTGTTCTTTATCAAGTATACAACTGTTATAGAGACTTGTTTTTAATTCATACCACTTTTTACAGTTTTGCATATGTTCTACACTCGCTTCATGCCGCGATAAATGAGTCAATCTGAAAACCCTTGGTAATCTGTTAATTTGTTTTGTTTTAAAGCAAACAATTTGCAACAAAAGCAAAACACACTATTGGATTTAGTAGAACAGATTAACCAAGCTGTTTCAACTTTTTCACCGTTAGGTAAAACTCGCGTTGCCAACGCGAGTCTAGAGTAAAAATTCTGAAAATGGTGGTTCCACAAATGTACCACCGAAAGAGGCCGCCTGCGTGCGTGCACACACGCACTGCACACCTGCCAGAATCGGCCCTGCGTCTACGTATCGTATGTATAAATAGAAATTTCGCAAGCTGAAAAATGTTTTCTTCAAAACGATGCATATACTCGAAGATTTCGCATAAGGCAGATGACACCTGGCTTCCCATGGCTTGGTCTCCCATCTGTTCTTAAAGTGTTCTTCGGAAAACAAAACTGTTTTGTTTGAGGCAAATTTCCACAAGAATCATTATTTTCTCTACTTCTGGTTGACAATAATGAAGTACTGTGAGACTCGCTTTTAAAGATTTTAGATCCCCTTTTAGATGGGTATGACATCCATCCAGGAGTGGAATTAACTGATCTACACCGATGAATCATTACATTATGACCACCCAAAGCCCAGAGACATGAGCGCGCCTGGAACCCAAATGGTGGCACAAGTGAAGTTCACAGAGCAATATATGTATATACAACCAGAGGACCGGCTTTCGGTTAGTAGAGTGTTCGGAATCAGAATGGGAAAAGCTGCCGATTTATCGGAGTTTGATAAAGGGAAAATTGTGATTACCGGCACCTCGGAATTACGATCTCGGAAATGGCGCAGCTTGTGGCTGGTTTACGTGCCGCTGTAGTGAGTACGTATCAAAAGTGGTGCACAAATGGACAAACCACGAACCGTCGTCCAGCTGTATGTCGTTAGAAGCCCATTGATGCCAGAGGGGAGCCGAGACTGTCGCGCATTGTTCACAGCAACCAAAGGGCCACAGTGCGACAAATCATCTGCAGCTACAACAGTGGTGATCAGGGCAATGTGTCACAGCACACAGTTCATCGTAGCTTTCTGTGCATAGGCTTGCGTAGTCGTCGACTACGCAAGCCTATGCACAGCGAGCATGGGGACCCAGCCGGGTCCCCATGCTCGCTGGAAGTCATCGCCAACAACGCATGAAATGGGACCAAGATCATCGAGATTGGATCATGGATGATTGGAAGAAAGTGGCCTGGTCTGACGAATCAAGATTTCTGGTGTGTCACGCCGATTACCAACGGAGGCTATGGCACCTGGATGCACTGTTGGATGGAAACAGGCTTACTGCGGGGGTGTTATGCTGTGGGCGATGTTTTCTTGTGACACGTTAGGCCCCATTATTCCAATAGCAAAATCCCTCACAGCTGTCAGGTATCTGAACATTGTTGCAGACTAAGTTCACCCATTCATGGCAACTGTGTTCCCTGCTGGTGATGGTCATTACCAACAGGATAATGCGTCATGACGCACTGTCAGAATCGTCAAGGATGCTGGTGACTTTCTGTTAATGCTCTGTCATCCAAATTCACCTTACATGAACGAAATCGAACATTTGTGGTTCGACTTGGAAAAGCGGGTTCGCGCTAAATCACACCCACCTCAAAATGTACGGGAACTGGAGGACCTGCTGTTGACATTATGGTACCAGATACCCTAGGATACCTATTGCCCCCTCATCGAATCGATGCCTCGCCGAGTGGCCGCTGTTGTGCTTAGTTAACCGGGGTCCTACGGCTTATTAAGTAGGTGATCATAATGTAATGGTCCATCGGTGTATGTGGAAAGGTTTAGTCGATTGGCAAATTCAAAGGAATTTTTTACAGATTTTTTTATTAAGTCGTTGAAGTAGATAATTTGAAAGACAAGAACAGGACAACCTATGTGCTTCTGTGCCTATATTGCTCACAATGGAATGAAATGAAACTTCCAATTCATGTATTTTGGGGAGAGCCTAAAAATGCGCACTTCGGGCATATGGGTACGTCAAGAGTAAGGTAGTAGGACGCGCGGCGTTCTACCATCAGGGGTTTGAAACTTCTATACGACTAATTCCTGAACAACCTTGGTTATTGAGTTCACAAACAGATTAGGAATATGATTTCCACATTGGTATGTTTACATAAACGAGTTCTGAATGTACCTTTAATAATAAAAGGACTTTTTTCGCATAGCAATATGTTTTTGAAAGTGGAGCAAGTCTAATGGAAAAAGTATCTACGCAGTTCAGAATGCGAATGTATTGCTTTTTTTCGTAATATAAAGGAAATAATTCACATACAATGGCATAAATAAAACGGCTTTATTGAGACACCGTACACCAAAGTCTTCGACACGAAAAACAGAACTTTTACGCGTCTGTGAAAAACTAAACGTCAGATAGGTACATGATGTCTATTTATAATCTTAGTTGAATCTTCATTTAACACTTATCCAGATCCTGCTCCAGCACCACCATTTCCACCAGCTCCGGCCTCACCTCCGACACTGCCACCGAAACCAAATCCGAAATCTGCTCCTGCTCCAGCCTTTCCTCCAGCGCCACCACCAGCTCCACCATCCGCTCCTCCACCAGCTTCACCTCCTGCACCCGCGTTGAATCCCATGTTCATTCCTGAATAACGAAAGATAAAATGAATTTAAAGAAATAACAAACAAATGTATTAATGATATTTTGAAATGACCTTATGATTTTTTGCGACCAATAAATTTGGACCACTTAAGTTTATTAAACATGTAGTTTTTTTTTTTGTTGGAGGTTTAATGACTACCGTGAGCAAATCGATGGACTATATAAGCAGTCGCCCGTTTCTAATTTAGGGACGCTGCTTCTAAGGAAGGGAGAGAGCCAGAGCCGTAAGGCAAACACAACAAACATATATACACTGCTGGCCACCCAAAATGCAACACCAAGAAGGAAGCATCCGATTGGCCTGAGATTCGCAGCATGAGTCTCCCGCGAGAGGACATGCAAACGATTAGCACTGCAGGGCATATGCAAATCATGTGTGCCCGGCACGCCACCGAGAAGCACTATAAGAAGGGTGCACAGAAGGTGGGGTGTAAGTAATGGAAGTGTGTTATGCTACCGGACTTATGCGTGGGAAGCTTCCTGATGCCTCGTCGCAGAATACGGCAGTCCTTCCAGCACGTTTCGGAGTTCGACAGAGGACGAACAGTGACTTATCAGGAATTAGGGTGTGTTGCGGAACAACCTGTGTCAGCACGTACCATACGACGTCGTCTGCAGGAGCGGGGACTTGTCGCACGTTGCCCATTGCTCCGATTACCAGAGACGTTATACCACCGGCGAGTTCGGCGGCAGTGGGCAGTTGAACGCCACACCTGAACTACGGAATGGCACGACATTGTCTTCTCCGATGAATCCCGCATCTGCCTGCAACACCACAATGGTCGGATCCGCGTGTGGCGGTACCGCGGCGAGAGACTGTATGACGCCTGCATTATGCATCGCCATACCGGTCCGTCGCTTGACGTTATGGTTTGGTGCGCAATTGGATATGGCACCCGCACCCCCTGGTACGCATCGCCGGTACACTCAACAGCCACCGCTACATCTCCGACGTTTTGGAGCTTGTAGTCCTCCCTTACCTGCAGGACCTGCCAGCGGCCGCGTTTCAACAGGACAATGTGCGCCCGCACGTTGCACGCATCGTGCAACAATTCTTCACAGCCCACCAGGTGTCACTGCTGCCGTGGCACGCCTGTTCTCCCGATATGTCGCCCATCGAACACGTCTGGTCGCTGATCGGCAACCGAGTGGCCCGGCAAGCACCACCCGCGGCTACGCCTGATGAACTGTGGCAGCGTGTGGACGCAGCCTGGACTGACATACCCCAAACCCACATCCAAAGCCTCTTTCGTTCGATGCCGTGGCGTGAAGCGGCCGTTATTGCCAGCCATGGGGGCCACACGAACTATTGATGTCTGCGTGTTCCGCAAGTCGCACGAGCCTGTAAGCTCAATCGTTTCATCTTTGTATCTGTTGTTATGTGTCCAATAAATCTGGCTTTGCTATCTCGTGTCCTTCTTGGTGTTGCATTTTGGGTGGCCAGCAGTGTATGTTCAATACCTGTGTGGCATGGAAAACAACAACAATATATACAGGGTGTTCCCAAATTCGTGCGACAAACAAAGAGTAGTGATTGTACACATAAAAACGAATAACTTTTGCAATGGAACGCAGGGTGGCACTCCGCTCCTAGTGCCCGAAAAACGTTAAATTCCATGTCCACGTTGATCCTCCAACAGTGGAAAGAAACACAACTTACCTAAATTGTGAGTTGCACACTTGCGTTAGTGAACGTAGAGGCAGAGCAGGACTGAAAGGAGGTGTTTGAAGTGGCGCCCGAGGTCGTCGTTGCACAGCCCACACCGACGGATGAAGGGCTGTCGCACTCTCTCGTAGACCTTCGGTGGTGTGCTGACCTGGTCAGCAGCGACAACGGAACTCGCGACGAGATCTTCCTGTGACTCCACAGGCGTCTCGTACACCAGTGTTTTCAGGTGTCCCTAGAAGAAGAAGTCCAGTTGATTCAGGTCCGGAGAGTGTGGAGATCAAGTTACCGGTCCACCCCGTCCAATCCATCAGCCGTGATACGTAGCATTCAGGAAGTCCTGGACCGCGGTGGAAAAATGTGCAGGGACCCCATCATGCACGAACCACATGTCTCTCCAAGCATTGTGTGTAACACTCTGCAACAAACCGGGAAGCATTTGCTCCAGGAACACACGGTCCATGGTGCCAGTCAGACGTTGTGGCAAGATGTACAGTTCCACCAGCCAATCACCAAGGATACCAGCCAAGATGTTGACGGCAAACCTCTGGCTCTGCTGGTGGTGGCAAGTGGCGGTGGCGTGCGGATTATCATTAGCCCAAATGTGCTGGTTTGACTGTTGAAAATGCTCTCCTGCGTAAACATCGCCTCATCACTGAATAACACTAAGGCGGGAAAGTGCGGATTAGCAGTGCTCATCTGGAGCAGCCACCTGACGAACTGTACCCGGCATCTCCGGCCAAACCTTGAACTTTCTGCATGAAGAAGGGATTACATCAGTTGCTCATGCAGAACTTTTCGCACCGCACTGTGAAGAACACCCATTTCCGCTGCCACTGCTCGCGTACTAGTGGACGGCGGTGCTGTGAATCGTTGCAAGACGCAATCTTCCATTTCCGGTGTCCGCACTGACCGCTGACGCCCAGCATCACACCTGGAGATCGTGAACGCCAGTCTCTCGCAGGCGTCGATCAACTCTGTCGAATGTCGCATGGGGAGGCATACGACGATTCGTGAATCGCTCACGGTACATCCTCGCAGCTGCACGTCCATTGCCACGTGCGCGCCCATACATTAGATGCATATCCGCCAATTCCTCGTATGAGTAGTCCCCCATGTCATTCACGACTCCTCCGCTACGTCCGGTCGTCTTTTGCCGCACGTTGTTAACTCGGTAATGTCGATCAATCCGTTCCCATGAACCCGTTACGAATACTCCAGTGCATGCTGGTCGTGACGCTCGTTGCATCAGGCACAGACAGCCCGAACACATCGAGAGTCTACGACAGAGTACGACAGTCCTTAGTCCTTTATTCGTCGGTGTGGGTTGTGCAACGACGCCCTCAGGCGCCACTTCGAGCACTTTCTTTCAGTCCTGCTCTGCCTCTGCGTTCACCAACGCAAGTGTGTAACCCATAATTTAGGTAAGTTGTGTTTCTTTCCACTGTTGGAGGATCAACGTGGACATGGAACTCAACGTTTTTTGGGCACTAGGAGCGGAGTGCCACCCTACGTTTCATTCCAAAAGTTATTCGTCTTTATGTGTACTATCACCCCTCTTTGTTTGTCGCACGAATTTGGGTAATACCCTGTATATGTTCGAATACCGGTTTGGCACGCTTCAGGGCCAGATTTATCTGGCCTTTCCCATTACCTGGACACAGAAGTTCACGAGTTGAACATGCGATCAAGAGCAGCCCTGCAACAATTGGTCATTTTTTTTTTTTTTACCTGAAAACTTTGCTCGCAAATTTGTACCAACTTTTCTTCTTGCATTTGTCGTCTTGGTGTCATTCAAGAATATGAATATCTCCTGGCCTGTCAGTTGTAACTCAGTGCAAAGAAAAAATTTTCCATTTAAAACCACAAAGTGAAATGTGCCAAATTTGAAGTGTTTCCGTTTGTATTGTAAAACGATCACAGTCCTTTGTTTGTACGTGTTTTTTGATATTTTATGTTGTGTACTTCACGAAACGTCAACGGATAATGTGAGAATTTTTCTTTTCTTGTTTTAATTCATCCAGATATTATTTTCCTTTTGTTCTTCATTTTGTCTATGTTGAATGCATTGAAAGTGGGAGTTAATCATACAAATTATCAATTGTGAAATTTTTCTGAAGACTGAGCTATTAAACGAGAACAGTTTTTTTTTTTCGTCTTCCTCACCCGAAGCTTGTGTCTCGTTCTATAATCCTTTAACTTGCTTGGTGATTTATTTCCTCATTTGAATGATGAAATTGACTGTTCGTTACAGTGCCAAAATGCTAAATCATGGTATCTCTGTCTCACCCTATATTTAGATGATATTGTTCGAAAACTCTGAAATAGAGGTAGTTGAATTTATCTTTCCTATTTGGATCTGCAAATTATTTTTCAAATTCTTCAAGAATATGAGACAGGGAGCTGTAACTACTATTTTGGATTGGATATACAAAAAGATATTTCAAATTATTTAGAAATGTCTAAAAACTTATTTCAAATTGTTCAAAATTCTGACAGGACGCTGTACCTGATATTTTCCTACGAATCTGTAAATATACCTCGAATTGTTTAAAAATTATCTGAGAGAATAAGCGGTACAAAATACTTCCGTTCGGATCTACAAAAAAAATATTTCAAATTGTCTAAAAATCTTAGAACTATTTCCATTCGGATGTACAAGGGTGAGGCAAAACTGATCAGCAGTGTGTTTATAAAATCTAATTAAAAGATCAATGGAGAACGTGCAGAGGCGTACATCATTTTTCAACATAGTCGCCTTAATTTAACGTGCAGAGGCGTACATCATTTTTCAACATAATCGCCTTAATTTAACGTGAGAGGCGTACATCATTTTTCAACATAGTCGCCTTAATTTTCAAAGCATTTAGTCCAACGTTGCACAAGCTTCTTTATTCCGTCAGATGAAAGCATTCTTTTCGCTGAGATGAGTCATATATATACAGCTTCCTTCAGATTTTAGACCACGGCCAATCGTCGGCATCTTAAGGGGGCTTGGTGTGGGCCAAATAACTGATAGTCTAGAATAGGATTGTACGGAGGATGCTTCAATATCTTAAGGTTTCTTTACTGGAAAGTTTCAGCGTTGTGAGAAGCAGCATGAGGATGGTCATTGTTATGGAAGCACAAAACATCTTCACACCGTAGTGTTTGGCGTTTCCTTTGAATTGCGGGTTTCAGTACATCTCGTAGAATTTCGCGGAAATCGGCTCTGTTCACTGTAGAGGCCCTGTCTTACTAATGTTGCAATATTGACCCTTGTGATCCCCAAAATCAGGTAGCAGCAGTTTCTCATCGTTTGGATGAGTTTTGAACTTTATTCCTTGATTGGTGATCCCGAATGCTTTGGTTCTAAACTGTGGCGTTTACTCTCCGGCTCATAATGGTGGATTTATGTTTCGTCCCCAAGGATGACTCGATTCAATAAATGCCTCACTTGCGTTACCACAACTATCAAAAAGGCGTTGACAAATGTTTGAACTGCTCATCATTGGAGAAGTGTTGGGCGCATCTTTCACAGATTTTATGAAAGTTAAGTCTGTTCTGGAATATTACATAAGCAGAACCGCAGAGATGAGCCATTCCATTATGACCACCTCCAGACTAAAGAAATGAGCGCGCCTGGGGACCGAACGGTGGTGCAGGTGAAGTTTACAGAGCAGTATATATACAACCCGAGGACCGGCTTTCGGTTAGTAGAGTGTTAAGAGTTAAAATAGGAAAAGCTGCCGATTTATCGGAGTTTGATCAAGGACAAATTGTGATGGCACAGCGATTCGGAACTACGATCTCGGAAACGGCGTGGCTTGTTCACGTGCAGCTGTAGTGAGTACGTATCAAAAGTGGTGCACAGATGGCCAAACAACGAACCGTCGTCCAACCGTGAGCCATCCGCAGCTCATTGATGCCAGAGGGGAGCCGAGACTGCCCCGCATTGTTCACAGCAACCGCAGGATTACAGTGCGACAAATCACCTGAAGCCACAACAGTGGTCATCAGGGCAATGTGTCACAGCACACAGTTCATTGCAGCCTTCTGCGCTTGGGCCTGCGTAGCCAAAGACCCAGCCGGGTCGCCATGCTCACTGCACGTCATCCCCAACAACTTATGAAATGGGACCAAGATCATCGAGATTGGAGCGTGGATGATTGGAAGAAAGTGGCCTGGTCTGACGAATCAAGATTCCTGGTGCATCACGTAGACGGCCGAGCGCGGATACGCAGATTTCCAACGGAGGCTATGGCGCCTGGATGCACTGTTGGGCGGAAACAGACCGAAAGCGGCGGGGTGTCATGCTGTGGGCGATGTTTTCTTGGGACACTTTAGGCCCCATCATTCCAATAGCAAAATCCCTCACAGCTGTCAGGTATCTGAACATCGTTGCAGACTAAGTTCACCGATTCATGGCAACTATGTTCCCTGCTGGTGATGGCCATTACCAACAGGATAATGCGCCATGCCACATTGCCAGAATCGTCAAGGAGTGGTTCGAGGAACATGCTGGTGACTTTCTGTTAATGCCCTGGCGTCCAAATTCACCTGACACGAAGCCAATCGAACATTTGTGGTTCGACTTGGAAAAGCGGGTTCGCACTGTATAACCACCACCCCGAAATGTACGGAAACTGGAGAATCTGCTGTAGACATTATGGTTCCAGATACCCCAGGATACCTACCGCCACCTTATCGAACCGATGCCTCGCCGAGTGGCCGCGGTTTTGCGGACTAAAGGGGGTTCTACAGCTCATTACATAATTGGCCATAATGTAATGGCTTATCGGCGTATATTCACGTGGATCATTTTTAAAGCAAGTGAGGGAGATGCAGTGTTGGACACAATAATGTGAACAGAAATGCATTTTTGTTACCAATGCCTAACACTTTAACCCAGCAAAGATTTATTGTTACCAGGGATTGGTGTTATGGAATAATCTACTTTGTCAACTAACACATATCAATAATTATAATTACAGAAGTCCAATTATCCAGATTAACTCGAACCATAGCCCATCCGGATATTTGGAAAATCCGGATAATTGGGTTGTCTTTTTTCTGCAGGCCAAATACGTATTTATTAAATGAAGTGAGGGAATTTAATTTTTTCGTTTATCGTATTTTATAATAACAAATGGTATACAGCTTAAAAATACATATCTTCATATCTTCTGTATTGCATTATCATTTTGTATTATTTAAATGAACGAAAAAAACTAAATACACGTAAATAGATTAACAAAAATCTTAATTTTACTTGGCCTTGAAAGAAGAACAAGCGATCCGGATAATTGGAGTTCATGTTATCTGGAGTCCGGATAATTGGAGTTCTATTGTATTTTCGAAAGCAAGTAAAAACTATTTGCTAACAAACTAAAATATAAAATTTAATAGCACAAAATTATTAATCAGACCATATATGCGTAAATTTTATATGTTCAGGACGTTAGGCTGGACTACGCACTTAAAGGGAATTGGGATTCACTCAAGCTATATATACATACACTGACGGAAAAAAAATCCCAACGCCACGAAAAAATAGTTGTAGAGGAATGAAATGGCGGCAATACATTCGTATAGGTAACATATTTAATCGATTAAAGTTTCAAGATCACAGCTTATTGTAAGCGCGAGGAGAGCCATTTTAAATGTTAAATGCTGGTACATTAATAACCGGTGTAACCGCTAGAATGTTGAATGCAAGCACGCAAACGTTCATGCATTGTGTCTTACAGGTGCTGGATGTCAGTTTGTGGGATGGAGTTCCATGCCTGTTGCACTTGGTCGGTCAATACAGGGACAGTTAATGCTGGTTGGGGGTGACGCTAGAGTTTTCATCCAATGATGTCCCATACGTGCTTGATTCGAGAAAGATCTGGTGATCTAGCAGGCCACGGCAACATGTCGACACTCTGTAGAGCATGTTGGGTTTCAACAGCGGTATGCGGGCGAGCGTTATCCTGTTGGAAAACACCCCCTGGAATGCTGTTCATGAATGGCAGCACAACAGGTTGAATCACCAGACCGACGTACAACTGTGCCGTCAGGGAGCGTGGGATAACCACGAGAGTGCTGCTCCTGCTGTCATAGGAAATTGCTCCCCACACCATAACTCCAGGTGTAGGTCCAGTGTGTCTCGGCCGCAGACAGGTTGGTTGCAGGCGCTCGCCTGGCCTCCTTCTAACCAACCCACGGCCATCACTGGCACCCAGTCAGAACCGGCTTTCATCAGAAAACACAACAGATCTCCACTCCGTCCTCCAATGAGCTCTAGCTTGACACCACTGACGTCGCAAACGGCAGTGGTTTGGAGTAAGTGGAATGCACGCTACAGGGCGTCTGGCTCGGAGCTGTCCTTCAAGTAACCGATTTGTAACAGTTCGTTGTGTCACTGTGGTGGCAACTGCAGCTCGAATTGCTGCCGCAGACGCGGTACGATGCGCCACGGCCATACGCCGTACATGGCGGTCTTCCCTCTCAGTAGTGCCACGTGGCCGGCCGGAACCCGGTCTTCTTGAGGCAGTACCTTCCCTTGACCACCGCTGCCAACAATCATGCACAGTGGCTACATTCCTGCCAAGTCGTTCTGCAATATTGCGGAAAGAAAATCCACCTTCTCGTAGCCCTATTACACGACCTCGTTCAAACTCCGTGAGCTGTTGATAATGGCTTCTTCGTCTTCTTAAAGGCATTCTTGACTAACATCAACACCCTACGTCGAATCTCAACGATAACTAACGCTCACGAACGTTACAGCGCGTATTTACAGCAAACCTGCTTTGCATGTTCCGAGCGGCGCTACTAGCGCCACACGTATGCGCCGAGCGCGAAATTTGCATAGACGTCATCTTACAAATGTACTCTCACCGCCTACCAACTGTCGTTTATCTAACACAACCCCTTCTTGGTGTTGGGATTTTTTTCCGTCAGTGTATATATAATCTTTTACTCAATTTCATGTTCTGTAGTTACCCTATACATAAGTATATACTGTATATAATATATGTTTTTTTCTTAATATTATATGTTATGACATTAATATTGCAGTGTAATGTGGTCAAATGTAACTCCATAGCGGAAAAACAAATGAAATGAAACACCACGCTCAGAGACGTGACTTTCAATGCAGCTGCGTACGTCGCAATACACAAAGGTATCCAACACTGTTTGGTTGTAATAACTTTGTTTGGAACCTCAAGATCCTGTTTAAATGCATTTAACGTGTCTTGTTGCAAAATTTCTTTCGGGGTGACGACGAAATGAGCGACTTAACGGACTTCAAAAGAGGGCTAATTGTTGGTGGCCGGATAGTGGGGTTGTCGAGAAGATATCGAGAGCTACTGTGTCTGGCGTCATAACAGCATACCGTGTTCGTGGCAAAACTTCGTCTGCGAAACACAAGAGCGGCCGGAAAACGACCCTGATTAATAGACAGGAGAGCATTAAAGACGATTGTTACCCGTAATAAGAAGACCAGGGCGTCGAAAATTAGTGCGGAGCTCAATCTGCATCTCCAGACCCCATTATCAACGAAAACAGTTTGCAGAGAGCTGCATAAACAAGATATTCATGGCAGACCTGCTATTGCAAAACCTCTGGTGACCCGGGCGAATGCATAACGGCGACAGCAGCGGTGCCCGGAGCATACAATGTGGACTGCCGATGCATGGAAGCGTGTAATGTGGTCAGATGAATCCACATTCACACTATTTCCCACCGCAGGGCGTGTTTACTCGTGGAGATCACCGTCAGAAGCGTACAACCCACAATGTCTGCTCCCAACATTGCAGCATGGTGGCGGTTTTGCCATGCTCTGGGCGGCCATATCGTAGTTTTTCCCTGATCACCTTGAAAGGAGGGATGACTGGCAGGGCGTATGAAACAATTTTGGCCGACCAAATCCAACCAATGGCTCAGGCATTGTTTCCTGCAAGGGATGCCACCTATCAAGATGTTAGCGCCCAAAATCACAGAGCTCGAAATGTCCAATCATGGTTTGAAGAACACGAAGACGAACTTTCACACCTTCCTTGGCCTCTCCAATCACCAGACTTGAACAACATCGAGTCACTGTGGTCTGTGTTGGATAATAGAGTATGATCCCGTCATCGTCCTCCTGCATCTCTCAAGGACCTGTAGCAGTTTCTGCATGAAGAATGGTGTAACATCCCATTAACCACCGTCCAGGATTTGTTTGTATGCGTTAATTCCAAGGAGGATTCAGGCGGTTTGAATGCCAAGGGTGGTCCCTGTCATGCTCTGAGCAAAAGCTTCTTTTCCAAGTTGCTCACATTATTCTGCCCAGCCCCTGTATGTAGTCCATTGTAGTGTGCATTTGTGATTGTTTTACAAGTATGTTATCCTCAGGGGCGTATTATAGCTTCTGCAACCCCCATGCTGTGGAGGGGGTCTCACGGTTAAAGGGCTATAACGAAGTGAATTTCTCCGTCATTTTTATCCGCGCCGGGGTTCGAACCCGGGTCCACTCATTCCGGAATAAGTTGCTCTACCAATTAAGCTACGCGGACATTTTATTCTGATTCCTATCTACCTTTATGTCGTGTGCGTCCTTCTGGCAGGTACGTCACATCTCCTGGTACGTTACATCATCTCCCCCTTATTTTTTTTTTTTTTCTGAAGTGCTGGAGAAGGGATTCTCTTATTTTTGCTATCTCGCGGTGTGGAAACAACATCACACCAATGCGAGATTTTGAACGGTCGGGTCATCCGGATAGTTCGGGCGCCATTATAACGAAGTGAATTTCTCCGTCATTTTTATCCGCGCCGGGGTTCGAACCCGGGTCCACTCATTCCGGAATAAGTTGCTCTACCAATTAAGCTACGCGGACATTTTATTCTGATTCCTATCTACCTTTATGTCGTGTGCGTCCTTCTGGCAGGTACGTCACATCTCCTGGTACGTTACAGGGCCTCTAGCCTCAGCAAACAGATTTTACCAATTTTGGGGCAGAAGCTTCGTAAGAAACTGGTTAAAGAAATATCCAGGAATTTCAGGCAGCTTTGAATGAAGTATTAACAATAAAAGCAATTTTTGCATTTTCTCAGTGAATAAGTAAAATCTTGAGAAAACATTTTCGTTGCTTAAGTTCATAAAAATTGGGTGGTGGAAAACCATCTATTTCACAGGACTTGAGGCCTCCTTTCACGGCCATAGCAAAAGTTCTTATGCGTGTTCGTAAGTCTATCAGAACAAAAGGTTACACGTGCTGTAAAATAAATGCTGCATGTCGTTCGAGGGGCATAGATGACATGTTTGTTCGAGAGATTGCGCAACTGCTGCATGCACCTCTGCAAATTCTTGTGCCCAGCGTGAGATGCACACTGACATTTCGAAATGGCGACGTTGTTGGAAATGTGGTCTCAAATCGAAGTGAGAGCAGCGATAATGTTTTTATAGGCCCAGAACGAGTCAGCAGCCGAAATTCATCAGCTGATCGTCAAAGTTTATTGTGACAACGTGATGTCTTGACAACATGAGGCGAAATGGTGCCGTTCGTTTCAATCGGGCAGTGATGATGTGGGGAACCGACTACGCACCAACAGTGGACGTCCAAGTTCGTCGACGATAGAGATAAACACTTCACCTTTGCACGAAATGATTCAAGATAATCGAAGAGTAACTTTGCTCCATAATGCGTCCGCGCTGGGTGTGAGCTATGGCATTGTTCAACATCTTGTTGTGGATGCTTTGCAGTACTTCAAGGTTTGTGCCAGATGGGTGCCATGTTCATTATCCGTCGATCACAAAGCAGCACGAATAATGGCACGTGTGACGTACTACAGAGGTGAAAACATGTGTCAAGACGACAAATTAGCAGCGAGACATTCTGTCCGCGTAGCTCAGTTAGGAGAGCGATTTACTCCTGCGTGAGAGGACACAGCTTCGATGTCCGTCGCGGACAAACTTGTGTTATCACATTGGCGCCCGATTGTGGAAAATTGATCCACTGGCCGTTGAGTTCTTCGAAAAATGGGTGATGTTTGTTCCACACACTATTTGGAATTAATGAAAATTTTCTACTTCGCTTCAAAGACAAAAACAATTAAGAAGGAGATGATGTGACGTACTACAGAGGTGAAAACATGTGTCAAGATGACAAATCTCTGCAGCGAGACATTCCGTCAGCGTAGCTTAGTTGGAAGAGCGACTTACTCCGGAGTGAGGGGACACGGTTTCGATGATCGTCTCTGACAAGTGTGACGTACCTGCCAGCAGGACGCACACGACATAAAGGCAGATAGGAGTCAGAATGAACGTCCGCGTAGCTCAATTGGTAGAGTGACTTATTCCGGAATAAGCGGACTCGGGTTCGATTCTCGGCGTAGACCAAAAATGACGGAGAAATTTACTTCGTTATACAAGCTTGTGTATTCACACATGTTTGACGTTCCTGCAGCGTTCGCTTAAGACGGACATAGCTTTCTTGACCGTATTGTGACTGGAGACAAGACGTGGCTCCACGTCTTCGTTCTCACTAGCAAGGGAGCTTCCATGCAATGGAAACTCGCTGCTTCACCGCCGAGGAGGAAGTTTAAAGTCACACCGTCTGCTGGAAAAATCATGGCATCTGTTTTCTAGGATTTCTCGAGCGAGCTTTTGGTGGGCTTTTTTGAGCATTGGCGCACCAGTAACGCTGATGGGTACTGTGCCACGCTCAAAAAATTGCTCGAGAGCATCCGACAATAACGACCAGGTCGACTGAGCAATGGTGTCATTCTTCACGGTAACGCGAGGCCGCACACCGCTAACACCACGCAGCACTTGCTCCACAAATTCCGGTGGGAAGTGTGGAAGCACCCGGCTTACAGCCTGGAATTGGCTCCTAGTGACTTTCACCTCTCCTGCCGTTAAACAGCACTTGTCTGGTACTCGCTTCACATGTGACGATGACGCGAAAACAGCTGTAACAAACAAACTGGCTACATCAGCAGGGACATGAATTGTTTCGGTCCGGGATGGACAAGCTAGTCGTGTGGTCCGACAAATGTCTGAATCGTCACGGCGATTTCATCGAGAAATAGTGCTTCATATCCTTTGTGACGTCACACAAACACTTCTTGGTTGTTGAGTTTTCTCCTACTCGAACGTGTAACCTTTCTTACAGAATGAGAAAGAAATAGTTCAATGAGTGGAGTTATACAAGGTGTCATGTATTAGTTGCCGATAACTACGCACCCTTCAGAATATAATGAATTTTTAAGGTGTTCTTCGCGGGAACGAAGAAGCAGAGTGAAGATAAGCAATGTCTTTTCCTTTCTTTTTTTTTTTTTTTTTTTTTTATAAGAGAGTCAAAAGAAAAGTATTTTACTATGTGAAAAACATGGTAACATTATATTAAGGATATTTTTATATTCCAGAGTAAATATTTTAAATAGTTTCACATGGCTGTGCCACAATTCTTAATTGTTACTTATTTATTTGTTTACTTATGTTCTGTATTTTCGTGTTAACTGGAAAAGGTCATACGATACCAGGGGCGGATTGGCGGTCGCAAAAGGGTCCGGGAAAATTTTTGCAAATGGGCCCGTTCAGCGGTAGTTTTGCGGTACTATTGTATCACAACTGAAAAACCTATTTTTTTATTTAAGAAACAAAACAAAAAGGGTAGCTGCTCTGGAAACAGTGGCAAGCATAGTACTGGGGGAGGGGGTTAAAAGTACATCCGTCATCCTTAAATTACAGTGGGTGTTGTGGGAAAATTTTCATCGGCCCATGCCAAAATTTCACTGCAGAAAAACTGTACTAAATATCGGGACAAACTCACTTACTCGACGTGGAAAAAGCGAATAATCAGTTTTAAATCACTAGTTTAGTTAGTTATGTATGTAATTGCGTTGGAGAAGCTTCTAAATTTAGACAAAATCAATATTTATATTTGTTTAAAATTTTCACTTAAGAACGCTGAAGTAAGAACATTAAAATTTAAAAAATAATTGCTTATATAGCCTTTTCATGTTTGACAGACGGTGAAATAATATTGATTTTCATACCTTTGAGCTTCCACTTCTTAAATTTTCAACAAAGTGGGCTGAAATTCCAGCAAATATTTGAGAGAGAGAGAGAACTGTACTACCAAAATTATGTTGGAGTTGTGCCGAAAATTCTTTCGCATAAAACATGATTTTTAAATTTAAATAAATAAAAAAAATACAGAACTTTTACATTGTAAAATTTTCTATTTGTACTGCAATTTTTGTCATTTTTCGATTCTGGACAATCACAGTTAGAAATTTAAAGATTTTTGAATATCGTGGCAAATAGTGATCATATATTTGTATGTGTTTCAATTACAAAACGTGCTTTTATGCTTTGGTTATATGTTTTGTAAAGACACCTTATTAAATAACGTAAACAAAACATTTTGCAACTTCGTGTTGAAATGATATCTCCGTAAATGCCTTCATCTGCAGCATTTGTCAGTTATCACAAGGATCGTAGGCTGCGTAGGGACATACAAAGACTGCAGACAACTCAAAGTAGCATGGAGAGATGAATGCTTGGTGTAACCAGGAAAGATAAGAAGAGGAACTCGTGGATCCGAAAAATGACAAGAGTGGAAGACATCATGATCAGAGTAAAATCCCTGAAATGGCAATGGGCTGGACATATTACCAGAAGGTACAGACCATCGATGGACAGCTGAAATTTTAGACTGGATTCCGAGGGACAGGAAAAGACCCAGAAGAAGACCACATGGGAGATGGGTGGATGAAATTCGAAAGTATGCGGGAGTATCATGCAGGAGACTGGCACAAGACAGACCGTTGTGGAGGAAACTTGGGGAGACCTTTGTCCAGCAGTGGATTGATAATGGTTGACAATGATGATGATGACATCCCATAATGACCATTATCTAGCATTGTTCTGCAACTTTATCAAACATGGGTGAGTATTTTCACTACTTTAACTAAAGTAGTGAATTTTTCTTAGCCCTGTTTAGTCCTGATGCCAGGCCCCTCGAAACATTTTAGGATGAAATGAATGGTCAAAGAAACTATAGAAATAGATAGACATCCCTTCCCCACTCCGCAGTTGAGAAATACATCAGTTAATTGCACGGGGAGAAAGGAGTGGATGTTTGGAAGAGGAGATTTTTTTAATGCCTAAACAGATTAATCATAGTTTTCGGGCTCGTTCGGGCCCGGGCTCTATCTTGCAATATAAAATTCGGGCTCGGGCGGGCTAGGGCTGACATACTTCGGGCTCGGGCTCTTAAAATTGAGCCCGAACTCAGCTCTTATGAGCACAGCGCTAATGCCTCCTACAGCCAACGGGAGTAAAATCAACAACACCCTCCCCCTTCCTTGGAGAATATATACTAGAACGTCTTGTATACACCCCCGCCCTCCCGTAACATACGGTACATACATTCTCGTTCCTCAGCTACTAAGTGAACCCAGAAGTGCGCAAACGCACATGGCCCATCTATTGTAGTTGGGATTCTAGCAATTGCCTGGTGAAGGGATTTTTATCCCTAATTCAAAATAGAAGTTTTTCCCTCCGCTTGTTATAATTACATTATGTGTATTTCGTTTATAAAAAAAGTTTTCGGTTCGTCTCCTGCGTCTCCAGTGTCGCCTTCTGAAAATATTTTTAAGAAAGTAAGAAAGAAAGAGACAAAATATATGGAAGGGGCCCACCGGGAAATGTCCCGGTGTCCCGGTGGGCCAATCCGATCCTGTACGACACCGTCACATGACAGTTACATGGTTCGTGTGTGTGTGATTGTGAGGCATAGTGCCAAGACGCTCATTTCAAGAGGTCTTAATTCTCTAAAACAGTAAAATGTGCATATGATTAACTTTGGCGTAAGTATTTTGGAATTTTGGAGCACTTTGTATCGGTATGAAACTAGGGGAATCATTTTAATTACCACGTGCACATTTGTGTTTCACGCAATAAAGTATAATACTTTAGGTTTTACGAAAAAATACTCGTAGATTCCAAAGAATTTGATTTATTGAAGCGCCCGTTAAGCCTAGTAAATACACTGCTGGCCACCCAAAATGCAACACCAAGAAGGACATGAGATAGCAAAGCCAGATTTACTGGACACATAACAACAGATACAAAGATGAAACGGTTGAGCTTACAGGCCCGTGCGACTTCCCCGCACGGGGATAACTGGTTTTCCAGTTATTTGGGGAGCGGCGCCCCCACGGCCCGAGCTGACCTTGTGACTGGTCAACATCTGATGTCATGCCACCGCTTGATTTTTATTTTGGTGCTATTGGTGTTTGCAGGGACGGCTGTTCATCCAGCTGTTGGGGAGTCGCGGCCCCACGATCCCGAGCTGGTCTTGTGTCTCGCTTTTTTGTTTTTCTTTATTTTCTCCACTGGCTAGTTGCCCGTGTTGTATTCTACCTAATCGCTACCACGTTGTGTACTAACACCCCGGTCTTGTGGTTTTGTTACCCTCCACCACTAACTGATTTATATTAACCGCTCAGTTCGTAGGTTGCTGATATTCTGTTTAGGTTCCCTGCCAGGATTTGTCTTCTTTGGATTTTTTTTTTCCTTTTAACTGGTTTGGGTGCTAGACCTACCTGCATGTTTGCCGCGTGCGGAGACCCGTGAGGCGGAAATGGGATGTCTGGCGGCTGAGGTCGCAGGAGACCGGATAAGTGCCTCCTGTGTACCAACACTCCTCTTCGACCCCGGCTTCGCTGTAAACGGGAGGCTAGAGACTAACCCACCTCTAGTCAGAAGTCTTGTACCAAGTTGTGTACAGGGCTTTAGCGGCTTTTTGTCGTATAGCACGGCAGGGTAAGCCCGGGGGCTGTGGGATCATGCCAAAGGCGTTGGCATGACGGTACCCGGAGGCCGAAGTGTCCGCCGAGTGCGTGTGATCACAGCCAACGGACTATATCTGCAACGTATAAGCTCCAGAACTGTGTCCAGCGTCATTTTCTTGACTTGCAGACCTCCAGTTCTCCCTCGTAGGGCTCGGTGGTGGGTGGAGTAGTTTGTAGACGAATCCTCTTCCTTTTTTCCATGGGTAAAAAACAAAAAGAAAACTCCAAATTTAAGTCGCCTGAGACAATGATTATTGACAATGACTCTCCTTCGTCTTCTCAACCTACCAAGTCTCATACCCTTAAACGGTCTTTAGACCTTGACCTGGACCAAGAATGTGGAACCTCTTCTTCGGCGGCTGTACCAGTCGCTCCGAAGCGTCGTCTCCCCTCAATTGCTGTGACTACGCATGCTACTCACTTGCTTGTAGAATCCATCGATCCGCATGAGAGACTGTCCACCAGATCTCCCTTTTTCATTTCTAAAGCTTTGGACGCTGCGGTTGGCCCCTTGAAGTCTGTGAGGAAGCTTCGCTCTGGGGACCTGCTTGTCCAAACTTGCAGTGTTTCTCAGAGTAACACTTTTCTAAACCTCACTAGTCTTCAAGGCATTTCTGTAAAAGTGACACCTCACCCGTTTCTTAACACCTCTCGGGGTGTTATTTCGGAGTTTGATCTCTTGCCATGCAGTGAAGACGAATTTGTGACTGAACTTGCTGATCAAGGTGTTATTGCTGCACGTCGTATGATGTTCCGGCGTGATGGTTCCATGATTAAGTCAAAAAATGTCATCTTGACGTTTGACTCCCCGAAAGTTCCGACAGAAATCAAAGCAGGCTACTTGGTCTGTGCAGTTCGCCCGTACATTCCCAGTCCTCTGCGCTGTTTCAGGTGCCAGAGGTACGGGCATTCACAACGATTCTGTAAGAGTTCCGCTCGTTGCGCTAATTGTGGCTCCGGTGAACATGACGGGGAAGGTTGCACTTCTGCGGCCTGCTGTGTTAACTGCGGTGAGGCCCATGCAGCTTACTCCCGCAACTGTATGAAATGGAAGGACGAGATGGCGATCCAGCGCCTCAAGACCCTGGAAGGCCTCTCGTACCCTGCTGCCAAAGCCAAGTTGGGTATTCCCAACACCCGACAGCGTAGTTTTGCCGCAGTTGTTAAGTCTCTGCCACAACCCGTGCAGCCCTTTGTTCCGCGCCCTGTAGCTCTCGCAGCGCTTGCCAAGCGATCTACAGCTGACCAAGCGACACAGGTGTTTTTCCCCGAGCTCGCGATTTTTCGACTACCTGATTCTGGGCCTTCTCTTTTGCAGCCGACCCTCTCTTCCAGTTTAAAGCAGAAAGCCTGCACGTGCGGACGACCCGGCCCTCAATCCGCAAAGGTGTGCAGTGTCCATCCAACTGTCTCGGCCTCAGCGAGGTCCCCACCCACAACCAACATTATAGAGGAACATAGGGGGGAGGAGAGTGACAGTTCGTCCCCAGCCTCAAACAACATTGCAGAGGAACATGGGGGAGAAGAGAGTGACAGTTCGTCCCCGCCCTCTGCCAGCATTGCAGGGGAGTGTGGGGGGGAGGAGAGTGACTCATCCTTTGTGTAGTTCTGTTTAAAAAAAAAAAAAAAAAAATTATAATTATAATAGTCAATTAATAAATTTTTATATAAACCTAATTAACTACCTTGTCTTCACAGCTTTCATCATACTCTTTTTCAACTTTTACCAAGCCTGTCTGCTCTTAATCATTTTCCACGTTTTTTAAAAATCTGTGGCTGATAGTTCTTGGTCTGGCGCTCTTTGGCCAAACCTGGCCCTTGCGCCAATAAAATCCAACAACCAACCAACCAACCAACCAGCCCGTGCGACTTGCGAAACACGCAGACATCAATAGTTCGTGTGGCCCCCATGGCTGGCAATAACGACCGCTACATGCCGCGGCATCGAACGAAAGAAACTTTGGAGGTGGGTTTAGGGTATGTTGGTCCAGGCTGCTTTCACACGTTGCCACAGTTCATCAGGAGTAGCCGCTGGTGGTGCTTGCCGGGTCACTCGGTTGCCGATCAGCGACCAGACGTGTTCGATGGGCGACATATCGGGAGAACAGGCGGGCCACGGCAGCAGTGACACCTGGTGAGCCGTGAAGAACTGTTGCACGATGCGTGCCACGTGCGGGCGCGCATTGTCCTGTGGAAACGTTGCCGCTGTCAGGTCCTGCAGGTAAGGGAGGACTACAGGCTCCAAACCGTCGGAGATGTAGTGCTGGCTGTTGAGTGTACCGGCGATGCGTACCAGAGTGGTGCGCGTGTCGTATTCAATTGCGCCCCAAACCATAACGCCACGTGACGGACCGGTATGGCGGTGCATAATGCAGGCTTCATACAGTCTCTCTCCGTTGTGCCGCTACACGCGGATCCGACCATCGTGGTGTTGCAGGCAGATGCGGGATTCGTCGGAGAAGACAATGTCGTGCCATTCCGTAGTCCAGGTGCGGCGTTCAACGGCCCACTGCCGCCGCACTCGCCGGTGGTGTAACGTCAATGGTAATCGGAGCAATGGGCGCCGTGCGACAAGTCCCCGCTCCTGCAGACGACGTTGAACGGTACGTGCTGACACAGGTTGTTGCGCAACACCCCCTAATAACTGCGCTAACGTTCGTGATGTGGTGGTGCGAGCCGTCAATGCCCGCCGCACAACATGCCGGTCCTTTAGTTCGCTGGTGTGCTGCGGCTGCGGCAATCGCTCACGTTGGTCCGTCCGTCTCTCCTGCACCCACCGAATCCATACTCGCCTCACTGTGGCTGGATGTCGTCCCACACGGGCGCCGATGTTTCGGTACGATAAACCGCTATCGCGATAAGCCACTATTCGTCCTCTGTCGAAATCCGAAACGTGCTGGAATGACTGCCGTATTCTGCGACGAGGCATCAGGAAGCTTCCCACGCACAGGTCCGGTAGCACAACACACTTCCACTACTTACACCCTACCTTCTGTGCACCCTCTTATAGTGTTTCTCGGTGGCGTGCTGGGCGCACATGATTTGCATATGCCCTGCAATGCTAATCGTTTGCATGTCCTCTCGCGGGCGACGCATGCTGTGAATTTCAAGCCAATCAGATGCTTCCTTCTTGGTGTTTCATTTTGGGGGGCCAGCAGTGTATAATATAGAAGTTAAATTTTTCAGTAATTTAAAACTAATAGATTTTTTCAAAAGGGACCTGGAGATTTTTTTTTATTTTTTTTTGCGGGAGACCCCGAATGCTTCCGGTATTCTGGTAATCCCTGTGAGGAGCCATGAGGATAACTTCTGTAATGCGGCTGCAACGCCGAGAAGTAAATACCGATTTTTAATTTTCATTTCATTTAAAGACAAATGAAAAACAAAATGAAAAATGATTCTGTATATCTCATAAAGAGGTTCTAAGGAGTGGCTAATAATCATGTATCTTGGTTGTAAAACTACATTCAGTAGATAAATCATTAGAGATAGGGGTGGTGAGCAGTTGACATGAGCATCCCCACGCACAGTGGAACACACCCAAACAGAACGCATGTGAAAACCCAAGTTTGACCGCAACGGTCATCGAAACCGTGTCCCCTCACTCCGGAGTAAGTTGCTCTTCCAACTGAGCTACGCGGACAGAATGTTTCACTGTTAATTTATCGTCTTGACACATGTTTCCACCTATGTAGTACGTCACACGCAGGCGAAAGATAGACGGACAGCAGGGTTTCCCAACAATGTATCTCAATCGACGAACATGCGTGAATGTGTAAATCTGAGCCACTTTGATCGTGGACGCAATGTCGGCGCAAGATAGATGGGTCATTCTACCGCCCAACTACTAAGAACTATAACGAAGTAAATTTCTCCGTCATTTTTGTCCACGCCGGGGCTCGAACCTGAGTCCACTTATTCCGGAACATGTCGCTCTATCAATTGAGCTACGCGGACGTTCGTTGTCGCTGCTATCTGCCTTTGTGCGTCCTGCTGGGCAGGCACGTCACGGAACCCTTAAGTTTCTGAGGGCAACCGTATCAAGGATATACTGCGAGTATACCATCGACGGACGTAGAAGATCCCAGAAAGAAAACAGGGGCTGAGCACAGTTTATTAATGACCGGGGCCGACGTAGGATGTTAGGCTCGTACAGATTGACCGCTTGGGAACAGCGGCCCAAATCACATCCAGGTAAAAGATTGGAGGCCTAAACAGTGTCAGCGAGCGAACGGTATGGCGCACAATGCAAACCATGGGCTACGGGGACCGACGTCCTATTTGTGAGCCACTGTTGACTGCTCATGGGCACGGGGACCGACGTCCTATTTGTGAGCCACTGTTGACTGCTCCTTATCGGAAATTACGCCTCGCTACTATAGGTGCCGGGAACATCAACAGTGGACCTCTACAGAGTAGCGCCGCGTCCTGTGCTCAGGTGAATCCCGTTTTCAGCTATAGTGCGCTGACGGGAGGGTGCGGGTGTGGCGACTATAAACATGACACCATGACCCTGTCGTGCCAGGTCGGCTCTGTTCAAGGTGGTGGTGGTGGTGGTTCTGCGATGGTTTGGGGAGTCTTCTCATGGAATATATTAGGTCCCTAAGTGTGTCTGGAGAGGTCCTCAATTGCTGCGCGCTACCAGCATGTGCTGGCTGATCGCATACACTGTTTCATAGCCTTCACGCATCCTGAGGCCGATGGTCTGTTTCAGGAGGTCAATGTGTCGCTCCACCTGGCTGAAGCTACTCAGGAATGGCTCAAGGAACGCTCATTTGATTTTGGAATCATCCAGTTGTCCCGAAGGTTCTCGGATTTAAACCATGTGGAAGATCTGTGGGATTCCCTGTAGCGGAACATTAGATCCATGCATCCTGGACAGACGTCTCGGGCGGAGTTGTGATAATACTGCAACAGGCATGGCTGGCATTACCTCGAGAAACTGTGAAAACACAGGTTTGTCCACGCCGGGCATCGAACCGGGTCCCCTCACTCCGGAGTGAGTCGCTTTCCCAACTGAACTACGCGGACATGTGCCTCACTGCTATCTGCCTTTACCTTATGTGCGTCCTTCGGTGGAGGCACGTCACAGCCCCCGAAAGATGGCCAGGCGCATGGCCCACTGGCCAGCCGGGACCACGTGTCGCTGTAGGCAGTCATTCGATAAAGAACGTGCATTTGAGAACCCCCAGACAATTTGGTGTGTGGAACGTAACATCACGTACATTTACTTTTTCGAAGCACGGAAGAAGGGATTCTCATTTTTCATGTCTCGCGTTGTGGAAAGAACATCACACCATTGCGAGAAACTTTACGGCCAGGTCATCCTTGAAGTTCGGGCGCCAATGTGAAAATACAAGTTTGTCTGCGCCGGGCAATGAAGCCGGGTCCCTTCACTCCGGAGTAAGTCGCTCTCCCAACTGAGCTACACGGACATGTGCTCTCATTGCTATCTGCCTTTATCTTGTGTGAGTCCTGAGGTGCAGGCACGCCACAAAACGCTGCGGCATATGGTGGAGTCGATGCCGCGGCGTGTACAGGCTGTTATTCGTGCTAAAGGAGGACCAGCACGCTGTTAAATAGGTATCTCTAATGTCTTGTCCATTGAGTATATTTCAGTGTAACTCACAAGGCTCGTTTTATCCAAATGGGATAAAAAAACTTTAAAGATTTGTCCGCTAATGAGTCATTTTTTTTAGTCTACGAAAACTCATGGATAAATTTGCTGCGTTTTCAATTCTAAATTACATACACTCATCGTCAAAAACAATAGTTGCACCCAGAAGGAAACAACCGACAGGAATGAAACTTGGTGGTTAGATTTGCCATCGTGAGACATGCAAATAATTCAAGTATAACGCTCGGCCGCGCATGTGACGCAAGCAAAGAGGGGTCGTCCAGTTGCGTGTGCATGCCATTCTGACTCATGCTGTTGTTTTGGTTGCATCCTTTGCAAGTGAGGTATGCATCGGAGAAACGTTCGGAAGCAATTCGAGCAGTTGGAGGAGTTCGGGAGGGGCCACATTGTCGGACTCCGGGAAACGGGATGGTCTTATCGCCGTTTTGCGCGCCCTACCGGTTGTGCGAATTTCACCAATGCACGCTGTTGGCAGCAGTGGATAGGACAAGGCAGGCAGAAGCAATAGGAATGGTCTGAGAGACCTAGACGAACCACGAAGAGAGAGGAACGACGGGTTATTGGACATGCGCGGAGAGTCACAACAGCCACGATTGCCGATATTCAGCGAGCAGTGGTGCCCTCCATGCATTGTGCGATTAGTGCCAGCACCATTGGCAGACGACTGCACGAGGTAGGACTACACGCACGCAGATCGTTATGAACACTGTCCTTAACACAATTGCATCATCGCCAAAGCCTGCAATGGTGTCGTGCTAGACTGTCATAAAGCCACGCAGAATGGCAGCTGGTGATCTTCAGTGACGAGTTCCGCTTTTGGCTTGGAGGAGACGACCACCGAATCCGTGTGTGGAGGCACAGTGGTCAGCTCCAAGATGAACGGTTTGCTGTCGAGCGTCACACGTCCAGAAGATCTGGTGTCATGATGTGGGGTGCAATTGCTTACTGTTCCAGATCACCTTTGGTGTTCATTACAGGCATTTTGACAGCTCAACGTTACATTAATGAGGCCCTGCGACCAGTGGCCGAATCTTTTCTGAACGCTCATCCGGTGCGATTTTCCACCAGGTGAACGCTCATCCTCATCCTCATTGTCTTCAAGGCACGGATGCCAGACCTATAGCCGATTGAAAAGGTGTGGGATGGTATTGGACGCTCTATCCACACTCCACCCTACCGCGCAATCTGCAGGAACTGCGTGAGAAGATTTAAGCTGCATGAGATGGCTTATCGCAGGCCACCATTAGGAACCTGTACAACTCCATGCCGAGACGTCTGGCGTGCTGTGTGAGCAAATGGCGTCCCGACGCCATAGTGAGAGACACTACTTATTGGCGTGTAGCTCAATAAATATTGCCCATATCAGTCTCAATGTTTAATCATTTACTGTTAATGGTAATTTTTACCTTCCTCCCGAATAGCATTGCAGTCCAACAGGTCCTTCGGGAGCAACTATTTTTGACGACGAGCGTATAGATCTGATACATAAAAGTATTTGATTTTGACTATGTCAGTCCTTTCGTTCGTTTGCCATCAAAACAATATCTTTGCTTCTCACTGTGTCGGATAGAGACATTTCTCACCCTTGGTATTTCAGTCAGTCTGTTAGTCTGTATAACGAAGTAAATTTCTCCGTCATTTTTGGTCTACGCCGGGATTCGAACCCGGATCCCCTCATTCCGGAATAAGTCACTCTACCAATTGAGCTACGCGGACGTTTTATTCTGATTCCTATCTGCCTTTATGTCGTGTGCGTCCTCCTGGAAGGTACGTCACATCTCCTGGTACGTTACATCATCTCCCCCTTATTTTATTTTTTTTTCGAAGTGCTGGAGAAGGGATTCTCTGATTTTTCCTATCTCGTGGCGTGGAAATAACATCACACCATTGCGAGATTTTGAACGGTCGGGTCATCGGGATAGTTCGGGCGCCATTATAACGAAGCAAATTTCTCCGTCATTTTTGGTCTACGCCGGGATTCGAACCCGAGTCCGCTTATTCCGGAACAAGTCGCTCTACCAACTGAGCTACGCAGACGTTTATTCTGATTCCTATCTGCCTTTATGTCGTGTGCGTCCTGCTGGCAGGTACGTCACATCTCCCCCCCCGAAAGAGGGCCGGGGCATGGCCCACGGGTCAGCCGTGACCATGAATCGTTGCAGGCAGCCATCCACTGTAGAACGTGCACTTGAGAACTCCCAGTCAATCTGCTGTGTGGAATGCAACATCACACATTTTTTTT
The DNA here is from genome assembly GCA_039090855.1 of Macrothele yani. Classification (NCBI taxonomy): domain Eukaryota; kingdom Metazoa; phylum Arthropoda; class Arachnida; order Araneae; family Macrothelidae; genus Macrothele; species Macrothele yani. Next base: position 175,242 of record CM077008.1, on the reverse strand, counting down.
TTTTTCGAAGCGCTGGAGAAGGAATTCTCTGATTTTTTCCTGTCTCGCGGTGTGGAAATAACATCACACCAATGCGAGATTTTGAACGGCCGGGTCATCCGGATAGTTCGGGCGCCATTATAACGAAGTAAATTTCTCCGTCATTTCTGGTCTACGCCGGGATTCGAACCCGAGGCCGCTTATTCCGGAACAAGTCGCTCTACCAACTGAGCTACGCAGACGTTTATTCTGATTGTTATCTGCCTTTATGTCGTGTGCGTCCTCCTGGCAGGTACGTCACATCTCCTGGCAGGTACGTCACATCTCCTGGTACGTTACATCTATCCCACCTGAAATGGTAGTTCCTCTTCTGAAAGACTGAGTAAATAAATCTTTCCAGTGTCACACGAAAAAAAAAGAAATGAATGGAAAAAGAGACATGTCTGAAGTCTTTAGGACTAGCATTCCTCTATCAGACACACAATGAGATCCTTTATTATAAATTTTAGAAATAAAGGTATCACTTTTACAGACAGGCAGACCTTCTAACAGAGCGATAAGAGGAATTACAGATATGTCTCGTGAATTTCTTCCATCAAGCATACGATTAAAAAAATATTGATTCCGACTGTTAGAGACGCTGATGTACACTGATCTGCCACTTACATCCGGAAACCTGCATGTATGCAAACAATTTTTAGTTACACAAAATCAAAGTTGTATGATGAAACCTTTGGCCCTTGAAACGGCCTCAAGTTTCCGTGGAATACTATCTACCAGATTTTTCTAAATGAACGAAGATATATTCCGCTGTTCAGCCTTCAAAGAAATGACCAGTTTGGCTTAGCTTTTTGTTCGGTCTCTCCTTCCAGGCACTTGACGATTCATTTCGATCTAGAGATTCTCTATGGTGTTCCGATCAGGACTCTTGGCCAATCAAACATTCGACGCCCATGTTGTCAAACGAATCTGTAGCAACAAGCACAGTATGGTATGGAGCATTCTACTCCTGACAGAAGTATGAGTCTTCCCCGAAATACTGCCATAACGATGAAAAAGCATAGTTGTACAGAACGTCTAGGTAGAGCATATATCCGTGTATGTATATATACACGATCATATCAGAATAATATGAACCCCTACCTAATAATGGGAATAGCCACCCTTGGACCGGTTGACAGCGGCGAGACGGCTTGGCATGAAAGCAATGAGAACTTGGAAGGTATTCAGACTGTAGCAGAGCGTGGAGGTCCGGAGATGAACGTAGTTGTGGGTCGGCACGTCGAACCTGTCGATCCAAATAGCCCCACAAGTGCTCTATGGTATTGGGGTCGGGCGATTTCGTCGGATAAGGGAGAACGGAGACATCGCTGTCCTATTCCAGAAACCAGTCACGCACCCCCTTAGCGGCATGGCAAGGAGGGCGCATTATCCTGTTGGTAGATACCATCACTACCAGGTTAAACGTCCAACATGAGGGGGTACATGTAGTCAGCGAAGATACACAGGTAGCCATTGGCGTTCAGGAACCCATCCAGTGGTACCAGCGGTCCCAGGTCATACCAGAAAAACATCCCCCAGATATGTACACTGCCGCCGCCGGCCTGTACTTGACCGACAAGCGTGTCCAGGTGTTGGTTCTCGTGTGTCTGACACCGTACCCGCCACCGCACGTCACTTCTATGGAGTAGAACCTCGTTTCATCGGAGAAGGCAACCTTTTCCCACTCTTCCACTGTCCAATGACGGTAGCCCTATGCGAACCGCAGGCGTCGCGTCGTTGCTGATGGACGTGGGTTAACATGAACGCCTTGACGCAGCGTCGACTCCGGAGACCAATACGTGACAGGGTTCGCCCTACTGTTATCAGGTACACGTACCTGGGTGTCACAGCGTTCATTTGCGTGGTCAATTACTGCACTGTTGCGCGTTGATTGCCCTTTACCAGTCGACGGAGGCGACGTTCTCCTCTGGGGTCGATGGTCTTTGGGGCTCCACAGTTATGACGTCGGGAGGTACTTAGTGTGCCAGCGGTCCATTCTTGGTACATCCTTACTCCGGCACATCGCAAACAGCCCACAAAGTCTGCTGTTTCTGAGATGCTTCCTCCCTTGGCGCAGTAGCCGATAATCATTCGTTTTTGGACGTCCATCAAATCACTGCATCTCGCATTGTGCTTACGTGAGGAACTATGGCTCACCTATGCTGGCCGGCCGCATATATCTCCGTGTGGTTTACCTTGTCGCGTGCACTCTGACGCGCATGGACGAGTACACTGTGATTCTGGGGATGGGCATATAATTCTGATACGAATGTGTATATACGTTAAAGGTTTGAACGGTTCTGAAGAACGTACCGTCGAAATTGTTGCGACAAGTCCGGAGTCTGGTGTGTCACATGCTCCTGAGATGTCAAAGAGGAAAAAGGTTCCCTGGTAAAGAGAAATACCCGGTCGTTCATTCTAATGATCTCCCAAAAGCGTTTCAGCGTTTCGAAGCAACGGTCAGCTGTGATGGTGTGTCTCCTGTCAAAAAACTCCACAAAATGCTAACTGAACGTTCGCGAAAAGAAAGTTATCAGGAGAAGGTGTCACTTAAATTCCTTCCGTATGGATGATCTGATGTGTTTCAACTAATGGAGAGAGTACATTTGTTATTTGTTTGGTAGGGGGTGGGGGACACAGTGTTTAGTGTTTAAAGTCTTTTTTTTAATCATTTTCTAATGTTATTAGTGCACAGAGCTTAGGACAACACCACTATTGACCAGGACGAAACAGCGCTTCTCAAAAATGGAAAGAAAGAAAGAAAAATTAGAAATAGGAGTTTCGAAAGAGAAGACGATCCACCGAAGCTAAAGTACACCATTCGGAGAAAAAATTATTGATTAAAAATTGGATTAATGATAACTCAAATATTTTTGCCTGCACACCTAGTAAAATTCGCCTAACGATTATGTAAGAGTTTCAGTGAAAGTGATAAGTTAGAATTGGTGAAGTGTTCACTCAACCTTTTTTCGGTTCTGGTGGGTCTTTTAACCTGAGTAATTTAATTGGAGACAACTTCCTGGGAGGGAAGTGAAAGAAAATCAAACAAGCATTGAAAATGCAATACGAGAACTATTATTGGGAAGGGAAATTACCGAGGCAGTACGGACAAGCATAAACTGATCAAAAAAGAGAAGTATCAAGGAACGGAATTTTTTCAGTTAAAGCGAAATGATCTCTCACCAGCAACCGAAAAGAATCGGTAAAACTAGGCGAATCTCGTATAAGGGAGACAGACTACAATTCGAGGGGTTGTTAGTGGTGGATGCATGTTCTCGTCTGAATTTGATTGTTGGGTAGTCCTGACACCTTAATTCTCACGTTTTATAGCAGTGTTAATGTGTTATTTGACAAAGAACACCTCACACACACACACACACACACACACACACACACACACGCACACCATACACACGCACACACACCATACACACACACGCACACCATACACACGCACACACACCATACACACACACAAGAGAGAGAGAAAAGGAAGGAAGAGACGATGATATAATATACTCTCAGAGACAGTGAATAGCGTTGTTTCCACCCTCAGAGGGTGTTTCTCAGACTTACCAAAGAAACCTCTGCCGTTAGACATCACGTTGAGTAATCAGAGAATGCTGTCTCCCCGGAAATCAGTGTGGCTCTGGTCAGAGGCTTTGTATAGAATTAACTAAATCTATTCTGCAACACTATTACTGGTTCAAAATTCCGCCGTGCGGGATAACGTACGGGATGATAAGAACGCAAAACAGTCAAATGCGATACTACAGATCGATTTTCGTGTTACGTTATAGCACATAGAAAATTCAGCAGTCTTCCGCAATATTTACTAAATAAAAAATACTTTAATGTAAAAACAATAGGGTTAAAAGCTTAGACATATTTAAAACAAGAACTTTCGAGACTGCCTCAGTCTCTTCATCAGGTATGGATCTTATCAAGATGACAGCAAGCTATATACAGCGGGAGATGGGGTTGTGACGACAGTGGGCATGCGCAGTGTTAATGAATCGTACATTACATGATACGTGTCAGTTTTTGTAATTAATTAATTTGTGAATTAATTAATGTCAATATTTTGTAAGTTATTCTGAAATAAAAGTTTCCAAGGTATTGCCACCACACAAGGAAAGTCATCATTACAGCAGTGTTGTTGGTTGGCTATTATTTGCAAACTTTCTGGAAGAAGAGTTAAACTTTTGGACTTTGGGGTGGTTAACATAGTTGCTTCTTCCCACAGGGGTTGGAATGCTTCATTACGGAGTAAGCACGACATTGCTGTAGCTGAGAATTTAGTTTTGGTGTTCATTCAGGCAGGTTCTCAGATTATGGGTCGTCGAGACTATATGGACAAGGTCTTCCTTACTGGTTAATCCCCGGGGAGCGAGCAGGCATAATGCGATTTTGTGTGATACCAGTGCGAACGCATACAGGTGCGGTTTGTTTATTCTTGATTTCAACAGTTCTTCTGAGGGCTACTAGCTCCCACCAATCTAGTCCCCGCCCCGTCGTCGTCGGCCCCCCCTACTCAAAATGAGTGGGCCAAGTGCGGGGACAGAAAAGCAGAGACCATCCTGCTCGGCCCCCGCCCCCGAACCCAGCAATAAGGGACGGGGGAACAGAAAACTGTGAGCACAGGCACAGAGGTTTTCTTGGGGTTGTTCAGTGAGATGAACATGCTCATGAATAATCCCAAACCCAGAATCTCACACAGTGTGAGGGGTCAAATGCGCCCGATTCTGGATCGGATGTTGGATTTCGTCACGAAGCAGTCGCTGCAAGTGGAACAACTAAGAGGGCGATTGAAGGAAAGGAAAAGGAGCGTGCAGGTAGGAGAGAGGAAGACGTACGCTGAGGCCGTCGGGATGAGGCCAGCCCCCGTCGTGCCTAAAAATCCAAAGCCAACTCATTCCATAGTCCTTTACCCGAAGGATCCGGCAAAATCCTCGGCGGAGGTGAAGGAACTGCTGGCGCTGGAAGTGTTCCAACCAAGCACCATGGGGACAGGAATCCACGGAGTTAAACAAGTGTCTAATGGAGGTGTTCTAATTGAATGCACCGAAGCGGTAGGAGTGAGCAGTTTCTTTCAAGCATTTAAAGACTTTCCGGAACTAAAGGACCACTTTGTTCCGAAACGGCCAGCAAGGAGATCTCCCAAGCTCATTGTTTATGGGATCGATACAAATGACGATGAACAGATTGTCAATCAACTGGGCAACCAGAATGACGAGAAGGGTCTCAACAGCTGTAGGGTTCTCTTCCCCATCAAAGGGAAGAGGGGAAGCACCACTGGGTGTTCGAACTGGCCCCAGCGGACTTCCGCACCCTGGTGAAAAAGGGAGAGTCAACCTTGGTTGGTAGGTGCACTCTTGCAAGGAATATCTGAGGGAAACCCGTTGCTTTCGATGCAACGGGGACGGTCACCATCGTGATAAGGGCAAAGCGAAGTCTGAGCCCTGTGCGGCCAGGAGGGGCACAGGCACCAGGCTTGCCAAAGAGCTGCGAATTGCCCCAACTGCCAAAGTGCAAACGAAAAGTTCCACCTCAAGCTCGACACAGTACACTCCAGCATAGACCCAGACTGCCCTAGTCTGCGGAGGGAAATTGAAAGGATCCGTGCCAGAACCGACTACTGCTGACAGCTGAGTAACGAAGGAATCAAGATGGGACTGCAATCCCGGGAAAATTTATGAGCCGCTGACTGAGCGTCAACTGTGCCGGTAACACTGACTTATCTCTGTGTATTGTTATTTAATGTGCTTCTTTCGTTGTTTTTTCTAATCAAAGGCCTCGACCCAAGAAAGTTCGATTGGCGAATCAGTCTTTCAGAGGTTTCTCAGTAGCTACACGGTCCATCGTGTACGACCTCCCCAGTTCGCACCACCTGTCGGTGTGTCCGAATCTTTGATCCTGGGATCGGGATTTTTACCGTAACGTTCACCGACAGTGAACGTGAAGAGAGAGTTCCATCAATCCCTGCAGAGTCCGCAACTGGACGGAGCAGGTTGATACCTCATCAAACTTACCGAGTTCGATCGCTCTTAACGGGATGAAGTCAACACCATGTCGATTAAACATTAGGGTCGGGTCTATCGCTTTTTACGGATGCCATATATTACAAGTTTTTATCCCAAAGTTCAGGCCGTTAGGTTTGCAATTATTTTTTAGAATATTAGACGTTGAAGGTAGATACGGTATCTAGCCCACATTTCTAAGCTATCTGCTGCGATCACTCCCTCTAGCTACGAGTCTTTAGCTAAGAGTCCAAAGGAAAAAAAATACTATCTCTGGTCAAAAGCTCTGAAAACTGCAAAATCACAGTGACAAAATTTTCAAGCATAAAAATCTTACACAAATTACGAATAGAATTCATACATATAAAATAACAGCTAGCCCAAATTTCCTCGGTATAGTTCAACAGCATATTTTTTTTTTCAATTCCTACGTACAGTGGTGGCCAAAATTGTGGACACTTTTCGAAAATGTCATATTTTACAACTTTGCAGGGTTATAGGAAATGCAAATGCTTGTTTGCCAATTGAAAGAGAATTTAATGCTGAATTCTATACAAAAAGAAAAGAAAAACAGAATTCCAATATCAGCCGTACAAAAAAAGTTATGCTGCGAATACTGCAACTATGATAAATCTACACTACAATCCGACAAAATGATATCAGATACTTACAATTGCAATGCACTATCAGTATTTAGTAGAGTAGCCTGTATGTTTAAAACAGCAGCTCAGCGACGTCTCATTGAGCTAACAAGTGTTTGAAGCTCTGCCTTCGCTATTATGTGGTGCCAGGAAGCAATTATGGCCTAATTTAATTGCCTTTTATTTGATGGACGCCTCATTCGTACAAGGGCTTTCAAATGGTGCCACATATTTTCTGTCGGATTCAGAGCAGGGCTGTTTCTTGGCCAGGTCAACAATTGAATGCCATTTGCTGTAAAGCACTGTTTGTATATATGTGATATGTGGCAGGGAGCTGAATCCTGCTAAAACAGAAATGATGCATTGTTGGGAAAAAGATCCCTGATAGAAGGTAGCAGTTTTGGTTCCAGGATGGTGTTAATAGATTTTCTTGCGTTCAGCGTGCGATCGATTACGTTAAGACGGCCAACACCATCTGCTGCCATACATGCCCAAATCATAACGCTTGTTGGGTGCTTTACATTTTCCTCCATGCAGTCAGGATGTAGCTCTTCTCCTACTCTACGTCTCGCATATTTTCGGCCATCACTACCAAATAAGGATATCTTACTTTAGTCACTCCAAATAACTTACTTCTACTGGCCTTTTATCAATTCAATGTGTTCTTTTGCCCAATGTAGTCGCTGTAGATTCAGATGTGACTTTTTTTCTTTACTTCTTAGTCCCACATCTGATAGTCTTCTCGTTATTGTTCTTGAACTGACATAAATACCAGTTGCATCTGTAACGTACCAGGAGATGTGACGTACCTGCCAGAAGGACGCACACGACATAAAGGCAGATAGGAATCAGAATAAAATGTCCGCGTAGCTCAATTGGTAGAGCAACTTATTCCGGAATGAGGGGACCCGGGTTCGAATCCTGGCGCGGATAAAAATGACGGAGAAATTCACTTCGTTATAATGGCGCCCGAACTATCCGGATGACCCGACCGTTCACAATCTCGCAATGGTGTGATGTTATTTCCACATCGCGAGATAGGAAAAATAAGAGCAGCACTTCGAAAAAAAAAAAAAAGGGGGAGATGATGTAACGTACCAGGAGATGTGACGTACCTGCCAGGAGGACGCACACGACATAAAGGCAGATAGGAATCAGAATGAAATGTCCGCGTAGCTCAATTGGTAGAGCAACTTATTCCAGAATGAGGGGACCCGGGTTCGAATCCTGGCGCGGATATAAATGACGGAGAAATTCACTTCGTTATACATCCAGTTCACCTCTGATGGCCCCAGATGAAATTCTTCTGTCATTGATACACAGCCTTTTATTCTCCTGTGATCAATAGATTTTGTGCACTTTTTTCGATCTTTTCCTGCTTTGGTTTTCAGTGACTTTGTTTCCTGATAACGTAAACGCAACTTTCGTACTCCAGAAGTCGTCACTGTCCCACTTAGTTGCCTTGCAATTTCATCATAGAAAAGATCCAATTCACGTAATACAACAATCCTGCTTCTGGTCGTGGGTGTCGAATCAACTATTTGCTCTGGTGCCATTGCTCTATTTATTACCTACACTTTAAATTTCAAGAAATACTAAACTTATGCACGCAATCTCTATTTGCGCTTTACTTACACTGATAACCATCTTTCTTTTGCAGAACAAACAGCAAAACTGACTTTCTGGAACTTGACACGTGATGTATCGCAGCTACTGCCATTTGATTGATCCCCAGTGGGGCGAGGTGGAATGCAACCCGCATCTAAAAGTTAGTTTGAGAGGTCAGTTTCAAAAAACACAGGAGTGAGACGCCCTGTAGTATAACGTGGAGCAGAAAATCTCTTTTGGGAGGCATGAGAGGGACAGAGAGAGAGAGAGAGAGCGAGGCGTGTCTGCTACCATTCAGCTTGCCCGGAAACAAGACATCCGAAAAGGGTGTCAGTTTTGGTGGGTTCTGAGACCCCCGGAGCACGCATCCTGCAGAAAATGCACTGACGGTACTGTCGGATGGTGAGGGAGCTGGGTGAGATCGCACTTCGGACCAGGGGCTCAGGGAATTTGGCGAGCACTCTGTTAGTTTTTCTTCGGGAGAAATGATGCTGACAAGTTTTCCCTGACGGCTACACTCTTCAGGCTAGCGGAATTTAGTATAGAGTAGCTGAGGTCATTTGTTAACTATCTACCTATATAATGAATATCACATATGTACTGAGGTACAGATACTACCAGAGAATTGATACAGAGGACTCGATTCAACATAGAGTACCTGGGACCACTAATGCTCGAAACCTAGTGTAACAGGAAATTTCACCTCATTCCATGAACCTATGGAATGAGATGAACCGATAAAGAAGTTTTCAACCGATGGGCCCAAGAATTTTCTCACTGGCATATGTTGATTATCTGACTGATTCATAGTGGAACATAACCAACTTGGATCTGATTGTATACATATTCTGCATCCAATTAGGGGATGTAAATAAATATCTGTAAATAGATCCGGTGGCACAGTGGTCTAAGCGATTGTCTCTGATCATTCGTCCGAAAGGGGTCCGGGTTCGAATCTCGGTGAGGCATGGATGTTGTGTTTGTTTTAAGGCACTGCTTCTCTCCCTTCCCTGGAACCAGTGACCCTAAATTAGGGACGAGCGACTGCTTATAGCCCATTGAATTGCTCACGGTGGTCGTTAAACCTCCAATAATAAAAAAAAATAGATCCAGCGATTATGCTAATTCGCAGACCTCACTTAAAAGCGAGAAAGTGCATGTAGATGAGAGATATCATCAGACCTAGAAAAAGAACATTTGGCAACTAGCAGCAACTACTAAGGTCAACGAAATCTAAAATTCCAGACCTGCTTGGCCGCGAGGCCATGCGCCAAGGTGGTGGCGAAACAGTTAACACCACATGAATGCACCACCCCCAGAACAAGGTCTGTGATTGGCAAGTAGGGTTTTCACTCATGTTCCGTTTCTTAACAGATTCACCCTGGTTTTTTTATTGTTGTTGTTGTTGTTGTTTTGTTTGTTTGTTTCTTTTTTTTTTTTTAGATTAAAGTAAGCATAACTTTTTTGTACTGCAGATATTTGAATTCTGTTTTTTGTATTGAATTCAGCATTAAATTCTCTTTCAGTTGATATATATATATACATTTGTATTTAGTGATACATAACATTTCCTATAAGCAGAGGAGTGCGGTGTTGTATGCAACGTATGCATTGTATACCCTTAATTACGTGCAAAAAAAATTATCTTAAAAAAAGAATTGTACGAAGAAAAGCTTTGTGCTGCAGTTATTTATGGGAAAATTTAAACTAAGTGCCTCATTTTAGAAGAGTTTTGTTTAAAACCAAATTCACATATTTGTGTGCATTTTATCCGGAACTGAAAGTGAGAACACGAACCTAACTTCGTGTGCTCGTACTCATATGAGATTGTGCCGCTGGAGGGAGCGTATCCCTGCTAAGTAAGTAAGAACAGCAACGAAGAAATTCACTGTATGCGAAATTTCTGTTGCCTTCAGGGCTCGGGCTGTCAACCAATCGGAGAACCGTAGTCCGTTCCCTCTGAATTTATCATTGTAAAACATTCGGGTTGGGGCCTTCGTTATCTGCCGATGAAAAACTTGTCGAAATGCGAAACAGAGAGTTGCATTAACCAATGGAAAGCTGGTTTCTTTTGCCGTTGAGTATCTGTTATTTCGTGCGTACTTTCATAGGAATCCTTTCTTATTCAGTTGGAATCTTATACGGCTACATTTTCGTATATTTCTTGCCTTCCAGTGAAATGCTTCAAGATAATTGAAGAAAACTGCAAAAGTAGAATAAAGAAACCGGTGATGCAAAATGAATGTCTTTTGATTCCCTAAGTTTTACAGAAACATCCGACCGTGTAAACAACGAAAGACCAAAATCAAACTTGAGTCTTTTAACATCGTCATTAAGTATGCAGGTTAAACATACAAGCTTTTTACCAATTTCGGAGCTTCTATTTACCAAACAGACAAGATTTGTAGTGTTTCTCCACAGCTATTTTGTTGACTGTATTTATCATTTTGTATTGAAACTGTTAGAAACTGTTTACCCTTTCCTAAAGAAAAAAATGTAAAACTCAAAAATTGTCAAAATTCAGATTTAAAACAGTGAAAATATACTAGTAATCCGAATGTACCATCGTAAAACAAAAATTGAAGGTTCCAAGCTTTCCCACATAATCCGGATGCCTTTTTGGAAGATAGACACCCAAAGGATAAAAGTCTTTCCGCCTGGTTGTTTCCAAATCTTAATCATCCCCTATAAATATCCTATATGGAAAGCTTATAGGCTCAAAAAATTATGATACTAAAAGCATCGAGTTTCCCGAAGAGAGCCTGAATTCACTCAAAGAAACATCCGACTCGTTTTGATTTCGTTAGGTTAAAAAGTGAATTAAGTGTTTTTTACTCTTACTTCTGGATTAAGCAGTACAACAATCTACACATTGTTCAAAGCTTCGCACGAACTTGGTTTGGATAAATGCTTCAGGGAACTAATACCTTGTGTCGTTAAATTGTGAGAATAAAAACCTATTTAGGTAATGTACGGAAAGACAAAACATATTATCTAGAAAAACTTTTAATAACAATTAGAAAAGTTCTAGTGAGGATTTTGATGTCGAAACCTATATTTTAAGACAAAGTAACGGGAAAATAAAAAAGAGTCGTAGGATGAAATTCCGTTATAAAGAACGTTTTTTTTTTTTTTTTTTTTTTTGCGTGCCTACGCATAACGTTCGCTGCACGCCACGGCCAATAATCCTGTAAAGTTGCAAAACATGACATTTTCAAAAAGTGTCCATAATTTTGGCCACCACTGTACTTTGTTCAGAAATATTTTATTTAAGGGATCGCCGTTCCCCTTACCAATATCTAAAGGGAACGCCGTTCCCTACCGTTCCCGCTCAATTTCACCACTGGTTTAAATATTAAGTGGGCTCGCTGAGTTGTGGGAATAATGGCGGACCCAGGTTACGTCTATGGTAACAACTCAGTAAAAAAATCGTTCCTGGCTTGCGCATAACGTTCGAGTAACGTAAGACTGGTGATATTTAGTTTTCGTCTGTCAGTTTACGTTTACGTGAAACACACTTGACTGTACTGTAACACTTCATGTACAGCATAGTCAGGGCCTGATTTACGCCTAGGCACGCAAGGCACATGCCTAGGGCCCTCAAATTGAAAGGGCCCCAAAATCTTGGTTAAAAAAAAAACTTTCCCTTTTTCAAAATATTTATTCGTGGGTAGATGTGATGTGGAGTAACTATATATAAATCGCTGGCAAAACACAAGCAAGTACTGGCAATATAATATGTGTTATTTCCAGTTAATATCAGTAAAATTTTCCAGATAATTTGGGGAGGGGTTTTGTGTGAGATTAAACAAAAAATTGTTGTGTTGTGTAATAAAAACTAGCAGTATGTGTATGTTTGTAATTATGGCTTACTAAGATCAACTATATACTTCAATTTCAAATACTGCATGGTTCTGAAGCAATTTTTAAACATTTTGACATTTTAGCTCCCAAAAGTTATATTTGAAAAATCTTTGGACTTAATTCGGGCAGGGTTTGAATCCCCCAAACCTCTCTCTTAAATACACCCCTGGTTAATATGGTAATAGTATAGTTTAGACACACCTGGCGAAAAATCCAATGTCCAATTGAATTTTACCCGTCATATGGCTTTGTCACACACAACTGTTTCATCGATGAAGGTTCAAGTCTTTTCAGATGCAAATCAGTAGGACAGCATAAAAATCTAGGAGAAAACAATATTTTTACCAGGTACTACCGTAATTTAATGTCAGTCTTATAAATTTATTGTGTTTATTAAATTAGTACGCTGGATTGTAATACAGTCGCCCAAAATGGTCACACTACCTACTCGACTCCGTAAAGTAAATGTCGAGTGGAGGGAGCCTCGTTTTGGGTTGTGCCTAGGGCCCAATTCCGTGTAAGTCGGGCCCTGAGCATAGTGGAAACTGTCACATGACATGCTAATCGCAAATGTAATGCTATTGGAAAACACAAGAGTGTCACCCTCAATTATTTCTTCAATTTGTGGGGTATTGAATTGGTTTGCGGAGCTGCTTGTAATCCACAAAAGGAAATTTTCCTGGTAGCAATACATTTTCCTGATCTACTTAAAAATTTCGCTTACGGTAATAAATTTTACGATCTACTTACAGGTGATATCAGCATGCCACTTTTCCGAAAGCGATACTGTATAACCACGAAGGTTATAATTCGTTCAGCGCATATCTTTATCACATTGCATATTTAAAAGAGACGTTCTTATATTGTGCAAAGTTGTATAGTACATATATAACGAAGTAAATTTCTCCGTCATTTTTGGTCTACGTCGGGATTCGAACCCGGATCCCCTCATTCCGGAATAAGTCACTCTACCAATTGAGCTACGCGGACGTTTGTTCTGACTACTATCTGCCTTTATGTCGTCTGGCAGGTACGTCACATCTCCCCCCGAAAGAGGGCCGGGGGCATGGCCCACGGGTCAGCCGTGACCATGAATCGTTGCAGGCAGCCATCCGCTGTAGAACGTGCACTTGAGAACTCCCAGTCAATCTGGTGTGTGGAATGCAACGTCACACACATTTATTTTTCGAAGCGCTGGAGTAGGGATTCTCTTATTTTTCCTATCTCGCGGTGTGGAAAGAACATCACACCAATGCGAGATTTTGAACGGTCGGGTCATCCGGAAAGTTCGGGCGCCACTATAACGAAGTAAATTTCTCCGTCATTTCTGTCCACGCCAGTATTCGAACCCGGATCCCCTCACTCCGGAATGAGTCACTCTACCAACTGAGCTACGCGGACGTTTGTTCTGACTACTATCTGCCTTTATGTCGTGTGCGTCCTGCTGGCAGGTACGTCACACATAGTCAAAAATTCCTTTTGTATGTTAAAAACTTGATTTACACCAAAATGGAAATAAGTACTCTATGTATAAGTATTAATGATTAGTACAGTATGAAAATTTTAAGCGGTATTCGACTTCTGTGAGTTCAACGCAGATTTTTATGTAATAATGGGAAACTGGAGTATCATCTTTTTTCTCAGCTGAGTTTTATACGTAGTGGCTACTATTACGTTACAAATGACTTAAGTTTCCCTAGCGACAATGTGTTTTTGCCATTATTTAATTACATAGTTGCTACAAATTTTAGTGAACATTCATTTGACTCACCTGCGCCCGCACCAGCCCCAGCATTTCCTTCACCACCAGCTCCTCCACCGCCGCCACCAACGTTTCCACCAAAGCCAACACCTGCATTTGCTCCGGCACCAGCACTAGCACCAGTTTCTCCTTTCGCTTCGCCTCCAGCACCAGCTTCGCCTTCTGTCTTTCCAGCCCCCTGAGCGCATATTTCATGCACATAAAAAGAACCCAGAAGTACTAGTAGAATGAGAACAACCTGAAAAGAAATATTGGTTTGTATTGAACTGCAAATGAATTTAACATATTTTTACGGTTTTATGATGCCTTAATTAATTATATTACCAGGAGGCGGGGGAACGATAATTTTTTGAACAATTTGAAGTTTTGTGGGTTCCCCGAAAACATGAAGTACCCAAAAGGCATAGTTGTGGTACATGATGGAACGCAGGAGATACACACGGATTTTGCGGAGACTCCGGGCTTGAATGAGATAACACGTCTGGGGGTCCACCGCGCGATGTGTTAGAATCGCCCTTTTCCAGATGTAGAAATCCATTAAATTTCCCAAACGCAAAGATTTTAACGGAAACTTATGGGTGTTGCTCCAAAGCAGTAGATGTCATCACAGGAAAATGGAACAGATATTTAAGAGGATGTCACTAAAAGGGGTCACAGGAGTTTATTTCGGAAGTAGTGCTCCTGGTATTCCCATCCTGCGTTTCTAAAGCTTTCTGCTTATAAAATAACAATTAATGAACGACAGAAATCTTGGCATCAAGAGAAAAAGTTGCAAGTCGAGCAGCAAAAACAGGGGCAGTCCTGCGAAGTTACGAAAGTGGAAGATGTAGTTGAGAAGAGAGTTCAACCTCAGATTTGTCAGCAGAAACGTATGTTGAAGAAAGCTAAGGGTCCTGTAAAAGTTTTATGGCCGGACGTGGCGATCGGTTTGACCAAGGGGGAGAGAGAGAGTGATTGGTTAGAAATACCCCTCTCTGACGTTGTGCTGTCTAAAAAATAGAGAGAGAAGGACGATTTTGGTGTAATTCCCTTGGGACCAAGAAAGGCAAAAATTGCTGCCTATTTCTAAAGAAATGAACAACCTTAACTGTTATCCTGAAATGGATGACCATCGTACTCCCAGGGTTATTAAGGAAAGTCTTGTTCCTTTCCAGAGAGAAAGTTGGAAATTGAGAGAGAGCTCTACCGAATACCATGGTACGCAAAGGTCACTAGGTATCGAAATTAAAGCAGCCCACGTATGCTGGTGTGGATATTCGAATAATAAAGACCTATTCGTATTTCCTGTCACCGGTGTATAACGATTACTGAGTTCAAGAAGAAGATAAACTACAAGTAGAACTTTTTATTATTGTTATGCCTATTTCGCTTTTTTTTTCTTTTGTAAAGATCACAGAATTCGGTAGGGGAAAACCTTGCGTGACTTACTGGCCGAACTGACTGTGTGTAGCTAAAACTTTCTCACGCGGTCAGTACTATACGGTTTCTGAACTATTTTCCAAAATTGAGCTTGTGATGGTGAACGAAAATTAAGAAGTTTAAAGCGTCACCTTAATTTATTTTTTGTATATGTGTCCGGAAAGTGACGTCTACTTCATTTTTAATTTTATGTTAAATCCAGATGTAGAATAAGTTATTTTTTAGTGCCAACAGTATGAATTCTTTTTGACTAAAATTTTAGAGCAAGCTATCTCACCCAGTCAGCAAGATTTTGGTAATTGAAGAACCTTCGCACGATCATAACTAAAAACCCGGATGTTGAAGCAAAATGCTTATTTTGCATGTTTAACCACTCTGAAGAATGAAAACATATTTTTGTATTTAATGCATATTTTTTTGCATATATCCTGAAAATTTTCTAGAAAAGCACTTTTGAAAAACGAAATTATCGATTTACAGACTTAACTCGAAACAGTATCGTGGTACAGTAGCAAAGCCAGTTATTAAAAATTCAACCCCACCACAGAATAGTGACACTCAAATAAACCCACTGTCAATCAAAAGAGAAGTGTTTGGTCAACTCTCCACTAAACGACGGCACCAGAAATGTGGATATTTACTTTATGTAGGAAGACCATGTTAACTGAAATCTTAGCTTTCTATTTGTAAGGAAGGGTTAACACAAACTTTTCCTGATCCTCAAAATCCATGAGCTCGACAAAGCAGTGCATGACAAGGTCACTAGAGATATAGTATAAGATCAAGTCACTACGTAGTTAGGCTGTCAATGGCTGTCTCAACTTTCCTATCTCACGCACAAGCACTGAACTACTGCTTTTGAATGACAGGTCTCAACACCGCAGATGAGCATTGAATGCATTTCCAAACTCCAGTTTATGCTTGAGGTGTTTGTCGTTAAATGTGTTCTCGCATTACGTATATTTTACCTGCCAACTATCTGAGTAAGTAGGCCTTTTTTTAGGTTGTCGGGATTGCGGTAGAAGTGTTTCCACCTCAATGAGGCGTCGAAGCTATCTCTTATGTACTATCTTGTTGAAATGCCAATTTTTTTATATTTGCTGTGCTTACTTAGCAGAAAATTCAAGTTGAACAAAAAAGTAAACTGTAGTAAGAAGATTTTAGTTAACGGAAAACCAAACGCAGTATAGCTTCTTCAACTTTAATAATGAAACGCATATAGCGTATTACATCCGTTTATTTTTGTGGTGTAGTCAGTACAAAGCAATAACTTGACCTTGAAATAAAGACCCACGCGCCATATTTCCCTTATAGATCAGATCATATGTAGAGGATTTTAGGAAGTGAGTGCCTGACCTCAGGTCTTAAACAGCCCTTAGAAATAAGAAGCTAGGAGATTTGGGCTGGAGTGCCCGATAGGAAAGTGACACGGAAACGAAGAAGAAAGGGGGAGGAAGGCGCCCTTATTTATTACCGGGAAGCCAGTCCCCGGGTCCGACGGCTTAACGTGCCCATCCGATGCACGGCGGATATTTAGTGGTTCGAGGGTTCGTACCTGTCTGGAATCGAACCTGAGGTTTATCCGTGGCAGTCACGAACGTTGACTACTAAACCATCCGCGGCCATTTCCCTTACAGAAAAGCCTGATTCATCTTATATAGGGCATATTAACCCACCTTCAGGTAGAGCTAAAGGTACTGCTGAAAGTTCTCTGAATTTTTTCAGCGAAAGAAAAGTCTAGGCCACCTGTTGGCAGTTGGTCGTGATGGCACGGCTTTCAATACTGGAAGTAAAAACGGAGTTATATTTTGTCTTGAAATGAAATTAAAACGTTCACTCCAATAGTTCATATGCCAATGCATGCCAACGAATTGCTTCCAAGACACTTATTTCAGTATTTAGATGGAGTTACAACAGGTCCAAAAGAATATTCGGGAACAATCAGGAAATCATTAGATAAATGCGAAAAGCTTCCAGTTGCAAACTGTATGGCTATTTCTTGTGATTTACCAAAAGTCGACCTACAGGATTAAGTTCATATCAAAGATATTTATATGACATTTGCAAGGCTATTTCTTTAGGACAATGCTCTACGAATTTAGCTGATCGTCAACCTGGAACGCTAGCTCATGCTTGTTGGCTGACGACGGTAAAACGTGTTCTACGATACTACATTTGGTGGGATAATCCGTCAGCGAACTTAAAAATTATTTCAGAATGTATTTTAAGAGTTGACCCAACGTGGTTAATGATAAAGTGGCATCCTTCCTGCAAAGATGGAGCTTTGCATGTTTTCAAGACGATAAAGGCAACTTATTATTTAAGTAACGAATTGAAAGCTGTAATTAACCCAGTTTTTCAAAAAAATGTATACTTTACCCGGATAATATGCTCCTTGCGATGATCAGCGATGACCGCCGCCCATTAGTGAGCTGGGACTGAGAAAGATTCTGAGCGCTAGACAGAGAATCACTAACACAGAAAGAACATTCAAAATTCCAAACATTAACTTTGAAGCTATTGACTACATCGATCTGATTAACTGGAAAGAGTGTCATTTTGTTTCCCCCCTATTTTAACAAACGCTACAAATGAAGACCTTGAATCTCTTATAAATTCTCCAATTACTCTTTCTTTAGAGTTTCTTCGATACCCTTGTCACACACAGGCTGTGGAAAGGTGCGTGAAATTGGTGTCAGATTCATCAATTCCTGTCATTGGACCAGAAGCACGTGATTGCTTAATCCGTGCTAAAATCCAGTCCTAACAAATTATGCCAAATGTTGGTCATAAAAATCAGTATAAATTGGCTGAATAATGATCATTGGCCTTTTTATGTTTAGTTGTTATTTATCTATTCTTTTAAAATGCAATTCAATTGATATTTATTTTTCAATGTTTGTTTTATCAACATGTTTCATTCATTTTTGAATTGAAAGAAAATCTGCAAAATTTTACAATATTTGAATTTTTCTTTCTTGTGTTAAAAAATATTGTATTCTGAAATTGCATTTTAATATATCAATTTTTTTAATATATTTTTTTATAATTATTGAAATGTTTTTTAAATTTTTAGACATTTAACTTTTTCTTGGAAAGGCAAGGTTTTAGGCTGAAAACACTAAAATACAAAGCCCGGTAGAGGGCTCAAGACTTTGAATAAAAAATCTAAAACAATTATGGACATTCATTTGAAGGTAAAAAGCAACTTTTCTCCCCTCTTCCAGATTTAAATTCAATTTTTTTTCGCCTATTTAGATGGCCCACCCTGTCCTACAGTCAGCTACTAGTTTGAAGGAGATGTTACATCGTTGGTTGTTACAGCTACATGAACTTAATTTGCAGTGGGAATATCGAAGTGGTGGAAAACTTCAAGCACGGGATGCCCTATCTACACATTGTCCTGTTTCTCCGGAAGAGACATTAAGCAAGCAGTTGTGGTATGTATGCGAGGGAATAACAGCGGAGGAGTTGGTACTAGAACAGTTGTTGGATCCTGAGCTGGAAGTATGTTATCAATACCTCCAGGATGAGGCTTCAGTGATTGATCCTGGGAATCTGGCCAGAGTGCGGGGTCAAGCCAAGAGCTTCGTCCTAAAGGACAACTTGCTGTGGTATACTGTACAAACTGTACAAGGTCCTTCCAGAGCCTATATACCCGCTAGTCTTAAGGAGAGGGTTCTGCAGGAATTTCATGCCAGTCCTGTAGGAGAGCATCTTGGAATAAAGAAGACTGTCAAGAAGTGTAGAGATAGGGTTTATTGGCCCTACCAGAATGCTTACATTAAAACGTTTTTAGAAATTGTCAGATCCATAAGTGTTCTCAGGGTAAGCCATCGGGATTACTTCAGAATACTACTAGTGAAGCCTCATTTGATTTAGTTGGAGTTGATTTACTGAAACCATTGCCTAGAAGTACCAGGGAAAATGTGTGTTTGCTGGTAGTGGTAGACTATTATTCTAAACGCGTGGAATTATTACCGCTCAGGAACTTCTTTGCGTCAACTATTGCTCATACTCTCTTAGACTGGGTTTTCTGGCGTTATGGATTCCCCAAGAGAATGATGTCAGATAATGGAGTCCAGTTTGTGCCAACTCATGGAAATTAAGAGGTCATTTTCAACCCAGTATCCCCCTTAGTCAAACTTGGCAGAGCGGGTTAATACGACCATCATTCCTATGATTTCCTGCTATTTGGAGAAAAAACATGGCAAATGGGATGAGTATATTTATCTTTTTGTGTTGGCAATTCGTTCTGCTTGGCAAGAGACTACGGGGCAGACACCGGCAAAATTGTTTTTAGGTCGGGAAATAGCTCTTCCTTGGGATGAGGTCATTCAGGGTGACTTTTGGAAAGTTTCGGAGAATCTTGAGAGGATAGCTAGACAGCTGAAGGTAAATGTCAGGCGACAACAGCAAAGACAGAAAAGGCATTATGATAGGAATCGACAAGGTGTAGGTTTCCAATTGGGAGCTCGAGTACTTTTGCTCACTCATAAGGTGCGTCGCATAAATATAGAGACAGTCAACTTTGTGCCGTGAAGGCAATGCGAATATAGGTAGGAAGCTGAAGTGGTACCTAATTAGACATAACCCTACAACAAACGTTTCGATCCGTCGAGATGACTGGATTGTGTGAAAAGAACACCACAAAGTGAAATAGTGTAATTTTAGGTGTCTCATAGATATAAAGACAACTATGTAAAGTAGCCACATGCAATGAGATGTACAAATTACCATGTTGTACGCACGCACTTGGGCCGTAATTCGGTCCAGCCTACAAAAGACAGCGGACCTGCCGTCAGACATTCATTTGCCGAAATGCCACGCAACAGTCAACTTTCTGGTGAGGAAGTGCAGAAGATTTAGAGACTGAGAGCAAATTGATTGCCTTTAGCGAAAATTTGTAAAGCCATGGGGAGGAGTAGGGCAGTCATTTATAAGACTTTATCGAAACGCAGTGCGTTAACTGCCAGAAAACGGCCTGGAAGGCCTCGGATAACAACCAAACGAGATGATCGTGCCATCATGCGTTCAGTTTGATCCCAAAGTTTATCACTACGTCAAGTTTCTCGGACTGTCGGTGTCCCCGTCTCAAAGGACACAGTTCATGGACGAATCAAGGAAAGTCGCAACATTGTGCTCCGCAAAATGCGCCGTCTGCCACACCTCACGCGGCGCCACAAGAAAGCTAGATTGTTATGGACAAGCAGCCACATGCACTGGATGGACGAGTGGATCACAACTATTTTCTCCGATGAGAAAAATTTCAACCTGGACGGCCCTGATGGTTGGAACTGCTATTGTCATGATTTACGACACGAGCCACGCACCTTCTTCAGCAGACAGAAAGGAGGGGGATCTGTGATGGTCTAGGGAGCTTTTGCGTTTAACGGGACAACGGATGTCGCTTTTCTGCAAAGCAGGCAAAACTCCGAAACGTATCAGGACATACTTAGCAGCCACCTTCTACCGTTTGCCGAAACTCTAGCGGGTGTTGATTATCTGTTCCAGCAAGACAATGCCTCTATCTATCGGTCTGCATCAACGAAAAGCTGGTTTAACACTCATCATGTGACCGTAATGAATTGGCTAGCACTCAGTCCAGATCCGAACCCTATCGAGAACCTCTGGGGTAGCCTAGCTCGTGATGTGTATGTGAATGGACGGCAGTTCTCAAGTGTGGTGTCATTGAAAGAGCAGATTGAACGAAGCTGGTACGCACTCCGTCCAGAACACTTACATCACTTGGTGGACAGCATGCCCAATCGGGTTTTCAGTGTTATTCGGAACAACAGCTCCACTATTCGCACCGGATGTGCTCATAACTAGTAAGTCTTTATATTTTTGAGACAGCGTATTTCTGTTTTTTTCTTGTACTTGGCGTTGGAATTGTTATGTTTCCGTCAAACTAATGTGCAGCTGCATGTCCTATGCTATTTTTGCTATAAATATGAGGTGTACGTTTCAGCTGGTTGTTGTTTCTTTTTTATTCGAGAATTTTTTCTGTCTCTATAGTTATGCGACGCACTATACCTTATCAAGAGCTGAAGATCACCAGATTGCTAAGTTAATGCCACATTCGAAGGGTCCGTATCAAGTGATTTATGTGTTATCCCCTTTGGTGTATGAACTGCAGACTGAAACAGCAGAGCATGCGGGCATTCACAATGTGTGTAATTTAAAGAAATCCGTGGATGGAGAGTTTCCAGATGGAGAATTGTGTAATGGAACCTCATTGCCTCTAGGTTCATAATAAAGGTACTGGAGTTGGAAGAGAGTTGGATGAGTCTCATGACTGTGTAGGAGAATCTGCGGGGAAGTCTTCTCTTGATCTCCGCAGGGGAACTAGAGTAGATTATCGGAAATTGGCTGGTCTGCGTTCGCAGTTTGGGGATGGAGAGGAGGTTGAAATTTTGGGGTGTTTTTTCTCTCTGATCGTGAGAATTCAATAGAGGCTCTTAATTTAATGGCTGGTGTGTAAATCCCAGGAAACCACTAAGCAGGAGCTTCCTGAGAGTATGGTTAGGAGAAAGGAGAGGGGGAAAATACGGGATATCTTATTTAATGGGAGGTTGTTGGGGGGTTTTTTTTTGGGGGGGGGGGTGTTTTTCGATTTTCCTGAAGTAAAATCGTGTTTTAAGGAAGGGGGTGTGATGTTCTGGTAGGGCTTTCGTCCCGAGGTCATTGACTGGAGTTACGTACTGCCTTAAAAAGGATAGATTATTAGCTTAAAGTATTATTAAAAATTAGTTAAATTTAAATTCTGGGTACTTTTTTTATGGTAATAGCTCACGTGCTGGCGTTCCAGGAGTATGATTGTATAATTTGTATTCTTCAAGTGTGTTTATTGTTTGAAGTTAAAAAATTTTATTGTATATTTTTTTGCTGTGTAAATGTTATTCACGTTGTGTATTGTAAAAAAGAGTTGTGGGTGGAAAGTATTATGTAAATAAGTGATGTGATGACGTCTGTTGAAGGCAAGATGGAAAGTCGCCGGGGTCCGAAGCTTGCTTCACTCTTTATATCTACTTCCACAGATCTTAGACGCTTCGCTCTTTGTTTTCTTGAGTTACCTGTGTCAGATTTCCAGCGGCTCTGGGTGGCGAAGTTGAATGTTTCCAGCAAGGTCCTGATGGAACGATGGGAGCTGTGATATTAGCTTGAGTAATGGTTCATTGATTTGTTTCTGCCCTGTTACCCTGGAGTATCCGATCCTGTTCTTCCGTTGAAGGGGGAATTATGATTCCTGAAGTGCCATGTCTGGCTGGGACCGAGCTACGTTCCTGCTGAGAAGCTGCATTATGAGGACTGTGACTCTGAATGCTGCTTTTGCTGCATGACGTCCTAAAGGTCACCTAACCGTTAAGCCTTACTGGTCCATTGATTGCTTTCCTGTCGTGCTATTCTGGAGTTATCTGAATATGTTCTTCTGTTGGAGCGTTTTTGGATGGAACTATTTTTCCTGAAGTGCTGTGCCTGGCTGGGACTAGGTTATATTTAAGTGCTGGTTCTGCCGCATGAACTTGTATCAAAAGACGTTCCTGTGAAGAGATTTCTCGGATTGCAGGGCGTGAGTTATTTGTTTATATTTAATAATTCTTAATAGTTTACTGGCAGAGGATATTTTTAGGGAAACCTAGTGTAGGACAGGAATTAGAAAGTTGTGCATTTGTAATCAGTATTTGTTTTGTCTTTATTGTGTTATTGTCAGACTTTATTGTTGCGTAACTTGATAGTGAGCATTTGATAGATAGTATGTTGAAAATATTAAGTGTTTACCGAATTGAGTTTTGGTGGATGATTTGTGCAATTATGTGGATGTATCTAACTTGATTATTTCCTAGTTAGATGTGAATTGCTGATGATAGCTTGATAGATGGTAAAGATGTCAAGTGCTTGCTGAGTTGACTTCTGCAATAATGTTGAAATTTTTGTCTAATTTATAATGTTGAAATATTCTTAACTAATTCTTGATTACATAAAGAATTACAAATCTGATTTTGGTGTATGAGTAATTTTTCAGTTGGTTATTTGAAGAGGAAGAGCCTGTCTAACCGCATCTTACGTCCCAGTCTGACTCGAACCCTAAAGGACAGGTGTAAGCCGAGATATCAGCCGGGCAACGTAACCTCATTCGGAAGGGGGCTATCAGCGTTGCAAGTCGCTCACCACTGGTACACATTACGGGCACATTGACAGCACGCCGCTAGGTTGACGAGGTGCTGCGGCCCGTGGCACTACCGTATCCGCAGGGCATCCCAAACGCCGTTTTTAAACAGGATAACGTCAGGCCGCATACCGCTTGGATCAGCCTGAATGCTTTGCACGGTGTGCGGATGCTACCGGGATCAGCACGATCCCCCGATTTCTCACCCGTCGAGCATCTGTGTGACTCGATTGTACGTCAGTTGAGTACCCTCCCACTTGGGCAAAATGAAGATGAAGTGTGGACTCGAATCAACAGCACATGGTACACGATACCCCAGGACTCTATTCGGACTCTCATTGCCTCGGTGCCACGTCGGATTCAACGCTGTATCGCCCAAAAGGGGGCAACACTCCTTATTGATCATCCTGTATATGCGGCCACTGGAGCGTAGTTTGTATGTGACAATTAAATTATTTGTTCAGGACCTATTTGGCTATCTGTGTGTGCAGTTTGGTCTGTTTTCGAGCATTCCTTCATATTGTGGTAGTTTCTCTGTCAGGCAGTGTATGTAGGAATTGTAGCATTGTTCATTCTCTACTAGAAGTATCACAAAAGTAGAAAGCGACCACCTAGAGGAACTTGATGAGCAACAATATTTAAATGCGCTTGGGAATTCAGGCATGGGTTCGTTGCAGGGGTCAAAAGTCTCCTGCAAAAACATGGCCTACACTGTTACACCGACCCCGTCAAGCTAAGGAGTGGGGCTCATGCAATATGAAACCATGTTGTTGACACTGAATTCTCGCTCGCCCTTGCAATGGTATGATGAAATTAAAATGCGACTCATCAGAATGCATGGCCCGTTTTGAATAATTTATGGTACGCCTGTTGTAATCCCGATACCAATGGAGAAGTTTTGTCTTGTTCGTTGCGAATAGTAGTGGCGTTCGGGCAGTAACGCAGACCGGCTGACCGTCAATGTAAGTGCACAGAGAACAGGGATGCCTTTTGGCATTGTCCTTGATTCAAATTCTGTGTTGTTTTTCTCAATCATGAGCGTGTGTTGGCTTGTACAAATCTGACTGTCCCCAGCTCATCTCAAGCGGTGACTATTGGTTTCTGAACAGAAGTCATGAGCAGGACCGGATGGAACTTTTTCGGGGCAGAGTGCGAAATTTTATAGCGGAGTTTGAGAAAATACATCTAATTTTTGTAATACAATTGTTACATGAAAGATATCGTTCGTAATGAACACATACGAAAACTATCATAAAGAAAAAGTGATTTTCTAAAAGAAGTGTTTCCTTTAAGCTTAAAAAAGAAGACCTTAATATGCATAGCATGTTTAGAGAGAGAGAGAGAGAGAGAGAGACTGAGAGAGAGAGACTGAGAGACTGAAATGTGTCAATATATTTTCCGGGAGAGGGAGTTGATATTGCATTTCGGTTCTTGCAAAAACTTCCTCATAATATGATAAAAACATAGCTTCAACTAATCTGCGTAGCGAATATTTTTGGTAGAGAATCACAAGGATCCCTCTAAAAATATATAAATTCTTTTAAATAGTTTTCTTTCCCTGATGCATGCTTTAGTATTGATTTTTGATGCAAGGGGGATAACTGACAAATTAGTGACCGTTTTAACTTTTATATGAGCGCATATACGAAAATTGTCTCTTTTTTTATTTCCAATACTGTTTTAAAAGTATCTGAATATTTGGCCTCTATATACACTATCTACCAACAAGTAATTGGACACCCCTGCAATCGACGATATCTGCGGTCCTGATACACGTCACGGCCGCCGCAGTTAAATATCGTGTGGGAAACAACAACGCAATCAGTCGCATGCAAGATGCCACGCAGTTCGGAGCTCTCTGATTTCCAGAAAGGTGTAATCGTCGGGTATCACAGAAATGGCCGATCCATACGTGACGTATCCAGCGAGTTGAAGTACCCAAAATCGACAGTGGCCTACGTGATTGGCAAGTGGAAGATGAGAGGTGACTGTCGGAGTGTGCCCCGACCCGGCAGACCCACAAAACTGGGAGTAAAAGACCGACGCGTGCTGGCCAGAGAAATTCGGAAGAACCGCACCAAATCGATGGGCCACATCCGCGAGGAGTTTCAACAGGCATCCGGCAGTGTTCTTTCGATAAATACCATTCGTAAGGAAGTCGATCTGCTCGGTTATCATGGACGTGCTGCCGCCCACAAGCCTTTGATCACCAAGTCCAATAGTGCTGCTCGGCTAACGTGGTGCAAAGAACGTCGACAGTTGACCGTTGAACAGTGGAAACAGGTTCTCTGAAGCGACGAATCAAGGTTCACCCTCTACCGTTCAGATGGAAGGGTCTGGGTTTGGCGTCTGCCTGGAGAACGCCTCCTGCCGGAATGTATTGTGCCAACTGTGAAGTTCGGCGGCGGTGGAATTATGCTATGAAGGGGTTTCTCCTGATATGGCACGGGACCCTTGGTCGTAATTCTTGGTAGACTCAACGCCGAGACCTAACGCACCATTTTGGATGACCATGCGCTTCCTACGTTGTGGCAGTTTTACGGGGTGGACTCATGTTACTTTCAGGATGACAATGCCACCTGTCATGTTGCGAGGTCCACCATGACTTGGTATGGTGACAATGGGGTTAATCGAATGGACTGGCCTGCGCAGAGCCCGGACCTTAACCCTATCGAGCACCTCTGGGATGAGTTGGAGCGTCGACTTAAGGGGTGCCCCCACCGTCCGAAATCGGTGAAGGAACTGACCTGTCTTCTCCAAGCCGAGTGGAAGAAAATACCGCTAGCCGTCGTACAACGCCTGGTTGAGAGTACGCCCCGGAGGGTCGCAGCTGTAATCGCCGCTCATGGAGGCTCCACCAACTATTGAAGGTGAATAAACTTCGTTTTCCTTTGCTATCACAGGTGTCCAATTACTTGTTGGTAGATAGTGTATAATCCGAAAACAAGTTTGATATTGTTCTTTTTATTTTTAAATTTAAGTATCTGGTTTGCATACAAATTGTTGTATAAAAGTAGTGATCTACAAAATTATGAAACTTAGTTTGCTAAGTTTTCATTTGAAATCTGCAAATCTCAGCGTCTGTACAACGAAGGGCGGTAACCTATTTGAAATTGGGGGTGGAGGATTTGAAACTAAGAAAGAAAAATTACAAAATATTTTTTAAGTTTTTTCTGGAGCCTCAAAACTTCAAAAAAATAAATGTAAAAAACTCAACCCAAAAGGATTTTTATTTCACAAACTGCGGGGCCCTGTGAAGGCGCAGGGCCCGGGACGACCGTCCCGGTTGCTCTTATGGTCCAACCGGTTCAATTCATGAGCAGACCACTAGGTTTTTGTTGTGTCAATCACTTTTTCTTCTGCTCCACTTCCATATTCAGCAAAAAGCTGTACCACTCCAACGGACACTCAGTATTATCTCACGCTCAAAATACATTACATTACGACCTTCAGTACTACTACCGGTGGTGTTCCCGTTCACTTGCTTGTGCAGCCGCAATGATGCGTAACCGCAATGTTCTTATACCAGCCCATTGTCATAAAATAGAATAATGATCCTAACAAATTGGATACTGAATGCATACTGCTCTATTAAAAGTCCAGTTATTTGATTCATGCTCGGTAGCGAAGTACCCCTCTCCTTCAAAGAAATTGCCAGCTGCGAATTGATATATATTGCCAAATTCCGGTTCTAAAAATCAATGTGTTGCTCTTCCGTTAATACGCTCTCATCACTGTTAGGTTGGCCTCTGATCCGCCGAGTTGCAGCTGCTACTTGCAATAGAAGAAATGCTATGATAATCAGTGTGTTAATTTTGTCTATTATGCAGAAAAACATAATGGCAGTGTGTATAACGCCATGTAATGATGGCCACAAAGGGGGTGCTAAGGATCGATTTCTGGACCACGACATTAAAATGGGGATCAACCGCTTGACGAAGCCAAAAAACTTTCGTATCGAATGATAGATCATTACAATATGAAAAGTTGTTCTTTTTATTCGTCTTATGCTATTTTTCTTTTATGTATTTTTAAAATACATGTTCTTCAATTAGAGGTTCGTTCTTTTTCTACCTGAAATATTTTGTGCAGAACCTTTTATTTTCATTTATATTGAGAAAGTCTAATACGAAATTCTGAGTGCTAAAAAGCACCCACAGTCTTTTGCATCTCTTATGATGACCAAAATGTGACGATTAGTGATAACTTCAATAATCGTCTGGAAGATCTCTAGGGCAAAGTGGCAAAGAATATTTGCAGAGGAGAAAAAATCTGTCTCACACAATAGAACTGATCTGCAATCCCGGCTGAAATAAATGTGAAGCGAAAGGTAAAATTTTGTTTTTACAAAACGGTTAAGGGTCAAGAAAGCATTATTTTGGACTTCCTTTTTATGTGTCGTTATTGATTCTATTAAATGGAAGGCTTATCTGAAAAGGCAGAAAGCCGCTGAAGAAACGCAAAGCCCCTCGGATGTAAGTTCATCCCAGGGGCCTCCATTTTTATGACTTTACGTCCGAGTATCGTTTACCTAAGACTCAGATTAAATACCTTGCAGTAATGCAAAGACTTATAATGAAATAATTCCATAAGCATCCAGTGTTACTAATATATGCTTTACCTAGAGTAAACCAAGAGTGAAATTTCGCTTTTTAATTCGAAAATTTCGTTATACTATTCTGTGAACAAATAGCAACAACTGAAATAATTGCATGGGACGACCATACCTATGACTTGTATCCAGACCATCTTACCCGTCACAGAACAGAGAAATATTTATGGTCAAATTGTCCAGTTCCCAACTTTTAGTTGTCTACAAATTAGTTATGAGAAAGCACACGAAAATTTTGATGTGACCGTCGGCCTTTATCACTTTTTAAGAGCTACATTTGCACTTTAAAATGTTGGATTGTTGTAGATCTTTCTACTTCTGAAAGAGGAAATGATGCTCAGGAGCTTCCAGACATCTCTCTTTCTATTCATTCGTCTGTCACTCAGTCTCTCACTCTGTCCGTCAGCAGAGATAAAATTCTGCTTCTAAAAGTCAGACTGAAGAAATCTGTGTCTAGCAGATGCAGTCCTGTCCACAAAACAACGTACAAGCACGTCCTCCCGCTCATCTGGCTTCTTGCCAGTCTGCAGAAGTAATGTTTGGTTGGTTTTCTTCTCAAGACCAATATACGTGTTCAAGATTGTGTTCAATATCAACGATTTTTGTAATATTCTTTGAACAATTTCTCTAGTTTGCATAGAATCTCAACACTGTTTTTAGAGTTTCTAAGGCATCTTTTCGAGTAGGAACATTTTTTCCCGCTGTCCTGGTGCCCGAAAGGTCTGGGGCACTGGCTTCTGACCATTCTTCCTAGGTGGGATCGGGCTCGACTCCGGGATGAGACATGGTCGGTATTTCCCAGATGGAACTGGCTCTACACCATCACTGGGGCCTGTGGCCTTAAATTAGGAATGACTTATAGGCCTACGAGTTGTTCATGGTGGTCTTTAATCCCGAAAGAAAAAACAACACAAAAAATCCTCCTTATTTTCAGCTTCATCATTCTCACTAGCAAAGATTTTTCAATAATTCTAGATTTATTTCTTGAACGTTCTGAAATTCCGTTTGTGTCTCTGCCGTTAACAAACCATTTATGGCTAAGAATTTGTCTAAAGGTTGCACAACAGAATTTTGGAGCAATCTGATGCGCCATTCATTAAGTGATTAATCGTCATCGCTTTCAGTTGCATGTATCACATAGAAATAAATTCTTCGTGATGCAAATAAACCTCAACTGATTGTGTGACATGTCTTCAGGCATTTATGAAGTGCTATGTGGCAAAATTTTAATTTAATCTGCTTTTCTCGAAGCATTCTGTTAACTTTTATCAAACTAAGCTTGCCGTATTTAAAACTTTGGATGACCTTTTGAT
This sequence comes from Macrothele yani, assembly GCA_039090855.1. NCBI lineage: Eukaryota > Metazoa > Arthropoda > Arachnida > Araneae > Macrothelidae > Macrothele > Macrothele yani. Next base: position 145,812 of record CM077008.1, on the reverse strand, counting down.
ACAGAGGAAGCAGTATTTAGGAATTCATGATCGACAGCCGAAAACATATGCGTGTACCATGACATATCACATTTTTAGGAATAAAAAAACTTGAAAAAGAAACGAAAGTGATAAACGACACTGAAATCGAAAGCTGACATTTTTAGTGATATTGTGATAAGCGAGTTTCCTAAGCATTATCTTTAACTGCTAATTTCTGGGGGATGAAAACTTTTACTGATTTTTTAACATTTTAACTGAGGTGTCGTCAAAAGCGAGGTTGTTGCAATCAATTCTACTATTTTTCAGAATTTTTGAAAGCACTTAATTGTGGAAGAGACTGCTGTTGTGCAGAAATTCTGCTATGATTATGTACTGGGCATTCACTAGATGGATGAAGTAACAAATTTGAAACACTTCAGTGCAATAAATTTTAGAATTGAGAAACTCGCACAACGCGACTTGTTGAACCAAACTGTGCGAAGCAGTTGTGAAATAGTTCTAATTGTCATTATTTCTTTGAGATTTCCTCCGGTTTTCCTGTAACTAATGCTATAGCTGAGGGAATAAAATGAAGTTAATAATGTGATTAATCAAGAATTAATTATGATCAGTTGTATTACTAGATCGACTGAATAATTGTTAATTTTCAGCACTGATGTTAAATTAGCCTTAGTGCTTAGAACCGAAAATAACAGAAAAGTAATCAATGACATTTCTACCAAAAATGCTCGAAAACTTGTAATCTGAAGTTATTACATCATTCCATATTTCATTCTTTGTTTTCATTTGCGCAACTGAGTGTTTAATGTATGTCCAAAAATGCTCGAAAACTTGTAATCTGCAGTTATTACATCATTCCATATTTCATTCTTTGTTTTCATTTGCGCAACTGAGTGTTTAATGTATGTCCAAAAATGCTCGAAAACTTGTAATCTGCAGTTATTACATCATTCCATATTTCATTCTTTGTTTTCATTTGCGCAACTGAGTGTTTAATGCATGTCCGATAATTTGAAGCCGCCCCGGTGGCGCAGTGGTCTAAGGCGTTGGCCTCTGATCATCCGTCCGTAAGGGGTCCGGGTTCGAATCCCGGTCAGGCATGGATGTTGTGTTTGTCTTACGGCACTGGCACTCTCCCTTCCCTGGAACCAGTGACCCTAAATTAGGGACGGGCGACTGCTTATAGCCCATTGAGTTGCTCACGGTGGTCATTAAACCTAAAAAAAAAAAAAAAAATAATAATAATTTGAACACTTTGCAAGTACCTTAAAAAAAATTTCCCGAAAGAACCCTATTAAGATTTTTGAATATATTAATGATTCATCTGCTTAAGAAAATAACTAACAAATCAGATTTTTATCAGATCATAGTTTTCTAACTTATCCCACCACTTTTGAAAAGAAACGTTTTAATTAATGCGAATTTATTTAACATACATCAAATGTATCCGCTGTTTTGGTTGATTAGCGAAATTTTAGTTTAATGTTAGTTTAATATTGTGTCTCAGACAAACGTAACTCAACGTCATCTTGACTGTTTTTTGGTGAATGACATTTATTTATTTACTTATTCGTGCGCAATGTTATCTTTTTTAAAAATAATGGATAAAATTAAAGAGATTCGGACTGTTAATTAGAAGTCACTCAAAGGACGGGTGGCCCTGATGTTAGATAGTATCTGCCGCCCAGGGTTTGGATTCGGGCCCCCAGATGAGACTTGTGTACAGGGTTTGTACTTCTATTTTTCTCTTTTGGTTTTCTTCCTCCGCTGCAGACAGCAACTCTGAGTCAAAGATGGGTTACTTCTCCCTTGCGTTCGATGTTTGCACGGCAAGGAGCCATTGTCAGAGGAAAGTGCATCATTTAGGCATTGTTATTTTAGACGTTGAACAGAACAGGACACAAGAAACCAAAGACATAAAACACTAAAAGGTGAAATTTCATGCCGAGCTCCAAAATTAGCTTTTTATACGACTTCATCAGGAAGTTCTGAACTGTGAAAGTTTCAGTTTGCATACCAGTAATTGCGCTAACTTTACTTTTCTATTTTAAAAAAAATTGTAAAATTCATTTTGGATATATCAAAAATCACTAGAAACTGCCTAGCTAATCTAATCAGAAAAATACAGCATGTTATATTTGTTACTGTTCACTGTATAGCAGATGTTGCCTTACCTGAGTCTTCATGATAAATCTCGTCCACAGAAACTAAAGCGTACTTATTCTCTTGATTGCTGCTACTCCAAGATCTGCCAGGGCTTTCCGATTTATATACGCATGTGGGGTCTCGTTCCCGGCTAATCTTTGTTTTTAATTTTCATGCTGTATTGCACCGAACACGATATTATGGAAGCTCGTGTGACTGGATAATACAAAGGAACAATGGGAAATGATAGCAAAAACAGATCATCACCAGTTCGCTGTCCCGGAATTCTGTGGGGGCGGTGTAACTGCCCTCCCCCTAAAAAATAAATGTCTATGTAAAACTGACAGAATGAATTCAATCATTATTGTCATCGTGTGGCACTACTTTTGCAACATCACGCAACGTGTATTTCGTGTGTGTTCAGTGGCTCCAACATTATTCAATTCATTTCGTGACTTACGTCGTCAATGCGTCTGATACAGACACATTTTTTAACAACATTCAAAACAATCGCACATATCCTGGGGAATAAAAACATCTTCAGGAAAAATAATGACTGTAATTTTTCATTTATCACAAATATTAAAAAAAATTAATATATTTAATGGAGCATTGAAAGATATGAGAATTCGTCCGTAATTTAACGTCACAAGTTCAAAGAAGAAAAGAAAGTAAAGAAGGATAAAAAAATAGTAGAGCGGGTATTAATATTGTAATTATTATTTTACGTAGAATAGTGTAAGTGTCTATGGGTTCCTTTCTTAGAATAGAACGGTTGCCGCTTTAAGGAGACAATGGAAGCCTCAATAGAGCAATTTCATATTTTTGCATATTCTTATATTTAAGATACTTTAAATGGAGTTGTACTAATGATATTACGGTACTGATATTGTGAAATGCGGGTTCGATTTCCGGTGTAATACAATTCAGTTTTTTAATATTCTGAGGTGGGCGCATGAAGAACATTAGTTTCTACATTCCTATGCCAGACAGAATTAGCTTTTATGACTTCTGTATATTTTTGAAGATTTATTCTTCAAGTCTTTTGACACAACGTGTCCTATCCTGAATTCTGACTTACACCTTCGTTGCGGAGAGATAACATGCATATCAAATGGGCACCAGGAAGTTATAAATAAAGAAAATATTTTTGCAGTACCCAGAGGATTAGCATAAACCATTCTGTTATCGTTATTAATTCTTCTCTATGTAGCTCTTGATATAAATTTTTCGCTGCATGTCCAGGTTTCACAGTCTTAGATTAATAGTGGCAATATAATTTTTATCTCTCACTGCTTCTCTTTGATTTCTTCTCTGTTTACCTTTCTGCCTGTATATTTCTCTAATGTCATTTTTTATCTCTCTTTTCCTGTGGGGTGTGTGTGTGTGTAACTATATGTCTTGCCTTTCTGTCTCTTTCGGCAGCTTATATGTATTTCTCTATCTCTCTGTGACTTGCTTTATATCACTCTCTCTCTCTCTCTCTCTCTCTCTCTCTCTCTCTCTCTCTGTGTGATTTGTCTTCTTTCTAAACTCTCTCTCTCACTTATCGCTTTATCATTTTCTCCCACTTCTCCATTTCTCTGTCTTTATAATCTCGGTGACTGTTCATATAATTGCTTGACGCTTTCCTCTGACTCTGTCTGACCAATCTCTCTACTCTTTGTGCCTCTGTTTTTCTATCACTTTCTGACTAATCTCTTTTCTTCTACCTAACTGATCCCTACGTTTTCCTTTGCTTATCTATATATTTCTATCTGACTTATATTTCTCTGCATCTCTTACTTATCTCTTTATCTTTCTCATATTTCCTTCTCTTTTCCTGTTTCTTTATCTGCCTTATCTTTCTCTCTCTCTCTCTCTCTCTCTCTCTCTCTCTCTCTCTCTCTCTCTCTCTCTCTCTCTCTCTCTCTCTCTCTCTTTTGATGCTTAAAGAAACCCTTACCAGAGCAAGGGACAATTGGAAATTGCGTATCAGTAGCGCAGTGTCTTAGTTCTAGGGAAAATGAAACCCTAAAACAAAAACCTTACTTGCCTGCGATACGAATTTAAAATTCTCTTCGGAGAAGGACAGCGTCATGTTTCTTAGGAAAGCTAGCCAATTCTCTTCCTTCATCCAGTCCGAAAATAACTCACCTGTTTTGCAATACTCATCACAATATTTAAACTTTTTTTTCTCCTCCTCTTTTCAGGAGACATTTCGCAAAACCTTTCTTGTTGCGACTGCTCTTATTAAGTTACAAAAAATATCGTTATGTATTAAGTAATACGCATTACACTGTCTTGCACAGTTCCCAGTTCTACGTGTTAAACATTTGAAGTTAAGTATTCCTTATTCATCTTATTTTATTTTGCAGTTCTCGACATAAACATTACCACACCAGGAACTATTTGTCGAAGTACCATACAAATTGATAGATATGTATCAACAATTGAGTTATGTAAATGATTGCAGTTGCGAACCAATCACGCAGTAGATGAGGTAGTTAGAAGGGCGAGTAGAGGAAAAGGGGGCATTCTAGATCAGGATCAGCCCTCCATAGACTTAAAATTGGCTGATCACGAGGCTGATCCCGTGGCTGTCCCCAAGGCTGCCCCAGCTGTACCCTTGTCAGAATTTTTGTCACGTGATCGTCCCCATGATGTGCTGCCCCCTAGCGGTGCTTCTTGGAATTTTCGATGGATCTTTGATTTTGAGAGATGGCAACGACCGAGTGGGAAAGGGGGTGGATATAGGGGAATGTCAACTCGATGTGCTGCCCCCTAGCGGTGCTTCTTGGAACTTTATGTTTTTCTCGGGAGATTTATTGGACTTTGTCAAATTTTTGGAGGAAGTTTTTTTTTTGTCCTTTCCAATATTTATTGTTTCCTCGAATTTGTTTTATTAAATTTATATTTTCAGAGCTTTCGTATGGTGTTAGAATTTTTTATAGACGTTGCATATTTTTTTATTTTAATTTAGACGACGAAATACCTCGATGGAAAAGATTTCGTTCCTATTGATTCATGTTCCGTTTCAGGAATGGTTCTCGTCAAAGGATTGGTTCTCTTCCCTGGTCACATGATCGTTATGGTCCATTCCTAACAAGGTGGTTGATTGACGTACGGGTTTAAGATTCTCTCAGTTGAACTCGATCGGTCGAGGAGAGTGGTCACCTTTTGTGTTTCTTGAAAAATTTATAATGTAATCGTCCATAGCATTATATGATGAAAATCGCATCATCTTTAGGAAGAATGAAATGCCTGAAAATTGCTTTCCTTTAGGAGACGATCGATTCATTCGGATATTTTGTTTTGATGCAGAATTACAGATTCATGTCCGAAAATATATTTGCATCGGTGACTTATACGTTCCTACAGCTATGGGAATCGCTTTGAAGGATGTTGAATGGTTTGAACTTCTAGACAGCTTTGTCTTTCTGCGTGATGTTGTTAAAAGTCGCGAGCCTGCGAAATATGATTACGTTTTCAGTGGAAATATTACAGTTGCTCATCGGTTAGAACCGTTGACTCCTTTTATGAGAATGAATCCCCACTCTGTGGAATGCACAAGTCGAGATTTTCACCACGTATTGGATTTCACTCAGGAAAAAGTGGGTCACGATGGTGAAATTTTGAAAACTGAAATTTCTCTGTGCGGAGAACATTGGACTAAAGTGACTGATAAGAAATCTACTATGTTAAGAGTCATACAACAGACGTTTCTTCATTCCATTTCGTTTTCAGCTTTAATTAAGAAAGCATTGGAAAAGAAATAATTTGACTTTGGAAGCATTACAGTCCTCAAAAGAAGGATTTCGGCAGTATGAAGATGGTTCTTTTCTGCTTGAAGAAACTCTTGTGGACACAATGTATGACACAGCGGATATGAACGGAATGGAATTCTCCTACGACAACGACAATCAAATAAACATGACCAAAATTATTTTACAACTGAATTTTGAGAAAATAGCTGAACAGTATCTGAAAGAACTCCAGCGGAAGCGAAATACTAAAGTAGACGAAGCATTTCTGGACTCAGTTGACCTAAGTCATTACGTTGGAGAAATTTTACGAGATTTAGACGAATTTTATTATTGGTAAAAAAAAAATTCTGAACGGTCCTTTTCAGGACCACCCATATTTTTCAAAAAGGAATTATTGAAATCGTACGCTGTGTTTTCTTTATGTGAAGAACAAAGTATTCTATAGTTCACTCGTTTTTTTTTTTTCAAAAGCGGTTTTAATTCTGAGATGAATTCTTTCAAGGTGTCTGATTAAATTCTTTCGCTTTCCGTATTCCTTTTGTGGAAAATTCAACCATGAAGAATTTCTTACCGAATACATTTTAGTTTTATTCTCTCAGGATATGAAAATTAATTATAATGAAGTCCTTTCGTTTTTCTCTAAGAATTTACCTGAAAATAAGCTTTGTCGGATTAGAGTCGATAGCATGTTCGTTGAGAGATGAACAGATAAGGAAACAGTCACCAGTGTTTTGAAACGTCCCAAGTACTGACGCATGATGATTCATCAGCATCGTGTCCGCTGCTAGATGACCAGATAAGGAAGTAGTCTCCATGAGACACGTTGTGGTGATAAGGATCGTGTGTTGTTTCTTTGTGAACAGCAGAATTTCGGAAACTGATTAAACTTAGAACCTTCGAAATGCTTAGAAAACGCATAGGAATGTAGTTCAATTTCCTCCCCCTTGCGATAACAGCTCGATTCGCTCACGTTTGTCATGTGTGAATTCCGGAATTTTAGTAGTTGAGATGTCCGTTTGAAATGCCCTCGTGACGTTTCCGAAAATGCTTGGGGTCAAAGTGCATTCTGCTTCCTTTAAAACGTTTGCCATTTCTACCCAGTCACTTGTTTTTTCTGGTTCAGTTGTCGACACGTGTGCTGTTGTACCTCTCTTGCTCTCTGGATTTTGGAAAATGTCTGCCGGATTTTCACCAGTTTCTGCAATGGAAGAGGTAAGTTCGCATTTCCTCGCATGCAATTATTTTATTTATTGTTAGGTGCCCCAAGTCGTTTGAATTAGGATGTTGTTAGAATTTCATGTTAGTGGAATCGTTTATTCTCTTGACGGAAAAACATGATTCTTTTTTAGAAAGCTTTTAGAAATACATTCCTTTACGATAGCTCCCCTTTCGAATAAAAATTTAAGAAGTTTATTCTCAACGTAGGAATTTCCCGTTTTAATGTTTATTCCATGAGAATGCGTTGATAGGGGTTTAAAACATGTTTGCGTATTAGGAACAGCATTTGACTTCTTTTGCATACGATTAAAGTTAGATTTTAAAGAAGAAAAATTCATGTGAATGGCATCGTTTATTCTTTTAAAACATTTTATTTTTTATACTTTTACGATAGCTCCCCTTTACAATAAAAATTTAAGAAGATTATTCTCAATGTTTATTTCATGAAAATGCGTTGTTAGAGGAGAGGGGTTAATTTTTTTAATTCTTTCACAGACTCGGTGGTGGTTAGAGGAAAAACAATTATTTTTGCAGAATTCCGATGTGTTCGATGCCTTGGAGGAAATTCCCCTGAATCAAGACCTAACCTCTGATTTTACACCCGACATACCAGTCAATATTCCATCCAACACATGCTCGGTCTGCTCCAAGACCTTTGTCAAAGAATTCAACCTGAAAATCCATATGAGGAGTCATACAGGTGTAAAACCATTCGCGTGTACACAATGCCCAGCAAAATTCAGCCACAAACCTAATCTTAGGCGTCACGAGCAACGAGTTCATCGACAAGGTGGCGGTTCGGATCCCGCAGTTGCAGGACCTAGTCATGCTCCCCCAAACTTTGATGTTCCGATAGCTGCACCAAACCAAGCTCCGGTCGTTATGAATGCACCGATAGCTGTGCCCATCCAGGACCCCTTGAAAATATTGGAGGATTCATTGAAGTCGAGTCTGCCGCGAGACAGTGACTCACCACCTATAAGACTGTACCCGATGAGGGGTCAGCATCATGTCTCCGCTCCTTTTCAGAATCCAGTAAAGCTCCATGTCTAAGAATCCTGAAACATTCATTAGCTGCTCACCCATCGATCAAAGTCAGCGTTTTCATGGAGGCAGTTTTTAAAAAAACAGAAAAAAGATGTTCCAGACGAGTACGAGTTTTGTGACCACAACCTGAAAAACCCCAACAAACCTCTCTTCAGAGCTAGTGATGTTGGTGAATTTTCTGATTCAATGGCTGCTAAAATCGAGAACGAAAAGTCGGAGGCAGAATTGAAAGGGTCCGGCTGGGTATTTTCCCATGTCTCCTGGTTAGAACTTAGAATCAACCGTTTCAGACCCTTGAGGGGTGATTCATTCATTGCCCTTCCAACCAATATTCAAAGGAAGAAGGCAGTAGTGAATGTTGTGAATAATGACATCTACTGCTTTAAATACGCAGTCTGGACCCCTCGTCTTCAATGTTACAATAGGGGGAGAGTCAACAATTTCCTCAAGGACCCTCAATTCCCCACAGGATATATCTGGGACTGTGTTTAGTACCCGGTAAAAGTTTCAGATATTAAAAAGTTCGAGAAGGCAAATAACATGTCCATCAATGTCTTCGGTATCGACGAGGCAGAAAAAATATTTTCCATTAAGGTATGCGATGAGGAATTACAAGGCCATTGAGATCTCCTCTATTTAGAAGATGGATGTCGCTCCCACTACGCATTCATCAATAACTTCGAGCGGTTGATTTTCAAACAAATCACCAAGCATCATGGAAAAGCCGTCATATGCAAAAAGTGTTTTACAACCTACGATACCCGTTATGATGGAGAAAACAAATTAAAAATCACAAACTCCTATGCATGAAAAACAAACCAGTTGCCATTCAGATGCCAGAGAATAATATCCTTCAATTCAAAGATTTTCAGCATGCCTTGAGGGTTCCCTTTGTCATCTACGCGGACTTTGTGTGCGTTCTCAAACGCATTCAAGGGCCCCCTCAAAATCCCGAAATTTCATAACCCATGACAACCCAAACCCACGAGCTCATGTCGTATGCGTACTTCATAAAAGATGAATTAGATGAATTTTCCGTATTTCGGAGTCATAGATCTGAAGACGGTGTCATTCGTCATTTCCTTCACTCCTTGAAAGAAGATGTATTGAAAATCCAGGAGGAGTATAAAAAAAATGCCCCCATGTGTCCATTAAGTACTGAAGAAAAAGCATCTTTTCAATCTGCATCAATCTGTTATCTCTGTGAAAAAGCATTCGCCAAATCAAAAGGCAAACTCAAAGTCGCTGACCATGACCACCGAACAGGCGCATTCCGGGGTCCAGCACATGCATCATGTAATATCAATTTCCGAAACTCAAAATTTGTGCCAGTCTTCTTCCACAACATATCTGGTTATGATTCACACTTTATCATTCAAGAGCTTGGATTTTCAGAAGGAAACATTAAAGTCATTCCAGAATCCACCGAAAAATTCATTTCCTTCTCAAAATTTATTGGTGGGATGGAAATTCGATTTTTAGACAGCTTAAGATTCATGTCTACTGGGTTGTCAAGCCTTGCAAATAATCTTCCAGCAAACCAATTTAAGATCACCCGAAAGCACTACCCCCAAGATGACGAGTTTCATTTGTTGAAAAAGAAGGGTGTTTTTCCTTATGAATATGTAACATCATACAACAAATTAGAAGATTCATGCCTCCCACCAAAATCAAGTTTTTATAGTAGCATTTCCGAGTCTCACATAAGTAACGAAGATTATAATCATGCTCAACAAGTATGGGAAAAAATGAATATCAGAGATTTAGGAGAATACTCAGATCTGTATTTAAAGACTGATGTTCTCATCCTGGCCAATATCTTTGAAAATTTTCGGGATATCTGTCAGGAAACATATTCACTGGATCCTCTGTGGTTCTTCAGTGCTTCATCCTTAGCATTCGCTGCCATGCTTAAGAGCACGAAAATGTCTTTAGAATTACTTACAGATTATGAAATGGTATTATTTGTCGAGGCGGCAAAACGAGGGGGACTATGCCAATGCATCCAGCGGCATGCCCTGGCGAACAACAAGTACATGAAAAATTTTAATCCAGCAAAAGAAAGCAATTATATTTCTTATCTCGATTGCAATAATATGTATGTATTTTCTTTAAGCGAATCGATTCCATATGCTCACTTTAATTGGATGCATTCTGATGAGTTGAAGCAGCTGAATATTGGCTCTATTCCTGATGATGGTCCCTTTGGATGCTTTTTGGAAGTCGACATCGAGTACCCGGCTCTTTGCATGATTTTCACGCCGATCTTCCCTTCTGTCCTGAGGTTGGGGTTGTTCCTGGTACCCGACAAACCAAACTTCTGACAACACCAAGAGCAGATATATAGCCCACTACCGCTTACTTAAACAAGCAGTTGCAGCTGGTCTTGTAATTAAAAAAATTCATCGAGGCATAACATTTTCCCAATCTAAGTGGCTGCAGGTATATATAAATCTAAATACTGAGAAACGAAAATTGGCAAAAAATGAATTCGAAAAAATTTTCTACAAGCTCATGAATAACATCGTCTTTGGGAAGACTGTGGGAGGCATCAGGAAAAGAACATCCATAGATCTGGTTCACGATGAGAAACGTCTGGAAAAAGTGTTGGCTAAACACAACTTCAAAGACCGAAAAATTCTGAAGAATGAGTCCGATGAGGAGTTTATGATTTTATGCCATCTAGATGTCACCAAACTAGTTTTCAATAAACCCATATATATAGGAATCGCCGTTCTGGATATGTCTAAAACCTTAATGTACTCGTTCCATTATGACGACATAAAACCCATGTACGGGGAAAGAGTGAAGGTTCTGTACATGGACATAGACAGTTTCTTTTATGAAACGAAGACAGAAGATCTTTATAATGACATGGTGAAAATCCTGCCTTTACTAGACACGAGCGACTATTCAATAGACCATCCTCTCTACAGTTCAGCTAATAAAAAAGTTATCGGAAAATTTAAAGATGAAATGAACGGGAAAATAATAAGAGAATTCGTTGGGCTGAGGGCAAAAATGTATGCTTTTTCTTCCGATGATGTAGAAATAAAAAAAGCTAAAGGAGTGAGTAAGCCAGTTGTTCTAAATCAACTCCAACTTCAAAATTACCGATGTTCCTTATTCAATAAACAGGAGATGAGAAATGTTTGTCACTCGTTTCGTAGTATGAAACATGCAGTCTTCAGCATTAAAACAAACAAGAAATCTCTAAGCCCTCATGACAATAAACGCATCATTATGGAAGATTTTATTCATACCCTTCCCTATGGGCATTACTCATTCAATTCATTAGAACCTCCTCCTAAAAGAATGAAAATAGAAGAAAAAAACAGTCTTCAGGACTAAACCGGAAAAAAAGAATCGATTGTTCATCTGCTGACGTCATCTGTCTTATCTCGTAGCTAATCTATCTTTTGTCTTCCTCATTCTCACTTCGTTGATCGTTGGGAGCCTACTTCAATTGCACCTACTCGTCTGAAGAAATGCATTCATCATATTACAAGGACGGTCTTCATTTTTCGTATTCCAAGTTGTTTTCTAAATTAGAGGCTGATTATTTTCTTCGGTGTTTGGAGACAGAAGTGAAATATCTTAGTGGTGAATTCTCAAAGATTAAAGTATATGGGAAATCGTATTCCATTCCTCGACAGCATGTTGCCTTCGGTGATGCTGACCTCCATTATTCTTTCAGCGTATTGACCATAAAAGCAAAACCGTGGATTCCTGTACTTCGAGAAATCAAACGTGAGGTAGAGAACGCGTGTTGCGACACCTTTAATTTTGTATTGATTAATAGGTATCAAAATGGAAATCAATGCATCGGATTCCACATGGACGATGAAAGTGAATACGTGAAAAATTCTTGCATTGCTTCAGTTTCTCGAGGTCAAACAAGGGACTTTGTTTTTAAAAGAGAATGTTTTCAACCAGTTGTCTTAAGATTAGAAAGTGGTTCGCTTCTCCAGATGCTACCCCCAACAAATGATTCATGGGCACATGGTCTACCACGTTGCGGAAATGCCCCAGATGTTCGAATAAATTTGTCCTTTAGAAAGAGGATAACACAGACGCCATTGTCTCGTGACTCATTCACGCTTTCAAGCTGTAAACAGGATGCTTGCCTCAGCCGTAATCTGTTATCAGTTTTGTTTGAACGCACAGCAACTTATTCATTCGGTTCTCTACCTTCGAACTCTGAACACGTTCAGTTGCCTGCCCCTACAAACACTTTGCCGGCCATCAGCATGAAGCGGACTGCCAACCAAACCAAATCGGATGCTGTAAATAAATTTCATCGTGGTGATGACTTGTTTCGTTCCGACACACCTGTCTCAACTGTACATGCTAGTACTGGGTCTACATCAACAATGCCTGCTGCAAACAAGTCTGCTTCGTCGGGAATTTCACTAGTAAATCTGCCTCCTCACCACTTCTCTCTCGGAGGAAACGATATCGCGAAAGTGACTGATTTTACAGGAACTGTAAGAGTTCATGTCAGGAGCTATGAGTTTGATGGCGAGCTCTTACACCCCACTAAATTCGGTGTTACGATGTTGGCATACACATTCTGCGTTTTCATGGAGTCTAGATTCACGTTTTGGAACATGAACGATATTAAAGTAGTGGGAAAGAAACTGCTTCTTTGTGCAACTCCTTCAAGTTCGGGGACCGTTTAAAAGTTTCAATCACTGAATACCGGGGGCAATGGCACCCTTCAACTATCGCATACTGCAATATCTCTCACTAGGTCACAATTCAGTGAGCTCGTTGAAGAATGTCCTAAAATCTGGGAGAGTGTTTGCCAAGTTTTATTTGGAACTGTTTTTAAGAACTTTATCTTAATAAACCAAAGTGCTGAAAATTCCCCAGCGAGCGATGAGGAACTGCATTTTATTCTGGCTGATGTACTCAAGTCCGCCATTGAGCAAAATACATGGACAGCGTTTGATTGTGCTACGTGTCGTTTGCCTCTTGAAGAACAACCTAACAACCAGTTAGGACATGAGTGTGCTCAGTTTACCAACGATGAAAAATGGAATATGGGTTTTAATAAAGCACTTTCTTTACTAGAACCCCAAAGTGTTGCGGAATCTTTTTTGAAAGAAGTTGGTAGCTTGCTCATCACAGAAGCATTTGTGAACAATATCAATGCAGCATCTTTGTTAGAGACGGTGAAGAGTCTTCGTAACAGCAAATCCTGCTAGTTAAAAAAAAGTCCTTTTTAGGACTTCAAAATTTGGGTAAGGGAAGGGGGAGGGAGGTAGGTAAATTACTAAAAAAGTGAGGAATTAAGTTTTAAAAAATGCATTTTTTTAATGTTTTAAGTCATTTCTAATTCTAGACCCTAAATTTAAAGTGTAATTATTATTTTTTTAATCCTAAACATAAATTTTTGTGAAATTATTTTTCATAGTGACATAAACTAAGGGAAATTATTTTTTTATGGAAATGAGTCAAAATATTAAGCTTTCAAGAATTTTAAAAGTAATTTTTTTTTTTTAGAAATGTTTAAAACAGTAACAGAATGAATGCAATTGTTTTAATGGTGAACTAGTGCTTTTTTGGATGACTTTTCTTATGGAAACTTGGGTATTTATTAAGGGAACTGGGCCTGATGTTTTCCATTAGGCGGCCAACCGGGGGGGGGGGGGGATTTCCGACTGGTCTGAGAGCAATGCTTTACTGTATTGAGTCGAAACCAGAGTACACGGCTTATTTTCGGGGAGTTTGAAATGTTTCAAACTGACTCGCTTTATTCTTTGAGTTGAAAAAGAAGAAGCGCTCTCGCTGAAGACCCCGCTAGCCTGGGAAAACTAAAACAGTCTGTGTTTTATAACAATTTCTTTCCTTAGACATTTCTCCAAATTTCAACCTTATCTATTTTCAACTTTCAGGAACTTGCTGTGATTGTTTTTACTGCATTCTGTTTTCTACCTGATTCGTTTTCAACTGAATAGAAAATAGACCTTTTAAAATATTTTCCTTGAACGAAAACGTGCTTCTTAAATTTCATAGTTTCCCATGTTATTCAATGGGAATTTCACTGTTTTTACTGAAAAAAAAAATCAAAATCGACGCTATGAAAATATGAAGTGTTCCATTTTTAACCCTATAAGAGAATGTACTTTTCCGAAACGAACATTATCTGTTTTCAACTTTTCCGAAACGAACCTTATCTGTTTTCAACTTTTCCTAAAACGATCTTTGCAAACATCTTTCAATCAAAATTTAAACCCTTCTCAATATGAACTTAGGAATGCATTAAAAAAAAAAAAAAAAAAAAAAAAGAGAGAGAGAGAAAATTAACTCAAAAGAATGACACTGTTTTTCAACTAAATTTTTAATAAGGAATCCAACGAACATTTTTACATAAATTTGTCTTTTTCCGTTTAGAAGTTACAACCGAATTTCCTTCTTGTACAGGAACATGCAACATTTGTTTATTTTTAATGAACTTTTTGGGTAAATTAATGTCTTTTAATGCTTTTACAAATTCAGGAGGTATGTACAGCTTAGATCCTTTGCTTCGAAACATAGAGTCTATGAGGTCAATAATATTCGTGTTTTTCACAATACGTCCTCGGACCTGCAATTCGGCCTTAGGGCTCCAGCCAATAATATCAGAGTTCGTTTTAAAGACGTCCAGCACATTTCTTGCATTTCGCTTCAAGTTAGTAGGAACGGACTGAATGATAAGGTCTTCCACAACATCTTTTACTTTCTCGTCTTTGATATGATCTTCTTTCACTGGTTCTTCAGTTCTCGATGGTGTTTCCTGAGGTGAAACTGGGGGATTAAAACTCGATACCTGAATACGTTTATTCAAGACTTGATTATATAATTTCACATTCACTTCGTCAGACTCTTTGCTTAGTAGAATTTTTTTCATTTCTTTGTCTAAGTCCGTTAACGTTTCCTCTGTTGGCATATGACGTGAAATCCGTTCTTCGGGAATCAGAACCATTTTCTTGGCAAATTCCATTATTTCGTAAGCAGAGTCGTTAATACACTGAGAGCAGCAGGAATCAACACACCTAAAAATCCCCCTTTTTGAATAAGGAGTTTCCTCTTTTTATATAGAGGCGTCTATTTTCGAGAGAGTGCTCGCAAGGTGTGCTTATGCCGTTGCAGTGAATTTTTCTGGGCTGGCGTAAGCGGAACATTTCCTTTTAACGTATTCATACAAACTTCGCATAGTGCTTTAATTCCATTTTTTTCTACATTTCAATATTAGGTCTCTTGATACTTTTCTTGGACAGTGTTGAATTATACATAAAAGTTGGACCTGCTGCTTAGACAACGTCATGATGAAAACTGAGACTTATTTCATTTCACCGAGGTTGATATATTACTTGAATGTCTCCTGGAAGAATCTGAGAGCGTAATCTTAATTCTTCCTTGGTCTCTGGTTTTAGATCAATCAATAAATAGCTGTAAAGGGATTTTGTGGCATCCAAATACACTTCTTGAAAAAATTTAAGTTTGCTAGGGTACAACTGCCTCCCTAAATAAGTGATTTGATTCACATCTCTTCGTGATTTAAACAGAAACAAGTAATGGGCATTCAGGGAAATTTCTCGCATTTCTTTGCCTTTATGAAAAATATTTTGAGTAATGAATATCACAGATACATTGAAATGATGACTCCCTCTAGTGAACAAGAGAGTTAATTTTTTATCGCTTCCGCATTCAGTCATGAGATCGTCAATAACAAACAGCATTCTTCCTTTCACATAGTCACGGAAATTAGAGGGAAGGCCTTCCACAAATGTCACGTTTTCTATTTCATTGTATAATGTTTGGTGAACCCCGTAGAACCACACCACATGTTCTGGAGGGAGATATGACTTCCTCTTGATGTTGAAGTAAGCGTTTTACAAACTGAGTCTTCCCACTACCAGTAGGACCCGCTATCAGAGCAGTGAAAGGATGTTGTAGTAGGGGCACTTCCATGTTGTCAACTGAAGTCAAGCCGCCCCGGTGGCGCAGTGGTCTAAGCGATGGTCTCTGATCATTCGTCCAGAAGGGGTCCGGGTTCTAATCCCGGCGAGGCATGGATGTTGTGTTTGTCTTACGGCACTGGCTCTTACCCTTCCCTGGAACCAGTGACCCTAAATTAGGGACGGGCGACTGCTTATAGCCCATTGAGTTGCTCACGGTGGTCGTTAAACCTCCAATCCCAATCCCCAACTGAAGTCATTAAAAAAGATACAAAATATTTTAAAGACACATAAAATAGATTTCAATCAATTTTTATTTTAAATTCTAAATTTTGTTACAATTCGAAATTTATTTCGAACGAAATGATAGGCACGCACGTCGTTTGTTTCAGATTTCCATCGAAAATTTCTTACAATGGAGTACAAGCTTTTTCCGCAACATCTAGAATGCAAGAAGAAAATACAATATTGTCCACATACGGCTGTTAACGAACTTTGAAGAGGTACATCATTAAAATTTACAGTATCAAACTTGGCGACAAATTGAGCAATAGGTCCTTGAAAATATTCTGGAGAATGTCCGAAAGAATAAAAAAATTCCATTGTTTTGGGGTTTGACATATACATAGCCAACCAGTGTTTTCCAGGATTTTCATGTCGGTCCGTATTCACAACAAGGCATGCTGGGAACTTGGCAATTCTCTTGGGAAGTCTGTCACAGGCAAACACTCCTAGGAATGATCGTCTTCTTACGTGATCTTGCTTTAGGGTCTTTGCAATTTGAACACTGTTCATTTCTTCAATTGGAGAAATCACAAAGAATGTTTCTGGACTTTGAAATTTCAATAATGTTTTGGAACTCTGCGTAGATTAGCACAGAAATGGTTTTTGCTAAAGCTTTTCCAAATTTGATTTCCACTCTTAAATTTCCTTGTTGGATCAGATTCATATGCCCTCCATCACACAGGTCGGGACTGAGATTGAATGCATAAAGAGTGTATCCCTTGAAAAATTCCTCTCGATCGATATATATTCCACAATCTTGGCTAAGTTTCTCGGTTCCTTGAAATAGACTATGGAAAGAACGAATTGTGTTTCCCTTTTCAAAATTGGGTTCTAGAGGTTTATGAGGAATTGGCTGTCCGTCAACGTACACGGCTATAAAGTTGACATCATAATGCTTAAATTCAAAGGGGTTGGCTTTATATGTACCATTAAAAGCATCGTTATCGACACATCCGATAATCAGTCTTTTAGGCATTTGTCCTATGAATACGTTGTCTTGCACGAATGACATACTTCCTTGAGAGACGGAATACACTTTGCATAAAACACGGTCAATAGGATACTTGGCTGGAGATTTTTCTAAAGCTTTTGCATGGCCGATGGTAACTCCCGGGTTGACTTTCACTTTTCTCACAAAAATGGAGGCGTGTTCGATGAGAACTCTGTAATTGGGGGGCTCTGAGGAGGAAACGAGGCAGAAATCAGATTTACTTCGAACCAGTTTAATTTTCACGTCCACTAAATTGAGAAGCAGTCTGTTTTGAAAAATAAATCACAGTGCAAGGTTCCAATCATGTCCAACGTTTTGCTGTCTTTCACGAGCTCATAGCGTTGATGCAATCCTTTGTTTGTTGCTGCATTCGTGGGATTAATTTCGTTCAGATGTCCGGCTGTATCCTTGTAAAACCCTTCACATGCTAAATAGGATTTCTTTGCGTCTTCTCCATAATTTAATAGAGTTTCAGTATATGCTCTGTGAATCACTCTTTCGTTTAAACTAACATCAACTTGGGAAAACAGAGAATGAAGAAAACAGTTATTGGGCCCCACGGGCTCTTCGTCAGCTATGACAGAATTGTCAGCTTTCACAATTTTAATTTTTATGTAGAGTTGACTGGAAGACAAATCCATGTATTCTTCTCCACTCCCAGAAATATTAAATTCCAGAGGTCCTCCATCTCGAATGTTGGCCAAGGGGTGATATTCGATCCATTGTCCTTTTTCTATGCTCGTTTGGGTTGCGGTAAAGCAAATAAATCAAGCTCTGACTTGAGACATACGGAAGAATGACTGTGAATCAAAGCCATGGTTTATGGATCAAAAATATCGTGTGCTCTCCTCTTGACTTTCTTTGAACGAATGATGCGTTTCTTCGTATTTCTCTTCCTTTTAACGCTTCCTCCCAATATTTTCTTCACTTTATTAGCTGCTTTGTCAGTGAGAATTTGTCCTGCTTCTTTAGCTCGTTCTTTGGCTGCTGTTTTTGCATCCTTTCGATGCATTAAATCATTTGCAAGGTCGACCCCCGTTCGCAAGACTTGTTTTCCAAGCGTTTTTGCACCTTGTTTGAATATTGGTACCGCCGCTCTAAATAACGAGCGAAAAAGTCCCCCAAGTCCATACCCTTTTTGAAGGGGTGCTCCTTGATAGTAGACTAAACCTTTTCCAGTTTGATTGACGTAATATTCCTCGAAGGATTTTGTACAACAGCGGTATGGTTCATACATGACTACAGAGCCTTGAGACAAAAATGAAGTTTCACGATCGCTCTCCCACGTTCAAATGGTACTAATTGTCCCGAGTGATTCCTTATAACAATTTCTACGGTTTGGAAATGTTTTCTTGCGATAGGCAAATAATGAGGGCGGTCGTATAAGGCGCTCACCACATCTCCGTCTTCTCCGCTCACTTTCACGATGCGAAGGAGAGGAGCAACCATGTCTCCCACCGGCTGAGGATCCACAATATCGATGTACACGTACAATAGGGAAAGCAATGTGTTCAGATCGGCTACGAGATTTCCATGAATTGTGACATCACTCCCTTCTGATGCTGAATACACTCCAGGTTGAAAACCTAGAATTTCAGTTATTCCAGGAAATAACCGCAGTTGAGAACCATGAGTTAAAACTGCTTTGACACGTCTCGTGTTTTTATTAAAAAACATCGTAATTTTTTTCGACCAGTGCTGGGACATGGCTTTTACCACATCTCCCACAGAATCATAATATCCAGCAGGGATTTTTGCTGCTTTCAGTTGACTTGGGCCTACACCGTAAGCAAAGGAATTAGAATTTACATTCACATTAAACCAGGAATGAGGGTAGATGAGTTCGACGAGTCCCACTTCCCAGTCACCATTGAGTTCGATCGGTGAGGGAAGACGCGTGATGAAATGAGAAATTTTATTGTCTGCAAAGTAGCGGAGAGAGCTGTCGCTAGGTAACGTCAGATAGAAACTCATGTTGACGAATGATGTTTCTTCTAAAAAAAAGGTCGGTTTTATAGAGAGGTCAAGTCTTCCGCGGGGATCCAAGCATTAAATTTATCAAGATACCCTTTAAATTTAACAAAGTATTCCATTTTTCCTTTTCTTTTGCGTTTCTTCAGAACACGTTCCACAGGAAAGGACTCTGAGAGAGTCACTTTTTGAAGCTCTTCAGCGTAAAATGTTCCCTCCAACTCTTCATTCAATAAGTCTTTTACTTTGTACACGGGAGGGGATCTTGGAACAAGGTCACTCACCACAAACACTTCTTCCGTCCAATTTGATTCGTATCCCTTTTCAAACTTTAATTTGGTTTTAGAAATCCTCACGTGATTACAGACTTGAAATTTATAGGTGGGTTTTTCCCTCTTAATGTCACCATACAGATTGTCACACACTTGCTTTTCATTGTTTTCGTTCACTTCTACAGGCTTCATTTTTATACTTCGATGGGTAGAATTATTGTAACTGTGGACTAAATCGTTGAGTACGTTGATGAATCTGAACGTATTTTGACTTGAAAAGAATCGCCACATTCTAGTTTTCAACGTGCGATTGAATCTTTCCACAACACTTGCTTTCGTCTCGTTGTTCGTCGTAAAGAAATGCACCTCGTGCTGTTTTAAAAACCTTTGGAATTCTTTGTTCTTAAATTCAGTTCCTTTATCAGTTTGCAGTTTTAATGGTATTCTCTGTTCGAAAATCTTGGAAAACGCTTGAACGATATGTGACCCCGACTTTTGTTTTAAGGGAATTACCCACGCATATTTGGAAAATATATCAATACACGTCAACAAGTAACGAAATCCATCATTATGTTGACTCAAACTGGGAAGGTCAACCAAGTCTGCTTGAAACTGTTGATCTATTTTATTCACAAACACTCTGTTTCTCGGAAAATGATGTCTCGTCGGTATGTGGAGGGTGTACGTTTTCTCCCCCTTCAGCCATTTTTCGACGTCTTTTTTCTTGATTCCTTCTTTCTTGACAGCACGGAATAAAGCATTCACACCACCGAAGCTTCCTTCTTTTACGGCTGTAAGATAAGTCTGTTTCATTACATCCTCCATTTCAACAATTCAACGAGAGATGTTCCACCGTAACAGAAAAATTCATGTTCACACCAACTCGTTCACAACTCAAATAACGTCCACTCCCCCTCACACTCCATTTTTAAATGAAATTCTAAGAAAAGTCCCCAAAATCATTTTAACACCGTGAACAAACATCTTCATATCTCAAACATATTTTCCCAATGGTCTGATGGTCTAGGGGAAGAATGTACGCTTTCTGAATGAAGGAATGTGAGTTCGAATCTCACCGAGACCATTAGAGCATTTTTATGTACTCTGAAATAAAAATAAAATAAAAAAATAATGCAATGTCTATAAAAAATTCTAACACCCCACGAAAGCTCTAAAAATATAAGTTTAATAAAACAAATTCGAGGAAACAATAAATATTGGAAAGGACAAAAAAAAACTTCCTCCAAAAATTTGACAAAGTCCAATAAATCTCCCGAGAAAAACATAAAGTTCCAAAAAGCACCGCTAGGGGGCAGCACATCGAGTGGACATTCCCCTATATCCACCCCTTCCCCACTCGGTCGTTGCCATCTCTCAAAATCAAGGATCCATCGAAAGTTCCAACAAGCACCGCTAGGGGGCAGCACATCATGGGGACGATCACGTGACAAAAACTCTGACAAGGGGACAGCTGGGGAAGCCACGGGATCAGCCTCGTGATCAGCCAATGTTAAGTCTATGGAGGGCTGATCCTGATCCAGAATGCCCCCTTTTCCTCTACTAGGGCGAAACAGCTAAGTTTGGTCTTGATTACCCTGGCGTGTATACCACTGCATTGGAGTGATCTCAGTGACGAAAGCACGTGTAAGGAAGGCAAATACCTGGACGGCGACATGGGAAATCGTACAGTCATGTGGACACCTTTACCAGAGACTTTATTATAGGGCTGCATACGGCTGATTGGTGTCGGCATTGCATCGCGACTGAAACAGATCGGAATGCTCCAACCATCGGCAGAGAGTGGCGACAGTGAACGGTAACGGGAAGGTAACGTGTGTCAACGTAGTGGGACTAGTGCATGCAGGCGGACGTCCGAACACGTAAATCGGCGCATTAAACCGCACGCAGTAGCAGTCCCACAGTCCAGAGCGGGCGACATTCCACAGTGTGTAATGGCAACTATGGATATCACATATCGACACGAACCGTGTATCGCCGCCCCGGTGGCGCAGTGGTCTAAGGCGCTGGCCTCTGATCATTCGTCCGTAAGGGGTCCGGGTTCGAATCCCGGTGAGGCATGGATGTTGTGTTTGTCTTACGGCACTGGCTCTCTCCCTTCCCTGGAACCAGTGACCCTAAATTAGGGACGGGCGACTGCTTATAGCCCATTGAGTTGCTCACGGTGGTCGTTAAACCTCCAATCAAAAAAAAAAAAAAAAAAAAAAAAAAAAAAGAACCGTGTATCACAGATTGGACGAAGCAGGTTTGCGCCCTGGCCAGCCACTGCGACAACAACCACTCACCGCAGCACATCATAGCACGTGGCTATAGTAGTACCCTACCACATATGCGTGAGAGAATGAATAGAATCATGTGGTATTCAGCGACGAGTCTCGCTTCTGTCCCAGTGCCGCCGATAGCCGATTGAGAGTAAGGAGACGATGTGGTCACGAGTTGATCTTGCTGCCATTCGTGAACGTCATACGGTTCCTCATTTTGGTATCATGGTTCGGTGCGATATGAGTTTCAACAGCCGCTCACCGATCGTACTCAGAGTGGGTACAATCACGGCAGGTGATCCAGCTGGTTCCGTATCTTCATGTTACATCTGATGCCCAATTTCAACACGATAACTGCTGCCAGTGCACTGTCAACATCAGCAAACAGAGCCTATAAGGTGTACAAATGCTGCACTGAACAGCCCGATCCCCAGATTTCTTCTCAATATAGAATTTGTAGCGAATCATTGGTAGAAGATTTAAAGCCTCTGCTTGACCCCCTTGCAGTGTCTATGAATTGTGGACAAAGGTCAACGAAGCCTGATCAGTGATCCCTCAGGACACCATGTGCGGACATTTTCACTCATTCGGCAACACGGTGCCCCGTGTTGCCGAATGTGTAGCCCAGCATACTGACTAACTGACCCCATTATGCTGTGAACTCGCCCATCGCATTCATGTAACCTCTGAGAAATTAAATCACTTCTTTCACGCCTACTCGTTCACATGTGTTATAAGTTTCGTCTCATTTCTTGTTTTTCTTCATGGTGTGACATTTTCTATGCCAAGCAGTATATTTTAACCAAATATTCCAGCTGAGCTCTCATCACGTCACAGATGAAAAAAATCGAGGGAGTACTTGGTACTTTTCATAGATAATGTATGCTATGCGTATTTCGCATGCCAAGATCTTTGTGGGTTTGAAATGACACGAATGATTCGAGAGTACACATTTACTTACGTACAGCACATTGCATATTTATTCGCGTCACTCACACGATCATATAGAGCCACAGTCCGGTACATGCTAAGTGGAATTAAGTCATAACAACGGTGACGTATATTCTAAATTAACTTTCCTTTTTAGTTTCTTTCCCTATGTAAATCTTGAGTTTATTCTCAGTTATTCTTCACTCTTAACGTAATATCTTTTCTCTCAAACGAATACGTTTGGCAACACAATTGAGGTTGAATGAACGTGACGTATGCCTGATTTGATAAGAACGAGAGATAAAAGCGACGACAAAATTGTTGCTTGGAGAGGTTGCTTGAGAGCGAATATTGCGAGCGTTGTTAAAAAGAGCGTTGAAAGAGTGCGTTGTAAAGCGAGCGTTGTGTTAAGAGCTGTGAAGCTGTGTGGAGAGTTTAATGCAATATGCTATGTTACGATGTGTTGACTACATCCTGAATAAAGCTTCTTTTCCATAAGTTTGATTTCTGATGTTTATATGTTTCGTCTGGCCGTTAAGGTTTCTTTCATTTAGGAACTATTTCTTAGTATGTTGATGTTTTAAATTAACGTAGAAGTACGAAAAGACTTCTACGTTATACAACATACAATAAGGTTCACTAATTCCGTGACCGGCGGATAGGTTTATCCAGTCGGGGTGATTAGGAGCTATCAGGAGAAAGTAAAAGTGCTTTAATAGCGATTAGTAAGCTCAGTGGTGTGGTGAGGTTCTCACACGTGGCGCGCCTGTTTAATCACGTCCGGAGAAATTCGGACGAAAAAGCTGTTTTAAGAGCTCGAACTTGCTTCCAAACATATTTGACCCTGCCGCGTAGACGTCGCGCCGGTCCTATTCAATGAGTAAACTCCAACTTGCTCGGATCGCTCGGGCCCAGCAATGGGTGCGAACGAAGTAGGGGATTGGGTAAGTACAAAAACAGAGGTACTCACCGGACTGTTCATGGAGTTCAAAGAAATTGCGGACGGACCAAACAGAGTCTCTCACAGTGTCAGAGGACAGATATGACCTATCCTGGATCGTATCCAGCAGGCCCACATTGCACAGATATTGGAAATTAGCTACCTAAAAGGGAAATGAGAGGAACGAGAGAAGAGTGATGTGTTGAAGCCGCCACGACAGCGATCCTATGCCCAAGCTGTCCGAGAGAAGCCCAGACCAGAGTCACAGAAAATATTGCAAGCCAAGCACACCCACTTGGTCTTCCTAAAAGACCCGGAGAAGACCTCAGCCGAAGTCAAGGAAGAAATCACCCTAGAGATTGACCCAAATGCGCTTGGAATTGGAGTCAAAGGAGTGAAAACAGTGAATAAAGAACGCATAGTAATAGAATGCACTAAAGCAGATGGTGTGTAGAAGCTGGTAGAGGCGTACGAGGAAAGAGACGATCTGGTGGAATGCTATGAGGCGAAAAGACCACTAAGAAAGCTGCACAGACTGATCGTCTATATGGAACAGAGAGAGATTCGGGAAAATTATTTATTCCATACGACTTCTCACGTCAAAACCACTTAAAGCAGCCAGAGAAATGCAAGGTTCTCTTCTCACTCAAGGAAAAGGAGAAAAAAGTCCACTGGGTGATTGAGTTGGCCACAGTGAGCTTTAGAACCTTACTGAAAAAATGCACGGCTAACCTTGCCTGGAGGGTTCTCACCACCCGAGAATTCCTTAGAGAAACCCATTACTTTAAATGCAACTGGTTCGGACACTATAAGGCAAAGTGTCCTGTCGCATTTGAGAGTTGTGCCCGCTGCGGCCAGGACGGGCATAAACACTGCACCTGTCCCATTGAAGCCAACTGCCTCAACAGCAGCAAGACAAACGAGAGGTTCAAACTAAAGCTGCGCACGGCACACTCTAGTCTGGACTCGGATTGTCCGAGCTTTAGACGGGAACTGGCGATCCAAAGAAGTCTAGTGGAGTACCGTTGAACCCATCAACAACAGCTGCAGACGGGATTGCGTTCCCGAGGAAGAAAGGCGAGACTGCGCTTCCACAGAAACCGTGAAACGTCAAAATGAATATCTTTGTCTCTGTGTTTAAATAACAACGTGAAACTTGTTTTGAATGTGATTGTAATTGTGTTTTGTACCGTGCCATTGAAATGGATTAAAGGCCTTGTGCTCAGAAAGGAAAATGAAAATTGTCCGCGGCAACCAATTTCCAAGAGGAGCTCAATAGTACGGTCCGTACCGTACGCCTCCCAGTTCGCGCCCACCCGTACACGTGTCTGAGTCTGTGGCTTCTCAGACTGGGGGTACCGTATTACCATAGTGTTTACGTTAGTAAACGCGCCAAGTGAGCTCCGTCAATCCCTGTTGAGTCAGCTTGTTGACGGTGCATGCGGATGTTCATCATTGCTTACTAATTTCGCAAAATTGACATTGGGCGGTACTTTGGTAGGTGGATAAATAAATGGTATTGTTATAAAACTGATGAAAGAAGATATTTGAGTCTTTAAAGTAAATATTTACTAAACTATGTATGGCACAGGTAATCGTAAGTATTTCGACTATTCAGTTCTTCAAAAATAGTATCTGTTATTATTTTTATTATTATTCAGATTTAAACAAACGTAATAAAAGGATCCTGACATCGGTGAAATGTGATGTAGCTACGAAAGTTCATCAAGCTAAAATCTGACCTCAAGACAGAACGAAAAGCTGAATCGCGAGTGTGTTAGTGAGGGAGATTGGGGACTTTATGTCTACGATATCTACAGGTTACACCCCATTGTGTTATGCATTATGCATCATTTTAAATATCTCGTTGATGGCAACAAGTACCACCTCCCACCCCTTGAGTGGGTGTCGAGAGGAAGCCAAATTTAGCTGCGACGCACAGTGGTTACAAATACAAATCTAGCTGATCAAAAGGTATATTTGTTGTAGCTTCAAAACAACCTAAATACTGTCGTACTGTAATCCTAAATAGTTGTGTAGCTACGACTCACAATCAGTTTCACAAAAGAAATAATTGTGTCTTAGCAGGAGCACGTAGATGTCACGCGTTTAGTGCAACCATCGATTTCTCCTTAGCATCGCCCAGCAGTTGCCTTCGGAACTACGATCTGTGTACACTTAATTTATTCTCGATCCTATTCCGGTCTTCGGTGAATAAAACAACAGGTATCTGCCTACAGTTTTAGTGCATTTTAAAACTTTAACATTGTGTTATTTAGTTCTTATGTTCATTAATTATAAGGGACGTATTCCGTGAATTTTTTAAAGATGTAATTGAAGCAACAGGATTGCAAAAGCAAAGGCCGTAAAAGTCCGTTGTGAAAGTTTATTCAGCGTTTAAGTTAGTCATTTAGGTATGTAATTATATACTATTTTATGACCAACTTTAACCAACTTTTTTTTATTAATATTTTAGTGATGTCGGACGGAATTCCAAGAAGAGAACTGTTTGATGTTTGGCGGAATGAAAAGAATATTTCAAGGAGATTAGCGTGTGTGTGTGATTATATATTGACTAAATATGGCTTGGAAGATCCTCAGGGACATATTCCTGAACTAATGCCGAAAAAAGTGCTGAATTTTGTAAGAAACTTAAAGAACGATGTACTAACTGTCACTATGTATTGAAAGAATTCTTACGAAAAAACAGTGATTGGTTGAGTGTTAAAATGACTTTTTTAGAAGTAGACAATGCTCAAGAAAGAAAAAACATAGGTCCTCCACGAAAGTTGTTCCATGAATGTGCAGGTATTAGTCGAAAAAGGAAATTGAAACCATTGTTGGAAACACACACTGTTGGTGATATTGTTCTTGTAGCGGAAATGGGTTTGCGATCTGCAGGCAGGCGTGATGCAGCACAAATAATAAAACAAGTATCAAGTTTTTTCCCAGAAAGGGCCACGAAAATAAATAAAAGCCTATCAATCTCCAAGTAACAAAGCGCCCATTAAAATGACATGTGACAAAGCATTAGCCTTTTAGGTGGATAAAAAGCATACAAAGGAACAATACACTGAAGAACAATTGAATTAGAGATACCTGTCTAGTAACGTGTAGCACCACCTTTCGCCCTGATGACGGCGGAGATTCGTCCCGGCATGGACTCGTCAAGACACCGGAAGCGTTGGGAAGCCATACGGATCCACGACCCCTGAACAAGCTCCCACAGTTCACGAAGATTTGATGGAGGGGGTCAGAGCCTCGAACATCTCTCTCGATGGCATCCCAGATGTGCTAGATGGGATTGATGTCAGATGACCTAGCTAGCCAAGGAAGTGAGGTCACGTCGGTGGAGTGTTCATCCAACCCTTCGGATACAATTCGGGAGCCATGGCACGATGCATTGTCTTGTTGCAGGATGAGGTCTCCAGTGGGATGTTGAAAACGCACAAACGGTAGCAAATGGTCGTCCAGGATATCCCGGTAACGTTGACCTGTGAGGGACGTTGTCACACGTACCAGGGGTATAATTTCAGTCCACGTAAACAGTACCCAGACGAGAATGCCACCCTCACCAGCTTGAAGAGTACCCTGCTGGCAAGAATGATCCATCGCTTCATTTGGTTTGCGCCGTACTCGTTTCCTGCCATCCGCATGTACCAACGTGAATCTCGACTCATCAGTCCAGGCAACATTTCCCCACATGTCTAGGGTCCAGTGGCGATGTTCCCGCGCCCATGCTAATCTTTTCACCCTGTGGTGTGCGGTCAGCAGCGGTACCCTCGTGGGACGATGGCTGCTGTACCCCATAGCGAGGAGATGGTTCTGGATGGTGTGGGTGCTTACACGTTTTTGTGCACCAGCGTTAAATTGCCGAATGATCTCTTGCTCTGTTGTCCGTCTATCCGGGGTTACAATGGGAGCTAGCCGACGATGACCCCGCTCATCCACACGCTGTTGTCCACGGCAGTTTGCCCTTGCAGGGATGGTTTTACCGGATTCCATGTACTCACGGTGCACCCGTGACACAGTGGCTCGTGAAAATCCTAGTGCATTCACGACTTCCGAGATGGAGTGACCCATTCGTCGGGCCCCGACAATTTGCCCACGATCAAATGCACTTAGATCCTTCGTCTTACCCATACTGCGTCCGACTCTTACTGATTCCCGTCGCATCACTCCTTATATTGTCGGATCGTTACATATAATATGTCGTTTCCGTTTACAGGGCCGCCCACTGCGCCACATTTGCATAACGCCAGCTGTCTCTAATTCAATTGCTCTTTAGTGTACATCTCTATGCGTCAGATAGGCATAGCTCACAATGCTGATATTTTCCCAAATTATCATATGCTTCCTGAGGCAAAAAAGCGATGCTATCTAGAGAAATGGAGTTCACTGACTGCTCTGCAAAGGTACAACTGCAGTCATTGCTTGATCACACTATACACCGGTTAGTGTCAGTACAGCTGGAGGTGTTACAGCAAGTGCGAGTAGGCAGAGACACACTTCCAACACTTAATATGGTCGTCAAATGGGGCTGTGATGGCGCCTCTGGACAAATTCAGTATAAGCAGCTATTTTCGGCAACGCAAGAGGGTATTGATGATTCGTATACATTTGTTATATCAATGGTACCACTGCAGATGACCACCTATTTATCCGTTTGTAGTAGTACAAGTCCAGAGAAAAAAGTAATTTTGCGGAAAAATCCTTTGCCTTCGTCGACAAAATACTGTCGGCCTATCAAGATTATTTTAAAGAAAGAAAGTCCAGAGTTAACAAGGAAAGAAATCCACAATAGAAAATCGTAAATAGCTGCATTAGCTCCCACTGTTGTACACGTACAAGGTCGTGAAATTCTTGTGAGGCAGGAACTTGTTCTCACTATGATCGACGGAAAGATTTTTAGTGTGCTCTCAAATCAAGCATCGCAAAATTGTCATGTGTGGGGGCAACTCCTTCACAAATGAACAAACTTAGCCTTATTCGGACAAAACATCCAGATGAAACAGCACTGACCCTGGGCTTATCAAGCATTCACTTGTGGATTAAATTTTTCGAGTGCATCCTGCATATATCATATAGATTAGACATTGAATCGTGGCAAATACGAAAAGAAAACAAAGCTCAGGTTGAAGAACAAAAAAAGAAAAAAAATACAAGATTGCTTCCACAAAGAAATGGGGCTTCTTGTCGTCATACCCAAACCAGGATTTGATACGACGAATGACGGAAATAGCGCGCGGAGATGGTTCTTTGAAGATCCAGCTTTAGCATCAAATATTACTGGCGTAGATGAAGAGCTGATTCGGCGATTTGGAACCATCTTTAAAACAATCGCCAGTGGGAACAGCAGTAACAATGGAGAGTTTGAAAAATACTGCTTCGACACAGCAGAATTATACATCCGAAAATATAAGTGCATAAGATACTTATCCATGGTGCACAGTTGATAAAGGAAGCCGTACTTCCAGTTGGGATGATGTCTGAGGAAGCTCAAGAAGCCCGGAATAAGGACTATAAGAATTTCAGGGAACACCATACTCGTAAATTTTGTAGAGCCGATACAATGACGGACTTGATGCACACGCTATTACTTTCCTCGGATCCGATTGTAAGCAGTCTTCGAGTCAAACGTCAAAAGAGAAGTAAAAGTATATCTCCTGATGCACTGAGACTACTCCAAGATCCAGGTACAGCGATGATATTGATGATGATGTTGTTGGAAAATGAATAGATGCACATCTCTCTGAAGCCTGTTAATATTTGAAATGTGCATTTATTTGACCCCAATTGGTGTTCTGTTGAAATCCTATTGATGTGTTATTTTTTTTAAATAAGAACAAAGACTTAAAAAATATTTGCACTAAATCTTACAAAACTATACGAATATTTTGTTGATATCTTTAACACAATAAAATATTAATTGGAAATGCAACTTGTAAATTCGTATAAAATTCTATGACAATCTGTTTTATAGGAGAGGAGTTATTAATTTTAATCAGCTAGATTTGTGTTTGGAACCACTGTGTGACGCATAGTTTTCGTAGAATCAAAAAGGCATTTTTGTAATGGATTTTATCGCATTTACCATGAGGTTCTCGTAATTTACGTAAACTGCAATGAGACATTGTTACGATTATGTAAAATGTTATGACATAATATTCAGCGATAGTTTGGTAAAATATACAGTATTGCTGAGTAACAATGAAATTAACAATCGTTGTTG
This sequence comes from Macrothele yani, assembly GCA_039090855.1. Classification (NCBI taxonomy): domain Eukaryota; kingdom Metazoa; phylum Arthropoda; class Arachnida; order Araneae; family Macrothelidae; genus Macrothele; species Macrothele yani. The sequence continues at coordinate 115,828 of CM077008.1, read as the reverse complement.
CGTCACTTTATTGGAAGCATGCGGTAATATTAGATTTTAACACTGGTTTTGATTATTTCCATTACCCGTTCCTATTACATCGAAATTTTCATGCTGCGCAACTTTCCCGACAGTAGTACAGTAAATTCCAAGTGAAAATGTTCGATGTAACGAAAGTGGGTAACGGAAGAAGTCAAACCCATTTTTGAAATCTGATCGTGCAACATGCTATCCAATGCTGAGACGGGCCAAGCCCGAGCCCGAATGTCTGAAGCCAATCCCGAATCCGAACCGGGCTCTGGCTGCATAATATTTACTGCGGTTCTGGCTCGGGTGGACTCGGGCTCTGAAAGAGAGAGGTGGTAGAGGTGGGGTGAAGAATTTCCATCCTTTTTTTTTTTAAACATAGTTTTGTATGATTTTGTACACGAAACCTTTCTTACACTTTCTAGTTGATAAAGAGCAACTGGACCTGGGCAGGGAGTGAGGGACTCGGAATTTCTTTTTATTCTGTTTTTGGGTTGCAAATGCTATAAGCCATGCATTGGTGAATTTCTACATAGAAGGAAATGCTTCTTCAAGAACCAGGGGCGTGTTTAGAAATGGGGCCATGGGAGTCTTGGCCCCCTGAAAGTGTTATTTCTTAAGTTTTGGGTTCAAATGCGACTTACATTATATAGACAAAAGTGCGTTAATTTAGTAAAAATGCATCAACTTAACATTAGCCAAAAATGCTTTAATTTTTGGCGCGTCTTTTTTAAAAAAATATCATGCTTATGTTATCGGATTGTCTGTCCGTTCGTCCGTCCTTCTGTGGACACCAAATCTCTGCAACTGTTAGTGCGATTTGAAAAATTATTTTTACTTTGCGAAGCTTGAATTATTCAAATGACGATCCTTTATTTTGCTTTTATTTACGATGCACAATTTTGCCGCTAGACGGCGTAAATGCAGATGACATCGAATTCAAAAAACATTTTATTCCATATATTTGCTTCTAAACATCCGATTGAAAAAAATATTTTACCTTTCGATTCCATTTATGTTGAAGAGTATTTTGAGTATAGTCATTTTTCAAGTTACGTACACATTTTCCGCCAGGGGCTGTAAAAGTAAATTCCGTTTTCCTTGATATCTCTATTTCCAAAACTTCAATTTGAAAAAAAAATTCTTCAACGGATACTTCAGCGAAGAATTTTTTTCTTCAGCGGATAATTCGAGAGAAAGAAAAAACACCACAACATTATGTTAGTAGCACCTCATAAAGAAATCCCTTTATGCCGAACAAATCAAAAATCCAGCAACATTCAAGAAATTTGCTTAATTAAAAAGCTGGAAATTAATTATGTTAAATGCTCTGTTTTTCTTTGGTTTTTTTTTTGTGATTAATCCCTTAATAGAAAAGTTAAAATTATATCTTTTCAAATTCTTTTCCTTTCTTTTCGTCATATTTTAATCGCTAAATTTGGAGAACTTTAAAATGCGGGACCTTATTTGATGCAAAGAAATGCTTCCCTCGCTAACTTTGCCATATTCCTTAAGTAACTATTTTAACCGGCATTCTATTCTTGGGTTGGTAAGACAATTTTTTCCTGGGGATTTGGAATTTAGTCCAATACTAAAGTGGAAAACAAACGTCTCAAGTGGGAAATAAATTCATTTTGCGTTTCGTTGCTATTAGAAGAAAAAACAAAAGAGTTTTTCCAGATTTTAACTATGGGTTATTTTGACGTCGGGTTATTTTTGCCCCGGTTATTTTGCTAACGGGTTATTGACGTTGGGTTATTTTGACGCCGGTGTTATTTTGACGCTGGGTTATTTCGACGCCGAGTTATTTAAACACCGGGCTATTTTGACGTCGGGTTATTTCGACGCCGAGTTATTTAAACACCGGGCTATTTTGGGGCCGGATTATTTTGACTGGGAGATTTTGACGCGGGTTATTCTTTCCGGGTTAATTTGACATGTGACCCATGTAAATTGAGCACGAACTCACCACTGATGCTGTCCCATGTAAATTGAGCACGAACTCACCACTGATGCTGTCCCATGTAAATTGAGCACGAACTCACCACTGATGCTGTCCCATGTAATGACGCCACAAAAGTTAATTTCCTTTTTACCCAACAATATATTTTACTAAACTATCGTCAAGCATTAATTCATCGCGTTTTACGTAAACGTACCAATATCTCATTGCAGTCCCCATAAATTACGAGAACCTCATGCTAAATGTGATAAAAGCCATTACAAAATGTATTTTTGATGCTGTGAAAACGATTCGTAGTAGCGAAATTTGTCTTCCTCTCGACCCGCCACCTCAAGGGAGGGGTGGGGGTACCTACTATTGAAGAGAACTTTAAAATGTATGATGTATAACATGATAGAGTGAAATTCTATTAAGAAGAGACTGAAGCAAAAAAATTTTTTGACTCATACCAAGTACAACATAGAAAAGGTTATGTATTGACTGGTGTGAGTAAAAAGAAAAAAATAACCTTGACCGAGGATGGGCAAACTTACTTATAGGACGACCAAATGAAAAAATAAATTCTTTCATATATTTTTCTTCAGAATTCAATTTAAGAAAATGATGAACACACATAATAGACTGGCATGAATAAGTTTAGATAGAGACATTGAGAATGCGAAACAATCACACATACGTACTAAATTGTATTTAAGTTCATTCTGATGATTTATATGATTCAGTGTGAGATGAGTGGAACTGTGATCGTGCTTCCAGAATTTTTTCTTAATCTGGGTTAAACTGTGAGGGGTGATTCTCATGAGAGAAGACAGATGCTCAGTAGTGCGTAGGTTTCTAAGATAACTCACCTCGAGAAGTTGCCAAAACCACTCCCTTGATACAAGTATTTTAATTTTTAAATTTCTCCTCTATCCTCCCTAATATTACTTTTTGATGATTTATATTTTCCGCAGCAAACACCCCCCCCCCCCCCCAACAATTAACTAGGAAAACAATCATTTTCTCCAGAATCTGCCAGCTAGATCTTAATACAACCGCCCCCATTTTCTCACTTCTATAGCTACTGCCGCTTTCGCCTTCATCCTTTATTGCAATATCAAGCATAACTCAAATCTCGAGGCTCATTAACCAAGTCTCTACAAGAAAAAACTATTTACACGTGCATATATCCTCACAGCTGTTAGTCGGTCGCGATGTCGGAGTTCCAACTCCCGCATCCCCCAGGCATCACTGGACATCTTCTCATCAAAAGTGGTTGGTGTATTTTTGGAGATTAAGTAAAGAGGGGTTGCAGCACGTGTCGTAAGGAAACTGGAAGGACCACTTTTGAAAGATGAAATGGATCCTAACTCAAAACTGTACCCAGAAATTAATCAGGAACACTTCAGAATAAAACGAGCAATGTTTTTCAGATTAAAGGATGTGTCATGCCCAAGAGAAGCAACAGTTTTAAATTCTTTATACAGCGTCCCGGATTGAACAAATCGGTGGGCCGTAGTTTTCCCATCCTTGTCTTAGACCAAAGGTTACCAATCCCCCTCACTAATACTTGAAATTCAGCTTTTCTTTCTATTTTGAGGTCAGATTTTAATTTGGACTTTCTTAGCTACATCACATTTCATTAGTGTCAGGGTCGTTACTTACGTTTGTTTAAATTTTATTAATAATAATAATAGATATTGATTGTTTTTGAAGAACTAAACAGTCGAAATACTTACTATTGCCTTTGTCATAGTTTAGCAAATATTTTCTTTTATGAGTTACATATCTTTTTTCATTGGTTTTACGAAAATAACATTCATTTAATCGACCTATACCTAAGTATCGCTCATCGCGCCGTTTTAGATCTGTCGATATGGCCTTGACTGCCCCGCTGGTAAATCACCCAGAGGAAAGAGGTGGACGCATCAGCCAGTTGTTTATAAGTTGCACCGTGCCGAAGGTCACGACCGTGCTCAATTCTCGATGGGGTGTATGAAGAAAGAAAATAACAGACTACTGCAAAAGGAGACCGCTGCCCCTGCTTAGCGACGGTGGAAAAGAGTGGCGTGACAATCTACAGAACAGCGGTAACTTTATGAATGCATCCCGAAAACAAAAGTGTTAAAACTTTGCCGATCGCTCAGAATAACATTGCCACTGATAGTAAAAAGTGCATTAGTTTAACAACCTACTTTCATTTGTTATTAAATTGAGTGTGCCCCGGCTGTAAAAATCAAACAAACAGTAACCTTTTCTGAAGACTAAGAGCCAGCAAAAAGGATTGCATCTTTACTGAACGGCGCGATGTTTGGTTTTGTCACTAACGCCGATTGCTTGGCACAAACACGGTGGAGAGGGGGATGAAAATCGGGAGTAGATAAACTACCACTCTGTCAATCACACGCTCTTCCAGCTCAGCAGTTGACTGACAGCAGCTACGCTGTACAAGGTAGTGGTAGAAAATTTTATAGAAAAAATTTTCTTCAGTTTTTTGAATAGTTGCGTGAACATTTTACAGTGTCCACAATACATCAAAATAAAAATTCATTTTAAATTTTGAAGACATCCATTGAAAACTTCAAAAGTTACACATTTATTTTTTACGGCATGCATATTCTTTATGAGATAAAAAAAACTATCAGGTTGACATCAAGACCAATTTACGCTTTCCAAATATGTTTCAGGAAGTTTTTTTTTCTTTTTGAATAACGATGTGCCTTACGACGTTTGGTAAATGCATCACGATTCGTTTGCTGCGGGAGCAAATGCTTTACTGCCGAAAGCAACTTGCGAGAGCATAATAGTAGGTTCACATTTCACACAATAAACAGTAGGTTCACATTTCCACATGCGGGAGCATCCACGGAAAAGAAAAGGGAAATTTTTTTTATTTATACGCAAGATAGGTAGGTATACAAAAACTGCAGGTATTCACATAAAAATCGGGTGGTCGACTTATACACGGGGTATACAAAAACTGCAAATATTCAGGTAAAAATCGGGGGTCGACCTATACACGAGTATATACGGTATGTCTTTTTTTCTTACATACATCTGTCTTCTGGGTATTTTCTCTTCTAGCATATCTTTAATCTAATTTTTATTGTACGCTCTTATTTTCAACTTCATTCCCTTCCTAATACGGCTGCGTAATTCAAAATGCTCCAGTTTGTTCTTGGGCCTGATATCCTTTTTCATTTCCCGTCTTTGCCGGAGAAGTTGTATTACTTTGTAAATGTCAACTGCTTCTTAGTTACAGATCGTTCACCCTGCATTTCAGCTTCTTTCAGGATTACTGCTGTAAGGTTACCATTTAAGGCATCTACAATATCGACAACATAATTTATGACCTTGTGACGTATATTCTAAATTAACTTTCCTTTTCAGTTTCTTTCCCTGTGTAAATCTTGAGTTTAATCTCAGTTCAGTTATTCTTCACTCTTAACGTAATATCTTTTCTCTCAAACGAATACTGTTGGCAACATAATTGAGGTTGAATGAACGGGACGTATGCCTGAATTGATAAGAACGAGAGATAAAAGCGAGGACAAAACTGTTGCTTAAAAGAGCGATTATTGCAAGCAATTATGGAAAGCGTTGTGTTAAGAGCTGTGAAGCTGTGTGGTGTGTTTAAGTAGTGATATCGTTCTGTTATGGACGTGCTACAACCTTGAATAAAGCATCTTTTCCGTAAATTTCACTTCTGTTGTCTTCGTATAAAACCCCCAAATCATGGGGGCTGGGAGAGGAGCGCCCTAATGTGCTCTCGCACGACGTCCCCTCCCCCATACACGAACTTTATTGCAACACATCTTCACACTGTTCACCACGCCCAAAATAAACACCTGGGCATGGTTCCCTGATGTTTACACACACTTCCACCACGGCCCAACAAGCAACACCAGACAAACCCCCGAGTCATACAGATCCTCCGAAGAACTCGAAAGGACCCGCACACAAATAGCCGGCGAGGTCACCTGGAACGGCGGGTGCAGCCCGAAGGTACACCCGGAACGTCCATGTAGGCCGACAAAAGTCCCCTTCAGAGGTGACCAAGTGACAGCGACCCGGACGGGTGACTGTCAGAGAGGACACCGGGCCGACGGGTGCACCAAGGCACTCACATCACCCATGGCGGGTGCCTCCCCGGCCCACTTCCACACGGAACCGGCACACCACAAGCAGCAAGTACACAACACCCTCCCTTCAAATACCATCCATTCATACCACATCATAAGAGAAAGAGCAGAGACAGAACCAAAACACTCACTCCCCCCGACTCACACAGCCTCCTGCCGTCTCGGTCAGCGGCCAGCACCGCCGACCTCGACCGGAGAGAAAACAGATTAAACCACCGATGAAAGGGTCGGAGGCTAACCTCCACACCTTCATCAAACACAAGTCACAAAAACATAACACTAGAAAAAGCCCAACATTCCCCGAAAGATCCCTCGGGCTTCAAGGGCCGAAACTAAGGGGTAAGTTACCCCAATGAAAGGTGTAGTTGTTTTTGGTCCCGGTAACAATCCGAGGCCAAGTCGCCCACCGATACCTAAAGGCTCGGTCGGTTAAAGTGCGAGCGTCCACTCTCGCCCTGTCTCGGAGCTCAAACTTGACTTGAAGGGTAACCGTTGTCGGAGAGAAGCCCGAGTTAGCTGTCCGGGAATGCAGAACCCTGTTCCTCTCCCTCCACATCTTATAACAGACCTCGGTGATAATCCTCCTCCAGACCTCCCTGCCCGCCGCCGGGGCAGGATGTAGATAAAACACATTAGCCGGGTGAAACTGGAGGGCGTCAAGATTTTTGTGCCAAGCCCAAGTCCAGATTCCCTGCCAAACCTGGTGCGCCATGGGGCAGGCCCAAAAGAGATGGAACCTGTCCTCAATGCCCGCACACGAAAGGCACCTATCGGAAGAAATGCCCCCCACCGAAACAGCCTACTCCTGGTTAGAAGGACATTGTGGGCCAACCGCCACCTAAAGTCCCTCTTCTTGCAGTCCACACCCGTCGAGTGAATGCTCATCCAAGCCTCTCTCGTACAGAAGTTCCTAGGAACGTGGAAATCTTTGACGACGTGTTCCCTAGGCCTAGGGAGAAGGTCAATGTACATCTGCTGCGTGTTCTTCCCGGCGCGGTCAACTTTCGCAAAGTCATGTATGCGACCTCCAAGCTGGTAAGACCTATGCATCCTCTCGCTCCGGGGGCCAACAAATCTGTGGCCGGGAACGTATTTGGACGAATCCCACCCCGTGAAATAGGAGGCCAAAGGTCCACACGGGTGTTCGGCGACCAGGGCTCTCTTCACACTCTTGAACTGAAGTGCACTGAGCCATGTCGGAAGGTGCTTGACTTCCAAACCTCCCTCCGACCTGGGACAGTATAGGACCGCCCGAGCTACCTCCTCGGTCTTATTTCCGGCCCAAATGAAGCCAAAGACCGCTCTCTCCATCTGCTTCATGAGACTTCCGGGTGGGGACTCAATTTCCCCGGCAACAGTGCATTTCGAAACCAGAAGCGCATTAGCTAACTTGGCCCGATTCACTCTCGAAATGCCCACCTTCCTGCCACCGTTCTTGCTCCTTCTTCATCTCCGCCAGAACTTTACCCCAGGTGCTCACGTGGACCCCTTCCTTAGAAAACTGGATACCGAGTATCCGAACGGGCCCATCGGTCACAGCTAGACCTGTAACCTCTGACCTCTCCCATTTGCCCCAGAGCATAATACTCGACTTCTCCTCATTGAGACGGGCACCGGTCGCAATGCAGTACTCAGCGAAAGCATCTCGCATCCCGTTCAAGCTCCTCTCCGAATCGACGAAGAAGGAGACATCATCTGCGTACGCAAGGTACTTCAACGACTCCCCCTCCCCGGTACCGGAAAACCCCTAACACTATCCTTCTTGGCAACTCTTCTCAAAAGGGTCTCCAAGACCAAAACAAACAAAAGGGGAGAGAGAGGGCATCCCTACCTCACTCCTCTTTGAACCTCAAAAAGGGGGAGAGACGACCGGCAATATTGACTCTCCTGGAGAGGTCTCTGTACAACGCCCCAATCGCACTTCGGACAAATACTCCGAAGCCGTGGGCTTCTAACAATCTTCCGACAAACTCGTGCGATACCCTATCGAAAGCCTTGCTCTGGTCTGCCAAGAAGAGCCCCATCTTAAAGCCCTTCTCGCCCAAGTAAATGATAGCGTCTCGTATGCACCTAGCATTCCATTGCATCCGGCGCCCCCCGATACCAAACGTCTGGTTAGTACCAATGAGATGAAAGGCCACCTTAGCAAGCCTGATATTGACCCTCGCAAGGATCTTATAGTCCACTGTGGAGAGAGACACCGGTCTCCAACCACTTAACTCCCTCGACGGGGCGTCGGGGGTCTTGCACTGCAAAGTGACCATGCTCCTACGCATGGTCCCCCGGCATACGACCCACCTGCACAATCTCGTTGTACACCCTGGTAAGCCAGGGCGCTATAACACATTAACAAACTTCTTGTAAAACTCCGACGAGAGACCATCACAACCAGGAGACTTACCTGGCGAAAGGGCCTGAATCGCCACCCTCACCTCAGACACCGAGAACGCCTTTTCGAGACTATCCAAGTCCTCGTCTGGGATCCTCGGCGTACCCTCCAACCACATATCCAGGATCAATTTCCTCGCTGGAAAAGAGATCGCCGTAATACCTAGCAGCTTCCTGCAGGATCTGCTTATTGCCCCTCACCTCGGTACCATCAATATCAAGAGCTTCCAGGTTCTCCCTCTTCCGCTTCGCCTCGAGCTTCCGGTAAATGTGATTAATATCCCGCTCCTGCTCAAAACTCCTAATAGCACCTCGAAGTTGAACTTCAGAGCCGATGCCTCTATAAAAATCGGAAATCTCTTGCCTGATCTGGGTAATGATCTCAAGGTTACACCCGTCTTCATTACCCTTTAGAGCCGCGTTCAGGAAGTTCATCAGAAAAACCTGAGTCCCCGCTTAGCTCTCACCAACTCCTTACCCCGAGTAACCAAGGTGCTCCGGACCTCGTCCTTCGCCCTCTTCCAACCGCCGATCGCGTCATCGGTGGCCGTTTCTGCACCGGCCTCCAAGCGCTTCAACGTCATCTAACATTGACACGTTTAGGCGCCACGGTGTCGCTTTCCTCTCCTTTGGCGCTGGCACACAGGCGTCCATCACGACAACGCTGTGATCAGAGACAAACAACGGCTGTGAGTTAGGGTTAAAAACCTCGGCTCCATAACCCAGTCCATTTTTGAGACCAACAGCATGTCGATCCTAGAATCCAAATGATTCCTGTGCCAGGTGAACCCTGGCTCCTGCGGGAACAGCTGCCTCCACACGTCCTTAAGTTGCTGGTTCTTAATCAGATCCGTAAGACCCCTTCTGTACGGCTCTGACCACCTGCACCTGTGAGTACTTAACCGATCTATATGGTTATCCACAACCGAGTTGAAATCCCCACCGACGACCAGAAAATCTTCGTTTCCCCTAAGGAAGAACGGCAGTTGGTCATAAAAACCGCCCCGGAGAGGACCCTCCACCGGAACATAAACACACACCATCTTAATGGACATCAATCCGCTATTAATCGAAATAGCCACCACGCGACCGTCCCCATCAGTCTGCATCTGCGTGATGCTACCCTCGTACTATGGCTTGTAGACAATGGCCACCCCGGTGAAACCATTCGCTTCAAGAGAATACCTACAATTCAGCCCGGTGTTCCTACGGAACGCAAAAACCTGTTCGGGCTTCTTATGGTGAGCTTCCTGCACCAGCAAAAAATCAACACCCGATTCCTTGAAGTAGCCGGCGAGCCACTTCTGCTTTTCGACGGTGCTGAGACCGTAAACGTTCAACGAGCCAATGCGCAGATCGGTGCCTTGGTAATTATGTGCCACACTTACCTTAATCTGAAAAAGGAAGTAGTATGTTAACAAAAAACACCACATAAAACAAACACCCATGTTCAAAAACCGAGGGAGAGGAACTCACCTTCAAAATCTCGATTTATTGCGTCCCTCTGTCTCCTTCGTATCTTCACTAATGTCGTCGGCTTTTATGCCCGGTAACCGTCGGAACGACGTGCTCCATTCCGTCGAATCCTGACTTCGCCAATTTGGCAAGATCCTCCGCCGTATTAACGTTGGCCTGGGTGAGGCGTCTTCCCTGACGCTTGAACTTGGCCCTCAGATCTTCGGTCATCTACTCAGCCAACTGTTCTTCCTCAGAATCCGTAGAAAGCTCGGATTCCCTGCAAAACAATCTATTGCCCATAGTATCGGAGTGCTGCTTGGCCTCCGAACTCCTGTCGCCGGCAGGCGCGCACTCTTCGACAGAGTGCCAGCCTGCCCCGGCGGCCTCCTGCGTCACTTCCGCCTCGTTACCACGGTGGCCGCCGTTCGCAGAAGACTCGGTCACAAGCACCGCTTCACTGCGGGGACCCTTCTCGGACTCCGTTGGTGTCCGCAGGAGGGGTGGAGAAGCCGTCCCAGATTCCCCTTCGGGAGTCCAGGGCCGCTGATGAACCTCCACAGCTCCGCTATGGGATGCAAGCTTCTTGCCTATTTGCAGGAGAGCCCGTGCACTCATTCCCGACTCGATCCAACCACCGGCGTCGTCGGATTGCCCCGGGAACAGATCCTGCACTGGATCCGTCGCTGGCTCGGCTTCATCAAAACTCGGGATTTCTTCAATTTCAGTTGTGTCGACTGCACCAAACCTCTCAACTTCGTTGTTTTTTGAGGAGATGGGAGTGCAGAACTCCTCGACAATACAAACATAATTATCACGAACATTACATACACTAGTGACATCAATTTTTACCTTTTCAAAACCATTATCAACTTCAAGTTGGAAATCATTACCGTCGAAAAATTCTGCATTCTCATCCACACCAGTAACACAATTTTCTCCTTCCTTTTCACCTAACCAAACCTCCATTTTCTCACTATTTTTGCCCACGATTTTCACATCCTTGTCAATAATACTGACTCCATTTAACTGATTTGCCATTTGCTTAATATCCTCACTAGAGAAATTTCTTGACTTTTTGATAACCGTAGTGTAACTGTCTCCAGCCTCTGGTGAACGAACCCTCTTGTCCACCGTGAATTGACCTGTGGGAAAAGAATTATCTTTATCATTTTTTGGAGAAACTTTCTCCGCCTCACCATTTCTTTCACTTACCTGCTCCACATTCGAAATACCTTCGGCTTCCTCCTAGCCACTCCCCGAGCCACGAAGTTGGTGGGTTTCTACTACCTCGCCACTCGAGGAATTTTCCCCAGCTTCAGGAGCTTACCCCACCTTCTCCGTGGCGTCAAGCGCTTCTAAAATATCATCTTGGTTTACCTGGGATTGTCCGGCTCCGGCCATCTGGGCAAAAGTACGGACACCACATTCTGGTCTTTTGTGTTGTGGAGACTTGCACTTCCCGCAAGGATCTTTACAGTCCTTGATATTATGACCGAGAGCTCTGCAATTCTCGCAAGAGTATTTAGCACAGTCAACAGCGATGTGCCCCCCGTGTCCACATCGCCGGCACACACGGACCTGCCCATTGTACATATTCATACATTTAAAATGGGAAACATACATGAAATTAGGAACGGCTTTGTCCATGTCGAGGGTGACAATTCTCGTTCCCGAGAAGGCTCCTTTCATGTATATTTCGGTCTCCTTTCTAACCTCATGCTTTACATTAAGCACATTTCCAAAATCATTGAAAACGGCTTTAACCGCTTCATTTGTTACCTGACATGGGAGGTACTTGCAGAAGACAACTTTAATGTTTGTGTCCCCCTTAGAACAGTGAATCTCGGACGACTCGTGGTAGAGAGTTTTGCCCACGATTTGCCCACGATTTGCCCAGAGTTTTGCCCACGATTTGCAAATAATAGTCAGTACGCTTCAAAACGATCTCGAATTTTCGCGGATTCACTACCCGCACAAAATGAAAAAGCGGTTCAGCAGGTGAACCCAAGTGTTCCCAGATCGCTTTACCGACTTGGGAAGGAGTAAGACCCGTATGGGTAACAAGGAGATAGTTTTCCTTCTTAGCGGAGGCCTTGCTCAAAGCCATTGTTTAGGACCAAATTCTGTCCTTTAACAAATAAAAAAATGTATAAAAAGCACGAAAACAAGTTCTACTCAGTGAAAATAATCTAAAAAGTACTTACAGTTCTTTCTTAAGTAATCCAAAGTAAAAGGCACACAAAACACAACACTAACAATGAAAACCACGTGCTCGCTAACACTAACAGTGAAGACCACGTGCTCGCTAAACAATAGCAGTAAAGGCTAAGTCCAAAAATACCACAGTCGGAACCTCCGGATTATCGGCGGAGCAAAGTCCTTCTACAAATATAAAAGGAAAAAAATCCGCCGAAAATCAAATATTGGGTTCACTAGAGATCACCAAAGAAGGGAAACTGACCGCCATCTTGAATCGATAGCGTGGCCATGACGACTTGTACTAGGCACCCACATACGGCTGGCACGAGCACCTCACAAAGGCCGCCAACACGTGCTCCACGCCGGCACACGCACCCGGCCAGACACGTACTCGAAATTCCAACGGTTATTTCAGAGATGAATCAGTTGACTTACCATACTAGCAGCTCAAGGTCTTTAGATATATCTCATGGTATAAGGTTGGGCTCGCTACGATGTCTGCCTCTCATTGGCTGCTGAAATGACGTCGGCGTGGACGCTCGGCAGCCAGCATGGCAGCTTTGAGCGTCTTGTGGCGTTGGGTTAAGGCATACGAAACGATCGTAATAATCACACTTATTATGATAATAACGAAATAAAAGTGCAAAAAACTGCTCCTACATAAATCAAAATCATGAAATCAAACCATTTACCTTCCGTGAAGCGCAACATTTCCCAATTTATTTGCATATATGTGAACTCATATTTTAATACTTACCGCCAAGCCACTATACAAAATAAACAACTACAAGAATTAAGGTTAAACACCGATACTTAAATTATTTCTGAAATTTACTTCATCAAAAAATGCCAACAAAGGCGGCGATACGCATCGCTGCCAAATCAATCAGTTCCGTACTGTGAACAACACGAAAAATATTCTGTCTCTCTATATATTCACTCTTGAAACATTTTTCAACATTCCTTCATGGTGTGAATGTATATAACACATAAGCAAGCTAAAAGAAACAAAACAAAAAAACAAATATATGCGCAAGAAAACCAAGAGTTAAGTGTTATACGTCCCTTTTTTTTTTTTTTTTTTTTTTCAAAATTGCTTTTTCCTGTAAAGTTAAATAAGCTTATTATTTTGCTCTAAGCTTAAGAATGTGGTTTTCAATTTAAACCTTTTTTACCAGCATGTGTGCTAGCTGGTTGTTTTAGTAGTTTACAAGGTTTAGTAGAATTTAATGTTCAAAGATTTTATTAACTTGCAAAATTTATATTTGGTGCACTTAAGCAGATGTAATATAGCAGAAACCCACTTTCAGGTCTTTGTAGAAATGAGAGAGGGATCATTTCTGTTTGACCCTGAAGAAGGAATAAGTGATTGTTCTCAACATGTTCTACATTACATGTCTCCTTTTATAATCTCACTTTTAGAGTTTACAGTTTTTTAGTTTTAGCCCTCATCAAAGGGAGAATATAGCTCTGTGATTGGGTTTTGATATTCTTCTTTTTTTAGGTTTTTCTTTTAAAATTGTTTGTACACACCCACACACATCATTTAAGAAGGTTGACATTTTTTCTGGAAGTGAAGATATAGAAGCTATATCGAATATCTACTTAAAAAATGACATCTTGAAAAATACACACACGCACACACACCATATATACATACATATACACACACGCCATAGATACATACATATACACACACCATATATACATACATATACACACGCCATATATACATACATATACACACACGCCATATATACATACATATACACACACGCCATATATACATACATATACACACACGCCATATATACATACATATACACACACACCATGAAGGAATGGTGAAAAATTTTCATCTTTAAAAACTCTGTCTCTCCTATATATGTGTGTGGTACATTTTTTTTATGTTAATGACTAGCAAATAAGTTGGTATACTCATTACCACTGATGCTGTGCTAATTCAATTCTACAACTTTTCCTTTACCAGATTTGATCCTTAACACAATGTGCCCATGACAGATGTATTGAAATAAAAATTTTCTTTCTCAGATGAGTATATATAATAGCTATCAGAAAAATTGCAAATACTTGCATACATGCATACAAACAATGAAAAATTGAAATAAAAAAAAACAACTTAGCTTTCTGATGGCAGAATTCCTTGGCACTTGGCATTATTCCTGCAGGTTGCTTACATTTTCTCCATGGCATGAAAAATCTGGTTTGGCCATGTGCATCCAGGAAATTTTCACTTTGATGAAGCCTGCCACTTACGTGCTTTTCTGCGTTGAGCTTCTTCTGCCTTCCTAACTTTTGCTTTTGCATTTAAATGTCTTAGCCGTATAAAGGTTCGGGTTCTAACATACAACTTTATCACCTCTGTAGGAACATCTGGAAACCTCTGACCAATTTTCACACATAGTTTGTGTACAATCCTGTGTTCCTGGGATAAAGAGTCATGTCCATGCACTTCTGCAAACATCAACTCAAACTGGCTAACTTTCTCCAACCATGGATCTGATGGAACAAGCAGGCCATCTCGTGAAAGGGTCTCAATCCAGCCAACAGGTACTGATTCTGTAGTTGATGGTGGATTAAGTAGCTGGCCAGTTGGCGTACCCAGCGAACGGTCATATTTTCTTCCTCGGTAAGCTATGTAACCTGCAAGGTAACGAAAGCCTTCTACAGAGCAATCAGAGCCAGGAGTAGCGGGTGGTACCTGAATACCTGTAGAGTCATGTAGTGTAATATCCCGAATCTCAGTTTTACCTTCAATCATTGCCAGGGGTTCTGACATATCAGGTAAAACGGCACTAAACAACTGAGATGTCAAAAAGTAATCATCATCACCACCACCTAGCGCAACAGGAGCAGCACTTGAAAATGGAATGTCACTTACATTGGCACCTAGAAGCAAGAGACGCAAACGGGATTTCACTTCTGTAGGCAATGGATGATCATAGAAGTGGCCTAGCCCGCGTATTTGTGAAAAAAAAATTTTCAAGGCAATCTTGATTGAGTCGAGCAGTTAGGATGTATTTTATGTTCAGAGGCTTCAGGTCAGTGAAGAGTCCCAGTAATGAGCGAATGGTTGTGATGAATCCTTTCTGAAAGGGTAACAGATATGTTGCATTACCTACCTTCATTCCTCGGATGCATGCATGCAGCTGTCGTAGAATCCTCTCTTGGGTTTCACGATGAGTTCCAAATCCACATGCCAGAGACTTCTCATCTGTAGGCCTTCTTGCATTCAGCACATCAAACGAGTCGTTCAGAAGCTGAACAAATTTCGCGACGTGTTCTTCATGTGGCATAAGAAAGCGTATTCCTTGTGCAGTGTGGTTTGAAAAGAGCTGAGTTGCCAAATATACACGTTGGCGGTCACGGCCCTTCACACTAATGTGATGAAGTGACAACTTGGGGCATATCTTCATCTCACTGCAATCCAAAGTAAGGAGCTGTTCAATAGTAGCTTTTGTAATTTTCTTATTACCTGGAAGTGTTAGTCCATCATCGAGAAAATGATTTCTTAGCAGCTTGTAAAGGTGTGGAACATCTGCAAACACCCAAACTCGTTTATTTGGTATTTGAGGATTGGGGAAGCATGTGTTTGTGTGTGTTACTTGTAATTCCTTCCATACAGCACGATTTTTGCCACCGAGGTCAGCTACAGCAGCAACAACATTATACTGAATAACTTCCAGAGATGATATTGCTTTGTTCAACAATGAGGCTGTCATCTGTATGTCAAAATCAAAATATATTACCTGCTTCCAGCTTGCAAACAGTCCCCGTACCATGACTACTTGCACATTACTGTGTGGACCGACAATCCTATCTTCTTCTTGGTCATAGGAAATTCTGCTATCTATGTTCATTTCATCAAAAGAAATGACACATGTACACTCTAAAGTACTAAGTCTTTGTGCCTGTGCCTTCATTAGCTGAAGGACATCATGTAGAATGCCAGGGCGACAATGCAATGAGCGAGCAGTCCACCGCCTCAGTGTTGAAATTCCTGGCAATGGAATTTTATCTCTCAAGAAAATATAGCACTTTCTTGACATTGCATGCATAGTAATAGCTTTACAGATGTCTTCCCTTTCCAATTTTACACATTTCTTACCTTTTATTAAACAACGGATCTGATCTACAGTGAAGTGTTTTGCTAAAACTTTCCTTACTTCAGTTTCTAACTCCGTGTCAAATTTTTTTAAGTATTTCTGAGAACGTCGTCGAGTTGTTACAAGCTGACTGTGAAGGTACTTGTTTCTTACTCTCATCTGAATGCACGCTGTGTTTAGCCTTTGGTTTTCTTCCTCCAATTTCTTTATTCTTTTCTCCATTGTTTTTATATCACTCAGCATGCACTGTGTTTCTTGATCAGTTCCCATCGGTTTCTCTACATTCCTCTTCTTTGGTGATAGATTATCAAGGGTTTCCAATGCACGTTTCCGAACTCCACGGTCATGACATCTAAGTGCAGTAGGCGTTGCAGTCTCAAATCCTGAAATGTCAGCACTGGCTCTCGAACTTACCTTATTAATACCAGTATTATTGCTTGTGGGAAGGTTTAGTGTAGGTACTGCATCAGGCTTCAACACTTTCCTGTTAGTTAACCCAAGTAACTCTGCCTTTAAGTCACGCTGGTAGTCATCCTGTGTGAAATGTTGAGAACACACTCTTGCATTGGACACTTTGAAGGACTCCTGACGCTTACATTTCTGAATCCGCAATTTTTGTAGTAATAAATCCTTCGGAAATACATGGTACATAATGTCAGTGTTCTTGGTTTTCCTATTGTACGTAGTACAACAAGCCACTGCACAACCCGGCATTATTGCGTTTCTTACGAAACACAGAAGCAATGAATTTCAGTGATAAATACGTGTAAATATCAAAATAAACAAAACATAAACATAAAACTATACGATGCAAACTTCAAGCGGTTGAAAATCAACTGCGTTTATAGAGAAAAACTCCAGCACACCAATTGTAAACAAACAGGGATGCCAGAAGTCGAAAGACTGTGCGTCCACACCTACGTCATGAGTGGTTTCAAAATAACCGCGTCTGATACTGCGCAGCCCAAGTGGGACCCTCCTGTAGCAGCTCAATGCCAACATTCCACGAGCCGGTAGAACACGAGAACTTAAGAATTAATGGAGTCGAGAGTTTGACTTCTGTTGTTTATATGTTTCGTCTGGCCGTTAAAGTTTTTTCATTTAGGAAACTATTTCTTAGTTTGTTGATGTTTTAAATTAACGTAGAAGTACGTGTCTTCAAATACCATTCACTGGAAACAGAAAGAAAGGGACGTCATATTGTGCAAAAGCACGACGACCTCTCTCCCATTACGAACTTTTGTTGCCCAGCAACACCAACACGCTTGTTTCCCCGCTCCCATGTATGAACATGGGATCGGTTCCACCGGTGTTTCACACACGCCCCGATACACACACCACGGTTCCACAAGCAAGGACACTCACACCCCCGACGCAACACCATACAAACCGACGGCGGAGTCTCCTAGAACGACGGAGAGACAAGGCCCTTAGAAACGTTCATGTAGGAGGAAATTCCTCCTTCGGAGGAGACCCCGTGACATAGTCACCCAACGGATGACAACATCAGAGGAGGCAACGGCGGAGAGCAACAAGCATCTCCCAAAACGAGGAAGCCTCCCCCTAAAGCCCCGACGCAACACCATACATACCGACGGCGGAGTCTCCTAGAACGACGAAGGGACAAGGCCCTTCGAAACGTTCATGTAGTAGGAAGTCCCTCCTTCGGAGGAGACCCAGTGACATAGCCACCCAATGGATGACAACATCAGAGGAGGCAACGGCGGAGAGCAACAGGCATCTCCAAAAACGAGGAAGCCTCCCCCTAAAGACACACACACACAGAACCGGCACACGCCACACACACACCAGACAACAACAAAAAACTCCCCAAGGCATCCGCTCCACAAAAAAAAAAAAAACATGCATACACATACAAATAAATAAAACACTCTCGCAAGCAACACCCTTGAAGCACAGCACACCGAACGCGGAAACCGGGGGTCCGGAAACCGAAGCTGGATCCAAACCGCAAAGCAGAAGTGGCTGAAACGAAACAAAAAGCACCGAATCGACCGATCGGGGGTCCGGAAAACGGCGTCTCCGGAGCCCCTCACGCTCGATCCGAGAAGTTAGTAGAACACACAAACCATGTATCAACGAAACAAAACATCAACCAAAATTCAAAAGGATCCGGTAATGCAGGATTGCAAGCCGAAACAAGGGGGTGGGAGGGGTTAAGTTCTCCAGTGGAAGAAGTACTTTTCCCTAGTACCGGTAACAATCCGAGGCCAGAAGACCCACCGATACCTGAAGGCACGGTCTGAAAGGGAGTGGGCATCAAGTTCAACCCTGTTCCGGATCTCGCACTTGACCTGCCAGGCAACTTTTATAGGGCTGAATCCCACATTACCGTGATTACAATAAAGAACTCTGTTCCTCTCTCTCCAGATTTTGTACGTCGTCTCCGTAATGATGAGTCTCCAGACATCCCTTCCCGCTTTGGGACCGGGATACTGGTAGAAAACATGCTGAGGCATAAACTGCTGAGGGCGGCCGGCCCAATCCCAGACCAACCGCCAAACCTGCACAGCCATAGGGCAACTAAAAAACAAGTGGTGTCTATCTTCGATAAGATTGCAGGAAAGACACCTGCGCCAAACGTAACTGCGCCAAAAGGACATCATGCGCCAAACGTAACTTAAAGTCCCGTTTTTGCAATCAACCCCAGCAGCATGGACACACATCCACGCCTCCCTCTTATCGAAGTGAACAACATTGAACTCAATGATCTTCTCCCTGGGTCTAGGAAGGATATGAAAGTACATCTGCTTCAAGTTATTCCCGTTCCGGTTGGCCTCCGCAAGGGCCTGAAGGTGCCCACCAAGCTTGTAACACTTATGGGTAGTTTCCCTGCGGGGCCCGAAAAAACGATAGCCAGGCAAGAACTTGTCCGCGGATAATCCAGTCAAAAAAGACACAAAGTTCTTACACGGATGAGAGGAGTTAAGAGCCCCTTTAGTACTACGAAACTGGAGTGCGCTGAACCAAGAGGAAAGGTGTTTAACCTCTAAACCGCCTTCCTCCCTAGGACAAAAAAGGGCGGCTCTGGCTATAGCCTCAACGGCCTTACCAGCCCAGATGAACTTCTACGTCATAACCTTCATCCGTCCACCAAGCTAAATGTGTAACTGTTTTTGTTTGTAATTAGATTTTGTAGATTTATACTGTATAGTTGTCTTGAAGTCAAACAAGTTCCTTCTCTCACACACAAAGTTTGTAGTTAACAATGTTTTAGCTCTAACTGATCGATGTTTACTGCCGGCATTAAACTGTTTCATAACAATATCTTTTGCAATATATTTCCTGTCAGACAAAATGAAATTAATTTCTTTAAAAACAATCTCATTTTTTGTACCTCCTAGTCACTCTCGTGTTTTCCCTTACCTTGAAGAACGTATTCATGCGCGGTATGGTTATCGTTTTTGAGCAAAATCAACTATAATTGGCCTTTTTACTGCTTAGTTATTGACCAAATTTTCCGATAAGTTTTCTAACAATATCAGATTCCATTAGATTTTTCGTTTCAGCAATAAAATCTCCCTTAACAATTGTTGACATGTGATTTTTTTTTCTTGTTAAAGATGCTTTATAGTTTTTCATAAAAATCGTCAACCTCTTTTTTATCACTTGCTGATTCAGGCACATATACTGAGATGATCCTTAAATTGTAAAAAAAGAATTCACATATTTCAAAAATATTACTTTTAAGAGATTTATTAATCAGGAATCTTCCACCCTGGTTACGTAGGGATATAAGCGTTGGCTTCTGTACATTCGTCTGAGACGAGTCCGGGGGTTGAAATTCCTGGGATCCATGAATGGCGCTTTTCTCTTACGGTACTGGTTCTTTTCCTTACCTGGAACTAGTGGTCCCACTTCAGACACGGACGATTGTTTAAAGTTCATTGCGTTGTGGAAGCGTTAACCCCGAAACTAAAAAAAGAAAAGAAAAATCAGGAATGCAATTCCCCCTGACCATTTGCGGACTCGCCGTTATATATAAGGTGTCCTGCATTTAAGGCAATCAATTGCTCATGTTTACTTTTAGTCTCCATAATTTAAAAAAATCTTTTATTTGACTTCATTTATTCCTTCTAAGAGCTCCCCTAGTCTCATCACCTAGCGGTGTTTTATAATTCGTAAGTTCCGATTCGAATTCTTTTGTTTCTCAGATTTGTCCTGATTGCCACAATCTGAATTCATACTTCCATTTCTTTCAGTCAAAAGAAACTTTTATGACAAGTTCAAGTCTGTGCCATCACTGTAATGAGAAGTCTAAGTCGGAAGAATGCTCTTTGTGTCCATGAGCTTTACTGCCTTCCTTTTACTTGGCCTTCATTTGTTTTTGATATTGAGTTTTTCTCGCTTACCTAGCGGTTTGGGAATCTTCCCCTTCTCGTCTATACTTCGGGAAAAATTGTACGACCTTCCGCCTAAGGTGGCCCAACAGGAGTGTACACACCCGCCGTACTTAGGCCACACTACCTGCTTATCGCCCACCATGAAGAGGCCACAGTATATCATTTTAAAAAAAATTATTCATTTTTTTCTTATTTATTGGCTCTTGTGACTCCGGTACTACTTAGTGGATACCGGTATTTAAGTTATGAAGTTATGGTTTCTTCTTAAGGTCTCAACAACACGTTTTGTTTCCCCCGATGATACAGTTTTCCAAGACTTAGGGTTCCATCTGCTGAGACTTTGGGCTTGGTTTGAATCCCTTGTGAGACCTGAGTCCTTATAGCGTTGGCTATTTCCCTCCATTTTCGTAGAACGATTGGCCTTAAATTAAGTACTGGCGAATCCTTGACGACGTCAATAAGCATGTAATGCTCATTGATGTCGTCTAAACTCAAAAGAAAAGGACTTTCTTAAATAGTAATAAGTTTGTAGCTTAACGTGTATCAAAGAAGGTAACTGAAAAAATATTTCTCAGTAGTATTCAACTTCAGCGAAAACGTTGTGAAAACAATTTTTAGGAGTTATTTAATTTAATGACCTTGTTTGAAGGGAAAGCATTACGACCGAGTATAAAGCGTGTAGAAATTCCTGCATCTCCCTGGCCTAAAAAGAAATTTTCTTTCATCGTGAACTGAATGATATCGTATTCCAGTAAACAATCAGCCCTTCTTATTGTTCAACTCAGATAAAGGAAAAACCTTTTCAATAATGTTTGGTAGACGATACTTTTTCTATCGTAGGTCGACTACCTTCAATGTTTGCAAAGCAGGTCCACGAAATATTCGTGTTTTTATTGTAACAATACTTCTCACGAAAAGTCAGTCCATCACGGAACAGTGAAGTCAAACTCTTTGCAAAACATTTTCCGGAAGAATGCCATTTCATTTTCGTTGAACAAATTAAGGTCAGATAAATGTACGCAAAACAAATCTCTCCGGTCACTGGCATCCTTCTGTTTCCCGACAAAAGCCGTCATGAACAATGCATCAATCCCATTCATTAATAAATTCACATCGTGTTCTCAAATGTAATCAGCGCGTCTTCTGACAAAAGTTTCAAAGCTACTACATTAAATATATTTCAAAATATGTATATATTTTATAAATTCAGACTATCTACCATTATTTTTCTAATAACAACATCGAGTTTTGCTTCGCCTAAAGAAAGATTTTTTCAAAAAAACTAGAAAATCAATAAAAATGGCGATCGCTGTAGTAGGAGTCAGATTAAAACAAACATTTCTTTTTTTTTTTTAAATTAAACAATACGAGATGCAGTTATAGGATAAAGGCATGTATTCCTTTAGACTTTTAGACTAAAAATATTGCACCGTGAAAAATGGGAAGGCATTTCTACCAAAAAAAAAACCAAGAATATTTTCACTCTTTGATTTTGAGTAAAACTTTAGGGGAAAACAAGTTCGCCAGTAAAAACTGCAGGAAATTAATCCTTATTTTGCTGTTTAATCTCATGTAATGACGTAATTGTTCATACGCTATTATGTTTTGTTTATTGAAGTCAAGTGATATTTGTGTATATCACGTCACGGTTTGTTCTGGTGACAAGAACTATTGATGTACGTGCTGTAGCGGCAAAATGTATCTTCAGAGCTGTTGTTGTTTTCGTGGGATAAGGTTGAAGTCTGTAGTTATAGTCGTGTTCTATTATTATTTTAAACGTTTATAACTTCTTATGAATTTTATAATGTTAATAAATAATAGATTTAACTACTCAATCATGTCTTTAATTTGGTGATTATCCCACTGTGCAATGTATAGCATTCGAAATGCTCCATAAATTCTCCCACAATTTGGTTATGGGCCCAGACACTGCGCCATCCAAGTTAAGTGTACTTCCCAAGCCGGCAGCCAGGAAAGCATCCAGCAAAGTAAACTAGGACGCAAAAAACGTTCAAAGAAGAACGTCTCTACGACTGCTAAAAAGGGAGGCTGCATAATCACTCATTAAGACTGATTGAAAATTGGACGAAGGACTGACAGTTTCTGAACTTTAATCCAGACCTTGGTAACTAAGCCTTTATTATTTTTCGATAACATTACAAAAGAAGCAATGTCGCAAATAGCAATAGAAAAGCTGAATAAGAGCAACTACGACACTTGGAAAATATTAATCGAAGCTGTTCTTATCCAAAACGACCGTTAGGGTTATGTGACATGTCAAATTCCAAAGCCTCTTCATGGAACAAACGAAGTTGAATTAGAAGCGTTTTAAAAGTGGACACTAGGTGATCAGAAGGCAAAAGCAGATATAATTATCTCCATCTGTCCAAGCGAGCTCTGTAATGTAAAACATTGCAAAACTTCAAATGAAACATGGCAGAAGCTTCGATCAACTTATGAATCGAAGGGACCAGCTAGAAAGGATACGTTACTGAAGCGACTACTATTTCGTAAAACCAATGACATTAATGACATGTCAGAACACTTGACTAAATTCTTCGAAATAGTTGCTAAACTTAATGGAATAGGCATCGTTACAGCTGACGATCTCCTTTCCATACTAATGCTGTACAGTATTCCAGATGCATTCGATAATTTTCGTTGTTCCATACAATCAAGAGATGAGTTACCGAAACCTGACATTCTGAAAGTCAAGCCTTTGGAAGAATTGGAAGCTCGAAAAACAAAGAGCTACCCAAATTGCCAAACAGCGTATTTGTCTTTCAAGAGACAAAAAGATTCGAACCTGAAGTCATCCTCTAATACCTGGAGGCAAAATCACGGTAAGAACGAAAGGAGAAACAAAAAAGTGTTCTGTAGCTACAAATGTAACTACTGTTCGAAGGTAGGTCATAAATCATTTGAGTGTCGAAAACGGATTGCTGATAAAAATGCAGAATCCTTCAGACAAGAGGCTTCCATGGTAATAAAAGCGAAAAACTAAAGTATGCATACAGCCATTGTAATGAATTCAATCTTCTTCTAATGCTTCTTCTAATGGTTGTTGTGTTGTTAATTATATCATGAATAAACTTTCCTGCTAGTAGTGTAGTAATAATAATGAACAAGCTTTTAACTGCTAGTAATGTTGTAGTAGTAATTAAGATGAATAAAGTCTTATGCTGGTTGTTAATAACAACACTTAATGGAATAAACCTAACAGCCAGACAGAGGTCTGACAAAACTATAAACTGAGAAAAACGTACTTACTAAAACAACTTTTTATTAGGGAAACTTCTGATATGATCCAACATACACTTCACAGGACACACAGCTACTCAATAAAACGTAGCTCCTTGCACATGAACGAAGCTCTACTCACATAAACGAAGCTCTCCTTACGCATATAACCAAAGCTCTCCCTACGCACATCAACAAAAAGCTCTCTACGCACATCAACAAAAAGCTCTCTCTACGCACATCAACAAAAAGCTCTCTCTGGTACCGTTGAACGCGCCTATTTATACTGGCTACCACCGCGTCATGACTTACACTCATTGCCAGATCTCATTCAGCGGGAGAAATAACATCTCGTTCAGTAAGAAGATAATTTACATAGGAAAATAAAATAACCAGAGATAGTAAAATCAAAAGGAAAGTGAATCTAGAGTATAAGTTATATCATCTCCCCCTTAATTTTTTTTTTCGAAAAACCTATCAATTTTGGAGTGTAAGTCTAACACTTCGTTGACTCACGTTTATCGACCTCTTTTTTGTTTTTGTTTTGGTGGCAGCAGTATGTACAATATCAAACTTGGCATGACAAAATCAAGAAATCTGTATTCGTCTGTGAAACACTTTGTATACTTGAACAAAACAAACCTGCATCGGCATACCTTCCTTTTATTCTGCCTAGCAGGAATCACTTTTTTAATTTCAAATTACGTCCTCATATTATCGTTGAATACAAACCAACTGTATCAGCAGCGAAGATTGCCTGTAGCTTCCTAACAGTAACAATTTTCATTATTTTACCCCTAAGCACATAGATATATATAAAAAAATTTGGATTAGTAGATGGACATAGAAAAAATATAAAAAAAAACACATATATACACAAAAAGAATGCATAGGCCCACACGAAAAAAAGAAATTCTGACACACCAACTGGTCGTGCAGGAAAAACAACAAACGGAGAAAAGAACCTGTCCACGAGAACTTACTTATCTCGAGGACGCATAAAAAACTCTAGTACGATAACGTTTTCCAGGCCTAATCGGACTGGTAAATTCAGGTGGCGTAGATCTCTTCAAAGACTTGACTGGATCTGGACCATCTGTAGTCTGTCGGTCAAGAAATCCCGGCGGCTGACAGGAACGGTCAGGAACGGCTGACGTCCGTCGGTCAGGAACGGCTGAAGTCTGTCGGTCAGGAAATCCCTGCGGCTGACAGGAACGGTCAGGAACGGCCGAAGTCCGTCGGTCAGGAACGGCCGAAGTCCGTCGGTCAGGAACGGCCGAAGTCTGTCGGTCAGGAAATCCCTGCGGCTGACAGGAACGGGCTCCTCCAGGCTTTTGATATGTAGTCCCTTTGTGCTGGGGCCCGTGTTGTCCTTCCAGCATTCTTTTGGAGGGACGTGGCTCCGGCCACATCGTTTGTTTTCGCTTTCTACCTCGTAGCATGAGAGTAGAAGCAGGCATCGGCCCTGTTTGCCCTGAGCGTAGGTTCCAGGGGCGAAACCCGGGCAGATGCAAGGATCTCTGCCTTCGTCGCTGTTGCGGCGAAGCAGATTGGGGAGACAAGTTACGTTTTCGACCAGCTTTTGGTGTTGCTGGACGGTTTGTAATTTGTGTCTGACGTTTAGGAATCGTCAAACTATTGTCTATAACTGATAAATCAGAAATATCTGATGACTCTGAGTCGCTGCTGTAAGTTAGTGGTCGTGCAGGGCGATGTTTATTTCTGCCTATAGGAATACTCTCTGACGAGGTATTCAAGGAAGTAGGAGCTTGTGTTGATGCAGAGTTATCAGGAAACGGTGCAGCAATAGTCTTGGCAATGGTTGGAGGGAAAGGAACGATACTAGTATTTGAAGAACTTGATTCGAGCCTTCGTCTCATGGGAGAATCAGGTTGCGTGTTTGGAAGCCCGTCTTGAGGAGGGGAGGGTGAAGAAAAATCACTGGAGATTCTTAAAAAATGTTTGTCGGTTCGTCCAAAATTTCTGGAGGTTGATTGTGAGATATAGACTCTTGAGTCTGTGAAACAGAAGGTTGAGTAGGGTTGATGATAAAATCTATATTCCGTTCATGATACTTGCGACACTGAGCAACGTGTACGTATTGAAATTGATTGTCAGGTTTTTCAAGGATAATGTTATTTTCAAATACCTTTGCCACCCGATATGGACCTTCGTAGCTGGGTGCAAATTTCTTCACTACAGTATGAGAAACAGAAGACTGGAAGTGCGTTTCCACGAGAGTGAGATCTCCAACGACAAGATCTGGTTCCCTACGCCTAGTATTATAGTATCTTGCTTGAGCCGCTTGTGCTCCTAGCATTGCAACACGAGCTTTTTCTGCCATGATTCGTACTGATTGCGGAGTTGGTCGCTGGTTTAGTTCGTCGATAATCCCCGTTAAATTTTCAAAAGGGGTCCTAATTTTGCGACCCAGAAAATGTTCTGCAGGAGTAATTTTAGTAGATTCGTGAACAGACGAGCGGAGCGCGAACGAAAAAAGCTCAAGATATTCATCCCATCGCTCGTGATGATCCATGACAAATGTAGCAATCATTTTAACAAGCGTGCGGTTTACTCGTTCCGCGGGATTACTCTGGGGATGATATGGGGAAATGAATTTATGCTTAATGTGTAGTCTCGCACACATTCTTTCAAAAATGTCAGAAATAAATTGGGGACCATTATCCGAAACTACTTTATTAGGTG
Organism: Macrothele yani; assembly: GCA_039090855.1. Taxonomy (NCBI): domain Eukaryota; kingdom Metazoa; phylum Arthropoda; class Arachnida; order Araneae; family Macrothelidae; genus Macrothele; species Macrothele yani. The sequence continues at coordinate 89,256 of CM077008.1, read as the reverse complement.
CACCATATCTAGAGAATACTTCATTAATGAATACATTACAAATAACTTCTGCCGTAACGGCTTTAATGGGAAAAACTTCAACCCATTTAGAAAAATTATCAGTTAATACTAAAACGTAACGAGCTTTGTTTTTAACAGATAAAGGATAAGGTCCCAATAAATCTATTGAAATAATGTCAAAAACATGAGAACTTGAACTAGATTTCAAGTGACCGGCCGGTCTTACATTACGGTAATTATTAATCTGACACAAGTGACATGATTGAACGTATGCGAGCACACTTTGGTACATTCCAGGCCAATGGGCAACATCCCGCAATTCACAACGGGTCTTGCGAATACCTAAATGGCCTGCAAGAGGTTTGTCATGAAATTCGTTTAAAAGGGCCATTCTAAGGGTTCGCGGAATACATGGGCGAAACTCTGCCCTAGTAGTCCTAGATTTCGTATAGTAAAGAAGATCCTCTATGACTTCAAAATGCTGTGACCTCCCAGCCAAAGAAGGATCACTTTGTAGGGGCGAACCCGCAAGCAAAAAATTATAGATGTCCCCAAAATCTGGATCATTTATTAATTTTGCCATTATCTGCTCTCTGGATGTTATATCAGCTATTAGAAGTAAAGGCTGACATCCAGGAGTAGTTTCTGTGGGGACCCCACTAATCGGAACGCGAGACAATGCGTCCGGTAATTGATTCTTATGACCTGGTTGGTACGAAATTTTGATATTGCTCTCTTGTAACTTAAGAGCCCACTTCATAAGTCTTTGAGAGAGATGCTTAGCAGAATTCAAATACTGAAGGGCATAATGATCCGTAATTATGTTAACTGTCAATTCGTTAAGACAACATTGAAATTTATCAAGAGCGTACACTACAGCAAGACATTCGCGTTCCGTAGCTGAATAATTGCGTTCAGCTTTGGCCAAAGTACCGGACGCAAAAGCTATTGGATGCCCAGCTTGTGACAAAACGCAACCAAGACCAACTCCGGATGCGTCAGTATAAATATCAAATTCCTTAGTATGATCCGGGAAAGCCAACACAGGAGGCTGAGTCAACGCAGACTTCAGTGTTTCAAACGCAGCGTTAGCCTCAGGTGTCCAAACAAACTTCTTGTATTTACGTTTCAAAGCATACAATGGCTTACAGATTGTAACATAAGCGGAGACGAACTGCTGATACCATCCGGTCATTCCCAGAAAGCGTGATAGTTCTTTTGCTGTTTTAGGCCGAGGAAAGTCAACAATTGGCCTAATTTTTTCATTATCCGTAAATAAGCCGTGGGGAGTGATTTTCAGCCCCAGATATCCAATCTCGTCCATCGCTATCTGGCATTTACTAGGTTTTAACGTCAAGCCAGCATTGTATATGAGTTGGAACACCTGTTTGAGCAGAGAAAGGTGCTCGTCAAAAGTCTCGGATGTAATAATAATGTCATCCAAATATACATGCACATGGGGACCCAGAACAGGTCTGAGAACCGTATCCATAAGCTTTTGGAAAGTAGCAGGTGCAGAAGCTAGTCCAAAGGGCATACGCAGGTGTTCATAAGCCCCAAAAGAGAGTAACAAAGCCTGTTTTATCGACGGAGTCTGGATGTACCGCCACCTGCCAATATCCACTCGCCAAATCCAAGGTTGACATCCATTTAGTTGAAAAATATGCGACATGACAGGTAGTGGATAATTGATCGTTTTCGTGACTTGGTTGAGCTTGCGGAAATCTGTCACGAAACGAAATTCATTGGGTTGTTTCTTTGGAACCAGAAAGGCAGGAGCGGCTCAGGCGCTTGTGGATTCCCTTATTATGCCCTGTTTAATCATCTCAGAAATTTGACGTTGCATTTCCTGTTTTTTATGGGGAGCACAAGGGTAAGGTTTCGTCGCTATCGGTTTCGAACCCTCGGTGTCAATGACATGATAAACCACCTGTGTGAAACCAGGTTGATCAGAAAATAAACCAGGGCTTTCCTGCAAAAGTAGAGAAAGCTGGTTTCGTTGCCTCTCATTCAATTGGTTACTCAATAACAAACTTGTTATATCCATAGGAACGGTAGGAATCATTTCGACAATTTCCGGAAAGGAAATCACATGTTGTACGAAATTCAAAGTTATTTGAAACGTATGAATAAAGTCCATTCCCATTAGACATTTCACAGGTAGTTCGTCTATAAGCAGGAAAAGAATGCGTAAAACGAGCCTTTCCTAGCCCTAGAGATAATGTGACAGTTCCTGTGATACTGAAGATTTCGTTATTTGCACCTCGCAAATACTGCGTCGCAGGCTGAACGTGTATTGCAGGAAAATTGTCAGTGAAAAACTTCGTATTTAGGGCTAATATTTCAGAACCAGTGTCGAACTTTGTCTCGACAATAATATCTTCAATTGTCAAGAACACATCAGGCAACTGAGGAGTTTGAACAGTCACTAATACTGTTTTAGGGTCAGAATGCTTGGTATCAGAAAGCAGGACCGACCCTTGGTCTACTTCCTTTGGAAGTTTAAAAGATTCCTGGTTGGATTATCATGCGGTCTGAAACCCCTGCCCTGCCGGGTATCGGGAAAATTTTCACGATGAAGAAAACTGCGTGAAAACTGCTGCGGGAACTCCGCATGTCTGTTGACATTTTCATTTCTATTACTTCTTCCCTCAGCACGGGCAGAAAAATCATCATTGCCCTGAGCATGAAAACGTTCCGAATTCTGCGGATTGGAACGGGGTCGAGCATACTGTGCATTTGTATGGTACCCAGAAAATTGTTCAGAAACAAGCGGTTGGTGTACCACTCTTCTATGTGGTGGGACGTATGAAGCTTGGGCGTGCACCTGTGTACGCTCGCGCTGAAAGTCATTAGGCCTGTTATGCCGCTGAGGATATTCGTAATAAGCCTCGCGGGGTGCCCGAGCATGGTGAGTTGGACCATGTTTGCCGTGTCGCTCTTCATACGTTCGTATGAGGCGAAGGCATTCATGAATTGTAGCAGGGTGTCGAACCTCAAGAAAATCCTGTAGAAATGGATCGAGCTGCTGCAATAGGGTGTCCAATAAGTCGACATGACTGGCATGTGGATCCCATAAGTTATACAAGCGTGTTGTTTCCAAAGCAAATGCAACAGGGCTATCGTTGGGTCCTTGCTGACGAGAAAAAAGTTGTTGTGCAAGGCTAGCTCGACTGAGGCCGAAAGGAAAGAATTCCAAAAATTCTGCTCGGAAATTCTCATAATGAGAATCCGTGTTCGACACTCTCCACTGCCGATACCAGGTCTTAGCGGTATCCTTCAAGCAAGTGCCTGCTATTTGCACTTTGCAGTCTTGAGGAATATTGTATAGATCAAAATGATCCTCCAAATCCTCGAGGAATTTTAAGAAACCCTCCAAACCATTGAAATTAATTGTTCCTGCATGCGGCACGAAATGGGCAAGCATCCTGCTTCGCTGAGAGGATTGAACTCCCTCAGGTACGACCCGCGACTCAGAGTGATAGGAAGCTGGTGAATTACGAAATTGTGAAGAATGCCTGGGTACTTGTAGATCACTTATGTCAAAGTGAGCCCCACAGGCTTCTTGCAGAAAAAATAGTTTACGAAAAAATAGTTGTAGAGGAATGAAATGGCGGCAATACATTTGTATAGGTAACATATTTAATCGATTAAGGTTTCAAGATCACAGCTTATTGTAAGCGCGAGAAGAGCCATTTTGAATGTGAAATGCTGGTACATTAATAACCGGTGTAACCGCCAGAGTGTTGAATGCAAGCACGAAAACGTTCATGCATTGTGTCGTACAGGTGCTGGATGTCAGTTTGTGGTATGGAGTTCCATGCCTGTTGCACTTGGTCGGTCAATACAGGGACGGTTAATGCTGGTTGGGGTGACGCTGAAGTTGTCGTCCAATGATGTCCCATACGTGCTCGATCGGTGAAAGATCTGGTAATCTAGCAGGCCACGGCAACATGTCGACACTCTGTAGAGCATGTTGGGTTACAACAGCGGTATGCGGGCGAGCGTTATCCTGTTGGAAAACACCCCGTGGAATGCTGTTCATGAATGGCAGCACAACAGGTTTAATCACCAGACCGACGTACAACTGTGCCGTCAGGGTGCGTGGGATAACCACGAGAGTGCTCCTGCTGTCATAGGAAATTGCTCCCCAGACCATAACTCCAGGTGTAAGTCCAGTGTGTCTCGGCCGCAGACAGGTTGGTTGCAGGCGCTCCCCTGGCCTCCTCCTAACCAACACACGGCCATCACTGGTACCTAGGCAGAACCGGCTTTCATCAGAAAACACAACAGATCTTCACTCCGTCCTCCAATGAGCTCTAGCTTGACACCACTGACGTCGCAAACGGCAGTGGTTTGGAGTAAGTGGAATGCACGCTACAGGGCGTCTGGCTCGGAGTTGTCCTTCAAGTAACCGATTTGTAACAGTTCGTTGTGTCACCGTGGTGGCAACTGCTGCTCGAATTGCTGCCGCAGACGCGGTACGATGCACCACGGCCATACGCCGTACACGGCGGTCTTCCCTCTCAGTAGTGCCACGTGGCCGGCAGGAACCCGGTCTTCTTGAGGCAGTACCTTCCCTTGACCACCGCTGCCAACAATCATGCACACTGGCTACATTCCTGCCAAGTCATTCTGCAATACTGCGGAAAGAAAATCCTCCTTCTCGTAGCCCTATTACACGACCTCGTTCAAACTCCGTGAGCTGTTGATAATGGCTTCTTCGTCTTCTTAAAGGCATCCTTGACTAACATCAACACCCTACTTCGAATCTCAACGATAACCAACGCTCACAAAAGTTACAGCGCGTATTTACAGCAAAGCTGCTTTGCATGTTCCGAGGGGCGCTACTAGCGCCACACGTATGCGCCAAGCGCGAAATTTGCATAGACGTCATCTTACAGATGTACTCTCACCGCCTACCAACTGTCATTTATCTAACACAACCCCTTCTTGGTGTTGGGGTTTTTTTTCCCGTCAGTGTATGTTGTCTTAAATCAGAAGATGAAGTGAAGAAGGCTTGTTTGAAATTCAAGACATCAATGGAAAATCGTACTGGAGTAAAAATTAAAACACTCCGTACCGATAATGGGCTAGAATATTGCGGAACATAATTCAATGCATTTTTGGAGCATGAAAGCATACGCAGAGAAAAATCTGCAGTATTAACGCCACAACAAAATGGAGTTGCCGAGCGATACAATCGCACAATCGTCGAAATGGCGAGATGTTTATTAATCCAGTCCAGACTACCAGTTAGCTTTTGGGCAGAAGCAATTAACTGTGATGTGTTCTTAAGAAATCGTTCTCCGACACGAAGCTTAAATGGGAAAATTTACCCCATATGAATAGCTTTATTTGGCATTAAACCAAATGTATCATTCAGAACGTTGCGCTGCTGTACACTCGTATCTTCCCTTTTCAAATTTACACAGTTCAAAATTCGTAGAAAAAGGGGCAGTCAGCATGCACAAAATGAAAATTAGCCACAGCTTCATGGCCGATCGTGCTCAGTCCTACGTGTAGTCACTTCTCTGAAGTTGCTGAGTACGGATAGGTCTCTCTTTTCCGTCTCATCCTGGAAAGAGCGGAATGCCGTGCCGTAAGATACATTCACTACTAGCTCCCATTTTACACATTCATATGGAGGTACACTCCCTACATTTTTTTGACTGTGCACCATGCAATCATTAAAACACTTAAAATGTAATACGTATATATATTTACACAGAGTTAATACCGAATTTACTTCACATCGTTACATGTTTGCACGCATCGGTGAGTACATACCTCGCATGTTTACATTTCTTTGAATATAATAACCAAATCCTAATACATAACTAACACAATACCCTCCTATTTTAGATTAGCTATACTTTGCCTTTATTTGCTTATTCACTGACATCCCATTAAATTTCCCAGTAAAACCAATGCTAAACCAAAAGATACGATATACATAGTGTATAACCTGGGCCATCATATTATTCAACTTTCTTTTATTTTCATTCATTCATTCATTCATTTAATTATTATTTAATTATCGAGCATTTCGATACACACTCGGCTATGTGTTAACTATATTTTTGCTAATTTTAGAAAAAATATTCTTTTTCTTCTTCACAGGATTAGCAATCAAACAAACGATAAAAAGATTGACTTTTATTTTTCTCTATGTTGCGTTCGCTAACAAATTCCTTCCCTGCATTCTGTGTGGTGTGCTTTTTGTTAAAACTGCCCCAAGTTCAACTTATGTAAAGCAGGTATCTTACAATGGGCGACATTGAAACCTCCTGCTCCCTCGTCAAAGATGTGGGGGGTTGTCTCTCTTTTTCTTTTCTTGACGAGCTGTTTCTCTCGAGAGGGAGTTGTGATTTTCCCTTAGTTCGCTACCTGTTCTTGTTCTGTGCGAAGGCGGCGTTGCTCTTCAGAAGTAGCCCAGGGCTATTTCTAATAGGGTTCTATCTATTGTCTCTCTCTCTGCTTAAGCTCAGCCAAAACCCTCAGCGCCATTGCGATTCGCGAAAGGCCTTAGTCGTTTCCCCTACCTGTTTTATACTATTTTCCGGGCGATTTCTCTCGTACTCCACCTTACAAATTTTCCTTGAGCTGAGATTTTGTATTTGTCATTTTCTTGTAGGACTTCCGTCCACAGTGAGTAGAGTTTAGGTCCCAGCCACCTACAGCGAGATCGCCTTTTGGGCAGGACATAGAAACGGAAGGAATGAGAGCAAGTCTATCGACTTTGACAGAACACTTTGTAGTGAGATTAGAGTACAGTAGATGGCGCCAACGTACAAGTACGATGTTGCACATAGAGAGGTGAGAAAATTTCAGGGGGGCATAGGAAAGGATACCCATTTAACCAGTGGGTCCAGCCTGGGGGCCGTCACTTTACGTGCTCGTCCGATATTCAGCGATTGTTAGTAAATCACACCATCTCTGAAAGATCAACCCAGGTTCGAACCTGGGGACCTTGCATCGATAGTCTGAATCGCTAATCACTAAGCCATCCACGGCTCTACAAATTCTCCTTGCTGAGCTGATAGCTTAAAACAGGTGCCCTACTGTTGGGGGGGGGGGGGTATGCGTGGAAACAAAGGTAGCCTCGCATTTGATTCCTGTTTTGGCCGTCCCCTTGAGCCAAACGCTAAGTCAATGCATTTACAAAAGAGACAGTCCACCATAACATTTAGTCACCTGCTCGACGCTGAATGTGCCCTCACACAAAAAAAAATGGATATTTTACATTTTAACATTGTAATTGGATTCACGCGCAATCAAGGTAGGTTCCTAATGTTAATGCAAATTTCTCTAGGCAAGCTGATTAGGAATCCCTTCGTGATGTCCCGGGTGACAAAAAAATTACAATTACATTGCTTCATTTTCTCTGTTTTCCTATTACCTTTCTTTCTCGGCTATTTCCTAGCGTACGCTTCCCTTTTTCTAGCATGAATGTCTCAGTAATCCCTATACTCAAAAATAACTTTCTCTGCCATTTTCATTTTAATTCCTGAATTCACCTTAGAGTCCTGCTTTCCTTTTCTTTTCTTTTTTTCTTGTTTTCTCTCTGTTGCAGTTTTCCTAACGTGCTTTAGCTCTCCGAGTTGACTTGCGTAGGGCGATTAGGCCCACCTAACTGCTACTCCGAGTGCAGTGAATGTTCCTCTATTTTTGTTGAGGCCTTACGCCAAATTTTCTTGCATTGGAGTTATATGCCGAGTAGTGAAACAAAAGTACACCAAACTGATCGTTGCTCGTTTATAAGGCAGCTTAAGGATTTATTGATTACATAATGATTTTTTCGTTGACAACGTTGGTCTGTGGGCGAAAGCTCGTACTATTTAGTCTACGAATTCCTAGCTTAGCTAATAATTCCGAGGAAAATTGTTGACCGAGGTCACTAAGAATCTGTTCTAGAATGCAGTAAATTGAGATGGCGCGGTCGATTAAAATTTTCAAAATCGTTTTCCCTGTCTGGTCTGGCATGGGCTCTAGGACAGCATATCTAGTAAAAGTGCCTACCATTACCAATATATATTTGTTCCCTTCGATAGTAGTGGGGTATGGGCCCACAACATCAAGAGCCAATTTCTGAAATGGGTACGAACATGTTGCCGCTCGTTGCAATTTCTCTTTCTCTCTCAATTTATGTCCTGATATTTCATTGCATAATGTACACGATCTAACAGCTTAAAGCTGTTAGATCTGACTGCCGGTGGTCGCCTGAGGACTCGAGGCGGGTAGAGGGCACTCCGATACTAACGAACAAGTATTAACACGGATAGTTATAAGTAGGCAAAAAGATTGAAGTGATTTGGTGCAGTGTCACTGACTTAATGTTTTGGTGCAGGCCTAGCAGAAGAATTTTGTTGCGCTAACCTGTTATTCCCATATTAAAGCTACCAGGTGTTAGATCAGATCACCGGTATTTGCCTCAGGTGTCGCGGCGGGAGTGCAGAATGACGTCCGTTGCTGTCTCAATGCATCCATACGAAGAAGCGGCCAACTGCACGAGTTATGAAAGATGACAGGATTATATAAAAATAAAAGGGATGTATTTTGGTGCAGTACCATTTGTAAAGTGTACTGGTGCATTCGCTAGTAAAACGTTTCGGTGCGTTAACTTGTTACTCCCAACTTACTTAAAGCCAAGACGTGTTAGATCTGACTTCCGGTAGTTGTTTCAGGAGTCGCGGCGGCCACAGTGCACTGTGGTACCGCCGAACATGTCTCCGCACGTAGAAGTGGCCAACTGCATTACCGTCGTGAGTAATGCTGACAGGGTTTGCAAGTAATAATGAAAGGGGTGTGTTTTGGTGCAGTGCCGTAAGCAAATTGCTTAGGTGCAGCCAATCAGAAAGTGTTTTGGTGCATTAACGTGTTTTTCCCCTATAAATGCTTCGTCGTCTTATATCTGACTGCCGTTAGTTGCTTCAGGAGTTGCGGGGGCGTGCATTCCGGTGGTACTTCCGAAAGTCTATCCGCACAAAGAAGCGGCCAACTGCACTAACATCCTGAGGAAAAATGACGGGGATTGTTATAAGAATTAATAAAGGGGTTATGTTTTGGTGCAGCGCAATTAGCAAACTGTTTGGTGCAATCGTTAAAAAAGTGTTTAGGTGCATTAACGTGTTCCTCCCCTATTAAAACTAAGTGTTATATTGTCCCAGTGGTGATGAGATTTACCACATGTTATAGAAAAGGTTTGTCACAAGGTTAGCTCCTACCGCCAGACTAATCCACACGGGCTGAATAAAAAATTGTCCCAGTGGTGATGGGAGTACCAAGCGATACAGAAAAGGTAGACAGTGTTAAGGGCACTCGGATCGCGGATGCAGCTCCGCAACAGCTGGATGAATAGTCGTCTCAGATGTGCTAGAAGTTGCGAAGTAGTTTAGAAAATGTGGTCAGTAGTAAAGTGAGCTCGGATCGCGGGTTCTACTTCGCACTAGGTGGATGGACAGAAGTCTCAGTTGTAATCGGGTTACCAGCTAATATAGAAAAGCTGGTCAGTCATAAGGTCAGCTAGAATCGTGGTGCAACTCCGTTCCGGCTGGATGAACAGTTGCGCCAGTGGTGATGTAAGTCACCAAGTGGTACAGAAAAGGTGGTCACTCACAAGGTCAGTTCATCTCGGGCGTGGTACTCAGTACCAGCTGGATGGACAGTGGTCCCAATGGTGATGGGAGTTACCCGCTAATATAAAAAAGGTGGTTAGTCATTAGGCATGGTAGGACCGTGGGAACTGCTTTGCACTGGCTGGATCAGCAGTTGTCCCAGTGGTAACGAGAGTTACTAGCTGATATAGAAAAAGTGGTTAGCCATTAGGTATGTTCTGACCGTGGGAACTGCTTTGCACTGGCTGGATCAACAGTTGTCCCAGTAGTGATGGGACTTATCAAATGTTATCGAAAAAGTTGGTCACAAGGTTAGTTCTAACCGTGGTGGTACGCCGCACCGGCTGTATTAACACTTGTTCCAGTGCTGATGGGAGTCACAAACAGATACAGAACAGGTGGTCAGCGACAGGGTCAGCTCGGACCGAAGGTACTACTCCGCACCGGCATGGTGAACAGTTGCGACAGTGTTGTTAGGTAACTAAGTGGAACAGAATAGGTGGCCAGTCACAGGGTCAGGTCGGACTGCGGGTGGTACTCCGCACCAGCTGGATGGACAGTGGTCCTAGCGATGATGGGAGTTACCTGCTAATATAGAAAAGTTGATCAGCCACTATGTATGCTCGGACCGTGCGAACAACTTCGCACTAGCTCCATGAACAGTTGTTCTAGAGGTGTTGGGACTTTCCAAATGTTATCAAAAAGGTTGGTCACAAGGTTAGCTCAGAGAGCTACTCTGCACCGGCTGGGTGACCAGTTGTACCAGTGGTGATGGGAGCCACCTAGTGATGCAGAAAATGTGGTCAGTCACAATGTCAGCTCGGACTGAGGGTGCTACTCCGCATGATCAGGATGGACAGTGGTCCCAGTGGTGATGGGAGTTACCCGCTAATATAGAAAAGGTGGTCAGCCAGTAAGTATGCTTGGACCGTGCGAACAACTTTACACTGGCTGGATCAACAGCAGACCCAGTGGTTATGGGACTTACCAAGTGTCATCGGAAGGGTTTGTCGCTATTAGCTCCGAACATGGCTGCTTATCCGCATCGGTTGCATGAACTGTTGTCCCAGTTGTAGTCGGAGACACCAAAGGATACAGAAAAGGAGGTTAGTCACAAGGTCAACTTGGAAAACGAGTTCTGCTCCGCACTGTCTGAATGAACAGCTGTTCCAGTGCTTATGGGTGTCACCAAGTTTAACAGAAAATGTGGTCAGTAACAAGGTCATCTCGGACCGCTGGTGCTACTCCGCACCGGCAAGGTGAACATTTGTCTCAATGGTGATGGGAGGTCACCAAGTGGTACAAAAAGGTGTTCAATCACAAGGTCAGTTCGGGCCGCGGGTGCTACTGCGCACCAGATGGATCGACAGTGGTTCCAGTGGTGATGGGAGTTACCAGCTAATATACGAAAGGTGATCAGCCACTAGGTATTCTCGGACCGTGAGAACATTTTTTCAGTAGTCCGATTAACAGTTGTCCCAGTGGTGATGGAATTTTCCAAGTGTTATGGAAAGGGTCGATCACAAAGTCAGCTGTGGCCGCGGGTGTTAGTATGCACCGGCTGAATGAACAGTTATCCCAATGGCGATGGAAGTCGTTAAGTGATCGAGAAAAGGTGGTCAGTCATTAGATCAGCAAAGCCCGCAAGTGCTACTGCGCATCAACTTGATGAACAGTGCTCCCAGTGGTGATGTAGGTCATTAAGTGATAGAGAAAAGGCGATCAGTCACATGTTTAGCTCTGACCTCCGTCCTACTCCGCACGTGCTGGATGAACAGTTGTTCCAGTGGTGATGGCGGTCCCCAAGTGATAGAGTAAAGATTGTTAGTAGCAAAGCCAGCTTGGACCGCGGGTGCAACTCCGCACCCGCGTTCCGCAATGATATATTAGAAAATCTGGTCAATGATATATTAGAAAATCTGGTCACTCACAAAGCCAGCTCAGACAACGATGCTACTGCACACCTACTGGACGAGCAGATGTCCCAGTGCGCATGGTAGTCTCGAAGTGATACAGAAAAGTTTTTCAGTCACAAGGTCAGCTCGGACGGCGGTTGCCATTCCGCTCCGGCTAGATGAACACTTGTTCCAGTGCTGATGGGAGTCACCCAGTGACACAGAAAAGGTGGTCAGTGAGAGGGTTAGCTCGGACCGCGGGTGCTCCTCCGCACCGGCTGGGTGAACAGTTTCGACAGCGGTGATGGGAGTTACCAAGTGGAACAGAAAAGGTGTTCAGTCACAGGGTCAGCTCAGACCGTGGGTGGTACTCCGCACCAGCTGGATCGGCACTGGTCTTAGTGGTGATGGGAGTTACCCGTTAATATGGAGAAGGTGATCAGCCACTAGCTATGCTCGGACCGTGCGAACAACTTTGCACTAGATCGATGAACAGTTGCCCCAGTGGTGATGGGATTTTCCAAGTGTTATCGAAAAGGTCGGTCACAAGGTTAGCTCGGAGAGCTACTCTACGCATGCTGGTTGAACAGTTGTCCCGGTGATGATGGGAGCCACCAAGTGATACAGAAAAGGTGGTCAGTCCCAAGGTCAACTAGGACCTAGGGTGCTACTCCGCACCAGCATGATGGACAGTGGTCCCAAGGGTAATGGGAGTTACCCGCTAATATAATAAAGGTGGTAAGCTACAAGGTATGCTCAGACCGTCGGAAGTACTTTGCACTGTCTGTGTGAACAGCTGTTTCAATGGTTATGAAACTTACCAAGTGTCATCGAAACGGTCGGTCACAAGGTGAGCTCCCACTGCGGCTGCTATTCCGAACCGGCTGGATGAACAATTGTTCCAGTGCTGATGGGAGTCACCCAGTGATACAGAAGGGTAGTCAGTCATAGGGTCAGCTCGGACCACGGGTGCTCCTCCGTACCTGCTGCGTGAACAGTTGCTACAGTGGCGATGGAAGTCACCAAGTGGAACGCAAAAGGTGGTGAGTCACAGGGTCTGCTCGGACAGTGGGTGGTACTCCGCATCAGCTGGATGGACAATGGTCCTAGCGGTGATGAGAGTTATCTGCTAATATAGAAAAGGTGTTCAGCTATTAGGTATGCTCGGAACGTGCGAACAACTTTGCGATAGTTCGATGAGCCGCTGTCCCAGTGGTGATGGGACTTTCCAAGTGTTATCGAAAAGGTCTGTCACAAGGTTAGCTCGGAGAGCTACTCTGCAGCGGTGGGTTGAACAGTTGTTCCAGTGGTGATGGGATACACTAAGTGATACAGAAAAGGTGATCAGTAACAACGCCAGCTCACACCGCGCGTGCTGCTGCGCGCCAGCTTTTATAGAAGTGATCCCAGTGGTGATGGGAATTTCCCGATAATATAGAAAAGGTGGTCAGCTAGTAAGTATGCTCGGATTGTGGGCACTACTTTGCACTGGATGTATGAACAGTTGTCTTAGCGATGACGGGACTTTCCAAGTGTTATCGACAGGGTCAGTCACAAGTTTACTGGGACCGCGGGTTCCACTGCGCACCGGCTGAATAAACTATTTTTCCAGTGCTGTTGAGTGTCACCAAGTTTTACAGAAAAGGTAGTCAGTAACAAAGTCAGCTCGGACCGCAGGTGCGTGCACCGGCTGGATGAACACCTGTGTCAGTGGTGATGGGAGGTCACCAAGTGGTATAGAAAGGGTGATTAGTCACAAGTTCAGCTCGGACCGTGGCTGCTTCTCCGCACCAGCTGGATGGACAGTGGTCCGATGTTGATGAGACTTACCAGCTAATATACGGAAGTTGATCAGTCACTAGGTATTCTCGGACCGTGAGAACAACTTTGCACTAGTTCGATTAACAGTTGTCCCAGTGGTGATGGGACTTTCCATGTGTTATGGAAAAGGTCGGTCACAAAGTCAGCTGTGGCCCCGGGTGGTAGTATGCACCGGCTAAATGAACAGTTATCCCAATGGCGATGGAAGTCGTTAAGTTATCGAGAAAAGGTGGTCAGTCATTAGATAAGCAAGAACCGCAAGTGCTACTGCGCACTTGCTGGATGAACAGTTGTTTCAGTGATGATTGCGGTAACCAAGTGATACAGAGAAGGTGGTCAGTCACAAGATCAGGTCGGACCTCGGGTTCTACTGCGCTTCAATTGGATCGTCCCAGTGGTAATGGAAGCTACCAGCTGATATAGAAAAGGCGATCTGCCACTAGGTATGCTCGGACCGTGCGAACAATTTTGCACGAGCTCGGTGAACAGTTGTCCCAGTAGAGATGGGACTTTCCAAGTGTTATCGAAAAGGTCGGTCACATGTTTAGCTCGGAGTGCTTCTCTGCAGCGGATGGATGAACCGCTGTCCTATTGATGATGGGTGTCACCAAGTGATACAAAAAAGGTCGTCAGTAACAAGGCCACCTTGGACCGCGGATGCAACTCCGCACCAGCTGGATGAACAGTCGTCGCAGTGCTGCTAAAATTTGCGAAATGATCTAGAAAATCTAGTCAGTTACAAAGTGAGTTCGGACCGCTGTGCTACTCCGCACCGAATAGACGAGCAGTTGTCCCAGTGCTCATGGTTGTCACGAAGTGATCCAGAAAAGGTGGTGAGTCACAAGGTCAGCTCGGACAGCGGGTGCTACTGCGGACCAGTTGGTTGAACAGTGGTCATAGTGGTATGGAAGTTACCTAGTGTTATCGAAAGGGTCGGTCACAAGGTTTGCTCGGACAGCTACTCCGCACAGGTTGTGTGAATTGCTGCTCCAGTGGCGATGGGAAGCACCATGTGGTTCAGTAAAGGTGGTTCGTCACACGGTCAGCTCGGGCCGTAGGTGGTACTCCACACCAGCTGGTTGAAAAGTCATTCCAGTAGTGACGGGAGATATTAACTAATGTAGAAGAAGTGGTCAGTCCCTTGTTATGCGCTGATAATGGGAAATGAATAATACGAAGAATCAATTGGAACTATGAAGAATCAATTGGGACATCGTCGAGCTAAGTGAGGTAAGACGGGTAGGAGAAGATCTCGTTGAACTAAAAAGTGGACATCTCTTGTACTATCGTGGGGCAAATACTGGCAGAACTAGTGCTGTTCGATTTATAATAAACCGGAAACTTTCTAGAAGTTGACAGTTCCTAGGACAGAGCTGCGCAACTCGTTTTCCAACTTTCAAAAAGATACCAAACTCAGATTATTCAAGCTTACGCACCCACCACAAGTCATCCTGAGGAAAGAATTGAAGAATTTTTCGTGGAAATTCGGCATCTAAATAACAAGGGCAAACAACACTTGAAGATCATTATGGGAGATTTCAATGCGAAAATCGGGCGACAGCATCAGAATGAAACTTCGGTAGGCAAATTCGGTCATGGCAACAGAAGCCAGCGGGGAATTACTCTCGTAGAGTTTGCAGAGGCAGAAAGGTTTTTCACCATGAACTCCTTTTTCAAGAAAAAACCACATAGGAAATGGACATGGAATCATCCCAATGGGACGACAAGTGAAATTGATTTTATTATGTGTAACAAGAAATACCTCTTCGAAGACAGCCGTGTTCTTAACAAGTTCAACACAGGTAGTGACCATAAAATGGTGAGATGTAAGATGCACCTCAACACTAAACTGGAAAGTGACAATCTCATAAATCAAACAAAATGTATTGACATGGCCAACCGTAAAAATCATCATAATTCCTTCAAGTTGTAACTGAAGAACCGTTTCTTCAGTTCCAACTTGAAGGTATTATGACGCCTGTCTGACAAGCCTTCCCTGACCTGCTTATTCAACGACAGTTATTCCAACGAGGAGTACTGCGAGATGGTTATGTTGTACGGAAAATGCGGTCGTTGGGCGAGAGAGGAAGCACGCCAATATGCATTACGTTTCCTTAATCGTCTCATCCTACTGCGGCTACTATCATCAGTGTCGTTCACCGGCTGAGAGAAACCGGGAGCATTACCAGTCGTTCCCGTTCAGGTAGGCCGACACTTACAGGTGTGCACGTGCAGCCAGTGGACGTCCTGGCCTATGCGCTAGCCCACCCACACTGCAGTACGAGAGACATCAGTGCGACGTGTGGCCTTACGTTTGCTCGTGTATGGTAAATGTCTACAACCCCGTATTATCCAAGCATGCAGTAACGTAAAACCTGAAATGCTGCAAAACGTCCAACAAGAAGTTCTAGCTCGAATACAGATGTGTATTGCTGCCGATGGTGGACACATCATAAAAAAAATTATTTCCCACACATTTCTAAAGGAATTAAGCATTCTTTACTAGGAGCAAAATTTGCTCATTATGGTAAAATTAAATTTTTACTTTCAATATATCTACTATAAATGTCAAGCTAAGCACTAGTACACACACACACACACACACCAGTGCTGAGACGGGCCGAGCCCGAACCAGGCGCGGGCTGCGTAATACTTACTGGAGTTCGGGCTTGGAGAGAGAGGGAGAATTTTCTTCCTCTTTCTTTGAATGTGATTTTATATGATTTAGCACACAAGGCGGCTTTTTTTACACTTTCTAGTTGTTAAAGAGAATTCTTCAGCAACTGGGTCTAGATGGGGAGTAGAAATTCTGCAGGGCTATCCATTCCGGCCTTGGATAACAAAATACCATAGGCCACGAATTACAGGATTTCTGCCAAGGATACGTTTATTTAAGAAGTATAGATAGTAAATAGCAAGCTGACGGAATTTTGCTCCCTACCTCAAAGGGGCAGCTCCCTGCTAATTCTATTGAGCAACATACGACGTAGTTTGTTGTGGCTCCAGATTTTTCCTGATACATCCCCACCCCCACCCCACCCCCAAAAAAACATTTCAGGAAGAAATGAATGGTTAAAGAAACTATAGAAATAGTTAGACATCCCTTCCCCACTCTGTAGTTGAGAAAGACATCGGTTTATTGCACGGGTAGGAAAGAGTGGAAGTCTGGAAGACACTTTTTTTAATGCCTATACAAGTTAATCATAGTTTTCGGGTTCGTTCGGGCTGACATACTTCAGGCTCGAGCTCTTAATATTGAGCGGGAACTCAGCTCTGACACACACACACACACACACACACACACAGGCCGCCCCGGTGGCGCAGTGGTCTAAGGCGTTGGCGTCTGATCATTCGTCCGTAAGGGGTCCGGGTTCGTATCCCGGTTGGGCATGGATGTTGTGTTTGACTTACGGCACTGGCTCTCTCCCTTCCCTGGAACCAGTGACCCTAAATTAGGGACGGGCGACTGCTTATAGCCCATTGAGTTGCTCACGGTGGTCGTTAAATCTCCAATAAACACACACACACACACAGTAACACTTCAGTTACCTTAACTTCTCACAGGTGTTTTTATCAAAATTTTTGTGGGAATGAAGTCATAGTGCCGAGTATGAAAAATAAGAGAAATCTCCTGAAATTTTTTAGTACAGTATTGATACGTAAACAAAATGCTACAATATTACTGCTAACATTGATTAATCTTGGAATAAGTGACATGGAACTCGTACTGGTATGGTGTCGTTGAGGGACTAGCCAGACCCTATGACGCGAAGGAGTACAGCATCATCTTCCACTGAAAGAAAATAGTCCATAGATTTTCAAATGATTTTTTTATTGGAGATTTAACGACCACCGTGAGTAACTCAATGGGCTACAAGCAGTCGCCCGTCCCTAATTTAGGGTCTCTGGTTCCAGGGAAGGGAGAGAGCCAGTGCCGTAAGACAAACACAACATTTTTCCGCATCAGCTGGATGAGCCTGTCTTTTTCGTCTGTCTTTCTCGTCAGCCTCGATACGGTCTATAAGTGAATACGATGGCCTTTCCTGGCGAAGTTATAGAGTGACAGTGGCGGCTCGTGGTGTAAAATGCTGGTGAGGCGAACGGTCTTGATGTAAATGTAAAACAGTAAAACATATGTTATTGAAATATATATAAATTCGTATACCGTTATACGAACATATATACATATCAGTGGCGTAGCCAGGGGGGTCGTGGTTTGCACCCCCTAAGTATGCGAGACAGTTAGCTTTTTCTAAGTACGTTTTATAGATAATTTCCCTATTTAAATTGATTGATTTTTACATAACTTACAATGTAATACAAATAAATTACATTGATACATAATATCAATGTAATTTCTTGATAATAGAAGAGAAAGTAAAGCAAAGCGGCCAAAGAAGTTGCTTTATTAAATTTTTATTAAAGCAACTATAATTTATTGCATTTTCTTCATTTTATTAAATTAGCTTCGTTTTGTATTAATGTTCAAGATGTGCGTACGTACCAATAGAAAAATATTTGTCGAAGCGCCCCCCCCCCAATTGTTACATGTACTTATACACAGTTATACAGCAGAAGTGCAGAACCCTTCCCCCCTCAAAAAGTTTCATTTCAAAGGCAGTATCACCCATCGAATATCTTTGAAGTCCTGGGTTCGAGTCGGCTGAATCATTAAATTCCGCTGAGATTCGGAAGTCTCGTTAAGCCATTGGTCCCGGGTAGGCGCCTTGTTATAAACAGCTGTAAATCCCATTCCTTAGGGCTTCAGCCCATGCCATTAAGCCCTTATATACAAATATTATTCAACAGTAATGGAATAAAATTACAGAAATATATGAAACACGGCGTGGGGAATCTTTCTTCACGAAAAAATCCAAAAATTTTAGAGGGAAAATGTGCATATACCACTATATATATGTGTGTGTGTGTGTGTGTAATATACGCTACTTTTGCAACAATATTTTTATGAAAACAATTATTCGATAATTTTACAACAAAGAAAGAAATATTTCACCTGTATTCTTTTATGTAATACACTTCAGCGAAAATACGCAATTTGTGCGGTTTCTTTAGCTAGTCAATGCTACACTCACATCCCAACGCCAGTCGGAGATACACTTCTTAAAAAATTCAAAGTAAATCATTTGAATAGAAATTGTTTTCTCACGAAATGTTTCTTGAGCTTGAATAAAAGTCACAGTTCGATTGGCATATTAGTGAAGGTGCATTTAGCACGGGTCACAAACTGAAGACCAGGCTCGTGATAACTATGTACAGGAGAAGTCAAGTTAAGGAAGCACATTTCTATATTAAAAAAGTATTAGGTAATTTAAACCTGGAATTAAAAACAGAGGAATACGATATTAATTTGCTTTGGTCTCGAACAGCATGCTTTCAGTTTATGTTTTATAAATAAGTTCAATTCTGCGATCCTTTTTGGCTGCAAATTTGTCTATGATCAGATCATAAAATGGTTGAGTGGACATTAGATGGTTCAGCAATTCTTTCTCGATTGAAATTTTAGCGAGTGAAGACAAACGATCTTGTGCCGTTGTATTACGGAGGTAAGTCTTAATTCTCTTCAAACAAGAAAAAACTCCTTTCAGCAGAAGAACTTGTTGATGCCAGTGTCAATACAAAAGAAAATAATTTGTAGGCTTCTGGTAACACATCTTTCAACTCGTTTTCTTTCATTGTTTTCAAGGTTTTCTGAACACTGAGTTCCCCCAAGTTGTGATCATTATATAAAAAATTAATTCGTTTTTTAGTCGTTGTGTGTCTGTAAAAATGTTTAGATAATTTTTTTTTGAGAGTGTTAAGGGCACTGGATGGAAATGACTCTGAATTACTATGGTATTTTGAGTTGTCAACTAGCTGCAGAAACTCGAGCTTCCCCATATCTTCAAATCTGGTATTTATTTGGACTATTATGCTGTCAACGGTTTCGTAAAACAAAATTTTGTAATAGTTTTCCACTTCTTCTTCAGCCAAATGTTTCTTTTGGCGACATTTAGGACCTCCACTCAAACTAATTGCTTCACTGAAATGTTTCAAATAAGTGGTTACATTCCTTTTTTTATTTATTCGTTCGCAACATTGTTTAATTTGTCTTTGGCAATAACTGATATCTAAAGTCTTTTTTTGTAAAACATCAAACAGTACATCCGTAATTCCAAAAATGTCATAAAAAATCAGTGATAAAAAAGCAAATTCAAAATTAGTGAAATTTTTCAAATATCCTATGGCTCCGTTGATTGATTCTGCCGTTGATTCCGGGTCATTCATTATGTTTTCAAACACATTCTTTAGTTTGCCTCATTCGCTTACAATTAAACGCAAAATTTGCGAACGTGATGCCCAACGTGTTTCAGCTATTTGAGGAATCCGTTTCCCAACAACTGAATCTGCTACGTGGGTTCTCTTGGCAGATTTATGAAAAAATGAGGGCATGCTGGATTGAGGTGCGAAATATATGCGACATTTTACAATACTTTTGCACCCCTGTTGTAGGACAAGGTTAAGGCGGTGGGCGAAACAGTGGGTAAACAAAGCTTGCGGGGCTTCTAGCTTGACTCTTTTCTGCAAACTGCTCAACTCTCCAGCCATAACGCTTGCACCATCATAACACTGGCCTACTAACTTTGATTTAAAATCAAACTCCTCCAAAACCGAAGCTAGCAGATCATACAGTGCCACAGCAGTCCTGTCAGTGCTGATATAATAAAAACCAAGGAAGCGCTCAACTACTTCACAATTTGAGTCCAATATGTATCTGACAATTATTGAACACTGTGATTTTTGAGTAATATCAGTTGTATCATCAACTTGCACTGAAAAAAATGTTGACTCATTAATTTCGCTTTTAACACATTCGTTTATATATTCATGAATACACTCCAGTAAATCATTCTGTATCGTTTTTGATTGTCCAGAAAATAATCTTCGTATTTCTTCAAAATATGCTTAATTCTGGGGTGCTTCTACGAAGTAACAAACGGAACATCTCCTTGAAATTACCTTTATTTAATGAGGAAATAGATCCATCATGTCCTCGAAAAGGCAGTTCTTGCTTGCTTAGAACGACAACTAAATCGATTATATGTTCCATAAAAAGCCTATTTAGTCTGACCTTTTCATTAAACTTAGCTTTATGAAGAGCAGCATTTTCTTTGAGCATATCAGAAATAGTGTTTATATTTTTTTTCCATTCGTTTCAGACCTACGCGGGTAGTTATATGCTCTTAAGAGCTTTCGTGCAATTTTGCACTACGAGAAAAGTTTTTCAGATCAAAATAACCCGTTGTATTCCACACATTTTTCTTATTGCTCAAAAGTAAACATGGCCAGCAAAAGAGAGTTTGCTTGTAATAGCTACCAGAAAGCCAGGGGAAATTTTCGTACCATGACTTATTGAAAGACGTAAAAAACGATTTGCCGCACTTCTTATCTTTAGATATTGAACTTATTATAGGTGTCGGTCTTCCAGATATGAGAACATCCCTTTTATCATAGTCTTTCCAGTGTTTAAAAGGAATTTCTTCCAGAACACAAATCACGTCGTTTGTTGGGCCATTCATATTTTCCAACCAAAATCAAAATATGCTGTTTAGTAACAATAACAAAATAAAAAAGAAGAAAAACTCAACATTACTATGAACTAGCCAACACCCGCAGAAGAGAGGATTGAAAACACACTACAAAAAGTTAGACTCAAATACACTCTGACGAATCAATAGTTAAAGCTACGCAGAAATCATCGTACTCCAAAGCAATAGAGGCGAACGGCGTCATCGCCTGTAAAACCAATTTTTACCAAGGTCATCTGCTCATTTTCCCGCGCCCATTGGATACACAATCCTTGGATTCTCCAATAACAGCAGAGATGCGATTCCAGTTTAAGCGAAATGGAGGGTCGCCTCAGAAATTTCGTTTCTCTTACTGGAAGTCCGGCACCTCCTTAGGTAGACTTCGGACCGTGGGGGTGGGGAGTTCACTCTGTAGGGCTCTTCTCTGATCCCCAGTTTCCAAACCGGCTTCTCATCGAGACGATTCAGCCGGTCGCCTCTAAGCGCTTAAAACGTACAGCTCCTTTGCAAAAATAATGATTCATTCCTCTTCTTGAAAGCCTTTCTTTAACCTAATTCATGAATCACAATGTGAATTTCAGTGTTTCATTTATCCTGCAAAGCTCTTATATCTTTTTTACTGACCGAAGTTGTTCTTTTTTCACTTCTCATTCTGCGGAATTTCAGGTGAGGCGGCGCCTCACTTGCCTCATCTGACGGGCCGCCACTGTAGAGTGAACGATTTATGATTTTCCCTCCTGCTCCTGTTTTATAAGCTGGTGTCTTACAGCAGATTCCTGACGTGCACGGAAATTATCTCATTCGCAATCATTTTCTGTGAAAGGATTTTATCCGGACTCCCTGTCAAATTTTGAAATGAAGCATTGCCGCTCTAGGAATCTTCTCTTGTGTTTGCTGAAGTTGTTCCGACTGGAATCGGGTTCTTTTTTATGAGGGTTTCCAGGAAGTGCATATGCGTTTCGTACGTGTTGTCCAACTCTCGCCTTAACTGCAAAATGTGTCCCTACATTAAGGATTGCCGCCTATTTTATACCAACACGAGTTGCTCTCGGTGGTCGTTAGTCACCCATGTGAAACAAGAAAAAATCCTTCCTTCATAGATTTGGAAGCCAATAACTATCACGTATTGTGTAAAAGGTTTTTTTTTTCTTTATTAGAGGTTTAACGACCCCCGTGAGCAGCTCAATGAGCTATAAGCAGTCGCCCGCCAGTAATTTAGATCCACTGACTCCAGGGAAGGGAGACAGCAAGTGCCGTAAGACAAACACTACATCCATGCCTCACCCGGACCCTTCTCGCACTAATGGTCACTTAGCCACCGGGGCTGCGGTAGTTTCCAGGCGGAACTGTCGCGTTTTGTCAGGAAACCTGCTTTCGGCTACTCTCAGTGTCTCTCTTTCTTTAGTTTTCAAACGAGCGGTTTGAGGCACCGATCTTGTGTCCATATTTCAGAGATAGGCCCATGTTTGAGCCCGGATGAGGCATGGGTGGTTCGTTTGTCCAACTCGCTCTCTTCCCTGGAACCAGCATCCCTACAGTGGGGAAGGCGGTAGCTAACTGCTTGTTGCGCGCGTTCATCACCCAAAACCAAACAAGAAAAATTCTTGCTCTATGGCTTCGGGAAAGTAAGGCTGACATACGTCGTTGAAGTGGCATTCTTCTGCCATTAGTAACTAATAGAATTTCGTACTACCGAAAGACGTTCAGAAACGAAACGCAAGCAAGCGCTCTTTGCGAAGAGGTCGAAGTCAAGTCCAGTTCTGTCCCAAGCTTTCCAATTTGAAATTTTCCGGAAGCTCATTGGCTGATTTTAGTTTCGGTTGTGTTCGTAGCGTCCGTGTTGCTACGGGGCTGAAATTCTTAATTAGAAGTTTTGATGTTGATTGAGGTAGTGGACGTATTTCCGAAGGGCCCTGAAGGTAGTTTTTATTCGCAATGGATTACACCATTTAAGTAAAACGTAAGTACGATTAATTTATGTATTTCATTGGTACATAACTCTGCAATTAAAAGTCGAAAATAATTTTATTTAGCATGGATCGATTTGTGCTTTGTCAACCGATGGTTCCCGCCTTTTAGCCTGTACTTGTCCCCGGAGGCAAAATTCGAGTGCTACTAAAATTAAATTAATTTCTTATCATTAGGAATAACCTGGTGGTTTTGAGCTGCTTTCAGACGTAATTTTTAAGCAAAATTAGCTGTTCTTAGACTTAAGTTTTAAAATGCAAATAAAGTTTCAGTCTTGTTTCGTTGTATCAAAACATGTATGAAAAATATTTGTGTAGCAATAACCGTCCAAGGACGATGCACACGCTTGTTCTCTTGAAAACTTGGTAATATGAAATTTTGTATGAACAGATTGCGTCAGTACCAGTTAAAAACAAACCTTGATCTTGTCCTGTGCTATGAGATTTGTGAGTTTTTTGACTCGCCGCCCCGTTCTCAGTGGTCTAAGCGATGGCCTCTGATCATTCGTCCAAAAGGGGTCCGGGTTCGAATCCCGGTGAGGCATGGATGTTGTGTTTGTCTTAAGGCACTGGCTCTCTCCCTTCCCTGGAACCAGTGGCCCTAAATTAGGGACTGGCGACTGCTTATAGCCCATTGAGTTGCTCACGGTGGTCGTTAAACCTCCAACCAAAAAAAAAAAAAAGTTTATTGACTGATTAAATTAGAATTTTCTTCAGAGGCATTGAATGCATTTTACATTAATTTGTCTGGGAATTTCTAAAAATGCTGCCCCCTCCCCAAAATGTATGGAAAATATGAAATATTCCTTGGGGAAACACCTGACAAGTTCACAGTGCATTTAGTTTTCTAGTGTACCGTATTTCAGCAGTGGTCTGGGTGTTGTAATTCTTGCTAGGTTCCATAAAAAGTTTGCAGATCTTTTTTTTTTTTTATTGAAGTTGTAAAACGACCACCGTGAGCAATACGATGGGCTTTAAGCAGTTTCCCAATCCCTAATTTAGGACCACTGGTTCCAGGGAAGGGAGAGAGCCAGGGCCGTTAGACAAACACAACATTTAGGCCTCACCGGAATTTGAACCCGGACCCCTGACAGACGAATTGTTATACGCCAGAACTTCGACTACTGCGCCACCGGGGGTTGCAGATCTGAATTTGTTTATTGAAATAAATAAAAAAAAAATTGTTAGGGAGAAATGGAGAGCAGTGCATTATATAACGCTTCTTAAAATAATTTTGTGTTATAAAACTGTGCTAAGTGTGTTTTGCTTTTGTGAAATACCCTATTTTTTTATGCTAATTGTTTCTGTTGACAAAGATAATTGTAGATTCTAAAAGGTCTTGCTTAGAAGTAGGCTGGGCAGGGTGTTGTTACCATTTTACTTCAAGGTGTCCAAGATCCCATTTTTCTTGGCTTTGAAACACAGTGTTGCATGTTCTGTATGTAGTCATGTGGAAGGAATGATTTCATGTTTCAAAACTTTTGGCCTTTGCTTGTGCGCGTTTCTGATGTAGCCACCCAGTGAATGAACGATGATGCCTTTCAGGGATATTTCCCCTTGTCCTCACTTCTTGTTACAAAATTGGGACATTTGTCTTTAAAAGAAGTGCTATTAGACACATAAGCAAGATCAGAATGCTGGGGAAGTGAAGGCAAATTCTTTTTGCAACTCTAAGTTTCATTCAGCAGTTCAAGTACAGTGGAATACTCATAGCTGTGAATTCTTTTTGGATCATTAGGACTTTTTGGCCCTACACAAGACTGCAGCTTCACCCTTGTTAATTACATCTATTGCAAAAATAGTGCCTTTCAGGGAATTCCTTTCCTACTTTTCCAGAAGGACTTCAATTTCAAATGTTCTGTTTTTCTTACCATGCCAAGTCTGTGTAGGAACTAAGAATGTTTCGGTAGTCTTAAACAGAATGACTATGTGCAGGAAGGAAGGGGGGATGCAATGGAAATGTATTTGTTTGTTAATGAGATTCAGAGACACTGTATGAAGTGAATATGAGTGAAAATATTTTCCCCGGCAAAGAGGTTTCGTTGCAGCATTTAAGAAGCAGGGCATAACACTCTTAGGTCCTACGTGTTAAAAGAAAGATCGTGTATACTGTGAATTTAACTCGTGCCGATAACTACATACATGAAAAACTACCGAAATGACACGATAACTATTTTTAACTCCAATGTTAAAATATTTAATATATACATTTAAAAGATGATATAATAAAATATGTACACACGTGAGATCTTTCGGTGCCCAAAGTGGGTACCATCTTCAGATGTTAAAATTCACCAAACATGTTTGGTGAATTTAAAAACATGTAAAGTAAATACACACGGACTGTGTAAGCACAAGAAAACTGTCTCAAATGTATGCAGGTGTATTACTTAATGAAATCTTTGAGTCATACAGTTCCATCCCAGAACCAAAAATGATCAAACTTAAGGAAGTGAAAACATTTTCTTATCTTTAAAGAATCTGTGGTACATGTTGATTTGCAAGCACTGAAATGATTGGGAATAGTTGTTTTTATTGAAATAATTATGATCTCTGCAGTCATCAAATTCAGTAAACACACTTTGTGTGTGTGTGTGTGTGTGTGGCTGGCCTTTTGATTATCAGCATTTCAAATAGTTCTATTCCATGTATGTGTCCATCAACTTTGTTTTCATGACATCTGTGGACACCCATCATCACAGGAGCAAAATAAAAAAAAGACTCCGTTAATATTTGTCTAGTGTTCTACTACTTGAAGGACCAATAATTGAAAGGCTGGCCTTTTTTTTTTTTTTTTTTTTTTTTCTCTCCACATTTACCAAAATTACTTTCTTGGTATAAATCCAGTGATGTCTGCTCAGTTCTTTACAGAAAAAGACAAAGTGAGCTCTCTTGTTGTTTATAATGTGTGATATTATGCAGTATTACTTGTTTTATATAATTTTCATATTTTTTTCTCCCCTGAGTACACGAAGCTTCTGCGTATTGTTTTTATTCCATGGTCACCACAGTGGCTATTTGTCACAACGGGAATTTCAAGGAGTGTATGGTTTTTGCATCAACTAAGATAAATTAATGAAGTAAGAAAAATAGGGAGAAAAACACAGTTTAAAAAAATATTTAAGTGTTAAGATTACGAGGGTGATTTTGTCAGTAGTGTACGTAGAAGAGCTACAAATGTTGCTGTTTCATTCTTGTGTACTTTCGTGTTAAATTTAGGCTCACGTTGATCTAGTTTGCTACCGCAGACTGTTTTACAACCTGTTGGAACATTTTTAAACTGAATTCAGAAATGTGTAAATGTAAAAAAAGATAAAAAAAATATTTGACTGATCATGAGGTACTGGCAGTGTGGTGAGTTCATGTGAAATTGCAACAGAGGCCATGTTCCAAAGAGCCGTAAATTTTACTTGTCCGTAAATTGGACAAGTAAAATTGAGAATCTGGAACTGAGAAAAAAAAAATTTTAGGGATTTTTATTTTATTTCTAGACTTACTGTATCGGCAGGCCCAATAAAGATGAGCAGCTCAGAATTAATATATGTTAATGTATGTGTGTGTGTGTATCACAGCTTCAAAAATCTCAAGAGTTACAAGCCCAGTTGGGCATGTGCAGAAATTATTTACCTGCCCAGGTAGTAAAAGGCTGGATGCCCTCAGAGGAAAGTTTTTCTTTCAAGACAACAAATCATAACCCTGCATTGTTATGTTGTTGTTGTTTTTGTTTTGTTTTTAAGTCCAAAAAATGTGAAAAATTTTTTTCATGTTTTGCATTTCCCTGAGACTCTGTATTCAAAATATGCATTGCACAAAAGCATATATCTAAAGTTTTAAGATAATGATGCTGAAAATTGGTATGATGATGAAATTGGTATTTGAGAAATTTAGTGATTCTGTCCTGTTCGTTTCATTAAAGTTTTTGCCCTTTGTCACTCAACACTGGAGGCTATGAGAAGCAGACATCCCGCAGCTGACCATAAACATTTGGGGCGAAACTACATGTTCCAATTTCTGGACCTACAGCATAATATAATTAAAGAAGTGATATTCTTCTGCCCTTGACACTCCGAAACAATGATACAACTTGAGGTGACTAGCAGTGAAATGAGACGACTGTCTTGTACTGAGAATTTATATTCCAAACTTTATTTTTAAATTTACTTGCGTTAACCGGGCAACTAAATTTTTTATTTACCTGCCCAGGCCAATATTTTACTTGCCCTGGGCTTCTAGGACATGGTATTTTTCAAGCATTGTATGTGTGTGTATTACATTTATTTTTTTGTTGTCATTGTCAACCATTACTGTCCCCTGCTGGATGAAGGTCTCCCAAAGTTTGTTCCACAATAATCTGTCTTGAGCCAGTCTACTTCATGTCGCTGCAGCCTGCTTTCGTATTTCATCCACCCATCTCCCACATGGTCTTTTGTGTTGTTTCCTGTCCCTTGGTATCCAGTCTAAAATTTTAGTGGTCCGTTCTTCTAGCAACATGTCCAACCCCTTGCAATTTCAGAGATTCCACTCTTGCTGTTTTCCAGATCCACGAGTTTCCTTTCCTCGTCTCTCCTGGTCCCACCAAGCGTGCATCTCTCAGTGTTTTCTTCAGCTGTCTGCAGACTTTGTGTGTCTTTTTCAGTTAAAGTCCATGTCTCTGCTGCATATGTCAGGACTGGAGGGATGCATTGATTAGACCCTTCTCTTTTTTTTAAAGATATAATGCTTTTTGCTAAGTGTTCATTCAGGTCACCTCTCTAATTAATTGTTTTTTGTCCCCAGTAAAAAAAAGTTGATCAGCATGAATGCTGTTCGCTTAATGAGAATATTTGAAGATGCTGTCCACTCCCCACCTCCCAGAAAGAGAGAAAAATCTGTTAATTATTTGGCTTTGACACTGCAGACTTTTGTTTTGTGTCACCAAAGCAGCAGCACCGACAGATGAAATGGATCTGCGAGAAGCTGAAAAATTTTAAACTAAAAGAAAAAAGAATGTTCCTTGGTAGTTAAAAAGGACAAACACGTCCCCCAAAATGGGGGCAAATATTTTCCCTGGTGTAACCCATTTTTGCACTTAGTATTAGGAATGGAATAGCTTCTCTTTTGATGATTTCTGACAAACTTTTCAGTGCAAATAGGATGGGCACATTGCATGATATATTTCAAGGCATTTTCTCCAAAGATACAGTTGGAATGAAAAATGTTAGGATGGTTCTTATATCAAATGCAGTGCGCTTTCCGTAGAATCAGGTGTCATAGGCACTGTCATGGTTTGTAGTGCCTCTTCTGAATTCAAGGAATTTCCACAGTAAGTGGTGAGCAGTCAATAGATACAAAAGAGGTAAGGGGAATAAAGCGTACATTTTAGGCAGGAAAAAGGTAAGTAAAGGACAGTGACACCACATGTAACCGTGGTAAGTAGTCTAGCCAGCAAGTAAAAAATGGGACCGTGGAGAGAGTTATTAAGAATATAAGGTAAGGACAGAGATTCCGGTTTCAGCAGACCCATCAAACGTGGTGCAGTTACTACAGAATCAAGGAATAGGCGTATTTCTAGGAAACTGTGGTGTAAAGATTCAGATTGGACAGCTCCGTCTGTGGAAAGCACGCTGCATTTGAGGGCAGAGTTGGTTTGCTATGGACTAGTTTAGATATTTTTTAAGACTGTCAGCCTAAAATTCATCATGCAATGTTGTCTGGTACAAAAAAAAAAAAAAGCAACCAGTAAATTTGCAAGTCAAAATTATCTTCCACCATTAGGAAGAACCATATTCCATTCTCAGTTATTTCAAACTTAAGCCCTATGAATCTGAAAATTCTGTAAGGATTTTGGATGGGAAAAAACTCTTCCAATGACATCTTGCAAAATCTGTGTTCGAAACAGTAGTTTCGAGAGAGAGAGAACATCCGTTGACCAGGAGTGTACCCGAATCTGGTCTCTTTAAAATCTTCCAAAAACTCCTGTGTTTTTTTCTTTTTTACTTTTTTATTCTGATATTTTGAACAGGCAGAAAGTTACAGAAATCATTTCTTCCATGCCTTCCCAAGGGAAACATGGATTTCTTTTTTAAACGAGTACAGCACTGGTGCATGTGTTTTGGAGTTCAATTTTTTTCTTTTTTAATAAATTTGGGACGGTAAAGTGATTTGAATGAATTACGTTAGATTCGTCTACCTGCTTTGGCATGTTACAAGATTTAACTGTCTGAATTTTAATATTTCAATGAACAGAGTCATATGCGGATAAGGAAAGTTTTGAATGCACCCGTCTTTCTCATCCGCATGTGATGGCACAGGTGTAACTAGGCATTTTAATGCACAAAATGCTGTTCTTCTGTTATGTACATCATTAACCATTTACAATCCAATGCTGGATGAAGGTCTCCCTAAGTCTTTTCCACAGCTCTTGACCCAGTCTCTTGGAAATTGCTCCTGCATGCCTTCCAATTTCATCCACCCATCTCCCATGCAGTTTTCTTCTGTGTCTTTTTGTGACCCTTGGCATCCAATATTAAATTTCAGTTTTGGTTTTTGCACCACAAAATACTGTGTTCCTGTTATGTATATCATAAATCATTTTCAAACCACTGTTGGAGGAAGGTCTCTTCAAAGACTTTCCCAGAATCTTCTGTCTTGACCCCAGTCCCTTCCAAGGTGCTCGTGCACGTCTTCCAATTTGATCCACCCATCTCCCATGCAGTCATCTCCTGAGTCTTTTCCTGTCCCTTGGTACCTAATTTCATGTTTTCAGTTGTTTTAGTTTCTTCACTACAAAATGCTGTGTTCCTACCATGTAATATCATCATCATCATTATTGTCAACCATTATCAATCCACTGCTGGACGAAGGTCTCCCCAAGTTTCCTCCACAACGGTCTGTCTTGTGCCAGTCTCCTCCATGTCACTCCCGCATATTTACGAATTTCATCCACCCATCTCCCATGTGGTCTTTTTCTGGGTCTTTTCCTGTCCCTTGGAATCCAATCTAAAATTTCGGCTGTCCATCTATGGTCTGTCCTTCTGGCAGTATGT
The DNA here is from genome assembly GCA_039090855.1 of Macrothele yani. Classification (NCBI taxonomy): domain Eukaryota; kingdom Metazoa; phylum Arthropoda; class Arachnida; order Araneae; family Macrothelidae; genus Macrothele; species Macrothele yani. The sequence goes on along the minus strand of CM077008.1, from coordinate 59,345 downwards.
CCAGCCCATTGCCATTTCAGGGATTTAACTCTGATCATGATGTCTTCCACTCTCGTCATTTTTCGGATCCACGAGTTCCTCTTCTTATCTCTCCTGGTTATACCAAGCATGCACCTCTCCATGCTTCTTTGAGTTGTCTGCAGCCTTTGTATGTCTCTTTTAGTTAAGGTCCACGTCTCTGCACCATACGTAAGCACTGGAAGGATGCATTGATCAAACACTTTTCTTTTAAGACATAATGGCATATTGCTCTTGAAAATTATGCTGTTTCTTCCAAAAGCTCTCCAGGCAAGTTTTGTACGCCGATTAATTTCTTCACCAATGTGACCCTCACTTGATATCTGCTGTCCAAGATAAACATACGTATCTGTTATCTCCAGTTTTTCTCCATCAATCGATAAATCTTCATTTCTTGTAAAAGCATTGAACATCACTTTTGTCTTCTGAAAGTTCATTTTTAATCCCACTTCTTTACTCTTGTCAGCAAGTTCCTGGATCATACTCTGCAGCTCTGATGGGGTAGTTGCAAAAATGACTACGTCATCAGCAAAACGAAGGTGGGTTAGATAATCTCCATTAATCTTTATCCCTTTGTTTTCCCAGTTCAGTGATTGAAAGACATTTTCCAATGTGGCATTAAAGAGCTTCAGAGATATGGTGTCACCTTGTCTCACTCCCTTTCGAACTTTTATGTGTGTTGCATTTTCAAACAGCCGAATCTTTGCACTTGCATTTTCATAGATGTTATTAATAATATTAATGTATGCATCTTCAATACCGCAGGATTTCAGAGCCGTGGTAACTGCTGATGGTTTCACCGAATCAAAGGCTTTTTCATAATCGATAAAAGCCATGCACAATGGAAGTTCATATTCCCTCGCTCTTTCAATTAGTTCTCTCAGTACGTGGATATGATCTATTGTGCTGTAGCCACTCCTGAATCCAGCTTGTTCTCTCGGTTGAGCCACGTCCAGTGTTACCTTCAAGCGGTGTGAAAGAACTTTAGTGAAGATTTTATAAACCACTGATAGGAGGCTGATAGGTCTGTAGTTCCTGAGATCCTCAATGTCACCTTTTTTATGTAGCAGGATCATTGTAGCATTGTTCCAATCCTCAGGAATCTTCCCTTCATTAAGGCATCGAGTGAAAATTTGGGCGAGTACTGTTTCAATTTCTCCACTTGCTTCTTGTATGATGTCTTAAGTAATTCCATCTTCTCCTGGAGCTTTCCCCCGCTTCATGTTCTTGATTGCATCAGCAACTTCTGCTGGGAGGACTGGAAGAACTCTGGTACCTTTCATGATGTCTGGAGTACATGTTTAATCCCTTTCATATAATTTGGAGTAGAAATCTTTCACTCTTGTCAAAATTTCGCCTCTATTTCTTGTTATAGAACCATCTTCTTTTCTCAGAGCCATAATCTGTTTTCTTCCCTTACTGAGATGTCCCTTTGCTATCTTAAGGCTTTGGTTGTTTTCAATTGCTTTCCTCACTAGCTCACAGTTGAATTTCCTTACGTCTTCAGTGATACTTTTTCGTGTTGTCTTGCATAGCTCTATATATTCCACTTTGGAAGTCACATCTTCTTTAGTTGTCCTCATCTCTCTTCTTTTTTGCATCAACATTTTGGTTTTTCCTGATAATTTATTCACATGCAACTTGTTCTTAGACCCAGCTAATTTTGTTGCTGTTTCCATTAGAGCTTTGGTTACTTTTCTGTTAACTTCCGAAATATCCACTTCTTCCGATGTTAGGCCTTCTAAAGCAGAGAATCTGTTCTTCAGTTCCAACTTGAAAGTATTATGGTGTTTTTTAAGGTTGGTTATGTCAATACATTTTGTTTGTCTTATGAGCTTGCCACGTTCCAGTTTAGTGTTGAGATGCATCTTACATCTCACCAATCTATGGTCACTACCTGTGTTGAACTTGTTCAGCACACTGCAGTCTTCGATGACGAATTTTTTGTTACACATAATAAAATCAATTTCACTTGTCGTCCCAATTGGATGTCTCCATGTCCATTTCCTGTGTGGCTTTTTCTTGAAAAAGGAGTTCAAGATGAAAAATCCTTCTGCCTCTGCAAACTCAACGAGAGTATTTCCACGCTGGTTTCTGTTGCCGTGACCGAATTTACCTACTGAAGTTTCATTCTGTTGCCGTTGCCCTATTTTTGCATTGAAATCTCCCATAATTATCTTCAAGTGCTGCTTACCTTTATTATTTAGATGACGAATTTCCTCATAAAATTCTTCAATTTCTTCTTCAGGATGACTTGTGGTGGGTGCATAAGTTTGAATAATCTGAGCCTGGTATCTTCTCGATAGTTGGATAACGAGTCGTGCAGCTCTGTCAGAGGAACTTTCAACTTCTACCACTTTATCCTTCAGTTTCTTGTTTATTATAAATCCAACACCACTAGTTCTGCCAGTATCTGTCCCACGATAATAGAAGAGATGTCCACTTTTCAGTTCAATAAGATCTTCTCCTTTTCTCCTTACCTCACTTAGCCCGACGATGTCCCACTTGATCCTTTGTAGTTCCTCTTCCAATTCAAGAAGCCTTGAATCAGAAGATAGGGAGCGTCCGTTATAGGTAGCCAAGGTCAGCATCAAATGGCAGCCTAGTCCGGTCCTCCGGGGATTCTTAGCACCCTCTGCCTTCATGTCGCACTGGCCGCTGCCTTGGCCAGGTACATTCCAGCTGCCGGAGACTGAGGGCCAAGATTTAAGTTGTAGAGTCATTTTGGAGGTGTTTGGCCATAACTCACCACGCTGGCCAAGCGGGTTGGTGAGTGTGGGATAGCATTTCCTCTGATCCCGATGGTATAGTTATACCGCTATTTGGCGGTCGTCAGAGCCCCTTTAGTGGGAACAGGATGCACCACGAGAAGGCGGGGTTGACATTTGTCAAGGAGAGGCTGTGATGTTACGCATCACCTGACCTTACATCCCCATGTAATATATCACTAACTATTTTCAATCCACTGCTGGAGGAAAGTCTTTCCCATAGATCTTGATGCAGTCTCTTGCAAATTGCTCCTGCACGTGTTCCAGTTGCATCCACCCATCTCTTATGCAGTGTTCTGCTAGGTCTTTTCATGTCCCTTGGTACCAAATGTTTTATTTCAGTTGTTTTGGTTTTTACACCACAAAATGGTGTGTTACTGTCATGTAATGTATCATTAACTATTTACATTCTACTACTGGAGGAAGGTCTCCCCAAATCTTTTGCATATTAAAAAAAAACGTAGTATTTAAACATAATTGTTTTAGCAGACCGTATATTTTTTAAAAATTACATTTACAGTCTGAGTTTCTTTAAGGCTCACATAGACGTGGGTAACAGACCTCGAGTTAGAAAAGGCATTCTAAATTTGGGAAAAACTTTGAGAGTTCCTGACGTCACTTCTCGGCCAATTTTAATAGCCTAAAAATTTTTCAACTCCTGGACTGGTGCACAAGTAAAGTTTAAAATGTGGCTACCTTGACCACTGTGAAAAGCACAAACACACAGGGGTGGGTGGGTGGGTGGGAGGGGAAACGGCTTCCAGAGAAGGTTTTTCATTAACCGGCGACATATAGGGATTGGGTCCCAAAATTTTCCGCGGCTGTTCTCACGGGGCCCAGGGTTACGATCTGCAGCTAATGCACAAGATGCAGTCCACAAAACTGTCCATAATAGCCATGGCTTTTTAGAAATTCCAGCGTCTGGTTGAACTGGCTTGAGTCACTTATACGTTGAACCAAGCGGCGAAAGCATTCGGGTTGACAGGAAGTAATTCTGCTGAGGCCAATTTTCGGTAGTTACTACTTTTTTTCCATTGCAGCTCAATACTGCCGTCATCCACTATGAGAGGATTGAATCAGTGAGCATCTCCTCTCCGGTACAGGAAATCTTGAAAATAATTTTACTTTGAAGTAAGAAGCACAGAGCGTACCCATGTCAGTATTACGTATTTTCAAGTGGCTGCGCCGCCATTCTTACTGCCAGCCAGGCCAAAGGTCCCGGTGAGCGGGTGGCCCTTAACGGAGCCCCGTTCTCCTAGATGTTTACATTGTGGCCAGCAACAAAAGGCAGTCAAGAGTAGAGTGGCGCTTTCTTCCTTGAAAGCTCGGGTGCTTGAAAACTGCTGCCCTCCCCCCCCATTGGCTAAACTCTTCCCCTAGTAACCAACGACTTTGCTGGCCATTGGCTAACAAGTTCCCGCCAAAACCATGATACTGGAACACATGGCCTTCCTCCCATGCAAGGAACAAACTTGACCTTCTCACAGGGGAAATCATCTCCCTCTGCATGTCGACGTGACCTTGTTCTAAAAATAGCCTATCTCTGGTTTTAGAGAACTTTCTGCAGCACGTTTCAGAGACATCTAAACTTTCCTAAAAATGGCGGATTCTAAAAAAGAAAGATTTTGGCTTTTGCACAAATTTCATTTCGTGATTACTAGCGAATAATTTTGTTTTCTAAAAGGGTTGATGGTAAACTCTTGCTCGCCTTTTCTATTTAACTTACAAAAGTAAAAAGTAAATTGAGCCAAAATAAAAAAAAAAAAAGAAGCTTAATTCTCATTATCCCCCCCCTTTTTTTAAAGAAATTTTGCTTGTCTGGTCAGGGCTGAGAAGTAAACGAACATGGCCATTATTCCCTCACTTCACCGCCTCCTCCAAACTGAGGAGGCAGTAAAGTGAGGGATTCTCTTTGTGGGACTGTAGAGAATTTTCAATCTATGTATTTTATTTATTTATTTATTTATTTTTTCCCATAAATCTCAACGAAGTGATCAGTTTCCCCAAGATTTGCGAACATGAAAATTCTCAACAGGACACCTAGCAGTCTATTTGGACTGAGTCTCTTGAAGTTGCTCCTGCACGCTTTCCAATGTCATCCACCCATGTCTGTCCTCTTGTGTTTCTTTTCATGTCCCTTGGTCAGGGCTCGACAAATCCCAGGCGCCTAATTTTCTTAGTTGAGATTTCGTAATATATCGCAGTAAATGCTGTAATTTCTGTTGTGTAATCCATAGATTATCTATTAAAAGGTTATAAATTTAGGTGCTGCGGACACCGGTAAAAAAACAAAAGAAAAAACGGTGCATCGTTTTTAAAAGTCAGCGAAGTAATTGTCATGAGAAAAGGTGTTATTGGGAAAGTACCGAAAATGCGGTGACAAAAAAATCATATAACATAACAGTGAGATACAAGACTGCAAAGAGATTGTAAGAATATATATTTTTTCTTTTCGAAGTATTTTGACAGAAATATGACGCAAGGAAGGTATTACTATTTGCGCGTGCGGAAGCCTACGCAGTGTGAGAATCTGTGACTCTCGTGAATCACGCAGAGCACTTCCGTAGCGTGTAGCCATTCTGCGAAATGCATCGCCTAGTTTTGGTGTGCTGATTGTATCAAAATAGTTAAGGTTTTTTCTGTATTCAGTTGAAACATATTCAAAAATAAGACAATGCTATGGACTGTCCGCTATTTCAACGGACTTTTTAGTCTAACTAATGAACTGCGGTAATGCGGCAACAGCTAACCATTCTAGTTCTTTTTTTACTTAAAAGTAACACCAAAGTACTTCAAAATAACAGATACTTTTTCAATAAGACGATCATTTTTTCTTGCATCTTTGGATTTCTGAGTCGGTCCTATGAATCGCAGTTTTCTGTCGAAAATTTCGATTCACGATAAACATGATGGGTGTGGATCATGTGGTGCCAATTATACGACTGTTCTGCATGCCAATTACCACGAAATGTTCGTATTTTCTACCGATTTAGTTGTCTAACTACGTATTTTACGAATTTTCATTTTGTTTAAAAAAAATGTTTTGCTATGATTTTTTGATATACATAAGATTCTTAAGCGGATTCATGAAATTCTCCGGTTTTTTTTTGTTTTTTTTTTGGTTTGGTTTTTTTAGTCATCATTTAGATCGCTATCATGATTGATGCAAAACTGAAGAGAATTTGGAGGTTAGGTCATTTTCCGTCTGGGGACTGTATTTCGTGCCTCAAAGCTTTCAAAAACAGTAGTTCAATGGAGTAAAAGAATTTGCCGTAATCGTAATTTTTTTCTCCAGATGTTGCGTTTGTGTCTAGTATTCTTGTTAAATATCATTTTATGGCATATATGTTTGTATTTCAGCTTAAAACTTTGAGGTTCTTCCGCGAATTCGAGAAATTCCACCTTTTTTGTTATGATGGCCACTCAGGAGATCGATGCACAAGTAAACAGAAATGTGTGTGTGGGGGGGGGGGGGGATAGATGTTTGTCAGAGGATGGAATTCCCTTTTTACAAAACTTTCAAAAACGGAAAGTCGAAGGAGTTCAGATTCTTTTCCGTAATCGTAATTTCTTTTTTCGCGCGTTGTTGCCTGTGTCCAGTTTTTTTAAGTAATATTTTACTGCATAAATTTTTGCATTTCACCTTGAAATTAGGATAAAAATTTCCAAAACCGGAAGGTGAACGGAATTCCCGTAATCCCTATTGCCCCCCTCCCGTGATGTTCCCACTCTCCAGCATTGTTAAATATCCCCCGCCCTATAAGTTTTTGCATTTAATCTTGATAAGGGAAGAAGGAAATTTCCGAAAACGGAAGTGACGAAGTTGTAAAAATTGTAAAAATTGATGCATGGTGTTCAAAAGTATTAATATTCCCTAAGTTACACCATTTATCGGAAACAGTTGAAGCTTTGATATCATGCACTGATGGTTGTTACCAGAGGGTACAAAAATCAAGAAAAGGAAGAAAAGCAACAATGAAGAAATAGGGAGAGAATGATAGCAGCAGAAAGAAAAGTTAAAGCAATCAATGCTGTGCAGTTGCAGAGTCAACAAAAAACAGACTAACAGTAATCTGAATTTTTGCTGTCTGTGTTTTGATTTTTCACCAGTCAAAATGTTCAGCTCCCCCTCCCCCTTCTTTGGTCTCATCTTGTCTTAAACTGCAGTTTTAGAGGCGGTATGATCATATGGTAAGTGGAGGTTTGTGCAATGCACATTCACTTGCTTGGTTTTCCTGTCTGTCAGGCATTTTGGAATTCTGAACACATCTTACTGATTTTTAGTGGTTGAAGTTTTGAACTTAAATCTTGCGATCATGCTCTCGCCGGGGAATCAATTTCGTGTTTCTCATGTGCTAAGTTTGTTTCATTAGAGTCCTTGTTTGTTGTAACGTTTTGTTGGGGCACATACACTGACGAAAAAAAAAATCCCAACACCACAAAAAAATAGTTGTAGAGGAATGAAATGGCGGCAATACATTTGTATAGGTAATATATTTAATCGATTAAGGTTTCAAGATCACAGCTTATTGTAAGCGCAAGAAGAGCCATTTTAAACTTGAAATGCTGGTACATTAACAACCGATGTAACCGCCAGAATGTTGAATGCAAGCACGCAAACGTTCATGCATTGTGTCGTACAGGTGCTATATGTCAGTTTGTGGGATAGAGTTCCATGCCTGTTGCACTTGGTCGGTCAATACCAAGGTATATAGATTAGAGAGAGGTAGGCCCGTCCGCAATTCAACTGGTATTGGCTGACCTCCACGGCGCACTCGTGACATCAACGGTGCGCTGGCTCGGAGCAGGACTGGTCCGACTGACCTGAGAGAAGTTTCTGTAAAAACGTATTCACAGCACCACGCAGTTTCCACTACCACCAGTGTTTACCTTTAAAAATTTACATTTCTTCTGAGTGATCAAAGCAAATTGCATAAATGAAATAAAAAGTAAATGTAGTAAATAAAAATAAAAATATGAAATAAATAGGGGATGTAGTAAATAATGCCCAGAAGAAATTGCGACTCGTTCGCAAAAAAAAAAAAAAATAATAATAATAATAATAACCAGTTTCATTCTGTTGATAGCTAGCCAAATTTTTGATTTGATGTCATGTCTATTTAGTAAATAATCAAATGGCGGCAACAACTACTCATCGCTTTTTTTAGTTAATGCTTATTTTTACTTAATTAACTTTTGGACACTAACACTAGTGTAATGAAAGTAAAATTGTAATGAAAATAAAACTTGTTTCAAGTTTCCGAAAAGTTTGAGTAGTAAACAATATAAATGGAAACGTACCTTGAATAAGAATTCTTGTTTTTCCTCATGTACTTTACTTCTCATCCACTAAAGCTGGCCTTTTTCCTTTGTTTTATTTGCCACTTGCATTTTTAAGGTCTGATTTAAGAACTTCACTCGGATGAAAATTTGAAGCCTTGAATACAACTTTTAAAGCTTTCTCGTCAACATGAGGATACAATTTTTTTTAATTCTTCGAATAAGCATTTAACTATTTCGTTTTGTTTTTTTATTTTGACTCCGTGAATTCTCGTAAAGTGCTCCTCAAAAGGTTTGATTAGTTCAAACCACTGATTAGATGGCTCTGTAAGTCCTCCTCTGTTCACTACTTGTAACCAGGACGATATATCTTTCTCTTCAGTTGCTTCTTTAGCCAGTAAGGGTAATTTAACGCGAAAGAATATGTATCCTGCTAAGTATTTCAAAGCCTCTTCCTCTTTTTCCCCCAGTGCCACAATCCTGAATGCATTCGTTACTTGTTTGACCATTCATATTTACAAATCCCAAGTCAGTAGTTTTGGGAAATTCTGTGGCGACGTTTTGTTTCAAGTCAGGTTGCAAACCTTTTAAACAAAGAGTTGTCATGAAAGTTTCGTCGCTCTTTTTTACGTTTGAGTGTGGAGAAGGCCGAATGAGTTTGCCACTCAGTAGCAAAAGGCGCAATCTATACTTAAATTCACTGGGCAAAGGATGATCACATGCCTGTCCCATACCTCTGATTTGTGAAAATAAATTTTCCAGGCAATCTTGGTTTAATCTAGGGGTGAGGAGGAAACGAATGCCTACACCACTTTCAGTTATATGCTCATAAAGGCTGATTAAAGATGTTATGGAAACAATAAAACCTTTAATAATCTAAAGCAACTTATGGGAATTTACTAGGAAATTTTTCTTTAATAGCAAATTTTCGGAGAAAACTCTTCTCCGAAAATTTGCTATTAAAGAAAAAATTTCCTAGTAAATTCCCATAAGTTGCTTTAGATTATTAATTCAATTAAACTAGGAAGCCATTTCTCAATATGAGCTTTATTCAAAGAATAAAACCTTGCTGAAATGGCAAAAGATGTTTTTTTCCCGCACACTCGCATTTGCGTTATCGAATCTTTCATGCTTTCCAAAATGTTTTTCTGTTCCTGTATATTAGTACCATAAGGTCGCCTTAGACGAACAACGAGAATTCAGTACGTCAAATGAGTCATTCACAAGTTGAACGAAGTTTGCTACTTCTGTTTCATTCGGGAAAATGTACCAAATCGCTGAGGCAATGTGATGCGAAAAAAGTTGGGCGGCAAGTGAAACGTTCACTCGTTCAGCACCTCTAACATTGACATGAGTAATACTGAATTTAGGGCACAGTTTCAGTTCTCCCTTTTCTTTCTCAAGGAGAGTTTGGAAAATATTTTTATTGATGACAGTTCCCGTTTTAAGCTTTATCCCACTGTCGAGTAAGTGGTTCCTTAACAGCTTTAGAAGATGAGGCACATCAGCACATACAAATATAGGCCTTGCATTATCCACTGAGTTCGGAAAAGAAGTTTTGTATAAGTTGACGCCAAGTGTTTTCCACAGTGACTGGTTACCGCCACCCAAATCCGATGTCATGGCTACAATCTGGAATCCAATTTTTTCGATTTCTGTAATGATGTGAAATAAAGATATCTTTCGTCATTCGGCAATCAAAATCATAAAAAACAGGTTGTTTCCATGAATATGTCAAGCCCCTTATCATGACAACTTGAACAGATTTATGAGGACCCATGACCGTATCTTCAGCATGATCGTACACCATCTTTCCATCAATACTCATTTCATCCATTAATAAAATGCAAAATCTTTCAAATCGAGTTAGATTTTTGGCATTCTCAGCCATTATTTGGAGGACCTCCCAGAGAAATACTGGAGCAAACTTAGCGTGAAATACCCATTTTTTTAAAGTACTTATACCAGGCAACAGAATATGCATTTGGCTCTGAATGAAAGAATATGAACGCTTTGATAAGCCGCGCAGAGTCAGAGCCCTAACTATATCTTCTGGTGCCCAGTTAATTCTTTTTCTCGTTAAAAGTGCTTGCACTTGGGTTTCAGAAAAAACTCCCCGTAACAGGGCATTTACTTCATTTGAAATCTTTTTCTTTTCTTCTGCTGTGTTATTTTTCTTGGGTTTTATCTTTTGTAATTTGGAAATTCTAGAAGACATCGTACGAATCTTCATATATAAATGTTGTGCCCTATTTTGCCAAAATAAACACTGTTTCCTTAAACTGCCATTGGATTTAGTGAGGTCATTTACTCGGGCATTCAGTTCAGCAATTTCCTGGTTTTTCATTTCAATATCCTCTATTGATAAAAATGGCAGATGATTACTATTATCTGTACTTCGGGACGCACATCTTCTGTAGGTGAACATAACTTTAGTCTTTTTGGAGGAATATTCTCAGCAACTTCTACCACATAACGTTTAAGTTCTCTGTTGTGAAACCTTTTCATTTGTTTCTTGCATTCGGGTACAAGCAGTGAAGTCGTTTTGCAAATACTTACATGAGGTACAACACCTTTCTTCAATCGTTTCGTACTATTACCTCCCAATAACTCACTTTTCAGATCTCTTATAAAGTCTTCATCCGCGAAATGCGATGAACATATTCTTGCATTTTCAACATTGAAAACATCTTCACGACGACACGCGTTCAACCACGCCTTTCTTTGAAGCACATCTTTCGGAAAACGATGATAGGTGACACCCGAAGCAGTTTTTTCGTGGTTTTTACAACTTGCAACGGCTCAGCCTGGCATGGCTTTTAGAAAACGTTTATTTTGTTATCCAAGCAAACACGTACTTACACTATATAGGTAAGATACAATGTAATTAAATATATTTTAACTACACGTTAAGATAACTATTTACAAAGATGTACAAAGAAAAGTTAAGCAAAACCACATGCAATATGTGTGTGTTAGCAAATAATCAACACAGTAACAAGCCAACGAGCAACGAGTATGACTAAACACAATGAAACACGAACGGCGATCTTTTGCTCCCAGCGCACCGTTGACGTCACAACTACAACGCTCCCTCACCACAAGTTGCCACTGCATCCTAAAAACCGGTTCTCTGGCCTACCTCTCTCTCTACATACCTTGGGTCAATACAGGGATGGTTAATGCTGATTGGGGGTGACGCTGTAGTTATCGTCTAATGATGTCCCATACGTGCTCGATTGGTGAAAGATCTGGTGATCTTGCAGTCCACGGCAACATGTCGACACCCCATATATCATGTTGGGTTACAACAGCGGTATGCGGGCGAGTGTTATCCTGTTGGAAAACACCCCGTGGAATGCTGTTCATGAATGGCAGCACAACAGGTTTAATCACCAGACCGACGTACAACTGTGCCGTCAGGGTGCGTGGGATAACCAGGAGAGTGCTCCTGCTGTCATAGGAAATTGCTCTCCAGACCATAACTCCAGGTGTAGGTCCAGTGTGTCTCTGCCGCAGACAGGATGTTTGCAGGTGCTCACCTGGCCTCCTCCTAACCAACACACGGCCATCACTGGCACCCAGTCAGAACCGGCTTTCATCAGAAAACACAACATATCTCGACTCCGTCCTCCAATGAGCTCTAGCTTCACACCACTGACGTCACAAACGGCAGTGGTTTGGAGTAAGTAGAATGCACGCTACAGGGCGTCTGGCTCGGAGCTGTCCTTCAAGTAACCGATTTGTAACAGTTCGTTGTGTCACTGTGGTGGCAACTGCAGCTCGAATTGCTGCCGCAGATGCGGTACGATGCGCCACGGCCATACGCCATACACCGCAGTCTTCCCTCTCAGTAGTGCCACGTGGCCGGCCGGAACCCGGTCTTCTTGAGGCAGTACCTTCCCTTGACCACCGCTGCCAACAATCATGCACAGTGGCTACATTCCTGCCAAGTCGTTCTGCAATATTGCGGAAAGAAAATCCACCTTCTCGTAGCCCTATTACACGACCTCGTTCAAACTCCGTGAGCTGTTGATAATGGCTTCTTCGTCTTCTTAAAGGCATTCTTGACTAACATCAACACCCTACGTCGAATCTCAACGATAACTAATGCAAGAACGTTACAGCGTATTTACAGCAAAGCTGCTTTGCATGTTCCGAGGGGTGCTACTAGCGCCACACGTATGCGCCGAGCGGGAAATTTGCATAGATGTCATCTTACTGATGTACTCTCACCACCTACTAACTGTCGTTTATCTAACACAACCCCTTCTTGGTGTTGGGATTTTTTTCCCCGTCAGTGTATTTCTTTTTTGCAAAGAGATGGATAATTTTGTTACATAGTCTTTGTATACCACGCAATACTAGTTATTAGTAACAAGGCTATTGCCAATGTTAGCAGGTTATAGGCTGTCTTTTTTTTTTTTAATATCGTGGTCTGAGACAAGCCGCGGATTATGCGAAGGAAGAAATTGTTTTTCTCAGAATTTCCCGATCTACGAATCATATGCTGCTGCAGATTATGTGTGGGATTTTTTTTTCACAGCCTTAGGATTACAGCCCTTACGGATCTCATGAAGGAAAAAATATGGTACTTGGAATTAATATGTACAAAATATGACATCCCCAAGTAGTATTTTAATAAAATCAAAATCTGAATTTTTTTTTTTTTTTTTTTTTAGATCATTTTCTAAAAGAATAGAAAAAAAAAATTATGAAGCAAATTGAAACTGTTTTTTGCAATAAGTGGTTTGTTTGGGTAAAAAGGAAAAAAAAATTGACAACAGTATGGTTTACCACTTTTCATTCCAGCGTCACATAGCCAAACAAGTTTTTTTTTTGTTTTTGTTTTTCATGCGTTATCGACTTAGTTTCACCTGGCGCCTAAATTTTGGAGCTAGCTCTTAGATCTAGAACATATTTGTCGAGCCCTGCCCTTGGTATCCAATCTGGTACTTCAGATGTTTTGTTTTTCGGTCAGTTCAAGCAGTTTGTCCTGGCTGATGCCATTGACTGGTGTCATTTCCCCATTCCATGTATTCCTCCTGCTGTCTTTCCTGGGTATGCCAAGCATGCATCTTCTCCATGCTTTTTTTAATTGTCTGTAGTCTCTGAATATCTTCCTTAATTAAAGTCCATGTCTCTGATCCACAAGTAAGTAACAAGTGGAAGCATGCAATGATTAAACACTTTTCTTTTTGGACATAAATGATGAATTGCTCTTGAAAATTGTAGTGTTTCTTCCAAAAGCACTCTCGCCAAGTTTTATACATCTTCTTAATGCACATATAATCATTTATATTTTTTATACACTGAGAGGCTAAATTTTTATAAAAACCTGATTAGTAGGTGAGCCTCCTTTCACCCATAATAGCGCTTAAATTTGTCTAGGAAGGGATTCAATTTTTTAAGGTCTTCAAACTGCAAAATGTTAACTTTAGCTTCAAAATTTGTGTCCAGCACCCAAATCCATGTGTCTCAATTGAAAATCAAGCAAATAGACCATAATTAGAGAAAATTGAAAATTTGACAGGCATCAAGACTTGTGAATTTATTTTGTTTCAATCATTTAGTTTTTTTCAGTGTTGTTGCACTCATAAAATAGAAGGTCCGTAACGTGCGAGGTCTTCCAGATACTCATTGTCTTGTTATACAGTTACATATTGAAGAGAAGGGTGTGTGCCCACATATTGACTTTTGTGACTGACTTTAAATTTTGCACTATGAAGCATATTCCCAGTTATTATACCTCAGTTACTCAAGACCTTCCAGAGAAGTGTCCTGTTTACTCGTTCACATGTGCTCTCTAAATGTAGGAGGACAGCACAAACTTTTTGACCAACAGACAGATACCTTTTCATCATCATACATAATACAAAATCTAGGTACTGCAGCCCTTGTGAGGCACAAGACCACTTGGTACATCCCACAGGTGCTCTGAAGTGAGACCTTGTAGACAATGGCCTTTCCCTGGCACACTCAGTAGACAGAAAGCATGACAGTTCTTCCATTGAGTCTGATCACCTTTTTCTTTATGCAGTGTAACAGGCCTGCTCCATTTCAAATCGGGCAGAGACCTGTTAGGTGTCCCTCAGAAATCTTTAAGGAATTTTTTTATATTTATACTGTGTATATATGTGTGTGTGTATATTTGAAAGCCATAGTCATACGATAACAGAAAATATTTTTATTTCTGAGAAAAAGTTGTATATAAGAAATTTGTGTGCAAATTATGGCATTTTAAAAATGGTGCGCTGCAGTGAAGCTTTGACGGCAAAAGGAAATTTCTCCTTTTTAGAAATGAATAACTCTTGAAATTGTAAAGCTACAGCTGACATTTTTTTCTCCCCTGCCCATTTCCTTGGCTCACCTAGGTTATTTGAGAGGGTTGGAGCACAGCTCTGCTTAAAGTCATCTGTTAACAAGTTTTTGGCTTCTCACTTGGTTACTGCTCTTTTAGAGCATTACCCAGATCAGTGGTTGGGAGTTTGTTCTGTATGACATTACTCTCCCAAACCACCATTAATTTAGTTTTTAGCAAAGCCTAGATATGTGTATGGAGCTGTGGCACACTTTTAGAGAAAACTGCAAAAATGAACTGAAATGATGGTTGCAATGAAAATCTTTTTGGTGTGTAGGTCTGTTTACAGACTGGTATTGTGGTCTTCAACTCATTTGCTAGCAAATAAATCCTGTGGTCTACATTTTTCAAATTTTTGTCTTTTCACCGAGTTTTTGTTCATTTGAGGTACACTATCTACCAACAGGTAATTGGACACACCTGCAATCGACGATATCTGCGGTCCTGATACACATCACGGCCACCGCCGTTAAATATCGTGTGGGAAACAGTAACGCAACCAGTCGCATGCAAGATGCCACGCAGTTCGGAGCTCTCTGATTTCGAGAAAGGTGTAATAGTTTGGTATCACAGAAATGGCCAATCCATACGTGACATATCCATCGAGTTGAAGTACCCAAAATCGACAGTGGCCTACGTGATTGGCAAGTGGAAGACGAGAGGTGACTGTCGGAATGTGCCCCCACCCGGCAGACCCACAAAACTGGGAGTTAGAGACCGACAGGTGCTGGCCGTACAAATTCGGAAGAACCGCAACAAATCGATGGGCCACATCCGCGAGGAGTTTCCACAGGCATCCGGGAGTGTTCTTTCGATGAATACCATCCGTTAGGAAGCACATCTGCTCGGTTATCATGGACGTGCTGCTGCCCACAAGACTTTGATCACCAAGTCCAATAGTGCTGCTCGGCTAATGTGGTGCAAAGAACGTTGACAGTGGAAACAGGTTCTCTGGAGTGTCGAATCAAGGTTCACCCTCTACCATTCAGATGGCAGGGTCTGGGTTTGGCGTCTGTTTGGAGAACGCCTCCTGCTGGAATGCATTGTGCCAACTGTGAAGTTCGGCGGCGGTGGAATTATGCTATGGGGGTGTTTCTCCTGGTATGGCACGAGACCCTTGGTCGCAATTCCTGGTAGTCTCAACGCCGAGACCTACTGCACCATTTTGGATGACCATGCGCTTCCTACATTGTGGCAGTTTTACGGGGTGGACCCATGTTACTTTCAAGATGACAATGCCACCTGTCATGTTGCGAGGTCCACCATGGCTTGGTATGGTGACAATGGGGTTAATTGAATGGACTGGCCTGCGCAGAGCCTGGACCTTAACCCTATCGAGCACCTGTGGGACGAGTTGGAGCGTGGACTTATGGAGTGTCCCCACCGTCCAAAATCGGTGAAGGAACTGACCTGTCTTCTCCAAGGTGAGTGGAAAAAAACACAGCTAGCCGTCGTACAACGCATGGTCGACAGTATGCCTCGGAGGTTTGCAGCTGTAATCGCCGCTCGTGGAGGCTCCACCAACTATTGAAGGTGAATAAACTTTGTTTTCCTTTGCTATCACAGGTGTCCAATTACTTGTTGGTAGATAGTGTATTTCGTCTGTCGGCATTGGGAGTTTTTACTTGACTAAATTTGGTCTGTTTGACATTACTCATCCAAACCACCATTAATTTAGTTTCTAGCAACTCTAGATATCTCTTTGGAGCTGTGGCACACTTTTTCAAAAAAACTGCAAAATTTAACTGAAATCATAGTTTGATGCAAATCTTTTGCATGTGTAGGTCTGTTTACAGACTGGTATTGTGGTATTCAATGTATTTGCTAGCAAATAAATCCTAGGCTCTCCTTTTTGCAAGTTTTTGTCTTTTCACCGAGTTTTTGTTCATTTGAGGTATTTTGTCTGTCGGTGTTGAGAGTTTTTACTTGACTAATTCGGTCTGTATGACATTACTCACCCAAACCACCATTAATTTAGTTTCTAGCATGCCTAGATATCTTTGTGAAGCTTCGGCACACTTTTAAAGAAAAATGCAAAAATTAACTAAAATCATGGTTTGAATGAACATCTGTTAGGTGTGTAGGTCTCTTTACAGACTGGTATTGTGCTGCTCAATTTATTCGCAAGCAAATCAATTAAGGTGCAATTTTTAATTAAATTTTTTTAGAAAATTATACAGTTGTTTCACCTTGGAAATTCCTGTGCATACGTGTGGTTCCTCTCTTTGCATAGTAAAGGGCAGTAAGCAATGAACTGTTAGAAGTGTTGACTGAACTTGCGCTGAAACTAAAAATGGAGTAGCAATTTACAAAGATTTTTTTTTTTTTTTTTTTTTTACATGTGTTGATGAAGAAATTTGGTGGTTTGAGCAAACAGTAAGTGACCCTAATTTAGGGACGGGCGACTGCTTATAGCCCATTGAGTTGCTCACGGTGGTCGTTAAACCTCCAATCCAGAAAAAAAAAAGAAAAGAAAGAAATCCATGTTATCCGAACAGTCCTGTATCAACTCCCTTTTGGGGAAATCGTGGACGTGTTGATAAAGTGATATGTTATTCCCTAAATTTTTGTGCTTCATATCATATATTATTCTCGTTGCTTCTATTACGCATCGTCGTCGACCATAATCAATTCACTGCTGAGTGAAGGTCTCCCCCACGTCTTTTTGACAACTTTCTTCTTGGAGCCTGTTCCCTCCTTCATACTTTCAAATTTATGCACTCATTTCTGAATATTCTTCTTTCCCTTGGTATCGAAAGGATATTTCAGTTGTCCAGTAGTGGCCAGTTTTTTGTGTAAATGTGTCCAGCCCATTTGCACTCTAAGGGAATTACACTTTATTCATGACAACTCTTGTCATTTTCCTAATGCATGTGTCTTTCTCTTCTTCTCTTTCGTGGTTGCACCAAGCCTGTATTTCTCCAAATATTCTGTATTTCTTTTGTATTACACTTTTCCTGAGCTATTGCTCAAATTTTCAATAAGAAAATTTACCATGTGAAATGTACATTGTTAGGCTGAGTATAAAATTTTTACAACTGGAAAAATACCTTTTTAATATAATAATTATTATTTTGCTTCATCATGTACTGGTACATAATGACTCTGAACTTTCAGATTTAAGATTTAAGAAAATTACCCTCTTTTAAATGTAAATTTTTAAAATGTGATATCTTTCATTGCTTTCAATATTTGGATATTTATCATTGTAAAAGTCAAATGCAGATTTTTGTAACAAACATGAGCAGAGAGGAGCCACCTGCACTTGAATTTTCAAGGTGCAACAATTTTATATTTTCTTTTAAAGAAATGAAGCATTGCATTTTTTGTATGTTTTCACACTTTGCTTTTTCTTTACTTAAACATGAGACCCAGTGACATGAAAAGTAATATATTTAAGCTACCACACTGTGCTTCTTACAGAGTACAAAATCTCAGCTGTAGCTTTAAATTTTCAAAAGTTATCAATTCCTATTAGGTTCTTTTTTTTTCTTTTCTTCTCTGTTATTGTATGACTGCGGCTTCCAAGCAACATCTTTCTCCCAGGAAAACTATTGAGAGTTAACCAACACACTTTGAAAAAAATGCCTGAATTGAAACGGACTTGGCTGACAACCTATGTCTTGTCTTGCAGTACAATGTTTTCCAATCTTTCAAAAGAACAGTTTATACTTTTGAAATCTTGTCCATACTCTCACGTACCAAAGTTTACAATATTGTAGAGAAAAGTGACGTGTGTTTCACTGATTTTTGGAAAAGCCAACTGATTAATCAAATTGCTGAAATTTGTTTTGAATTTTATTACTGTTTGTAAAATGTATTTTGAAATGTGAAAAGGTAAGTGATATTTTTTTTCTTTTTCAAAAACACGTAAGTTTATAAGCTTCGTGGTTTCGATAATCACGAAGATAATACATAGCACCACCATTGCTAGGGACTTCTCTTAATTAGGAGGCACTTTTCCCTTCCTGGAGATTTGTAGCCAATTTCCCCTCTTGTTTCCATATACTGTGCCTTTTAACCTCGCAATTTGCCACATACGCGGTTGAGAGGCAAACTTGGGGCCTACCTGTACCCCTCCATTACTGACATTTGGAAATGTCCAACAATTCCCTTACAACTTGCCCTTTACCATAATTTCAGTTCCACTACTGATAATTTTGTTATCCTGCTGGCCAGAATTTTCCCTGCTGAGGTCTTGCAAATTCCATACATTTTTTTTTTCTGTTCCCACAATTATTGCAAAATTTCCGCCCTTTTGGTTTCTCCTTCCACCGTGCCCAAATGTGTGATATACCCCTCCGTTTTTCTGCCCCCCCCCCCAATTTTTGGCCCCATGTGCAGATTTGCACATTTTTCGCCCTCTATTTTCACTTTTTTTTACGCGCTAACTTCTTTTATTTCCCGAGCAAGATTTTTTCCCATTTCCTCCAACCCCAAATTTTACCCCACACAGAAAATTTTTTCTCCCTTCTCCCCATGCCCAGTTTCTTTCCCCTGCGCCCAAAGTTTTTCCCTTTCTCCCCCCGCGCCCAATTCCCCCTTCTCGCCCCAAATTTTATCCCCCCCCCGCGCCAATTTTTTCCCTTTTCTCCCCCGCGCCAATTTTTCCCCTTTCTCCTCCCCCGCGCCAATTTTTCCCCTTTCTCCTCCCCGCCCCAAATTTTATCCCCTTTCCCCCCGCGCCAATTTCCCCCTTTCTCCCCCGCGCCAATTTTTCCCCTTTCTCCCCCGCGCCCAAAGTTTTTCCCTTTCTCCCCCCCGCGCCCAATTGCCCCCTTCTCGCGCCAAATTTTATCCCCTTTCCCCCCAGCGCCAATTTTTTCCCCTTCTCCCCCGCGCCAAATTTTTTTTCCCTCCGCGCTTTTTATTTTCTTTTTCCTACGGCCAAGAAACGTCCAATTTTGGTAGAACGGTTTCAGTAGGGTACTGGTGTGGTGCTGAGGGGAGCGATCCAAAGGCCGTTTCGGCGGGTTTTCGCCGGGTTGGTCCGTCCGTTCGTCGGTCCCCTCCCCGCGGTTTTTTCTCTCGGTGTCTGGGCGAGGGCCCAGGGCAAGAGACTATGGCGGGCGCGTGCTACGCACGCGCCCGCCCATGGAGGTGGGGGCCCTCGCCCCGACACCGAGAGAAAACCGCGGGGAGGGGACCGACGAACGGACGGACCAACCCGGCGAAAACCCGCCGAAACGGCCTTTGGATCGCTCCCCTCAGCACCACACCAGTACCCACACACGTTTTGTGAGCGCCGTATCAGACTTAAATGTGTTCTTTCTCAGTCATCTCATTAGTACAAACGATAGATATATTCAATGACTTTATTTTTAGCCTCGGAAAAACATTCAGGTGAAATGTGCTACCCTTTCAGGACAGTAGCTTGGAGGCCACCAGGGGAAGTTTTGAGCCTCCCCTTCGAAAGACTCACTGAATGTGATAAAATTTAACACATGCCATATTGTGGGGAGATGTCAAAAGGGAATTTAGCATCAGATAAAAGCTGACAAACGTTGGATGAGTGAATTACTTGACTGGATACCAAAGGAGAAAAAAGATGTTAGAAATGGTTGTAGAGCAATATATATCGATCTTACTCAAAAGAAAGCCTGTAAATCCGCTGATTTGAAAACATGTCCACACAGAAGCTTGTTTAAGAGGCTAAACTTCCACGTTCGGTTCCGAAAGCAATAATAGATGGCGCTACGGTAGCACTTCATCTATCCTCTGCTCTTCTCGCACGTGAAATGTCGATGCGTCTCATCGTTTAGGAAAATTCATGTGTCGAAAGAAGTGCGCTTCAAGGAATGATTTTACGTGGTTTTTTTTTATGCTAAGATTCCTTTTGATCGAGTGATGATTCTCACGTATTTTTTCGCCAAAGGATTGTCTTTCGATGTGGCGATTGAAGAAACCTCACATCCACTGAGGCAGTTAGCGACTGGTATTCGTATTGCAGACAACTAGTCTCACAGTTTATGGTAGCCTCGCGATGTAAATGTACTTGGCAGACCCTATTCTGGAATATTTATTCCGACGGAATTGCCGTCTTTCCTCTGAACATTGCTTTGAAGTCCTGATTCCTGCGATCAGACAGTTCTTCCTTAGCAGATAAAAATTTCCTTGCTTTTATTCTGCTAGCTACACAGTTTCATATTCTTTCGTGAAAATAAATATTTCACACATATGCCACAATCGTCATTCGAAAATGTCCTTTTAGGCGCCACCTTTGATCCATATTATTAACTTCCTTTGCCACTTTCACAACGTAACGAAACGCTTCACGATGTAGCGATAATGTGTCGCCATCTATTGTCGCTTCATAAAACTATTTTTGTGCCGAACGTAAAAGGTTTACCGTTTAAGATGCAACAAACGCACAATATACCTTCTGTTGTGGTGCTGATGATGTTTGGAGCACATGTATCATCCCTTTCATATAATTTGGAGTAGAAATCTTTCACTCTTGTCAAAATTTCGTCTCTGTTTCTTGTTACAGAACCATCTTCTTTTCTCAGTGCCATAATCTGTTTTCTTCCCTTACCGAGATTATCTTTAGGCTTTAGTTGTTTTAAATTGCTTTCCTCACTAGTTCCCAGTTGAATTTCTTTACGCTGTCAGTGATACTTTTTCGTACTGTCTTGCATAGCTCTATATATTCCACTTTGGAAGTTGCTTCTTGTGTTGTCCTCATCTTATCTATTTTGCATCAACATTTTGGTTTTTCCTGATCATTTGTTCACATGCAACTTTTTCTTAATTTTGTTGCTGTTTCCATAAGAGCTTTGGTTACTTTTCTGTTAACTTCAGAAATATCCACTTCTTCCGATGTTAGGCCTTCTAAAGCAGAGAATCTGTTCTTCAGTTTCAACTTGAAGGTATTATGGTGTTTTTTAAGGTCAGTTATGTCAGTACATTTTGTTTGTCTTACGAACTTTTGCCACGTTCGAGTTTAGTGTTGAGGTGCATCTTACATTTCACCAATCTATGCTCACTTACCTGTGTTCAGTCTTCGATGTCGAATTTTTTGTTACACATAATAAAATCAATTTCACTTGTCCTATTTGGATGTCTCCATGTCCATTTCCTGTGTGGCTTTTTCTAGAAAAAGGAGTTCATGATGAAAAACACTTCTGCTTCTGCAAACTCTACGAGAGTATTTCCACGCTGGTCATTCTGTCTCAGATGCGCAGTCCACAACTTCGGCATTTGATACCCCCACCACCCACATTGTTTCAATTACAAGATGCAACAATTGGCAGATCAATTTCTGTATTTAAAAACTTTTGAAATCATACACAGTATGCCAGTCCATTCCCTGTATTGACTATGTGCACTCGTTTGTGAAACACTTAACATGAATAGAAAGTGCCTAGAATTTAAAAAGCAAGTCAAATATTTCCAACAGTACATAATAAGAAACCATTACCTGCAATTGCCACAATTAAACATACTCGTGGAATGAATGAACGAGAATCTGTTTCAAAAGCAGAAACAAAATGCAAAACATAACATTGTTAGATACATATGCTATTTGCAGACCCCTTTATCAGCATGAAAACACATTTCTTCTTTGAATAAATTGCATTCTGTCGACTTTCTGGTTAATACAGCTTTCAGTTAGTAGTTAATTAAAACTATTCTCAGATTAAAAAAAAAATCAGTAATTTTCCTTCAGTTGTCCTTAAAGGATGTTTCTTTGGGGGTTCTTAAAATCATTCAGTTCAGGCGTTTTTTTTTAATAATCTAAAGCAACTTATGGGAATTTACTAGGAAATGTTTTTTTTTTGTTTTTTTTTTTTTGGTGTTTTTAAATTGCCTAGCCTAAACAAAATGAATAGTAGTTTCACATTACAAAAAGGATACTTTAGTCCAATTTTGACCAAAGCAACATTAGTTTGACAGATTCATTGACATATTTGCTGAACATATATTCAACTTGGTTCACAGATTTACACAGTACAGACTTCTGTGTTTCAATGTCACCAATGTACACAGGTGAACAAGGAACTCAGCGATGAAACCCCGAAAGACAAACATAAACAACCATGCCTTACCTGGATTCGAACCCAGACCCCTCTGTTGGGTGAATGATCAGAAGCCGTCGCTTAGTTTACTGAGCCTCTGGGGCAGCCGTAATACAAACACAACATTCATTCCTTACTGGGATTCGAACCCAAACCCCTCCGTTGGGCGAATGAGAAGAAGGCATTTGCTTAGACCACTGCGCCAGCTACTTTGGGGACATTAAGGACAACGAAAGAAGAGGTACCAATTTGGGAGGTATGCTCGGAATTTACACACACATTCTGTTGAGCTTATCAATTTTTCAATATGTATACTTCTATAATATAAAATCTAATATTCTAGTCCACAATAACAGTTAATTTATGAAAGTACCTACAAATTTTCTAGCCTTCCCTTGATTATAGCATACCTATGGCACTGTACACTTTCACATGTGAAGTTTTTCAATTATCAGCATTGGAAAGCCTAAAGTGTACTTTGGAAGCTTAATAAAATCTTCCTGAAAAAAAAAAAAGCATATTTGAACCTTCTTTTAAGTAAATTCTGACAAACTATGAAGGTAGGATTACCACAGTAGCAATCCCAAGCTGGGCTACATGCTAGAAAAAATCAACAAATCAGCAGCAACCAAAGACTTTGGGCAGTAACAGACTACGTTATATTTTTCACATCTGCTGTGGTCGACAAGTCAAATTTTTTGTGCTACTACACGGAAATAAGTAAATTGCATGAAAGCTTCATACGAATTTGAGTGATCAACAGTAAGTAAAATTTAGTTTCAAAATTTAAACGTTAGTATGGCAGATACACTTTTTTTTTTTTTGAGGAGCTCTTAATCTCAGAGAACAGCTTAGTGATATGTAGGCATCATTTGCTCATATTAGTTGCAGTTGCATCCACGTGGCCTGTATTAGATATTACACGAGGACAACATATCTTAGTTAAGTGAGACACTGAAAGGCGATAAATTTCTTATTATACAGGGATTAAAAAACATCTAAAATGTTCAATGCCCAGCTTCTTGTTCAGAAAAAAATTTGCATGTCCAAGTGCAGATGCCCACAAAATTTTTGTTTTTTGATGCAAAAAAATCAGAAGCCTCATTTTTTAGGTTAAAAAGCCTCAATAAACTTTTTAATCAACTCAATATTCCTGTCACCAAATGTAAATAACATTTGGAGAAACGTATTCGTGTCCAAAGCTACATCACACAACAGAAGCTATATATTTCTGACCACAACACTAATCAACATTCGAATTACCCAATGGTCTGCTGGCCAGTAAAACTTCCGTCGGACCTATTGTTTTTACTCGCTCGAATGTCCAGTAAATCCTCCTCAACCCAATTTGTCACATGCTTAAAAATGAATTTCTATTTCTTTTACTTTGTCATATGGTTTTCCTGTTAGGCTGCAAACTAGTGATAGGTTAATGAAGTGGTATTGGATAACAGCTATTTATTTTGTGAAACTCCTCCAAATACGATTTATTTTGTGAAACTCCTTCAAAGACATCGCTCCTTCCACGTTTTAACACACAGCAACCAAAAAATTGTTATTCGGTCACCGCTGGGGAATTGAATCCCGGATCTCTCGATAACCAGTCCAGCGCGTCAGCCTTGTTCCCTTACTTAAAAACAGTGTTGTATGCTCCATTCGCTCTCTCGTAACCCCCTGATCTTTCCTGGAAGCCCCTTTCTTCTCTGTTCCCTGATTCCTCCCCTAGCTTGTTGCTGATTAATGTATATCACATTTTTTGGTTACGAGAGAGCGCATGGAGCATAAGTAGTGCTTCAAAAGATTACTTTTTCGAGCACATCGTTTGGAGCACACATCACGTTGATGAGGCTTTTCACCAATGTGATGTATGCGCCAAGCAATTTTTTTGGAAAAGTCTCCTTTCACAGCCCATCCTCCTTTACATGGGGGTGAAAAGCCTCATCAATGTGATGTGTGCTCCAAAAAGTTATCTTTTGAAGCGTTAACTCATTTAGACGGGGGGGGAACGCCTCACCAATGCGATGTATGCTCTAAACGATTTTTTGGCAAAAGTGAACATGTGAAGCATTTACCCATTCACACGGGGGGGGACCTCACCAATGGGATGTGTGCTCCAAATAATTTGCTTGAAAAAGTGATCTTCAGCAGTATTTACTCATTCAGACGGGGGGCCTCACCAATGGGATGTATGCTCCAGACAATTTTCTTGGAAAAGTCTTCTTTCACAGCCCATCCTCCTTTACATTGGTGAAAAGACTTTTCTGAGTAATTGCTCTAACCAATTTGCTCAGAAAAGTAATCTTTTAAGGCATATACTTGTTCATTCAGGTGAAAAGCCTTAACAATGGGATGTATGTTCCAAGCAATTTCCTCGAAAAAGTAATTTTTCAAGGCATGTGCTTGTTCGCAAGCGAAAAGGCAACATCATGATATATCTAATATAAAGTAATATTGAGGTATTACGGTTAACATTAATTTGTGCACACTATCATATTCTCTTCATTTTAGCAGAGCAGATCTCTGTAAAACGTCACTACACTTAGATTATCATACACAACTTTAAAAACTATGAAATTACACGGTTTTACGATTACACGACGCGTCACACTCCTCCGAGACATACACCTCGCTCTTGTTGTATTCTTCCGCGCATTCACTAGCAACTGTTGCTCCCTTCCAACGCACGGACCCTTCACGTCGTGGCCGTTATCATCGTTTTGGCCCCCCACACCCAACTGCTGCAAACCGTCGTATTCTCGCGCTAGCTCTTCGAAAAAAACATTTCCTTTCATGTAAAAATTCTATAATTTTTCACCATTCCACGTTATATTGCATGCTTAAAACATTGTACGTAGCACTTTTTCCACACAGTTAAATTTTTCCGACGAAATAATTTAGTACGCTAAAGTACACATTTACCAATATTTCTGTGACTGACTTATAAATGTGGAAAAAACAATGACTACTGTTTTAACTGTTGTAAGCTTACTAACAATAATTGGGCTCTCAAAATAGCTAATTTCAGTGAGAATTCTGAAAAAATATGTGACCAGTGTTAAAATATGTCATTAAAAAATGCGAGAAATTTGCCTATAATAATTGAAATATTTCAATTTCAAGGTTGTGGTAGTACATTAATCATAGTAAACTGTTTACTTCTTTAGAGATGGACTAGCATCACTTGTGCAATGTAGCAAACTTCATTAGAGAATGTAAAAAACTGAAGTTCCTCCCTAGTGGGACCGAAAGTCCAATTAAAGGATAAAAAGATATATTGTTAGTGGTGGAATCCTCTCGTGCATGTGTCAGCGCTGACAATTGTACGTATCTCTACATCAAAAATGGACCAGTGACAATTGTTATTGAAATTCTATTGCCTATAGTTGTGCCCCATCCCAGTGGAACCATATTGTTGGCAGACTTTATTTGGCTCTAATGTGTGTATGGTTTTTATTCTGTACAGGGCATTGCAATCCTGAACCCTCACAGTGTTCCAATCATTACTATTTCCATATCTGCCCTGTTCCAGCTGGTATTCACATCTCCATCAGAACCATATGAAAGAAGTTATACATCTCCATGTTAGCCATTGTCATTTCACCTACCACCAGTATTTGTTGTGTAACAACACCACTGTGTGCAGGACATGTACATGAATTCCCAGAAATCCTGGATAGTCTTTTCAACTGTATGTCTTTTGTGTTCTTTATTACATTGTACCAGTGTTGTGCAAGTGTTTGTGTGTGTGTGTGTTTGTGTTTACCATTTTCACTATTTCTTGGCATGCATCTTGTACACCCCTCCTCCCATATTTGTTTACATTGAAAATTGTGGTGCTTGTGCTTTTAGGCTTATTAAAGCCCTAGTACCAATATACTGTAATACAAACCAATCACGTGGTTTGTGCGCTATGTTCCCAGGTATAATTTTTTTTTCTTTTCAACTCAGTGTATAAGCTTTGACAGCAACTAAACAGAACTACAATATTTTCTCAATATACACAGACAAGGATTCTTTCAGTTCATATCAAAATTTTGGAGGACTACTGATTTCCGTGTTCAAATTAGGAGGGCATATGTGCCACTGTCGAAGAGATTTCTTGTTTTGCTTTGGGGTTTAACAGCTCAGGTAATCATCTGAGACTAACAGCAAGCACCCATCACTAACATAGGGTTGTAAACTCCAGGGAATCGGCAGGACAAGGGCTATCAGAGTTTAAGGATTATTTAGAATATATATATAGATAGATAGATGACTTACTTTGTCTCCACAACTCTGAAATTTCAAAAAATGATTTTGGAGATGTTTTTCCTAACTGCCTGAAATTAAGTAAAATTAACCAGAATTACAAATAACTTAATTTCTTAGATTTAAACAAAATTCAATGCAGACAGAGCCCTGTTTTTTATTTGCCTTTTTGATAAAAGAAATAACTTCCCTTTTTAAGCTATAAAATATGGTCAAGTTACTTTGTTAAACACTTAAAGAGGTTAACCCATCATGCATTGATATGAGAGACTCCTTTCTATGCTCCAGTATTAAACTAAATATATCCCTTAGAAATATAATTTTTTCAAAACTAACAGATGTTCTCACAACCCAAATATTAAGCTTAAAGTAACCTAATAATCTGTATTAAGCTTTCATAGGAAAGCTATTTATAAACTTCAAGTATTAAATTGGGTTAGTTTGCTCAACAAACGTCTCCTTGCAATTGCCATGATCAACAGTAGCTAAAGCTACTATAGACACTTCTGTTTAATTTTTGCCAGGGAAAGATAGGAAGGATAAATTTTTGCCAAGTTAGCCAAGTCTATTTCCAAGTGAAAAAAGAGATGGACGGTTGTCCAGTCCAGTCTGTAAAAAATTCTCTATGTGTGTGAAGTAAACAGTAAACGTCACTATTTGTGTACGAAAGAATCGTAGGTCCGATGAGCAGGTTTTTTTTACGTAAGACGAAAGAGCAGTCCAGACCTGTGTAATGGATAATCGCAGACCATAACCCACGTGTCTACCGACAGAACTTTCAGTATGAAAGTCGAACATGTTGACAGGACTTGGAGCTACGAATTTCAATAAGTAACGGAGAGTGCTTTCTCCAAGGAGGTCAGAAGAAGGACGAGATGGCAACAGCCTCTCTCGCCCAAGGAGGTTAGAATAAATGGAGTAAGGATGACGTCACAAACTTGAAGCACTTTGAGCAGGCGAATTTAATGATCAAACGTCTCGCCAACATGGCAGCAGAGACTGTGATTGGCCGCGACTCGTCTCACCAACATGGCGGCAGAGGCTGTAATTGGCTGTGACGTCATGATCGTGACGTTTCGGTGGCTTCACTTTGAGCCCTTACTTCATCTATTCTTACTTGACTCTCTTACGCAGAATTTTAAAGAAAAAAGTGTATAACATATTGTTTAGGAATATTTTACCTAATTTTTCCATTTAAACACACATTCATTCATCCTTTTAGTAAATTACGACATTTTGTGGATACTTTTATCATTATTATTATTATTATTATCATTATTAGAGGTTCCTTTAAAAATTGTCATTTTCTCATAATTCCAGACGGAGCAGACACCCAACTGAGAGGGTGGGAGCCTGCACAAGTGTTTCCGCTTGTTAAAGGAACTATACATTTTATTTAGAAATCACCTTTCTGAACACTCTACATATACTTAGTAAGAGGTTCTTGTGAAAGGCATATCAGATAAAAAAAAAAAAAAAATGGCAAAAATTCGAGTAAACAAAAGACCTTTTTTTTTCCCCTTTAAAACATGAAAGAATAGGAGGAAAGTGGTGTTACACAATATTACAGGAAATACTAAAAATAAGATGAGAAAACAGCAATGGATCCAGTTTTTCTTTAATTATATTATTACAAATTCTTTTTTTTTTTTTTGTACGGTATTCTATTATGGTTAGATATTTCAGTGAATACATTAGGGTATTATTATTCAGTAAATTATTGAAATTCTAATGATATGGTCAAAATTGAATTTATAATTATCTTTTAATGTTTCCAACAAAATACTGACACCATATCGGGAACAAAACGAAGGAATTCCACTGAGGCTTGCATAAAATATACGACACTTTGAAATTTTCGAAATTTTTTATTTTAAGTAAAATAGGTGAAGAGGCACTTCACCTGAAAAGCGCCGCTGAGGTTCTCCCTGATCAACTTTCAATGGATTGTTCCTGTTTCTTAATGAAGTGATGTTGAAACCTGTAACGGGAATAAAACATATACAAACATTTAAAACCCTTGAAAAGTGACAAAAATCACATGCATTAATATTCCATTTAAAACATCTTACAAGAATATAAGGAATTTCAAAATTGCTTTATTGAATCGAAATATTTTTTTTTTTTTTTTTTTTTTTTATTATCGGAGAGAGGAAAAAGAAAAAAAAAAAAGATGCCAACAGCACGCGGTGTTCCCAGGTGGTCACCCTCCCAGGTACTGACCGCGCCCGAAGCTGCTTAACTTCGGTGATCGGACGAGAACCGGTGTTCTCAGCTTGGTATGGCCGTTGACATTAAAATATATCTAATTTTTGGTAAACCTTCCAAATCTTGTCCAGAAATAGTTTTCTGACACGACGACAGATGGCGACACGTTATTGTACGCCGTAAAGCGCTGCGTTACGTTGTGAAAGTGGCGATGGAAGTGAATAATATGGATTGCAGGTGGCCCTTAAAAGGACCTTTAGGAATGTGTGAAATAATTATCATGACGGAAGAAGAAGAAGAAGAAGTTTTCCTCATGAATACGAAACTGTCTACCTAGCAGAATAAAAGCAAGAAAAGAGTTTTCTGAAGAGACGATAGATGGCGACACGTTATGGTCGTCGGTCCCCTCCCCGCGGTTTTCTCTCTCGGTGTCGGGGCGAGAAAACCGCGGGGAGGGGACCGACGAACGGACGGACCAACCCGGCGAAAACCCGCCGAAACGGCCTTTGGATCGCTCCCCTCAGCACCACACCAGTACCCACACACGTTTTGTGAGCGCCGTATCAGACTTAAATGTGTTCTTTCTCAGTCATCTCATTAGTACAAACGATAGATATATTCAATGACTTTATTTTTAGCCTCGGAAAAACATTCAGGTGAAATGTGCTACCCTTTCAGGACAGTAGCTTGGAGGCCACCAGGGGAAGTTTTGAGCCTCCCCTTCGAAAGACTCACTGAATGTGATAAAATTTAACACATGCCATATTGTGGGGAGATGTCAAAAGGGAATTTAGCATCAGATAAAAGCTGACAAACGTTGGATGAGTGAATTACTTGACTGGATACCAAAGGAGAAAAAAGATGTTAGAAATGGTTGTAGAGCAATATATATCGATCTTACTCAAAAGAAAGCCTGTAAATCCGCTGATTTGAAAACATGTCCACACAGAAGCTTGTTTAAGAGGCTAAACTTCCACGTTCGGTTCCGAAAGCAATAATAGATGGCGCTACGGTAGCACTTCATCTATCCTCTGCTCTTCTCGCACGTGAAATGTCGATGCGTCTCATCGTTTAGGAAAATTCATGTGTCGAAAGAAGTGCGCTTCAAGGAATGATTTTACGTGGTTTTTTTTTATGCTAAGATTCCTTTTGATCGAGTGATGATTCTCACGTATTTTTTCGCCAAAGGATTGTCTTTCGATGTGGCGATTGAAGAAACCTCACATCCACTGAGGCAGTTAGCGACTGGTATTCGTATTGCAGACAACTAGTCTCACAGTTTATGGTAGCCTCGCGATGTAAATGTACTTGGCAGACCCTATTCTGGAATATTTATTCCGACGGAATTGCCGTCTTTCCTCTGAACATTGCTTTGAAGTCCTGATTCCTGCGATCAGACAGTTCTTCCTTAGCAGATAAAAATTTCCTTGCTTTTATTCTGCTAGCTACACAGTTTCATATTCTTTCGTGAAAATAAATATTTCACACATATGCCACAATCGTCATTCGAAAATGTCCTTTTAGGCGCCACCTTTGATCCATATTATTAACTTCCTTTGCCACTTTCACAACGTAACGAAACGCTTCACGATGTAGCGATAATGTGTCGCCATCTATTGTCGCTTCATAAAACTATTTTTGTGCCGAACGTAAAAGGTTTACCGTTTAAGATGCAACAAACGCACAATATACCTTCTGTTGTGGTGCTGATGATGTTTGGAGCACATGTATCATCCCTTTCATATAATTTGGAGTAGAAATCTTTCACTCTTGTCAAAATTTCGTCTCTGTTTCTTGTTACAGAACCATCTTCTTTTCTCAGTGCCATAATCTGTTTTCTTCCCTTACCGAGATTATCTTTAGGCTTTAGTTGTTTTAAATTGCTTTCCTCACTAGTTCCCAGTTGAATTTCTTTACGCTGTCAGTGATACTTTTTCGTACTGTCTTGCATAGCTCTATATATTCCACTTTGGAAGTTGCTTCTTGTGTTGTCCTCATCTTATCTATTTTGCATCAACATTTTGGTTTTTCCTGATCATTTGTTCACATGCAACTTTTTCTTAATTTTGTTGCTGTTTCCATAAGAGCTTTGGTTACTTTTCTGTTAACTTCAGAAATATCCACTTCTTCCGATGTTAGGCCTTCTAAAGCAGAGAATCTGTTCTTCAGTTTCAACTTGAAGGTATTATGGTGTTTTTTAAGGTCAGTTATGTCAGTACATTTTGTTTGTCTTACGAACTTTTGCCACGTTCGAGTTTAGTGTTGAGGTGCATCTTACATTTCACCAATCTATGCTCACTTACCTGTGTTCAGTCTTCGATGTCGAATTTTTTGTTACACATAATAAAATCAATTTCACTTGTCCTATTTGGATGTCTCCATGTCCATTTCCTGTGTGGCTTTTTCTAGAAAAAGGAGTTCATGATGAAAAACACTTCTGCTTCTGCAAACTCTACGAGAGTATTTCCACGCTGGTCATTCTGTCTCAGATGCGCAGTCCACAACTTCGGCATTTGATACCCCCACCACCCACATTGTTTCAATTACAAGATGCAACAATTGGCAGATCAATTTCTGTATTTAAAAACTTTTGAAATCATACACAGTATGCCAGTCCATTCCCTGTATTGACTATGTGCACTCGTTTGTGAAACACTTAACATGAATAGAAAGTGCCTAGAATTTAAAAAGCAAGTCAAATATTTCCAACAGTACATAATAAGAAACCATTACCTGCAATTGCCACAATTAAACATACTCGTGGAATGAATGAACGAGAATCTGTTTCAAAAGCAGAAACAAAATGCAAAACATAACATTGTTAGATACATATGCTATTTGCAGACCCCTTTATCAGCATGAAAACACATTTCTTCTTTGAATAAATTGCATTCTGTCGACTTTCTGGTTAATACAGCTTTCAGTTAGTAGTTAATTAAAACTATTCTCAGATTAAAAAAAAAATCAGTAATTTTCCTTCAGTTGTCCTTAAAGGATGTTTCTTTGGGGGTTCTTAAAATCATTCAGTTCAGGCGTTTTTTTTTTAATAATCTAAAGCAACTTATGGGAATTTACTAGGAAATGTTTTTTTTTTGTTTTTTTTTTTTTTGGTGTTTTTAAATTGCCTAGCCTAAACAAAATGAATAGTAGTTTCACATTACAAAAAGGATACTTTAGTCCAATTTTGACCAAAGCAACATTAGTTTGACAGATTCATTGACATATTTGCTGAACATATATTCAACTTGGTTCACAGATTTACACAGTACAGACTTCTGTGTTTCAATGTCACCAATGTACACAGGTGAACAAGGAACTCAGCGATGAAACCCCCGAAAGACAAACATAAACAACCATGCCTTACCTGGATTCGAACCCAGACCCCTCTGTTGGGTGAATGATCAGAAGCCGTCGCTTAGTTTACTGAGCCTCTGGGGCAGCCGTAATACAAACACAACATTCATTCCTTACTGGGATTCGAACCCAAACCCCTCCGTTGGGCGAATGAGAAGAAGGCATTTGCTTAGACCACTGCGCCAGCTACTTTGGGGACATTAAGGACAACGAAAGAAGAGGTACCAATTTGGGAGGTATGCTCGGAATTTACACACACATTCTGTTGAGCTTATCAATTTTTCAATATGTATACTTCTATAATATAAAATCTAATATTCTAGTCCACAATAACAGTTAATTTATGAAAGTACCTACAAATTTTCTAGCCTTCCCTTGATTATAGCATACCTATGGCACTGTACACTTTCACATGTGAAGTTTTTCAATTATCAGCATTGGAAAGCCTAAAGTGTACTTTGGAAGCTTAATAAAATCTTCCTGAAAAAAAAAGCATATTTGAACCTTCTTTTAAGTAAATTCTGACAAACTATGAAGGTAGGATTACCACAGTAGCAATCCCAAGCTGGGCTACATGCTAGAAAAAATCAACAAATCAGCAGCAACCAAAGACTTTGGGCAGTAACAGACTACGTTATATTTTTCACATCTGCTGTGGTCGACAAGTCAAATTTTTGTGCTACTACACGGAAATAAGTAAATTGCATGAAAGCTTCATACGAATTTGAGTGATCAACAGTAAGTAAAATTTAGTTTCAAAATTTAAACGTTAGTATGGCAGATACACTTTTTTTTTTTTGAGGAGCTCTTAATCTCAGAGAACAGCTTAGTGATATGTAGGCATCATTTGCTCATATTAGTTGCAGTTGCATCCACGTGGCCTGTATTAGATATTACACGAGGACAACATATCTTAGTTAAGTGAGACACTGAAAGGCGATAAATTTCTTATTATACAGGGATTAAAAAACATCTAAAATGTTCAATGCCCAGCTTCTTGTTCAGAAAAAAAATTTGCATGTCCAAGTGCAGATGCCCACAAAATTTTTGTTTTTTGATGCAAAAAAATCAGAAGCCTCATTTTTTAGGTTAAAAAGCCTCAATAAACTTTTTTTAATCAACTCAATATTCCTGTCACCAAATGTAAATAACATTTGGAGAAACGTATTCGTGTCCAAAGCTACATCACACAACAGAAGCTATATATTTCTGACCACAACACTAATCAACATTCGAATTACCCAATGGTCTGCTGGCCAGTAAAACTTCCGTCGGACCTATTGTTTTTACTCGCTCGAATGTCCAGTAAATCCTCCTCAACCCAATTTGTCACATGCTTAAAAATGAATTTCTATTTCTTTTACTTTGTCATATGGTTTTCCTGTTAGGCTGCAAACTAGTGATAGGTTAATGAAGTGGTATTGGATAACAGCTATTTATTTTGTGAAACTCCTCCAAATACGATTTATTTTGTGAAACTCCTTCAAAGACATCGCTCCTTCCACGTTTTAACACACAGCAACCAAAAAATTGTTATTCGGTCACCGCTGGGGAATTGAATCCCGGATCTCTCGATAACCAGTCCAGCGCGTCAGCCTTGTTCCCTTACTTAAAAACAGTGTTGTATGCTCCATTCGCTCTCTCGTAACCCCCTGATCTTTCCTGGAAGCCCCTTTCTTCTCTGTTCCCTGATTCCTCCCCTAGCTTGTTGCTGATTAATGTATATCACATTTTTTGGTTACGAGAGAGCGCATGGAGCATAAGTAGTGCTTCAAAAGATTACTTTTTCGAGCACATCGTTTGGAGCACACATCACGTTGATGAGGCTTTTCACCAATGTGATGTATGCGCCAAGCAATTTTTTTGGAAAAGTCTCCTTTCACAGCCCATCCTCCTTTACATGGGGGTGAAAAGCCTCATCAATGTGATGTGTGCTCCAAAAAGTTATCTTTTGAAGCGTTAACTCATTTAGACGGGGGGGGGGAACGCCTCACCAATGCGATGTATGCTCTAAACGATTTTTTGGCAAAAGTGAACATGTGAAGCATTTACCCATTCACACGGGGGGGGGACCTCACCAATGGGATGTGTGCTCCAAATAATTTGCTTGAAAAAGTGATCTTCAGCAGTATTTACTCATTCAGACGGGGGGGGGGGCCTCACCAATGGGATGTATGCTCCAGACAATTTTCTTGGAAAAGTCTTCTTTCACAGCCCATCCTCCTTTACATTGGTGAAAAGACTTTTCTGAGTAATTGCTCTAACCAATTTGCTCAGAAAAGTAATCTTTTAAGGCATATACTTGTTCATTCAGGTGAAAAGCCTTAACAATGGGATGTATGTTCCAAGCAATTTCCTCGAAAAAGTAATTTTTCAAGGCATGTGCTTGTTCGCAAGCGAAAAGGCAACATCATGATATATCTAATATAAAGTAATATTGAGGTATTACGGTTAACATTAATTTGTGCACACTATCATATTCTCTTCATTTTAGCAGAGCAGATCTCTGTAAAACGTCACTACACTTAGATTATCATACACAACTTTAAAAACTATGAAATTACACGGTTTTACGATTACACGACGCGTCACACTCCTCCGAGACATACACCTCGCTCTTGTTGTATTCTTCCGCGCATTCACTAGCAACTGTTGCTCCCTTCCAACGCACGGACCCTTCACGTCGTGGCCGTTATCATCGTTTTGGCCCCCACACCCAACTGCTGCAAACCGTCGTATTCTCGCGCTAGCTCTTCGAAAAAAACATTTCCTTTCATGTAAAAATTCTATAATTTTTCACCATTCCACGTTATATTGCATGCTTAAAACATTGTACGTAGCACTTTTTCCACACAGTTAAATTTTTCCGACGAAATAATTTAGTACGCTAAAGTACACATTTACCAATATTTCTGTGACTGACTTATAAATGTGGAAAAAACAATGACTACTGTTTTAACTGTTGTAAGCTTACTAACAATAATTGGGCTCTCAAAATAGCTAATTTCAGTGAGAATTCTGAAAAAATATGTGACCAGTGTTAAAATATGTCATTAAAAAATGCGAGAAATTTGCCTATAATAATTGAAATATTTCAATTTCAAGGTTGTGGTAGTACATTAATCATAGTAAACTGTTTACTTCTTTAGAGATGGACTAGCATCACTTGTGCAATGTAGCAAACTTCATTAGAGAATGTAAAAAACTGAAGTTCCTCCCTAGTGGGACCGAAAGTCCAATTAAAGGATAAAAAGATATATTGTTAGTGGTGGAATCCTCTCGTGCATGTGTCAGCGCTGACAATTGTACGTATCTCTACATCAAAAATGGACCAGTGACAATTGTTATTGAAATTCTATTGCCTATAGTTGTGCCCCATCCCAGTGGAACCATATTGTTGGCAGACTTTATTTGGCTCTAATGTGTGTATGGTTTTTATTCTGTACAGGGCATTGCAATCCTGAACCCTCACAGTGTTCCAATCATTACTATTTCCATATCTGCCCTGTTCCAGCTGGTATTCACATCTCCATCAGAACCATATGAAAGAAGTTATACATCTCCATGTTAGCCATTGTCATTTCACCTACCACCAGTATTTGTTGTGTAACAACACCACTGTGTGCAGGACATGTACATGAATTCCCAGAAATCCTGGATAGTCTTTTCAACTGTATGTCTTTTGTGTTCTTTATTACATTGTACCAGTGTTGTGCAAGTGTTTGTGTGTGTGTGTGTTTGTGTTTACCATTTTCACTATTTCTTGGCATGCATCTTGTACACCCCTCCTCCCATATTTGTTTACATTGAAAATTGTGGTGCTTGTGCTTTTAGGCTTATTAAAGCCCTAGTACCAATATACTGTAATACAAACCAATCACGTGGTTTGTGCGCTATGTTCCCAGGTATAATTTTTTTTTCTTTTCAACTCAGTGTATAAGCTTTGACAGCAACTAAACAGAACTACAATATTTTCTCAATATACACAGACAAGGATTCTTTCAGTTCATATCAAAATTTTGGAGGACTACTGATTTCCGTGTTCAAATTAGGAGGGCATATGTGCCACTGTCGAAGAGATTTCTTGTTTTGCTTTGGGGTTTAACAGCTCAGGTAATCATCTGAGACTAACAGCAAGCACCCATCACTAACATAGGGTTGTAAACTCCAGGGAATCGGCAGGACAAGGGCTATCAGAGTTTAAGGATTATTTAGAATATATATATAGATAGATAGATGACTTACTTTGTCTCCACAACTCTGAAATTTCAAAAAATGATTTTGGAGATGTTTTTCCTAACTGCCTGAAATTAAGTAAAATTAACCAGAATTACAAATAACTTAATTTCTTAGATTTAAACAAAATTCAATGCAGACAGAGCCCTGTTTTTTATTTGCCTTTTTGATAAAAGAAATAACTTCCCTTTTTAAGCTATAAAATATGGTCAAGTTACTTTGTTAAACACTTAAAGAGGTTAACCCATCATGCATTGATATGAGAGACTCCTTTCTATGCTCCAGTATTAAACTAAATATATCCCTTAGAAATATAATTTTTTCAAAACTAACAGATGTTCTCACAACCCAAATATTAAGCTTAAAGTAACCTAATAATCTGTATTAAGCTTTCATAGGAAAGCTATTTATAAACTTCAAGTATTAAATTGGGTTAGTTTGCTCAACAAACGTCTCCTTGCAATTGCCATGATCAACAGTAGCTAAAGCTACTATAGACACTTCTGTTTAATTTTTGCCAGGGAAAGATAGGAAGGATAAATTTTTGCCAAGTTAGCCAAGTCTATTTCCAAGTGAAAAAAGAGATGGACGGTTGTCCAGTCCAGTCTGTAAAAAATTCTCTATGTGTGTGAAGTAAACAGTAAACGTCACTATTTGTGTACGAAAGAATCGTAGGTCCGATGAGCAGGTTTTTTTTACGTAAGACGAAAGAGCAGTCCAGACCTGTGTAATGGATAATCGCAGACCATAACCCACGTGTCTACCGACAGAACTTTCAGTATGAAAGTCGAACATGTTGACAGGACTTGGAGCTACGAATTTCAATAAGTAACGGAGAGTGCTTTCTCCAAGGAGGTCAGAAGAAGGACGAGATGGCAACAGCCTCTCTCGCCCAAGGAGGTTAGAATAAATGGAGTAAGGATGACGTCACAAACTTGAAGCACTTTGAGCAGGCGAATTTAATGATCAAACGTCTCGCCAACATGGCAGCAGAGACTGTGATTGGCCGCGACTCGTCTCACCAACATGGCGGCAGAGGCTGTAATTGGCTGTGACGTCATGATCGTGACGTTTCGGTGGCTTCACTTTGAGCCCTTACTTCATCTATTCTTACTTGACTCTCTTACGCAGAATTTTAAAGAAAAAAGTGTATAACATATTGTTTAGGAATATTTTACCTAATTTTTCCATTTAAACACACATTCATTCATCCTTTTAGTAAATTACGACATTTTGTGGATACTTTTATCATTATTATTATTATTATTATCATTATTAGAGGTTCCTTTAAAAATTGTCATTTTCTCATAATTCCAGACGGAGCAGACACCCAACTGAGAGGGTGGGAGCCTGCACAAGTGTTTCCGCTTGTTAAAGGAACTATACATTTTATTTAGAAATCACCTTTCTGAACACTCTACATATACTTAGTAAGAGGTTCTTGTGAAAGGCATATCAGATAAAAAAAAAAAATGGCAAAAATTCGAGTAAACAAAAGACCTTTTTTTTTTCCCCTTTAAAACATGAAAGAATAGGAGGAAAGTGGTGTTACACAATATTACAGGAAATACTAAAAATAAGATGAGAAAACAGCAATGGATCCAGTTTTTCTTTAATTATATTATTACAAATTCTTTTTTTTTTTTTGTACGGTATTCTATTATGGTTAGATATTTCAGTGAATACATTAGGGTATTATTATTCAGTAAATTATTGAAATTCTAATGATATGGTCAAAATTGAATTTATAATTATCTTTTAATGTTTCCAACAAAATACTGACACCATATCGGGAACAAAACGAAGGAATTCCACTGAGGCTTGCATAAAATATACGACACTTTGAAATTTTCGAAATTTTTTATTTTAAGTAAAATAGGTGAAGAGGCACTTCACCTGAAAAGCGCCGCTGAGGTTCTCCCTGATCAACTTTCAATGGATTGTTCCTGTTTCTTAATGAAGTGATGTTGAAACCTGTAACGGGAATAAAACATATACAAACATTTAAAACCCTTGAAAAGTGACAAAAATCACATGCATTAATATTCCATTTAAAACATCTTACAAGAATATAAGGAATTTCAAAATTGCTTTATTGAATCGAAATATTTTTTTTTTTTTTTTATTATCGGAGAGAGGAAAAAGAAAAAAAAAAAGATGCCAACAGCACGCGGTGTTCCCAGGTGGTCACCCTCCCAGGTACTG
Source organism: Macrothele yani (assembly GCA_039090855.1). Lineage (NCBI taxonomy): Eukaryota > Metazoa > Arthropoda > Arachnida > Araneae > Macrothelidae > Macrothele > Macrothele yani. The sequence goes on along the minus strand of CM077008.1, from coordinate 20,649 downwards.
ACCGCGCCCGAAGCTGCTTAACTTCGGTGATCGGACGAGAACCGGTGTTCTCAGCTTGGTATGGCCGTTGACATTAAAATATATCTAATTTTTGGTAAACCTTCCAAATCTTGTCCAGAAATAGTTTTCTGACACGACGACAGATGGCGACACGTTATTGTACGCCGTAAAGCGCTGCGTTACGTTGTGAAAGTGGCGATGGAAGTGAATAATATGGATTGCAGGTGGCCCTTAAAAGGACCTTTAGGAATGTGTGAAATAATTATCATGACGGAAGAAGAAGAAGAAGAAGTTTTCCTCATGAATACGAAACTGTCTACCTAGCAGAATAAAAGCAAGAAAAGAGTTTTCTGAAGAGACGATAGATGGCGACACGTTATGGTCGTCGGTCCCCTCCCCGCGGTTTTCTCTCTCGGTGTCGGGGCGAGAAAACCGCGGGGAGGGGACCGACGAACGGACGGACCAACCCGGCGAAAACCCGCCGAAACGGCCTTTGGATCGCTCCCCTCAGCACCACACCAGTACCCACACACGTTTTGTGAGCGCCGTATCAGACTTAAATGTGTTCTTTCTCAGTCATCTCATTAGTACAAACGATAGATATATTCAATGACTTTATTTTTAGCCTCGGAAAAACATTCAGGTGAAATGTGCTACCCTTTCAGGACAGTAGCTTGGAGGCCACCAGGGGAAGTTTTGAGCCTCCCCTTCGAAAGACTCACTGAATGTGATAAAATTTAACACATGCCATATTGTGGGGAGATGTCAAAAGGGAATTTAGCATCAGATAAAAGCTGACAAACGTTGGATGAGTGAATTACTTGACTGGATACCAAAGGAGAAAAAAGATGTTAGAAATGGTTGTAGAGCAATATATATCGATCTTACTCAAAAGAAAGCCTGTAAATCCGCTGATTTGAAAACATGTCCACACAGAAGCTTGTTTAAGAGGCTAAACTTCCACGTTCGGTTCCGAAAGCAATAATAGATGGCGCTACGGTAGCACTTCATCTATCCTCTGCTCTTCTCGCACGTGAAATGTCGATGCGTCTCATCGTTTAGGAAAATTCATGTGTCGAAAGAAGTGCGCTTCAAGGAATGATTTTACGTGGTTTTTTTTTATGCTAAGATTCCTTTTGATCGAGTGATGATTCTCACGTATTTTTTCGCCAAAGGATTGTCTTTCGATGTGGCGATTGAAGAAACCTCACATCCACTGAGGCAGTTAGCGACTGGTATTCGTATTGCAGACAACTAGTCTCACAGTTTATGGTAGCCTCGCGATGTAAATGTACTTGGCAGACCCTATTCTGGAATATTTATTCCGACGGAATTGCCGTCTTTCCTCTGAACATTGCTTTGAAGTCCTGATTCCTGCGATCAGACAGTTCTTCCTTAGCAGATAAAAATTTCCTTGCTTTTATTCTGCTAGCTACACAGTTTCATATTCTTTCGTGAAAATAAATATTTCACACATATGCCACAATCGTCATTCGAAAATGTCCTTTTAGGCGCCACCTTTGATCCATATTATTAACTTCCTTTGCCACTTTCACAACGTAACGAAACGCTTCACGATGTAGCGATAATGTGTCGCCATCTATTGTCGCTTCATAAAACTATTTTTGTGCCGAACGTAAAAGGTTTACCGTTTAAGATGCAACAAACGCACAATATACCTTCTGTTGTGGTGCTGATGATGTTTGGAGCACATGTATCATCCCTTTCATATAATTTGGAGTAGAAATCTTTCACTCTTGTCAAAATTTCGTCTCTGTTTCTTGTTACAGAACCATCTTCTTTTCTCAGTGCCATAATCTGTTTTCTTCCCTTACCGAGATTATCTTTAGGCTTTAGTTGTTTTAAATTGCTTTCCTCACTAGTTCCCAGTTGAATTTCTTTACGCTGTCAGTGATACTTTTTCGTACTGTCTTGCATAGCTCTATATATTCCACTTTGGAAGTTGCTTCTTGTGTTGTCCTCATCTTATCTATTTTGCATCAACATTTTGGTTTTTCCTGATCATTTGTTCACATGCAACTTTTTCTTAATTTTGTTGCTGTTTCCATAAGAGCTTTGGTTACTTTTCTGTTAACTTCAGAAATATCCACTTCTTCCGATGTTAGGCCTTCTAAAGCAGAGAATCTGTTCTTCAGTTTCAACTTGAAGGTATTATGGTGTTTTTTAAGGTCAGTTATGTCAGTACATTTTGTTTGTCTTACGAACTTTTGCCACGTTCGAGTTTAGTGTTGAGGTGCATCTTACATTTCACCAATCTATGCTCACTTACCTGTGTTCAGTCTTCGATGTCGAATTTTTTGTTACACATAATAAAATCAATTTCACTTGTCCTATTTGGATGTCTCCATGTCCATTTCCTGTGTGGCTTTTTCTAGAAAAAGGAGTTCATGATGAAAAACACTTCTGCTTCTGCAAACTCTACGAGAGTATTTCCACGCTGGTCATTCTGTCTCAGATGCGCAGTCCACAACTTCGGCATTTGATACCCCCACCACCCACATTGTTTCAATTACAAGATGCAACAATTGGCAGATCAATTTCTGTATTTAAAAACTTTTGAAATCATACACAGTATGCCAGTCCATTCCCTGTATTGACTATGTGCACTCGTTTGTGAAACACTTAACATGAATAGAAAGTGCCTAGAATTTAAAAAGCAAGTCAAATATTTCCAACAGTACATAATAAGAAACCATTACCTGCAATTGCCACAATTAAACATACTCGTGGAATGAATGAACGAGAATCTGTTTCAAAAGCAGAAACAAAATGCAAAACATAACATTGTTAGATACATATGCTATTTGCAGACCCCTTTATCAGCATGAAAACACATTTCTTCTTTGAATAAATTGCATTCTGTCGACTTTCTGGTTAATACAGCTTTCAGTTAGTAGTTAATTAAAACTATTCTCAGATTAAAAAAAATCAGTAATTTTCCTTCAGTTGTCCTTAAAGGATGTTTCTTTGGGGGTTCTTAAAATCATTCAGTTCAGGCGTTTTTTTTTTAATAATCTAAAGCAACTTATGGGAATTTACTAGGAAATGTTTTTTTTTTGTTTTTTTTTTTTTTGGTGTTTTTAAATTGCCTAGCCTAAACAAAATGAATAGTAGTTTCACATTACAAAAAGGATACTTTAGTCCAATTTTGACCAAAGCAACATTAGTTTGACAGATTCATTGACATATTTGCTGAACATATATTCAACTTGGTTCACAGATTTACACAGTACAGACTTCTGTGTTTCAATGTCACCAATGTACACAGGTGAACAAGGAACTCAGCGATGAAACCCCCGAAAGACAAACATAAACAACCATGCCTTACCTGGATTCGAACCCAGACCCCTCTGTTGGGTGAATGATCAGAAGCCGTCGCTTAGTTTACTGAGCCTCTGGGGCAGCCGTAATACAAACACAACATTCATTCCTTACTGGGATTCGAACCCAAACCCCTCCGTTGGGCGAATGAGAAGAAGGCATTTGCTTAGACCACTGCGCCAGCTACTTTGGGGACATTAAGGACAACGAAAGAAGAGGTACCAATTTGGGAGGTATGCTCGGAATTTACACACACATTCTGTTGAGCTTATCAATTTTTCAATATGTATACTTCTATAATATAAAATCTAATATTCTAGTCCACAATAACAGTTAATTTATGAAAGTACCTACAAATTTTCTAGCCTTCCCTTGATTATAGCATACCTATGGCACTGTACACTTTCACATGTGAAGTTTTTCAATTATCAGCATTGGAAAGCCTAAAGTGTACTTTGGAAGCTTAATAAAATCTTCCTGAAAAAAAAAAAGCATATTTGAACCTTCTTTTAAGTAAATTCTGACAAACTATGAAGGTAGGATTACCACAGTAGCAATCCCAAGCTGGGCTACATGCTAGAAAAAATCAACAAATCAGCAGCAACCAAAGACTTTGGGCAGTAACAGACTACGTTATATTTTTCACATCTGCTGTGGTCGACAAGTCAAATTTTTGTGCTACTACACGGAAATAAGTAAATTGCATGAAAGCTTCATACGAATTTGAGTGATCAACAGTAAGTAAAATTTAGTTTCAAAATTTAAACGTTAGTATGGCAGATACACTTTTTTTTTTGAGGAGCTCTTAATCTCAGAGAACAGCTTAGTGATATGTAGGCATCATTTGCTCATATTAGTTGCAGTTGCATCCACGTGGCCTGTATTAGATATTACACGAGGACAACATATCTTAGTTAAGTGAGACACTGAAAGGCGATAAATTTCTTATTATACAGGGATTAAAAAACATCTAAAATGTTCAATGCCCAGCTTCTTGTTCAGAAAAAAAATTTGCATGTCCAAGTGCAGATGCCCACAAAATTTTTGTTTTTTGATGCAAAAAAATCAGAAGCCTCATTTTTAGGTTAAAAAGCCTCAATAAACTTTTTTTAATCAACTCAATATTCCTGTCACCAAATGTAAATAACATTTGGAGAAACGTATTCGTGTCCAAAGCTACATCACACAACAGAAGCTATATATTTCTGACCACAACACTAATCAACATTCGAATTACCCAATGGTCTGCTGGCCAGTAAAACTTCCGTCGGACCTATTGTTTTTACTCGCTCGAATGTCCAGTAAATCCTCCTCAACCCAATTTGTCACATGCTTAAAAATGAATTTCTATTTCTTTTACTTTGTCATATGGTTTTCCTGTTAGGCTGCAAACTAGTGATAGGTTAATGAAGTGGTATTGGATAACAGCTATTTATTTTGTGAAACTCCTCCAAATACGATTTATTTTGTGAAACTCCTTCAAAGACATCGCTCCTTCCACGTTTTAACACACAGCAACCAAAAAATTGTTATTCGGTCACCGCTGGGGAATTGAATCCCGGATCTCTCGATAACCAGTCCAGCGCGTCAGCCTTGTTCCCTTACTTAAAAACAGTGTTGTATGCTCCATTCGCTCTCTCGTAACCCCCTGATCTTTCCTGGAAGCCCCTTTCTTCTCTGTTCCCTGATTCCTCCCCCTAGCTTGTTGCTGATTAATGTATATCACATTTTTTGGTTACGAGAGAGCGCATGGAGCATAAGTAGTGCTTCAAAAGATTACTTTTTCGAGCACATCGTTTGGAGCACACATCACGTTGATGAGGCTTTTCACCAATGTGATGTATGCGCCAAGCAATTTTTTGGAAAAGTCTCCTTTCACAGCCCATCCTCCTTTACATGGGGTGAAAAGCCTCATCAATGTGATGTGTGCTCCAAAAAGTTATCTTTTGAAGCGTTAACTCATTTAGACGGGGGGGGGAACGCCTCACCAATGCGATGTATGCTCTAAACGATTTTTTGGCAAAAGTGAACATGTGAAGCATTTACCCATTCACACGGGGGGGGGACCTCACCAATGGGATGTGTGCTCCAAATAATTTGCTTGAAAAAGTGATCTTCAGCAGTATTTACTCATTCAGACGGGGGGGGGCCTCACCAATGGGATGTATGCTCCAGACAATTTTCTTGGAAAAGTCTTCTTTCACAGCCCATCCTCCTTTACATTGGTGAAAAGACTTTTCTGAGTAATTGCTCTAACCAATTTGCTCAGAAAAGTAATCTTTTAAGGCATATACTTGTTCATTCAGGTGAAAAGCCTTAACAATGGGATGTATGTTCCAAGCAATTTCCTCGAAAAAGTAATTTTTCAAGGCATGTGCTTGTTCGCAAGCGAAAAGGCAACATCATGATATATCTAATATAAAGTAATATTGAGGTATTACGGTTAACATTAATTTGTGCACACTATCATATTCTCTTCATTTTAGCAGAGCAGATCTCTGTAAAACGTCACTACACTTAGATTATCATACACAACTTTAAAAACTATGAAATTACACGGTTTTACGATTACACGACGCGTCACACTCCTCCGAGACATACACCTCGCTCTTGTTGTATTCTTCCGCGCATTCACTAGCAACTGTTGCTCCCTTCCAACGCACGGACCCTTCACGTCGTGGCCGTTATCATCGTTTTGGCCCCCACACCCAACTGCTGCAAACCGTCGTATTCTCGCGCTAGCTCTTCGAAAAAAACATTTCCTTTCATGTAAAAATTCTATAATTTTTCACCATTCCACGTTATATTGCATGCTTAAAACATTGTACGTAGCACTTTTTCCACACAGTTAAATTTTTCCGACGAAATAATTTAGTACGCTAAAGTACACATTTACCAATATTTCTGTGACTGACTTATAAATGTGGAAAAAACAATGACTACTGTTTTAACTGTTGTAAGCTTACTAACAATAATTGGGCTCTCAAAATAGCTAATTTCAGTGAGAATTCTGAAAAAATATGTGACCAGTGTTAAAATATGTCATTAAAAAATGCGAGAAATTTGCCTATAATAATTGAAATATTTCAATTTCAAGGTTGTGGTAGTACATTAATCATAGTAAACTGTTTACTTCTTTAGAGATGGACTAGCATCACTTGTGCAATGTAGCAAACTTCATTAGAGAATGTAAAAAACTGAAGTTCCTCCCTAGTGGGACCGAAAGTCCAATTAAAGGATAAAAAGATATATTGTTAGTGGTGGAATCCTCTCGTGCATGTGTCAGCGCTGACAATTGTACGTATCTCTACATCAAAAATGGACCAGTGACAATTGTTATTGAAATTCTATTGCCTATAGTTGTGCCCCATCCCAGTGGAACCATATTGTTGGCAGACTTTATTTGGCTCTAATGTGTGTATGGTTTTTATTCTGTACAGGGCATTGCAATCCTGAACCCTCACAGTGTTCCAATCATTACTATTTCCATATCTGCCCTGTTCCAGCTGGTATTCACATCTCCATCAGAACCATATGAAAGAAGTTATACATCTCCATGTTAGCCATTGTCATTTCACCTACCACCAGTATTTGTTGTGTAACAACACCACTGTGTGCAGGACATGTACATGAATTCCCAGAAATCCTGGATAGTCTTTTCAACTGTATGTCTTTTGTGTTCTTTATTACATTGTACCAGTGTTGTGCAAGTGTTTGTGTGTGTGTGTGTTTGTGTTTACCATTTTCACTATTTCTTGGCATGCATCTTGTACACCCCTCCTCCCATATTTGTTTACATTGAAAATTGTGGTGCTTGTGCTTTTAGGCTTATTAAAGCCCTAGTACCAATATACTGTAATACAAACCAATCACGTGGTTTGTGCGCTATGTTCCCAGGTATAATTTTTTTTTCTTTTCAACTCAGTGTATAAGCTTTGACAGCAACTAAACAGAACTACAATATTTTCTCAATATACACAGACAAGGATTCTTTCAGTTCATATCAAAATTTTGGAGGACTACTGATTTCCGTGTTCAAATTAGGAGGGCATATGTGCCACTGTCGAAGAGATTTCTTGTTTTGCTTTGGGGTTTAACAGCTCAGGTAATCATCTGAGACTAACAGCAAGCACCCATCACTAACATAGGGTTGTAAACTCCAGGGAATCGGCAGGACAAGGGCTATCAGAGTTTAAGGATTATTTAGAATATATATATAGATAGATAGATGACTTACTTTGTCTCCACAACTCTGAAATTTCAAAAAATGATTTTGGAGATGTTTTTCCTAACTGCCTGAAATTAAGTAAAATTAACCAGAATTACAAATAACTTAATTTCTTAGATTTAAACAAAATTCAATGCAGACAGAGCCCTGTTTTTTATTTGCCTTTTTGATAAAAGAAATAACTTCCCTTTTTAAGCTATAAAATATGGTCAAGTTACTTTGTTAAACACTTAAAGAGGTTAACCCATCATGCATTGATATGAGAGACTCCTTTCTATGCTCCAGTATTAAACTAAATATATCCCTTAGAAATATAATTTTTTCAAAACTAACAGATGTTCTCACAACCCAAATATTAAGCTTAAAGTAACCTAATAATCTGTATTAAGCTTTCATAGGAAAGCTATTTATAAACTTCAAGTATTAAATTGGGTTAGTTTGCTCAACAAACGTCTCCTTGCAATTGCCATGATCAACAGTAGCTAAAGCTACTATAGACACTTCTGTTTAATTTTTGCCAGGGAAAGATAGGAAGGATAAATTTTTGCCAAGTTAGCCAAGTCTATTTCCAAGTGAAAAAAGAGATGGACGGTTGTCCAGTCCAGTCTGTAAAAAATTCTCTATGTGTGTGAAGTAAACAGTAAACGTCACTATTTGTGTACGAAAGAATCGTAGGTCCGATGAGCAGGTTTTTTTACGTAAGACGAAAGAGCAGTCCAGACCTGTGTAATGGATAATCGCAGACCATAACCCACGTGTCTACCGACAGAACTTTCAGTATGAAAGTCGAACATGTTGACAGGACTTGGAGCTACGAATTTCAATAAGTAACGGAGAGTGCTTTCTCCAAGGAGGTCAGAAGAAGGACGAGATGGCAACAGCCTCTCTCGCCCAAGGAGGTTAGAATAAATGGAGTAAGGATGACGTCACAAACTTGAAGCACTTTGAGCAGGCGAATTTAATGATCAAACGTCTCGCCAACATGGCAGCAGAGACTGTGATTGGCCGCGACTCGTCTCACCAACATGGCGGCAGAGGCTGTAATTGGCTGTGACGTCATGATCGTGACGTTTCGGTGGCTTCACTTTGAGCCCTTACTTCATCTATTCTTACTTGACTCTCTTACGCAGAATTTTAAAGAAAAAAGTGTATAACATATTGTTTAGGAATATTTTACCTAATTTTTCCATTTAAACACACATTCATTCATCCTTTTAGTAAATTACGACATTTTGTGGATACTTTTATCATTATTATTATTATTATTATCATTATTAGAGGTTCCTTTAAAAATTGTCATTTTCTCATAATTCCAGACGGAGCAGACACCCAACTGAGAGGGTGGGAGCCTGCACAAGTGTTTCCGCTTGTTAAAGGAACTATACATTTTATTTAGAAATCACCTTTCTGAACACTCTACATATACTTAGTAAGAGGTTCTTGTGAAAGGCATATCAGATAAAAAAAAAAAAATGGCAAAAATTCGAGTAAACAAAAGACCTTTTTTTTTTCCCCTTTAAAACATGAAAGAATAGGAGGAAAGTGGTGTTACACAATATTACAGGAAATACTAAAAATAAGATGAGAAAACAGCAATGGATCCAGTTTTTCTTTAATTATATTATTACAAATTCTTTTTTTTTTTGTACGGTATTCTATTATGGTTAGATATTTCAGTGAATACATTAGGGTATTATTATTCAGTAAATTATTGAAATTCTAATGATATGGTCAAAATTGAATTTATAATTATCTTTTAATGTTTCCAACAAAATACTGACACCATATCGGGAACAAAACGAAGGAATTCCACTGAGGCTTGCATAAAATATACGACACTTTGAAATTTTCGAAATTTTTTATTTTAAGTAAAATAGGTGAAGAGGCACTTCACCTGAAAAGCGCCGCTGAGGTTCTCCCTGATCAACTTTCAATGGATTGTTCCTGTTTCTTAATGAAGTGATGTTGAAACCTGTAACGGGAATAAAACATATACAAACATTTAAAACCCTTGAAAAGTGACAAAAATCACATGCATTAATATTCCATTTAAAACATCTTACAAGAATATAAGGAATTTCAAAATTGCTTTATTGAATCGAAATATTTTTTTTTTTTTTTTTTTTTTTATTATCGGAGAGAGGAAAAAGAAAAAAAAAAGATGCCAACAGCACGCGGTGTTCCCAGGTGGTCACCCTCCCAGGTACTGACCGCGCCCGAAGCTGCTTAACTTCGGTGATCGGACGAGAACCGGTGTTCTCAGCTTGGTATGGCCGTTGACATTAAAATATATCTAATTTTTGGTAAACCTTCCAAATCTTGTCCAGAAATAGTTTTCTGACACGACGACAGATGGCGACACGTTATTGTACGCCGTAAAGCGCTGCGTTACGTTGTGAAAGTGGCGATGGAAGTGAATAATATGGATTGCAGGTGGCCCTTAAAAGGACCTTTAGGAATGTGTGAAATAATTATCATGACGGAAGAAGAAGAAGAAGAAGTTTTCCTCATGAATACGAAACTGTCTACCTAGCAGAATAAAAGCAAGAAAAGAGTTTTCTGAAGAGACGATAGATGGCGACACGTTATGGTCGTCGGTCCCCTCCCCGCGGTTTTCTCTCTCGGTGTCGGGGCGAGAAAACCGCGGGGAGGGGACCGACGAACGGACGGACCAACCCGGCGAAAACCCGCCGAAACGGCCTTTGGATCGCTCCCCTCAGCACCACACCAGTACCCACACACGTTTTGTGAGCGCCGTATCAGACTTAAATGTGTTCTTTCTCAGTCATCTCATTAGTACAAACGATAGATATATTCAATGACTTTATTTTTAGCCTCGGAAAAACATTCAGGTGAAATGTGCTACCCTTTCAGGACAGTAGCTTGGAGGCCACCAGGGGAAGTTTTGAGCCTCCCCTTCGAAAGACTCACTGAATGTGATAAAATTTAACACATGCCATATTGTGGGGAGATGTCAAAAGGGAATTTAGCATCAGATAAAAGCTGACAAACGTTGGATGAGTGAATTACTTGACTGGATACCAAAGGAGAAAAAAGATGTTAGAAATGGTTGTAGAGCAATATATATCGATCTTACTCAAAAGAAAGCCTGTAAATCCGCTGATTTGAAAACATGTCCACACAGAAGCTTGTTTAAGAGGCTAAACTTCCACGTTCGGTTCCGAAAGCAATAATAGATGGCGCTACGGTAGCACTTCATCTATCCTCTGCTCTTCTCGCACGTGAAATGTCGATGCGTCTCATCGTTTAGGAAAATTCATGTGTCGAAAGAAGTGCGCTTCAAGGAATGATTTTACGTGGTTTTTTTTTATGCTAAGATTCCTTTTGATCGAGTGATGATTCTCACGTATTTTTTCGCCAAAGGATTGTCTTTCGATGTGGCGATTGAAGAAACCTCACATCCACTGAGGCAGTTAGCGACTGGTATTCGTATTGCAGACAACTAGTCTCACAGTTTATGGTAGCCTCGCGATGTAAATGTACTTGGCAGACCCTATTCTGGAATATTTATTCCGACGGAATTGCCGTCTTTCCTCTGAACATTGCTTTGAAGTCCTGATTCCTGCGATCAGACAGTTCTTCCTTAGCAGATAAAAATTTCCTTGCTTTTATTCTGCTAGCTACACAGTTTCATATTCTTTCGTGAAAATAAATATTTCACACATATGCCACAATCGTCATTCGAAAATGTCCTTTTAGGCGCCACCTTTGATCCATATTATTAACTTCCTTTGCCACTTTCACAACGTAACGAAACGCTTCACGATGTAGCGATAATGTGTCGCCATCTATTGTCGCTTCATAAAACTATTTTTGTGCCGAACGTAAAAGGTTTACCGTTTAAGATGCAACAAACGCACAATATACCTTCTGTTGTGGTGCTGATGATGTTTGGAGCACATGTATCATCCCTTTCATATAATTTGGAGTAGAAATCTTTCACTCTTGTCAAAATTTCGTCTCTGTTTCTTGTTACAGAACCATCTTCTTTTCTCAGTGCCATAATCTGTTTTCTTCCCTTACCGAGATTATCTTTAGGCTTTAGTTGTTTTAAATTGCTTTCCTCACTAGTTCCCAGTTGAATTTCTTTACGCTGTCAGTGATACTTTTTCGTACTGTCTTGCATAGCTCTATATATTCCACTTTGGAAGTTGCTTCTTGTGTTGTCCTCATCTTATCTATTTTGCATCAACATTTTGGTTTTTCCTGATCATTTGTTCACATGCAACTTTTTCTTAATTTTGTTGCTGTTTCCATAAGAGCTTTGGTTACTTTTCTGTTAACTTCAGAAATATCCACTTCTTCCGATGTTAGGCCTTCTAAAGCAGAGAATCTGTTCTTCAGTTTCAACTTGAAGGTATTATGGTGTTTTTTAAGGTCAGTTATGTCAGTACATTTTGTTTGTCTTACGAACTTTTGCCACGTTCGAGTTTAGTGTTGAGGTGCATCTTACATTTCACCAATCTATGCTCACTTACCTGTGTTCAGTCTTCGATGTCGAATTTTTTGTTACACATAATAAAATCAATTTCACTTGTCCTATTTGGATGTCTCCATGTCCATTTCCTGTGTGGCTTTTTCTAGAAAAAGGAGTTCATGATGAAAAACACTTCTGCTTCTGCAAACTCTACGAGAGTATTTCCACGCTGGTCATTCTGTCTCAGATGCGCAGTCCACAACTTCGGCATTTGATACCCCCACCACCCACATTGTTTCAATTACAAGATGCAACAATTGGCAGATCAATTTCTGTATTTAAAAACTTTTGAAATCATACACAGTATGCCAGTCCATTCCCTGTATTGACTATGTGCACTCGTTTGTGAAACACTTAACATGAATAGAAAGTGCCTAGAATTTAAAAAGCAAGTCAAATATTTCCAACAGTACATAATAAGAAACCATTACCTGCAATTGCCACAATTAAACATACTCGTGGAATGAATGAACGAGAATCTGTTTCAAAAGCAGAAACAAAATGCAAAACATAACATTGTTAGATACATATGCTATTTGCAGACCCCTTTATCAGCATGAAAACACATTTCTTCTTTGAATAAATTGCATTCTGTCGACTTTCTGGTTAATACAGCTTTCAGTTAGTAGTTAATTAAAACTATTCTCAGATTAAAAAAAAATCAGTAATTTTCCTTCAGTTGTCCTTAAAGGATGTTTCTTTGGGGGTTCTTAAAATCATTCAGTTCAGGCGTTTTTTTTTTAATAATCTAAAGCAACTTATGGGAATTTACTAGGAAATGTTTTTTTTTGTTTTTTTTTTTTTGGTGTTTTTAAATTGCCTAGCCTAAACAAAATGAATAGTAGTTTCACATTACAAAAAGGATACTTTAGTCCAATTTTGACCAAAGCAACATTAGTTTGACAGATTCATTGACATATTTGCTGAACATATATTCAACTTGGTTCACAGATTTACACAGTACAGACTTCTGTGTTTCAATGTCACCAATGTACACAGGTGAACAAGGAACTCAGCGATGAAACCCCCGAAAGACAAACATAAACAACCATGCCTTACCTGGATTCGAACCCAGACCCCTCTGTTGGGTGAATGATCAGAAGCCGTCGCTTAGTTTACTGAGCCTCTGGGGCAGCCGTAATACAAACACAACATTCATTCCTTACTGGGATTCGAACCCAAACCCCTCCGTTGGGCGAATGAGAAGAAGGCATTTGCTTAGACCACTGCGCCAGCTACTTTGGGGACATTAAGGACAACGAAAGAAGAGGTACCAATTTGGGAGGTATGCTCGGAATTTACACACACATTCTGTTGAGCTTATCAATTTTTCAATATGTATACTTCTATAATATAAAATCTAATATTCTAGTCCACAATAACAGTTAATTTATGAAAGTACCTACAAATTTTCTAGCCTTCCCTTGATTATAGCATACCTATGGCACTGTACACTTTCACATGTGAAGTTTTTCAATTATCAGCATTGGAAAGCCTAAAGTGTACTTTGGAAGCTTAATAAAATCTTCCTGAAAAAAAAAAAAGCATATTTGAACCTTCTTTTAAGTAAATTCTGACAAACTATGAAGGTAGGATTACCACAGTAGCAATCCCAAGCTGGGCTACATGCTAGAAAAAATCAACAAATCAGCAGCAACCAAAGACTTTGGGCAGTAACAGACTACGTTATATTTTTCACATCTGCTGTGGTCGACAAGTCAAATTTTTTGTGCTACTACACGGAAATAAGTAAATTGCATGAAAGCTTCATACGAATTTGAGTGATCAACAGTAAGTAAAATTTAGTTTCAAAATTTAAACGTTAGTATGGCAGATACACTTTTTTTTTTGAGGAGCTCTTAATCTCAGAGAACAGCTTAGTGATATGTAGGCATCATTTGCTCATATTAGTTGCAGTTGCATCCACGTGGCCTGTATTAGATATTACACGAGGACAACATATCTTAGTTAAGTGAGACACTGAAAGGCGATAAATTTCTTATTATACAGGGATTAAAAAACATCTAAAATGTTCAATGCCCAGCTTCTTGTTCAGAAAAAAAATTTGCATGTCCAAGTGCAGATGCCCACAAAATTTTTGTTTTTTGATGCAAAAAAATCAGAAGCCTCATTTTTTAGGTTAAAAAGCCTCAATAAACTTTTTTTAATCAACTCAATATTCCTGTCACCAAATGTAAATAACATTTGGAGAAACGTATTCGTGTCCAAAGCTACATCACACAACAGAAGCTATATATTTCTGACCACAACACTAATCAACATTCGAATTACCCAATGGTCTGCTGGCCAGTAAAACTTCCGTCGGACCTATTGTTTTTACTCGCTCGAATGTCCAGTAAATCCTCCTCAACCCAATTTGTCACATGCTTAAAAATGAATTTCTATTTCTTTTACTTTGTCATATGGTTTTCCTGTTAGGCTGCAAACTAGTGATAGGTTAATGAAGTGGTATTGGATAACAGCTATTTATTTTGTGAAACTCCTCCAAATACGATTTATTTTGTGAAACTCCTTCAAAGACATCGCTCCTTCCACGTTTTAACACACAGCAACCAAAAAATTGTTATTCGGTCACCGCTGGGGAATTGAATCCCGGATCTCTCGATAACCAGTCCAGCGCGTCAGCCTTGTTCCCTTACTTAAAAACAGTGTTGTATGCTCCATTCGCTCTCTCGTAACCCCCTGATCTTTCCTGGAAGCCCCTTTCTTCTCTGTTCCCTGATTCCTCCCCCTAGCTTGTTGCTGATTAATGTATATCACATTTTTTGGTTACGAGAGAGCGCATGGAGCATAAGTAGTGCTTCAAAAGATTACTTTTTCGAGCACATCGTTTGGAGCACACATCACGTTGATGAGGCTTTTCACCAATGTGATGTATGCGCCAAGCAATTTTTTTGGAAAAGTCTCCTTTCACAGCCCATCCTCCTTTACATGGGGGTGAAAAGCCTCATCAATGTGATGTGTGCTCCAAAAAGTTATCTTTTGAAGCGTTAACTCATTTAGACGGGGGGGGGGAACGCCTCACCAATGCGATGTATGCTCTAAACGATTTTTTGGCAAAAGTGAACATGTGAAGCATTTACCCATTCACACGGGGGGGGACCTCACCAATGGGATGTGTGCTCCAAATAATTTGCTTGAAAAAGTGATCTTCAGCAGTATTTACTCATTCAGACGGGGGGGGCCTCACCAATGGGATGTATGCTCCAGACAATTTTCTTGGAAAAGTCTTCTTTCACAGCCCATCCTCCTTTACATTGGTGAAAAGACTTTTCTGAGTAATTGCTCTAACCAATTTGCTCAGAAAAGTAATCTTTTAAGGCATATACTTGTTCATTCAGGTGAAAAGCCTTAACAATGGGATGTATGTTCCAAGCAATTTCCTCGAAAAAGTAATTTTTCAAGGCATGTGCTTGTTCGCAAGCGAAAAGGCAACATCATGATATATCTAATATAAAGTAATATTGAGGTATTACGGTTAACATTAATTTGTGCACACTATCATATTCTCTTCATTTTAGCAGAGCAGATCTCTGTAAAACGTCACTACACTTAGATTATCATACACAACTTTAAAAACTATGAAATTACACGGTTTTACGATTACACGACGCGTCACACTCCTCCGAGACATACACCTCGCTCTTGTTGTATTCTTCCGCGCATTCACTAGCAACTGTTGCTCCCTTCCAACGCACGGACCCTTCACGTCGTGGCCGTTATCATCGTTTTGGCCCCCACACCCAACTGCTGCAAACCGTCGTATTCTCGCGCTAGCTCTTCGAAAAAAACATTTCCTTTCATGTAAAAATTCTATAATTTTTCACCATTCCACGTTATATTGCATGCTTAAAACATTGTACGTAGCACTTTTTCCACACAGTTAAATTTTTCCGACGAAATAATTTAGTACGCTAAAGTACACATTTACCAATATTTCTGTGACTGACTTATAAATGTGGAAAAAACAATGACTACTGTTTTAACTGTTGTAAGCTTACTAACAATAATTGGGCTCTCAAAATAGCTAATTTCAGTGAGAATTCTGAAAAAATATGTGACCAGTGTTAAAATATGTCATTAAAAAATGCGAGAAATTTGCCTATAATAATTGAAATATTTCAATTTCAAGGTTGTGGTAGTACATTAATCATAGTAAACTGTTTACTTCTTTAGAGATGGACTAGCATCACTTGTGCAATGTAGCAAACTTCATTAGAGAATGTAAAAAACTGAAGTTCCTCCCTAGTGGGACCGAAAGTCCAATTAAAGGATAAAAAGATATATTGTTAGTGGTGGAATCCTCTCGTGCATGTGTCAGCGCTGACAATTGTACGTATCTCTACATCAAAAATGGACCAGTGACAATTGTTATTGAAATTCTATTGCCTATAGTTGTGCCCCATCCCAGTGGAACCATATTGTTGGCAGACTTTATTTGGCTCTAATGTGTGTATGGTTTTTATTCTGTACAGGGCATTGCAATCCTGAACCCTCACAGTGTTCCAATCATTACTATTTCCATATCTGCCCTGTTCCAGCTGGTATTCACATCTCCATCAGAACCATATGAAAGAAGTTATACATCTCCATGTTAGCCATTGTCATTTCACCTACCACCAGTATTTGTTGTGTAACAACACCACTGTGTGCAGGACATGTACATGAATTCCCAGAAATCCTGGATAGTCTTTTCAACTGTATGTCTTTTGTGTTCTTTATTACATTGTACCAGTGTTGTGCAAGTGTTTGTGTGTGTGTGTGTTTGTGTTTACCATTTTCACTATTTCTTGGCATGCATCTTGTACACCCCTCCTCCCATATTTGTTTACATTGAAAATTGTGGTGCTTGTGCTTTTAGGCTTATTAAAGCCCTAGTACCAATATACTGTAATACAAACCAATCACGTGGTTTGTGCGCTATGTTCCCAGGTATAATTTTTTTTTTCTTTTCAACTCAGTGTATAAGCTTTGACAGCAACTAAACAGAACTACAATATTTTCTCAATATACACAGACAAGGATTCTTTCAGTTCATATCAAAATTTTGGAGGACTACTGATTTCCGTGTTCAAATTAGGAGGGCATATGTGCCACTGTCGAAGAGATTTCTTGTTTTGCTTTGGGGTTTAACAGCTCAGGTAATCATCTGAGACTAACAGCAAGCACCCATCACTAACATAGGGTTGTAAACTCCAGGGAATCGGCAGGACAAGGGCTATCAGAGTTTAAGGATTATTTAGAATATATATATAGATAGATAGATGACTTACTTTGTCTCCACAACTCTGAAATTTCAAAAAATGATTTTGGAGATGTTTTTCCTAACTGCCTGAAATTAAGTAAAATTAACCAGAATTACAAATAACTTAATTTCTTAGATTTAAACAAAATTCAATGCAGACAGAGCCCTGTTTTTTATTTGCCTTTTTGATAAAAGAAATAACTTCCCTTTTTAAGCTATAAAATATGGTCAAGTTACTTTGTTAAACACTTAAAGAGGTTAACCCATCATGCATTGATATGAGAGACTCCTTTCTATGCTCCAGTATTAAACTAAATATATCCCTTAGAAATATAATTTTTTCAAAACTAACAGATGTTCTCACAACCCAAATATTAAGCTTAAAGTAACCTAATAATCTGTATTAAGCTTTCATAGGAAAGCTATTTATAAACTTCAAGTATTAAATTGGGTTAGTTTGCTCAACAAACGTCTCCTTGCAATTGCCATGATCAACAGTAGCTAAAGCTACTATAGACACTTCTGTTTAATTTTTGCCAGGGAAAGATAGGAAGGATAAATTTTTGCCAAGTTAGCCAAGTCTATTTCCAAGTGAAAAAAGAGATGGACGGTTGTCCAGTCCAGTCTGTAAAAAATTCTCTATGTGTGTGAAGTAAACAGTAAACGTCACTATTTGTGTACGAAAGAATCGTAGGTCCGATGAGCAGGTTTTTTACGTAAGACGAAAGAGCAGTCCAGACCTGTGTAATGGATAATCGCAGACCATAACCCACGTGTCTACCGACAGAACTTTCAGTATGAAAGTCGAACATGTTGACAGGACTTGGAGCTACGAATTTCAATAAGTAACGGAGAGTGCTTTCTCCAAGGAGGTCAGAAGAAGGACGAGATGGCAACAGCCTCTCTCGCCCAAGGAGGTTAGAATAAATGGAGTAAGGATGACGTCACAAACTTGAAGCACTTTGAGCAGGCGAATTTAATGATCAAACGTCTCGCCAACATGGCAGCAGAGACTGTGATTGGCCGCGACTCGTCTCACCAACATGGCGGCAGAGGCTGTAATTGGCTGTGACGTCATGATCGTGACGTTTCGGTGGCTTCACTTTGAGCCCTTACTTCATCTATTCTTACTTGACTCTCTTACGCAGAATTTTAAAGAAAAAAGTGTATAACATATTGTTTAGGAATATTTTACCTAATTTTTCCATTTAAACACACATTCATTCATCCTTTTAGTAAATTACGACATTTTGTGGATACTTTTATCATTATTATTATTATTATTATCATTATTAGAGGTTCCTTTAAAAATTGTCATTTTCTCATAATTCCAGACGGAGCAGACACCCAACTGAGAGGGTGGGAGCCTGCACAAGTGTTTCCGCTTGTTAAAGGAACTATACATTTTATTTAGAAATCACCTTTCTGAACACTCTACATATACTTAGTAAGAGGTTCTTGTGAAAGGCATATCAGATAAAAAAAAAAAAAAAAAATGGCAAAAATTCGAGTAAACAAAAGACCTTTTTTTTTCCCCTTTAAAACATGAAAGAATAGGAGGAAAGTGGTGTTACACAATATTACAGGAAATACTAAAAATAAGATGAGAAAACAGCAATGGATCCAGTTTTTCTTTAATTATATTATTACAAATTCTTTTTTTTTTTGTACGGTATTCTATTATGGTTAGATATTTCAGTGAATACATTAGGGTATTATTATTCAGTAAATTATTGAAATTCTAATGATATGGTCAAAATTGAATTTATAATTATCTTTTAATGTTTCCAACAAAATACTGACACCATATCGGGAACAAAACGAAGGAATTCCACTGAGGCTTGCATAAAATATACGACACTTTGAAATTTTCGAAATTTTTTATTTTAAGTAAAATAGGTGAAGAGGCACTTCACCTGAAAAGCGCCGCTGAGGTTCTCCCTGATCAACTTTCAATGGATTGTTCCTGTTTCTTAATGAAGTGATGTTGAAACCTGTAACGGGAATAAAACATATACAAACATTTAAAACCCTTGAAAAGTGACAAAAATCACATGCATTAATATTCCATTTAAAACATCTTACAAGAATATAAGGAATTTCAAAATTGCTTTATTGAATCGAAATATTTTTTTTTTTTTTTTTTTATTATCGGAGAGAGGAAAAAGAAAAAAAAAAAAAGATGCCAACAGCACGCGGTGTTCCCAGGTGGTCACCCTCCCAGGTACTGACCGCGCCCGAAGCTGCTTAACTTCGGTGATCGGACGAGAACCGGTGTTCTCAGCTTGGTATGGCCGTTGACATTAAAATATATCTAATTTTTGGTAAACCTTCCAAATCTTGTCCAGAAATAGTTTTCTGACACGACGACAGATGGCGACACGTTATTGTACGCCGTAAAGCGCTGCGTTACGTTGTGAAAGTGGCGATGGAAGTGAATAATATGGATTGCAGGTGGCCCTTAAAAGGACCTTTAGGAATGTGTGAAATAATTATCATGACGGAAGAAGAAGAAGAAGAAGTTTTCCTCATGAATACGAAACTGTCTACCTAGCAGAATAAAAGCAAGAAAAGAGTTTTCTGAAGAGACGATAGATGGCGACACGTTATGGTCGTCGGTCCCCTCCCCGCGGTTTTCTCTCTCGGTGTCGGGGCGAGAAAACCGCGGGGAGGGGACCGACGAACGGACGGACCAACCCGGCGAAAACCCGCCGAAACGGCCTTTGGATCGCTCCCCTCAGCACCACACCAGTACCCACACACGTTTTGTGAGCGCCGTATCAGACTTAAATGTGTTCTTTCTCAGTCATCTCATTAGTACAAACGATAGATATATTCAATGACTTTATTTTTAGCCTCGGAAAAACATTCAGGTGAAATGTGCTACCCTTTCAGGACAGTAGCTTGGAGGCCACCAGGGGAAGTTTTGAGCCTCCCCTTCGAAAGACTCACTGAATGTGATAAAATTTAACACATGCCATATTGTGGGGAGATGTCAAAAGGGAATTTAGCATCAGATAAAAGCTGACAAACGTTGGATGAGTGAATTACTTGACTGGATACCAAAGGAGAAAAAAGATGTTAGAAATGGTTGTAGAGCAATATATATCGATCTTACTCAAAAGAAAGCCTGTAAATCCGCTGATTTGAAAACATGTCCACACAGAAGCTTGTTTAAGAGGCTAAACTTCCACGTTCGGTTCCGAAAGCAATAATAGATGGCGCTACGGTAGCACTTCATCTATCCTCTGCTCTTCTCGCACGTGAAATGTCGATGCGTCTCATCGTTTAGGAAAATTCATGTGTCGAAAGAAG